>CM048596.1:27767500-30167500 GCA_026413675.1 Populus pruinosa
ACACTAACTCCATGCTCATCCATTAATAATAACTATTTTGCAAATAAACTTATAAAATAATAGGTTAACATACATGAAATAAATTTAAAAAACATATAACTAAGGTATTTTTTTATTAAAATCACGTGGAAATGATGGTTGTTTTTCTTTTCTCAGGCATAATCATCTTTTTATTTAAATTTACAGAACCGCATGTTTTAGAATTTTTAATCTTCTTAAAAAGCAGGTGAAAACTCTAATTTTTTTTCTTTTAAAAGTCCTTAATAACCATTTTAGAGCCCCACTCATATTATCTATAACAACAAATATCATGAATTGCTACACAAAAAAGTGTTCGTTCATAATATATATTGTAACTTCTTTAAAAACTGAGCAAGAATTGATATATATTTTATTAAACAATACCTCAAATATATTTCTAATTAATTAATTAATTACATTTTATTTTAAAAAATCAATAACATTAAGTTTAATTTACAAAACAAAACATCAATCTAATACATGAACTATTTTTTACCATAATAATCCCTTAGAAAACAAATAATTGAATCCTATTCATATCCATGGCCATATAAAAAGAATTGAATTAAAAAAATAAATTATTTGATGACCTAAATAAAAAAAATCTTAAAGAAAAAAAAAGTACAAGCATTGCCTATGTCCATACAAAAACAACAATATTTTTGTAGAATATAGTGTAAATATAAACATTGTCTTCTTGCACGAGGCTATGAAGGGCTCTACAATGAGTCACGTGACACTAAATTTAATAATATTGAGGTATATAGTTATAATTATTTTTTAAAATATTTTTTATTTAAAAATAATATTTTTATCATTAATTAGTCTAAAAATATTTAAAAAATATTATTTTTAACAAAAAAAAATAATTTTTTTAAAAATAAGCTAGACTACATTCCCAAATAATCCAGAGTTGCAGCCCGTGACAAGTCATGACCCTTGATTATTGTGTGGAATGTGGCCACAGGAAACCGGATCTATCGAATGGCCCCTACGCCCAAGGCTGGTGCGGGTCCAAGAGCATGCGTTTGAGGGGGTAAGCCCATTCTCTCTCTCTCTCTCTCACACACATATATGTATATATATAAAATTAGATGAAACATATATTTCAAATAGAACCGCCCTTGAAGCATATTGTCATTAAGAAACTCAACCGCACACCACTCAACCATTTTCACATTTCACAATTCACAACTCATCTATCCAACCACCATGACATTTTACCTCACAGCTTTAATATTGAGTTTAGCCATCTGCTGCAGAATCTGATGCCACGTCTCTCTCTCTCCCTTCATCCGCTACTATGCTTCCCCCGCCGAAGGACGGCCCATCCCATTTAGCAGCATGGCTGCATACAGTCACCTTTACATCCCTCCAAATTTACCCATACGATAGAATGCTTGGATCGCAGTAACATTGCTTCCCGCTTTGCAAACTACTTCATTTTTATATTTTAAATTAATATTTTTTATATTTTTAAATCATTTTAACATATTAATATTAAAAAAAATCCAAAAAATAACATCAACAGGGCATGAACACACCGGCTGTTGGTGCCTTTTTTGTTTAAATTCAATCGGCTTGGCCCCGATATTTCATATTTTCACACACAAATGGCGCAGCTCCACTTTACATCTGATCTTTCATATCAATCATTTCAAGAAACCCAGTACAGCATTTTAATTCATGAGGACTTGTCCCCCTAATTTTTTGAAATTTAATCACGATATCTTGAAGATTAAGGATCAAATTATCTTGGAAGTATTCTCGTGCACTCCTTCCGCCTTCCAATGATTTCTCTGTAATTGACAGGAACTTCTAAAAGTTACAAGTCCAATAATGATCACTTTGCTTCCATGTAGCATACATGCATTAGCATCTCATTATGATTGACATGCATTGAATTTCTTCGTCATTCAATTTGCTAAGCTCAATTGCTTGCACTCCAATTTTACTTTAACAGTGAAATTATTATTTTACTTTTAATTAACGAAACTGTTTAGCTTTATTTTAGAAGTAGAAATTTTTTTTCACAGGTCTCATAAGTTATAATAAAAAAAAGGTTAAATAATATTTTTATATTTTTATTTCACAATATAATTACTTTATTATCATTAAAATAAAAAAGCATTAAACTTTGACAAGGAACTTTTAATTTAAAAACAGGTAAGCTATCTCATTACCCTTGAAATTTAAAAAGTTCTGCCTTTGACTTAAGGGTTCTTTTATTTTTTATATTTTATTTTTAAAATTTAATTATTTGATAGTTATTAAATATTATTAGGGACAAGATAATTTGGTAAATAAACAAATTAAATAGTTGGCAAGAATTTTTATTTTTTTATTATTATTTTAAAAATATTGATATCTTATGAACTTTTTTATATGTTGGTATATATAAAGAATAATATAAAAAATAATCTTTCTAGTTGTATTTAAAATGATATATGAAAATGTGATAATGATTGTTTTTTAAAATATTTTTTATTTAGAAATGCATCAAAATAATTTTTTTTAATTTTTTTTTTTAATTTTTTTTATATTAACACATTAAAATGATTTGAAAACATAAAAAAAATTGAAAAAAAAATGAAAAAAAAAGGCTATGCTATGAGAGTAAAAACCAGAATCCGCGAGGGACCTTCATGCTGAAGCTAATTAGCCATCTTGGAGTGCAGGACAACTTTCTTACCAAAAGGAGCAAAGAAATAAGTAAAAATAACAAAACTTGTAATGACTAACATTTTTGGGAAAGCCTATGGCTAGTTCATTCGACACACAAGAGGTGGACTTCAGAGAGGAAGGAAGATATCTCACAAGTGGGTTGGACGTTAAGTGATAAAATAGTAAATAGAAATATGAACTTTGGCTTGAGAAACAAGTTAAATAAGCTCTTGATCAGGATAAGATACAGGCACAAAACTCCTTCAGCATTTGTAATTTTGTTAGTGTGAAAACAGGATTATGTAAAAGTTTATTAGGAATTAGGATATTTCTGCACCTTTGGGGTTAAGCTCCTTCCACAAGAGATAAAAGGAGTGACAGAGACACAGCACCAAAGAGGACATGTTTTATTGCAGGCTTGTCATGAAAGGGAATTTTAATAAAAACCAAAAGGAACAGTAATATACAAATCCCCTCTGTCTAAGCAAACCCCTGCGTTTTCTAACCCCTCTCTATTTCTTTCCAACCTTTTACCTACCATTAACAAAACCCAACTTCTTCTTCCAAATGGGGTGGCTTCAGTCCTTCATCTCCCCATTGAAGAAGTTCTGGGATCGTCTTCACTCCAGCCACAGAAAGCGTAATTCCCTGTACCATACGAGTGTCTTTTCATTAATGTGTCATTTACCATCTCCGCAGTTTGGTTCTGAGATTCCAAATCTTTCTTTCTTTGCTAACCTTTTGTTTCTGATTTCACAAACGTGGTCACAGTGAAGGCTTTTACGTCTTCTACTTTATAAATTGGGGGACCAAATCACTGACAGCAGATTATTGAACTTTTTATTTACAGGTACAGGGATATACATTCTGTACAAGGATGTGAAGTCTTGCCCGTGTGAAGACGTGCATGTCCTATGGTCAATACTGGTCGAATCACATCCAGCCGCTGCTTCTTTGAAATCAAAATAACTATGAAGTCTTGACGAAGACTTTTCTTTTCTGTAGAGTGTAGAAGGATGTTTGCTACAATATGAATCCAACTAGCTCAGTTTGGCTAGATGTGATGTTCAGGAATGTGAATTACGTACAAGAAGATGGACCTGCCGTTTCTGACGATGGATATACAGGTCGAGGCAGTATTTATAGCTGTTCTACTACCAGCATACGAAGACCTCTGGTTTGCCGACATATATGTTGTATATAGTTTGATCATAATGTGCTTTGTGTACATAATTATGCACTACATTATGCTCATATATGCTATGTTTTTCCTTCCTGTATAAAGCACACTAGTTTCGTTTTCCAGCTTTATATCCAGAATACAATCAAAGGAGATCACCTCTCTGGTTTTCCCAGATATCATGGCTAGGTATCTCCGAATCATCTATCTTGTGAGAAAAGAAGGAAAAAGAATTAGGCATCTATAATACACTCTCTTTTTTTAAAGCTAGTCTAATCCATGCTTCCTTTCGGATCAACCCCTTTAACCACCAGAGCTTTTTGCTTGCTGCTGTCAGCATCGTAGCGGAGCATGCCACATTCTTTTATACAAGATTTAAAACAATATGCTCCAGATCGCGTATTATATGTATAATTCAGTATTCTATGTAACTACCAGCTTAGCATTCAACTAAACTCCAATGATAGATAATTTAGAGCTGGCCATCAAAATTGAGCCTTCGACTAGTGGATTTTAAGATTTTCAATTATTTGAATGAGTGGCGTGGCATGTCTCTTCTGGTAAAAATTCTTAACAAGTACAAGTTTTCAAACTCCAATTAAATTCCAGTAAGTACATATTAATATATTAAAATAATATTTTTTTATTTTTAAAAATTTATATTAAAATTTTATTTTGACCATACTCAACCCTCTTGAACAGAAGGAGCATAGAAGGCCTGTAGGAGCCTATCCAGTACTTAATTGTCTTTTTCGTGATTTATTTTTCAAGTATTTGACTGTAATTCTTTTCTTAAAAAAAAACCTCCTCGTCGAAGGAAAAAATCTTAATTATTGAATTTTTTTTATAAATGGATGATTTAATTGAATCTTTTTATGCGACCATTATAAAAAGAATAGTGATAAATTTATTAAAACATGATTTCTTGGATATCCAAACACCTGTTTCAAGAGTGATGTTTTGTTAAAAAAATTAATTTTTTATTAAAAATTAATTTTTTATATATTTTAAATCGTTTTGATATACTAATTTTAAAAATAAAAAATATTATTTTGATATATTTTAACATAAAAAATATTTTAAAAAATAATCACAATTACACTACCAAACAAAAAATATATATAATCTTTAACTTGCAATGCATAAAAGATAAATAATTAATTTTTTCAAGGTTTGTTTGGGATGTTTTTGTTTATGTAAGACCAAGAAATGTAAGTTCTAAAATATCTCTTTGTTATTAATTATTTTATATATTTTAAATAAAAAAATTATTATTATTGATTATAAAAAAATTTAGGTTTTAATAAGAGAAATGATGAAAAGTCTAGTTATTATAATAATAATAATAATAATAATAATAATAATGAAAAGTCTTATACTATCCAGTCTCATCATCATTCATTTAAGTTTTAGAACTCAAACTAAAACATGGAAGAATGTTAATGCACCTGCTATGTTAAAAGAAGAAGAAGAAGAAAAGTTGTTGCTGGTCTGTTGAAAATGACATCATTGATTTTCTTCATTCAAAATATACTAGACAAGAACACACAAAAAGTTTGGTTATCATTTTTTTAAAAAAAAACTTTTGAAAGTATTTTTTTTTAAAAATAAAATAAAATTTTTAAAGTATTTTATCCAGCTCAAGATACTAATTATTTTATTTTAAATAAACTTTATATTAAAGAGTTTATTGAGCTCAAGATACTAATTATTATAGTTTTTAAATTTGATTAGATGTAAGATATGAGTTTTGACTTGATTAATATTTTTTAAATTAAAATAATTTTATTTTAATAAAATTAAAAAAATAAAAATAAATAATATATAACCAGATTTTTAACTGGATGTTAGAAGATACCAGATCAACCTGGTCACATTACGTTTTTTCTTCCTTTATGTTTTTCAATCTAGCATGGTTTTAGTCTTAAATAAATTGGATCTGATCAATCTTTCGGGCCAGGCCGGACTTCAAAATATTGATAATTACCACAGGTGTCAGAAGAAGCACTTCTCCTGGGATTCAACGCCATACATGATTCAAAGCAAGAGGATGATGTTTGAATTCATATGCCTTAGGATCGGATCATAGGCAACACTACTTGACATCAACAACTATCTCCTCGTCTCGTCGTCTTTTATATCTGCCTTTTTGCTAATTTATGCGTGAAGCTGAGATTAGACGTACGGACAAAACAATTCTTTATTTTTTTATTTGTTTCATTTAAATTCAAACTTGCGGTAGCAATTATCATGTGGCTAACTGATGCTTTGCGAGGATTTAAGCTGGAAATGATTTCCCGAAGCCAAGCATCAAATTTCCACCAGGAAAAACATAAACTGAAGCTAGTCTTTATGTATAATTAATTTTGTTGTGATATATGGATGTATGTCTATTTTTTTTCCCGAGTCAAAACTCAAATAGTTGATCTAATGAATTTTATACCGTACAAAACTGGATTGGCCTTTCCGATTCTTAATTCCAACGTAAAGTGGCGAGCCTAGAACTGCAAACCCTAACTTAAGGGGTTCATGCTAGATGGGCTTGAGATTCATAAGAGACCATCACGGCTTCTAGCCAAGGGTCTTTTCACGACGAGCTCGAAAGGAGGCTACTTGTCCAAATTGAAGGGACTTGGCTCGCCTTCTAAGCCCATTGTATTTCTCCTTTTCCTCTCGGTCCCATGGCGAGAGACTTGCTCTGCAGGTATCCAAAAAACGATAAAACCACACATATTGCAATGGATGTTTTGTCTCAGAACCTGTTCGGTGACACCCATTCAGTCATTTCAAACTTCATTAGGCCAAGTTAGGTCATCATCCTTTAAGGTCCAAGGCTATTGCAAACGGCCTAAAACAGCAGCCTCGTCAATGGTATCGTAAATGGAGAAAACTAAACAAAAATCGTCATGTTTCCCTTCTTTTTTTGGACATATTTTCTGTTCCTACCTATCTGATAACCTAGACACTTATGAATCTGGTAGAGTTATAAATCTTCCACGTACACTGTCATCCTGAGATCCAAGCAGGCCTAAGGCACCCAACCTAATTAAGATGGATCTGGTTGGCATCTATTAACTCATCACCTTATAGCGGAGGAGATAAGATAATGTTTTTGTTTATTTTCTCATTTTATCCTTATGATACCCTTGTTTTCTACCATTATATTAACACTACATTACATACTTACATGCACAATGTGAACCTGATCATATAAAATGCTCGTAAAGATTTCATTACTACAATTTCTCTTTATTTTTATCATTATTTTGATATATATAACCACACATTTTATTATTATGGTGAGAAAAGAAGAGGAAGAACAAAATTGATTGTCTTTATCTACTTGGAGAGCACACTTAAGCTCTAGAGATCATATCTCCAGCTGGCCAACCCTAACAACCTTTCTTGTGTTATGTGTGGACACAATATGGTTGGTGACAGCAATGTTTGACATGGTAAAAGTCAAATGATGGGTGCCTAATAAAAAAAAAATGTTGCCCACCATTGTTGACCAAAGAAAGAAGATTGTTTCCCACATCAGCTATAAATAGAGAGTGTTATTGATAGCTGATCACCGCGAAATAGAGAGAAACATAGAGAGAGCTTTGAGAGAGAGTTGAGTTGAGTAGGGAAGTTTTTCTCCTCCTCCTTGTTTTGTTGTTTGTATTACTTTTGAGCTTGATTAATACAAACCAGAAGCTCCGTGGAGTAGGCAAGTTGTCGAACCACGTAAATTGATGTGTGTTTGAAAGCTTGAATGTCCTAACAACTGGTATCAAAGCTTGTTCTTGAAAAAGAGGGTGTTTGATCCAAACTCAAAAACCAAAGTTCTTAAAACGTGTTTTTGAATATACCATCGTGAAGAGGATGACGAGAGGAATCCACTGGTGAAAACTCGACAAAAATCTAACGTCCTGCATGCCCGTACGCGCTTCCACGCTTCGCCATCAGCACTGTCCACGCGCACCGATGTGCGTCATGCGTCTTCCTCGCCAGCCTCCTGCAGCCTGACCCTCCACGTCATTAGTTCTGCACAGTCATCAAACACGTCACCTGACACATCAGCCATCTGACCAACCAAACTGCCACGTCATCGGCCATGTCACGTCAACCATGTCAGCCGAAAATCTTTGTGGACCCGCCACGTCAGATTTGGTGGACCCCACATTGTCTACATGCATGACACGTCAACATCATTGGGTTTTGATCCGGTGTGGCGCAGCGACTATTCCTCTTGCCACGTGGCTCCATCTGCAGCGTCCAGTGATCCCAAAGTTTGATTGTTTAAATCTGAGCCATTCGAAGTCCGATTTGGGTGATTTTAGTGTCGTTTCCAACATTTTTGGCCATTCCGGACATATCTGTGAGGTCAGATTTGAAGCTGAGAAAGATTAAAAATGGGTGATGAAATAAAGGCTGCGGGAATTGAAAAATTTGATGGAACTGATTTTGGATATTGGAAAATGCAAATTAAAGACTATCTATATGGGAAGAAACTTTATCTTTCTTTGTTGGGGAGCAAACCAGAAAACATGCCAGAAAAAGATTGACAAATTCTTGATAGACAAGTCTTGGGCATTATCCGCCTATCATTATCAAGAAGAGTTGCTCATAATGTTACAAAAGAGAAATCTACAGCAAGATTGATGGAAGCCTTGTCTGGGATGTATGAGAAGCCATCAGCAAATAACAAAGTGCATTTGATGAAGAAGCTGTTCAACCTGAAGATGACAGAAAGCACCTCTATTACACAGCATCTTAATAATTTCAACACCATCACAAATCAATTGTCATATGTTGAGATTGAGTTTGATGATGAGATCTGAGCACTTATTTTGCTAGCTTCACTTCCAAGCAGTTGGGAAGGTATGTGAACAATCGTAAGCAACTCAGCCGGAAAATCCAAATTAAAATATGATGACATCCGAGATCTGATTTTAGCTGAAGATGTACGAAGGAAAGACTCAAGTGAAAGCTTAAGTTCAGGTTCAGCTCTCAACATCAACACTCGAGGAAGGAGATAGGACAAAGGCTTGTCCAGAGGCAGATCAAAATCTAGGTACAGAAGTAAAAGCAAGTTTGGACCCAGGAAGCAGGTTGAATGTTGGAATTGTGACAAACCTGATCATTTCATGAGGAGTTGCACAAAACCAAAGAAACCTGAAGCTGATTCTGCAAATGCCACTACAGACGAGGTACAAGATGCTTTGATTCTTGCTGTACATAGTCCTATTGATGACTGGGTTCTTGATTCTGGAGCTTCATTTCACTGTACTCCACACCATGAAATGATACAAAACTATACTGCTGGAGATTACGGGGTAGTCTATCTGGCCGATGGACAACCATTGGATATTGTAGGTATAGGAGATGTGCAAATCAAGACAATGAATGGATCTATATAGAACTTGCAAAATGTAAGGCATGTTCCTAAACTAAAGAAGAAGTTGATCTCGGTCGGACAACTTGATGATAGTGGCTATTCAATCTTTTTTTATGGAGGAATATGGAAGGTATCAAAGGGAGCAATGGTTTTGGCTCGTGGAAAGAAAACTGGTACCCTGTATATGATCACAAGATCAGCAGATATAATTGCCTCTACTGAAGCAGAAAATCAGGCACAACTATGGCATTGTAGATTCGGCCATATGAGTCAAAAAAGGGTGAAGATACTTCAGTCAAAGGAAAAGCTACCAGAGTTAAAAAAATGTTGATCTAGATATTTTTGAAAGCTGTGTTCTCGGAAAACAGAAGAAGCTTAGTTTCTTAAAGGTTGGCAGGACCTTAAGACCAAGAAAGTTAGAACTGGTACACACAGATTTATGGGGACCAGCTCCAGTAGCATCTCTTGGAGAATCTCGGTACTATGTGACTTTTATTGATAACTTCAGCAGGAAGGTATGGGTCTACTTTCTGAAAAATAAATCTGATGTGTTTGACATATTCAAGAAATGAAAGGCTATGGTTGAGACTGAATCAGGTTTGAAATTGAAATGCTTACGATCTGATAATGGAGGAGAATACATTGATGGAGGTTTCAAGGAGTATTGCGCTGTCAACGGTATCAGAATGGAAAAGATAGTTCCAGGCACACCACAATAAAATGGCGTTGTTGAACGAATGAACAAGACCATCAATGAATGAGCTAGAAGTATGAGGTTGCATTACGGGTTACCTCAAACATTCTAAGCTGATGCAGTTTATACTGCAGTTTACTTGATCAACCTTGGACCATCAGTTCCTTTGGAGTTCAGACTGTCCGAGGAAGTCTGGAGAGGAAAAGAAGTACAGCTTTCTCATTTAAAGATCTTTGGGTGTGTTTCCTATGTGCATGTAGATTCTGATGCTCGCAATAAGCTGGATGCCAAATCAAAGAAATGTTTCTTTATTGGCTATGAAGATGAAGAATTTGGATTTCGGTTTTGGAATGATCAAAACAGGAAGATTATTAGAAGCAGGAACGTGATCTTCAACGAGAAAGTTTTGTACAAAGACAAATCAAGTACAAAACCAGAGATAACTGATTCAGATACAAGTCCACAAAAATCTGAATTCATACGATTAGAAGGGCTTCCCGATGTTACCACTCAAGAGTCCTTACAAGAAAGTTCAAGCACATCAGTACCCACCACTACTACACAAGACAATGCAGAGCCAAGTGAACCAGCTGTTCGCAGGTCTTCAAGGACTATAAAGCCTCCACAACGATTCACACTTCTAATGAATTATATCTTACTGATAGATGGTGGTGAACCATTAACTTATGAAGAATCCTTACAAGATGGAAACTCGAGCAAGTGGGAGTTAGCCATGAAGGACGAGAAAGAGTCATTGTTGAAGAACATGACTTGGGAGTTAACCACACTGCCTGAAGGAAAGAAGACTTTGCAAAACAAGTGGGTTTTACAGAGTAAAGACTGAGCATGACACAAGCAAAAGGTTCAAGGCAAGACTTGTTGTAAAAGGGTTTCAGCAAAAGAAAATGATCGACTATTCTGAGATATTTTCTCCAGTTATGAAGCTTACAACAATCAGAGTTGTTCTGGGGATAGTAGCTGCAGAAAATTTACATCTTGAACAATTAGATGTAAAAACAACATTTCTTCACGGTGAATTGGAGGAAGACATTTACATGCAATAACCAGAGGGGTTTGCAATACCAGGAAAGGAGAGTCAAGTTTGCAAGCTAAAGAAGAGCCTATATGGTTTGAAGCAAGCTCCAAGACAGTGGTACAAGAAGTTTGATAACTTTATGTGTATTATGGGATACACAAAATGTCAGGCTGATCATTGTTGCTATGTCAAATATTTTGACAACTCCTATATCATTCTACTGCTATATGTGGATGATATGTTAATTGCAAGATTCAGCATAGAAGAGATTGACAAACTAAAGCAACAGTTGTCAAAACAATTTGAAATGAAGGATCTGGGAGCTGCTAAACAAATACTTGGCACGAGAATCATCAGAGACAAAGACAAAGGCATACTAAAGCTTTCACAGACAGAGTATGTCAAGAAGGTTCTCAGCAGGTTTAGTATGGATAATGCTAAGCCAGTATATACACCTCTGGGGAATCATTTCAAGCTCAGTAGAGACCAGTCACCAAAAACTGAGCTAGAACGTGGATACATGGACCAAATTCTATACGCTTCAGCTATCGGCTCTTTGATGTATGCTATGGTCTGTACTAGACCAGACATTGGCCATGTATGCCGATATATGAGCAATCCTGGAAAGCAGCATTGGAAGGCAGTGAAATGGATTATGAGGTACTTAAAAGGTTCATCGGAGACATGTCTTACTTTCACAGCTGGCGGTTTGAAACTTGAAGGCTTTGTAGATGCTGATCTAACAGGAGATGTTGATAGCAGAAAAAGTACTACAAGTTATATATATACACTCTAGGAGGCACTGCTGTTTCTTGAAGTTCTACCTTGTAAAAGATAGTTGCTCTTTCAATGACAAAAGCTGAATATGTTGCAGTTTCAGAGTCTACAAAAGAGATAGTATGGCTACAGAGTTTCCTGTAAGAATTGGGCAAGATGCATGGAAAATATACTTTGTATAGTGACAGTCAGAGTGCAATCTTCCTTGCCAAGAATCCAGCATTTCACTCCAGAACAAAGCACATACAGATCAAATATCACTTCATTCGGCAATTGCTCGACGATGAACAACTGTTACTTGAAAAGATCTGTGGAAGCAAGAATCCAGCTAACATGTTAACCAAAGAAGTTACTCTTGATAAACTGAAGCTGTGTAAAGCTTCAGTTGGTCTTAAAGATTAAAAGATGGACCTAGCGCCATTTGTGTCCAAGTGGGAGATTGTTATGTGTGGACACAATATGGTTGGTGGCAGCTATGGTTGGTGACAGACATGCTTAACACGGTAAGAGTCAAATGGTGAGTGCCTAACCAAAGAAAATGTTGCCCACCATTGTTGACCAAAAGAAGAAGATTGTCTCCCACATCAGCTATAAATAGAGTGTTATTGATAGCTGATCATCACAAAATAGAGAGAAACACAGAGAGAGCTTTGAAAGAGAATTGAGTTGAGTAGAGAAGTTTTTCTCCTCCTCCTTGTTTTGTTGTTTGTATTATTTTTGAGCTTGATTAATATAAACTAGAAACTCCGTGGAGTAGGCAAGTTGCTGAATCACGTAAATTGATGTATGTTTGAATGCTTGAATTTCCTAATATCTTGTACCGGACATCAAACTCTAACACGCGTCGGACGAGAATGATCACCCTAGCAATATGAAGCCAATTCTATTAGAGACACTCTGACTAGCCACCATATGGTTGATTATCCATGCATCGGTTCGTGGCTTACATGTTCTTGACAACTTAATTACTTTATCTTTTCTTTTTGTAGCCTTTAAACTCAGGGGTGCAAAGTACTCTTACATTGTAGAAAAAACTAAAGTCAGCTCTCGACCAGGTCATTACTTCTGCATCATAGAAAAAACCGATATTTTACTAATTTCACGCCCATATTCACCTCACTTCCTTCATCGAGCTACCAGAAGTTGATTGAAATATATTAAAGCCTACAAGAATATTGACGACATACCTTTAAAGCATATATGTTCACTACTGATCTTGCGTGGAATTTAGTATTTATCAGTACCAAAGTTCCCTTCTAACAGTATCTGTTTCCTGTTAGAAATCTTCTTGCAAATGGCACATTGAGACAGAATTGGCCCTGTAGTAACTTTTGAGACCAAGTCACTTTGATTGGGAAATTAAGCTGACCCTCCATCAATCCAAATTGAAGAACTCTTGTCTAACCCAAAAAGAATGAGAGTAAAGCTAATATTCCCTGAGAACTAGAGGAAAAGTAGTAACAACAAGATGCAAATCTTACAATTCTTGTTTCTCCATTAGTAAAAATATTAGCCAACCAGTTTACAACTAGTTCCGGTTTTCGATATCCATTTTAATTTCAATTCTTTGTTTACATAGTAATGCAAAAAAAAAGCATTGAAGTTTAAATAGCGATGCCCTCGATTTCCACTTTCAAAGCTTCAATTTTGACAAAAACTACTACTCCTTTTTTAAAATAAAATCCATTAGTCAAAAAAATAAAATAAAGCAGCAGATATATCACACGTACGCAGAACTTCGAATCACTTCACTTTCCTTTCCCTTCCTCTTACAGTTTCTTGAGAACCAAACAAATCTTTCAATTTCAGGCAAAAAGATCAACAGATTGATAAACCTGTAAAGAAATTAAGCCAAGAAAAAAAACAAGAGAGGTGATTAATTACCTCCAACGTCGAGGCCGACGTACCAAGACAAACATCCAACCACCGCCAAAGCTTTCATAATCAAGAAACCCTTGCCTCTTCATCACTCTTATTGCAGTTGTTGTAATACTTCATCTCTTTTTTCTGTCTGCTTTGATGTTTTCATGAGTTTTTGCAAGGTTTAAAGCAGCTGGGGGTTTCTCTTTCCTTCTCTCTACGAACAAATTAACCTGTGTCAAGCCTCCTCTCGCACCACCAACCCGGCTGCTAATTGAGAAATGTTTCAGTACTCGCTATATATAGCGAGTACTTTTCATTTTGCTAGGATAGTTAGCTAACTGAAGAACAACTGTGCTATACTTTTTATTCACTTCCACCAACTATTGTAGCTAAGGACTTGGTTTAGCTTGAATGGTTGTGGATGCTCGAGCAACTGTATTATGTTAAGCCATTTCATGAGTTAATACGAGGCCATAGTTGTCTTTTAGCAAAAATTTAAACCTCCAGCTATATAAATATGACCGTTGCTTGGTGGGCACAAATACGAGGGTTTACTTTATAATCGCACAATTTTTTTAATCTCGAGTCCTGACAAAATTTGCTTTTGTATTTTAAAAAATAAATAAAGTTTTTTATTTTTACATTTTTTTAAATTACTGATTTTAAAATAAATTTTAAAAAATAAAAAAAATATTATTTTAATTTATTTTTAAATAAAAAATAATTAAAAAACAATTACCTGCATAATATTGAACAAACTACGTAGATTAAAAATTCCAAAAAGTTTAAAATCGGAGAAATTAATCTCACCAAATCATGAATTTACATAAGACAATGCTACAAACACAGAACGAGGTGACTTGCATTTTACTGGCATAGCATGATCATACGTAAAATATACCTCTTTTATATTTCCGAGTAGCATCGTATTTTTTTATTTTAAAAATATTTTTTAAAAAATTTAAATTATTTATTTATTTATTTTAAATTAATATATTTTTAATGTTTTTAAATTATTTTAATAGGCTGATATTAAAAATAATTTTTAAAATATAAAAAATTATCATTAATATATATTTTAATATACAAAATTATTTAAAAAACAACCATAATAAACTCTCAAATAAACCTTAAACAATAACGTACTTTAGGACCCTCCAAGTGAATTCAAGTATCGATTCATTTGGATAAAAAGCTTTTAAAAAATTAAAATATTTATTTATTTTTTATACGAGGATGGGGATTACAAAGTCTTTAATAATTGGAGCAGGATTTTAATGCAGTCAAAAATTAATTTACGCGCGTCCTCAAAATTCATGAACACGATATTTATTTTTATGAACAACATACTAGTTTAAATATAATTAATTTGCCTGTTTAAAATTTGAAAGATAAAATTTAATTTTAGTATTTTAAAGTCTGGCCTAATTAAAAATGTCCTGACTATTAATATTAAAAAAAAGAATATTCTCAAATTATTTTTAAATTGTCACCTCGCGATTTGCAACTTGGATAAGAAGCAACTATTGACCTTTATTTTTTAATTTTATATGATACATTTCAATTTTATTAAGTGTAAAATACAGAATAAACTGCTATTTCAAAAACTAGGTGGTTACCATAAAAGCAGCCATGTTTTATTCATGAAAGATTTCATTTCTCTATAACTATTAGATAATATAAATGTTCAACAAATCACAATACATAATTACCAGCCCCTTGTTTAATTAATGAAAGATAAAACAGTAAATCTGATAATAAAATAAATAAAAAGGGTGCTCATCAAATATAAAACCATAAATATTGGATATGATTTTATGAGATGAAAATAAAAAAAAAGGAAGAAAAGGTAAGAAGAGAGATAAATATGGTTGATCTTCATTGATAGCACTGTTAGGATTTTTCTTTTTAGAAATTAAGACGGGATTAGAAAAATATCAGGACTCATGTAGAAGAGTTAAATACCTGTTAAATCTTGATAAGAGAGGTAAAAACACTCTCATCTGTTAGAAAATCACCATAGGATTGCTAGAATTCTTCTTATTAGAAAGATGAATCTAGAGAACTGTCAAGATTCAAGTAGACTGGAGGAAAAAGTAAGTTGAGAGATAAAAACATTTTCGTATCTGTTTGAATTTTTTGTTTTTAAAAAGATAAATTTTTGTCCTATTGTTTTTAAGTTTTAAAAATGCTTTTTTTAAAAAAATAGTTTTTTATTGTTTTCAAATTAATATATTTTTGAAGTTTTTAAATTATTTTAATGCACTGATATTTAAAATAATTTTTTAAAAATAAAAAAATATTATTTTAATATATTTTAAGCAAACAATATTTTAAAAAACAATCATAATATACTTGAGACTAAAAAAAAGTTATAGTGTTTAATATTATGATATAAAATAATTTTTAAAGTACATTTTACTTTAAAATGTAACAAAATAAATTTTATGATTTTTGTATACAAGTATATTAAAAAAAATAAAAAAAATATTTTGATGATTTTTTTAAATAGAACACGCTTTTGCAATGTACTCAATAGTAAAAATTACTAAACTCTCGTACACTCAAAATATGGTTGTTCTATTGAATCCTGAAAACATGATCATTTTTCTATCCCTGTTTACTAGAATAAGGGGATCTATTTTTTTCTCTTTACTTTTTTTTTAATATGATATTCAACAAAGAGAATCCAAGACTAGGTATTTGATATTTGGATCTTTATTTAATATGCAATGCAAGTTGAAATTGAATTTTTAGTGGAGATATTTAAAAAATAGGACTGTTGAGATTTTTTCAAGGTGTATATAATTAATTGCATTCTATTAGTTTTATTTTTTTAAGAAATAAAAATAAGTAGAAGAGAGAAATTTTAGATTAAGTTATTCTTGTCATTTTTTTTATGAGTAATAGATTTTATTTTTTCTCTACCACTTGTATTTATCTATTTCTTTAAAGTAAATTTTAGATAACAATTAATATAATATTAATGCCTACTTCTATTAACGTTTATGCTTGTTTAGGTATACGGTTTCACCTGTTTTTTTTTTAAATATTTTAAATTATTATTTTATTATTTTCATATGCTGATATTAAAAATAAATTTAAAAAATAAAAAAATATTTTAATTTTATATTTTTCATGTCTTCAATCATCATAAATTAACAAGGGATTGATAAATGATTTCATATCCTTACTAATGCTAGATAAATCCAGTCTAAATCTTCTAAATCGTAAGATATAATTGCCCGGGTGGATTTTTATATATATATATAAAATGCAAAGCAAGAGAGATGTTGGAGAGACAACTAAAGTTAATGTTCTCAAACCATTTATGAATTCGTCACCTTCAAAAATTGGTTGGAGTTATTTCTTTTCAAGGGCGCATATGCTTGATGGAGGGAAAATGAAAACCATAGTCCATACAAAATGACCATCCTGCACATGCCTTAATGTTTTATGGGACGGCGAAACCATGCTCGATGTTATGTTAATTAATGTAAAACCCCCCAAAACTCAAAAGGACCAGATAATAAAATGGCCGAGTGTCCGATCCTTCTCTCTTAAAACCCCCTGGCTTTCTCTTTTCTCTATCTAAACCCAATCCTGGCGCAACAGCCTCCGACTCGCCAAGTCCTTGCCTGGTCAGGTCCGTGCTTTCACGCGACTCCGTAGCATCCTATAATCCTGTCTCATTTACTGCATTTTTAAGTTTTTTTTTTTGTTCTCTCCGTCACCACTCTCTGTTTTTTTTTGGCAGATTGTTCGTACATATTTTAATTTATTTTCTTGAATGTCAGGTTTTGATCAAATGTTTTTTTTTTTAATCTTTCGTAGATCCAGCTCGCGGTTCTTTGATCATCGAATTACTTTAATAGCTGAATAAGATCAATGGAGGTTATTTACTTGTGAGTTTTATCGAGGAAAAAAGGTGAATTTTTTAGGGATCTTTTTTTGATAGAGGATGAGGGAAGGGTTGAGATCTAGTGTCAATTTATTGGCGAAAATGGAGAAAAATGAGGTTTCGCCGAGCAAGGAAATGGTTACTGAGAAAGTTGGTGGTTTGAAACTAGGAGATTGTGAATTCACTGACGAGGAGAACCCGAAATTGAATCAAGTAGAGGCGTTAAAAGAAGAAATGGAAGTGGATCAGAGAGATGGGCTCAAAATAGAAGAATGTGAAGGAGTGAATGATTTGAGGGAGTGTAATGCTGTTGAGGGTAGTAAAAATAGAAGGAAAAGAAGTATGGTTGACGGTGAGGGAGAGATTGAGGATGGTGGTGTTGAAAAGAAGAAGGTAAAGGATGGTGCGGATGGTGAAAAGTTGGTTGTCGTCAGGGTTCTGCGGTCAAGGTCTGTGACAAAAACTAAGAGCAGGAAGGAGGTTGATGGAGTTCAGCAGACCGGAGGGAGTGATGGCTCTGAGAAGAAATGGGTTGAGGTAAAAACCGAAGAGAGGGATCATTCTGATGGTGAGGACAGTGGGAAATTAGATAATGAGGCCAGGGATAAATCAAAGCAAAATCATGGTAGCTCGCCCAAGGACCAGAAGAGTGACAGGACTGAGAAGAGATTGGCTGAGGTGAAAAAGAAAGATAGTGATCATTCTGATGGTGAAGACCCTGACCAGTCAGATAACGAGGCAAGGAGAATGTTAAAGCACAAGCGTGGGAGGCCCCCCAGGGCTCAGAAGAGTGACGGGCCTGAGAAGAAAAGGATCGAGGTGGTAAATGAAGAAAGTCATCAATCTGCTGGTACAGAAATTGAACAGGCAGATAATGAGGCAAGGGAAAAGTTTAAGCCCAAGTTGGGGACACCTCCCAAGGTTCAGAAGAATCATGTGTCTGAGAAGAAAAGGGTTGAGGTGAAAAGGGAAGAGAGTGATCAATCTGCTGGCGAAGAGAGTGATCGAGCACATAGCGGGGCAAGGAAAAGATTAAAGCATAAACATGGGATGTGCCAGATGGGGCAGAAGAGTGATGGATCCGGGAAGGAAAGAGTCAAGGGGGGTAAAGAAGGCAGCCATCAATCTGCTGGTGAAGAGAGTGAACTGTCAGGTAATGAGATGAGTGAAAAATTAAAGCCTAAGCGTGGGAGACCCCCCAAGGCTAAGGAGAGTGATGGGTCTGGGAAGAAAAGTATTGAGGTGGTTGATGGTGACTCTGCAAAATCTTCTGGTGAAGAGAGTGATGAATCTTATGGTAAAGTGGGGAAGAAGCGGGAGCTTAAGCGTGGGAGACCCAGCAAGTTGAACAAGGGTGTAAAGGTGGGTGGACTGAGGAAAAGACAGGGTGGGGAAATGACAAGACATAATAAGAACCACAATGTGGGAGCTAGAAGTGCATTATCTGGAAAGAAACTTGGGAAAAAATCTAATGCAACAAAGTTAGCCGCAGCTAGGAAGAACAAATGCAGCAATGATGAAAAGGAAGAGGGGAGAAGTAAACAGAAGGCAGTAGTGAGAGAAAAAATTATAGAACTTCTTTTGGGTGCAGGCTGGACAATTGAGCGTAGGCCTAGGAATGGTAGAGAGTACTGCGATGCTGTATATGTTAATCCTGAAGGAAGGACTCACTGGTCTGTTACCTTGGCTTACCGGGTGCTTAAGCAGCATTATGAAGGTGGTGGTGGTGATTCAAATACTTGTAAGACTGGTTTTAAGTTTACTCCTCTACCAGATGAACAACTCAGCATGCTAGCAAAAGTAATAGGCAAGGAAAGGAGTGATAAAAATAAAAAGAAAAAGAAACGGAAGCAAGTGAAGGATGGGAAAACAGGTGAAGGAGTTGCAAAACAGAAAACTAAGAAAGGAAAACTGCACAAGAGAAAACAGGATGCTGTGGAAATTCCTGGACGTAAGAAGTTGAAGGACAGTACAAAACGGAAATCTTCTCTCTGCGAACAGGTTGACTGTGCGGGCATGTCAGATGACGGAACAACAGTCAGAGATCATAAGCAACTCAAAACACATAATAGAAAGCGGTGTGCTCTAATGATTCGCAACTCCAAGGAGGGTGCAGGTTCAGATGGTGGTGACTATGTGCTTTATAATGGGAAGCGAACTGTACTTGCCTGGATGATTGATATGGGCACTTTACCATTGGATGGAAAAGTGCAGTACTTGAAACGCAGGAAGACACGAACAGTCCTGAAGGGTAAAATCACAACAGATGGCATTCAGTGTGATTGTTGTGGTGAAACTTTTGCAATCTCAGACTTCGAGGCTCATGCAGGCAGCAAATCCTGCCAGCCACTCAAAAACATATGCTTAGAGAATGGACCTTCGCTCTTGCACTGCCAGCTAGACTCGTGGCATAGACAAGATGAATCTGATCGTAAAGGGTTCCATTTTGTTGATATTGATGGTCAAGATCCAAATGATGATACATGTGGGATCTGTGGAGATGGTGGAAACCTTATATGCTGTGATAGTTGCCCATCAACATTTCATCAAAGCTGCCTAGAGATAAAGGTACGCATTTACTTTTGCATTCCTATTATTGTCACTATATTTAGAAGATCACATTCTGCCCATGTACGTGTCATTACGCTATTCTTGGGTCAGTCCTGAAATCTTGCCTTCAAGGTTCTCCAGATTACTTGTAGCAAAAAAATTTCTCCGGGTTATGGAATACCTTAAGAAAATAAAATCTCAAAAAAGAGTTTTGTTATTAGATATTAAGAAATGAATCGTGGAAAAATTCCTCGTGAAGCTGCCTTTTCATAGTAACTTATTTGTGTAAAGCTTAAGATCATCCTTTCTGCTGTTGCTTGTAGAATTGAATGAAAAGTGCTATCATATTATAGATTGTTTTATTGCAGCAGAATTTCCCTTCTGGAATCTGGTATTTGCACATATTGCCCATAGCATCTTTTTTATGAAATAAGATCAGCTTTTCTGCTGGTACTCATAGAATTGAGTTTGGTTTTCTTTAAATGCCATCATGTCATTAATGTATTGTCGTTGTTTTGTTCTTGTGGCAGAAGCTTCCTTCAGGGGTCTGGAATTGCACATATTGTTCATGCAAATTTTGTGGGATGGCTGGTGGAGATGCATGTCAGATGGATGAGAATGATGCTGCTGCCCGACCTGCATTACTGACATGTTGTTTGTGTGAGGAGAAATGTATTGACTCGATCTTCTCAGTGGTTTAATGTATTTTTGTTCTTTCCTTTTCCACCATGCTAAATTTTCTACTATTTATTGTTATTTAATTGATGTACATTTAATATATCTTCTGCCGCAGATCACCACTCCTGTATTCCTGCTGAGGACACTATAAATGATTATCACAGCAGTCTATCCTTCTGCGGGAAGAAATGCCAAGAGGTATTATTTTAGTTACCATTGTAGTGTGATAAACTATAATCTTGGATGTTCTGTTGGACTTGCAAATCAAAATTTTGTCGTTATTGGCATTTCTTTGCTTTATATCTTACTCCTTATTTTCAAGTGACAAGAAACCTTGGCAGCTTGTAGCATATTGCTCGATTTTATAAAACAAATTCACTGATACTCAAAAACCTTTTTGCGTGAACTTCATGGAAACTTGATTGCCAATGTGTGTTCTATGTCACAACTGAGTTTGAAGTTGAAGAGTTGCCTACTTTGGAAGTTATATTAAGTTATACTGGAATCTCATCTCAGTTAGATCTGAACGTGGTTGTAATTTGGTCCTAATAAGACATGAAACCATTTTTGTTTTTGCTGCAAATTTTCAGGTGTTCTGTTGGCATGTAAACCTTGGGTTTTATAAACCCACTTTTGATTGATGATGCAAAACTAATTGCTACCTGCAAATTCAATGTGTGAGTGGTTAGACTTTAGAGAAACACGGTCATCACTCTGGGGTAATGTTAAGACCTTGATTCTTGGATCTCTGCTATTTTGTGTCATTCATTCTACACAAGTCTATCAGTCCCTAAAAATCTGCTATGGGTCGCGTCATATGTGAAGTGGGATTTGGCAACAGGAGTCTTGAATATAAATAATTGATTTTTTGACTTAGTTGTGACCCTTAATATTTTCTATTCTAGGAGATTATTCATGTAGTTGATAAATACTCTGATATCAGTAGCAGTGGTTTGTTTCTCCAGAGTCCTCAATAAAGTGGAGTGCTTCATTTAATTGGTTTAATTTAAACAGGTTCTAAGACAGCTTGAAAATGAACTCTATTATGTGCATCAGAATTCACTTAAATGGTTTTGTTTCTGTCAGTTACATGATAAACTACAGGCGCTTCTTGGGGTTAAACATGAAATGGAAGAGGGCTTTGCATGGACTCTTGTTCGCCGATTTGATGTTGGCTCTGATATTACTCTCAATGGAATGCATCGGAAAGTTGAATGCAATTCCAAGGTAGCTGTTGCGTTGCACATAATGGATGAGTGCTTTTTGCCCATGCCTGACCATAGAAGTGGGGTTAACCTGATTCGTAATATTGTATATAATTTTGGGTAAGCACAAGTATATTCATAAGTTTGAAATTGTCGTCATTAAGCTGAAGAAACCAACATTTCTGATCTTTCTTTTATTTTCAATATCTTTTTGGTGTGTGTGTGTTGGTCTTTGTGGATACATCACATTTGTTGGTGTGTTCTAACATTGGGAGAAGCGTTTTATTTTGATGTTGATGTTTTTAGTGGTGGAATCACAACTCACAAGCCTAGGCAAGACGTGCCCTTTCTGTTTTCCCCTATTGATTACCACCTTTAGAGTATATTATGGAACTGGTTGAGGAAGGAAAGATCATAAAATGATGGGAATTGTCGCTGCATACAACTTCCTTTAATTTCCTACCATTCTACCATGTAGTATGCAATTATTCTAATGGTGGAGAGCCCAAAAAGTAGTATCCTCATGTGTTGTAATATGTCTATTGTGGATGCATGTGGTATTTTCTTTCATATCTTTGGCCTCTTAATACTTAGTTTACAGTTAACTTAATAGTATTTTATTTGGAAGTGTGCTTTTGACTATGAAAGGGCTGTGTTACTCTCTTTTACTTGCTGTCCTCACCTTTCCTGTTATACGCTGATAAGGATTATCTACTTCACTGTGATTGCTTTTATGTCGTCAAAAAATTGTAAGCAATTTGTTTTCTTAACGAGTTGCAATATTCCTTTTAAGGTCAAACTTCAATCGACTGAACTACTGTGGTTTTCTGACTGCAATTCTAGAGCGAGGGGATGAAGTAATCTCTGCTGCATCCATTAGGTATATCTTAGCCTAAATTTGCCCAGTGATTGCACTGTTTTGTGGTTTTTTTTATCAATGGTTAGTTCTGCCAGTATGTATAACAAAATTATTGGAGATTATAATTGGAAAAGAATGCATATGGACACAGAATCATTTCTGTTATGAATGTTTTCTGGGATTATCTACTGAAAGTTTTCTACCTGACTATTCCTTTTTCTAGGGACTGCCTGTACACATGATTGGATGTGTTGTAATTTAAGACATTAGTAACCATCTGCATGAGTCATTTTTTACCTTTTTCTATCATTTTGTGATTGATCAACGTCTTTGTTTTTGCCAGCAACATCCACTTTGGAGTCTTTTATATTGTTTCTGAGAACCACAAAATAGAATAAAATTGGATACTATAGAAAACACAGCAAAACTAAATTCATGTGAACTTGCCTCTTTTCTTATTTTCGACTTCTGAAATTCCACCAGCTGCAACCATTTTTTTTTTGTTGCATTAGTACTTGCCACCATGTAGCAAGTGGATCTGGTGTCAATACAGTGGAATAGGGTTTACGACTCATTTTTGAACTATTGGAGTAGTTAGATTGTTGCTCTTACTGACTTCAGCACTCATGCTCGTGTACCTTTTTTGCATTTTCCAGAGTACTTGCATTAGTATCTTTCTTGAAATGTATATGTTCCTTTGCATCTACATTCCCATTTGTTCTCTTCCTCTTTAAATTGGAATAATGCCAGTTGTGCTGAATGTTGATGCTAAATTTCTGTCTTCCTTCTACTTTCTTCTAATTTACATGTCCATGCATGTGCAAGTAGCAGTCTATGACAACCTAAAAAGTCACAATCACATTAATCAATTCTTGGTGAAATAGGATCCATGGGAACCAGTTAGCAGAGATGCCATTCATTGGGACCCGCCACATGTACAGGCGTCAAGGAATGTGCCGCCGGCTTCTAAGTGCAATTGAAACTGTATGTTTGGTATCGGTTACCTTTCCTACTTTTCTGAATTCATGTCTTAATGTCTGACATTTATTGTCCCTTTTACTGATTTTACTTTCTGTTTATTTTTGTTTGTCTTTTCTGAAACTGTCATTAGGCTCTCTTCTCTCTAAATGTCGAGAAATTGGTCATACCTGCAATCTCTGAGCTAAGGGAAACCTGGACTTCTGTTTTTGGTTTTAAACAACTTGAAGGATTGAGCAAGCAAAAAATGAGGTACATGAAAATGGTGGCATTCCCTGGCGTTGATATGTTACAAAAACCTTTGTTGAAGGATCATCAGTTTGCTGAAGCAAATACGGTTCCTGTTGAAGGTATCTGCCATTTGAAATCTTTAATTGATATTAACATATGCAACTTTTTGGGTTTCTCATCTTGCTGATAAATCTTTTGCACTACATATACATGCAGGTTTGACATCCTTGGAACTCAAGGAACAGTATACTATAGATGAGATATCATGTAATTCTGATGAGAAATGTTCGTCGGTGAGATTTGATTTAAAAGGTTCTGGTGAAATTAGTATACCTCATACTGGCAACATAAATGATCAAGCTGCTGCAGTTGAATCTGGTTCCCTTCCTGATTGCCTGAATGATATTTCCGATGTTACAAGTGAAAATACTAATCTACCTGTTTGTCCCGAGGACAAAACTGTTGATCAATTGAGTGCAGTTTCTATTTCTTTGTGTGATGCTAATGAACAAACTAGAGAGGTGGTTGAACATCAGAGTGCTGTTTCTGGTTTCATTGCTACCTCTGATTGTGAGAGGAAGCTGAAAGGGGAGACACATATGGACCAGAATGATGTTTCCCAGATCAAAAGCAAGCTGTTTGGTGTATCTTTTATTGGGTCTAAAGCGGCTGACTCTCAAGGGAAGTGTCAGTGTGCTTCCAGGAAGGTTAGTGAGACTGTTCCTTGTGAAGTGAAAGGTGAAGATAGCAGCGATAGACAGAACCTCGTTTCGCTTGATGATGATTCTATGCCCACTTCAAAAATCATAGCAAGTCAGCTCCAATACTTTGCTTTTGGGCACGAACTTAAAGTTTCAGATATCAATGCTGTTCACTACAAGTCCACTACCTGCAATATTTCCAGTGATATAGTTCAATCAACAAACACAACGGTTCCCCAGAAAGTGCAAGATGCAGTTTATGGTCTTTGTGGGGCATTGCCTGCTGACCAAAATATTAGCTCTTCTTGTCAGGGCAAGGGGCCTAATGCGAAGGAAATGGTTGTCCTAGCTACTGCTGATTCCAATTCTGTAGATTCTGATGTCACTGCAAAGGCAGATCTGCAATCTTGCAGAAGTAATGGATCTTGTATTGCCACAGAGCTCCTAGCGAGTCCTTGTGGAGTTGATGCGGATGGTGTCCATGACCTTGAAGAAGTGTCTGACACAGTTCAAAGTGATGCACTTTCTCCTAATGGAGGTTTAATATCTGATGGGCCTCGGATTAATACCAAATCTTCAGAGCACCCCAGTTCTGTTTCTGAGGTCGAGCCTGCTAATTTTACACAGTGCGCCTCTGAACCTTTATGCAATTCAAGCCCTGCTCTGGGTGTTGGCCTGCACTGTGCCTCCGGTGATGGTAACTCATGCGGTGCACCTGAGGTGATAATTTTGTCAAATCAGGCTAGTTGATTCCGATTGGCATACTCTTTTTGGCGATAGAAAGATGGCATTTTGCGGATGGCGGCCATGGATAAATGTGATGAAGTTTCCTTGCAGAACTTGGATGTTCTCTTCACAGACCGTGTTAAGCGATTTTGTCAGTGTTTAGGATGTCGATACAGCATTCAGATGCCTCATTTGATGGTGATGATTGATGACAGCTTTGGCAGGTGTTCACAGACAAAGGTTGTCGTCTTAATCACATGTCCATCTAACATTACAAGGACATCTTTTTGTACAGTTAGAGCAGTCCAAGTCTTCAGTACTTCCCAAGTCACATGTTAGATTTTAGATGCAATTGAGGGTTGTGCATCTTGACCTCTCCTATGCCTAACGTAAATGAAAAAAAATCAATTGCTGAAGTTTATGAAAGAGCCTTGCTTGCTGTGATTCATCCCCCACTTTGCGCTCTGTTGTTTTCAGGTGTTGATAAAGTGGTCATTCTTAATACGCAGTCGCCTGCTTGTCTTTTTCCCTGTCGAGAATGGAATTGGTTATTCGTGGTTAAAGCTAAGAGAGAGAATTATTGAATTCTATGATACTATGTGAAAAATGTCGTCAGAGAAGGCATTTTTCTTCTTTAACTGAGGCAAGTTGCATCTACACGTTAACATTATTTTATAAATTTATTTTTATTCCTAACGTATTTTTCGTAGATAAATCACAGCTAACTTTTGAGAAATTTGATTAGGAAGTTATTTTATCATCAAACTTTTGAAATAATTTAAATAAACTAAATATGTTTTTATTATTTATTTATATTATTTCAAAGATTGACTTGTTATTATGAAAATAATAATTACCAAAACTCAAAGAGCTGTGATGAAATCACTATTTCTATTCATTGCTACAATAAAAAAGAAATGCAGGGTGCCTTGATACAACAATTTTCAATTGCTTATCAGTAATAAAGAACTGTTAGGGGTGCATGCATTTTAACTTATTAAAATAATAAAATGACTATTTTTATCTTCTAAGTTAACAAGATTTAAAACTATTGGCCCTATTTTTATCTTTTATTTTTTAGAACACAGTAAAATAATATTTTTACCATTTGAATAGTAAACAAATATGTCATGAGTATAGGGTTTTTTTGGGTATTTTCATATTAATGTAGGGTATTTTAGTTTTTTAACCTTTAATTATTGATTTTTTAATTAAAAACATTGCTAGAGTGTAAAAGGCACCTGTGATTTTAAAATAGTACGTGCAGTGCCTTCTCGTAGCCATTCATGCTTTTTTTCAATGTCGTTAGAAATGTTGTTGCATCTTCTTTCTTTTAATGCGGTGTGTAGTGACAAAGAATAAACAATTTGTTACAGGTGATCATTTTATTTTTATTTTTATTTTTTTTCTCTCCTCTCCTAACATGTACATTCATCCTTTTTGTTTTTTATATTACAATTTTCATCATTATTCTCTCTCCTCCTCTAAAAAATACATGCGTTCTCTTTGTTTTTTTATATTTTAATTTTTATATTTTTTTTATTTTTTATTTTTATATTTTTTTTTATTCTTGATCTTTTTATTAAAAAACCCATTTGTTTTCAATTTAGTCTTTGATTTTTAATGTTTTTTCTTAGTTTTTTTTTTCACCTTTTGCTAGAATTGTTTTTTCTTTTAATTTAACTTTTCAATAAAAAAAATATACTGCCCTCAAATTTAATTTTTATTTTAATTTTCATTCCTTTTCTTTTAATTATAATTTTTTGTTTTAGATTTTTTTATGTGACTGGTTTTTTTCTCAGTTTCGTCCTTCAATATTTAATTTGATAACGATTCGACTTTGATTTTTTCATTCATAGTACTTCTAATCCATGACCTGAGTCACGAGTTTAAAAAGTTAATACATATTAATATCATTTTTTTTTTGCTCATTTTGTTTTTTGATTTTATTGTTTGACATTTAAAAAAAAATTAGCTTCTTGATTTTTTATAATTTTTTTATTATCTTATCTTGGTCTTGTGACTCGAATCATGTGCTTTGCAGATTAATCTAGGATAGCTCACATCTAATTATCCAGGTTATATGTTTATTATGGTAATTTAAGTTATTTATATTTAACCATTTTCGTGTTCCAATATTTTTTTTAACTTGTCATGTTTTTTTGATAAATTTATTTTTTGTTTATTATCGTTGTTTATTTTTTTTATCGTGTAATTAATATAAAATCAACGTATTAAACCTGGTCAAATTTGTATTTTTTTTTTATTTCTTTTAAACATGATGGAATATAAAATTAATTTTAATAAATAAATTCATTAAATATAATTAGATAAATATCTTATTATGCTTGATCTATATGTTTATCTTTTGATTTTTCAGTTTTACTTTAAGTTATTATTAATAATTTATTTATTTATTTATATGGATATTTATTTATTTATTTAATTAAATGTTTATATAAACTTCTTAATCTACACTAAAAATTTTTCTATGTAAAAAACACGAAAATAAAATCTGCATATCTAAATATTTTTATATAAAAAATATATAACACACAGGGAATCGCAGGTGAAATGGCTAGTTTACAAGTAAATTATGTTTACATTTAATTGACAGTTAATTAAAGAATGAATAGTAGATGACTAAACGAGGGGCAGATCAGTCCATACACATTTTTAGCACGGCAAAATTCCTCTGTCGAAGCTAACTATATATAACGGCAAGCTGTCTCTGTATCTAGGGTTTCGGGACTTCATCACTTGCCTTCTTCACACTCTAAGAGCAGGCGCCGCTTAGCCAAAGACCAACCCTTGCTCCGAAACCCTAGCCCAAAGCCATGGTAAGCATCGAAACCTCTCTCTTTTATTTTCTTTCATTGCCTTCTTCTCCTTATGCATATGTGTGTTAGATCTATGTACTTTAATAGTTTGACATGATTGAATTATTTTGATTTACAGTCGCTGGTAGCAAATGAGGAATTCCAACATATTCTTCGTGTTTTGAACACCAACGTTGATGGCAAACAGAAGATTATGTTTGCTCTTACATCCATTAAAGGCATTGGTCGTCGTTTCGCTAACATTGTCTGCAAGAAGGCCGATGTAGACATGAACAAGAGGTGCTTACCTTTTACCTTTTCCCGCCTTTTTAATATATTAATCTGTTAAAAATTTCACTCTCGTCTTTATTTTTGGAATAGAAGTTTCTCCCTTCGATTATTCAATCACGGTTTGTGTTATAGTGATGGTTTGTTACAAGCTCGGTGGCTTGATTTCTTACTGTAAAACAAATGGAAAATTTAGTTAGAGGATTTTTATAGATTCCATTTTTACTAAGTTGAGGATGATTTATTAATTTATAATTGTCTTCAATTTTTTTTGGGCAACTGTTCGAGGGAGGTTAGAAATTTGATAAATGGCGTTAGATAAGAGCTGGCTGGTTTTATAACTTTTGCTGACCTTCTTCTAGGCTTTGTAGCTGCATAATGTTTTGGGTTTATTCATAGCTGGCTGTTGATGGATGTTAGTCAATTTTTGAAATTTGGGTGGCTGTGTTTGCAGAGCTGGTGAACTGTCAGCTGAGGAGCTTGACAAGCTTATGACAATTGTTGCTAATCCTCGTCAGTTCAAGATTCCAGACTGGTTCCTTAACAGGCAGAAGGACTACAAGGATGGAAAGTACTCCCAGGTTGTTTCCAATGCATTGGACATGAAGCTGAGAGATGATCTTGAGCGTTTGAAGAAGATCAGGTTTGCTATGATTCTTTTTAGACATGATATTTTGGGGAGAAAACAAGATACTTTTTTCTTTTGTTCTGTTAGTTTTTTTGGTTTACTTTAGCTGGTGTGATTCTTTTTCTGCAGAAATCACCGTGGTCTCCGTCACTACTGGGGTCTCCGAGTGCGTGGGCAGCACACCAAGACCACTGGCCGTAGGGGAAAGACTGTTGGTGTCTCCAAGAAGCGATGATCTGGTTACACAGATCGTGTTCTCTTGCTAGAATGCAGTATTTTTCGGGTTCTCAGTCATTTCTTTTTCAAGCAAAAAAATTTAGTATAACTTAGATTGTTTGCTTGAACTCTGTTTTGTTTTTGCTGGTTGGATATTTCTCGATGCGTTGTCTCTGAGAAGATCATATTTTTGCTTAAATATTTTTCCGTGAGATCTTTTTGTATGTTTACTTATATTCTGGTTTCTGATTTTGGATGGAGGCATGTGCAAGAACAAGCAACATGAGTGTTTCCTACTGGGTTGCCAAACTAACATGTGTCTTCAATGAGATAGAAGCAGTTGCATGATTAATGGATAGTCTGTAATTGCCAAGAAAACACATGTCTTAATCTTAATACCTGTTGAACGGTGCCAGTCTTGGGTGTTTTAGTTGGAAACATCTGCTATCCTACTACCCCTCACCGTATTGATACAGTAACTTTCACATATGTAATAGTATGGCTGTAAGGGAATTAGATTTGTAAACCCTATATCTATGCTAGGCTTAAAATAAATTTATCCAATGAACTTGGAGTGTATTTTTTATAAAATATAATTTAACTGTGATGTAAGAGATGTTATCAAGGGTTAGTAGGTTGTGGTGAGCATGATACTGACATAGAAGTGGAGTCCCACCTGGAATTGAATTTTTGTAGAATCAGTGTGATTTACTCATCGTAGAAACCTTCCCAATTACACAGCATGCCACTATTTTACAAACAACCAAATGCTATGTCATTGCTTTTCTAGGGAAACTTGTCTCTCAGGAAAAGGTGCTTTAGGATATCAAAATTTATGGATGATATCTTGCAAATGGTGAAGGTTCTGGTGGTGAAAATTTATGGATTGTCAAGGCATTGTTCTGCGACCCCTTGTTGGAGGACATGGTGGCCTGATGCGAGGCTAATTTGGTTTCCTTTTCTAAACCTAACGGCATTGGGATCCTTGTATCTTAGTGTTAGACTTGTAGCTGGGTTTATTATCGTATTTATGTTGATACGTTTTTCAATAATTCATAGGCAAGATATTTAGTGTGTTTTATAACTTTATTCCTTTCTATTTAGAGAGAATATAGATCATAGATATTTGTAACCAATCATTAATCAATTAGGGGAGTAAGAATAGTATTTGATTGCTACAAATATGGATTATTGAAAAGAATAAGACATTTATTTAGATATTTTCCTTACAATGTTATGTATCACTCTTAGATCTGTATGAATAGATTAGGTACTGTATGAGCAGGCTTGGCAAGAACCTTGTATAGCTTCTTCCTTTTCTTGAATATGACCAATAGTGGTTTAAATTTATATAGAAAGAATTTACACACACAAGCACTTACAATTAGATAGTGTTTATAAATCTCATGATAGGGACCTAAAGATGATCTAGTTGCCATTGAAGCTGGAAAGGGTTCTCAAAATTGATTCTTTTCCAGCCATAAGCTCCCATTGCATCATTATAGGACTTATAGGTCGGTCTATAGTCTATGTAATGTAAGTAATTTGAGCTACGTCACATATTTGTTAATTGAATGATGTAAATAATATATTAATCTTTGAAAATAATTTTGCTCTAAGTACGGATTTAAGCCATATGTATTCACCACTATATGCTACAACATATAATTGTTAACTAAGCAATTAAAATAATTTATTAACCTGTTCTACTGTTTATATAAACAATAAAACCAACTCCATTAGAAACCTGGTGGACTCGAGCAACTCATAACTAAAGTTTGAGGGCTAATTTTTATCATGTGTTCGTGGTCATGATAATTATAGCACTTAGCCAGCCTTGCTTGCTTTTGTTTAGGGATGATTATTCGGTTTGGTTTTTACATGAAAAATTAACTAAATTGAAATTATTATTTTTTAAAATTTAAAACTGAAATCAATTCAAATTAATTTTTTCACTGCGATAAAAAGATTTTAACATGCTATTGAGAGGAGAATATGAGTGATGGAGAATAATGCAGGGAGACAAGAGGGGGCCTTAGAGTTATGGTCGAACCGGTTTGGTTTAGTTTATTCTGGTTTAATTAGTTTTAGACATTTAAAACTGAAACAGAACTGAACATTTAAAAATTAAAACAGAACTGAACCGAAAATTCTTTTGTGTTTTCTAATTAGTTAATTTATTTTTTTAATTTGGGTGTTTTGATTAATTTGTTTTTTATTCTTTCAGTTTCAGGTTTTTTCTCACCTCTACTCAGGTTAGTTTTAACCTTGAGATTTTTTTTTTATTTAAATAATATCATTTCTAGTTTTTTTTAATTGAAAAAAATCATATCTTAGGTTAATGTGCCTGCTCACAGATTAGCTTGTCCAAGACCTTGAGTGAGTTGATCCTTGAGTTGGGTCTCATGGCTACGATTTTGGGAGAAATTGTTGCGAGAACCCACAATGCCACGGTGGAGAGTCGGCTTATGGTGTGCTGGACTCTCATTAAAATTTCTTCTTGTATTGGACTTGGCTTGGAGCTGAATTTGAGCTGACAGAAAATATTGTGCCGCTGTTTTCAACGAGCTTGTTGGGGCCTGATCCACCCATTTTGATATAGCTTGAACCCACCAAAAAATACTCTGCTATTTTAATAAATACTGGAGAAAGAAGTATCTTCTTATGGGCTAGAGTCTCCACTGCTAAAATTACTCTGCTCTATAGTTTTGGTGCAGTTATTCATTACGGGATTGAAAACCCTGAACTTACCACACCTAGAATACTTAAAGAAGATAGATAAATATTAGGCTCGAGATCTGGTTTCATTGATGAGCCGGTGCTAGGTAAGAGACCTCGTGAGGGACAAAACCACATGTACAGTATGTAGATACCTGTTTGCCATCCCTATATTCCCAGGAATTACAAGTTGAACCATAATATAATCATATATATGGAGAAACAAGTCATCATCAGTGGCGTCTGTAACTTTCACTGAATCTTCTATGGCCCATCCTCGTCCTTGAAAACATCATATTAATTGCGAGGGAAACGGAGGACGAAAATCAAGATTCCCTTGTGCAGTCCGTGTAAAACAGTTTTCACATTTTTAATCCACACAAATTTGGCCACTTGTTAATCCACTAGTTGTCTTGATGCGAAGATTCTTCCAGATTAAAGAAATATGAGAAACAGGAGTCCTGCGCTTGCTTACAAGACGGATCTACCTTCGTCTTACTCCTCCTGTAAAAGACAACGGTTTTCATGTTCTTCACCGGCCGATAAATTAGTTTATATTTTAACATTTGACAGGATTTGACCCGTTCCCAACCTAATAGTCCCCTTGTCTTGATTCATTACCTCTGCAAAACAATGAGTGGACATAATATTTATTGTCTGTGCAAGAACGTGGTTTATTAGAGTTAACTTGGAAGATTAAAGCAAGTTCTAGCTGAAAAAGAAAGTGGGATAAGCATTCACGAAAGGTTTAACAAAACTAATTTCAATCTTACACATGAAGTCTTCAAAATTAATCCAAAGGTTACAGCTTTTCTTCCACATTGCAGCTAACTTTTTTGTTTTGTTTTAGTAGAGAGGAAAGTACGGAAAAGGAAATGAAGAAAAAGGGTCTAATGAAATTTTTAGAATTTATGTAACAGGTGATGGATATCAATTCGTCATCCAGCAAAAACAAAGCTTCACTATAGAGTGAAAAACGTAATCTCATCAAATTTACATTTGATAGAACAAGCCCTCCAAGTCCCTTGGCTTAATTGAAAGCTTCTGTCCCCAACCAGCTATCAAAGAGTGAATTATAGACATCTCGTTCACGAGCACTTGTAATTACTATTTAAAAAAAAAAATGCAAGAGAGAGAGAGATGGAGGAAAAAAGAAAAGGTAGGACAAGTACCTCGGCTTTTCTTGTAACCATGCACTGCCTGCATTCCAAAAAAAAACCCGATTTCCGGGGAAAAAAACAAAATTTCTAATCTAGAACCCGAAAACAATACTAACAAATCGAGAAAAAAAAGTTTCCAGCTTAATAAATACAAGAACCAAAAGCAAGATGGTGGTGAGGGGATAAGGTGTTATGATAGAAGACAAAAGGAGGCTCAATTTTGTCCCCCTCACACATATATATTGCTAAATTAAAGGTAACAAGATTAGACAATCATTTTCCGACACACACATACTACATTACATGCACTGCCGCGAAATCCCACAACTACCGGAGGAAAAATCCTCTCCCCGGCGGCCAGCATCTTCTGGCATTTGCGATGACAAAAGACTAACAAGAAGATCAGCAAAAGCTCCAACAATGAACTTGTGGCTACTCTTAGGATTAAGATCAAGATAACACGACAGTAGCTCGTGCAAATACTCCCAATTAGCGTTGACATCCACCAAGTCACGTGCCTCCACCATCTCTTGCATGGATCGCCGGAAGTCCATGTACGGGTCCGGTGAGTAGGTGGGGACAGCAACACTGTCTTTAACGGTTGGGGATTTTAATAACTGGGGATGAGTACTGTTATTACAACTATCAACCAACAAAGACTTGTCATTGGAGGGATTCGTTGTCAGACCATTGCTGTCAGATTGCGGGGCTACTAGATTGTCTGATAAATCTGATGAAGTGACAATGGACGGTGTGGATTCGATAATGGAGTTCGAGCGGCCAGGGGAGGAGAAGAAGAAGCGCTGAGAGGCGTAGACGGTGGCTAAGTCAGGTTCAGAGGAGGAGGAGGAGCTGGAAGAAGTGGTGGTGGAGGCGGAATCAATGGTGGGGTCGTAGAGGGAATTATAGTTTTTTATGAGGAATGCATCGCTGTGATCATCTGGGGTTAGTAGGGTACTGGGGGAGTGATCATGGGGTGGTAGTGGACGTCTAATCTTAGTGAAGCATAGATTGAGGTTTCTTCCTATTGTGCCTGCCATTATTTTGTTTCTGTGATTGTGCAGGAAAGAAAGAGGGGAGTGTGAAGGTGAATCAAAGGAAAAAGAAACTATAACAAAATGGGGGGTTGTGCAGTCTTTTAAGTGTGATGGAGAGGAGGGTCCATCTTGGTTATTGGCATGATGGCGCATGTTGTCATTAGTCTTTTGTATTTTTAGTTCAACGGCGACTAGACGGAAGTAAATGCGGACCTTTTATATAGCATGAGTTTTGGAGTCCCTAAAGCAGTGTTTTATTTCTCGAATTTAATGGCGCTCATATTCTGTTCGACCACAACGTATGAGTTGCTTTCCTGTTCATATTAACATTATTATTTTAATATAAACATTAATATTAACAAACAAAATTTAAATTTTAAAAAAGATGGTGTTTTGTTATATATAATCTCACAAAATACTATTTATTGTAATAATATATTTTTTATTTTTTATCTTTAATATTTAATTTATTAGAAATTAAACTTTATAATTTGTTATAGTTTATTTTTTATGTGGTTATTCTTAGTCTTATGTCGGATTTAGTTGGTTAACCCGGTTGAATTAAGTTTTTTTTTATTAATTTTTTTTAATTTTATCCTTTAATTTTAGATTGATTAAAAATTAAATTTCATGATTTGTTTCAATTTTCTTTCTATATGTTTACCACGATCTCATAGTCCAAGTTACAAGTTAACTCAATTAGATTTTAGTCACTTGATTGTATCTTGTTTTAAAATTGATTTTTTTTTAAATTTCATCATTCAATATTGATTTATTGAGAGTTGGACTTCACAATTTTATCTTAATTTGCTTTTTTATCGGGTTATCCAGCCTCATAACCTGAGTTACAAATTTGACAGATTAACCTGAGTTAATTCGGGTTGTTTTTTTGTATATTTTTTATGAGATTATCTTGATCTTATAACATGAGTCATGAGTTCAATAGGATAAACCTTGTTGACTAGAGTAGCTTTTTTGTGTCCAATTATTCATTGCAATAAAAAAAATTCCTTTTTTTTTAAAAAAAGTATGTTTATTTCTTTTGTTTCATCCTTTAATATTTGTTTTATTTGAGTTTGAGCTTCATGATTTGTTACAATTTGCTTTCTAAATGGTTATTATAGCATCATTACTTGTGTCGTAAATTTAGTGGATTAACCCGATGGACTCAAGTTTTTTTTTTCAATTTTATCCTTCAACATTAGATTGATTAGAAATTAGGTTTTATGGTATGTTTCAGTTTGATATCTATGAAATCATCCTAGTATCATGACTCGGAATATGGGTTTTGTGGGTTAACCTGGTAGACTCGGTTTGTTTTATTGTGTCCTGTTTTTAGATTAATAGTTTTTTAATTTTATCCTTTAATAATAAGTTTATTAGAAATCAAGTTTCATAATTTATTATGATTTTTTTATATAGAATTATCTTAATTTTATGATTCAAGTAATAAGTTTAATAAATTAACTTAACTCAGGATTTGACCAAACTAAGAGATCAGGTCTCGGGTTACATAGGTTAACTTGAGAAAATAAAATAAAAAATATCTAAAGTTTTTAATAACTCACTTGAAAAAGTTAAGAAATAATATATATGTATGTAAGCTATAAAAAATATGAGGTATGAAGTATAATATAATGATCTTATAATGAAAAGTTAAAAAATAACCATATGGATATAGGTTATATATAGTGATTCCACATCAAAAAATTAAGAAACAATTCATATAGATGTAGGCTATAAAAAAAATATAAGGTATTAAGTGTAATATAGAATCCCATGTTAAAAAATTAAGAAACAATCAATATAAATATAAGATATATATAATTACCTCACATTAAAAAATTAAAAAACAATCCACATGGATGTAGGACATAAAAAATTAATGTGAGGCATGAAATGTATTATAGCTATTCTACATCAAAAAGTTAAGAAACAATTCATATAAAAATAAGTTATATATAATTATCCCACATCAAAAAATTAAAAAACAATTCATGTGAATATAAACTATAAAATGAGATGTATGGCTAAGTATTCATAAATTAGTTTTATATTTTTGGATTTATTAAAAAAATAAAAAAAATAATCCAGTTTCACCTGGGTTATACTAAGACAATTGCATGTTTGGATTTTTATAGGTTGAGACCCAACCAAAAAACCGACTTTTAGGTCAACCTGGATGAGCCGGATCAAGTTATATAATTATGCTCGTAACAGTAAATTTTTATTTTCTATTGTAAGTAGTGGTCTTGTAGTTTTTATTAAAAAAAATAAAAAAAATATGTTATCTCAAATTGATAATATCTTCAGGATTAATTCAAAGTCCTAATAGTTGAGGCAAACATTAAAAAAAAAAACCTGAAATAAATGGCAACTATAATGAGAGTGTCAGGTTTGTTTCTTTAAAACAATGGTACTAGAAAGATTAAAATTATCTTAAATTACTAAAAGAAAGGAAAAAATTGATGAATGTCTCTATTGAAAAAGGAAATAGAGAATCAATCCTTTAAAGAATAGGAATAAAAAATGAAAAAAAAAATAAAAAGAGCAAATATCAAAAGAATTAGAAAAAAAGAAAAACTTATAGACAAATAAAAAAAACACTCTAAAGAGGTAGTAGCTTGGATTGTTATTTAAAAATTATTAACTTACTAGATAAACAAATAGATATCAAGAGAATTAGAAAAGAGAAAAGAAGAGAATTAGAAACAACTTAAATTGATTTGAAATCTAATGAAAAAAAGACATTAAATCTGAAGAAGAAACACTAAATTCAAGTCAAGAATTAAAAAAAAAAAATTGAGTGTGATCCAAGATCAGTATCATCATAAGTAAATGAAATATAAAGTTGAAATCTTTTTAAATGTTTATTAACTCCTAATTTGAAAAGCAAATAAGTTATTATTAGGATGTTTGAGGGGAATAAGTGTTATACACAAAATTAGCCAAGAAAATATAAAGTTTTGGATAGGAAAAATATACTAGATTTAATTGCTAATCAGATTTGATAGAAGTTAATAATTATAGGATAAAAAAAATATACTAGACTTGATTTCTAATCAGATTTGATAGAAATTCATAATTGTATAATTGTAAGATTCTTAAATTAAAAAATTGATCAATAAAAATAGTCAACAAGGCAAAAATAAGTATGTGGTGGGAGATTTTTAAAACAAGAAATGATATAAATTAAAATAACACTTACCAACAACAACAATAATTGCTATGCAGTTCAATTAAATTTACAAGATCATTAAAATCCGCTTATTATTCATGTAATTATAGGTTGATATCAGTTGGCTTGTAACGGTAAATTTGTCATTTAATATGCTTGTAATTTTGCATTTTAATTTATAGGCTTGTAGTTTTCATTAAAAAAAATAAACATGCTCTCTTGGATTAAGAACATCTCCATGATTAATTCAAAGTCATTTTACATGACATATATATATATATATATATATATATATATATATATATATAGACACACACACATTATTATTTATAATTTAATAAACTAGCTGCTCTTATACTCGGTTCTCAACAAGCATACGCTGTAGAGAGTAATTCGGATAATCAATTAACTGCCGAGCTCGCAAAGTTACTTGGAAGGAATTATGCGTCGATGATCACATTCTAACAAAAAACATTATCAGAAGATGATAGCAAAATTACTATTTATAGGACACAAGAACCTGTACTTGACAGATTAGAATGTGAAAGAAAAAAGAGAGAAGATAGACGTGGGTGTGATCATAAACCATGCTAAACATTTGAGTACGTCTCAAATGCGTGGTCATTATGTAACAATCACCAAAAGTTCTTAAAGCATAGGGTTACATGCAAATAAATAAATAAATATATATACATATATGTGGATTTTTGAGAAACTTATGCAGACATACTGACATATTTGCCTTACAAATGATGTTGGTGAAGAATCATATCCTTGTAACAACTTGTCATTTTTGTCACCATTAAAAGGAGGGAGGTTACTTTGATGGCCAAGCAATCGCCATCCAGCTACCTCAATAAATGCAGGATGGGATGTTGATTTCTCCGATGACATGAGCGCGTAAGAGTCAAGGATTTCTTGTGGAAGTGAGCGATTTTGCACGTCTTGTTGCGTTACAAGGAAGCTGCACATGCATGCACACCGGCAGAGGTGGAGATCAAAGTCTTCCTTTTGTTTTATTTCTTGGTTCTCTGCAACTTAAATAAACAGATTAATTCAACTCCGGGAGCTGGATGATTGATTTTTACCATTTTTATTATCATGAAGTGATGAATGGTCACAATCAGTCCACTGATTATCACATATGAAAACGATGTACGGTTTTATGATCACTTCATAAGATTACACACAGGCCCAGTCCTGGAGGCTGTGCTTTTGGGTCCCATAATTACCCTGCTTGTTTCAGCGTCTATCACGTTGTAATAATTTGATTTTTGGAGCCAAATCCGATCCCTGGATTCCCACTCGCAAGTAAATTTCTTCTCAGTGTAACTTTACTGGACAAGCTAATTAAGTTAATCTCAGTTTCATCAGCGAGGAGGATTAGGTATTGCTGTTGAAAGAGTGTTCCTCTCAGCCTTGACCTTGAGTTTAAAGAACCCCTTGTACATTGCCAGAGATACATGTGTGAAGCCATGTAGATATCTCCAATCGTTTCACGCACTAGATTGTGATAATTTCAAGAAAATATAATTTAGCTAATCAAGTTTTGAAGTTACTTATTAAAAAATTATTTTATCATTAATTTTAAGATCTCAAATGACTAGTTATAATATGTATAAACTAATTCAAACACCTCTAATTAAAAAAAAAAAGTAGTCATATATGAGCCTATGCATTATGTCAATCCTACTAATTACCTTTCTTTAGCCGACAGGTCTATTTTGCGATCCCCACGTTTAGTACCAAAAAGCTATCACATCTGGAAAAATTTCAATCTAGCATAGTCACGAATGTATTGCATGCATAACCTATTGATACACGCATATACATGTTATAACGCATATACTTGTGTATTACATGGTGGCCTACGGATACATGCATATACTACATTCGCAATTGTCTGAATTGAAAAATAAATTAATGAAAAATATTTTTTAATTAAAAAAAAAACACAAGGCTCTAAGAGGGGGGAGTGTTTTTCTCTTTTAAACTCGGGAAACACTTTCTATTTTGCACGTTATAATTACATGTTATCATTGTTATTTATGTCTATATATTTGCTATTTTATTAAATTATTTTGGAATTTACTGTTCATCATCGATCTTTGTATGGTCAAAATGCTCTGTGAAGGCTTGCTAATGGTGAGTCCCCGCACTATGACCCACGTGTTTGCCGATGTAGAGGTACCGAGCAACGCCTCCGAGCAAACCCCTGGCTTTGCTTCCTCGTCCTCGACTTATGAAGCAGTGCCCACCATGCACCAACAAGTGACATTTCATAATTGGATTGTTGTTCAGTGCCAGCTCATTAGCAAGCATGTGACCCTACCACCACAGCCTGATTGTTAATTTCTAGTTTATTTAAAAAATATAAATTATTTTCTTATAATTCACTTTTCAAAATAAATTTACTTTTCAATAAACAAAGAAAGTCTAAAAAAACCATGTTTTAAAGGCACAACTATACTAAACAAGTATTAAATTATGCTTAAAAAAACTAACAATAAAATTAATTATTAATTTTAAAACCGGATATAAATTAAAGCCGTTAAGACTGGTTTTAGTTTTTTTTATTTTATTTTCGAGATATATTTATTATGATAGAAGTATTCTTGAACTAGATTGTAAGCGAACCGAGATTTCTTGGGATGTTAAAATAGCGTTCTGTCTTACATCGACTTATTGCATTTAAATCAATTTACCTCCAAGTTTGAACATGAAAAGTACTTAAGGAAACTTTCTTTAACTACTAGGCTAATCATTTTAAGTTTATTTAGTCAAAGATAAGCTATCGAATTAAAAACCAATGCATGGTGAGATTTGAAATGTAACCGATCTTGAATAAAATCAATATATATTATAGAACACGCCAAACTTGACATTTAATAAATTATAAGAAGATAAATAGCTCAGCATTTAATTAGTCCACTTCTTTGAGAAATCAGACTTGTTTTCACCTGCTTCATCCAATTCTTGAATTAGAAGTTTGGGATTCTCTTCATTTTTGGGCAACAAATCTTGCAGCTTCACCAAAAAGAGGGGATTGGCCATTACTTTCTTGCTAGATTCCCTTATGAGGATAAACTTTTCCACCAAGTCAGGATCTTGAGAGAGAAACATCTATAGCTGGGTTAAAATTAATTCCACAGTCAGGTAAGCTACAAGGATGGTCCAGCTGACTCTACAACGACAGGTACACCAAGCTGCACATGCGTGGTTTCAGAGCATTATATACACGGGCGACCTGTCCAACTTACACTTTTCTTGTGTATGTCTCATGCCTCCTTAGCCCCCCGTTCGAGTAAACTTGTGCATCAATCATATCACAGATCGATGAGTGTAAACGTAGGATTCCCTCTCAATCCTTGAAGCAACCACCACACTCGAAACATTTTACAGTAATGTTTTTGCTGTCACGAATTCATTTGAAAGTGCATCCAGGAGTGACTCTCTTTTAGCAGCATCGATCTTTGACGTTGATAAAAAAAACCTCCCATTCAAACTCTTTACTTCTTGCACTGTCTTCTTCAGGATTTTAATTTCATGATCTGTTTCTGGTGTAAAATCCGACAATTTAAAGGGACTAGATTCCTACCAGATAAGTAAAACATTAATTAGCTTGTGTAGAATGGTTGCATGTGCACGAGCGGACTTGCTTGCTGCCGCTATTCTTTATTTTTTTTTTCTAGGAAACTCATAGTAGCCCTCGTTGGTTTTAGCAGTTCACCTTTGTTCTACTTTCAGGACATTTGCCTCCTATATTTCTGGAAACTTGTTCATCTGTATGTTCCTGGCGTATATCTAAATATTTTGGGAAGATTACGCCATGCATATGCGATATTTTTGTTACAAATAATTCGTTTTTTTTACCTGCTAACACAAGAGTGGTTGTATATATCATCTGTGAGACGTGCCGAGCGAAGATTCCAGCAGGAAAACTCACTTTCTTGGAGCAGCAAAGTGAGAGCTGGTAACCACAAAACAATTTATAATCAGAAGCTGCTCCCTTGAAAGAATGGTTGCTTTATATCCACGAGAAGGACCGGCCAGCCAATATTTAACCACTGGCGCCAGAAAACAGAAGTCTTTTGTGTAAAATCAACATCGTCTCTCTGATCAGTAGCTATAAGAAATCGGATAATTTTTTGTCGTCGAATAATAGCCTGTACACAGGGCTCTATTCGTGCTTTCCTTTTCCAAAATTTTCTTCATTTACCCAAAACCACCTTCAAAATCGGTGGTCCCCTATATGAATAGACATTTCCTGCTATCTTTTGCATGGAGGATACTCAAGTTTATTACAAAACTCCCAGCCAAAACGGAAAAGATGGACGTATGATAGATTCTTGCATGATTTGCTAAGATGAATAAAAAAACATTTTCTCCATTAATTTTCCACCCTCTTCGTTGCGTTACTGATCCTGACCAGAATTGCAATATTAATAGCTTTTCATTGATCATCTTTGAGATCACTCAGAATTTCATCAATTAATTTGCATCGTGCAAGCTGATACTTAAGTTCAATTTTTTAATCATCCGATCCTCTGACAAGTTATTTGATTTTTATAATCATGTAGTCACTATTATTTAATTAATACAGAAAGTATAAAGATGGCTTCAAATCACTTCGTTTCTTCATGTTTTTATCTGTTAGGGAAAAGTAAGTGAAACATTTATGTTTATGTAAATTAATTAGAAAAAAAATTAAATTTGATTGCAGCAATATTTAAACCCGCAAGGCAGTATTTGGTAGTGTGATTATATTAGGTATTTGAAATTTTTTTAATTTAATTTTTTAAAATTTTTTAATCTGTTGATATTAAAAATAAATTTAAAAAAATAAAAAAAATTGTTTTAATATATTTTTAAATAAACAAAACTTTAAAAACCAACTTTTACTGAAATTTTAAAAATAAAATAAGAGATTACTGACAACTTAAGTTGGGTAGCAGCATAATGCATGTGGTGGCCAAAAAAAAAAGTACACCCAGAACTGATAATGGCTTTGCTATTATATTAATATGGTGATTAAGTAGCTAGTGTTGTTGATTTGATCAGAGATTAAGAGAATTAATCAAAACTCTAGAACCATTGTCGAGTAGAGAGGACACTATCATTGACCTCTTGTTTAATCATAAAGAAAGTTAGTTCGCATGATCACAGTTCTCAAACGTGTCTGTGCTGTTTAAAAGAAAGAGACAAGAAGATCATATGACACGCTGCCAATTCAGAGCATCTTCAGCCGCAGATCGCTGTATGCATAGGAATTGTATCTTTGGATGGATACTCTACCCGTATAAGCCAGCCGTATCTCTACAGTACTCCAAGTTACCGAAACTTCCTCCGACCTCTGCTGTACAGCCAATCAAGCACCGCTGAATTATTGAATGCCAAAGTCTACAATCATTATCCCTCAGCAAGATAATTATTCTGGCTTTTCCAGATTTATTAAACATCAATTTGACTCCTTCAAGTTGCTGCATTACATCGAAATCGGTTTTAATTTCTCTTATATATAATGTCAATTAGACAACTGGTGTAAGAAATAGTTTGCTGTTAATTGTTATGTGTTTCTAAGTGCCTATTTATCGTTGTCTCGTAGGACAATTCGAAAAATCCTATTGATTTTTTTTTTATTGCATAAAATATATCATATATCTCATTGCACTGTTTCCATCAAATTATTTTAAAAAAATATCAAATTAAAATAAATGATTGTATATCTTATAATTTGTATCGATGGACATGAATCCAAAAACTAAGTATAAAGTCGATGGGCAATATTTATATCAATCAAATAGTGCATTAATAATATGGAAAGTGAATAAGTTAGTTTTTAATAATATGCAAATTGCAATTCCCAACTGGGCTGAGCCCATATATTGGATCCATGTGGATGGGTATGCCATGCATCGAAGCCCAATGCTCAAACCCAACCGGAAGACATAGTCAATCTCTGTGTCTGCTTCGTACAGAGAAGGTTCGTCCACCCTGTCATCTCTTCTTGCTTGGTAAATGAGTAATATTTTTATTAAACTCGACTTGCTTGGTAAATGGTAAAATCTTATTATTTGATTCCTTTTATAGTTTGAGTTTAAACTTTGTAAAAATTAATTTATGTAAACCATTTAACTTATCCTAGCTAACATGTAAAAAAAAATATAAGAAAATAATAAGATTAATATAAAAAATCTTTAAATATAATTTGTTTTATGTGATTCAATAGGCTTGACAAATTCAAAAACATATTGATCCATTAGTATAAAAAACTTTTATGAACGAAATTGAAAGAAAAAATTTAGAAAATTAACACAAAAAACTATTGATGTGACTCTTTATCCATTGAAATTAAATCTTGTAAAAATTATATTGAAATGGTTCAATCAACTCAGTTGATCTAAAAATAACCCAATCAATTGTTAAAAAAACAAAAAATAAAATTAAAGTGAAAAGGAGAGCACAAATAGTAAAAAAACAAGAGAAGAAAAAAAATTAGAATTAAAAAAGAAAAAAAAAGAATAACTTTACTTTCATATTAGACAAGACTTTTAGTATAAATATAATGCACTTTTATTGAATTTTTCATTTATTATTTCAAACTTTTAACTCAAATGAAGGAATGGGTGTAGTTTATATATATTATAGAATTTGTCAGCGTTAAAAAAAATATAATGCTTACAAAAAAACTGTGATGACTATAAACCAAATAAAAATTACAATACTGTTGTTTCTGCCTCCCATGTTATGAATACATTATTCTTTTTTAATACGAAAGATGTGGGCAATTCATGCCATCTTGAACATATTGGATAAATGCAATTTCTCATGTAATTTGTAGTTTTTTTTATTAAAAAAACAAATCAAATTAAATTAGACTTTTCTTGTTAAGTAAAACTAGAAGTACTGTAGATTTATATAATACAATGATGATTTTGCTTTTTTATAATTATAAAAAAATGGTTAAGTTTTGAGGAGTTGTGATATATTCTCATAGGTTCATTTTATATTACTAATTTATTCAGGGTGGGCTACCTATTTAAAAACAAAAATTATAACATATAAAGTAAGGGGTATTATTTGTTATTCAATCTTTTTTAATAACGTAATTATTCAACTATCATTACTTAGGTCCATTGGTGTTTTCATCCTTTTTCCTTAGGATTTTTTGGAATTGTTAATTAGAATTAAAGGTAATTAACACGACTAAAAAATTGATGTCTTCTTCCAAGTGTAAGAGTGTTGAAGTAATAAATAACCCGGCAAGATCGGAGTCGAACTACAAGGAGGTTAATTATATAAATTATATATGACAATAACAACAACAACAATAATAATAATAACAAAAAAAGAAGAAGAAAAGGATAAGAACTTTGAGATGAAATATTAATGTAAGGATTAAACAATGATAATAACAAATATTAAGGTTAGAGGTTCCGCTAATGGTATGTCAAACAAGTATAATATAAACTCGTATTATTCAATTGGAAACCACACACAAAGAAGGTTCCAATCAGATTGTAGATTATTAATATGATTACATTAGTCATCTTATTCGATTAATGCTAATACTTGTAAATTTCATCAAGAATTTATGATTATAACTTATGTTAACAACAAATCAAGTTTCTTTCATAGCTCAGGTGTTGGTTATACCATACAGTATAAATTATGAAGTGCCAAGCATTTGTTGTACCAAGTGTTATACAATATAAATTAAGATTGGTCATTTAACAAGCAAAGTATTAAAGAGTGAACAAGATAACAAATACAAAACATATTAGTATCAAACATTAAAGTCCATATTAAGTTTACACTATGCTTATTCTTACACCATTAGTGTAACCTTTTCACCTTGACATAATAAACTTAGCCAAATATAATAAAAGAAAGCAATATAAATAAACAAAATGAGAACATAAATAAGATAAAAGTTAACTAAGTAAATGAAAGGAAATGACAGGCATAAACTTGATATTAATGAAAGCACAGCATAAACATTACAACAAATACAAAGAGAGAAAGCAAGAGCATGATCTTGATCTGAAAACCAAGATGCTTAAATGCATGACAAATGCCTCCTTTTATAGGCCAAAATTGGAAACTATTGATTTGATGACTAATTGATGAGTGAGTGACCAACTCTTGACTTGATGACAATCTTTATCTTCTCTTGTTTGCCCACAACGTCATTGATAACATCAAAATTGGAAACAATTGAAAACATGAAAGTTATAGGAAATTGTCTTAGCTTTCTTGTGTAAACAATTTAGCTCATTTCGATTTCTAGAACTCCAGATATGGGTCAAATACTAAACAGTGCTCGGGCTAGAAGACAGATTCGGACTTCTTTGTTGTTGCTATAATTTAGACTTGAAAATGACTTTTTTAGATCTTGGGCTCCATATAAAAGTTGTAGGCGTATATCTTACCTTTCCATCCATATAAAGTAGACCTAAATCTGAGATCTACAGCTCCACATATGACCTAATTACCAAACAGTGTTCTGGTTTAGATTGCACCAACATCTCTTTTCTAAGTATGGTCATCTCTTTGTCCTTCTAATTTCAGTTCTTAAATTCATCAATCAATCGTTTTATTTATATGATAGACCTGTATTTAAAATGAACATTTACCATAAATTAAAGGTATCCTATATTATTAGATATATTATTATAAAGCATGCTTTAGTTAAGGAGTTATTGATACTTTAAGTGCAAAATGATGATATAAAATCTTAATAAAAATACACTTTTTAGTATTAATCAGTAATTATTTAATATTGTTGAAATGGGTGACAAGTGGAACAAACCTGTGTTTTTTAAGCAGCACATGAAGCCTCTTTTAACCATTAAACACTATCTTTTATAGCAGTGTCTGAAGCGATGTACCAAAAGCTTTCCAATTATGACACGTGTGATAGTGAAAGAAGGATGACATGGCTCTAATAGATTTTTTTTTTTTTTTATCTTTCCTCCCTCAAACAAAGTATACAAGCTTCATTGCATTTGTTTTTTCTACACAACATGGTACTCATCCTTTTGATTCCCATCTATTCTGGGTTTTTTTTTTTTTTGTCTTTTCTAGGTTAGCTTTTGTTACCGATTTCAACCATATCATTTATTTTCATTTAGTTTTTGTTTTAAATTTTATCCTTATTTTTCTATTTTTCTCATTTTTTTTTTATCTTTTGTAGGTTAGTTTTTTTTTTTTCAATTTCAAACATCATCACTTAATTTTATTAGTTTTAATTTTAAATATGATCCTTATTTTTTAATAGTTGTTTATTTTATTTTTATCCTTTTTCTAATTCAAGTTTTTTTATTTTATCCCTTAATATTAGGGGTTGTGATTTAATCTGAACCTAATAGATGTCGTTTCGACCCAACCTAACTCACCTCGAACGGGTTGGTGTTTTTTGGAAGGTTACCTTACCTAATGAGTAATTAGTAGGGTATAAATATTATGAAAACATGCTTGAAACTCGTTTGAACCCCACCTAATATATATATATATATATATAGAGAGAGAGAGAGAGAGAGTTCAGTAACTTTATACAAACACACTTCAAATTTATATATTAATTAATTTGTTAATAAATAGTTTTTAGATAATAGATATTTATAGAGATAAATAAGTTCATCCTTTAATATTAGAGATAACAATTTAATTTGAACTCGATGTATATTAATTATAACATCCCCTTTCCATGTAATAAATCCAAAAACAAAGTTTTTTTTTATCATGGTTTGAAATTTAAAAATCTATCAAAATTTTGGCAATGTCTTTTCTATACCAAAAAATCTCAAGTTATCAAATAAACACTTATTATTCTGCAATATTTAATCAATTCATATTATATTCATTATTTAGTCATCTAATACTCATCACATCACAATTCAACACATTCATCACATGTCAATATAGTTCAATTGAATCACTCGCATAATATTTGAAACATGTATTATATAATTTAAATCAAGAATTACTTAACTATTATATTCAAAATTTAATGTAAGCGTCATCATAGTAAAATCTACATTAGAGAAATAGATCTAACAAAAATTTAAGTTCAACATAAAATCCTAAAATAACAATTACAAGAAAATATTTAACATATATATTATTATCCCAAAAAACTACACAAAATATGTCATTTATATTCTTATAAAACACAAAATACAAGAGCCATATAATCTACTAATCCCAATGAATTGTTGCAAGGATCCTAAAATTTATTTTATATCATGATTAATTAATTAATATAGCATAAGATTTTTCAATCTAATTTAATCAATTCATGAAATAACTAAATTATACATATCCACTAGCTATTAGGTTAATAATTAACTTAATTCCTTTTCTTACTAATTATAACAATCCTATGATCTTCCAAGGGATTTTTTTTTTTAATCCAAATCTAGATTATAAACCCTCATTTAGGGTGATATTCTCACTATCCAGAAATAGGTTATTAAACATTTTCAGAGTTTGTAGTTTTACAACTCGAATCAATATCTAGTTTCACAACTCAAAACAGGACATTAATTCTCAAACTAGTAAATTGGTCATCTAGCTCAAAACAGGACATCAATTCTCAGAGGTGTTTGAGAATGCGATAGTGATTGTTTTTTAAAGTGTTTTTTATTAGAAAATATATCAAAATAAAGTTTTTTTTAATTTTTTAAAAATATTTTTGACATCAACACATTAAAAATATCTAAACACACAAAAAATTAATTTGAAGCAAAAAAATATTTAAATTTTTTAAAAGTGCTTTTAAAATACAAAAACTAAAAACTAATCATTCAGACTAGAACATACCATAAGTTCTTCATTCAATAATTAATCATCTAACCCACATTAGTTCATCAATCAAAATTTATTTTTAATATTAGTACATTAGTTTCACAACTCAAAACAGGGTATTAATTCTCAAATTAGTGAATTGGTCATCTAGCCCAAAACAGGACATCAATTCTCAGAGGTGTTTGAGAGTGTGGTAGTGATTATTTTTTATTAGAAAATATATCAAGATAAAGTTTTTTTAATTTTTTAAAAATATTTTTCACATCAACACATTAAAAATATCTAAAGACACAAAAAATTAATTTGAAACAAAAAAATATTTAAATTTTTTAAAAGTGCTTTTAAAACACAAAAACTAAAAACTAATCATTCAGACTAGAACATACCATAAATTCTTCATTCAAGAATTAATCATCTAACCCACGTTAGTTCATTAATTAAAATTAATTTTTAATATTAGTACATTAAAATAACAAAAGAAATAAAAAAATTATTTTTTTAACAAAATATAAATTGAAATACAATTATAAACTATATATTAGAAGGTATTTGAAATTGTGGTGGTGGTTATTTTTAATGTGTTTTTTATTTGAAAATATATTAAAATAATATATTTTTTTATTTTTTAAAAATTATTTTTAATATTAAAACATTAAAATAATTTTAAAAAATATAAAAATATAAAAACAATACGTAACTCTCTTCCGACAATGCACCCCGTAGCCTTTTTATCCCTGTCACTTGTTCCTTATGCTTATGCGGGTCCCAACAATTGCGCTCTTCTCATTTACAAGCACGTCTCTGCACGAAGCGCAAATATATTACTGGAATTACTCAACATCGATTGATATTATCCAGGCTAAAATGGTAAAAATATCATTTATTCAGGAGAGGGTTTATTTACTTTACTTTGAATAACAAAAGGGATTTGCAAATTCTCGGCATTTTAATGAAGCAACGCGTCCCATCTTTTCCTTGTTTTTATAGATCTTATTTGTTTTTACAGCAAAAATATTTTTAAAAAAATTGAATTTTTTATTTAAAATTATTTTTTACTATTTTTAAATTATTTTAATTTATTAATATTAAAAAATAAAAAATATCATCTTTATATATTTTTAAATAAAAATTACTTCAAAAAATAATTATTATCATAATACTAAACACATTATTAATCATCTAATGCTGAGTTTGCGGATGAGTAAAGTGATTAAGAGTATGTTTGGTATTTGTGGTAACTATTGTAGTTATAGTTAAAAGAATATTTTATAAAAAGTATTTTTAATTAAAAAAATATTTTATAAAAAATGCTTTTAATTGAAGTTGGTTTAGAAAACTATATATTTGGTTAAAACTTAGATTGAAATTAAGATTAAAAAAAAAAATTTAATATGCTTGGTTAAAAAATACATTTTAAATTGAGATTATAAAATAATTAAAAAAGACGTATATTAATATTGATAGTTTTTCATTGAAATATTATTGATTTAACTATTGTCATTATATCATGAAATAAATAATACTTTTTATATATAAAAATCTTAGCATAAAAATTTGATATTATTTCTTTTCCTTGTCTCTATTATTTTTAGATAGGTTATATCATTAGTTTAGGGGGTTAACCAAGAGGAGCAACTAACGAAAAGGAGAAGGTCGGCATGCAGGAGCTGCTAAAAGAGATTCTGTCACGGCTTGAATAGAACGAGTTTGGTTGAAAATGGAGTTGGTTCTATTATTACATATGTAATGGCTGTTATTGTTGACCACAATGAAGAGGGAAGGAGTTGTTGGTTGTTAGTTTTATGTTGTTATTTTTTTATTTATATGGATGTTAGACTAATTTATGTGTATCACGATTAATTTTATAGTTCATTGAATACCTTATAAATTCGATAAATATATAAATCGCAAGAATAATAAATATATATATATAAGAACTCGAATTTAAATATAATAAAAGTAGATAAGTCTTTTTCACTATTAGACCAGATCTTCAAAGCAATTTTTCATGTTGATAATGGTGAGATGTTGCTTCATGGGTCGAAGGAAAGAACTTAATATTGGCAGTAAATATGTTCTTCATTGTTCACTTTATAAAAATAAATAGTTAAGAGTAAAACGTAAAATATATAACGGGAAGCATAAAAAAATTATTTTGCCAAAACTTAAGATTTAACCTCATTTTTAGTGGATCCCAATAACCAAACAGTAGCTTTAATTTTTAACCAAACACCATATTATCCGCGTTTAAACAAAAACACAATAGCTACAGTAAAGACAAACGGTCAATTAAAGACTAAATAATCCAAAATGTCATTCTCGTAAATAATAAGAAAAACCAGGCCTTTTTACTTACAGTTGTGCCTACTCGCTCTTCTCTCTCATAGAGGAAGAGAGTGAGTAGATGTGTAAATAACTGTAGAGAGTCATTTCGGATCCCCATCGATTCTGCCTCCTTCCTTCCTCCTTGACTGACCCTTCGTGATCTCTCTCTTACACTCACACAAACTCTCATGGTATTTAACTATACAGAAAACAGAACCCTAATTTACCACGCTGATAATCAGTCTCTTTCACTGCTGAGGTAATTTACTCTGTCTTCTCTCACTTTATTGTGAAAAATGGATATTATGGTGGAGTTGTTGTCTTTTACGAGTTTCGATTTTTTTTTTCTGATGCGATTTATACTGTGCTTTACAGTTTGGTGAAGGGCTTTTTTGAGATCCTTGCTTCTAACTGGGAGAGGATATGATCTGATCAGGTTTTGAATCTCTAGAGTCTTGTTTTTATTGTAAGCTGGCTTTGGATCTGTTGATGCTTGATTTGGATTTATCATGGAGGAGATCTAGAACTTTCACTCTGATTTTGCTTCAGTTTTAACCGTAAAAGTTTTCATTTTAGTTTTATTTTGTTAGAATTGGGTTTTGGCTGAAAGGGTACAGTAGTTGAATCGGTGATTTTTGCACGGTATGGAGACTCTTGTTGTTGTGGCTGAACACAGAAATCAGTATTACAGCGGAATTAAACCACACGGGCCTGCTAAATTCGGGGCTTCTCCTTCTAAGCACTTTAGGGATATCAATTGCAGGACTTTTCAATCCGGGGCGGGATTACTTCCAACCCCATTTCAGACTTCCACAACTCCTGTAACCAAAAGCACCACCCTTGCTCCTGCTTCTCACTCTCCAAAAACATCATCACCAGCTGTCAAGTCTCATTCCGATTCTCATTCTGTTGACAATGGTCGCTTGAAGACTGCTTCAAAAAGCTCTTCTATAACTTTTAATGAGGCGATAGGTTTTGTGAATGGGAATTTACCCTTCTCGGAGCTTTGGGCTGGTCCTGCTTATTCGAACTCTCCACCACCGAGTTCTTTGCCGATTCCTAAGTTTTCAATGAGGCCACCAAAGCGAACCGTATCACTTGATTTACCTGTGTCTGATTGTGCTGATTTTGATGTGCAACCAACTGCCATGTCTGCACCGGCTTCCCCCTCAAGGGAGCATAGCCCTTCCATAAGAGATTTGCTTCTTAGTGCTGACTCCGCGACAAAGACTTTGCGTCGCATTCTCAACCTTGATGTGGCAGGCGAGTGAAGTTTAAGGGGCGTTTTGCTCCTGTAAATAGTGAATTCAGTGGTAGATGTATATAGATGAATAAATTAGCCAGGAGTGTCAGTTGGGTTGAGTTTCTTTAGCTTCTGGTAGTGGTGGTGGTGGTGGTACAACAAGCAGTCATGGCTTGTTAGGTCAATAATCTTCAGATGATACACTGAGAAAATTATATGTGATCTGGAGTAGTATTTTAAGGCAGGCAGGCCAGGTACATGGCTTTGTAGCTAAGATGGGGCAAGACTATGTGAAACGGATGGAAGCTGACTCCAATACATTCAGGAAACAGAGGGGAAGTTATAATGAAGTTGTGGTGAAGGTCATTCTGTCCGGAGCATGTGACTACTTGCAAGTTTCTATTCTATGATCTATCATACCCTTGTGAAGATCTTTGCATAATCTCCTTGTGAGATTGTTTATTCGCTCTACTTAAGTTCTTGAGAAGAATTTAGGCTTATAACATCAGATGCTATGTATATACTGCATTATAACTTGGTTAGTCTTACAATTCCATAGGTTTCTGTCTTATTGGCGTATCCTGACGTTCTTTTCTTGGTTTCAATTCCGGCGCCCTCTTCTAGCTTCACTTTCTGATTGCTAACATTAATTAGCCTATTAGTTTCCTAGTTTAGTGCTGCCTCAATTGGCATCCTAGATGATCCGTTCTCTTGTATTAGTTTACTTGCCTCATCACTTCCAATAATCAATGCCAGCTCTTATATATATTCACCATTTTTTTTCCTCCTCCTTTAGGCAGCACTAACTCCATGCACAACCTTTCTTCTTTAGGTAGCTCTAACTCCTTGCACACCCTGCACGGGTGGTGTTCCTCCTTAGCCATCTTTTCTGTTTTTAAAGAGGGAAAAGTGGGAAGGGGAAGTGAAAGTATTTGTTAGTGTTTTCTGCTCCTTTAGTCTGTCAAGGTCGATCCTATCCATGTTGCTCTGTCATGTTGGAACCCTATCAGTTTCTTGTTATTTTGAACAGTTAATAGGGCCCCCTCTTTGCCTTTCATTAAGTGTATATTCCTCGGAGATTGTTGACCATGCCAAGCCATTTGCAAGGTAATAGCTTACCAGCCTTCACCTTGATTGTTTATTAAATATTAATTGATTGTTACTGATGTTTACTCAACCTGTGTTCCAGGGAGCTGCTTGTCAAGGAACATTTCAGGAAGCTGCTGTTATAATAGGATATGCTCTTGATAGATGTAGTCCTAAAAGTACGTCGTATCACGATTCATCCATACGCGGTTTCTATTTCTTGTCACTCTCGTCACTGAGATTATAGTGCAATATCTGTCTTACTGTTTGTCTTTTGTACCAGGAGTCCTCTTGAGTAGTCGAGTTATGTGTATCGGTGAACCGATGTAATTTTACAACAACATTCTATGTCTGGTGAACCGATGTAATTTTGCAACAACATTCTATGTCTGGTCATAGGGATGTTTTCAGTGTTCTGTCTTCACTTTTTCTTATTTTTTATTTTTTAAGTTTATTGCATCTTTCCTTTTTACTTTTGGATGGATGAAGCTGTTTGTCGTTATCAGTATTACCTTATAGATATTGGGTGGTACAATGTGATTGGTTGGATGCTGTTGCATTAGATTTCCCCTACCTGAACTAGAATCAAGTGCGGTCAGCATGGTTTGATTGGATTTGTATATTGATTCTACAGTCCGAACTAACCAGGAGTTTGGCATCTTCTTTTTGGCAATGTGCATCTATAATCTCCTTTCTGGTTTTTTGGGACATTTTCTATAGGTGGTGTATTTGTCTGCCCGTGTAAAATAATATTTCTCATTTAGTTCATCCACAGAGAAGATATTCCGATACCTCAGGTTTCGCTGTAGGAACATCAGTTGGTTTTTACAGTCGGTCATTGTTATGTGTATTTTAATAGTGACTCTTGGTCCATCTGAACCCCAAATAATTCAAGGTGTGTGCGAGAATAAACTAGTTTTGTTCAAAACCATGATCAACCCTATGCTACTTCCTACTAAACATTTTGATTTGAAGAAGAAAATCACCTCGGGGACATGCTTATAAGATATTGTTTATGGACCCACGCATGATTTTACGACTAGGTTTCTAAATTTCTGGTTCGTTTGTTGGGTGCACAGGATGATTGTTGAGAGAACTGCTGAACTAGTTCATCCACTATAGTAAAACGTGAATTAGTGTCTGGACGGAAATGGTAAACTAGTTCATTTACATTGTGTCAGATGGGATTTACGTGGTCAACAGAAATTCAGAGAGGCTTTTATGAGAGTTTGTCGTGCATGAGAACGTGTTGATGTAGACCTACAGGCTAGATTTTCTTAAGAATGTGAACGCAAAATATAAAGCTTAATTTGCAGTGTGGAAAAAAAGAGGTTTTCATGATAATGTGCATGCCATTCATAGCCATGCATAACACTTGCAACATCAGCTTGGGAAGTTTTCCGCCTATAGTTTTCTCTAGTCACAGGCTTTTCCTTATTTACTTCTCTGAAATCTTTCTTTTTTACCATTTTTTTCATGAGATGAGGTATGTCAGTAACATCAGTGGTTATGTTCATGTTGAAATCTTAAATGTTGTGATACTGCAGCGAATCTGTTGGGTGCTACTCCGCTCTCCCATCAAGGCCAAAATAATCATCAAGGTTGATGTGAGCTACTGTAAAGTACAGCTACCATTGATTGTGGGAAGCCTGCTCGCAGCCCATCGAATATCAGGAGAAATTTTATGTATTCGACAAGTAACAGTGACATTACGTTAGTTAATTTCTATGTTTATTTTTTCAAAAATAAATACAACTAAAAAAAGAAAAAAAAATAGGTAGAAATATTATTATTATGCTTTATGGGTCATGGATTTTATCTTCTTCTTGTTTTTTTTTGCATGATTTTTTCTAGAGGTGGCTGTTCAGCTTTTCTAGACTGCACTAAGAGAGATCTAATCGATTTCTTTTATCTGGAGGGGTGTGATTTTTTTTTTTTAAATCCCCTTGTTGCTAGAGGGCTGAGACCTTTAGTTCTGAGGCATTAGGAGCCCGGACCCATTTCACAACAGGGCAATTAAGTCGCACAGGTTCAGTCAACAACCGGACAATTTAAAGGCTTACCACAATTAGTTGTTAGGAGCTTTTGCTCTTTGTTTTTACTGGGCTTGCTCTAAATGAAACTGTAGTATGGTCCCATGATATCCTTTAACCATTTCAACGACTTTCTTTCACATCCATGATCATGTTGCTACATATTTTATACAGAAAATTAGATAATTAATTAGCATTATATTATGGGTCGGGTCAAGTTTTCTTTTAATATAAATAAAATGTTAAAATATATTTGATGTTTTTTAAGTAAAGAAAAACTATACAGCAATTGATTTGATATAATCCGATACAATCTCTAAAAATATATATATTGACTCAAAACATTTTAAAATGATTATTTTTATTTAATATGAAAACAACGGTATATTGAAGAGACTATGATCTGCTTGGATTAATACGTGAAATTGATGATTCAAGATTATGATAACTTTATAAAAAATAAATTAAAATAAAATATAAAATTTAATTTTCAATTAACTCAGTGTTAAAAGGATGAAATTAAAAAAATAATAAAAAAATTATTTTAAAAAACTATCAAATTATCATTTCAAACTTACAACTCAAGTCATAAAACTGGAATAATCTTATAGCAAAAAAATTAAAAATAAATTATAAAGTTCAATTATGAATTAGTCTAGTGTTGAGGGATGATATTAAAAAAAAAACTCAATTCAATTCACCAAACTCATTACCTGATTATGAGAATAAAATAACCTCGTAAAAAAATAACTTGATTTAACCCAAATTAACTTTTTAAATTCATGACTTTGATAATAAAATTGAGATATTATCATAAAAAGTGTATCAAAATATATTATAAATCTCAATTTTCAATTATTTCTGTTAAACTCAATATTAAACAATGAAATGTATAAAAAAATTAATTAACAAAATGATAAAAAAAAAATTAATATGGGTTAATCTATTAAATGTTACTCACAAGTGATAAGTTTGAGATAATCTCATAAAAATCAAACTAAAATAAATCATAAAATATAATTCTTAAACAAACACAATACTAAATAAGAAAATAAAAAAAATCAAGTTAATTGGATTAATATGTGAAACTTATAATTTAATTTAATTATTAATTAACTAAATAACAAAAAAAATAAAAATAAAAATAAAAATACTGTTCATTCCCCCGTATATTTTATTGTATTGTTAATTAATTGGAGATGCGTGAATGTTGTTAATTTATCCTCTCTCCTCCGTGGCGGAAAGAATCAGAATTCAGAAGCTGAAAGAGGGAGCTCGCTGTTTCAACTTGACTTGCTAAAATTGAAAAGGAGTTGCCTAAAACTTGTAGGATTTTAACTTTTATGACCTAGTTCGCCACGTCATCTCTGCTAAGCTATCGTAAAAGCATCATTATTTTTTTCACAAAAAAAAAGTCAATGGTATGCGCGTCGAGTTTTGACCGAGTTTTATTTCGAGTCATAGATAAACTAATATTAGACTAATTAGAGTCGGTTAATTTCCCTTAACCATGACCAATTCAGAGTCTGTTAATCGGGTCCCATAATCGACCCGCAAGTCACATCCAACTTCTATAACCAGAAGTAAGAGTGTAAAACAAAGAAAATAATTAAGAAATTGCATATATACTTTAATTCCTGACCATCATCTTTATTGCTTGCCAGTCCATTATTTTTATCTCGAGAAGAATATAATTAACCTTGATCAGGTATATAATCATCAATACAGAATTGTGACCAGTGTAACATCGTTTTCTAGCTCATAGACTCGTCCTAAGCAGGTGTTGTTCGTTGTTGGAGTTTGGACTCTTAAATAGATACGCTTCTCCAAGATTTATCAATAAACTGCAAAATCTGTGACCAAAAAAAACAAAAAGCTGCAATATTCTCTCCTGAACTTGACCAGTTACAGGTGCACGCAGTTTCATTTCTGGATCACTTGACAAGATGGCTAATTATCATTCTGGGCAAGGATTTGAAGCTTTAGACTCCACCAGTCATGTAAGAACGTATCCAAGTTCTGAACCACTACGCATTTATTATTTCAATTGTTTGATTAATCAGGTTTTGGTTGGGAAAAAGGCCTGACTTTGTGTCCTCCAACTTGAAATAGTAAGTTTTGGATTAGATTAAACCTTCAATAGTAATAATAATGATTGCTCAGCCATGACAGACAAAAATTGGGACGAGCTGAAAGGATAAGGAACACGAAGGTTGAGAGCCTTCCTCCGTGAAATAGCTGGTCACCTCAGGAACTCATCATATGCACGTTAGAGAGTAAAAGAATAGAATATAAATAGTTGCAGACAGTTTTTCAATCACCATACAGGGTCAAAAGAGAAAAATAAGCCTTCAAATTAATTAGTAATCACCTTGATAAACAACAAAATTCACTCTACAATATTACCTCACCCTCTCTTTATCTCTATGTGCAGATGAGAGGGTTGAGAGGGAAATGAAAAAAACAAAAAAAAGGCAAAGGAAAAGAAATGGCATCCACTCCTTGGTCCTACAATCAATCATTCTCAATTGAGGGTAATCAAGAATGGCAAAACTGACATGGTTTGCTAAGTCTTTTTTTTTTTTTTTTGGAAAAAAAGTTTTGAGGGTGCTGGCCTGCTGGGGCAGGACAAAATGTCAAGAACATTATTTTTGCTGAGTCTTCTAACTTCTCAAGTCTCTACTTCATCCAACAACATTTCTTGGTAACGGCATTCCTGACTGCAAAAAGCTTTTTCACCTCTGCATTGCAAGGATAACAGGCAATTAGGCCCACAGTGGTTTTAGGTCACAGATATTAAATGAGAAGAACAATAAAAGCAGTTGTTTTTGGAGACTTGGGTCTTTCAAACTGAAAAGGGGGAGACATGTTGCATCTTTTAAAAAAGAAGGAAAATGGTCCAAACCTGTAGATGTAAATGTCATTTTTCTGTTCAAGATTCTTCTTGCAAGTGTAACAGAAGCTAAGGAAACTCCTGGGCACAGATTTGGACGTATCCGATAAGGGGCAATAATTCTCCACGATGCAGTTATCAAAGATATGAGTGGTCTTTGGATTAGGTCCGTGAGTTATGACACATGTATAGTCTTCAGAGAGCTCCATTTCACTCATTGACATGCAAGCTGTGAACACCTGGGGAGAATCCTTTGCTTGGATGCCAGAATTGACTGAACCAGATGCTGATAATTGCGAGTTCATGGAGGTTTTAATTCCAAAGTCCCCTGGAGATTTAGGTGACTGAACTGGAGATAGTATAGAGTTTGGCAGTGGTGGGATTTGGACTCTGAGCTTGGTGCCAAACAAGACCGTTCTGTTACTGGGTTTAGAAAAATGGTTATCATTCTCTTTGACGGGTTTGATGCAGCTAGGTGTATCATCAATAAGTGCAACACCAATGCCCTTTGAGTCTGTTTTGTCCCATGAGTGTCTGTTCTCTGAGAGAACTTTCGGGGATTTAGGTTGGTTTATGTCATAAGAAAAGGGGGTTTTGAAAGGGAAGAGTGGTTTGGTAGTGTCAAGAATGGAAGTTGGACTCATCATAGGTTCAGCTTCCGGGAGAGCCTTGAAGGTGAAAGCTTTGAACCTTGGAGAACTGAGAAAAGATGTTGTCAGCTTTGTGTAATTCTGATTGGAGGGTGATTGATTGCTGTGTTCAGTCATTAAAGTTTGCTTGCTGGTCACTGCTCTGGATCTATTCCTTAGCATAACTCCCCCGTATTAGATGTTGCTCAGCACCCCAAATTCACTGCAAAAAAGGAAAAGAAATTAAGATCAAGGAAGCAGTTTCCAATTTACCAACATGAAAATAATTGAGTTACTAGATATATAGAGAATAAGATCACTTCTCACCTAAAAACTATTAGAGAGTCAAATACAATCCAAGAGATCACAAAAAATTGCTGCAAGTGATGATGGTCACAAGAACCACCTTCTGAGGCTCCAAAGAAGAATAAAAAGTTCAGTCCTCTTTTTTCGTCCAAAAAACTAATGCAAAAGCTTGCTATCTAACCATCCACAGTCCACACACAGAAACCAGAAAAAAGAAGGAAAAAAAACTGACACCGCACGCTCTATTGGGACTTGAAACTCCTAAATCTCTGTAGCCTCCATGACTGGTACACGCTAAAAAGACAAGTAAAAGAGAAACTGATGTTTTCCCCCCAACTCTTGTCTTTTGTCTTACCTTTTTTTATTTTATCTCAACTAGAACAAGAATCAATTCCCCGTCTTAATGAGTCGCATGCAAGCCACATGATCAGCAGCGGAAATGAAGAACAGCCCCAGTCATTTACAGAAAAGGCAGTGGTACTACTGTACTGTTTACTCAAAACCAGGTTGTTTCAGGCAAAATGGTTAAAATCCGTTTTCCAAATCCCATATAAAGAAAAACAAGCAATCATCGCTATAAAGCAAAAATAAAGTGAGAAAAGCTACGTCGTCCTCTCTACTTTCAACTATTCCGTTAGTGGGTTTTCATTCTTGGCATCAGTTTCGCTTTGTCACTCCTTCTTTGCTCACTCTCAACCCCTGCTAGATCGCCACAAATTTGCAAACTGGCGAAGGCAAAGAGAGCTGTATAAAAAAGTTAATTCACTTGGAAGACAACACAGCCTTATTGGATGCCCCTTTTAAAGAGAAGGAAGATAGTTGAGAGAGAGAGCTGATGAGAGGCGTGTTCAAGAGAATCAATGACTTCTTACAATGTAGCCTCCTCACCTTACTAGCTAGGGACCCAATCTACAGTATTTTTCTATTCTGCAAATACTATTTCATAATTTTATAATCCCTTTTAATCTTCCCCCCTCCTCTCTCTCTCTCTTGTAATTATATACACACACGTAGGCATATATATATGATTCTTGTCCTTTTGTTCTAAAATTCTTGCTTTCACTCTCATGAGTTTATGGCATTTTTGTACGGGCTCAAATCTCTTGCTTCATCTACAGTAAGAAGGTGTTTATGGCATTTTAGCTTTTTTCTATGCCATCCACATAAAAAGGCACACAAAAATCATATTTTTGTAGTTTTTAAAAATTGAATTTACATTTTAAAAAAATTATATTTTTTTAAAAACACCACCACAACTCCCACCTAGACATAATCCAAGTACCGCACGGTCATGAATGTAGAGATAAACGCCCTCGCTCGAAGAAGGAGCCAATGACATCATGTTTCATCTTGTACACAGTACACTGCCATCCATGGCTTGTGCTCACTTATTTTCTAATATTGAATTGGCAATTATTAGCGACATCATTGTCGAGGAAAAAAAAGAAAACTGAATTAGTAATCAAGTTCTTCTAGTAATATTGACTTTGTACTCAGAATTATGCACTCGTCATTTTCATTTTTCCTTCGGATGTTGATTCATGGCTTGTTGCCCTTTTCTGATATTTCAACAAGAAGTTTCTCTTGTTCATATAGCGAACACATCACCAAACAAAAACTCTTACCATTGAGATTAATCAAGGGCTTTTTTTTGTATCATTGGTGTTTTTGTTTTTTTTATTTATTAAAAAAAACAAATATGGGCTGCCGTAATTTTTCAAAAACTAGATGGAGTGATTTTTTTAAACATTGTTGTTGAAGTTGTTGGTTTTAGTTTTTTAATTACAAATTTTAAAACAATCGAGTGTTTATTTTATTTGAAAAAAGTTTAAAATAAAAACAAAAAAGAGTGAAAATATTGAAGTTGCGCAGACCAAACAAAAGCATCCCTCAAAATTTAAATTTTCAATGTATTGTGGCTAAATTCTATATACAGCACACCACCAAAATGGAATTTTTAAGCTTTCACGCTCCTGAGAGTTGATACCTATGTCTGGTGCGGAGCATTATCTATAAGAAATTAATTAACAAATATTAAAAAAAAATCAGGTCAAGTTTTCCAACCACTTTTTATAATTTTTTAATTCTATCATTTAATGTGGATAGGGTTACTATTGAATCATGTTGATTATTTATTTTAATTTAATGAAATTTATAATCTGAATTATAAATTTAACAAAATAAATAGATATTAACCAAAACATCAATTCAAGATTTTTTAAGTTTGAGACATTGTAACAAGTTTCATTTCCTATCCCTTTTTTTTAATAACATCATTTAGAGTAGAGGTTTTTATCGGACATTATCATTTAATAGTGAGTTAATAGTAAAATATTTTTTTGTATTTTTTAATATATAATAATATAAAAAAAATAATTTTATCCAATAGATTTTATAATTTGAATAAGGAATTTGATAATTTGATTGAATATTAATAAAAGAATCCAGTTAAGATTTTTCAAATATAAATTTTAATAGCAATTCTAAAAATTTCTAAAACCAACTGTTGTATAATCATATTGTATTTGTGTAATTCACTTATACCCGGAAACATATATGTTGAGGAAATTGTTTAAAATAAAAATAAATAAAGATTTGATTTAGAGGCATTAAAATAATGTTTTAAAGATTTTTACTGGTTCACACGAAGACAACGCTTCTATGATAAAATCAAGCCATTCAAACCTCCAAAATAATAAAAAGAAAAGACAAAAAAATATATTTGTTTTTTATATGTATTCTCCGTATAACAATATGTTTATTAGACTTTAAACATTATAATTATAATTATATATTAATGAAATAATTAAAATTAAAATTAAAATGAATATTTGTTATTATGTTTTATCCCAGCAATCATAAATGTTAAAATTAATTATAAAAATTCAAAAAATAAATTAATTTCACTTATATTTTAAATTTCAAATGCAATCTTATCATGTTATAAATATAATATTCATATAATAGGATTAAAAAGCTCACCAAAAAAGTCCATTCACTATAATTTTCACTAAATTAACTACCTAATAAAAATATTTTTAATGTATAATAGAAATCTTTTCATTTTTTATCCACTTACAAACTACATAAAAAACATGCACACATCGCACACTTGTTTACGAAAAAATGTTCCTGCGGGCGGACGTTCCGAGCCCAAAGAACAAGGACAGGCTGACGCTGTTTTTGATTTTATAAACCATAGCTAGCGATCGAGGACTCGTAAAAAACAGGTGGAAAACATATTTAGAAAAGCATTTACGTGCGAGAAGAAGTAAAAAACCCAAGGGAAAAGAGGGTCGAAGTTTTCAGTGCATTTACTTCAATTTGTTTGGAGGATAGTTCGAGGACAACATGCATGGGACCCCAGAGAACCTGCCATGTTCAACCCTACTGGGACACCGCGTGCACATGTCCATGAAGCATTCATTTATGCTCATGGGTCCTCCGAGAGGTAAGGGAAAGAGCTCGATCTTTACTGCACTGATCGATGATCATAAATTTTAAATATTTCTTTGTTAAAGGGGAAGATAAATCTTTATTCCCTTTAAGCTTTGTTAAAGGATCGAGTAGTTATCCAGTCGAAGATAAAGGTTCGAGCTCCATGTTCAAATTAATGGAGACAGTTGTTGCATTTCAATGATAAATTAAGATGCATAAGCAGTCGGAAATGTTATGAAATATTCATATCTTCTCTGTATAAAAACCTTCTTTATTCTTGAAACTTACAGATAATCAGACCTATGAGATAATTATGAAATTCAAACTCACCGCTTGGTTATTATAAATACTTTCATGTTATATTAAATAGCTATAGTTATATTATTACGCAACGAACTGTCTTGAATTGCTGCCATTGTTAGAGCTCCAACCCCTCACGTAGTTGAGGAATAGAAACACAGTTTCGTGTTTTGATTAGTTTCCCCGACTTCGGTCCACGAATCACATGATCTAAAAAAGGAACACAAGGATTACTTACTTTGGTAGAATTCTTCTAGATAATTCTCCAAGTAGTCAATAAATTCTCACTTGATCTGCCGGCTCAGTAAAAACTTTTTAAATTTAAAACTTATATGGTTTTAAATTAATTTATACTTAGTTTTTATTCAATAAAATAAATATAATAAGATTTAAATTAATTAATAACAATCTGTATTTTTCGCACAGGAGAAAACGAAAAGGTCTTGTGGTACGTATGGCTTGTATACCTGAAACTTACGGTATCATTTCTTTGTTCCATCCGTAGTCGCAGTCGCATGCATTGGTGGCCCCATTGAAAGTAACGGTTGGAGATTTTTGTAAATGTGGTAGGTTGTTTTTTATTTTAAAATCTATTTTTTAAATATTTTTAAAATGTTTTTAAATCACAATACCGAACATTGCTTGGAACGTTCACTTCCTTGCACAAAACCCAAAATCCAGTGCACTGTTATAATACCCTACTCGATCGAGTATATCAATCTAAGGAGTCCAATTTGGGATTTTATCAAAAACAAATCACTAATAAAAAAACCTGTTTTTTAGTTAAAATGATGTTTTCATGTTATTTTTCTAAAAAATATATATAAATTTCAACCTTTAACCAAATCAACCCCAGTTGAGTCTGCTTTCTTATTATATTTTTTTAAAATAAAAATAATATTGTTTCAAAGGCTTATTTTAAATCAAAATTTAACTTGAATCGAACCAACCTCTTAAATTGATGGCTTAAATCTTGAACCGAGTCCATTCACGTTGGAGTAAAGTTAACGATAAAAAAAAAATAAAAAAAGTGTCAAAGCCCACCCAACTCCACTCAGATACAAACTCAATCCCAGTACAAAATGGTGGGCCCCACTCGGAGTAGTGTCCTTTCACTTTATTATGGTGTGTTACTGATTACTGTGAAATGACTGACTGACCCGAAAACTTTGGGCCCTTACTTCGGCGACCCCTTGTTTTTACAAGTTGATCGCGATATAGCGGATAATATTTTATAAAAATTCAATTCTAACAAAAAAAAAAGAAGAAGAAGAAGATAAATTTATTATATTAATATAAAAAAAATTAAAAACATATTATTTCAATACACCTTTTAATAAAAAACATTTGAAAAACAGTTAAAGCCGCTTTTTTAAAAACTGATTACTTTCCAGGCACACAAGGTTAATTTCCTGACATGATAATGATTTTGTTCAGCTATTATTATTGTGCTTAGTAATCAGATGCATGCATTTTATTTTTGTAAAAATATTTTTTAATTTAAAGTATATTAATATAATATATTTTTATATGTTTTAAATATTAACGTATAGTTTAAAACAATTGAAGCTGGATATTTTCCGATGAGCTTACGTTATGTGCAATTTTTTAGGGCGGGAGTGGGTCCCTAAAAAAGGTTAAGTGATGATGATTGCGAAAGGACCCCTTGTCGAGTTACGTCACTGGAACGTGGGCTCTCAAGCTAGAGATGGACACGAGACGGGAGCCCTCTAGTTAGGTCTCCCCGTAAATTTATTAGCTCTGTTTGCTAGCCGTTGGATCCACTCTGATGCCGAGTTTGGATAACATAAGATAATGTTGAGGACTCCAGTTGCCCGGTTCAGTATGCCAAATTTGTTGCAGCCTAATTCGCATACCATCCCTGATTTGGATATTTGCCTGTGTCAGTTCAACAAACAAGTCCCGTGCAAGAAATTTTATCGTATTTATACTGTTTTCTATTCGGTTGATTCCAAAATTGTAAGCAAATTGTGATAATTAATACGACAACGTTTGGTAATAGTGATTATACAATGATACTGCTGCTTAAAAAGATATTAAATATTGTTTTTATAATTTTAACATTTTCATATCACAATCATGCAAAATATTTAAAAAATATCAACCGACGCTGAGTTAATGGTGATGTTTTATAAAGAATCATGGCGACGGGGATAAACAAACAACCGGATACGGCGACCAATCCCTTACAGGGAAGGGAGTAAGAGGAAAAATCTACCCCAGTAGAGAGAAGAGAATCGTGTTGGTGATGTAATAGCTTAGCAAGGCCGCATCAGCATATCACTAATATCCTTTTTGTGTTTTAGATTTAAAAATGTTTTATTAATTTTTAATTTTATTTAATATTTTTGAATTATTTTAATGTAATGTTATTTTCAAGTAAAAAACAACCATTATTACAGTAATTATAAAAAAAACTCACTTAAATCATTTAAGATTTTGTTTGTTTGCATAAAAGTGTTTTTTTAAATAAATTATTTTTTAATATTTAATAATATCATAAAAAATTTATTAAAAAATACTTTCAAGTGTTCAGTTATATTATATAAAATGAGTTGAAAAATAACTTATTAATAATTTATTTTATTTTAAAATTTATTAAAATAATATAAAACAAATCTTACAAATTAAAAAGTTGAATGAGAATGACATTGAAAAAAAATCTAATTTCATAAATTATCTTAAATAAAGTAAATAATAATCAAAATAATATAGATTAAATATAAAAAAATTAAAAATTAAAAAATAAAAAATAATGAAATTAAAATAATTAAAATTTTTAATTTTATAAATTATTTTAAATAAAATAAGTAACACTTAAAAGAACGAGGAAAAAAATTAATAGATAAAAAATTTCAATTAAAAATATAAAAAAAAAGTATATAACAATCATATAAATAAAAACTAAAGTTAATATAAAAATTAAATTAAATTAAATTTTAAGGGATAAAATTAAAAAAATTCAAACAAAATATTTAGTAATTAAAAGTTCGAGGACCAGATATAATTGATAAATAATATGATATTTTTAAATTTTTTAAAATTTATGAAAAGTGTTTTTTAAAAATAAAATGAAAACAATTTTATAAAAATTAAACTAAATTTTTTTAATAAAATAATATTTTTATTGATAAATTTTTTAATAATAAATAAATATAATAAAGCTTAAAAAATAACTTTTCGAAGATTTTTTTGTAAAAAATAAATTTATCGTAAAAGTAAATTAAAAAAATAATCCGCCCAGTGAAAAGTTGAGTAGCCGTGCCGGTTATTGTTGATTTAACATCAGGTCCTTTTAAAATATTTATTTGCAGTAAAAGCACAGACCATGAACTCATTTCTTAATTTTCCACAAAAGATGCCTGCTTTGAGTTGACAACAGCCACGATCGCCCTTCATTGGAGATAGGCCAAACCAGAGAGGAGTCTCCCTCACGACTTTAATTACGAGGCTAGTATCTTTGGTACCGTAGGCCTCCGCTCGTCTGGCTGCATTTCCCTATCGAGCAGCTTCATCTCGGCACGCACAGGCACGTCGCTTTCTTCTAGCCAATCACCTAAGCTAGGGAGGAGGAGGTTCGGGGTTAGATACACGTGGCGGTACCATTTTGGGAGCTGAATTATTGAAGGGTCCTGCCCTTTTCGTCTCGTTCCTTAGATTTAAAGGCTAGACGACCCCACTACCAAGTGGAGGTGTCTTTCATGGTGTGAAGTGTCAAAATGTGTATGATTCAATCATGCTCTATTTTGTCAGAACAATAAATATTTTTCTGTTTCAGCAAAATTGCGTGTCTACAAATAATTGGAAGCTTGACCGAGGCATCATGGGCATCTCCTCCCTCTCCAAGCATCAGCTTTCAATCATATAGAGGAGTAGACTAGGTACTTCTTGTGATACGCGGCGTATGAGAACATAATTCATTTTCATTTTTATTTTCACCGAAAACATCAACATCGTTGAAAACCCGTCTCGATCGCTTATCAACTCTGAAATATCTGAAATCATTTAAAAAATAAATTAAATAAAAAAATTAGAATAAAATTAATATATATATAATTTCATAAATTATCTTAAAAAAATAAATAATAATTAAAATAATAAAGATAAAATCTAAAAAATAAAATAAAAATAATTAATATTTCATGAATTATTTTAAATGAAATAAGTAACAATAAAAAAATAAGAATCAAATTTGATAAATAAGAATTTTCAATTAAAAAATGATGAGAAAAAATAAATAAAAATTATAAAAATAAAAACCAAAGTTAATATAAAAATTAAATTATAAGAGATGAAATTGAACAATAAATATTTAAAATAAAATATATATAGTAATTAAAAGTTTGATGATTAAATTTGATATAATCAACAAATAATATGACATTTTTAAATTTTTTATAACTTTTAATAATTGTTTTTTATAAAAAATAAAAATAATTTTTCTTTGTAAAGTATTTTTCGTTGATCAACTTACTTAATATCAAATAAACACAGAAGTTAGATGTAAAAAGTTGAAAAAAATTGAAAACGAACCTTTCTTCTAGATCTTGTAATGACCATGATTTTTATTTTGTTTTGCACTTTAATTTGATTCTTTGTTATTAAATTTTTTTCTTCTAAAATTTTTTAATAAATTGATCATGAAATTAAATGTAAAAAATTGAAAAAAAATACAGAATAAAAATGTAAAAAAATCTAACTATTGTAGATTACTATAATATTTTATAATTATTTTAGTATACTTTACAATAATTGGTCATGAATGTCGCAAATCAGGCCAAATGTTTTTCAAGATAAAAAACAAATATTCAAGTATTATAAAAACAAATACCTAATAAATATTTTAAAATTTAATTTTTATATTTGATAAAAATAATCTAAAAATCATACTTGTTAAAAAGTAAAAAGAGATCTAACACTAATTAAATATTAGGTCATGAAATCGAGAAACATGCACAGCTAAATATATATTGTCATGTGTTGAAAGAAACCTTGATTTTTTAAGTTAATTCATGAGACTAATATATTTTATAAAAAAATAATAATTTAAATTCTATTATAATAAAATATTTTTTAGTAAACTCTTTCTATTTTTATTAATATCCTTGATTTCGCATTTTTATTTTAGTTGTTTAATAAAAACCAAACACATTCTTAAAACTTATCTAAAAAAACAAGATTGATTTCAATTAAGTATTAATTTTTTTTTTACAGGCCCGACTGGCAAAATTAGGGTTTATATTTCTAACTAAAACTTTTTTTATATTTTCAATATATTTTTTATAAAAAAAACACTAAAATATTTTATTTAGTTGAAAATTATTCAAGTAAAAACATGTTCTGTGTATATTAAATTATCTATTTTTTCAAAAATTAAATATGAACTATTAGAAAAAAGAAAAAAAGGAAACATCCTTGTGTGGGAGGGACCCATTTCAAAATAAGCCAAGACATGTGGACCTACCAACCTAGACACATCATTCACCCATTTGTCTTTAAAACAAAATAGACATCATTGCATGCCTATATTTCAGGTGGGCACAGAAGTCGTTAGAAAATAATGCAAATGTATTTTCTGAATTAAAAACTTAATTTTCAATTTATTTTCATCTAAAAATATATAAAAAAGACTTTTATAACTTAAATAAATTAAGTTTTCAACTCAAACACACCCCCTAAATTTATAAAGAAAAAAAACAGAATCAAATAAAAAAAAACTTTTTCTCAACTCTGATTTATCTTTTCAGTAACACGAAAGCTTAAAAAATAGTTTAAGTCCTTTTAGTTTTTTGTAAACAGTCTGTGAATCTACAGTGTTTTCATTCATCAGCCACAATAAAATACTAAGGCCTTTTAGTTTTTTTTTGTAAAGGAGAAGGGCTCTGAACCAAGAAGGATGGAGTAAAAAAAATGTACTAGTTTCTCTGTTTTTAATAAATAAATCATAAATTGCTCCTTCTAGTTTTTAAAAGTAAATTAAGTAGTTCATCTTGTTTTTTTTTTAAAAAAACTAGTTAATTGACCTGTGTTTATCATTTTTAATTTAATATTATTTTATTAAAAAAATCGATTTTCTCTTATTTTTATTTGAAAATTTATTTAAATAATATATATTTTTAAATTTATTTCTAACATAAATATATTAAAATGGTCTAAAAAATATAAAAAATTCAATTTAAAATAATAAAAATTATTATTATTTTTTAAAGATTCTTGTAACATCACAAGTGGCATGATTAAAGAGTGCAAGATCCAAACTAGGTGCTGCCTTGATAAGGTGACATCAGGACGGGAGGAGGATAAATAAACCTTGTTTTGACCATTGAAAAGGTAAGGTAAATAGATCGATATTATTTTGAAGGCTGGAGGAAAAGACAAGTGATTAAGAGTTAATTACTAGCTTGGGCCCCTCCCTAATAATGTGATGGACTCGACGGGACATTCAAGACGTGGATGATAGTTACACCCAATTTAGGAAAAGGGAGAAGGAATATTAGATGGATGCGACTTGAAAGAAGAGGAGGGTACGGACCAAGGCAATGCCCCCATATTTTCTTCTTCTTCTTTAGTGGCCTAAATAGCGACTCGACTACCTCACCATTGTTAAAAAGAAAGAAAGAAGCTAGCCCCTGTTTAGCAGGGCCCTTTCATGGCACGGATCTTTTTTTTTTTTTCCTATCAGAAATGATAATTTAATCCTCAAATGATAGACACCGACCGGATGAAGAGTGTTTTTTTTTTTTAATATTTTTTTTCAATTATTTTGATAGATAATAAATAGAATGTAAATATAAAAAATATTACACTACCCATTACCATCCTTTCGTTCAATGGAAGAGTCAACAAGGTTACATGGAGAATTATATTCTCTTTATTTTTTTAGATAATTAATAAAGTATAAATACAGAGAAACCCATTATCATTTTTATTTTCAATTTAAGATTCAGTATGTTTTTCTTCGAGATAGATAATTTTCTTTACTTGTCGAGAAATAGTGCAGTTTTCGAGACTCGAGCCTTGCTTGTATTAACACAACGTGTTAATATCGGACAAAAGTAAATTTAATCAGTGATTAATATGTATATATATATTAATGTTTGATAGTATTATAGAGAATAAATTGAAAAATAATAGGTTTTGAGCTATTAACTTTTTAAAATAATATGATTTTTATTTCTATCAAATTTCTTTTGGTATTTAAAAAATATTGAAAATACTTTTTTTCCCCTATTATATCCTGTATTACAACACAGCTAGTACGATTTAAAATGTACAATTGTTGTGCTGTTTTGTATTTTAAGGTATTTTCTAGCAATATTTAAACTAAAGCATCATATGCACTATTATATTATCTTCTTTATAAATATACTCGTAATTTATTATTTTCTAATAAAATTATATGTTTTAAATTATATTATTAACATGTATAGATAAAAATAATAAGGTCCTATACCGTTTTAAATCGATTCCTTAATGCGAAGTGTTTTCCGGTTTAAAGTGAAAAGTACTTTCCTTCATCTAAAATTTATGTTTATCCGACTAAACACATGAAATAAATTAGAAAAATAATTTTTTTAAAAATACTTTCCAATAAACAAATTAAAAAGCCTGAGAACACATTTAGGCTACTGAAAGTAGATATAAAATTCGAGACAGGCACCAGAGGTAAATTTTTCAGAACATCTGAACATTTTCCTGCGGGTTCAAACTCTGGAACATCCAATGATTCATTCACAAACGTCGAGTTCGACTCAGAAAAGTGAGTCTTTCACTCCTAAATATTCGTGGTCAAATCAATAGAGAAAAGGGCAAAGAGTAGCTGTCCTTTACAACTCCCTCTGCCTGGTCGCAAGAAAGTGCGGTGCATTCATTTTCTTGTACAATAAACCTCTCTCTCGCTGTTTTTTTTTTTTTTTTGAGAATGTTGTACAGTAAATAGCTGAAGTCGTACAAGAAACTGAGCTACAAAATCGTTCCAGCATGGATACCTCACAAGAATTTGCTAGGTAGCAAGATTGTTACCGACGTTGAGATCCTGTCATTGCTTGGTTTTCTTGTCGTTTCTACCTCTCTTTCTAAATTCTCGTTTCTCTGTTGTGTACTGCTTCTTAATTAACAAATTGCACATTGATGTTTTTACAGCTTCAGCAGCTGCTAGGAAGACCTCTTCCTCAACATTCACACTTCCCTGCAACTTCTCAAGCAGTTTCTCTGCCCCAGGCACCTCATTATCGGTCAACACGGTCAGCTCAGGCCCAGCAGCATCAGGAATGGTCTTCTTGAAACCAGAAAGAACCCTCACACAGGCCAAAGAGCTGTGATCAGAACCGTGCAGTTTAGAGACACCAGTTATGGTCCACAATAGTTCTGCAGAGGAGCTACAGCCCAGGCTTGTAGGAATGAAGTTATCTCCCATACTTGAAACGACCTACAAGAATCACATCAGCTCAGAATGAAAATCCATATATGTTGCATGCACCATAAATGCATATTGGTAGTTTAGCAATTAACTTTTGGAGTCGGCCAAATTTTTTCTGAATTTGTTGCAGAAGGAATTCCATGTAGAAGAAAGCCAACGAATTCCAAGCTCACAATTGGTAATTGGAATCTATTCAACTAAGACAATACCAAGCGAACTGGAAACCAACTAGATAATGCAATGATGCACAATGGCAATGTGATGCCAGATCAGAAAACAAATCTATCAAATGAAACAGTCTTGTCAATATGAAACTGCCAGAACATAATAATTTTGTCCTCATGAACAGGTGTAGTATTTCACTGTTTCTGCAAAAATTTAAAGTAATCAGATCCTTACCTTAACAGCACCAAAAGTTTGAGAAGAAAGATCACAGCTCACCAGGAGTATACCTTGCAAGCTAGAGCAGAATAAATAAGCAGTTAGCTAACGAACTAACAGAAGCACACTAAAATGCTCAAAGGCAAGCAGAATGTTTGGAGACATGCCTTTGAATGGCCACTGCAACAACATTACTGCCCGGAATGGTACATAGATCAGTGACAGTAGAACAGCTCACTTCACTTCCATTATAGTCTACAATTCCTGCCTTCGGTAAGGAAGCAGAAGAAAAACAATTAACTAGTTGGCAGCACAGTTGAAAAAACCAGTGCTTTTAGTTTATAAAAATCATCATCACATTTCTCACAGTATAAATGACCTTATCACGATATACAATACTTATTAGCAACAGATACCTTCCCTGTACCATCATGATAATATTTATTCAGCTTAACAGAAGCAAAAAATAGAAAACTGCCCCAATTTTAATATTCACTTAATCAACATGGTATTTGAAAAACTACAAAGAAGCCAGTGATTTCATCAGGAACCTCTGTAACAATTCAAGAAGAAATGAGACACCTTACTGCCAACTTCACAGGTATCAAGGAGAGTTCCAGAGTTAATATCCCACAAGCGAACCTGAAGCAGGTCAGAGCACCCTTTTTTCTCAATTTGCAACTAGCATATTTTTAAAAAAGCACACTATTCAAATCAGGCTAATACAAGTGCTCGTGAATACTCACAGTTGAATCGCCACTGCCAGACACAAGAAACCCCTGAGGGTAATCCACAGTAACAAGAAAGGCGAGGCAGGACACAAACCTGTCAATTGATCCAGGGAATTAGAAAAATATCTGCTTAAATCCATAGAGAAAATCAAGCAGTTCACTGAAATAAAACCATGCAAGTGAAGTTACAATGAGGGCAAACTAACATCCCGCAACACTTAAATTTGAATTTCTTATTCCATTTCATATTCCTAATTGGTATCATATCCATAAGCATGAGAAATGCAAGAAAAATGATAATAAAAACTCACTCACTCTGTATGACCAAGGCAAAAACTTTGTATCTCGTGAGCTCCATCTAAAGGTTTCTTGGGAAACACAGTTACCTGTAAGGGCAATAACATCTTGTAAAACAGGTAATCAAGCTAGATATTTTATCTTATTCAAAGAAAACAAGTACCCGAATCTTAAAATCTCGATCTGCAGTAACAATAAACCATCCATCAGGTGAAAATTCCTGCAAAAGGAAATCATTACTAGTAAAGGGTCCCTCACTTTTAAAGCCAAACATTTAGCAAGACATGTTATAACCCCATTTCCAACAAAAACCACACCCCCAGAACTGAAGAAGAGGAAAGACCTAAAAAGTGAACAACCCACCAGGCTAGTAATGATGCTGCAATAATGCGCGAGCAATGGCGCTGCCTTTTTATTGACCAAAGTCTCATTTCCATCAAGTCCATGCAGATCCACCACCCAAACAACTCCAAATTTGTCAGCAAAACAAACATGCAGTCCATCATTGCTGATGGCAACTGCACTCACTCTCTTCTCAGAACACCTATTCCAATCACAAGTATCAAGCAAATGCCACTAGAAATAATTCATAAGTTTCAGCTAAGACAAGAATCAAATCATAAGAGAACTTACACGGAAGCAATGCAGCGCCAAGAATCAGTGGACCAAACCTTCACAAGTTTATCATCACCAGCTGATACAAACAGTTTCCCATTTGCACCGTAGCGGATGGCTCTTATAGAATCCTTATGAAACGCCTCACCAGTTTCATCCACCAACGTAACCCCACAATTTCCTCTACTTATAAATCCATTAAGAAAATTAAACTCCAGTATTTGAAGATCGCTCAAAATATTTCATCATGTAGAAAGAATTATAGTGATGATTTCTTACCGGAGGTCGAAGACGCGGAGGTCTGACCCGACTGCGACAGCGACGGAATCCTGGGTCGGGTGAACTGAAATTAGGGCCGGAGCTACCTCTACGTCTCTGTTGTTTTCTCCTCCTTCAGGTTGAGTGTCCTCCATTTTTATTTTTCTGTTAAACAGATAACAAACAAGAAGAGTTCGATTTAGGGTTTTAGTCGCTGGTCAAGGTTTCAACTTTCAGGGTTTAACTGTATGGATCTGACAAAAAGTATACGGGCTTACTTAAGCATATTTATTTATGTATTGGGCTTATATGGGCTTAAGACCCATTGATATTATTTGCGACACCTGATGCTACGCTAGCAGACGGATGGTATTTTACTGGATTTCAAGCCGCCGCAATACGGCCACGCACATTTTTATTTAATTTTAGGTAATTAAAATAAACACTTGAATGGTTTAAATTCTAAAGAAGAAAATATATCTTTTAAAATTAAAATTTTTATTTTTTATTTATGTATTTTTTTACAAAAAATATATACTTTTTATTATAATGTTCCTTTTCTTTAATAAAAATCCAAGTTAATTAAAATAAATATTCTCAAAAACCTCAATAATTTAGATAACGGAGGGAGAATATTTATTTATTAAGGAAAAATATCATTTCCTTAATGAAAACATGTATTTTTTCTTGTTAAAAACTTATCATAATCTATCCTTTTAGTTTCCATAAAAAATTATAAAAATTATTTCTTCATAATTTTTATATGGTTGTATAAGAAAAATAGAAGAATAGTTAATTTATAAGAACTATATAATAAAAATATTTATTTTTCTCTTATCGAATATTCACTTGCAATTTTTTTTCCTGCATTTTCCTGTATATTATGCTTACGTATAATTATTTTTATATAGTTGTATGAACAAAATAAAAGAATAATCAATTCATAAAAAGTGCATAATCTTTTTTTTTTATTTAATTCCGATCGGATTGTATATTTCACTATGTATAATTAATCAATAACAATTGTAAATATAACTATAAAAAACCAGAAGAATTTATTTTAAATATTTTTTTTTAAGAAGTGCTCATGAACCTCGGAAGAATCTCTAAAAGAGAAAAAGCTAGGTGGCCTGTACTAAATTGGGATTTTCCACAAGTAATGGTAGATTTGATGAGCAATATTTTAGTTATATTGATAATAGTTTCCTTAGGGGAAGTAAGGATGTGATATGACAAAAAAGAGAAGCAAAATCAAAATTTCTGCCATGAAATCGAATAGAACGAGAAGTTCCCAGCTAGTCAATGAGCACAGATTTCCGTCCACAGCAAAAGTATGGAGCAGGAAGAATAACAAGAAACTATCAGGTAAATAATTTGGGCGGTTTAAATACAAAAGAACAAATGGTTCGTTGATTGTTGTGCATCATGCTGCAGCTCTGCTCCTGCTGCTACTAAATAAATTTCATGCTTCACTGTTGCTGTTAAAACTGACTCAATACCTTCAGCCTTGCCTTCCAAATGGAAGTTTCCCTCACAAAACCCTAAATTGACAGAAAACAGAGGCAAGGGTAATAACGGCTCACGAATAAAACAAGATAGCCAGAGAAAGATTACATTCCTCGTCTCCCGTAGGAGGGATCCAATGCCTTAACAAGACCTTAATTTTCGCATCAAAGCAATAACAAGAACAAATGGAGGCTAAATTCTCAGCTGTGTACACCCAAGGATTGTTCCTCGGCACCTTGTCATTGGAGTTGCCTGGCGCCATGTAGGTCTGTCACCCCCAACTGTTAAGATATCAACATCAGACAATGGCTTAATATCCCAATTCCACCGGTCTGGCCCAATCACCCCTCCAATCACATACATGTCATCTCCAAGCCCCATCATTGCAAATCCAATTCTTTTCCGGAACTCAGATGCTGAAACCACTACTTTCCTGGTTTTCCCTTCCTGCTTGAAAATTAGTCCATGGCTCATCACATAGAGAGCATCATGAACAACTGCCATTGGACCTTGGAGCCAACCGTAATCCTCAACTGTCCATCCAGACCCTACATTGTCCAAAACTTGTACTGTTGACAAGCCCCTGTGCAGGACATGCAACTTTCCCCCAATAACTACTCCAGAGCATGTTGAATTGTGAGTCCGGTGGAGATCAGGTATTGGTATCCAAACATCCTTCTCTGGATCATACATTTCCGCTTGAGAAATTGATTTTCGGCAGCTGGTGAAACCACCTGCAACCACAATCTTTCCATTCAAAGTACCGCATGCAAACATTGAACGGGGCACAAGCATAGATGCACATGCTGCCCATTGTCGTAATACAGGGTCATATGACCACACTTCATTTGTTGCAAAGCTTCCATCTTGATCACCAGTTAATGGGTCAACAGCATCACTACCACCACCAAGCACAAATAGCTTTCCTGCGCTAGAGACAACACCAAAGTGGGCAAGGTGTCTGATTTTAGAAGGGAGAACAGGAAGGGTAATCCAAAGGTCTCGGTGAGGGTCATAAAGCTGCCACAAATTCTCGGGATCAAAAGCGCACACACATAGCAGATCCTCTGCTGAACCAACCTCCTGCCGGGCTTTATACAGCTCAGAGCTACGCACAACAGCTCGCCATGAACGAGAAACGAGCTCTAACTTGGGGTGGAGGTAGAAGGGAACCCGTGCAATGCACCTGATGGCAACAGCGTCTGGAAGACCTTCAATCAGTTCAGACATACTAATCACAGTTGCATCTGTTTCAAGTTATTTCTTCACCTCTGATTTTTTTCTATACTGTTGACAGCAATGCAAAAGCTACCTGACATTAACAAAAGGCACAGGCATTGTTATATGAAATCAATTTCAGAGTTCTGGCATTTCAAGATCAATGTACTAATAAAGGTGCACCAAGTTTCAATAAAAATAAAATTACTACAGTTGTCACTCTAACCACTTAAAAGAGAAAACTCATTCTTTAAATAGCCATTGCCATCATCAAACAGAATGCCAATGAAATTTTCACTATCACCATGGTGGGAAAAAAAGAAATGAAAAGAAAAGAAATCCAGAACATGCAAAGAATCAAGAGGGCTCCATTCAATCACTTGTTTTGGTTTGCATGGTCACAAATCAGTATCTGCAGATACCTGAAGTCCAAATCGTGGAAGAAGTTGGTTTCTTTCTAAGGTAGCCGACTCATCTTTACAAGTGGAAGAAGAGTATGCTTTTTTCATACAAATAGCAGTATTGTCATGAAAAGTAACATGAAGGGCAACCTGGCTCTCTCATTTTTGCCATCTGTTCAAATTTAATTAAATTTGAAAAAGCACAACAAATACATGGCCAAACTTGCAAAAAATCCTCAACGCAATACTTTTTATAATTGAATATGCCCAAACCATAAATAAACCAGTGAAAATGCATCAATAAACTCAATCAAGACTAAAAAGTATCCAATTTCTCATGATCAGAGCTTAAACTTACCAGAATTTAGTCTTGATTACACTAGGGGTGTATGCGTAAAATGCGTTGGCTCATAATTTTTACAAAGAAACAAAAACTTTGATAGTCCAAGAGAAGAAAATTGTCTAAGAAACAAGTATCTAAGCAAGAATTTAATGCTCTAATTATGATATTGAAATGGTCCTGACCCTACATATAAACACAGTTCACAGGTAAGAAAACCCACTAAATTGCCTGCAACAAGTAACTACAAGGTACTGACAAAGGATCGAGACTTTAGAACAGTTTTATCCAAGTCAATTTATGTCCAACAAACATCCCAAATCATAACATTTTTTTTTCATGAATGAAAAAAGCAAACTACACAAAGGAAGAAACAAGTAAAAGAATGCCCTAGAGAAGAAGCTAAATGATCAGAACTATATTTGCAGTTTAGGGATTGAAAAGCACCATATGACTCTTACGACTATCATGGGTTCTATTGCATCTTTCAGAACCATATATGCAGTGCAAACATTCTGATTAAAATCAAATCTTACCCACCCAACTTCATTGAGAAGAAGGCGTAGTAGCCAATCTTATGGTCTCCATTAGAGTCTCAATCCAAACAACACTGGTTTTCAGATTTCAAGTACTGTAGTTACCATTTCTGCTTTGGAAAGTTGACATTTCATGGTGTTTGGATTTTGATTATCACACACCAGAATCAATTTCATTCCACAGATTGCCAAGACGATACCATAGTCACACTAATATTGTTAGACATCTTCCCAGATAAAGAGACAAGACAGTGAACTTCACCAGACAACAGAATATGACCATATATTTTCACTTCCACGTGTCACAGTCACAAATTGAACTGTGATAGGCGATCTGGTATTGCAATTTTCTCCTAATTCTTGGGCATATTCATCAAAATGCACCAGAATTGCATAAATGATTTGAATTCCACATACAAACTTGGAATATAAACTAGCAAATCCCACTGAAGAGTTTACAGGCTAAACACAGATTATGACCTAAGACCTTGGAATAAAAACTAATAAATCTCAATGAAGAAAGCTCAAAGTCTCCTTAATCAATAAATACTCAACATCAAATATCTAAACACATGCAAATTATCATCACAGCCTTGTTAGTTTTAGTTATACCTCACACATTTCTGAACATTCAACACAAGAACCAGTGCAAAGGCAATCTCACCTATTGCTTCTGAAAAAAATAAGAAAATCAATTCATCAACCAAGCACGCTTCCATTGAATTCATCCAAAGCTCTAATAAAATTCATGAACCAATTAAATGCAAGACAAAATAAAATAAAACCAAAATTGAACCTCAGAAACAAGCAACATAACCCAAAAATAACCAAACTGAACTTTCTTCATTTCAAATACCAAACCCACTTCCAATTCACCACAAACAACAAAGGGTATTCAGTAATTTCAAAATCAAATCAAAATTTCATCAAATCCACGTCAATTTTTTTCACGAAAGTAGGCCAAAAAAAAAACAAGGAATTGCATCACTTCTGCTGGCATAATAGAAAGACAGCACGCTTTACCTGAAACCCAATAAGATTCGGAGCTCCGTCGCTTCGATTTGTACAGACACACATAGAGAAATCAAGAGTAGCGTTAGATTTCCTCCCAGAGAGACCTCCAAAGCTAATTTGACCAAAAAACACAGGGTTTTTTTAGCGATTTCTTAGCGTTCTATTTCTTTATTTTCAAGTCCTTTCAATTTGTGCTTACCCTAAACCAGAATATAGGCATTTGAGGATATTCCTGGTCCCTTTTTTCTCCTTCACCGCAATGGCATTCTTGTTAATTAAAATTAAACACCAATTTTTTGGCTGACACGTTCAGTGCACGTGGTTGAATGCCCTCCAAAACCATGTTTGTGTTTCAATTTTTGGTTTAACAAGCTTAATTATGATTAGTTCCCACCTTGGGCCCTCTTACATAACTTTTTTATGAAGACTTTGACAAATGTTAGCAGCAAGCCAGCAACTTACCTTATAGTAGTACCAGGCCAGCGCCATCAAAATCTCCGGTACGCATGTCTATTGTGGCAGGTGAAGTGAGAATGCATCTACTGTCTCCATCCAGTTCATTGGCAGTAAATCATTTTCTGTCCTTCACCTCGCATCCTGCCATCTTTGCCTGTGTTTGAGATGAAATTACCAAGGGGTGGATCCATGGGGCAAGACCGAATGGGTTGGTTACTTGGTTCGAGTCAAGCATACAATCATGCATGGCAAGGATAATTGTAAAAAAAATAAGCCAGTAATTATAAAAACATAAGTAAATGTGTGTACAGATTTTAATGCTTGAAATTCAGCTGTAACGGAACTTCTAGTGCCTTAATTCCAGTAGTTCTCACATGCAATCTCTCATTGACCAAAACAATCTCTCAAAACAATCTCTCATTGCATTTCAGTACTGGTGGAAGAGATTTATCTCTTTCCACTGTAATTGGATTTAAACCCTAATATATACACTTGTCATTTCACAGTACTTTACATATCTACTGAGTTTACAGGATATTCAATATGCCATAGAAATTAGTCGTAGTGCACGCAAGCTGGTCCGGACACCTCACATAAATAAAAAAAATAAAATAAAAAATAAAAAAAATTATATATCATATACTAATTATTAGTTTGGAATATAGTTATTATACTTTTATTATTTTTTTATAAGATATTGATCCGTCTGAATTTATTTATACAATTTTAAAAAATATTTTTTTATTTTAAAATTATTTTGATGTGCTTGTATCAAAAATAATTTTTAAAAACTAAAAAAATATTATTTTAATAAATTTATAAATAAAATATACTTTTAAAAAATAATAATTACCACTTTTCAAATAACTTTTAAAAATTAAAGTCCCACCTTTGTTAATTCACTTTTAATCTCAAAACTCATATTCCTCTCATTTGGAGCCAGCAAAGCTGTCCCAAGATGATTACAGCAAATGGAGTACGGACAGTGCTAAGGATATAGATACCAGCTTTTCATTAATTTTTTTTTCTAGATTAATTTTTAATTTTAATGCTTTTAGATATTTTTGATATACTATATAAAAAATAAAAAAACATATTATTTTAATATATATTAAAACAAAAAACAATCTTAAAAAACCATGCCATATTCTAAAAATAAAAAAATCGATGATTCTAACAGCTAGCTGGCCCCCATTAAAATTATGTCACCGGTAGGAAATGAACCCCACTTTCTTAGAGTCTTGGAATCAACCCTTCCACTTGAGCCACAACAGATGCAAAGAATTAATTCTGGCAGGATCTCATGTCGTTTTTAATGTTCTTTCCCAGCTAGCCACTTGCGTGTTGAGAATTTACGGCAGGGGCAAAGGACTGCGATGGCTTTTGATTCTGGTCTTCTGTCATTTGCTTATATAATTCTTATTTTCCATGGATTATATAGTTAATCACGTCTTCAGTGTCCAGAACAACAGATGTTTACCAAGCACACTTGTTAAACCCAACCGGGCTTCGCTGAGGCTGGTTTTTTTCAAAAATCAATCTTAAATTGATTTAGTTGACCAGTCACCCCCAACAAGTAAACTCATGATCTATTTAATTTAATGATTTGATTTATTTAATAATATTTTTTTAAATAAAACTAATTAACCCACGTGAACTGCCTAATCTTGTAGAAAAAAGATACTACGGCAATGTCTTATCTCGGACGTTTACCCGGAAAAAAAAGGCCTCCTTAGAAGACACCAATCAAAGCAAAGTTAATGTTGCAGTGCATCTTTACCAGTAGAAAATGGCATGGCTTATGGCTTGTGTGTGACTGGAATTCTCACCAAGGCAGTGCGGTTTGACTTCCTATTTGGATCTCTAATGCATGGAAAAATAAGCAGTGCTGTGTTGAAATGCATGTGCTTCTGGTGTTCTGGGTGCCGGTGGATTCAATTGTCAAGCCATTTGTAATGGTCCCAAGAAATTTACCATTGAATTCCCGATCCAATTTGAAATTAAGAGTGGTTTAAGAGAAAACAATAAAGAAAGATCACCTCAAATTACAAGAAAAAGAATTAGTGCAAGGGAGAAAATGCATGTGCTTCCTTGACTCCCTAGAAACATGGTTGATTAGTCAAAATCTCTTAATATTTTCTCTTTTTCTTGATGATTTGCTGCTTGTTAGTCACCAATGTTTTTATCCCTCTGTGTCCATGGAGTGATGATTTCTTTTTGTTAATCTGAGACTAGATTTACCTCTCTAATCCGATCAAGAAATTGCTATCTGTATCAGTATCAGAGAATTCATAATAATTTTATTTCTTAAAAGTTAAAATCTAACAATTTCATTTCGATACCAGCAAGTAAAATTTCCCTCTAATTATTCTTCAGAACAGTGTGGAAAACCAAGAATATTTTATTTATTGGAAATAGAGGAGTATACAAATCTAAGTCCACATGGTATCCCAAAATAAAGAATCATGTTACCAAAAGAAAAGGGAATATTTGAACTCCTCTGTTGCGTCAACAGTACTAATGAACTGCGGTAGCAAAAGACTCAACAGAATTTCAAGTAGATGGAGCTTATATTATATGATGCCGAGGGTCGAAGCTTGTGATGTGTTGAAGAGTAGGAAGAAGAGCAGAGACATTGTCAACTTCGTAGAGTTTGCACCTGATGTTCCATTATCTGTTGATGGCACTGTCTTAGATCCTGTTCCTGCACCCATTACACAGTAAAGTATTAACATTGGGCTCTTGTACGGTGGTTCTGCTACCAGGAGTAACCGAAAAACCTATATTGTTCTCAAGTTCAAGTCGGAAATTGGAAAATCTAATTGAATCTTGTACCTGCAGAAGGAGAATTTGGTGTTCCTGCTGGAGAATCTGTGGGCGAAGAGGCTGTTTGAGCAGATGATAAAATGAATATTTAGCTATTTGCATTGCTAGAAAATGATCTTAGAATTTGGATTGCTTGCAATTGCTTACCATTACAGTTGCTGATAGAGGGAGTTTGGACATTGCAAGCACCAGGGAGGGCCAGAGCCTGAGTCTGATTAACATCGACTCCAAGTGAGGAGGCACCACCATTAACGACCTCACATAGACATTGAGGCTGCGACTTGACAACATTAGCTAGCTGTGTACAGCATGATGAAGACGGGGTCGATGAGTTTCCTGTTATGTAGTTCAGACATGGGGACATGCTTATGATCACATTGGTACAAGATGATTGTGCCATGGCTCCTGCCCACAAAGTTGCTATAAGGGATATAGCAAGCATGACCTCCATCCTTCTAACTGCCATTGGGTCAATTCTATAGAAATTCCTGGCAACAATGGTTGAGAGATACAGAAGAAAAGTTTTCGTGGCTTGTAAGAAATGAAAAGGCTGTGGTTAATAAAGGGGAAGATTGTAAACAAACTGGCTAATATGGTTTACCTATATTCCTACTTAATTTTATAATCTTTGGGGAACAACTCACCTTCTGCACAGAGACAAATTTATTTTAATAAGTTAAACTTAAGTGTCTCTCTCTGGTTTGTTCAGCTTTGCATTGCTTTTCATCGCAGAATCCACACCAAATAAACCAAATGCTGATGATGGCGTAAAACTAATCATGCAGAGCGCCGGCTTTGTAGTATTAATACTTTCTTTTTGTGGAAGGAGGTGTCATCTTGTATGTGTAAATTAATGCTTTTCCATGGTCAATATTGTGTGGTCAAAGGCGATAAAAAGCCTGTAAAATCAAGACAATACCTAAAAATAAAAAAAAAGTAATATTATTTATATCTTTCATTTCATATTTTAGTTTGGGAATCTCTAGCTTCATCCCTGGGTAACAGGCTGGTTGATGAATAAGCCTAGAGATTTTAGGGTGTACCCATCAGGAAACTCCCAAAAAGAAGTACTTTTTCAACAGCGCCGAAATTACCAGTACTAATATTAAATCCTGAAAATTAGACCCTTTAGATCTTCTGCTTAGACAGCATGTTGTCCTACATCATTACTGTATGTTTTGATATCTCTCCTTCAAGCCATTCCTAGTTGATCGATTTCAATGGATGGTAAATGGTGAAAGATGATTTCGACTTTCAGCTTGATGCCTATGCGCGCTCAGCTTTTAATTTCCTATCTGATGAACCCATGTTTATGGTTTAGACAATCTTCCTATTCATGCCAAAGCTATTTACATAAACCTGGATAAATTTCTGCAACTTGAATTTCAAATATGCTGTCTGTTTTTATTCCAATAACTTGAATATATTCTAACAGTAATTTTTTAGAATAAAATTAGAAAGTCAGATCAGCCTATCATTGAATCTGAAATGCTCCTCTTTTTTAGCAATTCTTAATTCTGTTCTTCTAGCCATTTGATGTTTCTATAATTGATGTCACTGTATGTCTATCCATAAATATTAAGCCATGTCTCAACTCTTTTGTAGTTTCTTGATTTCAGGCAACAGTCACTGTCAGCATCATTGTTAAACAAAAAAGATATTGATTCAATGGAACCCTAGCATAACTGAGTTTTTAATGATTTAGCTGATATGTCCAAATCCAATCTGCCAACATCAATATTTTTTTTAAGAAAAAGAAAGAAGGAAACAACGCCATTTTAATAAAAACGGTTGAGCGTTAACCCTTAAGTTAACTTAATGATCCAGTAACTTGCAACTTTTTCTCGAACAGGTCCCGGAGCAGGGTCTCACAACTGTGCGTGTGAGTTGCTGAAAATTGCATGTTTCATGCTTTCAAATACAAGACAGGAACAGAATTCAAATACAAGACAGGAACAGAATTCAAATACAATACAGGAACAGAAGTAGCTTCTCACTCTCGCAAGTTGAAACAATATGGTTTGCCTTCAGCTGAAAGCCCACAAGAAACTCAAAACAAATCCCACCAGTCAGTTCTAAGCGACGGGAGTGTGCAGGGTGCTGACCAATAAGCATACAAATTGAAGACAATCCAAATGTCAAAACCAATATCCAAGAAACTGGGTTCGTTACTTGTGACTTGTGAGGCTTTGTGTTTGTACAGGTAAAATAGCATCCTAACTCATTTTGAAAGACTGATCAAGCTTGAAAAAGTTGTAAATAAATCGCATGCATATAACCTGTGGGTACTAGTGGATGAGACTGTTCAATTTCTTCTGTAAGTATGTTGCAAAAACAGAGGATCAAAATAGCGGCTTGTTCTCATAACCTGTAACATATGATTCTGTCAGTTTGAAATGCGGGTGCCTCGTGTTTTAAATATTTAGGCCAAAATTTTGTATTTAAACTTGGAGCTTGGAGGCAAGACAGTTTGATACTCCAAACAAGGTTTCTCTTTTGGATCATAATTTGGTCTGCCAAAGTGCATCCCCTATCATCTGGTCGGCTAGTTTCAAGAAATGCTATCTGCGATTGGAAAGTTTCATAACCACGTTAAATGTTCCGATCATTTGGGTTCGTATTATTTAAGTTTTCTTCTTTTCTTTTCATTTTTGCTCGCACTGCTGATGATTCTACTCTCCGGTCATCTTTCCACTCATTTCAGACTTCGTAAATTTTTATCAATGCAAGCCTGTGAAAATCTCAGTACTCCACGGCAATCTGATGGTAGAAGAAGTGATGCAGGCGGAAGCCAAGTAGGATAGTGACAATGGTTTTTGACATTTTTCCTTGAAGGAACCAATATGGTTTTCATTCTTCATTAAGCAAATCGAACAAAAAATACAATCACACTGTACAAGTGCAACAAGAATCACCCTTAACAGTATAGTAAAAAATAAAATAAAAATAGGATCAGGTAATCATAATCAATGATACAACAGGCTACAAATCACTCTGAAAAATTCCAAAGTGCAATTCCAAAAACCACCTTTTGGACTCAGAATTTGGTAACAGTTGAACCACACCATGCCACAAAGAGAACGGAGAGCACAAACTGAAGGGGTGCTTTGACAATACTTCCGTCAGACGTTCCGGTTGATGATGGGATAGTTTTAGAGCCACTTCCAGTTCCTGTATTTACAATTAAGAGCTGACTTCAGAAACCATTCCTATTAACATTTATAAATTGGAATTGCTTAGTCTGGTGCTTTCATGTATGCACTTTAATTTTAGGTGTCAGTCGTTTGAGTTTTGGTTCAAGCCAAAATTACGTTTTGTTTCATTCATATGATCAAAGATCAAAATTCAATTCCCGATTAGTACGTAGAAATCAAGTACATTATCCAGCTAAGCTTGAAAGGCTTTTGCACGATTTACATTTCCTGAACATACCTGAAGCTGAAGGAATGTCTGACGCTGATGGAATAATATCTGGTTCGGGTGTTTGAGTAGATGAATCTGCTGGCGAACTGGCTGGTGAGCTTACAGGTGGAGTTGCTGAAGCTGTGGGTGCAGTGGCAACTGTTTTACCATTGCCAAAGTCAAGTCAGTATGAATCTAGCATCCCTTGTTTATAACATTCACCAGAAAGAGTTAAAGATTTGGATTACCTTTGCACTGGTTGATCGATGGGGTTTGCACCTTACAAGCGCCAGGGAGATTCAGAGCAAGAGTCCGGTTTATGGTGATACCTAATGAGGCACCACTATTATTGAGTAGTGAACAAAGGCATAGTGGTGATGTTTGGACAACATTTCCTAGCTGTGAGCAGCATGAGGATGATGGACTTGATGAATTTCCTGTGATGTAGTTCAGGCACGGGGCCAGGCTCATGAGAGTATTAGTGCAGCTTGATTGAGCCATTGCTCCACCACAAGTTATGGCCACAAGGACCAGGACTAGACCCATGCGAATCCCACTTGAAGCCATTGACTGCAGCTGCAAATTTTTGGATGGCTAGAATGATCTGGTTGTGAAAGTCGAATGTATGATTGGAATTCTGAGCTTTGAAGTTTGAGTTAAAGGGAAAAGAAGGGACTGGATTTATATAGGAAAGCTCATGGAAAAGAGACGAGGTTTTTGGTATATTTAGATGACCAACTTTAACTATATCAAAGGGTTGTTATATAACTGAACAGCCAGCCCTCGGCATAACGATGACGACAAGTTTTCATTTGTCCTTAGCATATATATTTTAATGTTCTGTTCTGCTATATTATGTCTACCAAAGAACTATCATTAATTAACAATCCACAAGCATATCCTGGCCTTACAGCTATCTCTATGCATGATTGGATTTCCTATCTTTTCCCTCAGAGCAAAACAAGGTTTCAATGTGCACAGGCATTGCTATTTCTCTCAATCCCACTTTCCTCCTAGTAATTGCTATGCTCATGAAAGAGAAGGTAAAGATTTAGGGAAAAATGATTTAAGATTTTCTTTTTTTTAGGAATAAATTGAGAGTTTCTAAGAAAAGGGAGCAATTATAACGGGGAAGGGGCAAAGTTTTTTAGCCGAGGGGAATCGTCCCTGGTCACCACTTCAATAGTTTTCTGATGAGCTTCTTCTTAAAGTCATTACAATGAATGACCTTTTTTAACATAACCATGCATATTGTCAGGGAAGTACTAAGACCATCAAGTTGGACTTTCCTTTGGACTGAGTTAATGTTACCTTAAATAATCTTAACAATATATACAATTTAGTACTCTCAATATTAACTATAAAAAAAAATCTTATTATAGATAAATGGTGATTCTTAAGAGACTCCTTATATAACAAAATAATTTTATATGTAAACTTGTTATATAGAAAATAACTTATAATTTATAAAAGGCTTTTTTCTACCGAGTGCATGGAAATAAAATATAATGCAAAGTTAATGAATTGATTAACTCTCTCGGTATTTTAGTTTTGGTTTGAATATATTAACATAGTATCAAAGCTTCTTCCAAATCCTTGCTTGTCTAAGTCCTGATTTTTCCTTTATCTTTTGTTGTTGTTGCCTTGCTCATCTTGAACCCATTCTTTTCATATTACTCCCGGTAGAAATTGTGTAGGCGAGAGAGAAGGAGTGGTTGTTGGATTCTTATTTCCAACTTTGTGTTATTCATGTTTCAAATTAGCTTCTGTGTTGCACTTTTGACAGTTTCAAATCTTGCTTCTCTATTGTTATTCTTGACAGTTCTTGGTTTTAAAATCTACAATTCTTTCTTGCTTCTCTAGTGTTATTCTTGGCAGGCTCAGATCTTCCTTCTTTGGTAGTGTTCTCGGTAGTTTCGAAATCATTCTTTTTTGTTTCAGATATTACATTTCTAGTGCAATTCTTGATTGTTTTAGATCTTGGTTTTCTGCTGCTATTCTCAGTAGTTTCAAGTCAGTCTCTTTGCTGCTATTCTCGGCAGCTCTTAGCTTTAGAATTTGGTCTGTATCCCTTTTCCATTGCATTGATTCCTTGTAAATTTTAGTTTTAAAATCTATTTCTTTTCAACTTTATCATGTATTCCGATAAGCTAGATTTGTTCCATATCTGTTTTAATGGAAAAAGTTTTCTGCTAAGAGTTTTAATTTTAATTATTCTTTGAAGGGAAAGTATTGTAGGGGCATATTAATGGAAGTAATCTCGCACCTACAGATACCGATACATGTTTAAATGGAAAATCATGGATACTCAAGTTATGACCTGGATCTTTAGCTCAATAGAACCTCATTTTGTTCTCAAATTGAGATCTTATAAAATTGTTGTTGTTATATGGAATTATCTAAATAAGATTTATAATCAGGATAACACAACTCATTATTTTCAATTAGAGTATGAAATAATTAACACTACGTAGGGAAGTCTCTTTATTGATGAATACATTTCTGGTTTTTAAAATCTTTAGGCTAATTATTTAGATATTGTTTATGCTAATGTTCTTATTGTAACTCTCTTTGTTATTTAAGCAGTGTATAACACAAGCAATAAAAATCAACTCCTGATGAAGCTTCGTACTGATTTTGAAACTATATACTTTAATTTGATGAATCATCATCCTGTACCATCTTGGATGCCTGTTTAAGCAAACTTCTTTATGATCATATTGCTCGAGATTGCCCCAAACAATTCTACAACTATTATAAAAAACATGGTCATATCATCTCTGCTTGTCCTATCAACCTTAAATGAAACAAGGAACTATTTATCATACCTTAATTGGTACCTTTGGTTCTACTGCATTGCCTATTACCTTACTTGTTGTTCCTATTCCTATTTCTATACGCTTCGCAAACCTGAATGCTTTCACTTCTGAAATGGTATAACAAATGATTATTTCTGCTTTTGAATTCTCAGGTAATCATAAACTTCTTTATAAGCCATAATATATGGACCACGGTGCTTTTAACCATATGACCAATACTATTTTCCTCTTTCCAATGTCAGAAATTATAATGGAAAGCTAAAATTAGTGCCGCTAATGAAATTTCTTTGCCTATCAGTGTTGTTGGTGATCTTTATTCTTTTTTAACTGATTTTCTATCTCTTGACCTCTCCATAAATGTTATTTTTGTTGTTTAATTGGTTGATAATAATTGTGATGTTTATTTCTCTCATTCTAGTTATGCTGTACAGGATCAAATGTCAGGAAAGATGATCGTGAAGGGGCCTAAAATGGAAAAACTCTTTACTTTTCATGTTTTTCATTCCACTAGTATTTCTAGTTTTTCTTTACTTTCCTTTGTATGTAAATTTATTGGTTCTAAAAATAAGAGATGGCATAAACATCTAAGCCATCCAAACTTTGATGTACTTTGCACTTTGATTATTATGGATTATTGGGAAACAAAATATGTTTTTATCTTGATCTTTCTTTAGATTGTATATCATGTAAACTTGGTAAAAGTAAAGTTTTATCTTTTCCTTATCATGTATCTTGTGCCTCCAAATGGTTTGATATTATTTATAATGATGTATGGGGATTGCACATGTTGTTTCTCATGCATTACAAATACTTTATTACTTTCATTGCTGACTTTAGTTGTTTTACGTGGGTTTACTTCCTCTAAACTAAAGATGAAGTTTTTTTTTTAGTTTTTAAGCGATTTCTTGCACTTCTTGAACTCAATTTTCCACAAACATCAAGGTCTTGCACTCTAATTCTAATGATAAATACATGTTTAATGAGTTTTAAGGCTTTCTTCAAAGCAAAAAAATCATCTCTCAATGTTCTTGTTCTTCAACAACACAACAAAATGGTGTAGATGTAGTAAAAACTCTTATACTTGAATCATCTCTTCCCTCTTGTTTTTTGTGTGAAGTATTTTCTACTTCAATTCATTTGATTAATTGTTTACCTTTTCCTACATTAAATAATATTTTCTTTTTTCTTTAAGTTATTTGGTCATTCTCCTTTATATTCTGATATTCATATATTTGGTTATGTTTGTTTTATGTATTTCCCTGTTGGTTGTATTTGTTTTATGCATCTCTCTACTCGTGAACGATATAAACTTATTGCTAAATTTGTTAAGAGTGTTTTTCTTAGTTATGCTATCCCTCAAAGGATTATGTATGTTATGATCCTTATATTTGTCATATACAGGTTTTTAAGAATGTGATTTTCTTTGAAAACCAATATTTATTTCCATTTTATATTGAATTGCCATTTGTATCTTTACATTTTTTGCCTAATTTTTTTGATTCCACAACAATGGTGGAAAGGTTCAGGCCTAGCTTTATGTATGAAAGAAGTTATTGACATGAGTTTGATTCCACTTTCCTTGTGTCTCCTTTCGATCTTTACCCGGTGTGTGATTCTACTCTTATTTCCACCATTCTTTGTCGGTCTACTCATCTTTCTCGACCCCTTGATTGGTATGAATTTTTTATTCATGTCTCTCTTACCACTATTTTCATTCTTTTTTTTTTTTTTACAAATGGTTCATAAAACATACATGTTGGCAAAATACAATGCAAACAGAACTTCAAGCATATGAGAAGAATCATACTTGGGATATTGTTCCTTGTCCTCCTACAATCAAATCTATTGGGAGTAAATAGATCTTCTTTATAAAACTATGTTCTGATGGGTCTTTAGAATGTTACAAAGTTCGTCTCGTAGCTCTCGGTAACAAACAAAAATATGGGGTTGACTATGAGGAAATATTTTTTTATGTTGCAAAATGACCACTATTTAAACCATTTTAGCTATAACACTTCATAGTTATGGCAATTGTATCAAATGAATATGAAAAATGCTTTTCTTTATGGTGATCTCTAGGAAGATATTCAAATAAAGCTCTTATCTAGTATGACTATCTTTTCTCCTCGTAATATTTATAAGCTAAGACATTTTTTGTTTGAGCTTAAATAGGCTTCCCGGGCTTGGTTTGAGAAGTTTCACAATACAATTCTTTCTTTTAGTTTTTCACCAAGCCAGTATGATCTTTTTCTTTTTTTCCACATATTTGCTTCAGGTATAATCCTTCTCTTGATATATGTGGATGATATTATCATTATTGACATTGGTTATGGTTTCAACAATAATTACATGCAACTTTCCATATCAAAGATCTTGGCCAACTCATATACTTTTTAGAATTAGAAGTTCATCATCAACATAATGATATTTTTATGAATCAACATCATTATATTAAAGATCTTATCACCTTTGCTGGTTTGGAGGACACTTCTTTTGTTGATATTCCTATGCAAATAAATGTCAAATACAGAAAAAATAAAGATACTTTCTAGATGATCTTACTCTCTATAGAAGTTTAGGTGAACGTCTTATATACTTGACCACTATTCGACCTGATATATCCTATGTTGTCCATAAGGTCAACCAGTTTATGTCTTCTTCTCAACATCTCTATCTTGCTGCAATTCGATGCATCATCTATTATCTTCGAGGCTTACCTAATTGTGAGTTATTCTTTTCTATTGACTCCTTGTTTTAACTTGTTGCTTATAATGATGGTGATTGGGCTAGGTATCTGGATACACATTAATATACTATAGGCTAGCATATGTTTTCAGGTGATGCCTTAATTTGTTGGAAATGTAAATAATAGGATCGTGTTTCTAAATCCTCCACTGAGATCAAATATCGTGCCATGTTTATTGCTTATTCTGAAATTATATTGTTGTGAGGTTTTCTAGAAGAGTTTGGATTTTCTCAAGTCATCTCTACCTCACTGCATCTTAATAATATTAGTGCTATTCAAATGGCCATCAATCCTGTTTTCTATGAACGCACCAAATATATTAAGGTTGATTGTCATTCTATTCGCAACACCTTGAAAAATCAGATGACATCTCTTTCTTGTATATCTTTCGATCTCCAAATAGTTAATGTTTTCATTAAAACTATGACTTAATAGCGGCATCAATTTCTTGTTTGTAAATTGTTGTTGGTTGACTTACTAATATCAATTTAAGAGGGGATGTTACCATATATAATCTAAAAATATATGAAACTTAGGAATTTTAATATTAACTATTAAATATTATTTTATCAAAGATAAATGCTGATTTTTAGGAAATGAAGGAGATTACTTGTACCGTAAAATAACTTTCTATATAGACTCGTTATATGGAAAATAACCTGCAATGTATGAGAGACTTTTTTTCTGCCAAGTGCAGGGAAGCATAACACAATTTCTAGTCTTGGCTTGAATATATTGACGGTTAAAACAGAAACAAATGATGCAATCTACCTACGATAGACGTTGGTTTGACTCGTATGAAAATAACAAATTTTAAACTATGACCGGCATGCCTAACATACCTAACTTGAACTCCTGTTCCTTGAGGCCTAAAGACTCAAGGGAATAAATAAAAGGATTGCTTCAACCATGGGAAATTAGTTATAGTTGTTGAACTCCAGAACCCATTTCAAATCTACCTGTTCTTTCCCTCCAATTCTTTTGTCCCTGCCAATCTATAAATGGTTTTCTTCATCTCCGTCCAAGCAACCCAGTTCTTCTCTGTACTCTTTTCTAATCAAAAACATTTGAAGCTCATTCGTAACTGCTCATGGAAGGGCTCAAAGTTTTTAATTTGATCGCAACATTAACAACTCTGCTGGTAATTTCAGTGAATGGGCAAATTAGCACACCATGCACATCCTCGATGATAAGTAGCTTCACTCCGTGCATAAATTTTATAACTGGAAGCAGCAACAATGGCTCATCACCAACTGGTAGTTGTTGCAGTTCATTTAAGTCCCTCATGAGCAATGGTATGGACTGTGCTTGTCTATTAATAACAGCCAGCGTGCCTATTCAACTACCGATTAACCGTACTTTAGCAATCACTCTCCCCCGAGCATGTAAAATGAGTGGGGTGCCAGTGCTGTGTAAAGGTAGGACTTAAATTATACATGCTAAGAATCTTTCTAGCTCTGTCAATGTGTGTTAAATTCTCTAATGGTGATTGCATTGTGTTTTGCAGCATCTGGGACCCCTCTACCAGCACCAGGTAACTGAAAGTCCTTTGCAATTCTTAATTACGAAGATGATATTTGAAAACTAAAACATAATCTATATTTATTATTGTGAACCTAATACAAATATTCCTATCTTGGTTTAAGAATTTGTTTAACTGTAACATTGGCAGGTCCCGTCTTACTAGGGCCACCTCTTCCACCCACAGCCGCTTCTCCTTTAAGCCCCCGAGGTAAACCCCGCTCTTACATTTTGAAAAAATGTACCTATCAGCGAAGAATAGCTTGAAAGCTCCTGTACCAGTAAGAGTACAGTACTTATGTCGAGTGTGATATACCTGACCTACTAATTACCAAGTTGCTTTTTGCAGCTTCTAAAGCAGTAGCACTTGCTCCAGCACCAGAATCTGAAACTACTCTGCCATTAACACCAGCATTCCCACCAGAGCCAGTAGAAGCCCCCCCAACAACTGCAGGGATCCGACCAGTACTATCCCCCTCAGCATCCATGCCATCCTATGTTTCGCCACCATCTTCCTTGCTAATATTTCTAGCAATCATGGTTTTCAAATTCTATTAAGCTACAACCTCTCCTCCCTGTTTGTTTCCGTTTATGTTGGTGTGCAAACTTATTGAATAGAGCTCCATGTCATGTTGTCAGGAAAAATAAAGAAATACTTCACATTTTCTCATTGCTTTAATTGATGTTATGAACTTCCATTGGATAAACCTTTTCAGAAATTTATGTCGTACAACATTGAAAATTTGAAGCGTAGAAAAACTCTTAAACACATAAACTGACGTGGCTGCCTAAATCTGAAAATTTTGGAGGAAAACCAGAACTAGGAGATAAATGCCCGTACCGAACTCGAACTTTAGGCTATGGCATCACTGTCTGATCGAGTCAGCCAGGCATATTCCCTTGCACTGTCTCTGTCAACAATATTGATTACGATATTTGGAGAAGCCGCTACCATTTCTACCAGATCGATGGATTCTTGAACTGTGGTAGTACACATCAATCTCGTGAAGAGTGACAGTATAGTCAAAGGCAGGTAAGAGATTGTCCTGTCCTCTGGCCTTACCTGCCAGGAGGAGATAGAATTATAATCAGCGACAAGAAACCAGCCATATCAAATGTCTGAAAATGCGTACAGGATCATTCCAACAACAAACAAAATTCTGAATTTCGTACTTCCTATTTTTCCAAACCTGTCCTAGGCAGTTTAACTCACCGCATGCAAGTTGCAATAACGCATTGCGCCTGACAACTTGGATAAACCTAGTAATTAACGAAGGAAATATAGAAATAATTTATTATTAAAAACAAAAAATAAAAGAGATGCAATAATAGAAGTGAAACAGGATAGAGACCCGTCGTCCGCTCTCGCCACTAGCTTCACCCCATGCAGAGGACGGTGATCATGTCCTTGTCCTCGTTAAAATTCTGTGAACGGATGACGTCTCAGTCACTACCAGAGCGAATCTATCTCCTACCATTCCTAACAAGCATTTCATTGTTTTTGCTTCATCTCTCTGTCTTTTCTTTTCTTTTAATTTTCCCAGGCACTGAAAGTGAAAAACTAGAGGGGGTGAAGCGGCGACTTTTCTTGCGCGTTAGACAAGAAAGAATCCATGGCGGGAGAGCAGGCAAGTAAGCAGTGCTGTCGACAGTTCCATTTCAAACCCCTGATCACAGCAGATATTTATTTAATAAACGAATCAAATTATATCTTATGAATTGGAAATTAAGATTTTGTGATTGTCCATCCTAATACAGATCTTAACATGTTCGGATCATATTAATTTGGATATCTACTAAATTTATCATTCGTTTTGTTTAAATAAAATGTGTTGATTGTATTTAAACCATGCTTAGTTTCGTCTATTGCATACATAAGAAAATATATAATATTAGTACGTCTATTTTTTTAAAAAAATCAAGATATCTCATCATTGATAAGACAGAATCAAATAATCTATATACAATATTTATATTAAAAATCAAAATTAATTTAAATTAGACAAGAAGTATGACAAAGTTAAAGAAAAAAAATACCTACTCTAGGCACTAACTTATTAATATGGGGAAAAAAGTATTAATGTTTTACAAATAACATAATTCCAATTGAATCAAAACTTCATACTTAAATTAGAAACCAGAATAATACTAGCAACAACTTATTAATTTTTTTTCTTTATATTTATAGGATTTTTCAATAAATTAATTAATTTGAGACTTGAAAAGGGATTCAAAAAAGCCCTGCCGTGTAATTGTTTAAAATAATAGTCATCCATGTAGAGGGAAAAAGACGGAACAAAAGTATAGAATGCTATTTAGTTCATGTTTCTTTGCTGAAAAATGTTTTTGTTTTTCTAGAAAGTATTTTCTTGACTTTTTTTATGTTTAGTTGCATCATTGAAAATTTTTTTTTTATTAAAGAAAAACATAAATTTTAGACTGAAAAAAGTAATTTTTTAATTTAAAAGATTGAAAAACACTTTTCATGAAAATCTTAAAAATATATTTGATTGATTTGGATTAACCTGTTAAATTTACTACTCGAGTCATGGAATTGTGACAACCTTATAAAAAAATTTAAAAAAAATTATGAAATTCAATTCTTAATCAATCAAATGCTAAAAGATAAGATTTTAAAAAATCAATTAAAAAAATAAAAAATAAACCAAGTTAACTTGAATTAACCTACCAAACCCACAACTTGGGTTATAAGTTCAAAATAATCTCATAAAAAAATTAAAATAAACAATGATACTTAATTTTTAATAAACTTAATGTTAAGGATGAAATTAAAAAAAATTAATTAAAAAAACTCTTGTCAATCTAAATTAATTCGCCAAACTAAGTAATTCACCAAACTCGGGATTTAGATTATAAAACTAAGATAATCAATAACCTCTAAAAAATAAATTAAATAAAATATGTATTCTAATTACTTATAAGCACAATGTTTAATGATAAAATTAAAAAATATATATAAAGCAAGCTAAATATATTTTATTAGAAATAATATTAACTTTGATCATATTATTATTGGACCAGATTGAGGTAAATTTATTTATGATCAATTCAATAAATATGTTGATATACTCGGTTCAAAACATCATAGAGTTATGAAAGTTTTATTCCAAATCTATTTAATTACATTAAATTAATCCAGTGACAGTCCTACAAACAAGCAAGCAACAAGTAAAATTTCTGTATTGGTCCGATTATAAAAGCCCATTTTAGCTTTTTATTTAGAAATGTATTGGCCCATGCAATTATTGGTTAAGAACCCAGTTGATATAAAGCACACCCTCGTCTTCCTGTTTTGAAAGTCGAGAAGGATGGTACTCAAAATATTAACGCCATTTGATGAAAATTAATATTTTTTTTATGTTTTTAAATTGTTTGATTTATTAATGTTAAATTTTTTTTTAAAAAATAAAAAATATTATTTTAATATATTTTAAAATTAAAAAATAACTACTTAAAACACACTTTTTTTTAGGGGGTATGAGTAGCTAAAATTAGTGATGTTTACAAGGAAGTTTGACCAAGTTGTTTTGCACTTACCATTCGATGTTTTTTACAAATCCCAAAATGCCGCAAGGGAATATCTTCTACATGTTTTTGCCAGGAAAAAGGGGTTTAAACGCTATAAAACTAGACTTTGTGAGCCAATAAACACCTCAATCGTCCATTCCTCTCCTTCACATATCATCCATCAAGTCAAGAGAGGAGACACAGAGAAAAATTAACAAAGACAATATGGCCAACAAACTTGCAGCAGTTTTTCTCTTATGCATTGTTGTTGCTGCAGCAATGCATCTGTCCGAGGCTAGCCCAGTGGATGATCAATAAACATGTTTCAATGACTGCGAGGACAAGTGCAAAAGTGAGGTTAATGGTTACTCCTCCTGCGAAATGAAGTGCGACACTGACTGTTTGGCGAAGCAGGCACTTGGGAGGTTACATGAATATCTTATGCAAAAAACAAAAAAAAAAGCTAAAGCGCAGACCCCACACAGCTGCCTTGCTTTCTCGCAGCAAGACTTGAAAAATTGTTCTTGTCAGCAATTGCTATACGCGGCGATTGATACTGTGCATGATAGACACGTTACTTTGACACTCGTCTTCATGCATGCTTTTCACTTCCCGTTCTTGTCACTTCATTGCTCCTTCTATCCCCAGCTATATAACATGCAATCCGCGATCTCCATTCCCTGCAGCTTTGATAGCACAATTTTCTGTCTGTAGTGACAAATATGGCTGTGAAAGTGAGGCTTTCTTCAGCAGTTTTAGTCTTCGCTCTTTTGGCTTTGTGCGTTGGAATAGCTAAAGCCAACAAAGACCTGGAACTCAAGGTTTGCGAGCGCCAATGCAAAGAGCAACTGGGGTATGATGGGAGAGAGGTTGAGAAGTGCCTGAGAGACTGTACTGAGGAGAACTTCAGAAGGAAGGAAGAGCCAGAGCGTAAAACAAGTGGGACAGAAGAAGAAGGTGATGGTGAATGGAGGAGCTTCACGGTTGATCCTGCAAAAAAGAAGCTGGGGCAGTGCCTAGAGGAATGCCAGAGGCAGGCAGGAGGAGAACAGAAATCGTTGTGTAGCCTAAGGTGCCAGGAGAAGTATGAGAGAGGACCGGGAAGAGAAGAAGTGGGGAACATGGAAGAAGAGGAGGAAGAGAGGAATCCCTATATATTTGAGGATAGGCATTTGAAAACTGAAGTTGAGACTGAACACGGAAGAGTTCGTGTCCTTCAAAAATTCACGAAGAAATCAAAGCTTCTCAGAGGACTAGAGAATATCCGGGTGGCAATAATTGAAGCTAATCCTCAAGCATTTATAGCTCCAACCCACTTGGATGCTGGGTTTGTTCTGTTTGTTGCTAAGGGTATGCCTGTGGTTTCTCATATAGCTACAATCTATCTGCAATTCTCTACTTGTTACATTTTATCACAATGGATATTTTTACTAACCAATAATGTTTCATTACTGATTTTATACATTGTAGGACGAGGGGCTATAACTCTGATCCATGAAGAGGATAAACAGACCTTTAGCCTTGAACGTGGAGATGTTTTCAGGGTTCCTGCAGGAACTACTTTTTATATGGTTAATAAAGATGAAAACGAGAAACTTCGTGTTGCCAAGATCCTTTGGCCGGTTAATCTTCCTGACAATTTCAATGTAATTAAGTGCAATATCAAATTTTATCGATTAAGATTTCCAATAACAAAAGACTCACTGATGGTTGCTAAAAAGATTGAATCCAGAATCTATTGTTTTCAATGTTCCTATGGCTTATAGATTACGATGGTTTATGATGCAGGCATTCCATGGAGCGGGTGGTGAAGATGCAGAGTCCTTTTTCAAGGCATTCAGCCGGGAGTTGCTCGAGGCTGCTCTTAAGGTGAGTGCATATTAGACCTATAGTTGACTTTTCTCCATTATAATTATGTTTAAGTCTTTCTCTGTCATGCCTGTTTATCAATTGATCAGACTGATAGAGGAAGGTTGGAGAGAATCTTCAAACAACAGCAAGGAGGAATTGTCAAAGCTTCCAAGGAACAGATCCAGGCCTTGGGCCAAGGTGAGGAAGGTGGTCATGGCGGTGGTGGCCTGTGGCCTTTCCCAACAGGTGGGTCAAGCGGCCCATTCAATATTTTCGACAAGGGTCCTGTCAAAAGAAACAACTATGGCCAACTCTTTGAAGCCAGACCTAAAGATAGCGAGCAGCTCAGGGACCTTGACCTTATAGTCTCTTCGGCCAACATCACTCGAGTATATTTATCCCCTCTTATTCCTAATCAGATTTGCCTCTAATGTGTATTTCTTTTGATATAAAAATGTTATAAATCCATTTAATCCGAATCCTCCCTCCATTTCTTTTTGTATACAGGGATCTATGGCCGGACCCTACTACAACTCAAAGGCAACCATGATATCCATTGTTATGGAAGGTGAGGGATACTTCGAGATGGCATGTCCTCGCGACTCATCTTCTGGTTCAAGCATGGGATACATTGAAAGCGAGGGCTCAAGGAGAGGAAAGGGTGGTCAAACTTACCAGAGGACAAGCTCGCGTTTGAGCCGCAGCAGTGTCTTCATTGTCCCTGCCGGTCATCCCGTGGCCACCATGGCTTCCGAAAATAGCAACCTGGAGGTACTTTCCTTTGAGGTCTATGCAAAAGGAAACGTAAGATACCCTCTTGCAGGTAATTGAATGCTACGCACCCCCTCAATTGAAAAAAAAAAAAAAAAGATGTAAAATGTATGTACGTTGCATGTGTTCTCTCTGCATGTAAGCTTATCCAAGCATGCCTTTGTGTTCCAAGGGAAATGGAACGTTATCGGCGAGATGGACAGGGAAGCGAAAGAGTTGGCCTATGGTGTGCCAGCAAAAGAAGTGGACCAAATTTTCGGAAAACAACAAGAAGAGTTCTTCTTCCCTGGGCCAAGAAGGCAGCGCAGAGAAGGCCGTGCTTATGCATGAGATGGTGATCGGAGGGGGGAGGTTTCAGGCGTTTTGGCCTTCTGTTTTTGAAAGAGTTTTGACATGTACATGTTGACATGTAAATAAATAATGCTAGTGCTCTGCTGACAAGTGGACTCCCCGCTGTTAAATAAAGTGCTCCCCTCCGTTTAATGAAGTGCTGGTTGGTAGTGTTGCGAAGTAATTTTTATTTTACAATATATTAAAATAATATTTAAAAAAAATCAAAATTTTAATCATATAGAAAAATTTCTGAATGGTGCTTGAATTAAAATTAACTTCATTAATTGATTGGTATATACTGTTTGAGAAAAAAAAGTAATTGCTCGATTTTCTGGATCATATATATATATATATATATATATATATATATATATATATATATGGCTGCTAAACAAACACATCTTAAGAAAATTCATTTCCAGATTATTCTGTGTATTTGGATTTTGGGGAGGAAATTTAAAGAGAAACATTAATTTGTATAAGAATAGTATGAGAAAATTAAAATAAAAACATAAATTATTCTCTTAATTTCCTCTCCTATTCTTCTTCTCCTTTTATCTTCAACTTTATCCCTTTTAACTTCAATTTTCTTAGTTTTTGTTTGTGAAAACTAAATTATAATACCCAGTAAAATAAAATGCTATTCAATGGGTTTGGACTTCTAATTAAAAAGGCCCAGGAATCCGTTAAGGCCTAAGACTGAAAGTGAACAAGCCCAAGTTCAGTGCTTTGAATTCTTTTTCAACCGCTGTTAAATTATTTCTCCTCTTGTTTTACAAAGCAGCAACGAGCCAGCAAAGCCAAACTAACAATGAACGATTGATCTTCACGCTTTCAGAGACGTTCTGCTCTCCCTTTGCCAACCTTCAGGGACAGCAAGATGATAATTTCCGTGAGTATTATCAAACCCGCACTAAGTTCCTCCCTTTCCCGTTTCCACTGATCTGGTTAAAACGTTGTATGGCTTAGGCGTCCACGTATAGCTGTTGCCCCTCCCATTTGTTCGATGAAATGCCTCACTGAGCTATGAAACTGTTCTTGTAAGGTTTCTTAATAGTTTTCATGTTTTCTCCTCTCCATTTTGTTTGTTTAGAAACCGAAGAAAATGAAATGGAACTTGAAGCTTTTTTTTCCTTTTGTTCTTGCTCGCATGAGAATGATGTCTCCTCCGCCTGTCAACGAGACATACACTATAGGATTTTGTCTTAGTAGTGCTGTTGATTGCTAAATGTTAGAAAAAGACGCTTGAAATTTTCAAAGTAGAATCAGTATCTTAAATTGAAAAATTATTGTCTTTTTGCTTGCTTGTTTTGAATGAATTCATAAGAAAAAGATCCACTTGTTTTTATTTTTTAATGTTGATTTGTTTTAGGTATGTTGACCTCATCTTTGCTTGGCATGGTCCTGCTTGTTACCTGCATGAATGGTTGACAAAGGTTAGGTATGTTCGTATATATTTGAACTTTTTTATGTAAATCATAACATTGAACTCTGTTTTGTTAATTAAAAAATAATATATATTGCAGGTTTCAGTCCATTTCAACGCATGATTTCTAGTTGAGATTATTTTTTTATTGTAAAGAAAAGCATATATAGAAAAGGAATGCTATCTACCAGGAAATTGAAGCATCAAGTTGTTGCGTTGTCCCCTAGAGTTTTATTTTCCTTGCTTTCTGATAGTGGACATGAGACTGCTCGGGTTTCCAGATGCCGAATGCTAGTTTCTTGGAGCAGCAGGCCCGTCAATGAGTTTCTTGAGTCCTCTTGGACCAACCTAAATGGTCCTGCTGTTGTTTTAGGAATCCAGGGTGGGTTCAATCATCAAAGCTATTCCTTTTCGAGTCTGCCTGGAACAATTTTGGTCCAGGCTCGAGACCCAGCTAAATTATGTATGGAAATAGAGAATGCAATAGATGAGCATAGATTTAATGATGCATGGAAGTTATTTGAACAGCATTTGCATATGGATGGGTTTCCTCGAAAGTCCATTGTGAATAAGCTTCTAACAAGTTATTCTGCAAGCCTTGGTGTTCCATGGCTTGAGAAGGCATATGGCTTGGTAGAACAGGCTATTGAGGAAAGCAAGCAGCATCTGCTGGAGAAAGAGCCTTTGATCTATCTCTCTTTTGTTCTTGCTAAATGTGGTTTGCCAGTTCCAGCATCAACGGTCCTGAGAAAGTTGATACAAATGGAACAATATCCTCCGGTGGCTGCTTGGTCTGCAATCTTGGCTCATATGTCACTAACAGCTCCTGGTGCTTACCTAGCTGCTGAGTTGATCCTCGAGATAGGTTACTTGTTTCAAGATGGTAGGGTGGACCCACGTAAAAAGATTAATGCACCTTTGATTGCCATGAAGCCTAATACTATTGCTATGAACATTGCTTTGACCGGATGTCTCTTGTTTGGAACAACTAGAAAAGCAGAGCAGCTTCTTGACATGATGCCTCGAATTGGCATCAGAGCCGACACAAATTTATTGATCATAATGGCACATATATATGAGAGGAATGGGAGAAGAGAAGAACTTAGAAAACTTCAGAGACATATAGATGAATCCCAAAGTTTAACCGATACGCAGTTTCGGCAGTTCTATAATTGTTTACTAACATGCCACTTGAAATTTGGGGATCTCGATGCTGCTTCCAACATGGTTTTGATAATGCTTCGGAAAGCAAGGGAAGCACGGAATTCATTTGCTACTGCTGCACTGTTGTTCCCAATTGATAAGAAGTCCTCTCCAGGCCCAGTTTCTCAGGAAAGTTTGAGCTGCAAAGAACCAGGTGGTTTAGGGAACAATAGATCAAACAAAGATCTTACAATTTCTTATGAAGAGTTCTATAGAGACCGGAATTTCTTGAAACTTGACACTGAGGCAAGGGAAGTTCTCAGTACCCTGTTAGTTGAGTTGCAGATGCAAGTTGAATTGATTACAACTGAACGTGGTATTCTCCAGCCAACTGAAAAAATTTATGTGAAGCTGGTTAAAGCTTTCCTAGAATCGGGCAAGACCAAGGAGTTGGCTGCATTTCTCATCAAGGCAGAGAAAGAAGATTCTCCAGCTTCCAATGACGATTCAGCTTTGGTTCATGTCATCAACTCATGCATTTCACTTGGGTGGCTAGATCAGGCACATGACCTGCTAGATGAGATGCGTTTGGCTGGGATCAGAACAAGTTCTTCTGTCTATGCTTCACTCTTGAAAGCATATTGTAAAGCAAACCGAACAGGAGAGGTCACTGCACTTCTACGAGATGCCCGTAGAGCAGGGATCCAGCTAGACTCGAGTAGTTATAATGCATTGATTGAGTTCCAAGTGATTCAAAAAGATACTAAGGAAGCCCTCCATATTTTTAAGGAGATGAAAGAGGCTAAGATACCTAGAACTGGCCATCAGGAATTTGAGATGTTGGTTAAGGGATGTGCAGAGGGTGGTGAAGCAGGGTTGATGGCAAAGCTTTTGCGGGAAATCAAAGAAGAGCAGGCTGCAGATTCTGGAGTTCATGATTGGAATAATGTGATCCACTTTTTCTGCAAGAAGAGACTTATGCAAGATGCCGAAAAGGCTTTGAAGAAGATGAGGAGTCTGGGCCATGCCCCAAATGCTCAAACTTTTCATTCTATGGTGACTGGATACGCTGCCATTGGGGGAAAATATATAGAGGTAACAGAGCTCTGGGGCGAAATGAAATCTATTGCTTCAGCAACCTCAATGAAGTTTGACCAGGAACTACTGGATTCAGTACTTTATACATTTGTGAGAGGTGGATTTTTTTCTCGAGCAAATGAAGTCGTGGATATGATGGAGAAAGGGAAAATGTTCATTGACAAATACAAGTATCGAACCCTCTACTTGAAGTACCATAAAACACTATACAAGGGAAAAACTCCCAAAATCCAGACAGAAAGTCAAGTAAAAAAGAGGGAAGCTGCACTGACCCTTAAGAAGTGGCTGGGTCTGAACTGAGGGGATTTTTGTTGTGTTTCAACAACTCTAAATATGGGACGGGACTGTAAATATTCAGAAAAGGAAACTTTGGCACTGTCAGGGTGAATCCTTGCGTTTTTTATCTTGAAAATGTAACGGACTTTCTTCACTTGTTTCTTCAGTCAACGAGAAAACGAACTTCCTTCATCAGTATTTCAATGGTTTTCGCCAGAAGAAGGCGTCATTGACAATAAATTGTTCAAAATCTGTTGTGCGCTTACAGAGATCAGGCCATGTTGGAGGCTACAGCATTCGTTTGTACAAGGTAATTTACAATTTGATAGGAGTTCATTTAATTATAGCTCGACCTCGAATTATGAATTTAGGAGATTTGTAAAATTGAAATAACATAACAAAGAATTAAGAGTTTAAAGGACAGCTTGCCGTAAGTTTCATGAAAGGCTCCTCCTCCCTTTGGTCGTTACACGTTAGATTGATCCCAAAACCTATCTGTTCTTGATCCATTAAGTTGGTAGGTAGAAGTAGAGGCATTTCTCATATCGAGATATGCAAGATGAGAATGGAAATCAAATTCGAAGTTATTACGCTTGATTTATAATTCATTTAAAGTTTCGGTGTGAGTTAATCCGACTAAATTAAAACAGTATTATTTTCATTAAAAAAAAATTAAAGTTAAAACAATGCTTTTTAGAAAAGAATAAAAATAAAAATTCAATATAAATTTAATTGGATAAATTTAAAGTTAAAACAATGTTTTTTAATTAATTGGATAAGTTTGAGGTTGGATTCAGTAGCACTGCTTTGCTTATTTTTAACAACTCTTATCGTCCGTCCCAATTTTCCATCCAAACATAATAGAAGTGATCAGGATTCTTCCATGTTCCAATCCCCATATCTAATCTTACAGGTAAAAAAACAAAAAAAAAAAAAGTCATCTCCATAAACAAAAGATTTGAATAACATCCAATCCAATATGAAATTTCTAGTTTAAGATACACACATAAACATCAACAGGTTATTTAGTTTTGGTGTGCCAACAAACAATATTATTAACAAAACATTAAAGAGTGTGCCTTTAACGATACCCACAGAATACTATTGATTAGAATGGAGTTTTGTGTTATTAGATTTTTTTTTATGATTTCTTTTTAATTTTACTCTTCACAACCCTGATTTTCTTCTTTTTTTTCAAATTTAATTTAATTTAAGTTGTTTTGAAAATTGTGTTTTTTTAATTTTTTTTCTTTCTATTAAGTTATACATCGATCTTATATATTTAGTTTTTTATCCCTTAATTTTAACCTTATCAGATAGAAATGAAATTTTAGGGAACGACCGAGCCTCCAAGGGACGGTGGTTTCACTGCTGATAACATGGCCGGTCAGTTTATCCAAAGGATTATCGCGGTCTCGCCTCCTCCTCCGCTGCTGCCTGAGAAAGAGAAGGATATTGGAGTTGGTTTAATGGAGACTGAGCATTTTCTCGAGAGGCGTGAGCACTGCTGGAAGAGATTTGAGTCAAAAACAGGATGTCTATATGTACGGGTCTGGTTTTGTTTCTTCTTATAACTTTCCTACTATTTTGTCAATTATTATATTTTTTTATGATTTTTTTTTAATGTGTTCGTTTAGATAATTTGCTCAGATCTCAATTAATTTTTATAATTTTTCAAGTTAATAACTATAAAAAATTTATGTATTCATTATTTTGATAATTATATAATTCATATTTCAAACCATAAAAAAAAAAAATTTAATTTCAATTTTTTATTACTATTAGACCATTTAGTAAATGATTATTTTTTATAATTTATTTAGTTTTATTTATTATTAATGTGAAATAAAATTAAAATATATAATTTTTTTTTATTTACATGGGGTGTCTGGATCAGCTTGCGCGCACCACGACTAATCCTCACGGCTCACTGAATATCCTGCAAGTCCAGTAAATATGTAAGGTACCGCGGGGGTGATAGGCGTACACACCAGTAAGTATGTAAGGTATCGCAAAGATGACAGGCATACACATCAGAATTTAAATTCAGGTATAGTGAAAAAAAAACAAATCCCTTCCACCACTAAACCAAATCCTGATTTTTAAATTAAAATATATAATTGATTCTGTGTATTGTTGCGTGAGACCATTTCTAACCATAATTTTTTTAATCAATGTCTGATAAGTTTTTTATCCTGTTTTGAAGATTGGAAGACACGTGGCTTGAGAAAACTAGAATTATCAGGGTTTGTGGGTGATCATATAGTTGTAAACACATAATGGAAAAACAAAGAGAAAGAATGCTTAATAAGACCAAGGAAACTTGATGTATTTAAGAATGTATCACGTGGATTACACTCTCCGTTCAAGGGTTGATGATTCATTCATGTGGCTCTCTCTTCTCTTGAGTTAAAGAAAGAGATAGATGCGAGGATGAAAAATAACATGGTTTATTCATGATTCAAATTTTTAAAAACTAGAAAAATAAAAATATAAAATTAATTAAAAAATATTTATTTTTAGCTCTTACAACTATCCAGTATGCAGTTATGAGTAAAGAATAACAAAATTTGTTATATTTTAATACACTTAAAGATCATAACTATGAGAAGAAATCCAAAATATTCCATTTTTATCTGTCTATCTCACCACTTGTGAAAAGGCTACTATAACTTTTATATAAAAAAAACTAAAAAAATCTTAGTAATACTAAGTATGAAAAATAAACTAAATAGAAAAAAAATAGAAAAGTATAATAATACAAATAGAAAAATAAAATAGAAAAAAATAAAATTAATTAAAAATATATTTTTTTTAAAAAAAAAAAACAACTACTGCATCTGTCTTCATGAGTTAAAAGAAACCACCCTCAAGTTTAGTTTTCAATTAGAATTTATCCTCTATCTAGAGTACATTTAATTTTTAATTAGAAGTTTTCCTCTATAAAGATTATATATATATATATATATATATATATATATATATATATGTAGGCTAACCCATTAATGATTCCTAACATTATATAAGCTATATCATTATAAGTTTATAACATAATATTTTTATACATGCATTTTATCATGAATCTTTAATACAATACTTTATAAGAGTCATCTAATCATGGTTCTTATCGTCAAGATTTTTTAAAATAACAATTAATATAAAAAAAACAACACTGAATGTTTTTTTCCTTCCATCTCCTCTTATACTAGCACATAATCTTTTGCAACTTATTCTAACTATGATTGTCTTTTGCATATTACTCATCATGAATCTTTTAACACAATATCGTCATCTCATTATAGGTCTTGTTATCAAGATTTCTCCAAGGAAGAATTAATACAAAAAAAAAATATAATAGTTCTTAGATGTCTTTTACTCGAAGGGTAATCTCTTTATCTCTTCATACATAAACATGTCATGTTTTATAACTTATTCCAATTATAATTGTCTAGAAGCACATGGTAACCAAGTAATTATTTAGAATTGTTGAGTTTCTGATACCAATCAACACAATATTAAATAAAAACTAACAATATTTTGTATAAATCAAAACCACTCTCTAAATCCAAAAACATCGTTAATTAATTATAGGGACATACTCAAAATATTTAATTTTTATTCATTCATGTTTTTAATTGCTCAAAAAACTAGAAAACCTAGCAATAATAAATAAAAAAATAAACTAGGAAAATTATTCTCTTTAAATGAAAAAAAATAGAAAAGAATACTAGTACATAAAAATAAAATAAAAAATTAACTAAAAAATATATTTTCTGAAATCTTTTGCATCGTAAAGTCTTCTTAAAATGCGATTGACAACAAAATATGTATTTGAACTTAAAATAACTCTTAAAATGCCATTGACAACAAAATATGCATTTGAACTTAAAATAACAAGTTAATGAAAAAAAGAAGAGGTGGTTTTCGGCTCCAGTGGGCTGAAGCCTAATCGATCCACATGTAGTATGGTTGGGCCGAGGCCCAACTGAGCCCTGCTCGCTTCGGTTTTTTGTGATCGGCTTGCACCTGTGAATAGAGTGGCCATCCTTCGCATTTACGTTGCCATGACTGACATAGCATTAGGTGGGATTTCAAGTGTTTGTTTTAGGATCGAAAGCATTTTCTCTTTTATAGGTTGAATCTGTAAGCAGCATTTTCTAATTTTGATTGGAAAATGTTGTTTATGAATTTCTTAATATTTCAAGCTCAGCACGAGTCATGCTTGTATGCTGAACTGATTCTGTTACTGAGCTGGACAGTTTGTATTTGCTTTCACTGATTTCTAATTTCCAATATGAGATGGCAATTAATTATATCACGAGCTTCCTTTTGCTGTGATCACTTCTCTTACTGCTCATGCCTCAAATTATTTGATTTCAAGCATCCTATGTAGTTTAGCTGCTGGACATGCTAGCATTTGATTGGTTAGTTTTTTCACTCTGACTGACAAGGGGGTAATCGATCTCTCTTCTTCCATTTGACCTGAAACAACCATAAGTTTTGGAAGTGTTATATCTTATGTTTTATCAGTTCTTATTTATGCTCCCCCCCATCCCCCCCCCCCCCCCCCCCCCCATGAAACGTTATAGTCATGGATTAGGTTCACAGGATCAATAAGAATTTTGATTATCAGACCTTTCACGCACTGTAACTTGATTTGAATCCAGGCTACTTTAAGTTTTAATTCTTTGTTTCCCGTGTTTTTTCCCTTCAATTTCAGAGGTTTGCACCCTTTATTCCTTGATTTTTTTTTTTTTAATCTGCTGAAAATAAAATATACGGGCTGTGTTGAAAGGGCCTTTTGTAGCATTAATACTCAAATACTCTTAACTTTCCTGTGGGCTAGTGGACTATCGAGGAAAATATCGATGTGTAGGCCCACTGGGTGGAAATTTCTCTTTTCCCATTCTCTTATCCTAGCGGCCCATTAGTTTTTTAATTTTACTTTCTTTTTTGTCTCTATCTCAGCATTGCAGTTTTGATGTGTCTTGTTTTCTCCAAATGCGTGGTAAGAAATGGCAGTTCCGTAAATATTGTAGGGGCTAATTAAGTCCAAAATAAATTAATATAATCTGTTAAAATACATTCTTCGTCGATCCTTTTTCTGGAACGAGAACTGTGATTACCACAAAGGTCCTATACAGTATGCATACTGATCTCATTGCTAAATCCGTTAATTAACTCTTAATCTCGTTCAACCTTACTTAATTTGGTCTTCAATGGAGTCCATTTTTAGAGTATATATACACACCACCCACTCCATTTTTAGAGTCCATTTTTAAATCTTGGGTACATATCACGGATAAGCTCAAGACGACTACTGTTTCGCATGTAGTGCTGCTGAGGTAAGACTTCGCTGCAAATGACGAGCCACCACGAATGGTTCCCCCCAAAAGTTGCCCAATAAACCAAAAAAGCTCCGCCAAATTAACCGCCCGCTGAGAAAATTAATCAAAATGGATGACATATTTCGAATCTAGGCCACCTTTACTCTCACAATATTTAAATGTCGGGGTAATCTAGGCACACTGTCTAAAACCCGACGTAGAATACGAGGGCTGTCTTGAAAAGAAACAGGTGCTTAACTTCAATGTCTGATGAAGAGAAACAGAAGAGATTGCATGCAGCAGGTGGAGGAGCAGATACCTATGAATCAGTTAGTTCACGTCTACATGCATAACACTCTCCATGCTAAAGCCATGATATCACCAATAGGCAGTCTGTAAGTGAAAGAAATCAGAGTGTTAGACCTTGTTGACCAATCTAACACGGACATAAATGAAGGTCCTCAGCCCTCTCGTGCGTTTGCTTCTGTTCTGCGTAGCTGAGGGCATCTGATTACTACTGACATAACGTGTTTAACAAGAGACCATAGCAAAGCAATGGTGGAAAGAGCTTAATGCGTGACATCACCCTGTACTAAATGAATGCTCAATTTGGAAGTTGGCTCACGTAGTTATTGTAGAAACAAATCCTTGCCTACCTAATCATTATCCAATATCTCTCGTCTTTCTTAAGTCATCTCCTACACTAGCTAGCTTCCCTGTCTTTCTAGGCAAGTACAATTTCACAAGAATATGCCTCCCCCGAAAGCTTCTTCTTCTTCTTTCTTATGCATGCAAAGGTCTTAATTAGTGCCCTCCTCTCTCGCTCTAACCTTTTCTTTTTTTTCCCCTGATGGGGTTATTCTAAGACTAAATCTCAGGTCTCCTCGCGCTTGAAATTATTCACATCCATGTCTTGCCCTAAGGTAATGGTGGTGTGCTTGAAGTAGGGAGAAAACAGCTGATTTTGAAGCCTTATAATTGCTACTGAATTATTGGGGTCGTTGTCAGAATTCCCATATCCACTCCTCTTGTCGATTAATTTTGCGAGGTTCTTCCATATGTCAAACTTATCCAAAACTATAATCCTTACACGTTTATTATTTTCCATAAAAAAAGAGAGGCATAAAACAAGAGCAATTGAGATAGTGAAATTAAGGCCTCGATGGTAAAGGAAGGAAGGACATCCCAAAAAATAAAAATCTTCTTCATGGACGGAGCTATTCATTTATTGCCTCTTCCGTATACCGACCGATTCATATTTATGGAAGGTCTTCTCCTGATGTCACGTGACAGGAAACCTCCACTGCCACGTCAGAAATGACAGCATCAGGACCAGAAGGTCGTGCTTTGGCTTTACCAAGGCTTGTATCAGACATTATTTTCCCTAACAAATAGAGATATGACACGTGGATGGCCACAAGCTGTCAGTCTTTTGGGAGCTCGCCGGTTCTAAAGCCCATACTGTATCAGAAAGCCAGTATAAAGTGCTAGAAAATTTAATGTAAGTAGCACATAAGCCTCCAAATTTGTGGAATGGGTTTTTATCTCAATCTTATACAACATTTTTCCTTCCTTTAAAAGAAGGATGAATATCAAGACATAAACAAGTTATTTTTTAATAAAAAAATTAATAATTTCAATTATATTTTATCGCACATATATATCAATATTTTAATTCTTAAAAAATACTTTAAAAATGTAATTGCATTAGAATTTTGATTTTTTTTACTTCATCAAATTTATATCTAAAAATAAATTTCTGAAAATAAAAAATAAAATATTTTGTATGATTTAATAATTTATAACAATTAAAAAAATCAACAGTAAATTAATTTTTTTATTAATTGAATAAAATTAATTAACCAAAGAGATATTTTCTTTAAAAAGTATGAGAAAATCTTTTACCGAATAATTGAGTTTTTAAATTATCAAAAAACAAAATATCATTATTTAAAAAATAATTAAAACATAAAAAATATAAAGAAATAAAAACTGGGTTATTTATTTTATTATTAAATATATTTGAAGAAATTATTTCATTATGAATTAAAAAATAATTTAGTTATTTTATTTTATTAGAAAATAATTATCTTTTTTATGATGATTACAAATCCATTTTAAATATAATTTTGATGGGTGGATAAATCACTAATTGAGTTAAAAAATATAAATGCTCATTATAAACTAAGATCAAAATAATGATCTCTAATTATTGTTTCAAACATCACAAATTTGATAATAATACATATCAAGGATAAAATAAAATTTTTTATAGCTTATTTTTTCTTGTTTCTCATTAATCAAACAGAACACATAACTATTTATTATGTTATGTATATCGCTACTAAATATCATTCTATCTTCGCTTTTATTTTATATCTTTTTATCTCAAAATAGTAATATATTTAGATAGTGATGAAAGTGTTTTGTCATATCAAAATAATTGATGAATTTTAAGTATGTTACTTTTATCTTACCATTATATTGGATGGGCTAGAAATTTATTGATATCTTAAATAATATTTATTTTTACACAAACCCATAATAGGCTTTGAGAACATGTTTTGGCCTTGATTTTAGTTATAGGTTTAGTTAGTTGGTTTATATGAAGCATTTTTTTCGGCTAGGATAGAATGCTCAAGCCCACCATCTTGTGGGATCAGGCAAAAACCTATACCCAACACCTTTTAGGCTTGGATGCTCAAGTCTAGCTAGGTGTTAGGTGAGTGCCTGCATTTCGTGAGTATTATTTAAAATATCACGTGAGTTTTCTTTCGGCTCGGATAGAATGCCCAGGCCCACCACCTTGTGGGATCAGGCAAAAGCCCATGCTCAACACCCTTTAGGCTTGGGTGCCCGAGCCTAGCTAGGTGCTAGGTGAGTGCCTGCATTCCGTGAGTATAATGCCTAAGCCTAGAAGTCAGGCATACCCAACACCCCATGGGCTTTAATCTTGAGTTTGAGTTAAATATCATTGTCAAACATTCTTGAGTTCAACCAAAGTTTTATGTTTAATTTTTTTTGTCCCTTAATATTTGTTATGCTAAAAAACTCATTAATGTATGTGTAAATGATACATAATCTTTATTAATACTTATATAAATAATATATTTTATTATTATTATTATTTGAACAAAATAACTTTTCAATCATATCACTTAAATAATAACAACTTTAAATATCCCATGAACTATTCAAATAAAACATTCACAATTTACATTAGAAAACACATATTTTAAAACAAGAATAAATGACCTTATTTTTAGAATTTAATGCTCTCTAAAATGTTTATTGCATTTTTTATCTATAAAATTACTAATTTTACTATTTAATTCAGAATTCTTGAATCCTTCAAAAAAAAATAACTTTTTGTAGGTACAAAGTAATTCATCAAGATATATTTTCCTTTACAATGGATATTAACCCATAATTCAACAATCAAAAAACCATATTTTTAAATATATTAGATTTACAAACATCATCACATATGATCATTATTGAGAATATATAATTACATATTGTTAATTATTCTAGGTCTGAATAATTTGAGATAATATAAAATACCCATGGTTTACAGAAAGACCATGACAGTAATTTGAGATAATATAAATTAAATGAGTGGATCGTCAGTTATCCATTAGGCCAAGAGGACCAATACATTTGATATTCAAACCATGTTAGGTCAGGACTGTCGATTTCTCTTTCAACCAACCCAATATGACCGGGAAGAAAGAAGCAAAACGACACAAATTCATAAAAAGTAGATAGTGTGAGTATCTTAAATTAATATAATATTAAGTAATATTAGAGGTGAGAAAGGTAGGTTTTATCGGTCTTAAACGTACCAACCTAACCACCTCAATTTCCAATTGGCTGGGGAAAACTTTTGCCCTAATTGAGATAAGAAAAGCCAGATGATAGTCAAGGGAGGATAAAATTGCAATCTTTATATGTGATATTTTGCAGATACTGTACTGTTCTCCTTTGAAGATAAGTGGCATTTCTTTTAACACATTAAATGTACCTCTACAATGCCATCCTTGTCAATCATTGGAACAAAAGAAGAAGAAGAAATATATTTCGATAAAATAAAAGAAGAAGCAAGAATTGATCTTCGTTCCAAGTAAATCAAATCAAACCAAACCTAAAAGGGACTTGTTCAAAGGTCTAATGGCAGTACATATCCCCACTGTTTAACGGGGTTTTTTTAATTTTAAAAAATGAATTTTATAGCTCAAACAAGAGCGATATTGGTTATTTAATTTTTAGGTTTTACATCATGCTTCCATTCCACTGTTTGAACTACTTTTATCCAGATAATATATGAATCTAGGAAATTTTTGTTGGTATTTTTATTTTTATTTATCTATTTTTTTGTAGTGAATTGTTTATAAAAATCCACATGAATAATAATTGAAAGTATATTGAAAATGTCATAAAAATAATAGTCAAAGTAATATATAAGAACAAGACCAAACACAAACAAAAAAATAAAAAATAAATAAACTTAGAGAAATGGCACGTTGCAAGTTAGTTTAATGAGAAGTGATAGAGATTATGAAACTATATGAACATATAATTGAACATATAATTTGGTTAAATTTTCATCATAGAATTGAACTGTTAAATCGAGTTGGGTTTTATAATTATAGTTAATTATTTCTTATATATGATCATGAGTATATAAAATGATTTTATAAGTTAGTGCATATGTCAAAGTTTATTTTTTTTTTTAATTTCTAAATGCATTTTTAATTTTGTAGAGATTGAAAATTTTGATTACAGATGAAGGATAATAATTAAAGGACTAAGTTAATTACAATCAAATTAATATAAAAACATAGACTCCATCATATTAGGGTTTCTAAACCAAAAATAAAATAAAATTAACTAATTAATTATTTCACTAAAAATGTAGGAATCGAATAATAATTTGCTATAATCACGTTTTATGTACCCAAATACAGTCCCACACGAATTCTTCTCAGTTCTCATTGCACAGTGTAATCTTCCATGACACGCAGGTGGTATATCCCAGAAGTTCAAAATTAATGTTAGAAAGAACCGGTCAAATGATTTGCTTGATGAATTTTGGGAGGGCGAGCCATATCTTGTATTCCTTTCCTTTCCTTTTCCTTTTGATTTCTTCATGTTTCGACTGCTGAATGCATAGATCCTTTAAAAGCAGGCTGTTAGCTTCAGGAAACAGAAACCAATGTGCAATGCACCCACCACCCCCCATCCCCACTTGGATTTCCTGTCTCCTCCCTTCCTTTTCTTGTTACCATAAACAAAGCTAAAGTTTGCACTTCAAACTACGTCCAAAAGTTCAAATCCAGGAGAAAAACTGCGTCAGACGATACTCCTAGCAGCTTAAATTAATAATAAACAATCATTTTGACCACCCAATATCTTTTCCCACTTGTTTATTTGGAAGTGGCAGAATTTTCAGGAAATTCGCTATAATATAATAAGCTTATTTCGATTGGACTTTCTGTTCAATATGAACTACCAATATTCCAGTGGAATTTCTTGATGATAGACATAGTCTCATCATCCGTAATCTTTCTGACATAGAAATAGCATAACAATATCCTTGAAACTCACAGGTGTTGATCCAGCGTCATTAATTAATTAATTAACACGGAGGATGGCGACCAAAATGATAATCAATTGAGCAGTAATTTTTGCTACTATGACGACATAAACTTCATACCCTCTTTGAATGATGGAAGTTATCGATCCATGTATCGATTCTTCCAGCTTGATGAAATCATTTCTTAAATGCAGAAAAAATGTGTCCATGCATGTTCCCTTGAACGAAACAATCTCAACTATACACTATTTTAAAATTGATAAAGGGTAATGGAAGATATAAATGTGGATCCTGGATTGGTTTAATCTGGATGAGGCATAAAAGGCCACGAACATCCGTCCATATCCCTGGATTTTCTGCCCAGCACATGATGGATCCTTAGATATATCGCCCAAAAAGTAGCAGATCATACGTGCCACTGTGCTTTTTGTTCGTATCCCTCGTCGGCTTGAATTGTATAAATAATTTCCAATCATGAATGTAATCGTTGCTTCTAGAAAATGAATTTAGGGTTTGACGTATCAACTACAGATGATTAAATTTGAGTTTTATATTTAGTAAAGCTTGCCGGATAATTGTGAAGTGGGTTGCACATATCCTGTTCAGGAGGAAAGCAGATACCACATATCTAGTGCTTAAAGCAGCAAGAGGGGTGAGGTGGAATGGGAGGCAATGTGGCAAGTCAGGTCGGTGGTTGGCACAGAATATTCATCCTAGAGGAGCTTCCGGTGCTGTCATTTTGAGTATCATACGAACTTTGATTATTATTTTTTTACTGGCCATCTCTTTTTTTTGTTACCACTACATGAATTTACACAAAAAAAAACGCAGATTAAGAAGAGTAAATGAATTATTAATTATCAAGGCATCAGTACACTCATGTACCGGATCATATTAAAATAATATTTCTGTAAATAAAAAGGGAAAAACAGACAAAAACAGATGAGAAAAAGAAGAGAGAGAGAGCATTGGCCAAATGTCATGTCTGCCAGCTTCCAGGCTTTATGGGATTCTCATAAATGAACCTGTGAACGTCCAAACATGTCGTTCTAAATCTTCTCAATTCCTCTGGGATACTAGCGTCTCTACGAGATCGGTTAAAGTTGTTTTTGAAAAGTATATATTAAAATAATTTTAAAATATTAAAAATATATTAATTTAAAAAAATATATTATTTTAAAAAAAAATATTTTTAAAATACAATAACGGATTATTAAAATTCTTATCAGCCTTGTAAAACTATTAATCATTGTGCTTTAATTAATATTCATTTAGGTGTAATAAAAATTATTTTTTAAATTATTTTTTATTTTAAAATATATTAAAATAATATTTTTATTTTCAAAATTTTTTTATATCAACACATCATACTAATCAAATAAAAATATAAAAAAATAAATTTAAAGCAAAAAAGATAAATAAATAAATTTAATTTTAAAAAAACTCAATTAAAACATAAAAAAGAAAGAGAAAAGATTCAATCATAGATCAACATTTTGAATCCCGGGATTCTGAAGAGGAGAAACCTTTTCACAAATTTTCTACAAGATGGGCAGGCCCCATGCATCCATCCAGGCAGGGCCCTTTATCATCATCAAATGTGGTTGTGGTTTTTTCAGAGCAGTACCACCAGATTAAATTATATAATATAACGGTGTAAATTAGGCAAGGAGCATTCAAATTAAAAATAAATAGCATCTTATTATATTCAATAATAAAAATACTTAATAAATATTACACTTCCAGAAAAACAACAACGTAGAAATATATTATTTCATCCAGCTCATCAAATTCCAGTTATATCAGCGATTAATTAAAGCATCTGAGGTACAGCTCTTGAAAGACACATCCATCTAATCCTAGTTCCGCAGCTACTGACAATTGTAGTTTATTATTAATGATTATGTAATTACATTGATTAGTAGCTGTCCTTGCTTGCTTTCTCGTGGCTCGTAGACGTGCGGAGGGGGCAACATGGAAGGCATCCAGACTATGTATAAATGAGGAAAACATTCAAATAAATAAATCCCAATCTAAAATCTCTCTCTCATAGAGATGTTTCCTTTATAGAAAATTGAAAAAATAAATAAAATATAATTGCAGGACGTGTAGTTTGATCCCTGAAACTGAAAGAACATGCACTGAAATATTTACCGGATTCTTATAATCTTGTAAAACGAGAGAAAGAAATAGCAAACAATATTTTGAGAAAAAGTAAACTAAAAGCACAGTATTATAGATTTTGTAGGTTAATACAGTAAATTAAATTTTGAAATTTGAAATTTATTTTGTTAATTTTATTTTTTAATATTTAGATTAATTAAAAATCAATAAGGGTTTTAGGGTTTTAGTGGGTTGACTTGGGTTTTTTTTATCTTTTTAAATTTTTTTTTAATTTCATTATTTAATATTGGATTGATTAAAATTTGATTTTCATAATTTATTTTTATTTTTTTATTAAGTTATTTTAATCTCATGATATAAGTTTAGCAAGTTAACCTAGATTAAATAAAATTATTTTTTTTTATTTTTTTTTAATATTAAATTGATTGAGAATTAAGTTATAATATGTTATATATATATATATATATATATATATATATATATATATGAGGTTATGAAAGTTTCATGATCGGGAATGTAATTTTTACAAGTTAATATGAGTTGACTTAGATTAATATAATATATTATCATCTCAATATTTTTTTAAAAAAACATTTTTTTAATCAAATTATTTTTATTATTATCTATATTACTTTTGAACTTGTCAAAATGATCGGATCAACCACTACAAGCAATTTTTTTCCCCTTCATGGAAACATGCAAGCCATGCTTGGATTTTTTTTCTAAGCTTTTTTAAAAAATAATCTAACTTGCAGAGACGTAATGCAAATAAATGATCTGGTGAGATTTAATAGATCTGTTAACATTAAAAATTTTAGTTTTTAAATATTAAAAGAAGAACTTGGAACCATAGTTATAAAGACCTAATCTATGTTTAACTTAGCACAAAGTTTGGATTGGATTGGTAGGTGTATTAACTCATTTATCGACAGTCAATTTAAATTCTGATTGGACAAAAATCTAAAACATCATTTAGAGGGTTTTTTAAATGAAAATGATATCTTTTAAATGAAAATAAAATTAATTCAAGATAAATCTAGGTCAGTGAATGAGTCGGTAGATTACCAAACTATTCTTAGAAACTTGGTTGAATAGATTCATATCCTTTTTTCTTACTGCTTATCCACTCTTCCGGGCTAGCAGGAAATGAATATTCCTCGGTACAATCGGGTCAACCCGTGTAAGTTACTTTAAAATCCATTAAGAACAGTGCGAGCACGCTCCATGATCGAGATTGGGATAGCTAGGAAGGTGAAAGCGAAAGGTTTGCAGGCACAGAAAACAGCGAGGGATAGAGTGACGGTGACATGTCCTAAAAACGAAAAATAAAAAGATTATCTGGTCTCACGCATTCTGGTTACTGTTTCATTTCGGTTTTCACCCTTTTCGCCTCGCCTCGCCTCGCCACCATTGGCGGCGAAAACTAGTCATATCATGGCAGTGTTTGGTGCTGTATTCGGACTTAATATTTTTGAATAATTTTAACACGTTGATGCTGGAAAAAAAAAAAAAACTTAAGCATGCTGCATTATCAATAAAAAAAACCGGGTTATTCATCAAGACTTTACGTGCAGGGGGGAGTTGACTTCAATGTGGGCATTCATGGAAGATCAAAAGAAGAAACCAGAGCGCAGTGGCACGTTGGCCTTATTTCTGCAAGGTTTAATTGCACAGACGTGTTGCCCATTAATGTATACGAGTGACTGTTTGGAAAATGAAGTTCTTCATAAATTTCTTGCTTCTGGCAATCCTGGGTAGGCTGACCAATAAGTTGCACCTACTTGTACAAAAACAAGTGGCTAGCAGAGTCGAGGTACCGAGTACGAATGCTTCGACTTTGACCCCTAGCTCGTAGTAAGATAGGGCGCAAATAAAAGGACTTCGCATCTAAAAGCTTAAACACACATGACATGTCTTTGACTTCTACCACACCTACAGCTATAGAGCATAAGCTCTCGAAAGCAAAATAGCGAGGACTACTTGTTCGGCTTGTCATGTTGGAGATTGGTAGGGGCAATCTTGTGCACAGAAAAGCTTTGTAGCCCTCACTGAAAGAGAAATAGTGCTGGAGAAAATGGCAAAAATATAACCTGCATGCATGATGACTTACTGGTAACCAAGCTGACATGCCTTCAAGAAAGCACAAAGCTTGTGCTTTTTTACTCTCTTTCATTGTCCTGTTTAGTTTTCAGATGAGATATAAAATAACAATGAGATGATCAGAACAAGTTACTTTTCTTTTCCAGTAAAATCATAAGCTGAAACAGAGAAAAAGAAGCTTCATAGAAACTCAAGTTCTGCCTCCTTTTTCCTTATTTGTAATGAGTGTGCATCACATTACCACTTCTTTTACCATCTTTCCAGAGTAGTATGGGAAGCAAAATGGAAGATAAAAAAAACCATTAACAAGTGACTGTTCTTTTGGTGTCTAAGATTTTTTAATTCCTTGATTTCATTTATGCTTTTTTTCACAAATGAATTGTCAGCGAATTAGACCTCTAAAAAGCTCCAGGACTCAGCAAGTGCATCCTGCAAGAAATTATGAAGGAAAATTTACTTAAGCAACCGGGATGTTTCTAGTTCTGTTTTGAAGTTCACAGACTAGGTGGTATAGAAAATACCAGTAAAAGAATGCAACAGCATTAAGAGATTAGCTTTTGTTACCTTATTAGTATCATAAGGATTGTATTGTTTTGAGCTACCAGCGGTTGCATTTGCCAACAAGGAACCGATGATGAGAAAAATATACAATCTAATAGCAATATCGTGGAGTCAGAGATTATCCACAAAATGCACACATTGCACCTATTTAGATGAGGAAAAAGGCATGGAGAGAATTAGATTAATAAATTAGGGAAGAAGTACAGCCAAATTGAGAATGGGAAAGAAAGTGAAGGACCAACCTCCATTTGGATTGTAGGTAACAGAATGTCCCCATCACTAGCAAGGCAGAGTTTCATAGCAGAGCGCCCACCTGCCAAAGTAAGGAACCAGATCATGGATAAGAATAAGAACAAGCAAGAGAGCCTTTTCAACCAAAAACTACAGTTCAGAAGACAATATCTACAAAATGCTTTCAAAAGTTACGCACAGTAAATACTCTATTCATTTGTCATACTAATAACTGATCCATGTTTTTATAGGAAAATATCAGCATTTGGTTTGTCCTAGAGATGGCATATAGTCACCTAATAATCGCACATTTTCGAGTAAATATTCGTGTTCTTTCCACATGGACAGCAAAAGAAATCATCAGAGGAACTTACGCTAACTGAGGACGACATTAAGGTTACACAAAACATCGAGCTAGAATTGGTACGGATTCCTGCAAACGGAGAATAAAAGCTTAAGTAAATTATAAGGTGAAATAGGTCTTGAAAAAGAGGTGAATTTGTAAGAATATACTATACACCATCAGATTGTTGCAGGTTACCTGGGACAGCGCAGTGAACCTGTTTACTCAAATATCCTAGCAATGCTGGTGACTTGTATATCCATCCTCAAAAGAAATTGAATTCGGTGTATCCATGTAAGTGCGGCAACAGCTCTTCTACCTCAATTCTAGAATTGGAGCAACTCATGCTTTTCTTTATTCGGCTACGATTTATAGACTCAACGTCAGCCAAAAATACCCCGCAAACTGGTCTATGATCTGAGAACCTTGACTCCCCACGGACATAAGATAACTGAGTGAGGCCCCTTCCATACCACAATATACGATCACACCTGCATTTGTATATAGCCTGGTTATTTGTATGTCCGAAAATCAAAGCATATTCTATTCACATAGTCCCGTGCAGATGTTACAAAGTTTTTATTTAAATTTTCTCCGTACCCACAAAAGGGTATTTTTTCGCTCACAATTTTCACTGAAATAAAAACTCCTTTTTTTTTGTCCTTGTTCAGAAGCAGAAAAAATGGAGATTACCATGCAGGAGTCCTTCGTTTCTCCTTCGGGTGCCTATCATCCCCTGCATATCTATCCGAGTTATTGGAATACTTGTATGTGGGGGGGAAATATATCTTGCCTTCATTCCATCCATCAAAAACTCGCCCTCGTCCCTGCTCTATCCGAAGCTGAAAGTAAGAATCATCAAAGGGGTCATATCGAACCACTTTCATTGAAGAACCACAAAGTATAACAGCACATCAATGCATACGCATCAGAGGAATATCTAAAATTTTAGGCGACATGCCTGGTCATTCTCTAACAACGCCCTCCAATTTTGCATCTCGACAAGAGTTTTCACGGCACGATAAGACAAGGCAATCCGATAATTCAAATCACCAAGCCAAATGATTCGACTGCCAAGGCAATGAAGATTTAGACAGCATGTTGATTGGCCCAAAATAAAGAGCAAACGTTCTGAAAATGAACACAGAGAATCACTAATGCCTTACTCATGCTCTAGAATTGTTTGAGGGGAGTTTTTGTCTCCTCTGGAATGAACTCTAGGAAACCTTGTCTTCCTAAGGATCTCCATAACATCAGAGTTTCTCCGCAGCTCGTCTCCCTCCTTCTGCCCAGATGTCAAATGGCTACAGATGAAGCAAAAGCTTGTTTGGTGCAATGACATGCTAATTGAAATCGAGCCCTGGAAAACCCAAAGAGAATAAGAGTGCAACTTTTTTTCCTAGTTCATCACAATTTTGCTATCAAATTCATAAGAAGGAAAATGCACCTTGTTTCCGAGATAACCCATCAATCCTCTGCCCACACAAGACACTTTGAGATTGCGAACATCATCTCTAAGATCGTTCTTTACCCATACTGTTAGAAATACCCCAACCATTTGCTTACAGGCCACCAAACAGTACCTTGACTGGCCTGTTTGTCTATCTCTATCCTCCATTGACAAGGATCCACTGTAATCAATTGGCGAGTGTTGAGTAGCCAATGGTGAATCCCCTGGTCCATTCTCATCATCAGAGGAACCCCATTGGTAATTGGGATCATAGTCACTCGGTCTATTCCCAAAGATAACCCTGTCACAGACACTAAAACGTCGATCAAGTTTAGGTTGTGGTATCACCATGTCACCATCCATTCTCATGCTGCGGCTCAGGGACTGAAAGGAACGGCGATGGAAGAAAGATGAGGCTTTCCGCCTCGTTGATCCCTCAAAGTCTGCATCCAATTCTACAATTGGATCAGAGACTGGTGAAGGAGTATGGTAACCCCAACTGGTACCAGGAAGGCTATTTAGAGTCTTCCTAATAAGAGCTAGCCATTTCTTGGCCGGTCCATTGTCTTCTGTGCCCAAAACATTTCCAGCATTCAAGGGCACAATTTCTTGAAACCTGAAACCAACGAGATCACATAGATCGGCTAGTATCACAGCAAAGTTGCTTGCCTTAATCGAATGGGACAAAAAAGAATTGCTTATTTGACAAACCCAAGAACATAAATATCAGCAGGAGGTGAAGTATGAAGCCAATCCTCAAGGCTCAAATGACTTGGAGGAGATTTTCCAGCTACATTCCAAGTTGCTACAAATATCCTGCACTCACATATTAATTGAAACACAATAAAAAACAACTCTTAGCAAGAATCAAATAAAGGCAACGCCATGATTAAGAATTGGCCTTACCTATAATTGTTCACATCTGTAACTTGTGCAGCATCAAGGTCAATTTTGCCTCGCTGCACTCCACCAGAGTGCCTCCCGTATGATGTCTCTGCGGATCAAAGTAAGGAGGGTTTTATAGGAATTTTTGAAAATCAAAGGGGTAAGATATATGAAAAGGAACAGCATCCTAATAATTATCACTGTGCCTTTTATCAATACTTTGGAAGTTAAAAGAGGGCTGTGGTCCAGACCAATACTGGGAGGTGTCTGATACTGAACCTGTTTTGCTTTTCTTGATGGTGCATGCTTCTCTCTCTGAGAAGTTGTGCCTCCACTCTTCACCGCCACCTGAAAAAGAAATGCAATAAAGATGTTAAAGCTGTGCTCTTTCCACTGCCAAATGCATCAATCAAACATATTCAAACAGCACAAAAAACAAATACTATATTCCTTGTTATGAAGAAAAACAAAAAAAATGAAATGAAATTCAGGGGAGGAAAGGAACAAATTGGCAGATCTTGAACTGCAGATGGAAGTAGCAGGACCCCATTAACCCAAAAACATTTTTGTTGTGAAAAAACAAATAGTGATGCAGAAGTAGAAATAATGCAAAGTACTCAGAGTCTAGAAGAATCCAAATCCAAATCCAACTCAGTGGACTGGTTTCTTGGATATAAATGGCCAAGATTCCCCAAATCCAATCCAAAAGGAGGATAGAAGACCAATAATCACCTCCGTAAAGGACATCATCTGCTTGAAATTCCTCAGCTTTGCTCTTGATATTAAACCACTTCTTGACCAGTGTCTTAGGCCATGAAAGCTTCACCAACAACAAACACACATATAGTTGCCAATTAGAGAGAGCATAAATGCATCGTAAAATCCAAAGATCTTTTTATTGGCATTTTCACAAACCTTGCTCTTCTTCGAGTTCTCATCTCTCATTGTTTCACAAATTCATATAGCTCTTCAGATTATATTGCAATACTGGCAGGATATAAGTCCCTCTTTGTTAAACTATGGCTTGATGTTCTGGGTTTGCTTAGAATAGAATATGAATGTTGAAAGAAACGAAATCTCAGGAATTTCAAAGAATCCTGAAACAAGATTTTATTTTCCACGAACAATCCAAGAACAAGTTGAAGCTCTTGTTTTTCACATAAAGGGAGAAGTTCAGTGGTAAGGAAAAGGAGAAATAGGGAAAAAAGAGAGGGCAGTGCTCTGTTTCTCTGGTTAAGGAAGAGAAAACGAGAGAGTCAACAAAGAAAGTCGCAGCTCCTCTGCATTTTATAGACAGGGAGTGAATAATAACCCAGTTTACCAGCTTGAGCGTTTGTTTTTTCGTACACTTCCTCTTCTATGTCAGGTCCCAGACAAAAAAAAATAAGGAAAGGAAAGAGAAGCAATTAAAACAGACAACAACAAAAGAAACAGGGAAAGAGAGAGGTGATGCGTGGAAGTAAGACTATGAGATTCTGATAGTAGAACAAGACAATGTAGAGAGTAGGGAGAGAGAGAGTGCGTGTGTATTTCTCTCCAATGCAACAAAAAAAGCCTCGTTCCTTCTGGGTAGACAGGCAAAGCACCGAACTTGAAGAGAGAATAAAGTGCGAGGTGTTTTAGAGAGTTAAGACTCAAGATCCCTCCGCCCTCTCTCGAGCCTTTTTAAGTTTCTTTTAACTGACCCCAAAAACACTCCAGGTTCAGGGCCAGCCAATTAAGCTTTTAGTTTTGGGACGTGAAGGCAGGAGCCTATTCGAATCAGTCACCTACTCACATTACTAGCACCCAAGAAAACTGCTCCTTCTGTTTTTGCGCATTACTGTCTACGCCTTTGGTCAGTAAAATTAGGTTTGATTTATTCCAGCATGTACGTAAGTGAGTACCGATTCCTCCATTTGGTCATCTCATTAAAAAGAGTAGTTACAGGAAGAAACAAAGATTAACAGACTGCATGCATTGATGGTTTGTTTTGAGTTTAATGTGTTCCTTTTCTCCTTGTCTTTTTTGTAAATTTTCTTTCAAATCTATTTTTTCAGGCCTATTTGGTTATCCTTTTTAGAGATGGGGGTATATTTCCCTTTTTGGTGGTGGGTTCTAGGGGATTTTTCTATTGGTTTGGGCTGTTCCTCCAATGTGGATTTTTGGGCTTTGTATAGGCATGTAGGTTTTTGGTATAGGGGCAATTGCCTTTGGTTACAAGATACAGGGGAATTTTTGTGTGAAGTAGTGTTTGCTTCTTCAAATTCTTGTGTTTGGGAGATTTTTATGCATAGGGTTTAGCTTTAGAAGCAGTGTATCTCCTCAAAAAAACCTTCTTTGTTGCTTTTTAGCAGTCCATGTGCTGGTCTCTCATGGTAATTTTGAGGCCCTTTTTGACTCAATCTAGGCTTGTGTCCAAGAGAAACAAGGCTGTTGTGCCAATTTGAGCCTTCTTTATTTCTTCTAGTTTTATGTCTTCTAAAGTATAAACTCGTTTACATGCATGGGTTAAAGCAAAGTTTTGTGCTTTGGGAGCCCCCTAATGGGATAATAAGGTATATTTGCTTACATAGATGTAGGATCTTCTTGGTGAATTAAGGGTCCCCTCATCACTAGTTCAACTTGCTCTACACTTGCCCACGCGATCTCCTAGGGTTAAGTGCAGCAATATTTGTTAAGCTAGCTTAGTACTTTGCCAATTTCTTGGTTTAAGCTCTCCAGCCTTGATTTTCTGAATTGACGACTAAGCTTAATCCACATGCTACATGTAGGAGACTGTGCCTGGGCCTGCGTCCCCTTTAGCTTAGTTTTAAGTTTTTTTTTTCATTATTTCAAGGCTCTTAGCAATCAAGTAACGTGCGTGTTCGAGGATATTAAACTAATAGTAAATAATAGAGTTGACGGCAGATGAGTCCGATATCAGTATCCTTGATTATGTAGTAATGCCTCCTTAGTTAAAAACAGGCATGTCACGTGCTATGTCCAGATGCTATAGATACGCTTTTAAAAAAATAAGAAAAATTAACTACTCAAATTATATCACCTACTAGTTAATTTTATTTTGATTAAATAATAAAATAATATGCAACAATGATAAACATTTATTTTAAAAAAAATCATGATATCTTAAAAAAACTATAAAAATACAGAATTAATTAAGAAATAAATAAAAAAATATGAGTTAACTGGAAATAGTGTGATAAATATGTAATCTAGATAATATGGGTTAAGCCAATTAAAGTTAATCAACAAAACTTATAGTATAGATTATAAAATTTAGATAACTTATAAAAAAACTTGAAAAAAACCACAAATGCATTTTAAAAAAAACTAATGTTGAATAATAAAATAAAATAAAATAAGTAAAAAATATATTGACCTGCATTAACTTTTCAAACTCATAACCTAAGCCAATAGATTGAAAGCATAATACATGGAAAAATGGTAAAGCATAATCCTCAACCAATTAAACACTGAAAAATAAAACAAGGAAAAAAATATTAACTACACAAAAGGATCTAAAATAAAATATGGCAATTAAAATAAAAATAAAAAATAGATTAAAAGGTAACTAAATTTTTTAATTGGAGGGTTTAATTGTAAGAAAAATGAATCCAACATAAAAACAAAAAAAAAATAATGACTAATAAATTAAAAAACATAATATGCCATAAACTTAATTTGAATGGTGAAATTGAAAATCAATAAACTTTTATAAAAGGATTAAGGGGAAAAAAAAATCAAAAGAATAAGGATTGTGTTGAAAAAACTAATATATGACAAAATAGAATTGAAGGATTAAATTGAAAATAAATAAAAAATTTATAAAAAAAGATCAAGAAAACACTAAAAGAAAAGGGACAAGAATTTTTTATTGGCTGGTTATATTGAAAAGAAAAATAATTTTAACAAAAAAATAAAAGAATATAGAATAAGTTTTAAAAAATAACAAACCATAAATTTGGATTAAAGGTGAAATCAAAAGCCAATAAAATATTTATAGAATGGTCAAGGAGAAAAATAAAAAATCAAAAGGTAATGATAAACCTAAAAAAAATATCACAAATTAAAATTAAGGAATTAAATTAAAAAGAAATAAAACCTTTATAGTAGGGTTAAGAACAAAAATTAAAATTTTTTTTAAAAAAAAGAACCAAAGTATAAATATAAAAAACAAAGAACACTAATATATAATTTCTAATAAGGAAGAGAAAGAGAGAGACCCACTAATATCAAACCATCAAACTACCATCAATACACGCTGTATTAAAAGGAAGAATGGAACGCCTCCAACAACGCGATGGAAGCTCAAGTTCAACTGTATGGAAACACCACATGTTCCAATAAAAAAGCGCATACACCTCTTGTAATATTTTGAAAAATAAAAAGGAATAGGAAAAGGCAACAAAGTCCTTAAAGGCTTAGAAGTGAGTAAAATGAATAAGGGGTATTGTGGTAATTTAATAATAGTTGATAAATATAAATAGAAAAATAAAAAATAAAAGAAAGAGCTGTGTTTTTGAAAGCAAACGTAAGAAAGGGAGAAGGAAGAAGAAGAACAGAAAAGAGGGGAAGAGAAGGGAAAGGGAAGAGATTGTTAAATGTGTTGTTTGAAATTTAAATTTATGTTTTGATAAATATTAGGGTTTTGAAAATTTATATTTTGGGTTAATTGATGAATTAATTTGAATGTTATAGGGTTGATTGTTGTAGATGATTGATTAATTAGTTGATTTTGAGAGATTGTTGATAAAGATGATGATGTTGAGTTATGATTTGTGTAAATTGTGAATTTTAAGTTGGAATTCTGGAAAGAACAGTAGGTAATCTGTGAACAATTCTGGGTTTGAGGTTGAAGATGATGAAAATTCAATTTGGTCCCTCAATTTATGGAAATTACAGTTTAGTCTCTAAACTTTGGGAAAATTATAATTTGACCCCTAATGGTATTTTGAGATTCTGGACAGTGTTATCACTAGGTTAGGGATGATGAATCTCAGTTTGATAATTGATTTGAAATATTTTCATTTTGGTCCCTAAATTTAAGAATTTACATTTTAGTCCCTAAACTTTGGGAAAATTATAATCTGACCCCTGATGGTATTTTGAGATTTTTAAAAGTGTTATTATGAGTTTAAGGATGATGAATCTCAGTTTGATAATTGATTTGGAATATTTTTAGTTTGGTCCCTAAATTTTAGGAATTTACATTTTAGTCCCTAAACTTTATAAAAATTACTTTTAGATCCCTGTTTCGTTCTGGACAGAATGAAGGATGGTTTATGGGTGAAATTTCAGTATGGTTATATATTTACAGTTTGGTCCCGTTTTGGTAAAATTACATTTTGGTCCCTATTTGGATAATTATCGTTTTAGTCCCTAAACCTAGGAGAGTAAACCTAGTTTTAATTTATGCATTGAGATATTTTGTTTGAGTTGTTTTTTTAGTATATTTCATATATTATTGTAGGTTCTCTTAACGATCATCAATAGGATTTTCGGGTTTTTTGTCTGACGTTCCTTTAGTTCTATATTTTTCGGGTGAGTGGGATAATCTTTAATATACATATAATAAAAGTAAATATGTATGTTGATTATATGATGAGTACGATTAGTTAATATCTTGAATATTTATATTTATATATTTTGCTATGTTTTCCGAGTACTCATCTATTCTTGAAATTTGCACTCGCATTCTATCGAGCTAAATTCTATCTGATATGATATATGTTTAATTGATGATTCTGTGAATATCTATTATGCCTTGATATAGGACTTGTCAGTAACTCCATGCTAACGGATAATAGTTAGTTTATGTGCACATAGTATTCTGTATACTTAGCTGGTGAGAGAGGCATGAGCCTGTGGTGACTGATTATCCCACAGTGGTCACCTTCGGGTGTCATCTGGTCACCTTCGGGTGTCATCTGATCTCTGACATGTATTTCACTATGTTATGATAATATGTTTAGTATATATATGTATATGTAGATGTATATCAAGATAAATCATTTGATAAAATATTTATATGAAAAATAATCTAAAATGTATATTAAATATTATTCCCTCACCAAGTTGGTTGAACTCACCCCTCATTCTTAATATTATTTCAGGCTCTTAATTTCTAATAGCAGTTGGACTTTGTTGAATGTTTCTGTTTTTTCAGTTTTGGGTCGATATGCCTTGCTTATTGTTCAAGGTTGTTTTGATTCGATGTTTTAGACGCTCCACTATTACTCTATTTTAATTAAATTTGGATTCTGACAATGTAATGAGTATTATGAATTATTATTTTTGTTTTAATTACTGATGAAGAGTTTTGAACTATCCTTTGATTTCATCGACTTTGAGTAATATAATATTTCTCAAGATTATGAAATGCTGTGTATTTTTGAATATCTTGTTCTTTTAATATGTCTGTTTTAAAGCTTAGTGTAGGTGGAGTGTTCTTTCGACACTGCTCCTGCATTGCCGGTCATGGACTCGGAATTCGGGTCGTGACACCTCTCACATGCTAGTGCATGCAAAACATGTGCTTACAATTTTTTAAATTTTAAAATTGGTTAAAAGACCATAATGCCCTAAAAAAATAACAAAAAAAAATAAAACACTTGATTGAAGGCTTTTTTTTTTTACTTTATAGGCATATAAGTAATCTAATTATATATTAAAAAATAAAATATCAGAATTACATGTAAACATCGTGATTATATATATATTCTTTGTCTCAAAGGTATTTTAGTATTTTTATTATTCATAAAAATAAAAAATATCATATCACCTCCATCAATCAAACCAAATGTTATTTGATCATATCATTTCTATTTATTATCGTATTTGGATTTTTTAATTTTATTTTTAGTTATTATTAATAATTTTTTATTAATTCATATAATTGTTTATTTATTTGATTACATGTGCAAATGAGATTTTTAATTTACACTTTAAATTTTTTATGTATAAAAATACATCGAAAGAGTATGCATGTATACTTTTTTAGTAAAAGATAAAAATATATGGCCTCTAGTATACATCATCTTATTTATTTTCACAAACATTTTGCAACAAAAAAAAGGACAATCAAGTGGACCTGTTAGGGAAGGTCTCAAGCGGACTAATCTGGCTTGCCACATCTATTAACTTCTGACATTTGTTTCTTTTTTTTTAATATTTTTTATTTATATTTAGATTAATATCCCTTTCTTAAAAAAAAAAATAGTTTAGAGAGCCTTTTTTGAAATGATAATTATTTTTTATTTTTTTAAAAGGTTTTTCTAATTTATTTATAATTTTTTTAATCTTTTATATAAATGAATTTTATTTTTAAAAATAAAAAATATTTTAAAAAAATATTTTTAACATATGTAGCTTTGTATATCAATAATTGTTTGATTGAATAAAAATTTTATTTTAATTAACAAATTTAGTGAATACAACCATTTAATTATCCCGTCTTGTAAAATTAAATATTTATATTTATATCTATATCTTAATTTTTTTAATTTTATTTTTAGTTATTGTTTATGATTTTTTTTATTAATACATATAATTTTCAATTTATTTAATTATGCATATGTATAAATTCTTTGATTTATGTTTACATTTTTTTAAAATATAAAAATATATAAAAAAATTTATATATAAAATTTTTTATTAAAAAAATTATCTAACTCAAGTAAATTAATTAGAAATAAAGTTTATAGTGTGTGTCATTGTGTGCGTGTGTGTAGACCACACTTGGTGTCATTCAACAAAGACATGATTGAATTCATGATTCCCCCAATCTTTCTTTCATTACTTGTACGGCATCCCCTGGCAAATGGCCACCTGGGATGTAGAACATCGGCCGTCAGATTATGACACAAATGGATCTAGCCCATGACAACGAGAATTGATGATCTCTCCCCATCTTTACGCATATTTTCCTCTCCACATGTCAAGAATTAGGTCTTGCTTGTGCTTCTCCATTAATGAACATGTGTTCCACCATCTGTAACTTTTGGAGCTCTGTTACTCTTCCAAACTACGATTGCAAGAAGATGACCTTATTGTTTTTATTTTCTAGAAGCAATTTATTTGTTTGTTCTTTGAGAAAATAATATTAAGAGCAATTTATTTACTTCATTTGAAAGCCACTGCCTCATGTTTTACAGGGGAGGATCAATACTAGATACGAAGGACATACCAGTTGATAGAGTATTTTTATTTCCTTTTACCAGATGTACTATCCAACGCAACAACAAAAGACATATCTCAAAACTGCCCTGCCCTAACGAAAAACAGCAATAGATAGGCTAACGAGGCAGTCAAAGGATGATTCTTGACTTGTAATGATTCTTGATTTGTACTTTGGGCAAAATATCTCCTCTTGGAAGGAATTTGATTTTCCTTTCTGTTTCTTTTTGCCTTTTCAGCTTTATAAATACCCCATCTAAACCCATCTTCCTTCCTCTTCTACAGATTTCATCATAAATAATTTGAAGGATTGTGTCAATTGGGGCCTTTTCTTTCTTTCTTTTTTTGTCTTCTCTGGAATAGGAATAAGATGGGCTTTCTGTCCTTAGTCATTTTCATTACTAAATGCAAAAAGGGAGGTGTATTTCCAAACCACAGTTTCGATGGTTCCCTGAACATGTATAATGTTATTGATAACTTATTGCACTTCAATTCTAAAACATATATTTTGTATTTTTTTAATTAATATAAATACGTGGATCAGTTTATATTTTTAAATAATTTTATAATTTTTAAAGTTAATAATTATATAAATTTTTAGTAGTTATAAAAAGATTCAAATTCATAATTATTAGAAAGCACACTCAAAATCTAACCAGTTGAATTACTTCTTAAAATTATGCATTCGATTTATGTTATGTATGCATGTCATAGAATAATTATAAGGTCTTAATAAAATTGATGATGATTGCCCACCAATAATCCACTTTTAATACCAGCTTGATAGTGGTAGAATTAAAAAAAATAAAATAAAGAATAAATTATAAGTACTTGATATTATATATCACATAGATATATGTTATATATGAAAAAATTAATTTGAAATGAATATACTAACTCGTGCCAAGTAAAATTAATTTAAAAATATTTTTAAAATAAAAAATTTTATATTATAATTATTTTTTTTGAGTTTTTATGTTTTGAAATTGCTTAATAATGACTTTATTATTAATTTCATTAAAGATATTCTTTCTCAATATATATAATAAAATTTTCATTCATCTATTTCTAAATCTTTTAGAGACTACTGAATTATTGACAACAATTCTTTATAGATTTGTTGTTTTACACGAGTGAGTTAAATATAAATATTAATATATTTTTTTATTATATCCCTAAATTTTTAGTTATTTAGTACTTCATTTTTAATTATTAATACGTTAATCACCATCATCTTTCATATGAAATTCATAACAAAATACATATTAACTCATCAAAACTCATTTCAATTCATATTTATATGCATATACTATTATATATATACATGTTAATTTAACAAATCTATAAATTATCTTATTATTGAGGAATAAAACTAAAATTAAACAATAAAATAAATAGAAAAAAATAAAGGAAACTCATATAAAATATTAAGCACAAAGCATAAAAGGCTATTTACTCAACTAATTAATACTTTAGAACTTTAAAAAAATTATAGAAAAAAAAGGTAAGAACAATAATTTAAAAAAAAACTTGTTAAATTATTATATTAAAATTTTAATATAAAAATACTTTAAAAAAATTAAGAGGACAATTGCCTTTTTAATCCTCATTAGTTGTAGCTTGATGAATTGGTTTGAGATTTATTATTTAAAAACTCATAAAACAAATAAAAATTTAATTAATTCATTCAAAATCTCAGATTGAGCTGGTTAAAAACCCAACCATCACATTGTTAATTTTTTAATTTTTTTTATTTAAATAATATTATTTTAAATAAAAAAATTCAAATCAACCCTCCCACCCTTCGAACTTCAACTTGCTAAGTTTTAAAACCATGCTTTTAAGTCCTTGTTTTTATTTATTGAAAGTTTTGACGGACCTTGAATCATGCAATGGAGTAGGCTTCCTGTCCCTCTTAAAATTTGAATTCAAGACTTGCTAGTAGAAACTCCAGATGTGAACAGCTAAACATGCCCTCTCGTTTGTTGATTGTATTTATGTACCGTTTGTTTTACCCTTCTCTGCATAATTGTATGCTAACCTATGGGCCTTTACGAGGGCCACAAGCAGTGTCAGCCCATAGAAAGAAGAAGAAGAAGAAGAAGAAGAATTGCAGTAAGTGTCCTTTAACCACTAATAGGTCCTCCCTTTTTCTCAATACTATAGTCAGCACCAACCAGGCTACCACTAACGACATCTCCATTACAGAGCTCTCCAGCTATAGCTGTCCAAATGGGAGATGAAGAACCGTTTTCGTTAGGTTCCAAACTAACGAACAAAATTAGAGTCAATAATGGACCTAGTTCCAGTTGAAGATTGATGCTCTTCTAGTACGCCAAAAGGAAAATGAAAGGGATGGACTTCTACATGCTGATGTGAAGGTTTTTACCTTTGGTAGAAACTGAAGAGTTGGGCTATATTTTCTCCTCATATTTCCTTGGCATTAGCAGCTCTCTTGTCGTTGTCCTGCCTTTCTTGTTCTCCTAACTATTCATGTTCGCCATCAAATCACGAAGTCTATCTATATTTCATCAGTTATCTTCCTAATAATAGTTTCCAACCAGACAATTATTGGCTTTTCATTGGCTACGCACCCTCCTTCCACCTGTCATGCTCCGGTTAGTAAGTCAATATCCCACCATGTTTATAGCTCTAAAACCCAACACGCACTCGTCATATCCCCCCTCCCCCCATCACACTTACTAAAGAGAATGGTAAATGAATTCAAGCAAATGCCTTGCTACTACACGGATCGACAGCGTTAAACTCGACCAGACTAGTCTGGTAAGTTTATCCATAAAAAAAATAAAATTCTAGGTTGGATTTTTAATTGAATTAAGTAAGATATTGATATGGTGATATCGGATTATGCCTAGAGCTAAATCTAATGTCACAGTAAATGTCAAATCTGCGCAACAAGTCCAATTCCATGCAAGATTAATACTGTGTTAAAGACAACTCCTAAGAGCATAAAGATGATTCATTTGTTAACTTACACTGATTGATTGGCCAAGGAGCATTGATTGCAAAAACCCTGAAATAATCGGTGAAGAAGAGCAGTTCCAATTCAATTGAACCGGGGGTTCCCTCATTGAAAATTGGGTGACCAATCTTGTGTTAAATTGCTAGCTATAATTAAATGCACTAACCTATGGATACTTTTATATCAAAAGATAAGCGGGCTATCTATACGATTGCGGCTTGGTTCACATGGAACAACAAATTCTTACAATAGACATCATCTAGACAACTACCAATTTCACATGCCTCTTAAATGTCTGGCAGATGGATCCATATTGTTAGGTTAAACATCAGCTTCCGCTTCCAAACTCCATAAATAGTGGCATGTTATGCCTTCACTGTCGAAGGACATTAGAGCCATTATTCTCCTTGGCATTAGCAAATAGCAACTTCACTTCATACCAAACCAAAAAAAGAAAGTTGCATTCGTCCAGTAATAGTCTAGAATTCCTGTCATATTGTGAGCTCAAGGAATTCTTGTGGGATTTGCAGCTTTGCTAGCGGGAGCTGAGCAAGGATTTTGGAACGTAACAGGTGCATGCGTCTCTGGAACGAAACTACTCTAAGAAGAAGAGGAGGAACAGGAACTCAGATGTTCTTGGTGTGGCCTGTTCAGTGAGGCAGTCGAAAAATTGGACGGCCAATGTACTGTTTGGTCCAGGATGAGATATGGGCCTGAATATGTTGCAACTGACAAGTGATAACCTTAGGCCTAGCACCCATCAGCACTGCACGTGCTCTACCTGGATGAGCTTTCCCTGGTGGTGCTGGTGTACTTTTTCTTATTTAAAAATATATAAAAATAATATTTTTAAATTTTTAAAATTATTTTTAATATTAAAAAAATTTTAGAACATTAAAAAAATTAATTTAGAATAAAAAAAATTCAAAAAATCACAAAACAGTATTTGAACATCAAAAACAAACAAACAGCCGCTACAAATGAGGCACCAGCAACATGACGTGAGGAATGCAGCATAAGAAAACTAATCCAATCATTGTTGAAACTCTTACCCAGAATTTTCTCATTTCTACCAAGAAAACATGAAGGAATTATGTGGATTTCTCTGAAGATGAGGTGAATCTGAAACAATGGGTTCAATTTCCTATCGATCGTTCCAATTTCCAAAGGTGCCTGTAGAAGTGAATAATGCGTGAGGCATTCTTGGCGTGGTAGTTGGTGATCTCCATTTATGGTTCCCCGAAGGGCCACCTTCACTGACCCCTACCGTCACATAAGTTCACGTGGCACATGGGACAAACGGGAAATATGGAATAAGCATGAAGGAAACAGCAACGATTTAAGCAACACATGGAGGAAACAAGGACCACGGTTCTCGACGTCTCAATTCTCACGGTACGAAAACCGAAAGACAAAACACACGCAAAGGCATACGGGCTAAGCTAGATGCAAGGACTGCGACCTTTTCAGGGACTGTTTGTTTTTGCGTTTCGAAAACGTTTTAAAAAAATTTGAAATTTTTTTATTTTTTTATTAACTTTAAATTAATATATTTTTAATATTTTCAAATTATTTTGATGTACTAATATTAAAAATAATTTTTAAAAAATAAAAAAATATTATTGGCATGTATTTTAGTACGAAAAGCTATTTGAAAAATAACAGCAACCACACTTCCAAACAGGCTGAAATTAACGATGATACCTCAAAGGGTAATCATGGCCATAGATAACTAGTCAAGCAAATGGTTTGGCTGACACTGTAATCAGAGATTACGCGGGAACAGCAAGCCAAACTCAATTTTGATGTTCATATTAAACAAAATGTGTGCTGTGGCAATAGTTGTGAGGAGATGTCAGGAAACACCTCGTAAGATTTGAACAAATAGGAGGTAGGACAGTAGCACTGCATAATGCCCCGTAACTTCTACTTAAAGCAAAGGTTGTGTGATTCGAATCACAAACCCTCTGAGCAACCTGGTACATGATATGATATGTCGCGTTTGTCGCGTCAATGACCAGCTCAAGTTCAAAGTTTCCACCAATCATCAGCTCCAACCAAAAAAAAAAAAATTTCACACGTAGCGATAATCATTTGATTTGGATGCCTCAATTCTTCTAACAGTAAGCTGTCATGAAAACGAAACTATTGAACCCCTGGCCATACATGAAAACTTGTTTCATGCATAACAACTTGTAGGTCGATCATTACATATGCATAAGAATACAGCAGCAACATATATTGTCATAATTTTGATCACTTTAACGGACACCTCTTTCTCTTTACCTCATATGGAACAAATAGAGGAAAAAGTCTATCCAATCATGGTGCGCTTCCGACCCCTTTGTCGAACTGTAATAATTTATAAACAATAACAAAATGAGAAGCGTACAAGTAAGAGAAGAAGAAAAATAGTAGTGGAGAAGTTGATCAATTAGGAGAGCAGGATGGCACCTTGAGCTAGCTTGTTCAACGTCGATGACCACTGCTTTGAGGACTTTCTGTACCCGGCGAGAATGCGGTCCATCTGTACAAGAATGTAGATCATTAGCAAAGTTCTATTTTGCAGGTTTCAATTCAGTTCCATGATAACTTCGTACAGTAAAATATAAAACTATAAGAAAGCACTTTAAGAACCACTGTTTCGGCAGTTGCTTTAACAAATTCACTATGACAATTTTGTAGAAACCTGGCTCATTTCTGCATTTCTATTCCTGTACTAACTAAAAAGGTCAAACTCGTGCAAATTCACAATAGTTTTACTGTTCCATGGCAAATTCTCAATTGGTAAAATTCTCGATGTATTTAAAACTCCTTTTCCTCTCATCTGTCAGCAATCCAAAATAGCATACATGAAATTAGGATATGAATAAAAAATTAGTCTTGGCTCACCACATTCCCACATGAAGAATGCATTGAAAGTAAGGCTCGTTCCAGTACATATAAATCAACAGCTTTGTCCTCAGGGAGGGTTGATGTGAAGCTAAGGCCGAAATCAATAAGGACCTGAGAGAAGATAGCTCTGGTTGTGATGCAGAGATATGGTAGCAATCAAGTAAACAAACAGAGAAAACAAGGATTTCTTCGCCTCAACTATAACATATAAAATAACTCACCAATTTATTGGTACCAGTCCGAATTAGCATATTTGACGTGGTCAAGTCACCATGAATAAGACCACCGTCATGTAGTTTTCCAATTGAATCGCCAATCTGCATTGCGATGTCATCCAATCGCTCTTCCACAATACCATGTAACCCGAATTCAAGGAAGACATCTTTCACAGAAGGACCCTCCACATACTCAAATGTTAGAGAATGCAGAAGTGGGTCCACAGCATACAACACAGGAGTAGACACCCCTAGTCGTCTTGCCTTTGTCATGCATCTAGCTTCCTGCTCCAAAGTTCACGGAAAACATTCAACACTTGCTTCAGCAATATGTAAAGAAAACCACTGAAAAAAAAATACAAACTTGTGACTCACCGCATTTAAACGCTTGAGAGTAAGTTTAGAATCCAGAGTCGGATGCCTGTATTTCTTCGAGAAACGTTCCTTTATAATAGACCTCCTTCCAACAAAATTTGACTCAAAAACCCTCTGAAAGAGAATAACCCCAAACAAACAAACAAACAAAAGCAATAATAGCGTGGGATATACAAAAATTCAAACCAGAACAGGACATACTCGATAAAATTTGTGACTGAATGTGCTGTGCTGGTGTGTGGGTGCAGTCATAATAAAAGGAAACGCAAAATCATGTCTTCTCAGGACATAACAATGTTACAAGAGAACTCACCGCCTCAGCTCCTTGCTTGATCAATATGAGGGAGCTATCTTTAACCTCTTCAGCGTCTATCTCCATGGTGTTCTGTACCAACAGAATTTACCCAACCCCACCCATATGTATAAAAATTAGCAACAAAGAATCATAACACACCAAAATACTATTTTCGAGGTTTGAGTCTTTAAATTTATTTATTTTCCTATTCCAGCGTTGCAAATATCACGAGTGAGTGAACCTAACTTAAGGTCAAAGCAAAAGCCCGAAAGTTTCAAAAGGAAAAGCAACCACATCACTTATGAGAGACGAAATGGTAAAGTTGAATTCCTTGCCCGAACGCTAGGAGATTATAAAGAAGAGGAGACTGATAGGTACCTTTGTACTGTTTAATAAAGTGAAAGATCAGCCGCCGCCGCCGAGCCGAGGTAGCAGAGAGACAGGCACTGCTTACTGCTTAACCCTCTCGCTTCAACCTTTTCTTTCTCTCCGATTTTTTTGGGTCAACTCGAGTCTCTCGCTCAACACGATGCCGTTTCTTGCATGAAAGTAAGTAAAATAGATGGGGATACCTAAAACCATATCACACGACGTCGTTTTAACAGCCACATGTCATTGTAAAACCCTAATTTTAGTTCCGGAAATGGTGATTAATTTTGCAAAATTGGATTTAATTAACCAGATAATTAATTTGCCAACGTTGAAAACCAGAAACTCTTATTTTTTCTTTTTTCAGTCGACAAATACAGAATCACAAAGCACGCCGCTAATTGCATTGCTAATTGGTAATTTGCAATTAAACGGCGCCACCAGCAACCACATTATAACAATCACGGGCCAGCCTAATACAATCCAACCAATGAAAAGCCTCCACGTTAGGATCCCTCTCGACCACAACATCAGACACCGTAACCTGCACCGCACCTCTGTATCCTGCAATCCTGCCACGAACTCTGGCCACGAGTCCGATTTTAATCTCCGATGCAAAATGAGCAGCCATGTCAGCAATTAATTTAACATTAGCAGGATTACGCCGTGAAAAGTAAGGAGAGGTGAGATGGTTGAGCCAGAGAACGCAGGTGACGCACCCAGTGCCGTCGTCAATTGTGAATTTGAGAAATTTGTTTGGTTTTAGCTCGCGGGAGGTGACAACGCCAAGGATCTCGGTGCGGGAGATGGTAGTGTTTTTGCGAGTGAAGGTGATCGGGTCGTAGGTGGAGAACGAGGGAGTTTGGGCTAGAGAAAGGAGATCGAAGGCTAAGAGCTTTACGTGTGTGTTTTGCAGTCTCTGATCCATCAGATAAAAGAGGTGAAAAAAATTAAAAAGAGAGGAATTAGTAGGTATCTATCAAATTCATCACATGGTTTTCTTTAAAGAGAAGGGTGATTTTGTTAATATATTCTGAGTGGAGGGTGTTTTTGTTACTGACAAAACGAAGTCGTGTCGGCAGCAAAAACGATAATCGAGTCTCGGTCGGTCTCCTCCTCTACGAGATAGTTAGAAAGAATAAAGTAAAAAACCCTAGCCCCCTTTTGAGTGGTCAAAAGGGATTGCGATTTGCTACAATGAAGAGGCTAACGCCGTGGAGCGATGAGGAGGATGATTCCTCGTCGTCTTCGGGTTCAGATTCAGAGGGCGCAGCAGCTGACAAGAAATCATCTAGACAAAAGAAATCTAGAGGTAATATTTCTTGAGCAGACCTATTATTTTACTTTCTTTAAGAAATATTTAATTTCCTGATAGTCAAATAAAAGCATAATAACGTTAATTAATGTATGATGATTGAATGGAAGGAAGAAAGATGGATGTGTAACGAATGAATTCTGGTCGGTACTGAGGAAAAAACTAGAAAGTCCAGGTTGTTAAAGAGACAGACATACTAAGAAGAATCTTAATGGGGTGTTTTTGCTCCCTCTGATGCTAGTTGTTGTATTGTTAATTGTTCCATAACCATTTTGTTAATCATTTTGGTATCCTGTGTCCATTTCTTCTATTCTTGAGATTTGTTTTTGGTTACTATAGAAAGTTTTGAGATTACCCATATGAACAGGCAAGCCCGGAAAGCTCAAGAGTGGTGGTGCTGTGGACTTTGAAGCGTTGAGACAACATGGGTATAAAGGGGGGTTGTCAGTCCTGAGTGTGCCAGCACCAAAAGATGACACGAAACCAGACTGGACTTGGTCTACTGGCAAAGAGCGTCGCGAAACCACGGATGTTGGAGAATCCTACCAAGAACGACAGAAAACAAGATATGCATTGAGGGATGGAGAGGCTTTGATGAATGTGCAAACTTCAAAAGAGAAGAAAAATATGTCATTCCAGCAGAAAGAGAAGAGGAAACGAGAGCTTGGTCAGGCTAGTAGAGGGAAGAATTATGTTGAAGAAGAGAAGAGGTTGTTAAGGGAAAGCGGTGTCTACTCTGGTTTTGATACGTGATCACCGATGCTCCTTGTTATGCAAGGGACTTGAAAATCCTGTTAATTTAGGGACTTTCTTGCACAAATATGATTGGTTTGTACCATGCAATTAGATCTAGTGTGATTTACCGTGTGTTTTTTGATAGATTTTTGTCTGACCGGAAAATCAAAGTGGTAAATTGTTAGCTGATATACTACCTTTTCTTGCCCCCATCCAAGATTTCCATTTGTGTTACTGGCCAGAGCTGCTTTTTGACACCTTAATCTTGATTCTGTTTCAGATCTTATCAATGAAAATCGTGTGCACCTTTAATTTTTCAGTATCCATGCGTGTAGTAATTATTCGGAGTAGGCGAAGCTTGTGGGTAAGTTGCCCGAAAATGTCATGAATGACTTCTGAGATGTCTGTGAAAACTTTAATAGGGTGGAGTATAATCAAATAATTCAGATCAAAATGGTGTCCTACTTTTGACTGTTCTACAAGGGTTATTAGAAATATCTTATTTGACTTAAAATCCTGTCTCACAACAAAGCAATAAACAAAATGTCGATCCTCGGGTCAAGAGTTCCAACAGTACAAAAAACAAGGCTATCGATCCTCGGGTCAGAATTCAATAGCGGTAGCCTTTCGAAAACTGGGAGCTCATGAAATAGAAACCTCAATCTTCTACGAACTTCAGCATATATTTGGGCATGCCACACAGGGCTACAACAGTTAAAAAAACAAGGCTGTCGAACTCAATCTTAGATTTGGTCGAACACTTCCCTCAATATCAGGGAAAAAAATTCATACCACGCAGGGCCTTTCTCAGCATCCATGTTTGGGTTTGGAGTTACAGACACCATGGGAAGGCAAGCGTGGTCACTATGAGGATAGCGCAGGGGATCTACTGGAAAGAGTCCTGTATATGGCTCTGATAGTATTGGGAGTTGTTCTGCAACAGCCTCCAACAAGGGCAGCCCCGATCTCACACCATTTGTTTACATATGATACAAAATCTTGATCTGATATGCCTGTGTTTTGCGGCAACAGATAGCGGGTTGACACAGTTAATTGGCATATTAAAAAATAGAACCAGCCGTGAAGTTGTAAGATACAGACAGAAAATAGTGTTCCGCAAGGCAAATTTGCTTGCAATTACTTTTGGAAGAACGTGAGAGAATCCTTTTCTTGAAATAAAAAGGACTAATTGATGCCTTCGAATATTATTAAAAAACAATATGGAAATAATTTCCATGTGCTTTCCACAGCCATCAAAATGAACTCACCACCCATTCCTTCCGCTTGCCATCGTAACTCTCTCAACTGTTTGGATAAATAAGTATTGGTTTTGTAGTCACCTGATAAAATCATTCATGATGAGAGAATTTTCATTAAACAAAAGTACCAGACACTGTTAACTTACTTTACACGCATGCGCGCGACCACACACTCACATATCCAACAACTATTTTAACATAAAATAGAAACCATGAAGTCAAGGGGCAAGTGTTATAACTGTTGCTGCCAGAGAACACCCACCATAGAACAGCCACCCAAGTCATCTAGTATCATGTGATGTTATAAGGCAATAGCTATCCATTACCACATTCTTTATACCGACAGTGCACAGTGGAACATAGTGCAAGACCATATTGGACTAAAAAAGAAAGTATAAAACCATCAATATCATCTTAAATCTCTAACATAGACAAGGAGCTTATTCACAAATTTAAGAATTGAATGAACTCCATCTTAGATTTGGTCGAACACTTCCCTCAATATCAGGGAAAAAATTTCATACCACGCAGGGCCTTTCTCAGCATCCATGTTTGGGTTCATTCAATTCTTAAATTCAATCACAGCTCTTGACTTTTTAACCAGAGAAAAATAAATGATAACTGTAAGTTCAAACACTATCGAAGAAATTAGGCTATTGTTAATTTATTGACCAAGAAAAGTTTTAAACCCAGTGCAATCATCGACAACAACTTCAATACAGTTTTGTGGACATAGATGGCAAGTATTATTTTTATGTTCTCCTTGCTTCATTGTTGTTTATATTTCTAGCACTGATAAATAAGTTCATTAACGGAAGAAAGAGTTTTGATGGTCAGTTATTGTACAAATGACATTGGTTTGAATTTGCATCAGGTTGAGACAAGTTATGGCCACCAATAATGAACACTGTAGTTCAGTGCTTCATTAAGAAAATTTAAAAACGTCAACAAAAGAATAGCAGGAAGACAAAAGGCATACCTTCTTAATAGACAAAATCAGTCCATGAATAAACCTAGAAGGTGTGCAGTTGATCCCTACTGCAACTACATTCTGGCATGATTCAGCAATTGAAGCACAGTCAAGCAAAGAGTCACCGCTAACCACGTTAACACCATCTTTAGAGTTAAAAGAGAACCATGCAGGAATCTTTATGTCTTCTTCCTTCAAGAGTTCAACATAAGCCTGAACAAACACAGACATAATCAATGGGGAAATAAGCACCAAAATGAAATGTAGCACCAGTATTAACTTCGTTTCCTATTCCTAGATTTGATCATGACTTTCCTCTAAGAGAAAGAAATTAAAATGTTGTGATATGAAAAAGGATCTGGTCAATACCTGAGCTTCTACTTTATTTGGAACTGTTTCAAATGCTATGAGGTCAGCACCTGATTCTGCAAGAATCTGTACCCTTCTGCGATGAAAATCTTTCAAGGTTTCAAGGGTAATTGCATCGCCATAGTTCCCACTGTAAAGGGAGAGCAACAATAAGAGGAAAAGAAAGAATAATTAGAAGTTTACTTTCTATTAAGGATAATAGGAAACCCTCTTTCTGAAAGGATATCAAACCACATTCTGAGGACATCAAGCTTAAGGCCATGTTCATTTTCTCAGATTCAATAAAAAAACTCTTTAAGTGTCGGTCTCTACAATGCTTTTAAAACATGACTGTTGATTGGTGTTTGATAGTGAACCACATTTTGATACCATCAAGCTTAGACCGTGTTCGTTTTCTCAGATCCCATAAGAACTCCAAGTAGTAAGTTCTCCACAAAGCTTTTAAAATTAAAATTAAGAGCACTAAGAGACATGACAATTGATTAGCAGATCCCATAAGAACTCCAAGTAGTAAGTTCTCCACAAAGCTTTTAAAATTAAAATTAAGAGCACTAAGAGACATGACAATTGATTAGTGCATGATAGTGATATAAATAGATATGTGCAGTGATGCAGCTCATGCAATTACTTGACTAGAGGTTGACTCACCTGTACTCGGATCCATCAGCTAAATAAGCTCCATAACTTCCAATGGAAGCTGCAACTAAAATAGGTCTTTGTTTCAGAACCCTACCATTATTGCTATCAGGAGAACCTTTTTGGCATCTATCATAATAAATATCCCTTGCCTGACATGCAATTTCCACGCTTTTCCTGAGCAAGGATTCACTTTCTTCACTAGAGAAACCTTTTGCCTCAAATACCTGGATGGTGGCCTGTCCATATTCAAGTGAAACTGAGTGTAAATTCCTCGTGCCCCCACAAATAGAAAGAGATCATTGTTATTACCTGATAAGATGCTATGATGATAATATCTGCACCAGCTTCAAGATAGTCAAGGTGTACCTGCTCGGTCAAGAAACTCACTAACCAATGGAAAGATACCACATATCAACATTTCATATGGTTTCATGTATAACCAAAACTTAAAAATAAAAAAGATTGCGAAATAGAAAAAGATGGCAGCAATTCCTAAAATGGTAGTTATTTATCTATTAGCAGTCTTGATAACAAATGAATCTACACATCAATTGCATCTGGTTTTCCACATTAGTACTTTTACCACTGGAATCAATAAAATATTGTTGCCAGAAAGGCAAAAAAAAACTTACAGTTATATGGAATTTTTCCTAAGATGCATGTTATTGTGATTTCTGAAAATTAAACTTGCTTTTCATTATGCTAGTTTCTTTTCCTTTTTATTTATATGGTTGTTTACATTTCTCATGCATGAAGTTTTACGAACACATTTTTCTTTGCTAAACTAAAGAACTTAAGAAAGACGCAAGAATTTTAAGAATAAATATCAATGTAGGTTAATCAAATGTTTTATGTGCTTAATGTTTGTCTTTGTAACGCATAGTTTCTGTAATATTAAACAAATCTAGTTGATATATCTGTATCTATTTCTACGTAATTGTTCTGAGGAAATACTTTACAACCCAACCACCCCCCCCCGGGAATCCTCCAATAACAGAGTGGTCCCGTTTCATTTAAAAAACCCATTGTTCAATAAGAAAGCAGAATGGCCCAAATTAAATACAATATACTATATTAAATACTCTGAAGTCCCTGCAGATTTTCAACCAACACAAAACAGCATAGCCGAGTTTTGACAAGTAAGCTCGAAAACGTGATGACCACATCGACAGATTCCAACTTTTATAGTGCAAATCTGAGTTTTTGCACTACCAATCAAGATTCAAATCTATAAAGTTGATTCAAGAACACAAACACACTCCCAATCATAGATAGATAGATAGAACTGAAAACAGCCCACATGGCGGTCCATACTCTTCACCAATTTAATTTACCACTGTCCTTCTCTGTTGTAAGCTAATGCCACTCATATACGCTCAAAATTTCCAATTGACCTCACGCACCCACCCCCTTTCTCTCAGAAGGTTTTGCGTGACATGAATTCGAAATTTCTGTCAGCGAAAAATGACACAGATTTCTTCCTACTTTATAAGTCTCGGCTTCTTCTTCTTCTTTTTTTCCATGTTCTTGCGTTATAAAAAAGATTCAAGGGTCTAAAGGCACCATTTGCTCCACATTTAAAAGAGAAAAGAAACTCGAAAATCAAAGCAGAGACAGCAACAGAAACACATTAATATATATATATATATATAGAGAGAGAGAGAGAGGGTGGGGGGGCACCTCACGAACTAGATGAGGGGAAGTAAGAAGACACTTGGCACTCCAGAGAGGATCATTGAGGTCAGCGTCGTGTCTTTCGAGCTCCGTCGACAATGGCGACGCCGCCTGGTTGGCGGAGGAAATCAGTCATAAAGGACGAGGTCTCGGCGGCTGGATGTCCCATCTTAAAACTTGTGTCTTTCCTTTCCAGCAGAAGGTTTTTGTGTTTGAAAAGTTCGTCTTTCCTTCCCACTTTATGTCAGTTGCTCTTTGGTTTGATTAGAGTAATTATAGAGTACAAATGTCGTGGAGAAGGGCACCCATAAGTTGTCCAATCTTTGCAATAATATCCTTTCTACTTTCAATGTTTACTTTCCAACCCCTCATGTTTTTCAATTTTTGTATCCAATCCTTCGACAATCATTTAATTTAACAAAATAATGGTTTCGTCTTGATAATTGGTTATTAGCTTAGCTTTTTTGTTTAGGAGCTGCCTGTACTGTAATTTCTCAAAAGGATTTTCCTTCCTTTTACCAATGAAAGTTTTCCGTGTTTGCAGAAGAAGAAAGAAAATCGCCTCATCTGTCATGGTGTACAGCACAAGAAGTCCCTTCTTTACAGTAAAACCCCAAATGGGGCAGCAAGAAGAGTAATCTCTGATGCAATCCGTACACCACCACCTGCTAATCCAATAACATCGCCATCAAAATAGCACAGGCAAAGATCTCAGGTGCTTATCTTAGGTTGGTTTGGTTTATGTCATATACTTTGGCATCCTTTCGATTCTCATCTTCCTGGCCAAACTATTTTACAGTGCTAATGATTTACTTCAAATGCTTTTGTTTTCGCATAAACTAAGATGACTGCAAGCAATTTATTTTCAAAATCTGCATGGTTTGAGAAACAAAATCTTCAAACTTCTGTTTGGACTCAGAATAGTACTAAAGAACGGCAGGTGATTTCTGTCTAAGGTTCAAAATATTCCATGGATAATATTACATTTATTGAAATGAAAACTTTTGATTCCTTTTTTTTATCCACAAAAGCTCCTGATTTCTAGCTTCCATCCATCTCGATTCCCATAATTTATAGGCAAAACTACTCTCTGAATCACAACATCTCACAAAATGATATACAAAATAAGTATGGAGCTCCAACATTTCCAAATATTATAATTCTGTGCAAGATAGTAAGTACAGAGATAAAAAAGCTAACTTTTATTACACTGAAACATTTAATGAATCAACTAGAAGCAGAAATTCTCTTGCTTCTAAAGTTCTTTGTTCATGTGCTTGAGAAAACTGTGATCTAGTGAATTGCTTCAATACCATATGAGTATATATGACCGGTGGAAGGTGGAAGGCGAAGGTGAGCTACGGACCACGAGCTGGGGTAAAACACAAGCAGCCAGTTGATTGATCTTCGGGTAACATGCCACCCCCTTTGCTTGTATCTATTGCTTCGAGCAGCCTAACTACCTCGTCCATCTCAGGCCGCTTCTCTGAATTTGCATCCCAACATTTCCGCATGACACTTGCCAATGAACTTGGGCAACATCTAGGAATTTCTGGCCTCAAATGCTGCAAAGATTATTTTCAACATTGAAATTATCAACCCACAAACAAGCTAGATTCTAAAAAGGCAATGTCCAGTATAGCCAAATTAACAAAATAAGATGTAGTCCAACCGGGGTTGAAAAAAGGTGACACCAATCAGGTCACCTGGTCCGATGGACCACCAACATTATGAGAGCACTAAAACGAACACAGCTTTAATGTCTTTGCTCATACAGATATTTACACTTCGCTCAGCATCAATGATCTAGATGGAACAACGTTATGAGAGTAGTGAAACAAACACGGCTTCAATGCCTTTGCTCACACAAATATTTACACTTCGCTCAGCATCAATTATTTAGTCATGGGAGTTAACCTTTGGGTCTACAATCTCAAGAGAACAGTAGATACCTTTCATGCCTTTGCTTATTCAAAAAGCAGTACTTTCACTTTGCACAACAGCAATTATCTAGTCACACGAGTAGATATTTAGGTTCAACTCTGTAGCACATATCATAATATATTATGCGTTACATAATACCATATGTAGGTATTTTCCTCAGAATGTACTCTGAGATCTTATTGCAACTGCAGGGATAAAACTATGGGGCATTCCAAATTATAAGAAATAAAAATGGGGTTTCCCGCTACAGTTATCAAAATATAAAAGCAAACAAACCTGTCGAACAACTGCAGATGAAACTTCTGCAAAACTAAGGTCTGGATAAGGCATGTCACAGCAATAGGTTTCCCACAAGCATATACCAAAGCTGTATACATCGCATTTCCTGTTGTAAGGCTTACCATCCAGGACCTAGACAATTACTTAGTTAAAATCTATTATCAAGATTTCGGATAAAGGGAAAAACTATAGAAAGAAAGAACAGGGATCAGGTACCTCAGGGGCCATGTATCCAAGAGTGCCAGTTTCCCCAGTCATGTCCCTTGGGTTCTGAGCCTCAACTCGAGCAACACCAAAATCAGCAATTTTCAAAGTTCTAGAAGCATCTAACAGCATATTTTCTGTCTTAACATCACGATGTACAATCTTTTTAGAGTGCAGGTAGCTCAAACTGCAAAAGTGGATCAAAGCAAAAACCTATAAGTAAACATCAAATAACAAACAATCTAATTGAAAATATTTACTTACCCCCTAGATAAGTCCAAAGCAAGTTGAATCACAATCTTAAAGGCAAGTTTCTTTCTCCTATTTCTGATTAAAAATTTCTTTAGCGTCCCACCTGGAAGGTACTCAACAACAACACAACACGCCCTAGCAGGAGGAGAATTGACGCTGTCACTTGAAGAACTTTTGGAAGGGATCTTAAGATTGGAAGTTCCCATTGAAGCTCCAACAAACTGTAATGGATGATTATAGTTATAGATTTTAATACTATGATACAATGGCGACGCATCTACAAAGCTTGTGATGGAAACCCAAGGAACAGAAACTATCACAATAAAAAAACGCAAAAAATAACTTGGAGAGAACTTTTTGTTTATCAATGGAAGGTAACTGAAGAAGACATCAAGCCACTCATAGATGATGGAATACCCTTTACCTTCGTAACATTAGGATGGTCAAGCTTATGCCAAACAGCAACCTCTTGCTTGAATGATGCCCGGAGAGCAGCAGTTTCAGCAGCAGTGGCAATGCCATCCTCTCCCCAGTCCAATACCTTCACTGTAATTTTTAATAGTTGGCAGTGAGGACTTTGCCAAGACAAATAATTATTGCATATATGGAGTGATTGTTTGATGTTTTAGGCAGTTTTAAGGGGTTGGGTGGCGAAGTAGACAATTCACTGTGTCATCATGCTTTTACATATACACAGACAAGCTTGAAAAATACCAACATAGTAGTTTCTTATAATTGCACTAATTATAACAAGAATGCTATCAAACAATTAGTGGTAAAAAAAACTTAACATAGTGACACCTATGAACCACACAGCAACATCTATAACAAAGGAATCACACCCAGTCTTTTTCTCGTTAATTTGAAATAAGATTACGCATGTCTTGCTAGAAATGAGAAAAGATTTTGGAGGCTTGCAGGGAAACCTCACAAATGTACCAGTTTTTAATAAAAAGATACATGTCACCCAATACAAATCATCTGTTGTAAGTACAGCGTACATCATTGCACCTCTACAGAGCAGCATAATTGATGACTTGGCATGTAACCAAAGTTTTCAATGGCCGAGGAATGAACTTGGAGAATTTGAGAGTGGGAAGGATTTAGAAAGACATCCTTTCCTTCAGCAAAACATTGAGAACTTGAACAAATATACAAGTAGTCCAAAACTTTTTCATAGAAGAACCTCAGCCATTTACGTGACATCCTAAAACTTGAGCAGGTGCTCTTACCATGACTCACTCAAGTGATACCTATAGTTATCTCATTCCAATCAATGATGCACAACCAAAAAAGAAAAGAAAAGAAATTAATCAAAGTATTTACTCAGATAAAAAAATCAAGAGAGATAGAAAGATAATTTAAGCAAAGATGTTTAGAAATGTTAATAATTGGTCCGATGAATCTGTGTCGAAGCTCAAGCCTTCCTGTTTAATCTTAAATTTTGCGTTCATCTTATCTAAAAGAGATATGAACTAAAGTCAGCTTCCTATTAGCCAATGACGCTTCTGCATTTTTTTAAGCTTCTTTGCCAAGCACTATGCATTGACAATGAATTTTATAAGCTCTCAAAAACAAAATCCAGACCGAAAGAAACCCTGAAAACATATGCAATAAGACACATACTATCGTGGTTGTAAACCAACATAACGTGCATGCACAGTAAATAACCATGTGTTCATAAAGTTATAGCCTCAAAATGTAATCATTAATACTTGATCTCTTAAGGCCAAGCCTCAAAGTGATGAAATCACTAGGTGTTTAATACACACAGTTAAAGGCCATACCTTCCAACTAACATGTGAACCTAAAGGCCATACCTTCCAACTAACATGTGAACCTTTTACTCTGTCTCATCACCTAAGTGTTTAAAGCATGTTATCAGACTTGACATAAGAAATTTCTTTACGACCTCTATACTTAACTGCGTATGAAGAGGATTTATAGCTACCTATTATCTATCAAACACAAATAAAATATTTCTCAACTTCATTTCAAATAAGGAATTCATTCATAATTATACTACAAACAGATCGCAGAGCTAATCTCACAGATTATTGAAATTTCTATAAGTCAGTGCTTCAGAAAAAATATATATATAAAAGAAAAGAACTTGAATTCCAAAATTGAATAAACATTTCAAATGAAGCAGGAACAGGAGCATAATAAATAAAAACTGCAATACCAGCAACATCTTGGCCGTCATAATTGCCTCTATACACAGTCCCATAAGTCCCATAAGAAATAACATGCCTTATATCCAATTTTCCCAAATCAATCTCCCACTCTTCCTTTCTTGTTGGTTGCACTTCCCTATCCCTTGACCAAGCACGGCTTAAATGATTCTCTAGCTGAATATCCCAGCTCTTGAAATCTATTTTATCTGCTCTAAAGTACAGTTCTTTATTGCTCACACTGCTCACTTTTGAGCCCAATCTCTTTTCTTTAGCAGTTGAGGCAGTTTCTGCTTCTTGATGGATATTGCTTTTCTGTCCCTTCATTGCCCCTTCTGCTTCCTTTAAATCGCTTGATTCCATTTTTTTTTTCCTTTTAAAATTATAAAGCAGAAAACTTTACTGTTATACAGTTTGCTGAAACTATCAGAACAAGAACATCCTTACCAGTGTGACAAAAAATCATTTAAATCATGGAAATAATTAACAAAAAATTCCTAACCTTTATTTTTGAAATCCCAATTCACAATTATGACATTCGAAAAGGTTCGAAAATTAAAGAAAACTGGAGATTCAAAAAAAATTGACAACTAAATAGAAGAACGAAGCACAGCCCCTAAAAAAGCAAAAAAAAAAATTATTGCAAAAAAGAGAAGGGGGAGAGAGAGATAACGAGGGAATTAGACAAGTAGGGTTTTGTGGAGGAGACTTTAAGAAGGGAAGGGAAGGGTCAAAGGAGCCAATCAAAGAATAATTCTCCCGTGTGTGTGTGTGTGTGTGTATTGGAGAGAAAAAAACGAAAGGAAAGGGAAGGATTGATATTTGATAGTGACCAAAAATAGCTTCGCGACTGTTTCAAAAATCAAACACTTTTCAGCTTCTTCTTCTTCTTTGTTTATTACTTTGGCTGTTTTCTTACCTGTTCCTTTTTTTTAACGGACTTACCGGTATTTTTAAGGATTTGCTTCGACTTCCATGCTTTTTTTTACTCCAAATTGTATAGCCAATTTGCTATATTTTATCTTTATTTTACTTTTGTTTTTTTTTTGTGTTTTTTATTACCCTTCAACATGTTGGAAGGAGGGAGGCAGGTGAGATGAATATGGTGTTTCATATTTGATAAGCAATTTATATATATATATATATATATATATATATATGAAGGTAACGTAATCTACTAAAATGTGCATAACTTGGCACGCGCAGATATGACAGCACGCTGCATCTCATATGAATTTTTTGCGTGTTAGATGCAGGACAAAAACAATTTTTGTCAAGCCTGTGTGCCACACGCGACACACAAGAAATTTTGTTTTGCCCATCACCTACTACATGCACCATTAAGAAAAAAATGTTGTGAGTTGTCACGTGACAAGTATGAAAATATTTCTGGTGAGGCCCCTGTGCTGCACCAGAAATTTTTGTGTCAGATACGTGCGACACGCGCTAGCACAAAAGGATTTGTGCGTGACAAATGTAGTCTATTCATGTATTACACGCGCTAATAAGGAAGTATATTTCTGTTTTTAAACAATATATTAAAAGTTTTAAAGTTAATTTTTTTTTATATTTATGAATTTATTTTGTTGATATTTTTTTAATGGTAGTATGGGTGTCATTATTATTATGGAATTCTTTTATAAGAAATGATGGAATAATCTTCTAAAAACAAAAAAAGAAATAGCTATTTTTTCTCAGTTCAAATAAAATTTTTTTTTGTAAAATAAACAAGTGAAATGATAATAATAATAATAATAATAATAATAATAATAATAATAATAATGGAACTGAATTTAAGTAAATAAAGAAATTTAGGAACCAAAAGCATTTTAAATAGAGAAGAAAGAAGAATAAATGGTCAAATTATAATAATAAAATAATATGGAACAGGCAGTTGATATCTGCAACTAGCCAAAAGCATTTTTGCAGTTGAATTGTATGAGATCCGACGTGAGGATTGACTTATATTGGCGAGTAAACAGACAGAGACAGAAAGTCAAAGAAAGATAAAAAAGCAACGGCGTCCTCAACACCACCTGTTGAGCCGTATTTGGAAAAGACACCGTTTCATGCCACTCGTCTCCATCCATGCCTAGTAATATTCCTTGGCTGGCTGGACTGGATGGCATTTATTAGTCTAATATTTTGACTGCATCGCGCTTCCATTATTAGCAAATTGACATCCTTAATCCTCCACCCACTACATGTTAGAACAGTCTCCTATTTCAAAATAGCAATAGCATTGTTTATTTTTTAGTTATTAATTTAAATATTTAAATTAATTTATATATATATCTTAACTAATTTTATACAAATCTTAAAATTAACAATCATATAAATTTTTAATTATTTTAAAAGTTATAAAAATTAAATAGATAATCTTTAAAATAATATTTTTGACATTTCCACTACAGAGCTATTGAATAAATTTGTGGCGGGGGGATGTTATGCACTGCATGTACCCCACGTCGAGGAAAAGTTGGGGGAATTGAGGGAAGGTGTTCGTCGGAGCTTTGACAATATTGGTGGCATTTTTAGGGTGATATGGTATATCAGAATCTTATGAAAAGGGTTTGATGAGTACCCATAATAATTAATCAGCACGACACCCTTTAGCCAGCTCTATCGGCCGGAAAAAGATTGGTAATGTGTGTGATGTGAATCGTGATTATTATACCCCCATCAACATTCATTTTTTTGCCCACCGGGAAGAATTTTCTTGGAGAATATATAATGGATCTTTGACTGTTTGTACACGTGTTCTCACAAGCAACTTAACATCAGAATTTACGCCTATTATAAAAATTCGTAAGTGTCAGATAACAGCAAGAGAGCTTAAATGTTATCTCCGTTTGCTGGCTTGGTGACATTAATAGGGAATAAAAATTATTTACAAATTATTAATGAAAAACAAATATTTTTTATATATTATTAATAAAATAAAAAATATAATAAATTATTTTAAAAACTTTTTATATATCTATAAATATAAAAAAATAATTATCTATAAAATTCGATGTAATTATAATAGAGTTCATAGTTTTGAATTTTTAAGATCAATTGAATTTTAAATTCAAACCTGAATTAAAAAAAAAACATGAATATTTATAAAAAAATTATCATAACTTGGATTTAGTAGATATTTTAACTCAAACATATCAAATTTGACATCTTATCAAACTCATGTTAAGCTAATAATTAAATCTAAGTATATTGAATCTGACAACTTATTAAATTCACGATGCGTTAAGTTTAGCAAATAACTAGATCTAAATATATTGAATCTAAAAACTTCTTAAACCTATACTACTTTAAGTTCAACTGTTATTAAGTCTAACAACTTTCCAATTCATATTATCTTTGATTGTTAATGCAAAAATAGAGTCGACACAAGGGACCCATCAATTGGATTACGAGATTAATAAGAACATAAAACACATTGAATCAACACTAACCAGCATCTTCTATATTTATCCATCGCTAGTAATACAATGGAAGCAACAATATCATAGTTTGACTGGCATTCAGGAGATTTGCTAGACAAGTTAAAAAACCACACAACAAGGTGAAGTACTTAAACACAGCCCCAATAGGCAGGATAAAATACAAGGAATAATTAACGGGTTGACGACCTGTCTAATTGTGGATCCATTGGATCCAAGAACAATTGTTAAAATCCCTATTTTGAACGAGTAAAGGTTCGATCTAGTATCGTTATAAATTTCTTCAGCACATATCAAGTAGTTTAGACAACCAACCCAACAGGTTATAATAATGTACAAATATAACGATTGCCCTCGCGATGTCCGTAACAGTCATGCAAATGAGAAACCACTACCATGACAATTAAAATATATCCAGTAAGACACCAAGCATCTTTTGTTTAGATTAGAGCATATGCGTTGGGCTCTTCATCGAATACATAAATGCTCAAATCTGATTTGAAAACGTACAAACCTTCAATACAACAATAGTACAACGTGATGTCAAGCATTGGTAATTGACCAATTTAGAAATAATTTAGTTTCAATGTGAAATAATATACTCCAAGATGCCTTTATCCATTAAAAGGAAAAATATATTCAATGGGCACAAACTTGTTTAACAAGGCCATTTTAAAATTGATGCAAGCAAGCACACCATCAACAATGTAAGCATATCAAAAATTGGTAAATTTTTTATTCTTAAGAGAGAATAAATTTATTTATAAACCATAGCGCAAGGCTATTCAGCTTTCTTCCCCTAAAAAGTAGGGCAATTCAACTTTGCATGTTAACACAACACGAAAAGGTAAGGTACAAACGCTACATGTTTGATATGTCAATATTTTGACTACAAAGTTATCCAACAACATATTCATATTTATTATTCACAAAATTGCATTACTTTTAGGCAATCCACTCATCAAACTCAGAATTCAGGCTATGTATTTGTTGGAGCTCTGAGAGTGCCGGCAATTGTGTGACATCATAACTCAGAAAGACTAGAAAAGTAACAACATGAACGGGCTGACCTGCCAATCCGTGGATTCCATGCTCATCACATCTGCTCAAGAAGATGTTTTCGTTTCCAAACCTTTGCAACTTGCAACATGATGACAAAGTTGACGACATTAAAAAGACAAAGCAATTTCCATATATCTGATGTTTAGCTAGTTGCTAACAGTCAAGTACCATTTAGCAATGATGACTTGTGTAACATTTCTACTTGCCTTGTTTTTTTTAATCATAATTTCTCTTTACCTATTTTATCTTCCATCAACATTCTTCCTCCTTTAGTGGTGTGTGAGTGTGTGGATGAAAAATATAATCCACCATGAGGTAAAACTGTGATTGAGATAATTAGAAAATATTATTGACACAAGAAATGTTTAGTTTACAGCAGTTTCTGGGTTACATGTATGGAGATGGGGAAGTTTCATTCTATGAACAAACTAATACACAAACATGGCACTTATTACAAATTAATTTTCTTACCATTGAACCCACAGCTCAGGAAACTCCTGTAGATCTGTTTACACCACCATTTGTTCAAGCAGTTTCCTCGAGTAAAGAAAACTTCACTCTGAGATTCTATTCACCCTGTCCAGGGAAATGATCCCATGCAACACTGGTTTTAGGAAACTTCATGAAATGGAAAAGTAAAACTTGTCTATCATGATGAATCAATGAATTTAAAGGTCACCAGCAAGTTAGCATTGCACAAGTCAAACGAGCAAACATGACTATTTCTGAAAATTCCCATTTTGGATGACTAAAATAATAACGAGACATCTTCACAATCCCTTCTTCAGCACGCATCAAGTGGTTGGCTAGACCAACCCGCCACATTAGATAATTGCCTGGTAAATATATTGACCGTTCATGATGTCCAGAATTACATCATGTACTGGCAGATGAGAAACCAATACCAAAGTAGTTAAAGCTGGGAGTATGTGCTATAAATGTTAGGAGATTACAACAGCATTCAGTTCAACACATGGAAAATATTATGCTAGCTTTCATGGTGAATAGAGCAGCAAGTCGCAGAGTATGAGCCAGGAAACTGCAAGCAACCAAATTATCATGGCACAGTAGCCTCCTCACCTTTTGTCTTACTTATCTGATACAGGTAGCCTTGTAAAAAAATTATGAAGAGAACAAAGAACCTCTAAAGTAGGTCAATGCCACTTCAATTTCTCAATTCTAAAATTGTTTGACGAAAGAAATTCAATGGAGATAATAGGTTAACAAATTCTGTCTTCAATTTCAGCAGGGAACTAGAACTCATTTCACATATATTCAAACTCCTGAGATGAATCTTTTATCCTGAGATGAATCTTTTATCTGATCATATAGTACAAAATATAAAGCCATAATTGCCAATATGCAAGTATATCTGGTCAAATAATTAGCACTACAATGAAAATGAAAAGTGTAATGGAACATGATTATAAAGTAGAGTTGATAGGACAAACTGTCACGTAATATGAGGACAGATGTTTCTATGCATTTTGCAATGATATCATGTTCTGCTAATGAATGGAAATTCTGTTGATATTTGTAACAGTAGCACTGCACTGGTCTAGGTTTTAAATGATTTCAACTGTATTCAAACAGCATTAACTAACCTTGACACTGAAGAGGGGACTGCTATCAGAAACCTGTTGGCCAGCTGTCACTTGAAGCCCATGAACATACCCCGTAAATGGAGCCTTCACAACATGCTATTAAAATTAAAGAAAATATCATGAAATGTTCCAGCACATCAAATAAAACGATTAAGATTTTTGTGAATTTACAACAAACCTCCATCTTCATTGCTTCGAGTACTAATATAGGCTGCCCTTCTTCTACCTTTGTTCCATCTGTCACCAGAACCTTGACCACTAAACCAGCCATGGGAGCCACCACAGTTCCTGGAGGGTGCGATGCAGTCTCAAAATTGGTCTTCTGTTGTATTTCATTATCATCAGACAAGTCAAGCTCTAACTTTTGTCTGAAATGATAATGATGTGATCCATGCCATAAATGAATGTGCTTTATTTTGTCCTGCCACCAAGTACCAGGTTTAACATCAATACCACAGGCCAATGCTCTTCCATTCTTGAATGAGGAATGCTGAATTACCAAAGCATGCTAGCTTTTCTTAATAAAAACTAGTAAATGACATTTTATGAAATGAAACAAGAAGCTCATCAGAAAAATTCTTCAAGAATAAAAGCATCCCTAAAAAAATCGCACATGGTGGTAGGGATTCTAGGAAATGCTGCAAGGTAGGTTCAGAAAGCTGCAATCAAGAATACGCACAAATTAATCTACATAACACTTCAAGGGTTTTATGTAGGCACACAATTACCTTGGAATATGCAGACAAACTAACATCCATGCTCACACCATCGGTTTCAACTCTAAAATCTTGGTCGTGCAGGAGTGTTGCCTTGACTTCCAAACCAGGGGAATTGACTTCTTCTGTCTGTGTTTATATGAAACAATAATCGATCGTAATTCCAGATACAGAAACAAAACATCCAGACCTTAATTGGAATTCATTACAAACACAAAAACACCTGAATAAGATAGTTCCCATCCGAATGATAAGTGATGGAGAAGGTAAAGAATTTGGAGCTGCTTCCATCATATTCATTCTCCCACTCAAGCTCCATGGTACAGCTAGCTTGATGATGGGCTCGAAAAGGGGGATGAGAATACCATATGGGAAGTAACCCATTGGTTCCTGCATTCGCAGAAATATATTATGACTTAAGAGGAATCCGAAGGAACAAGTAACATCCAATGGAAAGTTGGAATGGTCCTTCAACCTACCAGGGAGACTGGACTTTATAGCGGAATGTTCCTTCTCACAAAGACATGCAGCTACCAGGGTTGCGCTGAATCTAGCATTATCATATGTTTCCTTTGCACATGTTAAATTGTTAGGATCAGTAAAGAGGTCATCTTTGTAATGTTCAATAAAGTGGGTCTCCACATTGCCATTTTCAAATGCTCTATGGTCAGCAAGTTTTTGAAGAAAATTGATATTAGTTGGCACACCTGCAACCTGACAAGCATTAAGTCCATAATATGAGTACAATGATCCCAAAGTACTATAAAGATAAATAGGTGAACCAAAAAGATAAAAACAAACTGCATTCCCAACAAAACAAGAGGGAAGCAGGACCATAATATACATATGGAACTAGTTTCTGTTGACAACCAAAACACTTTATACATCTTTGTCTCAAAGCATAGGTACAGAATATCCAAGGGGTCCTGGCCATGTGGAACATAAATTATCTTTCAAACAAACCATCAGAGATTTTTACTTTGTAACCAAATAATTTAATTTGACTTCATAGTTCATACATAGAACTACTCTTCCAGGTCAATGCCTAGCAGTGTGATTGTAATACTATGCAAAGTTCATAAATGAGAACTGCAGCTAAAATATGATTGCTGCAAGGATGTACCTGAAATTTTGATAAGCAATCCTTCAGTTTGACTAGTGCTGCAGCACGATTTTCTCCTGAGACAACAAGCTTTGCAATCATTGGATCGTAGTGCATGCTAACAGTATCCCCCTGCTCAACTCCAGTCTCAACCCGAACTGATAATTAAAACACATCCAGTATAAGCCAAGAAAGGGGAATGCAAAAGACTAAAATAAATCAACAAAAACACACTGCAACAAAGAAAACCCATTCACTCAAAACTGGTGCTAGACTTAAACCACTACAAGGACACATGGACTGTTCCATCCTCACTGTTTTTAAATATCAAAGAGAGCAGTGGTTGCAAAACAGGAAACCTAATTGAATTGTAGCTTCAGAAGGAAACTTTGGCCCATCAATATTTTGAAAGAAAATCAGCAAAAAGTCAGGGAAAATACCAATCATCAACAACGAAACAAGGATTCATATTCAGCATACATAAGTAACATGATTATTTTGTTGCAATTAGCACCTGTTGGTGAAACTGGAACGGGACGATAATGGTGAAGAACTCCAGTTGCAGGAAGAAATCCTTTTGGAACATTTTCAGCATATATTCGGGCTTCAAAGGCATGCCCTGTCAAGTCATGTCAAGTCACAGTGATCATTATCAGGTAAACTAACAAAGAACTCATAAGAGTAGAGAAACTCTTCATGCGCTGTCATATTAAACATGGTCTAAGAAATCAAGCTAAAATGAAGAGCAGAAAGTTTTCAACTTGACATCAGATCTTAAAACAAAGGGCAATCCAATAATTTATTTCAACCTTGGTAGACCAAAACAGACACGAAACGTTGAATTTGCACTTCTTTTTCCTTGTTTAGCCTTTCATTTTATCTGTGAAAAATTGGAACACTTTTATTTTTTGCATAAAACAAGAATATTTTATTTGAAGAAAGAAGTGCAGATAGAAGAGGGAGGACAAGGCATCTTCTGCAGAAAGAAGAAAAGAACAGAACAGTTTTAGTCTTATTATACTGAACAAGTGTATGCAACCTCTTATGCTAGAACCTGATTTTTTGAAGAGTGGGGACAGAATTATGCTACTGGTCTACTAGTAAATCAAAACATGAAAATGTAATTTCACAGCAAAGAGAAATTAACTTTTTACTAGTTGGAAATATGACAGATTCTTTAGATTGCACCATTGGTTATGATAGTAGATTTTGACCATTCTACTGCAGTTCCAATCTACTAACCAACAAAAGGAATAGAAGGATGGGCATAGTCAATTCCATGTAGAGAAAAGTGTAAGGAGGTGCAAGTATCATATTTCAGAAGTTGAGTACCAAGCTATATATGAGACCAGGAAGCAGCGCAGGAAAGTAATATTACACAGACATCACACACATAAATCTTTCCCAGGGGAAAGAATTTACCCAATAAAGGCACCTGTGACTGATTAATGGGTAGTGGTTCTCCATTTGCAACAGATATTTGCCACTCTACAAGATCTTGGCCAACAATCATCTCAGTCACAGGATGCTCAACCTACAAAAGAATATCACAGCTCCCTGTCAGATTTACGCTAGGTTTGTAGGACTGGCGGCGAACCATTTATCTAGTTTTGTTTACTTTATCATTATCTTACTTTTATTTTATTGTTATCTTTGCAAACTTATCATTCTACCTGGTGGATCTCTATGCTAATTAACTAAATTAGGTAAATGGTTCTCCAACAGGAACTAAAGCAAGAAGACAGAAACGAGCAAAACAAGTACCTGAAGGCGGGTGTTCATCTCCATGAAATAGAACTGGCCTGAGACAGTGTCAACTATAAACTCCACAGTGCCAGCATTGTGGTAACCAACTGCCTTTTAATATGCGAGAGGGAATAAACATTAGCAAATACAATGAATAAAGTTAAAGAACAATGACTGCATTTAAAAGGGACGTGAAATGTTAGAGCTAAATAAGAGAGCTCGTTAGGTAGCACAACTACGATGGTCTCAAGTTCCAAAATTAATTGCACAATTATGCAAGACAAAGGGTAGATTCCTTAAAAATAGTGGCCTACATATTGCAAGCAAACAAAATTCAGAACTTCCTAAAACTCCATTTTCCCAGGCACTGGGATGTAGGATCACGGACAAAGGAGAAAATAACTTCTATAGTCTTAATAGGCATGTGAAGAAGCGCAATAACTATACTATGGTAGATTTAGGACACAAAAGGGTAGTCAACAATTTTCCAACTTTATAATCACCAATTCAAGTAGAAAACATATGCCCATAGGGATTCAAAGATCTCATGAAGGAAATAGAACAAAACAAGTTTCTAGCAAGCAAACACGACTCCAAGGGATCCCATTTGGTGTGGGAAACTGCTGTTGGGAGAAGTATCCCTTTCTAATGTACTAAGTATCAATTTGCAATTTGGCTATTACAACATGATCAAAAGATTTCAAATCAAAACATTCTTTGTTTCATACTCCATAAAAATTCATTGAACTACTTAAACCATCGAAAGAAGTAAACGCGGGTGCATTTGATTTGCATGGTGAGGCCCATCAAAAAAATAATTTAAGGCTTCAAAAAGCCCGTCCATAACATGAAACACTATATGTTATGTATAGCATATTAAATCACAAGCTCAGGCTAGAATTCAACCCAAATAGTGCACGCCTTGTAAGGAAAACATGGGAATTACAGTTTGCCTATGAATTTGTATTTTACTGAAAATATTGATAATGTTGAGTGAGTTCAACTGACAGGACATTACCTTGGCTGCAGATACAGCAGCCTGACCCAAGTGGGAGCGGAAGTCATTCATGACATTTGGCTGCATCAACCGATTTTTTATTACATTTGCTATAAATTTACAACAAGAAACCTCAATGAAAACTATAGAAACTGAACATTACAGCTGGCGCTTCTTCAATTATCTTCTGATGTCTTCTCTGTACGCTGCAGTCCCTTTCATATAAATGCAGTACATTGCCATGTTTGTCCCCAAATATCTATGAATTTGAGAAAAAAGATCTTACAAAAAATTCAGTTACAAATGATTTATTTCATTACATGGACATGTATGTGACATAATTTGAAATTGAAATATAAGAATTCAAGAACATGTAAGCAAAAAATTGAGACATAATTTTGTAAATATAAGAACTAGGAAAGAATGCTGAAAGATTATTACATCCAATAGCCCATACCTGAACTTCTATGTGTCTTGGCTTTGTGATATATTTCTCTAGCAGTATTGTGTTTATACCAAATGAAGCAGCTGCTTCACGTTGTGCTCCCAAAAAAGAGTCAACAAATTCATTTGGACTTTGAACTATCCTCATACCCTAAAATCTGCACATTGTGAGAACCTCATCCAAAAAAATAAATAAAAATCCAACATAGTAAGACGAATCATGTGTATACCTTTCTTACATTTGAATGAATTTCATGTTTCTTTTCACAAGAAAAGAACTCGATGATTTTAATTTTCATGCATCAAATGAGAGTTAGCGCCAAGCATGTGCTGGACTACTGATGCATATTCCAATCAGAACTTAGTGAGTTACCATACATTCATATCTCATATATTGATGTCTTGTATACATGCATCATCAATTATATTAAGCAACTCAGATTCCTAATGTTACAGGGTAGCAATTAAAAGAATAAAATCGGCACACCTTTCCACCACCTCCATGCGTCGGCTTTATTAAGATAGGGTATCCAATCTTATCTGCTTCTGACTTCATAAGTTCAATATCTTGTTCACTGCCATGATAACCTGGCACAAGCGGCACCCCTGCTGCACCCATTATCCTCTTTGATGCACTGTTGAAATTAAAACACTGATAAACAAATTTACAGAATTTTCTGAATAATCGAAAGCATAATATTAGCTTATACAGAGAAAATGAAGGGGCAACACACTCAAACATGCATGTACAGATTGAGAGGTAAAAAACACAGTATAGAAAGAATTCATTCAAAGCCACATTCATGCTTTGGAGAACAAAAAAGAAACATGAAATTAATTAAAAGACAGAGGATTTATCATACCTTTTATCACCCATGTCCCGGATTGCCGATGCTGGTGGTCCGACAAAACTCAGACCTTTGTCTTCACATAGTGTAGCGAAATCAGAACTCTCAGATAAGAAGCCATAACCCGGGTGAACAGCCTGATATTCAAAAGTAGATATCCACTTTGAAAAGCAATTCCTTGCATTTTCTTAAAAAAAGAAAAAAAATCATATCTACCTCACTGTATAACACACACAGAAAAGGAAATTATATGTTTAGGATAACTTTTCTCTCTTTTAATGAATCTGATCAGGGTTACTAGAAGCATCGTAAACTCAAAATAATAAGCTATTCTACTATCTCCTAAAATACAAAGTGCAAAAGGCCAACTCTTATGCACAGTGACCAACCATGGTCCAAAAGCTTAAAACTCTAAAGGTAAAACGAAAAAATGATTTAAAAAAGCTCACTTTGCTAACACCATGTAAAGAGAAAAAATAAAAGTAGGGATTAACAAACGCTTCAATTTCTAAATGGAAATTATAGACAAATAATAACCAAAAGAAAAGGGCTTAAGCACTCAAACATTAATGATGGTCAACGCTAAAGACTACACGGTGAAATCACCTAATGGAAGTGTTGACACAGCAATTGCAAGTCATAAATAACTACCGAAAGTCCTTTGAAATTCGAGATAGAAAAAAGAAGAAGTAATTCAAATCATAGTACACTTAATTATAAGCGCGATTTTAAGTAAAATTCATATAACGTTCACTAATTTCTCAGAAACCAAAACGCAGCGTTTGGATACTAACCTGTGCACCAGTACGAATCGCGGCCTCGACAATCGCCGAGCCATTCAAATAACTCAACCGAGCCGGAGGCGGACCGATATGGACAGCCTCGTCAGCCGATTTCACGTGGAGCGAGTCTCTATCCGCGTCACTGTAAACCGCAACGGTTCGAATCCCTAGGCGTTTCGCAGTCCGCATGATCCTGCAAGCTATTTCGCCTCTGTTTGCAATCAGTATTTTCTCTATGCGCGATGTAGTTTTGGTGTCGTGAGAAGAAGATTCGAGGGAGAAGAGTCGTGTTTGGATAAGGAAATGTCTGTTGTCGTGGAGTTTTCGACGGAGGATGGTTGCCATTGACGCCATGGTTAAAATTTCTCGTGGAGATGATGATTGATTGAGGGAAGCAGAGTGGTAACGTTAAAGAAAATGGCAGTAAGTGGAGGGAGGGTGTTTATGGTCATTAAAAATACGAGAGAGGGGTAGTTTTGGAAAGAGAAGTGTCTGGTATAGTGAGGTGGGATATGGATCTGATGCGGTGCTTAGCTGGGAAAGTGTAACCTTATCTTGATTGATGATCTTGATCGGGGTCGATGCATGTTATATGTTATAATAGCATAATGAGATAGAAGTTATTTTTTAAATTATTATTTATTTTAAAATATATTAAAATAATAAAAATTATTAATTTAAAACTATTAAAAAATTTAAAAATCATGGTTGCACGGCAGTGTGAATATATATCCCAAAGCAAATAAACAATTATTTGGCATTTCTCCTCTTTAAGTTTTAGCTGTTTTTTTATAAATAAGTCAATGTATAATGAATTTTATTTTTTATTTTTTAATTAAAAAAAAAGTTCAGGATGTCATTTAAAAAAATTAAAGTTGAATGAATTATCAGAAAAACTCCAAAAACTAAACATTTTGAATTAAAAATAAACAAAAACAACCACAATACAGAAAATAAACACTTTAGTTACCTTGAAAATCATGCTAGCTGAGCCAACTTAAAGATAATGCAGTATTATGGTCAAAATGGTTATTTTTTGTTTGATTTAATTTTTATTTATAAAAATAATTAAATTTAAATTTTGTAAATATATGAAAAAACTGAAATTAAATCTAAATAGATTCCAATCAACCAATTTTGATCTAGTTTAATTATTTTAATTTTATTCGATTTAATTTCAATTTAATTTGATTATTTTATATTAAAAACTAAAAATTATATTATTTTTTAGGTTTTTCCCGTTTATTTTTTAACTAAATTGATTAGGTTTTGTTTTTTAATTTTAGGCCTATAAGCCAAAACATAACCAAACTAAAAAATTTTAAAATATTTTAGTTGATTTAATTGGGTTTTTTTGTTTGATTTTTTTAATTATTTAAATTTAATTGATTTAAAGTTTTTTATCTCCAAGAAACAGAAAAATCCTATTCGGCCATGGTATGCCCCGGATGAGATTGGTGGGTCGCCAAGCTTTGGGTTGGTGATTTCGATTAGCCTTGCCTTGTGTTTTATCATGTCAAGACTTGGTGATGTATGAAGTAAACCGATGGTCCAATCTTGGGCCCAGTCCTACATCCGTAGTCAAGGCACTTGGTTTGGACTTTAAAGTGGGTATTAAGTCTAGGCCCATCAAGTGTTGTTTTCTTTTTTCTTTTTTTCTTTTTTAAAACAATGTCGTTGAACTCTGCTTTATTCATATTGATTCCACATCATGTTATTAATCTTTATCATGAAATGATGCAATGATATTTTCCATAGCTGATTAACCATATTTATCAAATTTTGACTCCGAAATAATTCATTGTTTTATATGAATATGTATGGTATTAACGCATAAACAATGGTTATTCAGTGGTTCATTTGTACCTTTTCTTTTTTCAAGAAAATGACAAGTTGAAGTTAATAGAATACGAGAACAAGCCCCATGCATGAAGGCCTGATTGGTTTTCCACCTGTTCATTTGGTAGTGTAATTTAATTATATTTTTTTAAAAATTATTTTATATTTTTAAATTATTATTTTATATTTTTTAATTGTTAAAATGTTAAAATAATTTTTAAAAAAAATATTTTTTTATGTAATATCACTTTAGGCCCAACCACACGAAAACCAGGCCTTGACATCCGGGCAACAAATTTCTATAAATAATAAAAATAAAATTTAATACTTTTTAAAAATTACTAGTTGAATTCTCATATTATTAAAAAAAAATACATTTATAAAAATATAAAATTCCAAACTTCTCTCTTTTCTCGTCGAGAACGAAGTGTCTATTGGGCAGGATTCACACTAAATATGCAAAAGTCAAAAGTGACCAAAAACTAAAATATGTATTGAGAGGTTTGGCTTAGTGGTAGAAAGAATTTATTTTTTTTTAATGTATTTAGATGTGTGTATATCTGTTATTTTAGTGGTGTTTTATATATTTACTGGATTTACAAAATATTCAATAAATTATAAAAATTAGTTGTGATGCATGTAAGTAGGTCCGAACATCTTATATAAATAAAATAAAAAAAATTCGGTCGATGTGGGTTGGAAAATATTACTGGCTAGCTCAAAGAACATTGGTCGGCATGCATGAACACAACCATGTTGGCTCTGGATGAATAATTACGAGTGCCCATCATGGCGATCATCCATCCATGCACAAAATGTCAAACAAACGCATGTTCTGAGAATGGCATCCAAAACACGATAATTGCCTACCCCATGTAACATATACATTGTCCATGTAGATTCTTGTATGCTTCTATATATGATCCATCACGCATAAAAACAAGTCAAAGAGTTGTTAAGAAATGACATGGAACATGGCCACCTTTTCAACATGCATGCCGTCGAGAAATGCAGCTCGTTGGAAACCATTCATGATGGTTGGGGAGGGGGCAATGGAGTGCTTCTCCACAGTTATCGCTCTTGACCAAGCAAAATCACGGCAATTATAGCAGATTTGCTTTTCAGGGTTTTCAATAAAATGAGTGGTTGTTGCTCCGTGGCAGCTGAGATCAAAATCTGTATCCAGTCTGATGGTTTTAGAGATGATCATTTTTATTTATAAAAATAATTAAATTTAAATTTTATTATATATATATATATATATAATTTAAACCAATTCTAACTAACTATTTTTGGTTTTGGTTTAATTTAATTATTTTATATTAAAAACTATAATTATATTATTTTTAAACTATTTCATGAGTTCTTTTCAGTTTGGTTTATTTATTAATTAAACTGGTTTGATTTGTTTTTTTTTTAATTTATAAAATTAAAATTAAATCAAATTGAATTTTTTAAAACATATTATGATTAACTTAATTAAAAAAATTATAATTTGATTTTTTTAGTTATTTATTTTTTGATTTTCTCAATTTAATCTATTTGTTGGTTTTTTTCTCACTTCTAATCAACCTTTTATCTAAGTAACATGTAATATTTGGAAAGATATTCCAAAGTAACACGGGGAATGAGATGGGCGAGGGAATGCACGAGTGACAGCATTTTAGTAGATGGATTTGTCTCCTAATTTTTTGGATTTTGAGTCTCCTAGAAGCTCCAAGAACAAAGGAGTTCCTATTTGCCTTTCCCGCTTTCAGTCAGAACTATGATTTCTTCTTTTACAATTTTTGCAGGGAGGATGAAAGTGCTGAGGTAAAGAGAGCTGGCAAGGTAGAGGGGTTCAGGGCGGGCCACTGGGCCTCCAGTTCGAATCAAATAGCATGTGAACATACCAATATATTAGTAATAAACAAACAATTGCAGTTCTTTATTTCCAGAATTTGGAACCATCCAGTGGAGGAGAAGTTTGTATGAACCGACCACAAAAAAGGTTACAAATTGATGATTATAAAGAAATTTTTTAAAATATATTTTACTTGAAAATATATTAAAATAATATTTTTTATTTTTAAAAAATTATTTTTAATATTAACAGAAAACACTAAAAAATATTAATTTAAAATAAAAAAAATCAATTTTTTTTTAATAAAAACAAATAAGTTCAGGAAACAAGAACAGGGAATGAAAAAACAGCATGTGTGGATGGTTGATGCTAGCTTGTATGGCCGCTATAAATTGTGGGAGAGCTAAAAAAAATTAAAGAAAAAAAAGTTACAGGTCTTCATTTTAATATTGTCATTGAACTTATAAATATATTCATTATTTATTTATTTATTTATTTTATTATGCACTTCATCATGGAGGTTTTAGTTTGAATTTGGTTGTTTATTGTTTTATTTTTTTCAAAGATAAGAAATTTCATTATTATTCATGAAAAAAAAATTCCATTCGCTCTTCATTAAAGAAAACTCCTCGTTGTAGTCTTTAAATTTCCCCTCTGTGCAGCTAAGCAAGCATGGCTAATGATTCAGTACCGAAGGTAATCGTTTCTCCTATGGAAAAGTCAATAATAGTGTTTTCTTTTTCTTTTTCTTTTTCCTTTTCTTTTTCTTTTTCTTTGCAGAAAAGCCAGCGATAGTTAGCTTCTACGGCAGGGGCAAAACCAGCATCAATGATATGCAAGGGACCGGGTAAAGTCTTAGAAGTCACCTTAGCTATTCTGGCCCCTCTCCCTCTCAACGATCGCTACATTTCCCTTTCTTATTTATTTTTCATCATTGTTCTCCATCAAAAGAAAAGCTTTGGCCCTTTTCACCTGATTAAAAAAAAATTGCTTCAATTTTGTGTTCTAACTAGGGAATTTCGTGTATTTTGTATAATGGTATAAGATGCTTTTTAAAATTATTTAAAAAAAAATATATCAAAAAAATTATTCCTGTTCAAGGCCATGTAATTTTATAAATCGCACTTTCGGCCGGTTTTTATTCCTTTCTTGATTTTAGCTGGGCCGAATTCAAATTTCTGTTTACTGATGGGGGGCCCACATCCAAATTAAATTAGTTGAGCAAACTATTATCATGGAACCGTATGGATCAATCATAACACTTCACCGGCTAGATGCCTTTTTCCACACACCCGAGAAGTGGTATGATTCAGACCGTACGTGTTTGCTCTTCCACATTCATGCCTCCACGAACTTTTGATACCCCCCCCCCCAACAGAAAGGGACCTGCTGGCTCGTTGCTGCGTGCTGCAACCCTCCCTGCGTCTGATGATGATTAACACGAGTGCACTGTATTCTTACAGTAAAAGCACTGTACTCTTATAGTAAAAGCAAAAGGGAAATAGATAAATATAAGAATGTTATTCAAAAAAAAAAACTAAGAGGGTTTGAAATGACATCATTTTTTTATATTAATTTTTTTTAATTTTTTAATTTAATATTAAGTTTATTAAAATTAAAATTTTATAATTTTATGTATTTTTTCTTTATGAAATTATCATAATATAGATTGTAGATAGGATGTGTTAGCCCTCGTTAACTCAATTATTTTTTTGTAATTTTTATTGAGTCATAATAGTTTTTTAGATTTTTTCATTTGATATTTTATTTATTTAATAATTAAATTTTATAATTTATTCTATTTTTTTTATTAAATTATTTTATTCATGTTATCTAGCTTACAAGATTTAGTAAACTTATCTAGTTTTGTTGATGCTTTATTTTCTTAGAGTTCTTTTAATTGTGGATTAAAAAATCCAAGTTAATCATTTTACTTTTTTACATCAACTTCTGGTTATCAAAAAATACACATTTTATTAACAGAATCAATTCGCAAAAAAATGTTTTAGCTATAATAGTTTGAGATCATGTTGGAAATCTGATTTGAAAAGGAATTTGATTATTAGGATATTAAATCAACCCATAAATTATTGATTCAATTTAAATTAACTAAATGTTCACTTTATTTAAAAAAATTATTAGAGTTTGACTTGAGTAGGTTTGAATTAAGCTTAATTTAGTCGGTCAAATTATTAAAAATCTAATTAAATCAATTATATTTTATTAGGTAAATGTCTTTTTTTATTCAACTTAAAATCCAAATCACTTAAGACTTCAATTATAGATTTTTTAACTTAACCTACTAAATCTAGCCAGATATAATAATCATGTGATAGAGTGTTAAAAAACAATATAAATTATATATTAAGACCTTACCTAACAGCTTAAGAATTAGAGTTGAAATGGTTTTCTAACATGATATTAGAATCTTGATGACCAAACGGTCACTAGTTCAAATCTCATTACTCTCGTTTTAATTGATTAAAAAAATTAAACACGATATAATGTAAGTTTGTGCAAATTTCAAACTCAAATAGCTTTCATTTAAGGAGGTGTGTTTGATAACAATATAACTCATATTTTAAGATTTCACTCATCACCTAACATTTTAAAATTTTAGATTGGGATAGTTATCTGACATAAAAAATAATAAACATATAAAATAGTGATTGAAATAGAAGATCATCTAAACTAGTCCAGATATTTATCTTACTATTTTCTTTTCATTTTAATAATGGATTACGCCTAATAAAACACACACATATATGTCTAATCTGATGGTAATTTTGTTAAAATTTATTTAGGATACTTTTTTTCTTAAAAAGAAAAGAGATTAAGAAGTAAAACAAGAAGAAATAACATGTCCAATTTAAAATTAAGCAAAAAGTTCTTTTCCCATTCTCTTACTTTTCTCTTGTTCCCTTACAATTTTTTTATTTCTTAATATCTCAATCTTGGTCTGAAAGTTTATTTATTTTTTAATATTTTAGTCCTTAAGTGAGAAAGATAAGTAAGGAATTCACTTAGAAATGATAAAGAGAAAGATAATGGTCAGTTTACAACTTTTCAATAAAGAAAATTAATTTTTTGTTGTATCAATCAGTTCTATTCAATACAAAGTGTTTAATGGTGATAGGTTTTCTTTTATAAAAATATATGATAAAGGAGATTTAAGTATCATTTTTGTTTTTTTGTTTCAGTTGATTTTTTCTTTTTGGTTTTAGAGTTGATATATATGTTGTATATAAAGGTTTTTATGATATTTGAAAGGTTTTTTTTTGTGTGTGAAAATAGATTAAAAAATAAATTTTAATCTTCTCTAGTTTTTTAGCCACTACAATAGTAGTTGGATTGAGAGAATAGCAAGCAATACATCTTTTTCTTATGTTTCCTTTTCTTTTCCAATACACTTGGTGTTGTTTAAAATAAATATGAATGCAAATTTATCACAAATTAGTCTAAATAATTTAAAAGTATGGGCATGAAATTTAGGGAGCTTCTCACTCCAACTTTTACTTTCACCTATTAGCCAAATTTATTTTTTCATGGTTTATTATTGTATTGTTTTTTTTAAAAAAAAACATCACATGTAAGTAATTATTTCTTTATTTTAACATTACATAGAACTAAAATAAGTAATTATTTCTTTATTTTAACATTACATAAAACTAAAATAAGTAGATTACTTTGACCAAAAAAGTAAAATGTTGTGTGTTATTAATAATATTTTATTATCATCTTATTAACCAATATTAATTGCTATGTAAATTGCACAAAACTAAATATCAAATTCATTAAATGATACCATAACTCGTTTTCTTTCTTTTAAATTTTAAAAGTGTTCAGGAAAATCATGTTACCATACAATTTGAGCTTTTTTTTTAATGCACGAGCATGTCAGACCAGCCCACGTGCACCTAGCCTTTCTTTCTCTCTTATTTTTTTTTAAATTTTTTTTAACACTTGATTTATTTTGAATTGATATTCATGATATGTTTCAATTTTATCTTTTTTGGATTGTCACAATCTCAAAATATTTAGGCATTTGACTACTGGTCAATTTTACCAGCGTCTATTTTTGTTATCGATTTTTTTTTTGTGAATAATTGATTTTTTATTATTTGTTTTTTTCATAAAGCTATCATAATCTTATGATCTGGATAATAAGTTTAATAAGTTAATCCGAATTAATCTAATACGTTGATACGCGTGTGTGTATAAAAACTATCTCCTTAAAATTCTTTTTAAAAGTCAAATCATGTTATCAACAATCATTCGGCTTATATATCTTTAGACCCATGTGTATATGTTTTTTTAGTCATTTAGGTTTTTATTTTATCATTTGTTTTGTGTTTAATTTTTTTTTATTTAACCACCAACATAGCACGGGAAATAAGTTTATATGCTCTTATTTCATGTTAGACGTGGACATGTCTTTCATTCTAAAAAATTACCTTACTACTTTAAAAAAATTATTATTTTTTTAATTTGCCAAAACTAGTCCATTGAATGACCCTAATCTCTAGTTACTTAATCTAAGATAAACAACATGCCACCTTGCAACCTTGTTATTGTACAGTAGTTCTAATCCTTTTTTCTACTGATCTTCCCTTTAATAAATATTTTCAAAGCTAGTTAAAAAGTCTATCGAGGCTATAATTATGACACGAAGAGTATTGAGTTTCTCGAAATACATATATGTAATAAAAATAATAAATTTAATATTTTTATAGGAGTCTTAATAATCCTGTTAAACAAATCTAGAGTAGTTTAAGGGTTATATGAAAATTATCCGAAGATTAAATGTTCTTTCATCCTTGAATAATTATTTCAATGTTAGATTATCACAAATCACAAGCCAGTCTCTAACAACAACTAACACAAATCACCAGTTAGAAATCTCTTAAATATTTTTAGAAAAGAGAGATTGTTCTATCTTGGAGTGTTAGTTTTTTTTTATATATATATTTTAGGTGTTTACATATTGCACTTTACTCATACTTTACATCATTTAGAAAATAAATTTTATAATATTCTATTATAAGAAAAGCTAAAAATCCTATAAATAAAAAAATATCAATTTTATCCTTAAATAATATTATATATATTATTTTCAGTTAATTTTAGAAATTAATTAAATCAAATTCTTATTTAATTATTTATAAATCTTGAATTGTAATTCCTTGTATTAATTACATTCTAACCCCTAATTTCTAAAATTTATTTACAATCAAGTCACACTTGATTAATTATTCTATTTTAGTTTTTGACTAAAAGTTCTTGTACATGTGATCCATTAGATTTTCTAATAAGTTTATCTAAATATAAATTATAATTCTAAATAAAATAATATTAAATTAATTTATTTATTATCAATTCTACAATTAATTAATTTATATTTAAAGATCAAATATAATGTTTAGTAGCTTGTTATGATTACTCAAATACTAAGAAAATCATAAGTGATTTGACTTAATATTTCTGCAATCAGTTTCTCTGTGTAGTTATTATTCCTTTATCAATAATTTTTTGATTTAAACATTATAACATAAAGTATGTTTACTGTGTCAAATTATATTTTTCCCCTAAATATCATAGTCATTATTTCTTTAAATAAAATTTGAAACTCTTTTCAATTCTTATTCCATCTTACGCAAGAATTTATAATCAATACTATTTAAGAGTGAAGGGAACATTTTTTTTTATTCACTAGGGGTGATGTATTCTCTCTTGATTACTTAGATACCTTCATATATATAGTTTATGTTATACTTAATATTTGTCCAATTGTTACCCCTTGATTAAGAAAATACATAGCAATATCAAAATACAATACTCTCTATATAAGATAACTTAGTAATTTTAAGTTTAATAATTACTTATACAATTATCATGTGAGTCTTTCTATAATCACAAGTGATCTTTCCATATAAAATTCTCACACCGGTCAATTCAATGTACATATTATCTGACAAGTATCTACATATTAGTTTTAGATATTTTTTATACCCAAGTTTATGAAAATAACCACTTCATTTCATAAAAAATAACATAATATATATCAATTTTAACAACTCTGATTAATATTCAGTCTTGATAAAACACTGACAAAGAACATGCATTTTTTAAGCTTTGGGTTTTTTATTTTTTTGAATTTTATCATTTAATATTTATTTGATTTTGAATTTGTCTCTATAAATTATTTTTGACTTGTTTATCTAAGGTTATCATAATTTTAAATAAATATATCAACATATGATGTGTACTTAATTTTATAAATATTTATTTCTATTATCATGGAATCAAATAAAAAATAATTTTAAAAAATCAAAGTTATAACTAGTTAAATTTATCACTAACGTCATGGATTTGACAAGTTAGATTGTGAAACCCAAATCAATCAACATGTTACCTTCTTAATATTTAAAAATAAGATAATTTTGAATTTTTTAAAGTTATACCATACTTTTTAACAATGATTCAAGTTATTTTCAAGTTAATTAAGTTAAATGAGTTATAATATAATAATTTTTATATAATTTAATTTTAAATTTGAATGAAATAAAAAATTAATTTAAAAAATTTTAAATTTGATTCATCAAGCTATATTTAATAATAATATCTAATAATTTTTTTATATTTGAATATTTCTTTTCCTTTCAATTTTTTTTAATTTAAGCTGCCGCGTGACACGCCAAAACTACTTATAAAGGAGATATGTATATTATTATATATAATCATGAAAAAAACAAGGTAGGTTCATCATACTCAGGGGCCACATACACGTGGTCGTAATTGTACACGGAGGAATATATATGGCGACCGTCTTCCGCCACCGCCCATGACGCGCACTCGGCCCCACTTCTTAAAGCGTGCCTAACGCCGGCCCGTAGCCTTCCAACGAAGATTCTCACTACTACGCCCTCTTGCTTTTTTTTCCATACAAACCTACCACGCTGATAGGATTAAATTGCTAATTGGTCCTTATATTTACATCAAGCATTAATGCCCTCTTTGAAACCAACGGTTACTGCAGTGATTCAAGGGCTCGAAAGTCCGATTTTCCCGTGGGAATTAATTTGAATGCCTCCAAAATTGCTTTAAGGGCCAAATTTGTGAAGTGCACAGCATTCTCTTCGTCAAGTGAAATTATCCTAATTTAATTGCTTGATGTATTACAAGATGATTTTAAGAAAAGTGCCTAACGTAATGCATGCTTTTAAAAAAATAGATTTTCATATTTTTTTTATTTTTAATATTAACACTTTAAAACAATAAAAAAACATAAAAATAATTCAATTTCATGTTTTTTTAAGCAAAGAATAATTTAAAAAACATAAAGTAATAAAATGCTAAATAGACACCAATAAGTTTAGTTTAATGTATTAAAATAAAAAAAAATCCTTACAATCCAATAAAAAATAAAGAATTTATTTTTCATAATCTTATATGAAGCTTCGAATCTTTATAGAATAAATCACTTCAATAATCATACCAAATCAACATAACTTTTAAAATGCACTATTATCATTTTTTAAGTACATTATGATCAATTTTCATGTTTTTACCTCAAGAATAAAGAAGCACCCGTCAAACATGGCAACACAATCTTCATTGAAAAGAAAGGATTCCAATTTTCTATTTAATTGAAATTTCAAGATACAGCAAAATCTCTCTAAAATCCCAAAGAAATAGCAGTAAAATACAAGCGAATCAGGTAGAATTATAAAAAAAAATGCCTGGAGTTGCCATCTCTAGCTCGATAGGAATAAATAGTATTTCCGGTGCATTTTGCCAACTTTATTATTAATTTTTTAATGTACGACAGTTCTCAAGAGGACCCAGCAACAGCATAAGAAGCAAGCAACGACAGCAGGAGAGAGAAATACAAACAAACGAAGAGTTGCACACCGATACACAGAGGGATCTAACAAACATGGGGTGATACCCGATAACAAAAACAGCGGAAGCTGCCGTACTTGTTTTTCTTGTAGCTGCTAATCAGATTAATCTCAAAAAGCTTCCTTTTGGTGAGTTCTTCTTTTTTGTTTGATCTTTCAACTGTCGCCGTCGTCTATAGTTACATCGTCCTTTGTTCAGTACATGTCAACGGTCAATGGACCGTGTTTTCCTGCTCTTTTCGTGCTTGATTATGTTGTTCTTGTTTTTTTCTTAACTTCCGATTGCTTCTTCTGTTTTTTCTTTTAGAGTTTCATGCTTTAACCTGCTGTGTATGATCGCGCAGTCTTCTTCTTCTTCTTCTTCTTCTTCTTTATTTAATTGAATAAATAAATTGATTCGTGATTCTTTGGAGAATATTTTTTTATTCCTTTATTTTATCAGATTCTCATACCTGGCTGTATTTTTTAGTGTTCTTTCGATCAGGTTTGTCATAAATAGAGAGCAGTTGCTCTTTCGTATACTGAATGCTTTCTGGACTTGAAAGCTCTAGTGATCAGGTATTTTTTGTTTTTAGTCTGGATTTATTTGTTTCAAGCTGTGAAGGATCTGATCTTATAAACTATCAGTGTTGTTAACATTGAAATTGAATTAAGCATGTTTTGTTTGTTGATTTTGTTGACATAGGTACAAGGAGTGAAATACAAAGCTCAGTATTGAGAATCAGTGCTGGTTTGACTGGTTGTTGGTCGTATTTATATCTGGTTTTGGATTGGATCATCACTTACTGCTTCAAGGATTGAATTTTGTCGTGTCTGCGATCGGAATTTGAAAGGGGTAGTGCTTATTGGATTGAATTATGGCTGCCAGGTCGCAAGCAGATTCTAAACGGAAGTATTCATGGTGGTGGGACAGCCACATCAGCCCAAAAAACTCAAAATGGCTTCAAGAGAATCTTACAGGTATTGGTTTGTTTATTAAGAATTTAGTTTGGATTTTTGTTTAGTGTGCAAGTGGGGTGTGCTTAACTGTTTAATCATTTTTCCATATATCAAGTGAGTGAGCTGGCTATTTGGAAGACATGGTAACCAAGACATTACAATGAATGGCACCAACATTTTGCCTGAGCTGACTGTCAACTCTTTGAAGAATAGCTTTTATTAACCATCTTCCTTCTTAGGAAATAAACAAATTGAACTAATTTTAATGAAGATCGACACCTCATGTTAATTGTTGCTGCGTAGTTCTATGTATGCCCGAGTGATGAAGTGGATCTCTGATCTCCTAACATCTCTACTGCAACCGGGGCGAAAGGAAACATAATTAAAGAATTCCAAACAAATGAATGGAATCAGTTAAAACTCTTGAAATGTATGCACAAAATAAAAAAAGTTGGAAGGTATTTTGCTTGCATTTACTTTTGGTGTGAGCCTTAATTGCACCTGGCTGCATTTGATCACTGCAAACATCTCTGCATTTATTTGCTGCTGTATATTCGATAACTTAAATGATAAACTAGGTACTAAAATCTAAGAATCGGATGATAATTACTGCCAATGTGATTTTTGTGGTTGCAAAGATATAACTTCTGAATTTTTGTCTCATGCTTGTGTCTTTGCTTTTCATTTTCCTTACAATTGATAGGTTTATCCAAGGGTTCAATCTATAAGTTTTTTCTTTCATGGCATGAAATTACATCGCCTCTCTGATATCTTTGATCTCCTTATTTTTGTGAATTGATTGTCCTATTTCTTGGGTAAAGAAACCAAATTTTTGGAGAAACATTCTCCTTGGTTTGCTACACTATATCACTGCATAGTATTTAACAAAGAGTATCAGTTAACGAACTCTTTATGTCAATCCACACCCTGACTCTCTCCTTGGATGGTTTGTAATTCTGCTTCTAATTTAATTTGGTGATTTGTGGTTAATAAAACTGCGGTTACTCTTTTAATCAGAAGGGGGAACCGATGAATATATTTTATTGCTAATTACCTGTAGACCACCACAATTTCTTGTACTTATTCAAAATATATACTGAATTTGAGTTTTATCTTCTTTATTACTTCTTTCATTCTGTAGGTTTTGTGCTAGACTTACAGCAGCATTTGCTATCTATCTGGATTTAACTGTTAAACAATTCTCTTTTCTATGAACAGGTATGGATTTCAAAGTCAAACAAATGATCAAACTCCTTGAAGAAGATGCAGATTCCTTTGCGAGGAGGGCAGAGATGTACTATAAGAAACGCCCGGAGCTTATGAAATTAGTTGAAGAGTTTTATAGAGCATATCGTGCATTGGCTGAAAGATATGATCATGCCACTGGGGCCCTTCGCCAGGCACATCGAACAATGGCAGAAGCATTCCCCAACCAAGTCCCCCTTATGCTTGGCGATGATTCTCCTGCAGGTTCTGCTACTGATGGTGATCCCCGTACACCTGATATGCCACCAATACGTGCACCTTTTGACCCTGATGAGCTGCAAAAGGATGCTTTGGGTGTCTCACCATCTCATAGGAATGGAGCTTTTACTGAAGAATCAGATTCTGTTCCTGGAAGAAAGGGTTTGAAACAGCTCAATGATCTTTTTGGGTCTGGAGATGGGGTGAACAATGCTAAATTTGCAGAAGGGAGGGCAAGAAAAGGCCTCAGTTTCCATGATCCAGAGGAGAAAGAGCAAAGTGTGCGGAATGACAGTATCCATGATCTCAAGGCTCGAATCCCATCCCAGTCTGAACGAGTGAGTCAAGCCGAGCTAGAAATTTTAACTTTAAAGAATGCGCTTGCTAAACTAGAAGCTGAAAAAGAAGCTGACCTGCTTCGGTATGAGAATAGTTTGGAAAGATTGTCTAATCTGGAGTCAGAAGTCTCTCGTGCAACAGAGGATTCCAGGGGACTTAATGAACGAGCCAGCAAATCTGAAGCTGAAGTTCTAACTTTGAAGGAAGCCCTTGCCGCGTTAGAGGCTGAAAAGAAATCTAGCTTTCTTCAATATCAGCATTGTTTGGAAAAAATATCTAATCTGGAGAACAGCATATCTCATGTCCAACAGGATGCAGGAGAACAAAACAAGCGAGCTGGCAAGGCTGAAATTGAAGCTCAATCCCTTAAGCAAGACCTGGCTAGATTAGAAGCTGAAAAAAATGTTGTGCTGGTTCAGTACAAACAATGTTTGGAGAAGATATCTGATCTAGAAGACCAATTACTGAATGCACAGGAAGATGCCAGGAGGTTCAGTGAGCGTGCAGGTGATGCTGAAAGGGAAATTGAAACCTTGAAGCAAGCTTTGACCAAGCTAACTGAAGAGAAGGAAGCTGCTGTCACTCAGTACCAGCAGTGCTTGGCAACAATCGTCAGCCTGGAGCATAAAATTACTTGTTTTGAGGAGGAAGCTCGAAGGCTTAACTCAGAGATAGATGATGGGGCTGTGAAGCTAAAGGATGCTGAAGAGAGGTGTATTCTGTTGGTAAAATCAAATCAGACCATGCAGTCTGAGTTAGAGTCATTGGTGCAGAAAGTGGCAGCTCAAAGCGAAGAAGTTACGGAGAAGAAGAAGGAGTTGGGGAGACTTTGGACTTGTGTACAAGAAGAGCGATTGAGATTCATGGAGGCCGAAACTGCTTTTCAAACTCTACAGCATCTGCACTCTCAATCTCAGGAAGAACTAAGATCTATGGCGGCTCAGCTTCAGAACAGGGCTCAAATTTTGGACGAACTGGAAGCCCGTAATCAGAGTTTAAAAGATGAAGTGGAGCATGTCAAGGTGGAGAACAAGAGCGTAAGTGAAGTCAACTTATCCTCAGCTCTGACTATACAGAATCTGCAAGATGAGATTTCAAGCTTAAGGGAGACCATAACAAAACTTGAAGCAGAGGTTGAGCTTCGAGTGGACCAAAGAAATGCCCTTCAGCAAGAAATTTACTGTCTGAAGGAGGAGTTAAATGACCTTAACCGGAAGCATCAGGCAATCATGGGGCAGGTGGAATCAGTTGGTTTCAGCCCAGAGTCCTTTGGGTTGTCTGTAAAGGATTTGCAAGATGCCAACATAAAGCTAAAGGAGGTTTGTGAGCAAGACAGAAGTGAAAAGGTAGCTCTTTTGGAAAAGTTGGAGATCATGGACAAGCTTATTGAAAAAAATGCTCTCCTGGAGAATTCTTTATCAGATTTGAATGTTGAGCTAGAAGGGGTTAGAGAGAAGGTAAAGGAACTGGAAGAATCCTGTCAATCTCTTTTGGGAGAGAAATCCATTCTTGTTTCTGAGAAGGCTTTGCTGGCCTCTGAGTTGCAATTTGTGACTGATAATTTGGAGAAACTTACAGAGAAGTACAGCATTCTGGAGAATTTCCTCATTGCTGCAAATGCTGAACTTGAGGGGCTGAGAGTAAAATCAAAGAGCTTAGAAGATTTATGCCTGTTGCATGAGAATGAGAAGTCTGACCTGGCCTCTATGAAAGGAAGTTTAACTTCTCAGTTGGACATCACTGAGAAAAGCCTGAAGGATTTGGAGAAAAATTATAAAGAATTAGAAGAGAAATATTCCCTTCTGGAGAAAGAGAGAGAATCCACACTTCATGAAGTAGAAGAATTACAGGTTTCTTTAGATGCCAAAAAGCAAGAACATGCTAATCTAGCCAAGTTGAGTGAGTCCCAATTGGCTGGTATGGCATCACAGATCTGCTTTCTACAAGAAGAAGGTCGGTGCAGAAAGAAAGAATATGAAGAGGAGCTGGACAAAGCTGTGAATGCGGAGATTGAGATCTTTATCTTGCAGAAAAGTGCACAAGATCTGGAAGAAAATAATTTTTCTCTCTTGCTTGAGCATCAGAAGCTCCTGGAGGCATCTAAACTTTCAGAGGAACAGATCTCTGATCTGAAACATGAAAATTGCGAACAACAAGTAGAGTTGAAATGCATCTCTGATCAAATTAAAAATCTGAGAATGGGACTTTATCAGGTGTTGAAGGTTCTTGAACTTGATGCAAGCCAGTGTGAAAATAAAACGGAGCAAGACCAAAAACTTGTGAACCGTTTACTCAACAAACTTCAAGAAACACAAGAGTTTCTCTTCAAGATGCAAGATGAAAATCAGCAGGTGGTCATCGAGAACTCTGTTCTTGCTACACTGCTTGGGCAACTGCAACTAGAGGTGGAAAATCTTGTGATGACTAAAAATATCCTTGATCAGGAGCTGACGACCAGGTCTGAGCAGTTCTTGGTTTTGAAGAATGAGAGCCAAAAGCTTTCAGGGATAAATGAAGTGATGAAATTGAAGTTAATAGAGGGAGACCACAAAGAGGAGGCTTTGAAGGTTGAACTAAGCAATCTTCACGGGCAGCTGTCAGACTTGCAAGGTGCTCACCAGAGCCTACAGGAATTGAACTGCAAGGTTCTTGATGAGCAGAGGTCCTTGATGAAATCATTTTCTGACCTGCTGATGGAGAAATGTAAACTAGAAGAGGAAAACTGCTGCATTCTTTATGAAACTGTATCTCAAAGTACCCTTTCTCTAATTTTCAGGGATATCATCTGCGAAAAATCTGTGGAAACAAAAAGCCTTGGTGAAAATCTAGATAAACTGTATCATGACAACAATGGTCTCAATGAGAAGGTGAAGATATTGGAGAAGGAGTTAGATAAGCTCATTTCCTTAGAGGATGAGAAGAGAGAGTTATGTGAAATGGTGGAGGATCTTAAGTGCAAGTATGATGAGGTCGGGATGATGCAATCAGATCAAGAAATGCAGATCATCAAACTATCTGGAGATTATGATCAGAAAAGCAAGGAGGCTGAAAAGTTTTGTGAAGTAAATCAGAAATTGGAGTCTGAAATGAGGAAATTGCATGAAGAATTTCAAGAAGTTAAAGGCAGGGAGGAAAATTTGAGTAATGAACTGGTAAAGGGAAGAAATGAGATTGAATTACTAGAGTCTCAGGCTGTTGCATTGTTCGGTGAACTGCAGATATCTGCTGTGCGAGAAGCCTTGTTTGAAGGAAGGATTCATGAACTCCTTGAATTATGTGAGAGACTTGAAGATGGAAATTGCTCAAAAGATGTGGAGATCAACCAGCTGAAAGAAAGAGTTAGTACTTTGGAAGGCGGAAATGCAGACCTCAAAGCTCTGATGGCTGCATATTTTCCAGCTTTCCTGTCTTTGAGGGATTGTGTAACATCACTGGAGAAGCACACTGTTTCAGATGTGACATTTAATGAAGTTGACAACAAGGAACCAAAGGTAATTTCTATTTTATCTGATTTTGAATCGTTCTGTTATTGCAACTTTACTTGGCCTGGTTCTACAAGTGACATGATCAAAATCCCATCCATTAATTGTCTAATCATACTCTGTGGGGTTTGTAAAATTTATCACTTCAATCACTCCTTGAGATTTTACCTGTATTAACGTTTATAAGCTCTCGTGCTCCATTCAAACCCAGAGTTGATGTGCCCAGACATTGCTTCTATACTATTGTCATTGATTTTTTGTTTGATAACTTGTCAGCTTCTTATCTGCAATATTGGGGTTTATCAATGGTTATTCTTCCACTTCTTCCCCGTTACCATTTAAACAAAGGCCCTAGTTACATATTTCTTAAAATCTATTTTGTAGTAAGTTGTCATTTCTGAACCCTGTATTAAAGTAGGCTGGTTCTCATTTTCAATGCTGTTGGACAGGATTTATATAAGCTTCCTTGTGATGCACCGAATAATTTCAGTTGTCAATTATTCATAAGCTGCAAATACATTTTGTTTTGTATATCAAGTTCATGGTTTTGGATATTTTGCTTATATTCCACTTGTTGCAGGATGCTGCAATGGTGGTGCATGCCGAAAGCTGTCAACAAATGAGTGAAGGACAGAGTAGCGTGGTACCAGGTGGAACTTTGGACTTCCAGGAATTGCAAATGAGGGTTATAGCTATTGAGAAGGCAGTCATTGAGAAGGAGAGACTTGTTATGGTGGAAAACTTGAGTTCTCATTCCAAACTCGATGCTGCAATGAGGCAGATTGAGGAGTTGAAATCTGGAAGCAGCTTGCATCTAGCAGGTATTGAAACAAGGAAGTATGCCAAGCCAAATCCAGAGCATGAGGAACTGAGGGCCGTGCTCAGTGATGATCTCAGGCAGCAGAAACAAACACATGAAATCTCCGAGGATGGGAGTGAAGTGATGACAAAAGACATAATGCTTGATCAGATATCTGAATGTTCATCTTATAGAATAAGCAGAAGAGAAACTATGGAGGCTGATTATCAGATGCTTGAAATATGGGAAACTGCTGACCGGAATGACAGCAATGACCTGACTGTTGGAAAAACTCAGAAGGTGATTGCTTCACAGGCGGAGAAAAAACACACCAGGCAGCATCCCTCCACAGAATCAATGATTGAGAAGGAGGTGGGTGTGGACAAATTAGAGATCTCAAAGACATTATCGGGGTCTTGTCAAGAAGGAAATAAGAGGAAAATTCTAGAAAGACTTGATTCTGATGCTCAAAAGTTGACAAATCTTCAAATAACAGTTCAAGATTTGAAGAGTAAGGTGGAGATTACAGAGAAGAGCAAAAAGGGAAACGGTATTGAATATGATAATGTGAAGGAGCAGCTGGAAGAATCCGAGGAGGCCATCATGGAGTTGTTAGAAGTCAATCACAAATTAGTGAAGACTGTTGAAGACGAGCCATTGTACTTTGATGAGAAGTCCGCACTAATTCCAGATGAGAGTGGCGGTGTCAGGAGAGGAAAAATTTTAGAGCAGGCAAGAAGAGGATCAGAGAACATTGGGCGTTTGCAGTTGGAGGTGCAGAAATTGCAGTTCCTTTTGCTGAAACTCGACAGCGAAAACAGAAGTAGAGGAAAAACAAAAATCACAGAGCGAAAAACAAGAGTTTTACTGCGGGACTATCTGTATGGTGGAACAAGAACTAGCCAGAAGCAAAAGAAAGGGCGCTTTTGTTCATGCGTGCAACCTCCAACTAAAGGAGATTGAGGTATTTACATTTTACGGGAAAATAATCGGTGTAGTTCAATTTTTTTATCGAGACATTAGTTGCTTTGTGCATAAACTTTCCTTGCTAGATATGGTGTTATATAGAGGGCTAAACTCTATATTTTTTTATGACCTTGCTTGCTTTGAGAGGACCCGGTCTTCTTTTAGTTTAGAGATCCTGCTGTACATGTCAGGCCCCGTCTAATCAGAAGAAGCTGCTCTATTAGAGCCTCGTTTTCCCCTTCATTTTGCGTGCATGCTGGAATGCTTTTTCATAGCTCATAAATTTAATTAGTTTCCTTAATAGTTGCCAATTCAAATGGCACCGAATTACTTGCCCACAGCACTGTTTGAGATTTTTCTTCAAAACAGATTTCTAATTGTTATGCTGCGAGTGTTTTCCAAGGTTTTGCCTCGCGATTTTCCCCAAGGGATCAACTTGCTTGCAACATTGTTCTCCATGACCAGAGCAACATCAGGATGCGATTCATCTCCACAAATCCATTACAATATTGTAGAGTAAACAGCATACCAAGATAATACGTTGCAGTTTCCGCTTGTCAGGCCTCCACATAAACAAGCCGAGGATTCCCCAACTGCCCATTAACTGCAAGAACGACCTCACTGCAATCAACCTTGCAGCCTCAAGCCCGGCATTGAAAGTGGACATGGAAGCTGAGATTCCATCCCTGCTTCAGGAGTCATGAGCCATGGAGGTAGAGGATAGCCTATCCCCATCGACAACATACTCTCTGGTTTCCGCTCCTTGAGATAAAAATAGTTGAATTTCCATGCAAACATTCTCCATTCTGACGGAGTTTGAAAACTCCAGAGCACTTTAATAGTCTTGGCGCTGTCAAGCCACCAGGCCACCCTTTCACAATATCTAAAAATCTCATTTCATGCACAACAATACCATTCATCCTAGGTTTCCACTGCCGGAAGGGTCGTGATGACAAGCGCTGCATCAATTGCTCCACAACAATTAAGAAAGCCCAACAAAGTATCGAATCTGCACATGATTCCCTGTATTCTTTTAGAATATATTAAAATAATATTTTTTATTTTTTAAAAATAATTTTTGATATTAATATGTGAAAACAATTCAAAAATAGAAAAAAATATTAATTTTAAACAAAAAATAATAATTAAAGTTTTCACTAAAACTGCGTTTTATAATGTAAAAAAAAAAACATACAAATAAAGTGAGAATAAACATCTGCAGCTAAAGCTGAAAGATATATATATATATATATTTTTTTAACTATCTGCAAAATGAGAGTATTTTTGACTTCCGGAATCAGACTGGCTTAACTGGCACGTGCTAGGAAATTCTTCCATGGGCCTAACCAATGGGGCCCACTTCTCAAGATCTCCGGTTTAAGTTTTAAGTTTAAGCTAAACATAGCATGGGCCCCAAAATCCATCCAAATACTATCTTATATAAGTCTCTTCTCAGCAACACCAGTTTTATTTAGGACTAGTATAGTGGACATGCGCTGTTAGGTAGTAACTATTTAAATCTGTTTTTATTTAATTATATACAAATTAGAATAGATATTCATATTAAAACTCTGAAAAAAAATATTTTTCATCAAAATTATCATCTCCCTTTTTTAATATTAGCAATATTAACAAGAATATCGAATTCAAGAGGAAAACATGCATATGTTAAATACAAAAATTCCCCTTTTTTAATCATGTGTTTTTTTTTTATTTTAATGAAAAAATATTTTTTATTAAAATTAATGTTTTTTAAATAAAAAATATAGTGAAAGAAAGTATTAATAAGAAAATAAAATAATGAATTACTCATTTTCACTCACTTTTATGTATAAATATAAGAATAAAAAAATAAAAAAAAATATATTCTATTATTATTGAATATTAATGATCAACTTTTCTTAAGCAATTCTGCATGTTAACTTAATATATATTTAATCATAAAATAACTGTTAATATTGCCATAAAAGCTCTAATATTTTTTAAAACCATGGAATAATTGATTAGATATTTGTTGAAATATTATTTTAATAAACTCAATTAAGGACAATTTTATTATATAATTAAAAAATAAAATAAGTAAAAAGTCCAAAGGTTGTTTAACAAACAACCTAGATCCTAGGCCTCCCAAGATGGATACACGTGTCTTGCATATATATATATATATATATATATATATAAAGCTTAGGTTTGCATGGGATTAGAAGTCAAGACTCCTACACTTGACTTCCTTCGTAATCTGCCCTAACACTATTTTTGTTTTTTATAGAATGAACAACACCTTATGGGACTACTCTTTCCAAGATGAACATATTGACATCTTGATTTTTTTTTCATGGCTAAAAGATGCCTAACTAATGAACTCCTTCTCTTACCTCTTATTTTCAAGTGATTTTATTTCTATTTTTTTTTAATATTCTAGGACTAAATATAAAACAAGTATAGTTTAGAATCAAAATATTAAATATTAAAATTTCAAATACCAAATAACACATAAAATTGAAATTTCAATAATGAAACTAAAGTTTTTCATATGTTTTGAACAATTTTAGAATCAGAATATTAAATATTAAAATTTTAAATATCAAATAATATAAAAATTTTAAATTTTAATAACAAAACTAAAGTTTTTATGCATTTTGAACAATAAACTCTGTTTTTTTAATTTAATTTTAATTTTTATTCTTTTAATATTTTTTAACTATAGCATAAGATTTTATTGCCTAACATTAATATTTAATTTAACATTGAAAAAGTACTTAACACTTGGCATGAAAACATGCAAGATGAAAAAAAATCTCAACACATAAAACCATACCAATAAAACTTAATAAAATGAGATTGTAAAACAAAATACATCGAAAATAAAAAATATTATAGAAATGAACACGAAATCCATAATATTTCAAGTCTAGAAGAACAACTATTAGTATTTTACAAATCCTCCAAGATTTTTAGTTTCTTTTATAATTGTTTTGAGCCAGCGCATGGCTTCAGGTTAGTATAATTATGCTATTTCTTTTTCACATATTTAATTTTTATTTTTAAGATAGTACCTTTATTTTATATAAATTATAAAAAAATTAAAAATAAACAATAAATTTATTATATTTTCATAACACTTGCAATTTTTGTTTAAGTTCATTGAGCTTTTCTCCAACAATTATTATAATTGAAGGTACAAATAATTTTTTCTTCTAAAAAATTAATTCATATCATATCATAAAAAAATTGTATTTTAAATATGCCAAACATAACCCCAGGAAATTGATTCACATCATCGAAATAGAGTTAATGAGAAAAAAAAAATAATGAAATTTATCATTTATTAATCAATACTTTTAAAAAATAAGTTATTTACTTATTTCCATAATAATGTTAATTATGATAATCATACCACTAAAAGATGTTTCTTAAATTAAAAAAATAATTTTAATTGGTTATGCAAAATTAATTTAACAAACAAAAATTATAAAAAAAGTATTAATGACATTTAAAGAAAGAACTTTAATATTTTCTTAAGTGACATTTTTAAAATATTTTTTTTTTTTAAAAAACTCCTATACTTCTGGACACTTTATTGTATATTAGTATGCTCTAACCCTATTTGACTTGCAGTTCATTTCTTTTGCTAATTAACAAAGAAAAATTAAAAGTGGAGAATATTTTACCATACCTTTTCCCATGTAATATTATTCACTATAATATTATTTTTTTTTATTTTTTTAATTTAATTTCATCCTTTAATGTTAGGTTTATTGAGGATTGAGATTTATAATTTATTTGATAATTTATTTTTTATAAGATTATCTTAATTTCACAATCCGAATAACAGCTTTGACATGTTTACTCGGTTGACTTGATTTTTTTATTTTTCTTAATTGACCTTTTTTTATCCTCAATTTCACCCCTCAACATTTAATTGATAGATAACAAAGGTTTATTATTCTTATTGTTTTGTTTTCTATAAGATCATCCTCATCTAATGACTCAAGAATTATCCATCGTTTGTGCTATAAAACAACCTATCATTTCGTCATGAACGTGAACCGCGCTATGATCTCAAGTTTATGCTAGTCCAATAGCAACAGTAATGCTTCTCCAAAATCAGTCCCTTTGATTTGTCCAGAGAAGCATCGACATTCTTGTCATTGATCATTGCACTGAAACCTGCCTATTCATCGATAAAAGTAGTAGCCCTTCCAAATCAGGCTGTTGATTTGACCATAGAATCATTCTCATCATCCTACTAAGAAAGCAGCTACACTTTTGTATCAAATTTCATCATTTAATGTTAAGTTTATTGAAAATTGAGATTTATAATTTCTTTGACAATTTACTTTTTATGATATTATCTTAACTTCATAATTCAAATTACTACTTTAATATGTTTACTCGGTTTACTCGATTTTTTTACGTTTTCTAATTGATTTTTTTTCCTTTTTAATTTCATTTTTCCACATTGAGTTGATTGATAATAAGGATTTGTGATTTTTATCATTTTTTTTCCTATAACGTTATCCTTATCTAATGACTCAAGAACTATCCATCGTCTATGCTATAAAACAGCCCATCGTTTCATCATGACAGTAGCAACGCTTCTCCCAAATTAGTCCCTTTGATTTATCTAGAGTAGCATCAACATTCTCGTTACTGATCATTATGCTAAAACCTACCTATCCATTAGTAGAAGTAGTAGCCCTCACAAATCATTCCGTTGATTTGGCCGCAAAATCATTCTCGTCGTCCCACCAAGAAAGCAATTGCATTTTGTTATCAAATTTTATCTTTTAATGTTAGGTTTATTGAGGATTAAGGCTCATAATTTCTTTGATAATTTATTTTTTATAAGGTTATTTTAATTTCATAATTCGAATCACAGCTTTAACAGGTTTACTTGTTTGATTCGATTTTTCTACTTTTTCTAATTGACTTTTTTTTCTCCTCAACTTCATCCTTCAACATTGAATTGATTGATAATGAAGGTTTTGATTTTTATCTTATTTTTCTAATTGACTTTTTTCCTCTTATTTTTTTAATTGATTTTTTCCCAACTTCATCCTTCAACACTAGGTTGATTGAAAATTACACTTCGTAATTTATTTCAGTTTACTTTCTATTATCACCATCTCAGTTTACTTTCTATGAGGTTATCACCATCTTATAACTCAGATCATGAGTTTGATAGATTAATTAACTTGAGTTGACTTAAATTTTTTTAATTTTATCTTTTAACACTAAATTTGATTGAAAATTGAGTTTTATAATTTATTTTAATTTACTTACTATGAGCTATCATAGTTTTATGATCTAATATGAGGTTTGACAAGTTAACTTGAAGTAAATAAATCAAATATGTTGTTTTCTTAATATTTATATTTAAAATATCATTTTTAATATTTATTTTGAATCAAATTATATTTTTACTGGTGATTTGTGTGGTTTCTAAACTTGTCAAATTGACCGAGTTGTATTAGATCAAAATCTACACAATTTGATTTTTTTTTCTACTAGGAAAAAAAACAACAATATCTAAATATTTTGTTATATATATATATATATATATATATATATATATTTTAATTCAACCCATAACTTAGCGCGTTAAAAGTAATTTCTACATTAATGACTAAGGTTGCGTGCATCCAATATTCTTATGCTCGCGTGGCTCATCAGGAATAATCCAAAAGGCTTTCCATTCGAAGTCTCATGTATAAAACGTACACATTGTGCAACTTGTAACTCGTCGGAAGCAAAAAGACACCTCCAACTAAAACCAATTATCGACGAAGTCAACTTCTGTTTCACTTGTGTTGATTTGATGCAGCATATGCATGAGATGCATAACAGCTCCTAAATCAATATTTGTAGAGTTGACCTTCGTGGAAAATGACACTCGCTGATCGACAGCTTAGACTTTGTTATATGCCTCAGATTCCTCTCTCAAGGGGTCTGGTTTGCGAGTATGAAGCATGAAATTGCACGCTCCAACAGCTTCTCCTACTGTCAAATACATCCATTCTTGTCCTATTTTCTCGATTAGCTTGGACTTGTTGAGTTTCTTCATCACTTCAGCTCCAGGATTGGCCAAGACAAGCTGTAAACATGCATGGCGACGAAGAACATCAGAACATGTAAAGTAATGGTGTGGGATAAAATCAAATTTGTAGGTCATAGAAGTTTGAAGAAGAACATACTTGGAGTTCCCTTCTGTCCATTACTTTCTTAACTTCCTCAAGCATGCTAATCCCACTTGTGTCAATGTTACCTACCGCTGTTAAACCAAGAAAGAAATGTAAATGGATTTTCTATATGTATATCAATTTTTGCCAAAGGAAAAATGCTGGACCGTGCATTGCTTACCTCCCATGTCTAGTATAACATACTGCAGGCTGGTTTCTCCTGAAGATTTTAACTTGTCTTCCTCTTCATCAACCCACCTCGCAATCCTAAAGGATATAACAAAATATAATAGCACTTGTGAGATAAGGATTTGATTGGTTGATTTTAAGCATTTTTGGTATGTAGATATGCAGAAAATCGAGTTTGATAAGTCCACACCTTTCTCTTAAGTAGCTTGCATTTGCAAAGTAGATAGGAGCATCAATCTCGAGTATGATTACACCGGGAACGCTGCTTGCGTTCGTATATTGTTCAACATTTCTGTAGATCATCGAATTTGGAATGTTTCCAAGAATAAATGTTTTTGGTCTTGCGACGAAGAGAAGTAATCTGAGCAAAGAAATTGCCACCTGCACTGGCACAAGGGAATTTAGTATCGAAGGATGGTACGCAGACATTTACGATTGCAAGTTTTAGGGCTTAACAACTAGGGGTCCATACCGCGATGACTAAGCCAATCGCGACACTGCAAAAAACCACACCAGCAAATGCGCTTATGCACACGATGAAGTCGAACTTGTCGACAGACCAGAGATGGATTGCTGCTTCATAATCTATAAGACCTAGCATGGCAGAGATAATAATAGAGGATAGAACCACAAGTGGAGTGTAATGGAACAATGGCGTTAGGAATAACAAAGTGACCATGACTGCCAACGCCATGACAATATTCGATACTGCTGTCTTGCATCCTGCATTGAAATTCACAGCCGATCGCGAGAATGGCCCTGGAAATTCCCATTGTTTCACCAAAACTCTTAGTTTACTATTATAATATTAACTTGGAATTACATTCTTAATTGCATCTGGGAAAGGAAAAATTATACCTGTTGTGAGATAGCAGGAGGTGCAAGAGCCTACAATGTTCATGGTCCCAATAGCGATCATCTCTTTGTTGCCATCTATATGGTAATTCTTGAACATGGCAAAACTTCTTCCTACTGCTATTCCTTCCTGTAATTAATTAAATAACCGAGCCTTACTTATTTGTATACGTCTATTAATTAATTATGTAATAATTAGATTGTACAATTTCTCTTATTTTATAGGATTTGATGATAATTCATTTAGGAGGTCCAAATTAAAATAAGAAACTATCTAGCTGAATTTGTGGTGTCCATAAATAAATTGCTCATTAATACTCTTACGAGGCAAGAGGTGCGGGTCTTAGCTCAGCTTATATTTTTGGTGTTATAGTAGTGTTTGAGATTCTTATTTTTATTTTTATTTTTTTAGAAATATATTAAAATAATATTTTTAACAAATCAAAATAATTTAGAATAAAAGATATCTTTTTTTAAAATCCAAGAAAATATATCTTTTTTTAATAATCGGATAAAAACACATAAAATAGTAGGGGAGAAGGTTGGTTGCTTACGGCAAGAGCTATGACACCAGTGATGATGCCAGTTTTAATAGCTGTCGAAAGATAAGGAGATACAAACACGAGATCCGCAAAGGACGGTGGATTTAGCCCCTTCTTCAAGTGTCCTATCTGAATACGTTACACCAGCGCGCATGCAACAAAAAACACCACATTAGAACGGAAACAAATACGACAAAAAACCGACCCACCAATGACTCATCAGGCCTGGGAAAATCAAAGTCGAGGACCTGAGGTGACTGGAAGGGTCCACTCAGCCTCTGTTATAGGCTGGAGCCCACTACTTGGAGCGGAGCAATTATTTGGATGGGGCCAAATAGACAAAACCCAAGTACCCAACAGGCACAACCCACATGTAGGATGGATCTTGGCCTCATCTTATAGCACACTAAGCCACCCTTTGTGGGGGTCCAACCCTAATATACAATGGGACTGAATCTCTCTGTGGGCAACTTTCAACTCACTCTTACAGAACAGTAGCAGCATTGACAGTCACAGAGACTTGTGTTCCCCAAAAAACGTAAACAAATACAAACAAGAAGGCAGGCTACTCTATCGATAATTCATGGGAATGCTCACCACTTGAACTCCATGTTTCTCGGCATGAGTGAGGTAGACGAGGATACTTCCTAGAATAACCGACGTCAATGGTGCCATTGCTGATACCCAAAAGAATCTTGGTTTTCTCTTGCTCTGTGCAAATAGTCAATCATCAACTCATTAATTATTATTTTACTCCATTATTAAATTAATCTCATGAGCATATTATTACATGCAACACGACAACATCAACATATGTATATATGTTAGTGTAGTTGCATTGAAAAATGAGCTCAGAAATTCCTCCAGAATTCCATTCAGGGTGTTGGATTTAAAAGTCATTGTTTCTTGTTCTTAAGTAACCAACAAGTCGAAAATGAAGGCATGAAGAGGTATGATTAATCATACCAAACAACAGCATCTTTTTTTTACTATTATCTACAAGATCATTTATATATTTATAGGTAAAGAGAGAATTTTGATCCCTAATTATATTATTTAAATTGGTATATAGAAGATATTGAGAAAGATGAGTGATAGTGAATCAATTCATATCTATCTATATATATAATACATGGGGGCCCTTCTTTCTTTATATGGTAGTAAATTCATTTCTTCTGTTTAGTTTTGGCCGCGACACGTGTCGCAAAATGAAATCAGAATAGCAATCTGCAATTATGTGAAAGATTGAAACTATGGAGGCAAGAAAATTATGCTATACGAAAATACTTTACTTACGAAGTATCGAGTGATGAGAAGAAAGAACAGGAAGCAAAAGCCCAGAATGGCACTTTCCCATTTCCACTGCATTAATAATAATAATAATAATAACCGAGAATCAGTGTTGGCTTAACTTCTTTCAACATTATATTAATCTCTGAATGAGACATTTTATGTAAAGCATGGCAAACTTATTTATGTTTGTTGTAATATAGTGTGATAAATGGATAATGATAGCACACGTGCAAAGATCAACGGACCTGATGTGTTTGGGAGAAGACAGAACGCAAGACGGAGACAAGATCCGTTGAATGGGTGAAATGATCAAGCCCAAGAATCCCTTTCAGCTGTTGCAGGATGACTACAGTTGCTGCTCCTGCCATAAAGCCTATTATCGTTGCATGTGACAGAAAATCCACTATAAACCCTAGCCTGCAGCACAGTAAACACAGTAACTATTAAGAAAACCGTAAAAGGAGATGTCAGCATGTTAACCGAAAAAGGAGATATCAGCATGTTCTTATTGCTTGAAGTGTCTTTATCCTTGTTGACTGTTTACCAAATCTGAAAATAATAGGTCAATCACCGTTTATGGTTCTTCTTAATTATTCATATATATACCAAAAAACGAAAGAAAGAAGGATCTCTTGCAACACAGAGCAGCAAAAGACAAGAAGGCCAGCTATTTACCTTAATATGCCAAGGGAAGCTTGAAACACTCCGGCAAAGAATGTGGCAGTGAATGCAAGATGGAGATAAAGTTTGGGGTTCTCATTAGCATTAACTTCATTCCCTAACATAGATGCTGTGAGGAGAGATGCAACAGCAACGGTCCCCACTGCCAAATCTCTTGAACTTCCCATCATTGCATAAACCAATGGCGGAATAAAGCTTGAATCTGCATGCGTTTAGACACAAAGTCTATGAGAAACTGCTCTTATATCAATCAGTTCAGCTAAAATCTGCACTATGTTGGTGATTTTCATACTAGAACTTACATAGACCAAGAATTGGTGGCAAGTTAGCTAGCTTGGCATAACTTATCCCCTGAGGAATAGCAAGACTAGCGATGGTGATCCCAGCAATAAAATCACTTCTCAAGAAATCAAAAGTGTAACTAGGGGCCCAATCGAAAATCGGAAGGAAATATTTTATGCCTAATATGAATCTTCGCGAAGTGGGCTGGTTCTTGAATTGCCTGAGAGGATCATCAGGAAAGAAAGTCTCTTTAAGATTATATTTCAGCGACTTCACAAATGGTTGCGGTGGTGGAATCGCTACTCGATGTGCACTCTCCGCGTTAGTGGACGGAAAAACATAGTCGGCGTTGCCCATTTGCACAAGATTTGGATTTAGCTCTAAAATTTGGTTAATTTGTTTAAATGTATGTGCGTGGCTAATGCTCTAAATCTCGAGAGATGGTGGGTGGAGAAGATAATAAAGAGAGAGGAGATCGCCGGCGTTGTGAGAGTAGTGAGAAGTGTGCGGACTGGCCACGGATTTATAGAGGGTGGGGACTGGACTATAAGGAGATGCGTGTGGACTGTTGAGAGGGGGGATTAGCATTTTCAATGGGTCATGAAAGTAATTTTGTAAGAAAAAGGTGTACAGTTATTCGAAAATTTATTTTGTTTTTCTGTATTCTTTTTAGCCTTGCCTTCCACCTCGTGCCCTGTGACTCTGCTTTTGAAGTAAGGTCTCCTCTCCAAGCCACAGAGACGCAAAATCCAGGAAGCCCCCTTCTATTTTATAAATATAGGACGGCTTTTTTTCTGGCCACCAGGGAATGTCATTGTGGCTTGGTGCACTGCCATTGGACAGTTCATGGAGGCCACCTGGAGACGTGTTAGATAACCGTTGGTTCGTGAGATGTGATACCAACACAGGCTACTAATTAATGGATCCCTGCTTGACCAAATCTTTGATGCGGCCCTATTATTGCACCTCGTATTTTTATATCTGATGGAGCCTATTTTTTTTTTTTTAAACCTACATATATCTCAATTAATACTAGATTTTAAAATTAATAACTTTAAAATTTATAAAACTCAAATAACTAATTTATAAAAAAAATTTAATATCTAATTAGTTGAACTAAATCCTTCCAAACTAATAACACCTAACTTAATTTATAGGCAGTCCATGTACAAGAAAATTAACCTGTGAGTAATTAATGTTGTCCGCAAGACAAAATCCTCCTTAAATCAACTTTGAACAACGCCTAATGCATGCTTTTCGGATCTTTATCTCGGAGTTGATTGCTTTACTTTTTCATAGCTCTATGATTGCAGAAAGAAAGAGACATAGCCCCTCTCCCCAGGAAAAAAATCAAGCTTAAGGGCAACATTAAAACTTTGACTTCAAATTCTAGGCGTCACATATAAGAAATAAATATATAATAATTCGGCAGTACGAATTAGAAGGAGATAGTTGCGTGAGTAAAAAGCATAATTGTTAGACGTTAAACCTTGCAAATGAAGGGTTAACGTTTTCTATCTCCTAATAACTAGATGGCTGACTAATCTTCAATCATCACGAGATCTGAAGACTGTTTTCAAAGAAAGATTCTACACTTACCAAACAAATAGCTGAGACCAATACGGGATTAAGTGGCTGATAAACATTTAAATTGTACAAGAAAATTTGTAAGTGTCAACATCTCGAACGTAATCTTTTAAAATAACCCACATTTATGAAGGCTCTATGTTATATTTCTAACTAGAGCAAGCTAAAGAAAATTGTACGTGGAGATCCAAATTGTTGGTGTCTATCATTATATGGCCGGTACCTCTTCTTTTTAATTAGAACGGTACTGGATTGCGGATATCAAAGGTCGGAATCCATGCACTTGAGCGGGCATAGAAACTCCTAGCACTTTTCCTTCTAATTATTGCACAAACATGAAAAACAGAAAGGAAACCCAACATTGATAATTTGAAGCCCCAGGTCCAAGAGGCAAGGGCATGATTTCTACTAGGTAAGGAGGTTGACCGCTAAGAGAAGCCGAGGCAGAGAGAACACAAAAGCGTTTTGCTTTGTTTTAACGAGAGAGAAAGCAAAAGCATTTTGTTCTCAACGTCCACAATTCTAGTATCAGACGCAAGACCATATTTTGTTCTCAATGTCCACAATTCTAGTATCAAACGCAAGACCACATGTGGAATTAATATATTATAAAACTACCTTATCTGCTTGAGGGGACATCCTATTTCCATGTGTAAAATTAATTAGTCTTCGGGTCAAAAATGAAACGCATACGAGTCTAGAACGCTAACAACACCACACCGTTGGTTTTTACCGGCCAAATTTGACGGCCCCGGGGCCTTGGCTGACTTGGATACCACTTACCGGCAATGAAACGGCAGGTTAGGACACGTGTTAACATCATGCGTGACCATCTTACATTTCCTTGATTTTGTGCACGAGATTAATGTACCCACCTGGCTTAGTTGTCATGTCCAAATTGCAAACAACATAGAGTGATGGATCTAACTCATTTAATCAGATTTTGTGGCCAGGTTATCGTTTTCATCAGCTTTTGTTGCCAAGTCGTGGAGTTTTTCTTTTTCAATATGTGCTCATATTTTGTACTTTTCCATACCTCTCAACAATATTAAGGGGATGATGCTGTGAAAATATTTCAAATAATATAAAGTGGAAGTATTTTTTATTAGTGTTTTTTTTTTTAAGTAAAAAAGCTTGTATAACAGCTAGGATGGGTGAAAAGCCACGCAATAACAAAATTCCCCCAGGTTGTTAAATAATTTTAATTTCAAAAGTTGGTACAATGATTAAAAGATTAGTACTCCTTTCTTATCTATTAAGATTTTTTTTTAATTCTGACATGAATAATTTATTTTTAATTGGATCAGAATAGTGAATCTTGTTTCGGTGTTTGAGAGTTGCTATAAATTTAATCATAAAATAAAATAAAAAATCCTAAGAGATTGACACGATGATTTAGGAGATTTGCTAAATTTCTTGAATTTTTTTAATTAAAATGTTGGGATCAACACCATAAAAAATTTAATTATTAAAGTATGAATACACTAGGTTGGTGTAAGAGACATGCCTTTAAAAATATCCAGGGAAAAAATTAATCATCATATGTTCTAGAAGCAATTTTGTCAAGAGACAAAAGTGAAAAAAAAAAAAAAACACCAGGGCCCTCCTCAAGTCCTTTACAAATTTCCCTTTTAAAATGGTTTTTAAATTACTTTTTATTAAATTAATATATTTTTAGATATTCTTAAATAATTTTTATATACTTAAATTAAAAACAAAACAAATACAAAATAACATCTTAATTTCAAGTATTTTTATCTTAAAAAATATTTTTAAAACATTCATTACACTACATTACTTAAACACACTACTAAACATACCGACCAATCCTCTGAAGCACCATCCAACAAGGAAGAATCGAAAAATATCAACCGATGGTACGTGATGTAAAGTTAACCTACTAAAATTAAAGTAATTAATTGTTGAATTATAAGCTGTAAACTTCTCGTGAAGTGTATTTGTCTACTTGAAGACGAATAAAAAAATTAAACAAGTTGTTGGTAACATGACAATTGACAACAAGGCTTCGACATTTGTGTTAGCGGTGCGGTAGCGTTTTATGGAGGAAACCAGACATAAGACAATATGGCATCTTTAAGCTTTGTTTTTTCTTCGCAGAAAGAAGAGTCTCAAGAACATCTCTAATAATCATTTGACAACGTGAATGGACTCCAAGATCGGCACAAGACGTCATCATATATAATTCCTAGTAAAACTAAAATAATTACTTTAAATTTAAATAAATGATACTAAACAAGTCTAGTAAAAACAATTGCTTAGAATGTCATTAATTATAGTATATACCTGCAATGTCATTTTACTCAAACAAGCTATAGAATTTGGTTATTTTTCTTAGTAATCTTTAATTTTCAATATGCATGTATAGTTTGATTCTATATATATATATATATATATAAGAAGCACCTGCAACTAATTTCAAAATTAAACTTCAGTGAGTTTGAACTCTAAATCCGCATTTTACTCATTTAAATACGTAGGATTAATGAGAAGATACACTAATTAATTTAAACATTTAAATACATAGGATTAGTGTGAAGACACTGGATCAAAGGTATCTCTAAAGATGGAATAAAAAAAATAATAAAAAAACTCTTTTTCTAAAGAGACAATGTCAGGATCAGGAGTGAAGGTATCACGGGTATGAGGCTCTTAATCACCTAAAGACATATATAGGACAACCTCGCGTCAGGGAACCCAAGAAGTCTCGCTTTATGAGATACTAGTTTTTTAATGTTGACTAAGTTGATCCCATGGTTTTGCTAGCTATCTGGGTATCTGTTCTTCTATGGCTGCTGAGATGTGGGCAGTATTTCATGGCATAGATCTTATTTGGCGTCTGGGTTTCAGACATTTTGAGCTTGAGGTGTATTAATTCGGCAGTTCTCGCTGCTGGTTTGAGTCGGAATGGGGCGGTTCGTTTGGAGAGCCCTATTTCAGATATGGTTCAGCAGGCTCTTGCACGGCAGTGGACAATACGAGCTCGTCATGTGTTCCAAAAATCTCTGCACGGATTGACTAGCTAATTTTGGACACGATGTTTCTTTAGGCACTCATGACTTTAAATACCCCATGAAGAGCTTGTCAGCTCTGTTGTACGCAGACATGATTGGGGTTACCATTCCCCTTATAACCAGGCTGCAATTTCTTCTTTCTGGGCTTCGTGATCCCATCGTAATTATGAACTAATTAGGGTGTCCAATAAATTGACCAGATAATCCATCATTGCTAATCCTTTTAAAAAAAAAAATCCTAACAGGGATATAGCCGTTCTTCTCAAGTTCTCATAATGCAGCACTAATGATAAATAGCATGGAGAAAACAAATTGAAATTCTGGACAAGTCCAGCAAATAAAACAACTAATCAAAGAAGAAAATTTGTTCTGATGCCAAATGAAAATTTTAAATAAATGAAATTATGTACGTACTCAACTAGTGATATTTAATACCAGTTTTTGTTTTTTGAACCTCGAGTCCATCTCAAGTATATATCTGTCAGTGGTCGGAAAAATAATTCTATTCTTCTGTAGGAATTGTGTGTGTGTGTGTAATTATTGGAACTATGATAGAAATACATATATAAAAGAAGATCTACGATCAATCTCGTCGTCGTTTTATTATAACATAAATTTAATAAACTATGTTTCATTTTGAATCAGATTCTTTTCATTTTCTTTGAGGTTAGAAGGCAAGGACTGGCCGCTATTGTGGGCAGATGCGCGATGCATATCGTCGCCCCATACCACAGATCTGGTCTACAATAAATTAGAAAATTTTCACGTGGTTTCTTTTATTTCTCTATCTTTTAATACCTCTTTTGTCGCTTATGTTTAATTTTCTTGATATGTCATGACACACTTCTACAATTTTTTTTCCCTTTTATTTTCCACACACTCTATCCTTCAATTTCAAATGTCTTAAACACACATCTGGTCATCCCAACTTCGAAGCACATCAATAAGCTTAATCTGGACTGCAAAAAAAATTCATATGCAGTCCCTTGGCTAGTCTCTTTCACTGTGAACACGCGTGTAGTCGAGGTCACTTTTAACTTGGCACATGTTATTGCCTGGCCCTTTTATATAGAGTGATGGGGCACTGCAAAAGCATGTTCAGGATCAATGTAATCAATAGAAAAGAGAAGGAAGAAGAATGCGGTAGATTACCAGCAAAAAGCGGTCAAATGAATCTCTCGATGATTATCAAAAAAAAAAAAAAGCGGTCAAATGAAAAAATATATATAGAGAGAGTGACAAGAAATAAATTAAATGGCCAAGGAGAATTATTTCAGTGAAGTGGGTGTAAAGATTAATATCCAATATGATGATTGTTCGTGCTTAATTAGATCGATGATATAATTAAAGAATGGAAAATAAATAAAACTATATTAAATTAGTTAATGTTCTGCAAGGAATAGTTGCATACACGCACCCCAATTATTTAATGAACCACTTTACTCCCACAAAAGATTTGTGCTAGGTGTACATGTGAGATGAATATCCCATATTGTAATGAGACAAGAAAGGCATTAGCTATTTATTGGAGTTGATTTTCATCCTTATATATAAATTCCAACACAAAATCGGAAGCCTATGCATCTTCCTAAATATGGCCAACTTTCTAACAAATTGATTTCAAGGTCGAAGCTTCAACTTGGAATATTGAGTGGCGATTGTTTGCTCCCCCGTAGATGAGCAAAAGAGATAAACTCTTAGTTTTGAATATTGCATTTAGATTGTTAAATATTATTGCCAGAGAGGGAGTTGTGTTCGAATGAAATAGGCGTGCATGTGTGAGAGAGACATTTGTGGAGCGCACATATGAGTAAAGTAATTATCCCATGATGATGATTATATACAAGATAGACAATCAATAGTTTAATTGATCTAGCGAAACGCAAGTTTAATTCCCATTAAGGTATTCCTAGCTTCATTTTTATTTTATTTTTACTATAGGGGTATTTCTATTTATAAATAAACCGAGATTAAATTTCTCCACAGACAATTTTAAGGGGGACAGTTTGTTATACTGACTTGATATATATATATATTTCGATAAATTTAACAAATCTTTTTAATACCCAGTCTGTCCGGTGATGGGTGAGGCAAGAGATGATTAATCTTCTGGTCCTGGCCATGTGTTGGGTATATTTAAAATATATTAAATAATTTTTATTTATTTTTAAAAATTTATTTTTAATATTAACGTATAAAAAAAGATATATAATATTAAAAAAATTAGATTATAATAAAAACAATTTTTTTTAAATACAGGTTAACCTGTATTTTCAGACTAATAAAAAGGCTTCACCGCGGGTCATGACTGATCATGATGATAGAGATGAAGATTCAACATGGTGATGGGAAGACAGGTAAATTTCCTACCGCTGAGTTTGAAGAGATACTTATATATTATTAGTCATTAAGACAGAGATTCGCTTAAGAAAAGAGAGACAATGCCGATAAGAGGATTATTAAGGTAGTCGTGCGGTCTTGCTGTGACTCTAGCTAATCTAGACCAGGCCCTTCTGCTTCCAAAAGTGTAGTTTCCACTTATCCTGAAAATTAGGATCCCGATAGGTAATCATTTTGTTTTTCTTTTTAATTTGAATATATAGTCCATTAGCAGTTAGAAACGAGAGCGAGAAAAATATATATTTCGGTCACAATTAATTTGAAAATGAGTTTATCCAACGTGTTAATTAATATCCCCATAGATCATAGGAGGGTAATTATAGGGACATTATAAGATTTTATGCTATGTTTGATACTGTGTCATTTGATAAATCATGTAAGATAATGTATGATAAATTATAATAAATTCATTATAAAATCATAAAGATCTTATAAGATTTTGAACATACGATATATATATATATATATATATATATATATGTTTTTAAAAATATTATAAAACCCTTGTTTTGTATCCAAATATCCAAACTGCCGAAATGATGGATAATTAAATTAAAAGGATATATGATTATAAAAAAATGGATATGATCAGTATTGTATTGATAAATGAATAATTTTTAAATACATCTAATTAGTTTATGTTTTATCTTAATTTTTATATTCTCTCCTTGTACTTGTATAAAAGAGAAATTAATAATAATAATAATAATAATAATAATAATAATAATAATAATAATAATAATAATAATAATAATATAACCTTCAGCTATAGCAGGACTTATCATCTGTCATCAAGAGTGGTATAAATCAAATTTCAAAGATTAACTTGAAAACTAACCTGCAATGGTATTAATTGGGAAATTTAATTGTTGAGAAATAAAATTATTTTTAAAATAAAATTTATTTGATTATTTCTTTAACATCTTTTATTGGATTGCTATTTAATTATATGCTCTGAATTCAAACTTCACTTATATAGAAAATGATCTCTAACATTAAATTATGATATGATAAAAAATTTTAGATAGTTGTTTTTTATTTGTTTATTGTATCACATCAGTTTTTTTTTCTAAGTTTGTTCTTTTTTTTCTTGTTCTTTTTTTATATTTTACTTTGATTATTAATTTTATGATTTTTTTAACATATTTTCAATGACTATCCATAAAAAAATCATCGAGTGCATGAAAAGAAAAATAGGTTATCAGGCTTTATCATTTTTTTCATAATTTTCGAAGATAAACCCGGACACCCAAGTCAAATTTAGAGAAAGCAACGTACAACATATCTAAAATTAAGCTGACTATATGTGTATTGGCTGGTAGCTAGGATATGATTACATATTAGCAGTTCAGCTTCCAAATACATTCTTCGTCTATGGTGGTTGGTGTTTCTATCTTCCATTGTTTTATGCGTGTGGAAAAACCTTCCCAAGTTGAGATCTTCCGGATAAAACTTCCATGCAGTCCTAGATAAAGCCTGCTCGATCCCCTCAAGAAATCTTAATGGGCTATTCTTTTCTTCCAATTAGTTGCTCAAGATCAATGATGTTATGAGAGAATTCCACACATCCTTTACCAAAAAGTCCTCCACTTAACCTTGATGATGCAATACAATACCAAAATATTCAAGTCCTTAATTAGTTCTATGAAGAATATTATTAAATTTTGATTGAAGTGAAACAATAATTGAAGGTAAAAAGCTTTCCATTAAGTCGAAACCCACCATCACTAAAGAACATCATTAATGTGCTCAAGTTTGTGATTTGTGCATCTACTATCTCCGGTTGGGATTTGTACAAGTGTCAATGCTGAATATTCTGTGAGATATTGGGTAGAAAATCTTCTTGGCTCCCATCTCTAAGTGATTTAATCACTTTTTTAACTTCCATCAAGCATACGTACCTGGGTTCGAGAGTGTGCATACTTGTTATTCTCTAATTCCTTATATATTTATTAGATTTATATGACATTGAATAAGCCGTGGAGATTAATCGTGTGTAAATTTGCACACATCCCACATAAATAAATAAAAAAAAGTTGTTCGTGCATCAATTCGCAACATTTAACAACTTATGGTTAATTTATTGCAAGTTGCTTGCATTAGCAATCTATTTTCCCTTTCAATAGAAGTATCTAAGTGCTGTGTATTGTGCGCGCGCCTTTCTCAGTTCTCACTCGTCAACCTTGTATAGTTTATTGTTGAATAATGTAATAGCTGTTTATAATTAGTTTACGCAATAACCTAATTCAGGTTTTATATGTGTGGCTAGGGTTTGGCTTACACGTGATAGGAAATGGGAATGCTACCTTTTAATTCGACATTCTTGATACGATGTAAAGAAAACCCCACCATCTTATTGCCCTAGCTAATTATTTTTTTTGTCAAGCAAGCATTTTAATATAATAATTTATATTATTAAGTAAAATTTTAGAATATGATTTTATTATTTTTAAAATACTCTCTTAAATAAAAATAAATAAATTTCAAATTTATACAAGTTTATATTATTTTATATTTAATTTTATCAAATAAATAAGGATGGTGAGGTTTAAACTCAAAACTATTTAATCATTAAAATATATTATATAAAAAAATTATTTTAATTTAATAGTAAGATTTTAAAATATAATTTATATTATTTTTTAGTATTTTTTTACACCAAATTCCATTCCCACCTAGTGTTGCTTCGCTCTAGCATAGTGTCCCCATTGCAAGATTTTGTCATTACATAAGCATAACAATTTCTTAAGGGCCCAGGCAAGTTTTTGACTGGAAAATGATAATGTAAGCACAACGTTTGGAATAGCCAAATAATTATGCGTAATGGATCCGATATAGTGATTGAATGCAGAATGCAGTTTGCCAGCTTGCAAAAAAATTTTTGGCTTTAAGCATGGCTCAAGCTAGTTGGCAAATGAAATTTAAGTAGTAGCTGCCATTGCCATAATTAATAGAGCCATTTCTTATTAATTAACAATAGCAGATGATCACGCAAGATAATTTGAGACAAATCCAACCATTCTCTCTCTCTCTCTCTCTCTCTCCATTTTTTTTTGTCTTTTCATTTTCAATGCAAGAAAATGCCTGTATGATGAAGTGAGAAACCAGGGTCGCTTTCAAAGTTGGACCAAAGTGGTGGGATTATAGAAGGCAGATGTTGAGTCCAGAAACAACAAAGGCAGTTTCTGCTGCATCTCATTCAGAGTCAACAGTCTCCTGCACAATCGAGTAATTCATCTTCAGCATCACTAAGATTTCATAATATAATTGATGCAGCGGAAGTTAAAGACCATAAAAGGAAACAAGAATTTAAATAAGTAAAAGAGGTTGTAAATGTGAATTTCAAGTTTGCAAATTTTATTTTTTCTGGAATAATAATTTTTAAGTTTTTCTTTAGAAGGTTTGTCAAGCTTTAAATAGAATAAAAATTCTATTTTAACAGAAAAATAAAATAAAATTATAAAGTAAAAAACATAAAATTTGAAAAATATAAGAAAAATAGTAAAAATTACCAGGTTCCAAAATGAGATTTTAAAAATCTAAAAGTTCAACAATCAAAGTAATAATTTTATATAAAATTTTAAATATAATTCAACAATTAAATAAAAAATCATAGATTGTTTAAACTATTATTTTAATCTAGCACGACAGAATCTTCCCTTGAACCTGGACATATATTAATGATTTATAAATATATTTGTTAAATTTTTTATACATTTAGAATATATCTTCATCTAATTATAATAAATTCACATCTAATTATTTAAAATTAACCGTTATCAACATCATAAAATATCTCCCAACTCACTTTGCCTTGGCAAGCCTTCAATTCTATGAGACACATCTCACTTATCATAAGTCCCTAATTGATGAGACACATCTCACTTATCATAAGTCCCTAAATGATGGATGAAATTAACAAAATGCAAATTACCAGGGTCATGCAAATTGATAAATGATTTTGTAGGCTGTTATCTGTATTCCATTTCCCTAATGAAAAGCAATAGTAGTTCTGGGAGCGCTTGTATATATAGCGAATATTTCGCAGGCTATCAAAATGACTTGAAAGGCTAATTAGTTTTCGCAGACTTAATGATCTCTTTATCTACATTATTGGTTGACTTTTATAAAATTTCAAGGCATTTGGAAGACACCATAAGTGAATCCTCCCAACTGAGAGCACGAGCATCATCTTTTGGGATTGGTGGCTACAGAGAATGTATCTGCATTGACCAATGATATTCATGGTTCTTAAATAACGCTGACATTATTCCATCTGAATTATAGTTTAAGTCCTGTTCCTGCTGGGACTTTTACACAGTTTTGAAGATCCATTAGCTCTATTATTGAGTTAGCAGGACATGTGTAACATGGCCCACATGAAATGTGGCAGTACTGTTGGTTGCATCATACTGTGATAATTGAACTCTAAACAATGCTCATGGGACAGCAATTGGAAGAGCAAACATTGAACCTGTGTCTTGTTCTTGCCAGGTACGTGGAAGGAACGGGTAATCGGCCCACAAAAAGGATGATCATTGAAATGGAAATCAGAAAGAGAGCCATGAAAGCGATGGGAGGAGCACAGGTAACACGCAATGTCATTTGGTGTGAACCGAATGGAGTCACGGAATTGGAAAGCTCATTAATCAAGTCTGAGAAACAGTCAACGGATGGTGCTAAGGCCATCCTTACAAATTCACCCATAAGGAAAAAAGAGGAGATTCGGGGTATTCTGAGCTTTCAGAGGTCGAGGTGGGAATATATGGTGCAGATCATATCCGTATCACCGCATGGACTCATGAAGGTCAGATAGAAAATGAGAATTTGTCCAGGAAAAAAATGCTTGATGAATAATAAAATTATGATGCATTAGAGCCTCTAGACATTCTTGACATGCCCTCCAATTTTCCTTTGATTGTATAAAGATTATGTTGGATTGAGCACAGTAGATATGGAACTTGTTCTGTCTCGATCATCTTCGAAGTTAAATCATACTAGTTATGATGAGGGACGCGTCCCCCTGAGTTCACGATGCGTCCCCTTAAGCTAACGATGCTCGAACTGGGGATGTTTGGACCGACCTCACCTCTCTACAGTACGACCGGAGTCCTGACCTTGCCTCCTCGGTGGACTCGGACTCGCCTCTCCTCTCCTCAGTGGATTGACCACGCGTCCTCTTGGATTAGCCAAGAGTCTCTGAGGACTTTGTGTCCCTCCTTGGCAGATCCGCCGCGTGTTCTTCTACACAGAAACTCAATAACTAAACTCATGTGCAGTACCTTCGACTATCAAGAAGCAAGGGAAGAAGGATTAAAATAGGGTTAAAAATACAAAGATTTCTAAAATTTTATTTTCATTTTTTAAATATTAATATCACTATGTTTTTTGAAAAGGTTTATAATGCTTTTTATAGGCCATAAAAAAACCTGATCTAAATTAGAAAACAAAATCAAAATTCTAAAACATAAAGAAAAAAAATCTAAAATCTAAAATAAAACAACAAATCATGAAAAACATAAAAAATAAAATAAAATTAATCAAAACAATATCTTATAAGTCTAATTTTAGGAGACCATTATGGTCTGACATCTGAAAAAATGAATTCATATTAAAAAAACAATCTACAAAATCATACAATCAAATTTAAACTTGAATATTTTGTTATGATTTGTTTTAATCAATATTTTTGTTTATTACAACTAGATTTTTTCTTAGAATCAAACTTGTCCCACTAATGTATAAAAGCATTTGATAAATTATATATATATTTGCAGTATTATTATAATATTGTAACCTATAAAATGGTGTTATAATATGCTCGTATTAGTCTTATCTCTATACAAATTGATGTGACATGTAATTATATTAAAAAACTAAAAAATATGAGTGTTTTATTATGAATGAAGACTCAATGAACTATGAATTGTTAAAGTATAATAACGTTTTTTCCCTCCACGGTAATAACCAATGAAGTGAAAATTAAAGGGTAAAATAGTTTTTTCATGAAATTTAATTGGCATTGTCAAATTAATTAGGGTAAAATGATATTTTTATATAATTTTTAGCATAATGAGATGATTTAATTATCCTAAAAGAAAATTTAAAAATAAATTTATGACTAAGAGATTTTTAGTTTTTTCATCATGTTTTCTTATTATAATCAAGTGTATTGAGAAATAATATGATATTTTGATAAATATAATATTAGTAAAAAAGAAGTGTCTATCCATTTCGAGCGGTGTGTGTAACGTAGCTTAACAATATTTAAATCTTTTTAGTAACCCCTCCATTCCAGGAAAACATGTATGATAACGAACCTTTAAGTTTGTGCCAATAACTTTTTTTTTCTTTTTATCTTTCTTAATTTTTGCACTAAGCCTTTTGAGTTTTTTTGTTATTCATTGAATTTGATCTATAATTTTTAGTTATATTTAATTTTTATTATTTTATTATTATTCTTTTACTATTTTTTTAATTTATTTTATTTTTTAATCTCATTCCTTATTATATCATTACATTGTTTTTTTTTAATAATATTGATAAGCAGCGGCAGAACCAGGGTGTAGCAAGTAGGGGCCCGGGCTCTTGTAAAATTTTTTTAAATTTTTTATTATTTAATATTTTTAATTTAAATAAATAAATTTTTTAATAATATATATATATATATATATATATATATACATATTAATTTTGACCTCCCCTATAAAATTAACTTAGCTCCGCCCCTGTTGACAAGCATTTATTTTTTGTATTAATCATTGTTTTTTCTTTTGTTGTTAGTTCTTTTATAATTATAAATTAATTAAACTTATTGATTTTATTAATTTTAATGAATGATCTGAGATCCAAAATTTTCTTGCTTTTTTAAAGTGATCTCATTGTTTAAGTATGTATTTTTATATTTATGTTACAAAATTTAACCTAACTCACGACGTAAAACACTCCAATTATCTAGTAAATGGCTATGAGCCATCAGGGAAAGAGTCAACAAAGAGAGGGCACATATTCTTTGTTCTTCAACCTCTAATCATCTCTTACATATTGTTTGTAAACACATGCAACACAACCTCCAAAAACTTTCATCTTATATTTGTTGGATATACGACCAAAGTCCCACATTGGTTAAAAATAGGGAGGATCAAGGGTATATAAGGATGGACAAATATCTTCATTGGTATGAAGCCTTTTGGTTATAACCCAAGAGCAAATCCATGAGGGCTTAGGCTCAAAGTAGACAATATCATACCAATGTGAAGATAGGTGGTGTCCATAATCCTTACAAATGGTATCAGAGTCATGCCCCTGAGTTAGCAATGATGGATAAATCCTCAGAATGTCGAACAAAAGATGGTAGGCCCTAATTAAAATCAAGATGTAATCCATAGATCATCTCTATTGGATAGGCGGTGTGCTCCCGATGCTTCATGGACGTGTCCTGATCTCAACACGGTGAAGAGGAGTTGACCTAGAAAGATCAAAAACTCTCAAGTCAGGTAGTGCTCTTTGGATGCTTCATGGATGTGTCCTGACCCCAACACGATGAAGTACAGAGAAGTAGAAAATGAAAAATCCTGGTTGACAGAGAGTGGATGGATAAATGATCGTTTAAGGAGAGGCTCAGTGGTCCTTTGTTCGAGGGAAGGATTGTTGGGTATGCGACCAAAGTCCCACATTGATTAGAAATAAGGAGGATCAAGGGTATATAAGGATGGACAAGGTATGAGGCTTTTTGGATATAACTCAAAAGCAAATCCATGAGAGTTTAGATCCAAAGTGGATAATATCATACTAATATAGAGATAGGTAGTGTTTATAATTCTTAGAATACTTATGCACATTTAAGTAGTAAAAGGTACTTTAAACTAAAAAAAACTTATTTTACAACCACTATGGAGCGCAATTTAAGCAGTTTCAATCTCCTAATCCCTCATCGGCCTTGTAAAAACTGTGGTCTTTTGAGGTTTTCTTCAAACCTCAGCAGAAAAACTGCTACACCTGATCTTTTCGATTTCTTGGTATCAATTATGCTTTTTAGTATTCATATTAATATTAAACGATTGAAGAATCAAAATATGGGATAGGATAAAGCTGAACACTACAGAATATAGAAACTAGAGTTTTCGAAGGGAAGATATGAAAAGGAAAAAAGTGAAAGAAACAACCACTTCTACAGGTTATAACACAGCACATGATCCAGCAAGACCTTTTCTCCATCACTTAAAACTCTCCACCTATCAACTAGCATCCATCCTCCATTCCCTCTTGATCATTTGCTGCTAGAAAGAAAGATGCTTAGTTTTTTGTCCTTCTATGAAGAACTTTTCCAACCCCTCCTTTCCTCGCATCCCTAATCAGATTTGAACTCTCAACTCGTGTTAATTCTGATTCGGGCTGTCCCACCATAAACCATCATGAACATGAAGTATATGCAGATGGTAAAGTGGGTTGGATATTGGTGGTCCAAAAATGAAAGCATGCTTGTGGATCTTGTGTAGAGGTATCAATTCCAACTCGTAATCCATGCCACTTTAGCACACCACATATCACCGATCGAATTTTGTTGACCCTACCTCAAAAAAAAAAAAAAATGATTTTCACCACTCGTGATATAACGTTGTGGGCATGAATGAAGGGTCCTAATTCTGTGTCTACTTGGTGTATAACTAGCTATGGTTGAGCAGTTGCCACACATTGGTGGTTTTCGTGGCATTTTGTGTAGGTACTTCCATAATCAGGCAACACAAATCAAACGAAACATAGATGCATGGAAATTGAAAATAAAAAACTTACACTTCTAGTTTGTTATGAGTATGTTTTCCACTTCCTCGAAGGTTTGAACTTGGAAATTGTGCAATTTACAAGAGTCACGTGTGAATCAACTTGTTGTCATTGGCTCAAATTCTGCCTCCTGTATGGATTAGAGAAGTTAGTAGCCTTGTCAGGAATGCTGCAGTAAAGTCTGTTGAAGCTATTAGGTGTCTTCGTAAATGCCTTCTCAAATTCCTTCTTTTCATGTGGAAGAATCAATCAATTTATTTCTTTAGTGGTCATTGTTTCCACATTAATTTCTTTGAGCTCAACATTTGATATGCTTCTATCTTCAATCAAGCCCTCCTTTCTTACGAGTGTATCTAGCTATCGCTTTCACCTAGAGTATAACACAATAAACGAAGGGCTCCTGAAATCAGGCACAGGATAACTACTGCTCAGAGGAGAGAATATTTAAAAGCAAGGGATCCCCGGTAGAATATTATTAGTGAATGATAAACGAAAGGAAACACAAGGAGTAGAGATGGGCATGTATGATGTGAATCGGACATTTGATGAACAAGTTCATACCAGGGAGGAAGAAATGAGAGGTTGCGTTTCTAGGTGGACAACTCCTCATTTAAGACTTGGAATTTTCACTTGTTAGCCCTAGTTCAAATCATGAGAAAAATGATATGGAATCTAGGGATAACAAGGTTTCCTCCATGGTGTAGCAAAAAAAAAAACAGTTATGCTATATATTTAGAAGCCTCTGTGAATTAAAATATTTGAATTGAAAATGTTTAACATGCTAGAGAGTGATATAATAATTATTCAAATAGTATCAAAACTTTAATTATTATCCTGTTTTCTTCGACAACAGGATGATCATCATAGTTTTGCTTATGAGAAAATGAAACGTGTTGAAGCTCAGTACTTCAATCCTCTACGTAGCAGCCCGTGCATCACCGACCTGCCTAACCCATTTACAAAGTTCTTGGCCTGCTTGCAGAGTAGGCTGTAGGTCATGCCCTCCATTATTTCTCTTTAAGGACCACAAGAATGACCGTCGTCAATCTAGAGTTGACCTATCAAGACAGTAGACACCCTAGTGTTGGATTTATCTCCAAAACCTACTCCAAGAGTGAGGAAACTGGCCCGCATTGGCCGACTCTAGTTTGTCGAGCAATATAGATGGGGAGAGCTTGAAGATGAGCATGGTCTGCCTTCTCCCATGACTTGTAGCTGCCACCATGGAAGTTCAAAGAAAGGAAATTGGCCACTCCCTTAGCGGTGTTTTAAAGGTACCCATAATTGTGTCCGATCCAGAAACAAAAAAAAAAAAGAAGGTATTCTCAAATAAACAATTTAATTTAAAAGTTTAAAATATAAGGTGATGCTAAAAATATAATTTATATTATTTTATTATGTATTTTTTTAAATATACATGTATATAACATTTTGTTTTTAATTTTTCATATTAAATAACTAATTTAATTCAAAAATTTAAATTATTAAGTAATATTTAAAAATACAATTCGTACTATTCTTAAATATTTTGTGAAAGATTACATCTCTACGAGCTTTCAACTTTTGTCATGATTGCGTCTCTCTCTCTTCATGTCTTTTCCCCCTTCAAGTTTACGGTGACACTCAACGGTTCAACAGGATTGGTAGTGCCTGTTCAAAGAAGAAGAGAATTAATGTAGGACATTTGGGCCTTTAGTTAAAGCCCAATGTTCATGTAACAAGCAGGCCAGGATAAAATAGGCCTTTTATGCAATAAGGCTCGAATTGCAGTTAAAGAAATGGGCCTTTAAATTTGGAACGGTAACGACGACAGGTGAAACACCCTCCCCTGCCTTTCTGTTTCAGCTTCAGGCAGTTCCCATCAAGAATAAATAAATAGTTCTTTTACCTCTCTTTGTTATTTCAAGAACCAATTTAACGGTCGATTGATAGTTCTATAATTCAATAAAAAAAATTTCTAATTTTTATTAAAAAATTAAAATTTTATTTTAATTATTTTTTAAAAAATATTGACAATTCAATATAAAATAAAATAAAGAATAAGTGCAAAAAATAAAAAAAAAAATATTTTAAGCAGATAAAGTTTTTTATTCATCATTGTTAAAGGTAATAGTGATCATTTTTTAAAGTTTTTTTTATATTTTTAATTTTTAAAATTTATTTTTAATATTAACACAGTATACTAAAACGATGCACAATCATAAAAAATAAAATAAAATCTTGTGATCCAAACTATCCATATTCAAATAGGCATTCATATCTGAAAATCATTGATGCCAATAAAAATATTGTCCTCCAGGTCAAAACTTCTTCAAAAAATCACATCATTCATTCAGGTCAGGGAAGCGGTTGATTTCTTATCAAGAGGGAAGCCTTTTTGTATGCTACAAAATCCCAAGACTTCTTATATTCATTATGTTTTTTAGCGAGGAATGAATATATAGAGAGAGAAAAAATAGATAAGTGACCCGCACTTCTACGCTCTCTGCAAGTTGTGTTAAATTTTTTCTACAGTAAAAAAAAATGATACTAAAACAATGATAGCATTTCTAAAAGGATAAATGTTTTTTGAAATTTATATCATTAATTTGAATATATTCAATAAGCTTAATTAATTTAATAATATAATTATAAAAAATAATTAATAAAATAATAATAATTAATTCAAAACAATGAATTCTTATTAATATTATAAAAAAATACCATTAATTGTTTTTTCAAAAATTCAAATGATCTTATATGATAAAAAACAAAAAATAAATTAGAATGAAATAGCTTTATAAAAAAATAAAAAGAAAATTCTTAGACTCAATTACTTACAAAACAAACGTTAAAGAACAAATTAAAAAAAATAAATTAAAAAAAAACTTACTCTTATATGTCAAACTCATAATTCTTTTGTAAGGATAAAATAACCCTATACAAAAGAAAATGAATAAAACAATGGTGTCAACTTTTAAGCAAACTAGAAAATGAAAGGTAAAACTATAAAAATTAATTAAAATTATTTTGAAAAAAAAAAGAGTTAATCAAGGTTAACTCATCTAACTTTTAATTTAATATATAACATTGTAATAACACTATAAAAAAATAACAAAAATCACTAAATTAAAAACCCAATATTTTACTGTCAAAGAATAAAATTGAAAATAAAAACTAAAATAAATTGAACTTAAATCAAGCTAATTTTTTAAACTGATAACTCGGGTCATGAGACCAAGTTTTCTAATAAGAAGCAAGTCCATAAAAATCATGAAGAAAAAATATCAATTATAAAAAAAACAAATAAAAAACAACAAAATAAGGATCAAATATGATATAAAAATAATATAATATAATAAGGGATGGAATGAAAAAATAAAATAAAATAAGAAAAAGATAAAAGAAATAGCAATGAAAAAATGGGAACTAAATTTTATAGATGAAAAAAAATTAAAAAGTCCTTGAAAATAAAATTTTAATTTTATAAATTATTTAAATAAAATAAATAGTAATTAAAATAACAACAAACAAATTCAAAGAAAAACCTAATTGAAATGTTAGTATAAAAAACTAAAGAGCTAGGCATATGAATTGGGGTAGAGAGAGAAAAAAAAAAAGATGTTGACGTTTAATAATCCGTTTCCTACACATACCTTCTAAGCATATAGGGCATGTCGAACACTTTTCAATAGTGCCCTAAACTTGAAGAGTGCAAGAACTACTCATGTAATGTTGTATTTATGGCACATGTCAACCATTCTTTTCAGATACATACATGAATAATGAATTTTTTCTCAGTGCTCTTGATTATTACAAAAATAATCATAATAAAAAATTTTAAAAAATACTCCTCAAACTAGTTTAGTTAATTTTGCTTCTAAAGGTATTTTAGTAATTGTTTATTTTGAAAAAAAAAATGAAAACACTAAAAAGTCTGGGTTCCAATTTAAATTATTTTATTTTAATGGTATTATGTCATTTTAATGTGTTAAAAATGGTGAGGAGACCAATTTACCCCCATTAATTTGATGATGTCAAATAAACATAATGAAAAGACTATTTTGCCGCCAAATCTTCACTTCATTGGTTGTTATTTATTAAATTTTATTGTTTTAATCCATAGTGAAATGTGAATGTGCATACGATGAAAAGCTAGACTCTTTAGTGTTTTGTTATATGTATTTATTTGTTAAAAAGTAATTTCTTGAATCAAATATGGGTTGTAACTCATTATTGTGACTAATAGCGACTATTTTTGCTATTTTTCAATTCACTATTTATTTTTAATAAAAAAAGACTATAACTTATTATTTATTTTTTTAATTTATTTATTAAAATTCACTCAAATAAACATTTTAATGCCTATTTCATATGAACTTATATGTTATTGTCTTATACTTTTGTTTTTTTTTTATACAATTATAGATATGTGGTGGTTTTTGTCTTTGTGAGTGTCATGACATCGTAGATTGTGAGGAACTATTATTCGCCATTATATATAATTAGATGGTTGTTGTTAGTCTACTTTATGAAGATTATATTTATTTTCTTAGAAATGTTGTGATATTAAGTTGCTGATGCTTTCATTACTTCGTGATGATATCCTAAAAAATTTAATTAGTCTAAGGGTAGGGCTTCCGGGTTGGATAATTGGTTAATCAATTAGTCACAATATTTGGTTGGCTAAGGTAGTTAGTATTTACAAAAGGTTTCTTATGGTAAAAGTTGAGACTCTTCGATGATAAAATTAATAACTTAATAAAAAGAGGAAATGCAATAAGAGATATACTTTAAAATATATTTGCAATGAAGAATAAAGAGATTGTGAATCTTTATTTTGAAGGTCTCATTGTATATTTATAACCCATGAGTCTTGTCATTTGATAAAAAAAATAAATTGAAGTATAATTTTATCCTTGTGATATTTTAAATTGTATTTTACTTAAAATAATATGTATTGAATTAGTATAAAATATTAAGAGACCCATATAGAATCCCCAAAAATTTTTATAATAAGTGTTGAGCTTGAGTAAGGTGATTGGACTCAAACATGCTAAGCTCGAGAATGATAGCCCTAGCCCATGAAAAGTGAAAGTGGTTCTTGGACTCAAATATATTGAGTTCATTTGTGACAACCCGAGCCCATGAAAAGTAAAAATATGTTCAAGTGCGCTACCTGAACCTAAATATACTGCCCTTAAGCATGATAGCTTGAGTCTATGAGGGTTTGAAAATGAATCTAAATACATCGTATAAACTCAAACATGTTGAACTTAGGCATGATAGCCCAAGTTTATTGTCAAAGTGAATTCGAGTGCAATGTTTAAATCCAAACACGCTGGACTCGAGCATGATAGCCCGAGCCCACAAGAGGTGAAAATGGGAACAGATACTTATAAATTAGCTTTTCTACCTAGTTTTTCATTTGTATATTTAGTGTTTTATATATCATTGCTTCATAAGTATTTTTGTGATTCGTCTTATATACTAGAGCCATAAACAATTGAATTTCAAAAAGATATGTTATATAACATTCAATCAAAAATAAAATAATGATGGATTAACAAATTTGAAAACTTTAATCTATAAAGACTATTTCAATTAAAGTAATTTGGTAAAGTTATCAAAGTGAAGAAGCAACATGGTAACTCAAGAAAAAAAATATAATAAATATTCTTATTTAGTTGATCAACCTACTAAGCATTCGAATTAAATTTGAGAAGGAATTTATTTTAACAAGAAAAGCAATTTAAAGGTCATAAGTTATTTTAAGTGTTAGCCTATATATTTATATTATTATTATTATTAACTAATACTTTAGCTTTTCCTATGCCACACGATTTTTTTTCCACATTTTATTTATTTTTTTGGGCTTTACATGTTTTTCTTTTTTCCCCTAGATTATCTTTTTTTTTTTGTTTTTAAATTATTTTTGTTAATTATTTTTAATATTGATCTGATTGAAAAATTAGTTCTGTAATCTTTTCTTTAAAACATTATAAATTACTACAATATTTTCTTACATGGTTTTTTTTTAATTTTTTTTAAAATGATCTTTGTCGATTATGCTTTGTAGTGTTTTTTTTAAAACACTGTGGATTATTATAATGTTTTTCACATGGTTTTTATTTTGTTACAGTATTTTTCCATATGTTTTTTTTTTCAAAATTATCTTTGTCGATATTTTTTAAAATATTGAGTTGATTGAGAATTCAGCTTTAACTTTTTCTAGATTTTTTTTTTTTTTTGCTTTTGTTTCCTTCTAAAATTATCTTCTTCTTTCTTCTTTCTTTTTTCAATTTTTTGTGGTTTTTTTAGAATTATTTTTTTTAACATGGAACTAGTTGAAAATTTAGTTTTGTAGTTTTTTTCTTTAAGACACCGTGGATTGTTATAGTGTTTTTCCACATAATTTTTTTTTATTTTTTTATGATTTTTTTCTGAATTATTTTTGTTGATTTTTTTTTTATATTAAGCTAGTTGAGAATTTAACTTCTTAGTTTTTTTCTTTAAAACATAGTGGATTGCTACAGTATTCCTTCATATAATTTTTTTATTTTTTTAAATTATCTTTATCGATTATTTTTAATATTAAATTAGTTGAGAATTACAATTATAAATTTTCTCATAAAACACTATAGATTACTCCAATATTTCCTTGCATTATTTTTTTATTATGTTTTTTTAAAAAAATTTTGTTTATTTTATTTTTTAAATATTAATTTGGTTAATAATTTAACTATATAGTTTTTTCTTTAAAAATATTATAGATTACAATAGTTTTTTTATATATTTTTTTTAATTATAAATCCATAATAACACATAAATATATCACAAGCCTGCGCATCGCATCTAGTTATTATTATTATCAATCCATTGGCTCAAATTACCTATATCTTTTCTAGCCTTGTGGACGTGTTATTCCAATAAGCATCTATATTCTAACCCCTTCGTTTTACACCACTTTTTCTACCTCTTTTTCTTTTTTGCAAGTCTTTTTAGGAACCTTAGGCTTATAAATTGAACATTCAACTCCTTTTTCATTGGTAAGTTTTCTTTAACTTTATCGGAGTGTTTGTAATGTTGTCTTGCGTCTTCTCTTTACAATAAATTATTTAAAATATTAGGGTTTATGTGTTAGTTGATATATATTATGGGTTTATTTGAATTAATTCATGTGTGTGTATTTGTCTGTTTAATTGATAAACTTTGATGCATTTTGAATAAAAGCTTAAGAAATTTTAGTACTAAAAGAAAATAGGAAAATATAGAAGAATTATGTGGAAAAATCAGTATTGAAATTCTAAAAAATGTGTTGAGCTGGAAGATGACAAAATCATAGTTTAGTCCTTAATTTAATAAAAAAATCTTCCAAGATCTTCTGCCAATTTTTTTTTTTTTGGATATAAGGATAATGTAGGTATTTACTATACAAAAAGTAGAAAATGGCAAAATCATAATTTAGCCATGAGGAGAAAAGGACACATTTTTGAATAACAGAGCATTAATTAACGTGAGTTGAATGTAAAATACTTTGAATATCTTGAAAAAGTTGGTGTGTAAGTAAACAAAAAATAAATTAAGATTTATATATTCAACGGAAAAAAAATATCAAAAGTTGCTGTGATTACTTATTCTTTGTTATGGTAACGTTGCCCAAAATCTTTGGGGTAAAGAAATGCTATGCCGGGGCCAGAGTGCCGGGCACTTCGTCGTCGCCCATGAAAGTTACCCCTAGCAGCACCCACCTTAAAAGAAATAAAGGGAGGGGATGGGCTTGAAAATCTAATTTCCCGTAAAATTAAAAAGAATTAGGCGTCTGAGTAAATGAGCTTTGAAGGTGCAGTATAAAGCTAAAGGGTGGCCGAGATCATAATAATGCGGGCAAAAGGAATAAAGCGCATCTCTTTCATCAGTGGAGGTCATTAGCCGAGAATCGGTAGAGACGCCTTTCATAAAAGAGAAAGCCGGTTTCCTCCTCCTTTCTGATTTTGAGTTTTTGATTTCGATCCGAGAAAATTAAAAAAAAAAAAAGAAAAGGAAAAGGAAAAGGAACACAGAGACAGGCCTTTCGAGGGAGCTGAGATCAAAAGAGAAATGATGACGTAGGTAGGCACGCGCAACTTGGCTCCGGTCTCTCTTCTCTTCGGTGAGCAGGGCGGCAGCTTTGTGTCTAAGTCCGGAGAGGCAAGACCGTGCACCAAAATTTGTTCGGACCTCTAAGCTTGTCGGCCTGGGATGTTGCCAAGACCTTAAGGAGACCCGTCCAAGGAGCACATATGATCACATTGGTCACCATCAAACGTGCTCCTTGACCTCTCCCCCTTCTGCCCTTCTTCAGAACTCTCAGGGTGTCCCCATCTCCGAACTTCGAATACAGAATCTGTTTGTATAAAAGAACCGCATTTCCAATTCTTTATAGGGTGAATAGTGTTCGTGTTGTTATTTTTTAAAATAGTTTTTATTTATATATTATTTTTAATATTAGTATATCAAAATAATATAAAAATATCAAAAAATATTAATTTTTAAAAAATTTATTTTTTTGAAATATTTTTAAAATAAAAAAACAAATAAGTTTCTTTGTGATTGGGACTTCTTTTTTTTTTATATTTTTTAATTTTTTGATAAACTGATGTAAAATATAAATTTTAAAAAATAAAAAATATTATTATAATATATTTTTAAAAAAAATATATTTTTAAAAATAATCTCCTAAAATTATGACACTATTTTAAAAAGTAACCTTCCTTCCTCCATCGCAAAGTTCAAAGCTTTTTAACGTGAACGTGATAGATGTTTTTGAAATAGTAAGCATATTTTATTGTAATTTTGGTTTTATAATGAGAAATATTTTTAAAAAGTTCTTTTCACTAAAATTATTTTAAAAAATATTTTTTATATGTTTATATTTTAAATATCAATATATCAATAAAAGAATTAAAAAATGTTATTTTTTTATTTTTTAAAACAAAAATATTTTTAAACATACTCAAACATAATTAAAAAGAAATTATCTAATAAACACTTAATAATTGTTACACTTAACCATTAAGGTTATGTTTAATAATTTAGTTAGATATGCTTAAAACTGTATTTTTAACTAAAATAGAATTTTAAAGGTGTTTTGTTAATCAATATATAAGTATAATATTATATTTACATCACTAAAATATCTATTAATATTTGGTTATAAAAAAAATATGATTTATGATTTTTAAAAATTAGAATAGTAAAAGGTATCGCAAATAATCTAGATAATTAGCTCAACCAATCATGGAGGAGTGATGGAGGTCCCATAAGTGGGCTCCAATGATCATGCCACGTGAAAACTTTATTTACTGTGGACCAGAAATTACCATAAACTTACAAAAAGCAACAAGCGAGATAACCATAGCCTCCCTTTGGTATAAAGCATCTGTCCCCTAAGCCCCTACCACCTTTGCTGCTCAAAATAAGTAATACTAGCTGCTAGTTCAAAACCACAGACTCTCTTCTTGACTCCACAGCCATTATGGAAGAGATCCCTCTTATCAAACTTCGCAGGCCGGATTACAGCCCCCTCTGCAGCAATATTCCGCTGCCAGAGAGTCCAAAACTTCCAATGGAGTTCTTGTCAAGGTCATGGAGTGTCTCGGCTCTTGAAGTCTCAAAATCTCTCTCCAGCATGGCCTCTAACAAGTCTGCAAGTAGCTCTACTTGTACTACTGCTTCTTCTATACCTGAAGATGTCACTGGTGAGATGACCGAGGCGATTGTGCAAACCAATCCGTCTGCTAATTATCAGTTTTCTTTTGCTTCTTCCGCTACTTCCCAGCTTTTACTCGAGCGTATCATGTCACAATCAGTAAGTCCATATGATAACGCCTTCAAAATTGGAGAGTTTCGACCTCCAATTTCTTTTGCTTTAGGCCGGATTACAGCCGAGCCTGCAGCAATATTTCTTTTGTTTCTTCCGCTACTACAGCTCAAACTGTGTTTCGTATAAATTTGAAAAAAATTCATTTTTTTTATGTTTTTAAGATTATTTTAATGCGTTAATATAAAAAATAAATGTTAAAAATAAAAAAATATTTTAAAAAATCTCCACAATAATTCCAAAAGCTACAAGGAAAACGCCCTCTTCTTTTATGTTCCTCTGACATTATTTAATGTTCATGACTTTACAATTAAGTTATTTTCGATGTTGTAGGAAGTGTCACCATTGGCTTCAGGGAGGCTCTCTCACAGCAGTGGACCTTTAAACTTAACAGAATCAGACAGCCCCCCAATTTCACCCTCAGATGATTTTGAAGACATTGTTAAGGTTTTGTATATATGTTTCTTCCTTAAAGATATTCCATGTTATTCCATTTTTTTCCAAATTTTAAGCAGGGATACGGAGGTTAATGAGAGATCATTGAGCTGTAGTTTATCTGATATTATCTTATCCTCTCCTCCTATAAACAATTCTCGAGTTCTATAGTCAGGAAAAAGAAAGGTAGAGGAAGACGGCATCAATAACAAGCAGACCAACCTCACAGCTTTCTCTGACTCTGCCTATCCCTATAACGCCTAGATCTTTTTCTTGTCCCAGCACTTTAGTTTACAGCGGTACTGAAGACGCAGAGAGACGCCTTTGTCTTGTTCCAATGACACTTTTTTTTTCCTTGATATATTTTTGAGGTGTCTCGGTGACTAGGTTGAATTTACGGTCTTCCCTGATAATCTTAGAGAGAGAGAAAACACAAAAAAGAAAAAGGCTGCCACCTGAGGTGAGCTGTTTCTCATTAGCAGTCATGGGCACGATTATCTGCTGTGTCCATGGACTCCATTCCCACATTTCAGTGGGCACTCTAGTGATATTTTTGTTTTTTCTTAACCATTGAAGTTAATATTTTCTTAATCATGATTATGTTTTTCTTAACTATACATGATTTTTCTTCTTGGTTCCTTACACCCATGCATACGAACACCATCAGGGCATGATTATTTTGAAAAGCTTTTCACGTAGTCCTTTGACTCGGTTGCATTCGTCGAAAAGGGAAAAAATTCTGAAGACCTATCCAGCTAGTCAAAAAAGTACCCGCAAACTTCCAAAGTTTCCCATCAAGAGAATTGATGCCTTTGTAAAAACTAGGCAGGTTGATTGAAGGAGTGGGGTCAGAAAGCAAATTAAGTTGAAATTGGACTCGTCAAGTTTCCCAAGAAATTTTGCTTGTCTTGCTTATTTGAAGCAAGCTCTGACTTGGACATGCTGCGAAGTTTACTACTTTTATTTTACTTCTAGAATACGTAAGCAATTCCTGTTTTTTTTGTGATTTCGAGACATGAATTTTGTGACCAAGTGACATTTTTCCGACACTGACAAAAGAAATGTAGTATCTATATAGTCTGATCCTTCTAATCTTTCACCATTTACCCTAAATAATCACCCATTCAGATGGAACGGTAAGCATGCTTACCGTATTTCATTTTGTTTCCTCGAGGAAATGAACAGAAATTAGTGTGTTTTAAGTTGACATGACATGACTTATAACCTCTCTAGGTGTGCATGCACTTTTGTTGCTGATGATACCGATACGTTCTCCGTGCAGTATTTTCGTTCTCACAACTCCTTGAACCCCCTATTCAATGGCGGCCGTGCCAGTGCTGGACCTGGCAGCGGTGCCCCTCCGAGTGGAGCCAAGACAGTTGGGAGGTGGTTGAAGGACAGAAAAGAGAAAAAGAAAGAAGAAACTAGAGCCCAGAATGCACAGCTCCATGCAGCTGTTTCAGTTGCTGCGGTGGCTTCTGCCATAGCAGCCATTGCAGCAGCCACAGCTTCTGCTTCAGCAGCACGAAGGAATGAGCAATTGGCCAAGACTGACATGGCTGTGGCATCTGCGGCTACATTGGTGGCTGCTCAGTGTGTGGAGACTGCTGAGGCTATGGGCGCTGAGCGTGACCATCTTGCTTCAGTAGTGAGCTCTGCTGTGAATGTTCATTCACATGATGATATCACCACTCTTACAGCAGCTGCAGCTACTGGTAATGACGTTCGCTTTTATGTATACGAGAAATTTTTGAAAATATGTCTGCGAACTGTCTATTTCTAGCGCACATTTTGTCAGTAAAAAATTTATGATATATAGTTCAGCGAAGTTTTACTTGACTGGTTTGGTCAGCTGGGTAAGTCTATTTTTAGATGTTTAGACGTGCTTGAGGATCATCCTTTAGAAGCTACTTTGGTATGGAAATGTGATAAAATTCGGGGAGTCTCGATGATTTTTATGACAGAAGTTTATGAACCTCATGGCCATCAAATACTGCTACAGCTTCTACAGTCCCTTAATCTTAAAGTACTTCTGGGTGAAAATTAATAGGCATTCAAGGATGGTTATTTTCCTTTATCGTGCAGCTCTACGTGGGGCAGCAACCTTGAAGGCAAGAGCATTAAAGGATGTTTTAAATGTTGCAGCGGCAATACCTATAGAGAGATGCACTGGAATCTGTGGTGCAGGAAATAATGGACATCATAACCGAAGCTACAGCGGTGAGCTTGTAAATGGAGATAATTTTTTGGGTGCTTGTAGCGTAGAATTCCTTGCCAGGGGCAGTGAGCTTCTCAAACGCACCCGCCAAGGTAAATTTACAATAATCAATATTTTTCTCTAATATGGCTACTTTTATCACCTCAAAACTGAATATTAAATCATCAACTGATCTGGTTGCAGTTCTATATTTTATATCCTTTCTTGGAGAAAGCAAAATAAAACGGTTAACATTACTGTCATTGCAGGTGATCTGCACTGGAAAATTGTCTCTGTATACTTACACAGGACAGGCCAGGTGAGGTTTCTCATTGAAGTGTTTTGTTTAAAAATCTTTATTAATTGCTTTCCGATTCCCACCTGTTTCACTTGAAATGATGTTGTCTCAATGTAGGTGATGCTAAAGATGAAGAGCAGACATGTTGCAGGGACTATCACCAAAAAGAAAAAAAGTAACCTGCTACCCTTTCTGCCAACTACATAGGACCACAAATTGTAGTTCTAATTCTCATACTGATATGTCTTGTGAGATGCAGATGTTGTGTTGGAGGTTTGCAAGGATATGCCAGCATGGCCAGGGAGACACTTGTTAGAGGGTGGAGATCATCGTCGATACTTTGGACTGAAAACACTAGCTAGAGGCATCGTGGAGTTTGAGTGCAAGAACCAGAGGGAACACGATATCTGGACTCAAGGTGTTTCGAGGCTTCTCTCCACTGTATCCCAGAGAAAAAACAGAATTCTTCAATTTTAGAGTTCCACTATAACTAAAGGCAATAAGTTTGTTTTTTTGACTAATTTGCTAGGCTTCTGAACATAGTGGAACTGTTGTTGGTTTTATCCTTCTCGGAAATATAAATGGAGAGGTGTGAAATTTAGGAATTGAAGAGGTTTCCTCTGGGAATTAGAAATGAACGTAGGGAGAGAGAATGAAAAGGAACATGTGCATGCTTTCTGTCTTCAGTTCGACAGAAGCAGAGGAAGCAGGGGTATTGTAGTAAGAAGCATGTTGAAGGAGAACTTGACTTCAATTAGATGGTGTTATTTAACTGAAAATCGTGGTTTGCCTAATTTCTTTCGTTAGATTTTGCTAGGCAATTTTCTTTCCTTGTGGTGCATATCTTATTGGAATCGGTACTGGAAAGCTCTTCTGCAACATCATACATGAGTTCTGGAAAAATTGGATTGCCTCACGGTGTGAAAATTAATTGATGGATGCTAATGACTTTCCATGAGTTGGACTGCCTTTTCTGCATTGCAAAACCATTAAAAAAAAATGCCAAAAAGCAGTTGAACGAATGTCAATCTACTATAGAGATTACTGCGGTAGAGAATTAAAGTGTGCAGTTTCTAAGAAATTCACTTCAAGGCTTAGAATACATAAAGAAACAGAAACGGAGAAGTGATGGCCCTAGCAATCTTGGGCACTGCAGACAGTTAGAATACTAAGGAAAAGATTAATGATATCCAGGTACAAAGAGACTGCAGCCCAAATGTACTCATCATAAGCATAACGTTTGATCAGGCTGTCTGTATCGTATATTATGAACCCGCAAAATAAGATCGATGCCAAGCACCCAAAGATCATTACAGAAATCCTACCCAAGGGAAAGAAAATCTGCATTGTATGAACAGCATAAATATCAGTTGTGGAAAACAACCTCGTTGAGTTCAAGAAAGCAGTCAAAGATGAAAGTATATATACCTGAATCAGAGCAAACACCAGAAGAGCAATCAGGGAAGCAGACAAGAAAGGCCCGAGGAAGCTGAAATCATGACCTCTCCTAGCCGCCCAGAAGGTGTACAGAGTGAGAATAACCATGGCCGTGAAAGTTATGATGGCAGATTGCAAAATAACCTTCCCTGTTATCACATCATTTATTATATTATCAGTGATACAATTGTTGAATCAACCTGCACAGGAACCTATAGTAAATTAGCCTAATTGAATCAAAGAAGGCTTCTACGTGATTCGAACTGCTTCCAGCAATGTTTAAAAAGGAATACTTTAACCAAACATGGCCCACCATTTCCACCTCACGTGGAAGCAAAAGTTTGAACCATATAAAAAAAGTTTGAACCATATAAAAAAAAAAAAAAAAAGTTTGAACCATATAAAGTACTAGGTAATGGTCCCATGATCAAACAAATGGAGATTTAATCATACAAAATTAACTCCCAACTCTATTCATAAGCAGAACACCAAAGACTAGAGAGAGACTTATCCCTTACCACTGGTAAACGCACATGTAAGTCCGACCAGAAATCCGAGAGCAGTGGTAAAAACTCCAAGGAGAAGATAATTCAGTGGGCGTAGCTGGTAAAAGTAATATAATGGACACAAGACTGCAGTGGTTTTTTGGGAGAGATTCAAACGAAACATTAGATCAACCCGTCAAGCAAAAAAGAGAACAAGGTGAAGATGAAATTGATGGCTCTGAATATGCGAACATACCAATAAAAGGGATAACAATGATAGCTATATAGACAGCCAATCCCACCTTAGTGTGCACGATGAAGTTTGAAATGGAATGAACTGAAACAACTGCGGTTGCCACCGCAACAGTGACTAGCAGTTGTATAGCAATGATTGTATAAACTTTACGAATGAAGACCCAGTGGTACCTTGGACCGTCCAGTTCGGCTGGATATTCTCCAACATCGAAATTTCTCCTCTGCCTGGGATTCATCCACATTGTCCGAACTGGTCAATTTTTGTGCCTCCTGTTTTAGGTTAGAGGTTGTTTTTCCAGTGAGAAAATGAAAGCAAAAATGTGGCAGAACAACAAGCCAAAGAAGCAGAAATATCAAGGCAAGTTTTCTATGAATGAGAAAAATACAGCAAGGAATATACTTTGAGAAAGAGTTTTCCTTTCAAGCATAGCTTTATGCTTCATTCCGTCCTCTAGATGGCTTCCCTCGTGTGTACGTCTGCTATTCCTTCTCGAGCCTGTACTTTCCCAAGCTTATATATTACAACCAGCAGGTCATCAATCCGGATCAACATAGCACTCAGCAGCCATCGTCAGACGAGAAAGCATATTTATTGCCACAGTTCGTCGTCCTCTCAGACGTGGTTGCCAGTTGAAAAACCCAAGCCAGTTAAAACTTTAAGGTAATTTAAGGAGTTTTTCGTACTATAAACAAACTTATTTCCCACACTAGGAGATAGTAAAATACTAAAGTAATCGTGCATGTAGCATATACGTAACAAGTAGTTGCATACATGCATGTATTACATATAATAGCTGCCATAAGTTAGGGGTGACATTTCATGTGCTAGTAGTGAGTTACATATGCTGTATGAAAACACTGACATATTTATTTGCTGACATTTCATCATAAGATTTGAAGTTGATTTTCCATAGTATGTTAATTCGTCTGGTTAATATCTTTCTTATGATATTAAAAGTGTTATTATCGGAATTCTAATGGGTCCCCAACACTTTTTTTCCCTCCTTTCTTTCCTTGTCTTTTTATGCCATGTCATCTTTTTTATATCTTTATTTTTTTTTATTTCATTCCATTTGATTCTTCATAAAATAACTATTAATGTTGACTTTTGAGAGAATAAATTAACTTACGACTAGTTTGTTTCACATAATTTTCTAAAAAATATTTTTATAATATTTTTATATTTATTTACTATTAGAAATATTGATCAATAAAAATATTTTTTAATTAAATAAAATTTTAATTTAATTTTTTTAAAATATTTTTCTTTTATTTTAGATGAAAAATATTTTTAAAAAATTATAAAAAATTTAAAAATATCACATTATTTACTAATAATATCAAATTTAATTTTTAAATATATATATATATATATATATATTAATTTCATCTTTTAAATTTTAATTTTTATATTAACTTTGATTCTCAATTTTTATAATTTTTATTTACTTTTTTCTTATTATTTTTTAATTAAAAATTTTTATCTATTAAATTTAATTTTTATTTTTTGATTATTACTTATTTTATTTAAAATAATTTATGAAATGATAATTATTATTATTTTAATTTATTTATCTTTTATTTTTTTATTAAATTTAATTATTATTTATTTTATTTAAAATAATTTATTTAATTATATTTTTTATAATTTTATTCTCATTTAATTTATAATATTTATTTCTCAGTATTTTAATAAATTTTAAAAAATAAAATATTAATAAATTATTTCTTATCTTATTTTTCATAATATAACCAAATATTAAAAATTATTTTTTAATTTATTTTTTATTATACTATCAAATTTCAAAAAATAATTTATTTTTTTAAAATTTATTTTTTAAAAAAAATTTAATAAACAAACAGAAATTTGAATTATGGTAAACAATGCACGACACACGCGCTGGAAAATACTTTATTATATCGTGCTAGTCTAGAAAGAACCTTTACATTTTGATCCATTCATAATTTTAACGACAAGACGAGACCACGACTCGTAATTCAAGTCCTATACAGTTTACTTCACGACCTCTTCAAGGAAGTAAAGGAACATAAAATGGAAAACTTCCACAACAAGTAAACTAGTAAAAGGTAAACCACTGTGACGTAAAACCCTGCAAAAATCTACGATTAAAAGTCACTAATATATACGCATGTGATAAAGCCATTCACATCTGGCCTTGAAACAAAGGAGACTAGCGGCGGAAAAGAGAATAGAGGGAAGAAAATAGTATAGTAGAGAGCTGCTTTTTACAAGATTAACAATTTGATTTCAATGAATGCGCGGGAGAGACAAAGCTGAGAAATGATCTTAGGTTCAAAAACTGGACAGTGATCTTAGGTATCAGCAGCTCTGAAGATGGTTAGCAGTGAGAGGAAGAGATTAATGATGTCCAGATACAAACTCACTGCCGCCCAAATGTATTCATCATAAGCGTGCCGCTTGATCAGGTTGTCTGTATCATATATGATGTATCCGCAGAATATGATTGAAGCCAGGCACCCATAAATCATCAGAGAGATTCTACCCAGTGGAAATAAAATCTGCATCCAGAAAACAAAAGTAAAGCCATGAAAATTCATGACAGAAAATTCAAAAAAAAAAAGTTATCAAGATTCGAATAATGAAACAGAAGAAGCTGAAGATTAAAATTACCTGGATCAAAGCAAATATCATGAGGATCATGATTGCCCCAAACAAGAAGGGGCCGAGGAAGTTGAAATCATGGCCTCTCCTAGCTGCCCAGAATGTGTACAGGGTGAGACTGACAACTACCACAGTTGTCAGAATGACAGACTCCAGAATAAGCTTTCCTGTGTCGCCAAATATGTTTCACTATTTTAGTCATGTATACACAAGCCCGGTAAGAAATTCATACGCAAAATGACACGGCCTAACATGTCCGAGAAAAAGTCTAAATGCCTTTGACTTCTCTGATAGCAAAGGGCTGTAAGAAATTCTACATGCCCTGTTCTCTATAGGGCCGGTTGTTCAGCATATATTTTTTTTCCTAGCTATTTTTTTAATTTTAAACAACGTTGTAACTTATTTTTTCAATAAATTGATTATTTGTTAATTTTATTAAAAACTTTTCAGTTCACTGTACAATTTAGGATTGTAACGTTAGAATCGTAATAAACTCTACTTTACAGGCTAAGATCATGACTCTTAGAACACATTCAAATTTTGCAGGCATAAAGTTGGTATGCTACCAGCTAATAATATCCTATTCCAAGACTTAATTAAACTGATAAAGACACAAAATCAAATTAAACTTAATTACCTTCAGTGTAGGCACAAGTTAAGCCAACAGCGAAGGCGAGACAAATGGTAAAAATCCCAAGCAGAATGTAATTCACTGGATGCTTCTGGTGATAGTAATACAAAGGCAACAAAGCTGCACAAAATCAACCATAATTAAAAACTAAATTCACCGCCTAACAGTGATAAACTTAAAATATGGTATTGGTTTCAAAAACTTACTGAAAAGGGGCGTGAGAATAAGCAGTATATAAACTCCCAGCCCAGCCCCAGTGGTCGAAAAGAACACAGCAATCGGCCGGACAGAAACAACGACGGCTGCCACTGCGATTGTTAAAAGTAACTGAAAAGCCAAGATTGAATACACTTTCCTAATGAAGGCCCACCGGAGCTGCGGGCTTTCGAGCATCATTGGATACAGCGGCCTTCCTCCGAACTCCACGTCATTCTTCCTGTACGGCTGATTCCACATCTTCAAAAATTTTCTCTCTACTAATAGTGTGTTTGGATGCCGAGAAAGTGAAGGACAAAGCGAGTTTTTTTTTTTTTTTGGGGTCAAGGAATGAGCTTTGAGTGTGGGAGAGGGAGGGAAGGGAGGAGGTGATAATAAGAGCGGCTTCGGTGAGAGGAGAAACTTCAAGATACGTCGCTGACTTCGCGTGGAATGAAAGTTGGAGTATACGTGGAGTTTTTTACTTGACACGTGGATTGTCCCGAGGTGTCTAGACTTCTCGGGTTTTTTTTTTTTAATTTTTGTTTTTTGAGCTGTCCGTGTATTGTGAGAACGTTGCTTATGGATTAAGTTTTTCTATTTTTTTAACCATAAAAAATATTAAAAAGTAGAAAAAAAAGGAATTATGTTGCTTTCTTTATATATATATATATTTACTTTATTAAAGAAATGAAAAGAGTAGCCTGAGGAATAGGACGGGGGAAAAACACATCGATTTCGTAGCTTCCATAATTTAAATAGCACCTGGGAATAGATTTTGAAATTTAATTAATTATAATATTTGCGTTTAGTTTTAAGATAGTTATAAAATACTTCATAAATCCAATGCGGATCCATTCAAAAAATATGTTGTCCAGAGTTTAATTTGAATTATAATTTAAATTGAGTTAAAAAAATAATATTGATATGATAAAACTAGATTAATTTCATTAAGAATTTAAATTATTTATTAAAAAATAATTTAAATTAAATTCAATGAAAGCTAATTTAATAATCTAGATTTTTTTCAATGAATTATTAAATCAGGTTACACAATTATAATTTTAAATCCTACAAGTATTCATGAATTATACCTAACTTGGATAAACATTGTCGCTTATTGGAAAATCCATGCGGTATCAGCTGATGATTTTTTTTGTTATTATTTATATTTTGCTTGGTTTTTTGGAGTGGCGCCTAGTATTATAGTTACTAGGAACCTATGGTCTGCGAGAGTCTAAGTAAGGAATTGATTGTGCAAGGGGAAGACACATCACCCCCAGTGCACCTTACTTTAAGTAAGCTGCATTATTTGTTTGATTGTTTTTCTAGGTCAAGTTTCTATTCGTTGGTCTTTTCTAAAGTTAAAGGCAGATCTACTTTCGTGAAGGAGTCTCTACCTCTTTGGGTTAAATCCTAACCATTATAAAGTCTAAATTTTAAAATTATCTTTATTTACACCTTATATCTTTAATACCCGAGGGTATACTTTATCGTATAATTTTACACCTTACAAATATTAAAGTCTAGATCTTAAAAAAAAAGGGTTAAAAAGAAAAAAAAAAGGTTTTTGATATTTTGGTCAAACCTTAACGGATAATCATAAACTAGTTATGATATCCATTTTTTTATTTTTAAATTGTGAGAAAGATGTAATTTTTATATTTTGAGACATGCTTGAAAAATTCTTTAGGATTTGGCCGTATGCAACAAAATCTTTTTTCTTTTTCTTTCTGATTTTTTTTATTTTTTTTGAATATTTCAGAAAAAACCAGGCATTTTAATACTGGACTTGTATCTTACAATGTAAGTATACAACCCAATATTAAGCAAATTTGGTAGAAAAATATTTAAGAAAATCATAAATTTTTTTGAAATGATTTTTAAAATTTTTTTGAAATTTTTTTTTATGACTTAACGAAAACCGAGTATTTTAATATCGGATTTGTATCTTTACAGTATAAAAATACAAACCGATATTGATCAAAATGCATTAACAAAAATTGTGAACAAGTGATGCTGGTGGTGGTGCTAGTGGTCGGTTTGGGTGGTTGCCGCTGTGGAGGCTGGTCTGAGAGGAAATGAAAAGAGAGGGCTGGTTGTAGGGAAAAGCTGATTTTCAGCCAACTTTGGGTTCGATTTCCTCCTCTCTCTAAGCATGAAATTTGCTCCTATTTATAGGCATGGAAAGAGGGTAATCCAGGCCATTGATTCGACTCGAGGAATCCAGGCCATTGGCTCAAAGTGTGCACCTCGAACTGTCAAATTTGACAAATCCCAGGCTGCAGGCTGCCCAAGGTGGCCACTTTAGGCCGACCAATGGAGCCTTTTTGAATCTTATAAACCCGATCGGACAATTCACAAGGTTAGAGGGGTTGTAGGTGAACATGTTGGTGCACGCGTTGTCGGATTTGGTGGCTAAACGAGGCCGAAAATGCACCTGGAACGTTGCTACTCGGGCAGCTTTTCGGGGAAGACGATGAACAGTAACCCGTTTTTTTTTTCAACTTCAGCCTCGAATTTACGTGCCTTTTTCATTATAGTCCTTGGTCTCAGATTTATGCAATTTCACCCCTAATTGACCATTAAACTCTCAATTTCTTCAATTTAACCCCTGATTTCACTTAATTAACTTGGTAAAAATTAAATTTAGTTCTTAAAATTTCAATCTTCTCAATTAAGCCCAAATTAGACCCCCAAACTTAATTTTTTTACCAATTAAACCCCAAATAAAATTAATTTGACCCATTTAAAGTATAATTAAGTCCTTGCACTTAATTAAATCCTTCATTTGGACCTAAATTAATTCTTAAATATAATTAAATTTTAATTTGGCCCATGATTAAATCAAATTGGCCTATTAAAAATTTAATTATGTTATTGGACTTAATGTTTATGCAAATCTGTCCAATAATCATTTAATTTGACCTTTGAATTTGTATTTTTCTATTTTTAGGCATAATAGGGTACAATTACGCCTTGAAATTCCTTCCAAAATTGCATCTTTATTTTTGCCTATTTTTGCAGTCTTTCTAGATTAGTTTTCCTCACATTGCCAGCCTTTATTTTATTTTTTTATTTTTATTTTTTTAAAAGAGTGGATTTTAGGGAATAACCTAGAATTGGGTTATGACAAACATGATATTCATATTGAATTTTTTCGATTGTTTTATAGATGACTCAGTTTACATATAGCTCGTTTTCTCTTTTTTTTTTTAATTGTATACATGCATGGTTCTTTTACACTCCACCTTCCAACCCTATCCAGTTTTACTTACTATTTATTCTCACCAGATTATTTCTAAAATCCTAACTCATGAACAAGGATTCATACATCTAAAGAAGAGACTCCTGATGATGTCACTCTTGTAACTTCTGAAGCATCTTTTACTAAAGATGGTTCTTCTAACACTTGTTCCATACCACCATCATTAATGGTTGATCCTCCTACAACATATTTATCAGATCCTCAATCTTTCCGGACTCTGTTAGAGCCTCCTTCAACCTCTACCACAAGAGTTAGTGTAGATAAACCAGTTAACAATGATAATGAAGGAAATTTTAATCCTTGTCATTATCAACTCCATATTCGTTCTCTAAATACCAGTGGATATTTTACTCTAGATGATATTTCACGAGTAAAATGGTGAGACGAATCCTTGAATTTCATTTATGGATAACTAGTTATATGCCTAACGACAGCGCAACCCTTAGAGATGCATTACAACAATTCTCTGCAAAGTTCTCTGGCACCTTATGGGATTGGTTCCATGCCTTAGGTGATTATCGGTAACTATAATTTGTGAACGGTACATCTTTTTCTGAAGCCTCGAGCTAGCTCCATTATGAATTCCTTGGAGAAGCTCTAAATGATAAAGAAATAACACGATACGAATACTTCAAGATGAAGTGTTGTTCTTATTTAAGATTTAATCTTGAAAGATATTTTAAAAAAATGTGTCGACGATACCATATTCTCTCTGGTCCTAATGATCCAAGCCTGAAGCATGCCTTTTTGGCATCCATACCTAGGGATTTGGTTGATGAAACGTTCAAACTATTCAAAATTAAAAAAGAAGTTATTGACAACCAATCTCTCGACATTATCTTTCATCAGGTGTTGGAAGCCCTCAACAAAATGTGTGATCAACACAAATATTCTACCAAGCTATTACAGCTTAATAAAACTATGTTTTGTGCTTGCAAACGACCAAATTTGCTGATTAAATGCTCTAAAAATGTTGATTGCAATTGTTCCCTAAAAAAGAAGAAGCATTTCAAGAAAATCCATAGATCTTTTTTTAATGGTCGCTAGAAGAAATGAGAGTTCCTCAAACAACGACGCACTCAACACCCCAAGCATTTCACTCCCAGCTCCAATCGATGCTTCATTTATAAGCGCAAGGGTCACTTTGCAAAAACCTGTCCATAAAAGAAAGCTTAGTCACTGAAGTTAATTGATTTCCTAACCTAAAATACAAAGTTCAACCCGATGCTGATGAAATTGAATCCCTATTCTCCCTTACGGATGAGCTCACTCCTGATACCATAGTTGCTGTTGTAGATGAAAGTTTTGAGGATGAGATTTATGAACTTTACGAAACCCAACCTACTAGTTCCCCTTCACACCCAATACCTTTAGCCCCTGTTATTATTCTTACATCCACATATGCTAAGCCCATCAAAGCCAAAGCTTTATTTGATATAGGAGCCTACAGAACCATTCTTAACCCTAAAGTTCTTCCCCTTCATTGTTGGGTCACCCATAAAAAATACTTTCTAGCCGCTGACAATCAAGTTTTTTACACCCAACTCAAAATTAAAAGACCTATTACCATCCAAATCCTACTACAATATTCTGTCAAAACCCATGTTTTTGGTTCTCCTTTACCTAGAAAGGATTTAGTTATTGGGTTTGATGTTTATTTCAAATCTAAATTCAGAATCCATCTTGGTGGTATTTAGTATAAAGCCCATTTTTTATTAGGCCTTCACTCTATGAACTCTAACCTTCCCTCACAGATCATATTTCTTTCATTAAATCCCAAATAATCCAACACTTATATTGAAATTCTCATAAGGAATTTCTTGCTAAATATTCTCATCTATTATGGTAAAATCCACAGTTTTTTATTAGGCTTCCTTTCAAGCTTAATAAAGACATCAATCCTACTAAAGCCAGTCACTCTGGAATGAATCCTGAGCACAAGATACTAGCTCAAGAGGAATGTGCTCAATTACAAGCTTAGCATTAATTATCAATCTTTGAATCATTTTTTACAAGATGATAAGTTCTCCTTGCTAAATACCATGACATTATTCTCATGCCTTTACAATGCCAAAGTGTTCTCCAAATTTGATCTTAAAGCTGGCTTTTGGCAACTTGACATTCATCCTGAAGATAGATACAAAACAGGTTTCTCCATACCAGACCATCATTATCAATGGCGAGTTATACCTTTTGATCTCAAAGTGGCACCCTCATTATTTCAAAAAGTCATGATTAAAGTATATGAACCAATGCTTCAATCAACTTTAATCTATATCGATGATGTGTTACTTTTCTCAAAAGACGAGGAGTCATATCCTACGTCGTTAAAGCAATTTGCAGAGCTCATTCACCATCATGGTATTATGCATTTTAAAACCAAAATGTTTATCTACCAAAAGGAAATTGAATTTCTTTGCATCATTTTTACAGATGGTGCTTATACACCTGAAATCCATATAGCTGAAGAACTCCAAAAATTTCCCGATAGCCCTTACACGAGAAAGAAAGTCCAACAGTTTTTGGGTATTGTCCAATACCTCTGAAATTTTATTCCCCGAGTTGCACAAATGACAAGGCTACTTTAGTTCATGCTAAAAAAAGATGCATACCCCTGGACAGAAAAGCAGACACAAGCTGTCAGACAATTAAAGATGGTCACATAAAATTTACCTGCTTTAGTTATTCTATTCATAGGACAACACATACTCTAAACTGATGTTAGTGACAAGTATTGGAGTGTTGTCCTCCTTAAAGATAAAGATGGTCACCGACACATATGTGGATACAAAAGTGAGACTTTTAAGGAATCAGAAACTCACTACCATTCCACTTTTAAAGAAATCTTAGCTGTAAAGTATGGCATCTAAAAATTCAAGTTCCACCTGACAGCCTATCACTTTACAATAATCATGGACTGTTCCTCTTTTCCAAAAATACTATAGTTCAAACACAAGATGCTTTCTCATCCATAGCTTCTGAGATTAGCAAAATGGTTTTCCAAGTACACATTCACCGTCGAGCATATAAAAGGAACTAAGAACTTGATCCTAGATATACTTACCAAACCTCCTAAATCATAAACACTCCTCTTTCCCTTGATTCTTATGGCCTCCTCTTCCAATCCATCTCAACCTAAGCAAGACTTCCCCACAAATGATTTACCCTATTTTGCTCAAGAAATGATTCTTAACCACACTCTTAACCTACAGGCCAAAGACAAACTGTCTAGCCTCCAAGATTACCTTCTTCTCAACTATGATATGTCTTCCTTTTGTTTTCAAAGCTTAGGCATCCATCCCGAATATCCTTTTATCCACCTTTTCACCTTCAAACCTTCCGACATGTTCCCTAAAGAACTCTACTTTTTCTTATACTACCTCTGTCACCTGTACCATATTGCTATTGAGTTTCCCACTGACTCCTTTCTTTCTAGTCTTTTTTGAACTTCTTGGCCAACAGATTCTTAAAATTATATTTTGAAATTCCTAACTTGGTTTCACAGCCCTACATAATGGATCTCCCTTCTCCAACATGAAAAATCTCAATGGCCTCATCCACAAACTTGTTGGATTGAAGTATATCAGAATGCATCTTAAAATAAGTCTGTTAAGCAAGCTTTTGCTCATCTGCTCTCTATTTTCATATTTCACAGGTCTTTCAAAGCTTCAATAGACAACCTGGTTATAAGTTTTCCACAAGCTACCTTCTACAAAACCCATCCATACTTCCTATATGAACACTCTCTAAAAAACCTCTCGGAACTTTGGACCATGCAAAAAAAAGTATGCCTTGAGAACAACAATATTCCTGATGAACTATGACCTAAAGGAATAGATCCTGATGAAGAACTTGGCCATGATTTTTATAACCCTGAATATTTTGTTCATATCCATGACTTACAAATGCAGTACAAATAAAAAAAATTCAAGCAGATAATTCTAGGCATCCCAACATTTTTAGAACCAAATTAGCTGGAAATGGTTGCAGATGATGACTATGTGTTGGTCCTATAAGTCTAAACTACACAAGATCAAGATACCCTATCAGAGCAGAATCTCTTTCCAGATCATGAACTTATTATCAGTTAATATTAGTATTGTACTAGCTTGTCGTTTGTATCATAAGGGTGTATTATTAAGTGTGCTCTAGTACTTTCTTATGTAATGAGTGATGTAAGCAAAAACTTAAAAAATTAGTATAAATAAATGCAGTGTGTACTATTATAAGGTAGAATCTCAGGAGAGTAGTCCTCTAAGGTGAAACCTCTTCAATAAAGAATTTGTTTCTCTAACTCTCTGTTCTTCAAACTCTTTACATTAAAAAACTAAAAGCTTTTATTATCATCCAATAAGATATGACTACAGTGAGTAGCTATTGAGTGCCTAAAAGTTTGGTCGTGTTAAGCCACTTTGTCAGAGTATTTGTCTAACAATTGTGCTCAGTTTAATATTAAGGGTGTTTTAGAATATGGTAGCAATTTTTTTAAAAATATTTTTTTATTTTAAAATATATTAAAAAATTATTTTTTTTATTTTTAAAAAATTATTTTTTATATTAGTACATTAAAATGGTATAAAATATCAAAAATATATTAATTTTAAATAAAAAATAATATTTTAAAAAATACATTCAAAATACAATACCAAACACTGCTATAATTCTGAAATATAGAGTGTTTGTAATGATGGCTTTTCTTGTTTTATAGTAATGATTTAAAATATTTTTTTATATCAGTAAATTAAAAAATATTATTTTTCCAAAATTATTTTTATATATTTTAAAAAACAAATGGTAACTTAATTTTATTAAAAATGGTCATAGGTTTCCGTTTTGTAAAGGAGTGTGTTTTGCTATGGAGTATAATGTTGAGCTGTGTTTCTGACTCTGGACTGGTTATGTCTAGCTCTTGGATCTGGGCTTTATATAATTGAAAGACTAATGTTGTTGGCAACTATAACTGAGGCCCAATCTGCACCAGCCCAATAAAATAAAATAAGTATCAATTTGGGTTTTAACAAAAAAAAAAAATAATAAACGAGTTATCGTTCAAGTTTCTTCTTCTGTTCATATGATGGATTGAGACAACAGATAAGATGTTGAAGTCTCTTCCTCCTAACGGTATCTTTTCCAGAGTTAATTAATATTGATAATTAATAACAAACCTCGTCCTCCCAACAGATAAGATGTTAATATCTTCGTGTAGTTTCGTGAAATTAATTCTTTATTCCTTGTAGGTTCAAAAAATATTATTTAACCTTTCTTGTTTAAACTTGCTAATAACTCAGTACTTTTGGCAATGGCAAAACTTCTTAATTTATCCTTGTTTAGTGTGAGCTTTTAGGCGTTAAGTAAATTGTATAATCAAGCAACACGTATTGTTGGTTATTTTTTCTTCCATTTCTTTTATTAAAGAAAGTATTTATTGAAATTATAAAAACTTTATTTTTTTTTCAATTTTTCATAATTTCAATAATTCTTCCCATAATAATAAAAAAATGGAAGAAAAAATAATAAACGGGGACGAGGTTTGACTACTTAATGTTTTTTCCATCCTTACAGATTCAACAAATATTATCTGTTCTTAGTTGTTTAAACCAGTTATAACTCAGTTCTTTTGTTGAGGGAAAACTTATATTTCCTGTTTTTTTATTTTTATTTTTTTATTTTAAATTAATATTTTTTTAGTATTTTTAAATTATTTTAATGTATTGATATCAAAAATAATTTTTAAAAAATAAAAAAAAAATATTATTTTAATAAATTTATAAATACAAAATATTTTAAAAAATAACTCTAACCTTGCTATCAAACACACTCGTATAACCGGAGGAGATCGGTCTACACTCTGCATACCCCTCTATAACGCATGCACTGAAAGAAAATGGAAACACGCTTGGTATTTCTTTTGGCGGCACTGCTGGAATCTAAGCTTGTTTTGCCGACACTAGCGTCTGAATCTGATCACTCTGTTTCGGGTGTTTTCGAAACAGGAAATTTCCACGCAATACAATCTGATGTAGGAACAGCCTCTAGCTGTTCACCTCCTAGATCCTTGTTAATTCTTAGCCCGGAAGAAAAGGGCACGTATCCTGTCATCTTGTTTCACCACGGCACAGGCCGCCACAACTCTTGGCACGCTGATGTTTTCAAATTCATCTCTTCTCATGGATACATAGTGGGCGCACCGCAGGCACTCCTTTTTCCATGTCCTTTCTTAATACATCCAAACATACTGTACAAATATCCAAACATACTGTACAAATCGATTCATTCTTCATGAGTTTCATGTATAGCTAGCTTTTAATAAAGCTGCAGCATCCAATGGATACATGCTGTTCCATGTATTTTATTTTTGTCTAATTTTGATGAAGAAATATTCTCTGTGAAGATTGACCTGACATTGGAGTTTTGATCCTTAGTTATACGGATTCATGCCACCTAGCGGACAAGTCGAGCTTGACTTGGCAGCGGAAGTGGCAAACTGGCTGCCCTCAGGTCTCCGGTGTGTGCTACCTGAAGATATTGAAGGGGACATGCACAACCTTGCTCTTGCAGGCCACAGCAGGGGTGGCTACATTGCATTTGCTCTTGCACTTGGACTTGCCGATGTTTCCTTAGACATCAACATTTCAGCGCCGATAGGAGTAGACCCCGTTGCGGGGACTTCCAAAAATATACAGGAAAAAATATCATATTGCTCTTAAAAACTAATAAAATTAGCTTTTTGTAAAGGGACTTTTGTGTCCTTTTCTATTTATTTATTTGGTAAAGTGACATTAGTACCCTTCAAGGCTCAAAAAAATTGACCTTGCAAGGAGGGTTTTCCTGTTTTCATACATTTTAAGTATAGTGAAGTGGCGTATTTAACCTTTGACTTAAAATATTCTTAGGTGAGCTTGGGAGGGTGTTTTTGTCTTTGTATCATGGTGTTTTTGTAATATTCATATGCTCTTAGGGATGGAATAGTAAATTGCATTATTAAAATATTAATAAACTAATTTTAAAAGGTGGAGGAGTGTTATACACGCGCATCAATGTCCTGTGTGCTATTATAAAAGCGTATAGGGAGTATTATGATGGTAAAATATTATCGATCTCTGTCTCTTCCAACATGTAAGGTGGCGACAAATCCGCTAAAGTGTTGTATGTGGTCAGAATGGTGGCAGTTTGGTGACTACGAAGTTTTTTCCTCCTCCCCTTCTTTTGTCTTTTATGGTCCATTTGTATCAAGTCTTTAAAAATTGAATTGTATCTTCAAGTTTGTATTTGTTTTGAATTTAATCTTTATTTTTTTATATTTATTTTCATTTAAATGCTTCTTAAATTTTTTTTTAATAACATCCCTCATCATTTAATTTTATTTGATTATAATATTCAATCTTGTCCTTATTTTTTTAATTATTATTTTTTTATCTCTTGCATTATTTTTTATTTTGTCTTATATAATTTTATTTCATTTTGTTTTGTTTCTAATTTTGATCTTTATTTTTTTTTGTTGCTTTCTAATCCTTTTTTTTCAATTTAATCCCTAATTAGTTTCTTTTAGTTATTTTTTGTGCAAGGTTTGGTCCTCATTGTTTTAATTTTTAATTTTTTTAATTTTTAATTTTGCTTTGTAATTTTTTTGTGTTTGTTTTTTACTAGATAATCCACATCTTATGACCCGATCCACTAGTTTTAATGATTAACTCAGTTTAAGTTTAATTTTTTTAATTTTAATTTTAATTTTCATCATTTGACATTAACTTATTGAATTTTGAATTTCGTGATTTGTTCTTCTTTTTTTTTGTTGGGTAATCTTCGTCTTATATCTCAGGTTACAAGTTAATTGAATTAACTTAGATTAGCTTGATTTTTTTAAAATTAATTTTTATTTTGATTTTATCATTTATTATTAAATTTTGGTCCATGAGCATTGTGATTTATTTCATTTTTCTTTATAAGAGAGTTATCTAGAGTGCAACTAAACATATGTTATCTCAAGGTTTTTTGTTGTTTAACTTTGGTTTTTTTTTTTAGATTATTTTTTAAGAACATTATTTTTAAATTCAATCTCATATTGCATTTGATGAGTTTGTAATATTAATCTAATTTGGCTTGGATCTTTTTCTTCAACGTATTTGTTTTCTTTTTACTTTAACAAGATTGATTTTTTTTTTTATCCTTTAACATTAGATTATTGAATCTTAAGTTTTGAGATTTTTTTTTTTATAAATTTATCTTGATCTCATAACTCTAATCATATATTAGTCAAATTAACATGGATTAAATTTATTATTATCTAGATATCTTAGTTTATTTCATAAAAATATTAAACTATTTTTATTTATTTCATAAAAATATTAACCTGGTCGTGGTATAATGCCTGTTGGCAACTCTAGTGTAAACTATATCTAGATAATTTATTTATTTTTCTTCCTTAAATTATTCTGCCCACAAATCTCTACTTACTTGAGCATTATATAGTTTAATGGACTTGTTTTTTGAAGCTAACAATCAAGCTCATCAACCAGCCTAACCCAGCCCAAGATCCCAGTCATGAAAGATTTCATGAATTCAAAATTTGCGATTAAATTCAAATGGTTGGCCCATCGTTGTCAGGATAAGGTTCCTCACGTGCATGTATCACGTGTACAATCAGTTAGTCACGAATGTGATTGGAATTATTGACTTTTGCCGCAGCATCTTCCCTGAATATGCAATTCCTTTTCATTTCGCATCAATCCGGGACCATATCGAGAGGAAACTTCTGGCATCAGAATTAATCTTGATGCTTGATTAAAGTGAAGAATAAAAAAGTACGAAACTTTACACATTTTTTTAAAACAATATTATATGCTTAAACAAAATAATCTTAACACGATGAATTCCACATGTTACAACCAAAAGTATTTTAAATTTAGGTTCTTTTCTTTTCTTTCTGGTTATGATATTTATTCAATCTTGAGAACTTTATAGAAAACTTATAATTAATTTATATTTTATTTATGATGCAGGTGAAATTTCATTGTGGGTTGAATTTGGATATTTTATAATTATAATATTGGTGATTGTAATATAATCACTTTGTTATAATCCATGCTGGTTTTAAGAGAGAGTTGAAAAATATATTAACCTTAAAAATTTTAAAAAAATAAATAATCAAGAGGTTTAGGAAGATAAATCACAAGATTTGTTAAAGAAATCCAAGGGATTGACTAATTTATTTTGGATCAACCATCATAAACATAAATAATTTATAATCTTTCCCTTATAACTCTTGTATCCATGGAATAAGCTACCATGTAAATATTGTTTTTCTTTTATTATTTCATAAATTCGTTTACTCAAATTTTAAGAGAAAAATGTCGCCTTAATAAAGTTTGTACCATCATCCCGGCTAGGGCACGACCATGTTGTTCCTAGGAGTGTTTACGATGCAAGTACTATCCTCTCATAGGCTTATAAAAACAATGCAAAGCCACGATGGAAGTAGTGTCCATTATGAAGTTGTTTTTTCTTCCATTTTTTATTATACTAAGTTTTTTATTTTTATTTTCCTTTTTTTTTGTGATCTCAGTGAATGCTTTCTCTAATTAAAAAAAAATAAGGGGGAAGAAAAAATAACATACGGGACTAACGAGGTCAAAAAACACGTGTTGCTTGTTTATAATTTACTTAACATTTTTTATAATCTTAATAAATGCTTTTTGTAATGAAAAAATAGGAAGAAAAAAAACAACGACTGGATCAAAAAGATCAAAGGACACTTGTCATTTATATGTGGTTTACTTGACATTGCTAGCGCAATCACTTACGAGGAGCTCACATTAAACAAATTTATTCAGTATAATAAAGTGGTCCAAGATCTTGATTGACAAACTAGTTTTTTCAAGCCCTAATTTACATCCCTGAATTACTGAGGAAACTCGGTTTTGAACACACCTAAATAACAATAATTTAAAAAATATTTTGAAAAATAATCTATAAACTATTTAAATAGTGTATTTAAATACAAACACGGATAATAAAACATAAATCAAATAAAAATAAAAAAGAAACCTAATTAAGAAACGAATCAAGAATAACTAGGAAAATAAAGAAATTTTCTAAACAAAAACTTCTAGGTAAAATTTAGACATCATTATAATCTTATTTCGTACAACAAATTATCTCAATACAAAACTCAATCTATACAAAACCTAGTTTATAAAATATACTAACAAAATTTTAATTTAATTTAATGATTAATTTAAAATTTATACTCATTTTTATTAAAAAATTCATTTGACTCTTCTAAACATTTTATTGGGCTTGGACTTTTAATATGTATTATATATTGAGCTTTTCTATTTCAGAAAAACTTGTTCTCAAGTTCATTGTCGGAACTTGAACTCTTCCATACAAAATAACAAATACTTCACATATAATGTTGAATTTAATATATTTACAAACTAAATTTCAAAATTCAACCAAATCAATTCCTCATCTTCTTTCATTTCATCCATACACAAACATATCCTATCACTTCAAGAAGATAAGATTTTTCTTTATCCTCTTTGACATCAACTTCATCCTTTTAAGTAATCTTGAAAAGTTGTTCTAGCTTTTATTAGTTGACTTAATCTTAGTTTGCTCATTGATTTTAGATTAGCTTAATTCTAATTTGCTAATTAATTTTAGATTATCTCTTATATTTCATCTCTCTTTCATGTTTCTGTAAGTTTTTAAGATCGTCAAGATGTTGAGTGCAACAAATATTACAGTTTATTTTACCTTCATTTTTTTCATTTCTTTATTAGTTAGAACTTATAAAGGTTCACAAGGTTTCTCAATGTCTTTTTCTAATAATATTAGAACATCAATCATTCCAATTATTTCAGTATCAATTTCTCTATAAGAATAGCAATAGTTATTACTCTTCAACTTTGTTAAAAATATAATTTATAGTCGGATGAATTGATTCACTATTATAACTTTGGTTACTAGAACTGAAACATTAAATGTGTGTTTATAAATCAAGAATGAAATCATTTCCAACTCATTTTTATTATTGATTAGAACATCAATAACAGAACATCATCAATCATTTTAACCTCGTTTATTAAGGGCTTTGCCTCCTTATTATCTTTCACTTGTCCTTTTAATTTAGCTAACAAGTTTAATTAACTTTCTAGTTGAGAAAATTAAACAAAAGACAATATAATTGCTTATATAACTAGTATAAAATCTTTTTATAATAATCTTAGAATAACTCTTAAATTAGTAATTTTTTGGGCATCACTTATCATAACACATCACTTGTCATATTGATATGATGCATGCATGGGTTTGAAGGAATACATTTAGGTTGCAACCTATCCTTTTCAGGTTTTTTGGCATGTCATCTTCTCTTCATTATCTTTGTCAATTGATCCAACTGACTATATCTTCGTGTTAGGGTTCTTTATATTGCCTCTTAAACCATCAAAACACCCTAAATAGCCCTCACTCCTTCATCATGAGCTAGAAAGATGCTGTTACTTGTTTTGTCCATTCAACCAGTAAACCTACTCTAATAGTAATTAATGTAGTGTATAGTGATAATAAATTAAGATTTCTTAAACTTTAAAATTACAACCTTAAACTATAAAGAAAAAATTTAAATAAAAAAATTATTTTGAAAATAACATATAAATTTTTTAAAATGTAGTTAAAAGTGACCTAGATAATGAAGCTTAAATAAAATTATAATACTTATTTATTAAAAATAAAATAAAAAATAACTAGAAAAATAAAATAAAAATCTCAATCAACAACTTTTGAGCTCTTTTTAGCATGATCTTGACATCATATGGTTACAATAATTTGACTAATTATAAAACTACGCTTGTAATATATAAAAGATGTTAATATGATCCAATAATCATAGTAAAAAATATAGTTATTAAACCTAGACCGGTCTGGAGGGTTGTTCTAGGAATCAGCTAACCTAGTGGCTAAACCGATCCTAGTTTGTTAAAGACCAGCCAATGCAATGACCTAGAAAAATCTGATTGAACTAGTGGGCTAGCTCATGATCCGGACGAACCCGAACGAGACTAATGTTTTGGAGTTAGGTTTGTTTGAGATGATTGCAAGCCGATCTGGGTTTTAAGATCTTAAGGGTTGGTGTTGGGTTTCCATTTCTTCCTTCTAGCCCTGACCATTGATGACTGTAACTTGAAGGAAATTGAAGGTCAAATGGGACCAAACTCATAGTTTTAAGAGAGATAAAGAGAGAAAAAAGGGTAACAGGTAAAAGTGGTGCATCTGGGAATCAAAGAAAGGATAATCTTTACCATGTAGAAAATTGATTGTTCCACATAGTATAGCTGTCAGCTAAAGTGGGGATCAAAAGTTTAGAGTCATATTCTCGAGACTTCTCTTATCGCTTAACTAAAAAAGCTTTTTTTTTTTCAAGTATTTCCTAGTATAGATTGTTTGGTACTTTTTCTTGATCAAACAAGCAAACTTTATGACCATCATTAAATCTCTTTCTCTCTAGCTAATGTTTTCAAACATATAGAAACCTCAAGAACTTAGAGGAAAAAGATGTAAAAGAGAGGGTAGATAAATTTTGTGAGGAGATGATGACGAGAATAAGAGTTCTTTCTTTATATGCGTCATCCTTTTATTATTGTTTTTTATTTTTATTTTTTATCTTTAACCTAACTTGACGTTAAATAACTTGGGTTTTCTAAGTTAATTTGGATAGATTTATAAAATTTTAAATATGATTTTTTAATTAGATTAATCCCTGAAATAAGTTTAACTAGAATGATAAAAGATTTTTAAACATGATTTTTTAATTAGATTAATCCCTGAAATAAGTTTAACTAGAATGATAAAAGATAATTTTATTTATTAAAAAAGTCATTTTATTTGGTGAGATATTTTTTTAAACTTCAATCTTTTAATACTCTTTACGTAACCAGTAATTTTTTTTTGGTAATACGTAACTAGTTATTATTCCTTTGTAGTACATGAATAATAAACGTGTCCAAATAAAGTAGGGCGTACAATGTTAATCTTTTCAAAGGGGGAAGACGCTGATCGTCCCCTTATATAACAGGCAGAGATCGGTCTACATTCTCGCCTACCTCTCTACGATAATTAATGCACGGAAAGAAAATGGAAACACGCTTGGTCTTTCTTTTGGCAGCGTTGTTGGCAACAGTACTGCTGGAATCTAAGCCTGTTTTGCCAACACTAGCGTCTGAAGCTGACCACTCTGTTTTGGCAGAAGTTAGTGTTTTCGAAACAGGAAATTTTCACCCAATACAATCTGATGTAGGAACAGCCTCTAGCTGTTCACCTCCTAGATCCTTGTTGATTTTTAGGCCAGAAGAAAAGGGCACGTATCCTGTCATCTTGTTTCACCCCGGCACAGGCTGTCATAACTCTTGGTACAATGATGTTTTCAAATTCATCTCTTCTCATGGATACATAGTGGTCGCACCGCAGGTACTCCTTTTTCCATGTCCTTTCTCAATACATCCAAACATACTGTACTAATCGATTCATTCTTCATGAGTTTCATGTATAACTTTTAATAAATCTGCAGCCTACTATGGATATATGCTGTTCCATGTATTTTATTTTTGTCTAATTTTGATGAAGAAATATTCTCTGTGAAGATTGACCTGACATTGGAGTTTTTAATCCTTAGTTATACGGATTCATGCCACCTAGCGGACAAGTCGAGCTTGACTTGGCAGCAGAAGTGGCAAACTGGCTGCCCTCAGGTCTCCGGTGTGTGCTCCCTGAAGATATTGAAGGGGACATGCACAACCTTGCTCTTGCAGGCCACAGTAGGGGTGGATACATTGCATTTGCTCTTGCACTTGGACTTGCCGATGTTTCCTTAGACGTTGACTTTTCAGCGCTGATAGGAGTAGACCCCGTTGCGGGGACTTCCAAAAATAATCAGATGGAGCCCAAAATACTCAATTACGAATCTTGCTCTTTTAACTTTTCGATTCCTGTGGCCATAATTGGTACTGGATTAGGCAATAAGCCAGCCTTCCCCATCTTACCGCAGACGTGTGCTCCAGATGGGGTGAGCCACACGGAGATTTTCAATGAGTGCAAACCTCCATGTAGCCATTTTGTTACTACAGACTATGGCCACATGGACGTTTTAGATGACGATATAGGTCTGATTGGGGAAGGAGCCCGTGCGATGTGCAAGGGGTCTCGGTGGGGGGTTAGCAGGGATCCCATGAGAAGAACTGTAGGTGGCGTTTCTGTCGCCTTTTTAGAGGCTTTTTTCAAAGGCAACTACACGGACTACAACAAAATTCTGCAAAACCCTAATTATTTTGCTCCTGCAACACTTGATCCAGTCCAGAACAAAAGTGAAGGGACATCGTGCTCAAGTTTATCTGCTATGTCCGTTGATGAACGCTAGTGGCTATGTATTAATCGGTTGAGCAATTCTCCTCTTCCGTAAAGGTGCTATCAAAACACTAAAGAAGTGAGTGCTGCTAAATACCTCCATGTTTGTTGGCCTCGGACCTATCGTAACTTGTGTAATATTGCAACTTATGTTCAAATAAATACCCTCCCTGAGGTTCTTCTGTTTTAAGCAACATCTCAACATTTCATAATATATCAATCAATCTCTTAACTTATGTTATTTGAGGGTGTTCTTTACCGCCACCATAACCTATAAAAAAAAGTGGCTGAAATTCTTTTTATTAGCTCGTGGCAGTTCTGTTAATTGTTGAGGTCCATGACCAAGAGTGGTTCAGGCAAAAGAAAATCCATTAAAGGGCCAAAAAGAAAGCAGCAAAGTGAGTGAAAAACATGAGAGGCGTGGAGTGATTGGACAGGTGATAACACGGAACTCAATAAAAAAAAAAAAGAAGCAAAATTCCAAGAGAGAAGAACTACGCATGCTATAATTAACGGTGGAATAGGTTATTCTAGCTGCTATTCCACCTTGTTTTTAAGATTTTTTGAATTTTTTTAAAGTTTTAAATTAATATTTATTATTATTTTTATATGTTTTTTATGTACTAATATTAAAAATTAATATATTTTTAAATAAAAATACTTTAAAAAGATTCTCTATTATAATTTGAAACACGGTATAAATAATAAAAGCTTTTTGACGAGGCAGGACTACATAAATTAAAAGCTAGCCGATGACTTTTCGTGGCAGGGGGGGCTAAGACCTAAGGACACGAGGCTAAATATTCAAGGACAGTTTGTTGATTTTTTGAGGTCATACGCAAAAGAAAAAAAAAAAGAATAAAAAGGCACTGTCAAAGAGAAAAGGGAGGAAAGTGAAGGCAGAATTTTTAGGAAGGTGCGAAGTGACTTAATAGCACGCACCTCAATGCAAAGGAAATTATCCAGTATTTTTTTTATAATAAAAATAGCGTCTGAAATTTTCAATTTGTATTTTCTTGCATAAGTTTAAAAATTTTAAATTTTGGTTGAAAATTTTATTTTGTTTATTTTTTAATTTAAAAAAATCATCAAAAAATATTAAAAATTAAAAAACTTAATGAATTTCTATATTTCTTTAGAGTTTGGTGAGTTTTTGCTCACATTGCATTAAAAAAAGATCGGTATTGTTAAAGTTTTTTTTATTTATTTTTTTAATAACCTGAGAGATTACATGTTGTTTTGTAGTTGGAAACGGGTTTTAAAAAGCTTTTAAAATATATTTTTATATTTTTGAATAAAAATAAAATAAAAAATAAAATTTTGATATCCTCAAATTTAAACTTTAATAAAATGTCCTAAAGAACGACATATTGTGAGTAAAATATATATATATATATATAAGGAAACAATATGGACTGGATGATATAATGTCCCCTCAAACAAAAATTGAATTAGCCTGCGTAAGCATGGGCTCTTGGTAGCTAGCTTTTTTTAAAACAATTTAATCAATACTCCTTTTTTATTTTTTTATTTTTATTCTACAAAAAGAGATTATTGTAATATATTTTAAATTTTCCTTTCATATTTGATAGAAATAAATTGTATTTACATGATGTATTTATAGAAATAAAAATTATTTGTTTTTGATAAGAAAAAATAACCTCTAAAATTAAAGTAAATAAAAAGATATGAATTAAAAAGAAAAGTCAGGTTAAATATTTGTATATGCATTCATTTTTTTTTCTTTTAGGAGAAAGATTAGCTTTTCATTTTATTTTTTAATTAAAATTAACAATTCTTTCTCAATTTATAGATTCATATATTTTTACTTTATTTTATCAAATAGCATCTTAAAGCTTCTCGATTAAAAAAACCACTATACTTGAAAATTCATTCACAACATTGTTGCGTACCTGGTTTGCCTTTTTTAGGCTAGAAACCGCCGGCAGACCGAGGCTACTGTACTATTTTCTAATTTTAAAATGTTTTAAAAAGATTATTATAATTTATTTTTAACTTTTTTCTTTTATATTTGATAGAAAAAATGTATTTGCATAGTGTATTTATAAAAATAAAATTATTTATTTCTAGAAGGAAAAAACAACCTTTAATATTAAAGTAAATAAAAAATATTTGAATTAAAAAGAAAAGTGAAGATTAAATATTTGCATACCATTTATCTTTTGCTTTTATAATAAAGATTATCTTTTCATTTTAGTGTTTAATTAGAGTCAATAATTCTTTATCAACTTATGGATTCATGTATTTTTTAAATTTATTTTATTAAACACAAAAGGCATCTCTGCGCAACAAAAAACGAAAGCATTTGCAGGATCCCTACCTTTTGCTTTAGTTTTCTATAGTGGAAGTTATATTAGATGTCTCTTTTCTGAAAAAGAAAAAGGCAAAATTATACTCTCTCTCCTTTTCTCATGCGAGTTGATGCATCTGTTTTTTCGGTCGTAGAAAGTAAAACTGAAGATTGAAGTCCATGCTGCTGTTTTCGTTTAAAGTTGTGTGGCAGAAGCACAGTTCCTGTATTTCATAAAGAAATTGTATGGGCATGTTGTGAGTACTCGTTAGTACTAATTGCTGGTTGGAGTGCCCGTATATGCTTGTAGCAAGAAGATGCCAATGGATGCCTTCTAATTATCAGACCTGCTCTTGATCAGTTTGTGAAGCTTATGTCCAAGGCAGTGCTAGTCATTCTTGGATTAATTAAAGAATGCTAGATCATAATCCAAAGGTTAAAATTCATGAAGCACCAGATGAAAGATACGTGGAAAATTCAAGTTGCAATTTAAACCAGTAAGCTCTACTAGGATAACTAGCAGAGACAAGGATGGCGAAGGTAATGCAGTAAGGGTTTTTTCTCCTCATGGATCTGGTTTAAGGTTTGATCAGCAGTTTAGCTCTCACCTATTCCATCAATCCAGGATCCTGCTTTCAAATCTTCGTCAAGTTGATAATATTCACTTTATTTAATTTTACCATAAATTGCAACTTGTATCATTGGCAGGGATGAAGGATGAGGCCACTTGTGTGAGTCACTCATGTAGCCCACAACATATTTTTACTTTGATTTTTATATATAGTTTCTATGAATTCATTCTATTGATATTTTTTTAGTGGTATTAAGATTTCTAACATATATATATATATATATATATATATATATATATATATATATATATATATTACTTTGTTAATAATTAGGCAGTTTGGTGTCCAAGGGATGCAAAGTTAGGGTTCGAACAAGTAGAAAGTAGTGCTGGATCCGTTGAGGTGGGAAATCCATCATTCGTGTGGTGTTCACGGGCCTCGGATTCTAGGCCAATTCAAAGGGATGGCCATGGCGTTGTGCCCCTGGGGATACATTCCTTTTCATTATAAAAATTCACTTTCTTCAATTTTCTGCCCCATCTTTTCAAAATTAATTATTCTCTCTTTTAAAACTATAAGTTTCCCTCTATTTCTTTTTTCATTTTCACAATAAATCTACTAAAATAATTAATCCCTGTATTTGTATTAAGTTTAAAATACACACTTAATACTAGTTGTTAATTTTGAAAATCAGGGAGTCTTTCTTTTCACGTCCGTTTTCTTTAACATAAGACTAATAATTTTAATGTATATAACATAAAGCAGTGTGATAGTTTAAAGATCAAATGTATAATCAATCCATGTAGTGATTAGTGTTCTATGTTCAAGAACAAACAAAGAAAAAAGTATATGTCATCTCCGTAAGTGAAAGGGGCGTTTAATATTTGATTAAATATTTTTATTGAATTTCAATTCGTTACATTTTTAACAAAACACTTGCCTATAAATATATTAATTAGTTTAGCACTGCATTTTTCTCTTTTAAGAGATGTAATAAGAATAAAGTTGCCCGACCATTGTTTCACCATCAATTTTTTATCCTCTCATAGGATAATTTGGAGGATCATTATAATTATAATTATTAGAAACACTAGAAGAAAAGAGTAAAAAAATTATTTATTTGTAAAGCAGGATTCAATTTTTTCAATTAAAATTTTAATGCAATAATAATTATCAATTGTAACATTTTTTTTTCTTTTCCATTGTTCAAGGAGCATGAATAAACTACAATTTAGTCCCTAAAGATTTTTACTTATTTCTTTTTTAGCTCTTGCTTTTTAGGGTTTCAGATTTCAATCCCAAACTTCATTTATTTCAAAGTTTCAATCTTTTAAATTTTAGAGTAAAGAAAAAAACCATTGAAAAATAAAAGAAAAGAAAGAAAGCATATGTCAATCACATTTTCACTATAAAAAATATTAATATTAGTGTCAATAAATTTATCCTTGAAAAAAGTAAAGTGACTCAATAAGAATAGTAATTTATTTTGAACATATTATGAAAGGTAGATCAAGACTCATAAAAAACATTTTCTACTAAGTTGGATTTTAGTTTTTAAAAGTCACTATAGGCTATTTTTTTAGTTTGGAAAATATTTTTACTGAGGTTTATAAAATATTTCAGAGTATTTTTAAATGAAACAAAATAAAAGTCAGGTTTTGGAGTTTAAAATAAAACAAAGATGCTAAAGATAGTTTTTTATATTTTTGTTTTGAAAAGATTGAAATTCACCTGAATTAAAAAAGAAACAAATTAATTTATATTTTGTTTTGTGTTGGTTACTTCAATAGCACATTTATGTTTCTTGTACCTTGAAACATTAATAAAATGTAAACTAAGGAGCAAGGTGAAGTCTCAAGGTTTTTGAAAAATACTGCTAGAAAGGGCTTTTCTTCTTCTTCTGTTCTTTTCTGTCCACGGATGTTGAATTATTAATCTTAAAGTTTTCTTGCTAATATTAACGTTAATGGCGGTCTTAATTATTAATCTTGACGGTTATGTTAAAGATTCTCATAAATTCTCTACGAATAAAATATGGTTGGAATATTTTGAAATCGCGAGGAGTAACTTTTACTGCCGTAAATATGCGATAGGTGGGGGCAATGGTAAAAAGGCATACCGTGTTACGTGGCGGCTTGGGGTAGCAGTACATCGATGACACGAATAAATAATAAATCAAATCAAATTTAATTTAAAATCCCCTTTAAAAATAAAGTTGGAGAGTGAGACGCCGCGACAGAAACGCCTCCCCTCTACCTCCACGCATCTCTCACTCTCCTGCCCATTCTCCTAAAACCTTGTCACCCCTTGAAGTACAACATATTCACCAAAATACCACTCGAAAGTGTAAAATCTCACTAAGTCCTCCATCCTTGCAAGCTCCGGTGACCGATCACCGGACCCAAAATCAAACACCATGCAGCCGGGAGAGACAGTTTTCCGGTCGGCTCTGGACAAACCGCTACACCAGCTAACGGAAGATGATATTTCTCAGCTCACTCGCGAAGATTGCCGCCGTTACCTCAAAGAAAAAGGTCTCTCTAGCTTACGTATAGCAGTAGCTAGTCATTGTTTCTGAGTTTTCTGTCGTTTTAACCCGTGTTGGTGGTGGTGTCCGTACAAAAAAATAGGTATGAGAAGGCCGTCGTGGAACAAATCGCAGGCAATACAGCAAGTGATTTCACTCAAAACACTCCTCGAAGCGACGCCGGAGACTGAATCTCCAAGGCGACGACTCTACATTCCCCGCCCTCCTCCTCATCCTCCTGATAAGACTCCTCGTGTGCGTCTCTCTGCCGTTAAACCCTCTGTCTTTCCTTTTCCTATTTTATTTTTATTAAATAAATGAAAAGGTTAGGGACTACTTTATCTTCTTCTTCTTCGTCGTCTTCTTGTTTTTTTAATTATAATTAGAATATATAATGTGTATTTGTAGGTCCCTCCAAATTCCTCTGTTTCAGAGAGGGGAGCAAGTGCTGAAACGCCGATCTCGGTGCCAGCCGAGGAGCCAGTTCCGAGCCGGCAACACGATCCTTCAAATCCCGATGTTCCTGCCGATCCTCTGCCTCCTGTCCATGCCGCCGTCACCGAGAATGCATCGGTTTCTCCGAGGTTGTTCCTTCTTTTGTTTATGCTAGTAATGCATAAGACAGCCTTGTTATTGTTGTTTTTTTTTTTCTTTTAAAAAAATCCTTACTGCGGGCAAAAACTTATTGTTGATTTTGTTGGTCATGTTAGTGATGATGATTACCTTATTATTGATTTTGTTAGTCAAGTAAGTGATGATGATTACAGTGCCAACGCCGGCATGTTTGACTCAAATGTGGATAGTGTGTGCTTGCTTTTGGTGTGGATTAACATTTATTGTTCTAGACCATGATGACCAGTCAAAAACAGTGTTTCAACTGTTGACTTTGTTTGGCGCTATAATGTTTGTATAATCCTGCTTGTTAGTTTTTGGTTACGTGTGGGGTGTTTTATTGCATTTTTACTGTTGTCGAGAAGTAAAATGTAGTTATGTTTGTTTGTGTCTTGGCTAAAGTTGAAAGCATGATGATTCAAATCGGTTTGAACTTAGAAAATATTAGGTTTCCGTGTCGTCTTCATCAACATCTCTTTTTTCTGATAAAATTACTTTGTTCTGTGCATAGCATGTTATTGTAAGCCACCATTTAAGCGGAAGAGCTGAATTAACATGCGTGATAAAGGGTGTTGGCGCTAAACATGGTGATCATAGAACTAGACCTCTTAATTGTATAGGTTTTTTTTTTAAGTTTGAGCTATCAGTTGGAGACTATTCTGATGTCAGATTAGAATAGTTAGGGATGAGACTCGTTTATGAAGTCTGCATGCCAGCACATGCCATTATTTCGGCATATAGTCTGCAGACAATTTTTTGCCAGCATTGTAGGAGAATATATTATCTAGCTGATAGATCTATTGACGTAGCTTTTAGCTAGATGCTGTTCTGGCTAGGACTAAGAGGATCTTCTCCGTTGTCTATTGTGGTGTTTTGAAGAAATCTTCATGTTCCGAATTATGATTTAAGTAATGCTAGCTGACTCTCACACAACTAGCATTACTGTGGAGTATTGTTTTAATCTCCTGGATGATACTTCTCTATGTTGTGGTAAAAACCAGTAACTGAAGTTCAACAAACTGAAAATCTGTTTTAATGTCAGAACTACAGGCATGGCAAAAGAATCAGCAGGACAGATGACAATTTTTTACTGTGGGAAGGTAAACGTCTATGATGATGTACCGAGAGACAAGGTGATGAAAGCTCTTTCTCTTCTGTAAATACGGTGCAGTGTATATAAAGTACATTGGCCTTCTAAAGTGATTGTTTGCAGGCGCAAGCAATAATGCATCTTGCTTCAAGCCCATTTGCTCCACCTCAGGATGCTTCTTCAGATGTAATTCCGACATTAAGGCCTTTACAATGCCAGTTAGAAACTCCAGGTGTCAAAGCTGCTCCAAATTCAGTTGTGGCGAACTTTGCAACCCTGCCAACAGGTTGGTTATTGAGTAGTATTAAGGTGTCTTTTAGATGCTATAGATTACTGTTATGTTTGCAAGTCAAATCCTACGTGAGTTCAGTTTCATTTCCTTATGAATTTCAGGGCTCCACACACCCGTGCACACAAATTAAAGCTTTGTTTTTATATTATTGGATAAATGGCAATCATTTTCATCCAGAAGCGCAAACCTTTATTAACTAGTTGTCATGCTTATACTTTAAGTGAAAGGGGCAGATAGTGGTCAGCTTCTCTTGGAAGAAAGCAACATAGCTCGTGAAGACAACCTAGGTAAATACTCAAACTAGTCATCTTATAAAAAAATCCTGTTTGTTTGATTGGTAGATCTCTATCACACCTTTTTTCACAAACTTTTACTCTTATATTGCCACATTAAGCATCTTAATCATAGTCTTGCCTTATTGATTTGATTCAATTTTTTTAAGTAAAATCACTTCACATTTTGTGGCACATCTTTCTGAACTTAATCATGTTCCATCATACTTATGTGTGGAAACAAGAACCCCATCCCAACTCATTATGTGAGATGTTATTGAAACTTCAATTCCCTGTGTAATTTCAACGCTTGTTGATGGTAACACCATCTTATCATGTCGGCATTGGGTTGATTCTCCTTTCCTTTTCTAATCTGCCTCCTTGGTTTAGTGTTTAATAATTAATGACATCGCCCCATTTTCCTTCAGTATGATAGCCACTCTTCTCTTCCTTATCTTCTTCCTTTTTTCCTTTCAAAATTTTCTAGAAGGCTCTACAAGCAGAAAAGCATCCTTACAAAGATATTTTGAGAAGAAGAAAGACAGGTATCATAAATTGTTCATATACTTTTCATTGCAACAAAATAAATGTACAAGCAGTCTATTTTTCTTTGTTATTTGGTGCTCATACCCTGTTAGGTGAAGGTTCAAGAACAAGAGAAAGGTGGCAGTGCCTTCTGCTAGCTTAGACATCTACTTAAGCCATCTGGTTGGAGATCAAATCTCAAGTGATCATTGGAACCTAAATGATGCCTGCTCTCCTTCCAAACCCAGGCCTCCCCAAACGCCTAACCGATGCAACTCTGTTGACAATGTAGCAAAAAATGGCATCCTCAAAGCTGACCTTAACAACAAAGGTGATGCAGATTTATCTTGTTGTCTTGACTTGAGTTCCAAGCAGATTAACGCGTGGTGCTTATGCTTGGAATGTTGAAGATCTGGGTTTTTTTTTTAGCAAATTAACACTATATAACAAAAATTGTGACCTGAATACAAATATCTGCCCTGACTCTCAGTGTTGAGGAAAAAATGTGTCCTGCTGTGTTCTGATTACTAATCTGAAACTGCATTGCCTATCAAAACTCTTAGAAAATATGACATACACTGTCCCATTAAATTATTTGGTCACTCCTGTCATGTTAGCTTTTGATTCTCTCTCTTGGAAAGATATTATGCTTGATGTAGAGTTAGCCACACCTGTTATGAACAATCTCGCTGTACATTCACTCTGATAATCTCAAAAAGTTGCCCCTGTTAACCATGACATCTTATTCTAGGATCTGCACAAAAGATTTTTCTGCAATTCAACTTGTGGTTCATTACTTGAAGTGTCGATTGGAAAAGATGCAGCATATTGTTGAGTTTTTGAAAATACATGGTAACTGAAAAAAACAGAAAAGAATTGTTAGCGCCTGGATGCACTAATCTTTTTATCAGACGGGCATTACTCTATAGACAATTGAGTGTTTTTTTAATATATATTGCATTCTTAATGTGAAATCATTGTCCTGGTGTTAATTCATAAGCTATTTGACTGATGAGTTCTGATTGTGGTGTTGCAGATGTCTCAGAAATCTGAATTCTGGATACTTGTAGGATGAATCTGTTGCACAGCATGCGGTTTCTTCTTTTGAGCAAGGAATCTCATCAATCGCTATCCGATGACCCATTTTGATATCAATCGAGGCACTAGAGTTTGTACTATAAGGTAAATAGCTTGTTGTAGTAACTGCGGCCATTTTAAAGTTATTAATGAGGAAACAAATTAGAAGAGAAGATCTATCAACCCTTGTCCACCCTTGCATGTATCCATTTTAAAGTGTTTGGGCCTGCAAGACTTGATCAGCTGACAGGCAAAATGAGCTGTGGCAAAATATACACATAGCATGGAGTTTGAATTGATGCCTAAAGATTGGCATCTGGTCCTGATTTACAGATTAGACGAATTAAAGTATTGAGGCATGAAGGGAACGCGAAACTGGGACGTCAAGTCCGCCCATCATATCACCTTGAGGGAAGATTTTGAGTGGTTCTGAAGAGGACCCATGAATGACCCGAAGGTAGGGCATTTGGATAAGTGAAAGGGATGTTCTGGTTAACAAATGTGACTGGATTGGCGACCATTTGGCCTAGCGAGTGAAGACGATGTGTGCTTTTGGATGATCATCAAGGCAAACGAATCTAAACCCACCTCGCACTGCCCCCACGATTTGTCTAAATTTCAACCATTGTGGCAATCCAGAATAATTCCTAGGTGATGTCCCCACCACTCCGTGGCCTTTTCGCACCCTGCTATTTAGCCTTTTTCCCTTTCATTCTTTCTTTTTTCATTTTTTTCTGTTTAACACTTGATGATACGTGCATGACACTTGATATAATTAATCGGTGGTGGGGGTCAATTATTTCCTTAAAGTTACCCAATGGTGATATTATTAGCATTTGAATTTTCTGTGCGCGTCACTCCTTGCCAATCCACTACACCACCGAGGCTCCCTCTTCTCTTGATTGCGTGTTTGTTGTTTCCAGGGCATCCCGTTGAAGTTATTGTTGTTGATCATAAAAATAATTTTTAAAAAATAAAAAATATATTATTTTAATATATTTGAAGTAAAAATCATTTTAAAATCCAATCGATATGCTATCGAATATCATTTGATCATGTCATATCCTTTTCTTCTTTTTTGTCACTTCTACCGTTTGGTGGCTATTATTTAAATTAACGTAGACTCGAGATATTGAGATTGAAGTATACGATAATGCAAAGGTTTCTATAAGGGCTAGGATTTGATTATTTGGAGATGACATAAAGCTGTTGCATTAGCTTGATAAAAAAAGATATTAATTTATTAATTTATTTGGAAGGGTGGTTGGGAGTAGTTTTTAAAGTATTTTTTATTTAAAAATATATTAAAATAATATTTATATTTTTTAAAAATATTTTTTATATCAGTTTTTATTTGAAAATACTAAAAAAATATTAATTCGAAGAAAAAAACATAAAAAAATTTAAATTTTTTTAAAAATATCTTATAAAACATAAAAACAAACTGTACTGCTATTTTCATTCAGACAAAAATAATAAATATTTTTATCTTTTAAAACTCTACCAGCTGAGAAGAGATGAGAATACTTACCTGACGGTAGAATTAAAACAAAAACAAAAGGAAGAGTGAACTGAAATGCTAACTGGTAAACCCACGATTACAAGCCACAGAACAGGATTGGGGTTGGGCAGTTGGCATTCAACGACCAATCAAATCGTAGCAGTATAAGAGAAGAGAAGAGAAGTGGGGGATAGTGTGGTTTGCCACTCTCTTGTTGTAAGAAGGAGCATGTGCTGGTGATTGTTTCTTAATTGCAACGGGAGACTCTTCGATGTAAACCGCTCGTACCTACGTTTAAAACAATTACGAGGAGGTATTAGCTTTCCCGTAAGCACAGTCCAACTTGCTGAGTTAACTCGGAAAATTTGTAACTTGATTTGAATTGAAAAGGATAGACTTGTCCAAATTATTAAACCGGACTGAGCCAGTATTAAGAATTTTATTAAAAAACAAAACGACCTTGTTTTTATTAAATCTAGTATTGTGAGTGGAAAAATAACCCTGATTATTTTATAATTTAATTATTTGTAAAATAGATTATAGGATGATTTAGTGTATAAACCATGCACAACAAAGTTAGAATAATTAAACTATAATTTTAAAAATTAAAAATATTAAACATAAAAATAACTAAATTACAAAATAAGTAAAATCCTAGATTCATTTCAAGTTAAATCTAACACTAGCTGTGAACATTCAACAAAAGAATCCTTAGTATGAGAAAACGATGAATATTATTTTTTAAAATAATTTTTGTTTGGAAATATATTTTTTATTTCTTAAAATTTATTTTTAATATTAATATATAAAAATAATTTGAAAAAAATAATTAAAAAAACAACAAAATATTTAAGATATTTGAAAAGCTTCCGAGACGGTGATATACTTTGTGCCCTGTTGTCGATCCAAAAGAAAAGGAAAAACACCTTTTGTTTCAGATTACATTTCGATTTGTGAAGAACTACCACTTGGGAACCGGCTATGGTTCAGGGAAAAATTGAATTATAGCTCTGTGTTCGGTGTGAGTGTCGCACAGAATATTTGCTCTGCTTTTACTTAATTTCTGATTAACCATAATTCAATCACCCAATAAATTCAAAAGGACCCCACAATAATTGTTGTCATCTAGACAATCTCAACTACAAGATGCCAAAGCTGCTGTTCTGTAATAGCATGCCTTTCTCGATCCACACCAAAAATAAATAATTTTTTAAAGAAAATAATATTTTATCATACGACGTCGATTACCCTGTTAATTATGTCCAAATTATCGAAATCCTTAAAAATAAATTATTTACATTTTTTATAATTTATATATATAATTTTTTTCAATTTTCCCATTAGTTTTTGTGCTTCCAAGCTACAAAAATTTCTCTCCGGTCTCCAACGACAACAAAATTTAGAGAGAGAGAAAGCAGAAAAAGGAAAAACTTTCAACTTTAACCGAACAAAAACGAGTTATCAAAAGTGGGAATTGAGAATTTTTTCCCTTTGGATTCCTTCACTTTGATCACTTTGCAACTTCCTCAGCTTTTGTTCGTTCAATCTCTGGTTTCCCTCTTCAAATTCAAAGCCACTAGAGTTCACCTGCGTCACTCTCCTCCTCATTTTATTGTCAGCTATTCCTTGTTCTAGTTTCTCATTTTGTGTTTTTTTTAAGGGATACGAAGTGGGTTGGGTTTGGTTTGCCTTTTTTGGTAGAGAAATTAAGGTAGCTGTTGGTGGGTGGGTCTTACGTCTTTTTCTGCTCTCTTTCATTTTCTTGTTGAAGGTGACTGAGGATTTTTGTTGTGTAATTGAAGATTAGATTTCAAGTTATTTTCTTTCTGTACCTGTGGATTTGAGCCAACCCAAGAGGGATCTATAAGATTGTGATTGCCATAAAACCTCCCTTTTTTGGTTTGTATTTACTTATTCAGTGAAACCTTTTCCACGCGATAGGTAGCCTGTTGTTTTGTAATTTTGTGAACTGTTATTTAGATAGGAATTGTTGTTCTGTGGGGTTGGAAGATCTATCAGCTAAGTGTAGTGATGTGTGTTCACAAGCAACAGTTTAGGCTTTATATTTGTTTGCTTTGTATTGCCAAATCTTAGGTTCATTTCAGCTGGGGAGGACGAGGGAGGAGAGAGAGGGAGAGAAATTAGAAAGAGTGGGGATAATACCTATCTGACTACTGTGGAGATCTGGGACTTGCTTATAGCCCCATGAGGTCTTCCTTTACCTCTGAGTCCTGTAAAGAATCACAGCTCAATTCCTTAAATCCACAGTCATGGCTTCAAGTTGAAAGAGGGAAGCTTTCCAAATTATCCTTCCAGTCTTCTACCTCTCCTACTTCTTCTTCACCATCCATGTAAGTTTTTCTTTACATCTGTTGTGGTTTCCATAACTAAAAAATGTTAAAGTTTTTGTATTTGATTTCAATAGATTGAGATTTCCTTTTCTTGTTGGGTTAATTAGAGAATCATTTATCAAGGTCCCTGAACCACCTGTGCAACCATTCTTTAAACCTGGTGATTATGTAGAAGTTTTAGCTCAGATTCATGAAGAACTTGAATCCTGTTCTCCGCAAGAGAGGTCAAATCTCTATTTATTTCAATATCAACTGTTTAAAGGCCTTGGTGAAGCCAAGTTGATGCGAAGAAGTCTCCGCTCAGCTTGGCTGAAGGGCAGCACTGTGCATGAGAAGCTTGTATTTGGGGCATGGTTAAAGTTTGAGAGACAAGGAGAGGAGCTTATTTCGGATTTGCTTGTCACATGTGGTAAATGCGCACAAGAGTCCGGTCCAATAGATGTTTCCTCCGACCTTGATATTGATACAAGTTCAAGTTCCCGTGAGACAGCTTCAATGATGAATGGCAGCCATATTTTAAGAAGTGTCTCTTTTAAAATTGGAGATGAGAAAATAGTTTGTGACAGACAGAAAATTGCCGGCCTTTCTGCACCATTTCATGCCATGCTTAATGGATGTTTCTCTGAGTCACTTTGTGAACACATAGATTTATCTGAAAACAACATATCGCCTCTGGGTTTTAGGGCAGTAAGCGAGTTCAGCATAACTGGTAGTTTGAATGAAGAATCTCCAAATGTGTTGTTGGAAATTTTGATTTTTGCAAATAAATTTTGTTGTGAAAGGCTAAAAGATGCATGCGATAGGAAACTTGCATCTTTAGTGTCTTCCAGAGATGATGCTGTAGAGCTCATGGAATGTGCCCTTGAAGAGAACTCTCCTGTCCTTGCTGCATCATGTTTACAAGTTTTCTTACAGGATCTACCTGATTGCTTGAACGATGATCGGGTAGTGGAAATTTTTAGCCATGCTAATAAACAAGAGAAAATGATCATGGTTGGGCCAGCCTCATTTTCATTATATTGTTTATTAAGTGAAGTTGCTATGAACCTTGATCCACAGTCCGATAAAACAGCTTGTTTTCTGGATCAGTTGGTAGGGTCAGCAGAAACTAACCGACAGAAGCTGTTGGCTTTTCATCAATTGGGATGTGTACGGCTCTTGAGGAAAGAATATGATGAAGCTGAGCGTCTTTTCAAGGCAGCTTTAGATGCTGGCCATATATATTCTGTATCAGGCTTGGCTAGGCTGGGTCGCATCAGAGGTCACAGGCTTTGGGCTTTTGACAAGCTCAGTTCTGTGATTTCATCTGGTACTCCACTTGGATGGATGTACCTGGAGAGGTCCTTGTGTTGTGAGGGTGATAAGAGGTGGGAAGACCTTGAAAAAACAACTGAGCTGGACCCAACCCTAACTTACCCCTACATGTATCGGGCTGCTGCTTTGATGAGGAGACAGAATGTTCAAGCTGCACTTGCAGAAATCAATAGAATTCTTGGTTTTAAACTCGCATTAGAATGCTTGGAGCTCCGGTTCTGTTTCTATCTAGCTCTTGAGAATTATCAAGCAGCAATTTGTGATGTTCAGGCAATTCTCACGCTCTCCCCTGATTATAGGATGTTTGAGGGACGGGTGGCAGCATCCCAACTCCGTACCCTTGTGCGTGAGCATGTTGAGAATTGGACAACAGCAGATTGTTGGCTGCAATTGTATGATAGGTGGTCTTCAGTTGATGATACAGGGTCCCTCTCAGTCATATACCAGATGCTTGAATCTGATGCAGCCAAAGGTGTTCTATATTTCAGGCAGTCTTTGCTTCTCCTTAGGTATGCTCTTAAATTTTAATAGTTTACAGGCATTACTGCTTAAAATAATTTCCAGGGTCCAGACTTTGTTGACGAGTTAGCTAGCATGTGTTCCCTACCTTACAGGATATGCAACCTCTAAATGAATGCACCTAGTGAACAATATCCGAACATTGTGACAGTGGGACAGCCTATGGTTTCCTTCTCCTTTCTATTTTTGTCAAATTATGTTGTCAATAATGAGAATCAGTTTATAAGCTTATTTTCTTTACTCAGCATTCTTTTCTCCAAAACATTTTTCTTTAATTTTCTTGACAAGATGTACTTTTCACAGTGGGTATGGCTTATAATTCCTTATAGCACAATGTTCACTTGTATAAGTTTCTATATTGGAGGTTAGTAAGATTATGGTTGACTAGGATTGCCAATAAACCTTATCTGAACATGATCAGGTTGAACTGTCCTGAGGCAGCCATGCGGAGTTTACAATTAGCCCGCCAACATGCATCAACTGAACATGAACGTCTAGTTTATGAAGGCTGGATCTTGTATGATACGGGTCATTGCAATGAAGGGCTTCAAAAAGCTGAGGAGTCTATCAACATCAAGAAGTCATTTGAGGCCTTCTTCCTTAAAGCCTACGCATTGGCTGACTCTAGTCTGGATCCATCTTGCTCTTCAACTGTTATTTCCTTGCTTGAAGAAGCTCTCAAGTGCCCTTCGGACAGATTGCGCAAAGGCCAGGTATGGTTTTCCTGTCCCCTAGTTTTTCTTTGAAATGGAATTGCTGGCATTTGGTAGCAGTCATTAGCAACTTTAATCAATTACACTAGTGTAGTTTTTGTCAAGGTTTTCTGGTGCTAATACCCAGAGCAGGTCTTATTGATTTATAAAAAGAGAAACAATTAGGGAAAGAACAAAAAATCTTGTGCTTGTGTCAAAAACATTGCAGCAGATCATTTTTGGTGACTGGGCAGATTCTGCTATGATTGGCTACTATTGATTGGTAGGTGATAGAGTGAAATGTGTTACGATTGGCTACACATGATTGGTTGTTGATAGAGCAGCGCAGCAGTTCAATCAAAGTATATACAGTGGTGACTTCACTGGTAGTTACTGATGCTCCAAGGTATTTGAGACAGCATGGTCCTGAAAGTCCAAAAAGTAAACACGCTAACCAGACAAGATTTAGGTATTCTGCCTTAATAAATTACTGTAAAGAAATTGCTTCCTAAAGTCTGCTTGGAAAATGTCAAACTTTGGAAGGTCACATATGAAGCTGGTTAGAATCCTTGGAGTGGTATTCATTTAAAAAAAAAACCTAAAAAACTAAGAAAAGAATTCATGGAGTGGTGGTCATTTTTTGGGTGCATAACATGTACTGAAGTGCAGATTCATGTGCCTCTGTTTTTAAACTCTGTTTTAGATAAACTATTTTGTATCTTAAAATGAGAGTAGTATAATTATGAACGCCTGCAGTTCATTCTGGGGTGGCCCTCGTTGGAAAAGTACTCAATAACTGGTGAAGCGCTGTTGTGCTGTTTCTTAGAAGGTTGGTTTGTCTTCACTGTTTCCAATATGTTTGACCGCGGAGAAGCCACTGTACATGAGCCTAGAGCACCCTTATGTGTTGGTCGTTTTGTGGGTAGAATGATGAATCACTTATCATTTATCATTGCATTCTGCATCTGACAATATGTTAAAGGTCCTAATTTATGCAAGCAAGCCTGTGCTAATATTTTAGTTCTTGAAACTTTATTTATTAGGCACTCAACAATCTTGGAAGTGTCTATGTCGACTGTGGGAAATTAGACTTGGCAGCTGATTGTTACATCAATGCCCTTAAGATCATGCATACCAGAGCACACCAAGGACTTGCTCGAGTACATTTCCTAAGAAATGAAAAGACTGCTGCATATGAGGAAATGACGAAACTGATTGAGAAAGCCCAAAACAATGCATCTGCCTATGAGAAGAGGTCGGAGTATTGTGATCGGGAACTTACGAAAGCAGACCTTGAGATGGTTACGCAATTAGACCCCCTTCGAGTATACCCTTACAGATACCGAGCTGCAGGTCTGATGCAACCCCACCCCATGTACTGTTGAATAAAACAGAGTACCACAATTAGTTTGGGATGTAGAACTGAGCTTGAAAGAAAGGTTTTTTTTTTTTTAAATATCATTCATCTCAAAGCTCATTGATACTGAAGCTGCATTGTGCTATTTGTTGGGCAGTGTTAATGGACAGCCACAAGGAGAAAGAAGCCATTGCTGAACTATCGAGGGCAATTGTATTCAAAGCAGACCTTCACCTTCTACACTTGCGGGCTGCTTTTTATGAGCACACTGGTGATGTATTGGCTGCTCTACGTGACTGCCGTGCTGCTCTCTCTGTGGACCCAAACCATCGAGAGATGCTGGAACTTCATAACAGAGTGAACAGCCATGAGCCCTGAATTCACAAGGACCCAGCCAGAATCATCGAATGCATATAATACTACCAAGCATGTTAACGACCGTGTCACATTTTTTTTCTGTTTTTTTAGTAATTAATGCTTTTACATTTTTGTAATTTGATTTAATCAATATCTTAAAATATCCTTGTTCTTCTCTCCATTATGGCATAGGAACCAAAAAAGGGTAGTCTATGAAGGAAGCAATGGTTTTAACGCTATCTTTCTCCAATTTCAAACGTTGTGACATCTTCCGACTTCCACACACAAATGAAAGATAAAAGCCTTGTGGAACCCAAGAAAAATCTCAACGCATGATGCTGCATGGATGACAGGCACATACATGTAGCAGTCATCGACAGTGTGGGTCCATTATTGATGTTCATTGATGAGCTTTTCCTCCTTTCTCGTGAGAATGCAAGAGATGTGAGCGCCTTACCTCGTTATCGCAATAGTGAACCTCATAGGAAACAGAAAAGCAGACCACAAGGTGCAGATGTTCCCTAGCATTGAATTTTGTTGGCATTGAACTGTCAGGGACACTTTATATCTTATTTTGAGACTCATGCTTTAGGCCTTTTCTTCGGAGTTTTTTAATCTAAAATCCAAAACGGCCCGAAAGAGAAAGATGTTTTTCTAAAGCCACTTGAAAGTTAAAAGTTACAAAAAGAAATGTTGAAGTTTTTTGATTTTTAAATCTATATAGTATATATAAAAGCATGTTGCATCTTAACAGCATGTATCGCCATCACATAAAAGATAATTACAGCTGTGACCCTTAGACATTTAACCCGATGGCCTGTAAGTTTTCTAACATACAAAAACAGAAGCCTAAAATTAAAACTTTAAATGGTTAGGTAAGCGTTTTCTAGTTTAGGTAGATAAATTGAAAATGCCTCTAAAAACGTAGGATATTTGTTTGGGTAATTACAAGTACATATCACCACGTATTTCTTATAGCTACCGGGTAATATTCGGTTATTATCTTGAAACATAGGAGAGATAGAAACAATATAACTAAAAATATGTTTAGTTGAAGAAAAAAAAAAAGAAAAAAAATCTGTCTTTTTAATAATTTTAGAGTGGATTTTTGTATTTAAAAAATATGAGGTGCAGAGAGAACATGTCTTTAAAAATAATATTTATTATTATTATTTATTCCTAAAATATCCTTATAAAAAAGTTTCGATTTTAAAATTGTTTAACTAAGATATATAAAAATAAAAATAATTATTATCATAATTTTAAAATTCAACTTGAAGGAGGATCGATCCTAAGCAAATCTTAGATCACTAGCCGAGGCTTAAGTCATGAGTTGGTTGACCCAAGTTAATGTAAAAATAAAATTAATTATTACCATAATTTTAAAACTCAATTCGGGGGTCGATCTGGAATAAAACTCAAATCACGTGTCAGGAGAGTCAACTCAAGTTGATCGAGGTTAATAAAAAAATAAAAGTTATTATTATTATATTTTTAAAACTTGATTCAAGAGTAACCTAAAGTAAGAATCAGGTCACAGATCAAAAAGGGTTGATCTGAGTTAACCTATATCAATGTAAGGATAAAAATAATTATTATCATAATTTTAAAATTCAATTTGGAAGTCGTCTAGGGCAAAATCCAAGTTACAAGTCGAAAGGGTCAACATGAGTTGACTCAGGTTAATATATAGATAAAAATAATTATCATTATAGTTTTAAAACTCGATTCCAAAGTTAACTCAAGACAAAGTTAAGGTCATGAGTTAAGAGAATCAATCTAATTGACCTAGAATTTTTAAAGAAATAATCAAAGTAACCTCATTTTGAATATTTTTTTTTAAAAAAAATTGATAAGTTTTTTACTCATGTTTTATCCCTGATTGACTTGGGTTTTTAATTAGATTGCATCGAGTCAATCCTTTCACTTTCACTATTTTTTCTTAAACTTAGACTAGTCCAAGCTTCAGATTGACTAGGTTCTGAGTCAACTCGTCAAGTCGATCTTAGTTTTGTATCTATAATTATTATAATATTATTAATTTCAATATTTATTATAAACTAAAGTTAAAAAATATGTATCTAATTACTTTTTAATATATATAAGTTTGACAATAATATATATTTATTTTTGTTTTTATTCAAGTATCTTCATACCCTTTTTAAAAAATAAGACTAGTCCTGTTTGAAATTTATGGATACCCGTCTCAATAAATATACTTTCTAGAAATTGAACATGTGTTCTTTTTCTTGTAAAGATATACTTTAATTGTTAGACCAATTGGTTAACAATAATACATATTAAAAATAAAATATTTTTATATATTTTTTTTATTATAATTATATTAAATATAAAAATAATCATTTTATCTTCTTCATTGTAATCAAATATATTTTTTTTTCCTGTTTGATCTTCTTTATCTATATCTTTGAGAGCAACTAATATGCAAAACAATGAGGTTTTTTAGAGTTATTTTATTCAATAAATAATATATATAATAATAAATAAAACTCAAATAATAAAAATATTTAGATATTAGAATCTCCATAAATAAAATATAAATATTTAATTTTTATAATTATTTATAATGGATGGTGCATAAATACAATAGAAATTCTATGAATGCGTGGTCATCCCTAACCGTGGCCATTAACTCGGTGACGTCAAAACTTGCCCATCTCAGCACTTCCTAGCTCGCAATTTATTTTTATTTTTTGCTACTTTAAAATCTAGGGCTCAGTACATGTTTTATAAGAAAATTTTAGCTTTCTGCAGAACTTTCACCAAACTTGGATTAATGGGCAGATTCAAGATTACATCTTTTTCAATACCATTTGTACTTTTTTTAATCAATCCCATTCAATCATCTCATGGGTTATCAGTGTCATGTATGATAGATTACGATAATGGTGGTGCCCCTGCAGTTTATGAGTCTCAAGAGTGTCCACGATGGGTTCTCTCTAATGGGTCTCTTCAAAATCAGAATATCAAGAACTGCCAGTTCGCCACCCTCCAAGGGCGCAGGGAGTATCAAGAAGACCGTGTAGTGTGCAATCTTGATATGAAACTACCCTTGCTAAAGAACGACTCTCATCTTGATTTTGAAGAGGATACAGTTGGTATTGTAGCAGTTTTTGATGGGCATGGTGGTAAAGAAGCGAGTGAGATGGGGTCAAAACTTTTGTTTGATTACTTTAAGGTGCACCTTGTGTTTCTGTCGTATAAGCTAATGGGAATATACAAAGGAGAGATGCCTTTGAGTGACTATAAAGCCAATAAATTGGGGATTTTAAGAGAATCATTGTTGAAGACAATTTTTGATATTGATCTTAAGTTTACTCAGGCAAGAAAGCGATTGTAATTTAGCTGCTTTCTTTCATTAAGGTTTTGTTTCGAGACTACTTGTTTACGTGGTTTTTTTCTGCAGGAGGCTATTAAAAATGGCTATTTCTCAGGCTCTACTGCCAATGTGGTTCTTTTGTATGATGGGCAGATTTTAGTTGCCAATGTTGGTGATTCCAAGGCTCTTCTCATGTCAGAGAAAATCCCTTCTGGTCTGTGGGTTTTTTGCAAATTTCCTGCACCTGGGTTTACATTATTTCTTGGTGTAATTAACAAGTGACATGACTGGCTTGATGTTCAAATGTAATTAAACAGGTGATTCAAGAGTAAATCTTTCAGCTACAGAACTGACGTATGATCATCACCCAGATAGGGAAGATGAGAAAGCAAGAATTAAAACAGCTGGTGGTTCTGTTATTGTATGGGGTGTGCCTAGAGTGAATGGAGTGCTTGCCATGTCTCGGTCCATTGGTGATGTAGCCTTGAAAAGGTGAATTTCGAACTTGGTTAAGATTGTAAATCAAGTTTATCCATCATTTTTGCTTTGTTCTTCAAGTGTCTCTTTAAAAAACGAGATCGGATCTCTTCTAATTTAGAATGCGCCTCCTCCGGTGTTGTAGGTTTGGTGTTATAGCCGAGCCTGAGTTTACAGGTTGGAGAGTTTTAACTGCTAATGATAGCTACTTGGTGGTAGCATCTGATGGTATATTTGAGAGCTTGAAACCACAAGATGTAGCTGAGCTGATGTTTGAATGGAACTTAATTCCTGAAAGGAGAGAAGAATCAAAGCTTCCACTTTCATGCATGTTTTCTGAATCGCTGGCAGAGTGTATAATAACAATCGCATATGAGAAAGGGAGTCATGATAACTTGTCTGCTATTGTAGTTCCTTTGTGATAGAGAGCTTTTATGAGTTTTGTAACAGAGACTCGACAAAGAGAAAACACTGATCACTTGGGTTGAAGAGATGGTTGCACAGAATTTTACGAGATAAGGTACTGGAAGAAATACAGATCTGAAATTGTGTTCGACAAGAACCTGTGAGTAGATAGATGTGTATTTCTTGGGAGTCTATTTGAATAGCTTTCTTGGGCATGCTTTCCTACGCCATTTGAGAGCATTTTGGCATGTTAACGATGCTTGCATCAAACTTTAGAATGAAAAACCTGCGGTTCCCTTTTTTTTACCCTTTACCATTTCGTATTGATCATGTACATTTAATGATGTATCATGATAATTGCTCCTGTTAATTTCCCCGCAGGCATGGATCATAATAAAAAAAACCCATAGGCAGTTGCGGTGGCTGCGTATTCATAAAAAAAAAAAAATTGGATCCTGGTTGGCTGGTTCCACCAATCTATAATAAACAGTAAATCGGTGCTGGCAGAAACTTGGCAATACAATACATTAACGATTTCCCAAGGAAAAGGCCGTCAAAGTTATATGTATTGAGGGATGTTAGACACATTCCCAGTAGCTTCTACTCACAAGAATGATTAAACATGGAATTGGCACTGATCGTCGAGATTAACCACATACAATCATCCATGAACCTTTTGGATCTAAATTCGCCTATATTAGGTTATGACACAGATTATGGAACATGTAAAGCAGGAGAACCGATTGGATGCTGAAAGAGGTGGTTGTCAATGAAGTGATTTCATCCAAAGGTGGCATCCGCTGCATGGTGATTTTCGTGCTTTGGTTCAGCATTTCAATCTACAGGCACTGAGGGACCACCGGCCCATGCAACGCCTTCCCTTTCCAGTCCGGCAAATCTCCCTTTAGGTGATTTTACGTTACGAGGAGACCTGCACCTGAAAGGGAAAAATAACATGTATTGAAGATCGTAGAAGCCCTGCATGTCGGGTTTTCAAGCCATTATATGTACCTTCTGGAGGACCCAGAACCCGAAAACTAAGCTCTTAGCACTTGCAAAAGTTCCTATCAATTCATCTCTAGGGAGGAGGTTGGAAATAAGGATGTTGTAAAGCATCATCAACACTTAATCGATCCTCCTGCGATTACAAGCATTTAGTACCCGGCTTACATTCAACGTCATATGATTTGCATCTTTAGGATTGAAGAATGGAACGAGGAAATGAATAAATCACCTTCAGTCATCTCGAGACCTAAAAATGCGTACTAAAACTACTAAAAAGCCCTAGCAGCCTACAAAGCTTTGATACTCCTACGTTTATTTGGAGTATAATCCCCGTGGCTTGGCAGCAAATTAGCACAAGATGTTAAAATTACCCATATGCCATTAAATTTGCATGTGGAATTATATTACTCCTATATGTGCCTCCACTCCAAAAACTGGCATATTTCATGTAAAATCCAATAACATCAATGGAATTCTCAGAAAGCATGTATCAGTGGAGCTATCAAATGAGTAAGAGCACGATATGGGCTTTGAGACTCAGAATATGGAAAGCAGTATTTCTAAAATTGAAACCAGATACTACAATTTGACTTGTGCATTTTATAAACAGCATTTTCCGTTAATTAATTGCCTTGCAGGTGGTGGAAATACGAACCCCACCCCAAACCACTTTGGGGGGGGGGGGGGGGGGGGGGGGGGTGTTTCTCTTGTATACTAAATTGTCATCACACCCACTGCAGTTAAAAAGTATTAAATTTGACTGCTTTATGAACTTACTGGATCCCAAAGTAACAGTTGGCGCACCAATCGCAAAGCCCAAACATTAGGAAACCTGCACATAGTGCAAGACTCTACAAGTAAAACACTAGCACCAAAACACATAAAAAAGGACTATATAGTAATTATGTGGTTTAACCAACATGACAAGTGCATAGAATCAGAACTGACCCTATTTTCAGAGGATCCCTATTCTTTATTTGATTGGAGAAGAACTCTTCAGAGCATTTCCAGGAAGCAGGTGAATCTCCAACCTGAATACCAAAAGAAAACTTTTCAGCGCATGCATGACATGTCATTTATTAACAAAATCATAGCATGCTATGAATAAAAAATCATAAAACTGTTGGTGTAAGATAAATTGGAAATGTGACAAGAATCATTCTCATTTGCAAATTGCTGCATCCTCCTTTTCTGGTGGGGATGGAACTTACATGGAAGGTGGGGTGGATTACAATAAACCCTTCATAGCCAAATGCAGTGACTCTTTTCCCATGTGATGGCGATGACAGCAATAAAAGCCAAGTTACTTTATATTAATGTTGGACCATTTGATTTCAAATGTTATAATGCCAAGGACCTAAATTAATGAATTTCTTTATCTAATCAATGCTTGACAAACTATTCATTTCACCTTCCTGATTAGTCTGATCATGACCTTTATACATTTCATCACCAAATCATATCAGTTTGCACATGCCAAGTCAAATCAAGACCTAAGGTCATCAGGCCATATTTGTGTTCATGATATTTCAGCTAAAACGTTAGCACATATCTTCATCACAAAATTTATTTTTGGTCAATGACTACAACATGGGCTGATTGTCCCATAGCCATCTGTGCCGAGCCCAAAAGCACAGCTTGAGGCCGCCATCATAACATAAGGTCAGCAGTCACTAAGAAAATACTATTAAGGCCTCTATCTGGCTCACTGAGCTTCACCTTGATTTGCCAAAGCCAACAAATTTGAATTCATTATATCAGATGTTGGGAAGGTAAACAGTATAAGAAAGTTAATTTAACATTGCAGATGCTGACATCCATTTCTACTGCATATCTCACAGGGGTTAATGTAGGCATGAGAGTTCCATAAAGATGATGCCCAACAGTATGTTCATCACAGAAATCAAATTAGGAGAACATTTAGCAATAAGGGATGGAAACTGACCTGGCCTGTTGAGCGATGATGCTTTGAGGAACTCCCTGGGATTAAGATACATAATTCCATGAATGACCTAAGTCTGCCACCATAAAATAACCACAGATATCAATGTCAAAAGTTTGTCCACACATGTTTCCTTTCTAAAATCAAAAGTTTTGGAATCCATCACACTTTGAAAGTATTGTAACTCTAGACCTTATAATTTACTGATAGGAATTGGTAAACAATTAAACTTGTACTGCTATCTACAACACAAAAAGGCTAACTACTTTCTAATTTCACTTTTGCAAGAACAGCAAAAACATCATACATGCACTAGAAAGAATAGAAAAGGGTCATCTGTTGACATTGAACATTGAGATTGCCAGTAATAATCTTGTTGCACCAGCTAAACTGGACACAGCCGCAAAACCTTCCAGGTTTCATTAGAGAAGGTATAGTTCTTTCCTGGTTCCAATAAGGGTTACACCAAGCACTCCAGACTAGCACTTCTATGCAAAACCAGAATAGACTTTTTTCCTGATTTTAACAAGGCGAAGTAGGACTCTAGGAGAAGAGCAAAAGGCATTATATGTGATCCTAGAATTTCTGTGGAGAATCAAATAAGGTTGATTATGAAATGTAAACCAGAGGGCGATAAATTAGAGCAAATTCAACCTCAGACACTACAACACAACATTTCAGACTTCCAATTCATGAATTTCTAAGGACTTTTGTCAAAGACAATGTTTCAAAGAGAACCATTCAAAATTCAGCACCCCGAGATATGAGAATTGCAGGATTCAATATCATATCATAAAAGCACATAGGATAGCACTCACTTGTGTGCGAGTTCCTTCAAGTCTTCGTTCCAACCAACAATATGCGGATCTAAAAGAGCTTGAGTGCGAGCACTAATCTGAAAAACATTTGGTGTTCCTAATATCAGCTCTAGCATCACAACACCAACACTCCACATATCATACCTGTCAAACAAGAAGTTATTGGCAACTATAATTAATTCTATGGATAAAATGGTAGCATTCATCTATAAAAAATGCAGATGTCTATTCAGAGTGATAAAGGGAAAAAAGAGTAATTAAGAAAATCAACCAAAAAGGCTAGCACTCAAAATCATTAAGTAGAAAGGCAACATACTTTAAATTTGTGTTTGTTGGCTCATGATACCAGCTAGCATTAAGAAAAGCTTCTGGAGGAGAATACTCAGAAGTTTGTTCAGCCCTGATTAGTAGAAAATAGAGACCCATTATCAACACTTAATTAGGTGCTGCAACATAGATATGGCATATCAGAAAGGGCTCCCAAAGTAAAAGGAGATACCTAGAGGGTCCAGTTGACCCATACAGATGCTTCAGAGTGAATTCATCCATTGCACTACCAAAATCAATAATCCGCCTAGACCAGATGGAAAAAAGAGGGATGAACAATATGTACCAAACAAAAAAGAGGCATGAATAACCCAGTTACAACCGATAACAAGAACACAAGAATTTGCATGCACTTGTGTCAATTCTCAGTTCATAATTTGGTTACCAACAAATGACAGGAAGCTAACAAAACTTAGTAACTTCATAGTAATAGCTTTGCAAATTAAATGAAATTGCTGTAATCTATACTATTTTACATTTTAATGGTATAGTTCTTATCTCCACTTGGACCTCCTTTCAAGCATCTCCCGGTGTGCTGATCTTCCAAGCATATCACCATGTTCTCTACCAATGAGAAACATGAAGCATCTTGAGCAACTAATTCTCAACATTTGGTATCATAAAAGCACGGTCAGACAAAAGAAGCATAATGAACAAAGAAAGGTGGTTTCATCCCCAATAAAGAAGAAGTGAAAAAGTAGATAGAGGAATGTGCACAATACACATGATACTGATAGGGAGTTGGATTATAAACCAATATGACAGCGAAATTTGCACCCCAGACTGGCGAAATTGATGGCACCCCTTGGCAATAGTCCTTTATCAAATGCACAGAAAGTGAGACAAAAAATTGCATCCCGTTATATTTGCTTTTTCCTTAACTTCTTGGTTTTACCTTTCATACTTGTTGGAAATTTCAATTCAAAAGACCTTCTGACATGTTCTGCTCTCTTTGGGGGGATATTATTGGGGGGGGGGGGGGGGGGCATTAAAGAGTTTTTTTTTTTCTTTTGATGATGGACAGATTTTGGGGCATTCAAAAATAAAGAAACAAACTTGAAGTGAGGGGAATAGAAACTACATGTTAGGTCATTTCCATTGAATGCTTAACAATTTCACATGCACGATAGTTTTTGAGGCATTATTTACAAATCTGTAATTTTTAAAAATATTTTATTTCCGAACTCATATTGCATGATAATCAGCTCTGACAGATGACTAGTGCTCTCACCAGGTTTGATATCTCTGTGGGTGATGTTGCGGTCATGACAGGACTTGAGTGCTATCAACTGAGCAAACAAAATACAATGTATGTCAAACATCACTCAGAGTGTGACAACCAGGAACAACAGAAAAGTTAACAAAATAGTAACACAAATTAAAAGGGTGTTAAATTAATGAATAAAAAGTAAAACAGTTTCTAAAAGCTTCTTCAAAAGGAACAGAGGTAAGATAAAACATATAACTAGAAAAAGGATCTGAAACATATTAGTTTAAAATACTTCAGCATGAGCAGTAGTCACTGATTCATGATAAAGTCAAGGATATGGTCAGTATTTACTGAAGGATAAACCTTTGCTCACCATAAAACCTAAAAACACTTATTGAACGCATTTAAAAGAAAAATTAACAGCAGAAACTCATTCTTATTGAACTCATTTAGCTGTCCTGATAACAAAAATTTCATTGGACAATTCACCAAGGAAAAGGGTTGGTAATTCTAATAAAAAATTCACATGCTTTAGACTTACAGAGTTGCGTCATATCTTGTGTAAACACTAAAGTTAAACAAACAAACAACACAGCATGCGACTCCTAAGCCAACCATTGCAAGATTGCATATGAACATTAAACAAACCAAAGGCTGAGTTAACAGAAAAACAGAACTATAAGATTCAATGTCAAATTTGTAAGAAGACATACCAATTGCCATATAAGGTTGCGCATTTCCTCTTTCCCTGCTTCTGTTGTCTTCAACCAATGCCACCATTTTGATGGCTGCAATACCTCAATCCGTTTTACTTCAACCTTTTCTCTGTCAGAGACATTTTCTACCTCTTCCACAGTATAAATAAGCTTTGACAAGGACACGCCTTCATGACGAAATACAAGCCAGATCTCATTAGATCGAGATTCAAAAGATTCTACATATCTTGCTATATGACTCAAACCTTCTTCAAAGGTAGCTCTCATGGTTCTAAATTTGTTCAGGAACATATTTTCAAAATTCCATCCGCTTCCTAATCCATACACTGATTCATTAGCTTCTAGCAGGTCATAATCTGATCGCATTTCTTCAAATATAGAGGTTTTGATCCCATCTGACTGTAAGTCTCCAAGACACCTGGATGCGTTTAAGAATAGGTCACCAAAATATTTTTCCCGTAGACCACTTAAGTAAACAGCAGCTCCTCTCTCCACCTGTTTACAGTAGTAATCTCTTTTAAAGAACTTCAACCTCAAAAACACCAGCATGAACATTAACAGAGAATGATCAATAAATACATTAAGTCCTTTCAAACCACTTCAAAGCTACATAAAATAAAAGAGGGGATCAAATTGTTTTTTTCTGATCTTTGTTTGCGTATTGAAAGACCTAATGGAACACCAGCATAAAAATTAATAGAAAATGATTTAAGTCATAGTTTGATAGATCAACTTTCCACAACTATTGCAAGACGAGAGATTTCACTAATTTCTAAGTGGAGCCTGATCCTCCTAGACAAGTTCAGCAAAAAAACAATCTAAAGAGTCAGGAAGTCGCAACTGCTAACAAGGTCCAGAAATTGCTCCATCAGGGGGCAGACCGTTCAATAATTGAACACATACTGTAGTTTCAACAAATATTTAGGATATCTTAAGGTTCAGTGTTTGATTTTCATATATACAGCACATGCTAAAAAATAAGAAAGATGAGTGCAAATTAATTCAACACATAAAACAGAGGAGAGTGGTAAAAACATAGATATCTACTACATTTAGTGCAGAAGCCTTGTCCAAGCAAAAGAGCAACAAAATGGGATCAAAGAGCAACCCAATTACCATGATTCGTTTCAAAACAAACAAGTCACCATCAGGAGAACCAGAACTACAATCATTAGCACTGCCACAACTGGAATTTCTTTTAGTTGAATTTAAACTAGCATCAAACGAGGAATGTCCATTCCTTTTACTCCAACTCGAAGCATTATGATCTTGATGACAGTTCCAATAAAAAGCCAGCCACACTTCACCATAAGATCCACGACCAAACCTTTTCTTTAGCACATACCTGACAACCAGGAGCTACAATTGTCTTAGTGGTTTGTTTCAAAAGAAAACAGGCCATAGAATATTGTTTAAATGTGAGATAGTGAGAAGAAGTCAATATAAGCAACAACTACAAGCTTAATGAAGAGGTTTCTCAAATTCTCTTGATATTTTTCTCATGACATCATATCAGACATGGTCTGGTTTGATCCCATCTGAGTTGAGTGCTAAAAGAATAATGGTGACTAGCAATTCGGCACACCAGCATGTTACAATGGTGTAATCTTGGTTATAACAGGAGCTGACCAACATCCCATCTCCCCAAATTAGGTGCCTAGCCAGGCATATGCTCCAGAAAATTGCTTTCATTGCATCCAATTAGGAATCATTTTCAACAGTCTAATTGAATGCTAATGAACCAATAAGAGCTCAGGTGACCATATTTGGAATTGCTCTTCAACTCTACCTCGTGTTGCATACAGGCAAAAACTTTAATATTGATGGGTTCCCAGGCTAAAACTCATTAAAAAATAAAGAAAGAAAGATGCACACCTTAAGTCAGGCATTGCATGCTCAGTTGATCCATAATTTGAACCAACATCATGAAAAGGAATAGATTCTAGCAAACCAAGGAAACTGGCAAAGCCTTCAGGATGAATGCATTGGTCTGTAACTCCATCAATAGTCATTCCAAAATGCAAGCACATATTCTGGTCATTATATAAATTCAGAGGTCCACCTGAAATAAAAGGTGAAAAGGTTGTAAATGTCTGTGCTCATAGACACAAATATATGTCCACAGACAAACATATAGTTGATAAAATTATAATGCTTGAAAAGAAGATATGTTTTAAAGAAGTTTCTTAAGAAAATTAAGAAGCCATAAATCCCCTTAAAGTGAAACAGGACCATCATGCAACCAAGGATTATCACAACCCATTCAAAGGATAAAAAAAAAAGGCAAAGGAAGACAGAGATACTTAGGAAAAACTTCACATACCATAGCGGTGATTGAAGGCCTCGGGTAGAGCATGAGGTAGGTCATACATATAATCTATACCGTCATTTTTTTTAGCCCCTAACATCTCCAGATTATCATTAAGGTTCTCAGACAAGTAATAACAGCCAAAATTCCTCTGTTTTCCCTTGATCTGCAAGAGAAAAGAGGGAGGGGGGGCAACATCAAACGCCCAATAGTGAGATCATAACCATGAATTCACCTTCCAGTTTGTTAACTGTGGTTCAGGTTTTGAAGAATAATGTCTTACAAATTAAAGTAAGATAAACAACAGATCTGTCTCATATCTTTTTCTTTCATTGGTTGACACATGAAGGTCTTCTAAACATACAGGTAGCCATAAGAATGTAAAACAAACACACAAAGTCCATATATAACATGGTCATTGATAAGGCCCTTACAATGATTCAAACACCTTAACACCACTCTATCCCTACCAGAACTCAATCCCTTACAAGGAAAAAAAATGAGATAGAGATGTCTAATATAGATATGTAAGGAATAAAGGCCATTGACCAGAAAAGATTAAGGTATGGAAATTAGTCTTACCAGTAACTTTTAAAACAAACACACAAAGTCCATATATAACATGGTTATTCATACGACCCTTAAAATGATTCAAACACCTTAACACCACTCTATCCCTAACAGAACTCAATCCCTTACAAGAAAATAAATGAGATAGAGATGTCTAATTTAGATATGTAAGGAATAAAGGCCATGGACCAGCAAAGATTAAGGTATGGAAATTAGTCTTACCAGTAACTTTTCAAACTTGGTGGTAACTGAATGTCCATGGTCCAATTTCACGAGATCAGAAGTCCCTTCATTAGCTGTCAAAAGTTGGGATAGATATGATGCTTGTTAGCATAAAAATCTGTCAAATCTTGAGCATATATGACAGGCTGTAACAATTCAGCACCACAAAAAAAAATGAGGAAAGATGAAGAAAACACTTGAAAACATGCATAGAATCGCTTCATCATCTACAATGCAAAACCCAACAGCGCCACTGGTCACAAGTCACAACTTATAAACCATGAATACATCCAGCAAAGACCTCATATGTATACGTCAACAGCGTAAAATTGAGTTTGGACAAACCTGGAGAAATACACATGAGCTTGCAAACACCCTGTGGATGAGCTAACTCATTTAATGTTGTTATAAAGGACACAAGGGCCCATGAGCATTGTGATTGCAACATAAAATCAGTTAAAAATATCATGATATTTAAAGCAACTCAGGTTGGTTCTTACCCAGATATAATAATTAAGGAAAGTGAGTCCAGATTAATTTATTTCCAGAAACTCCTCAGTGTACCCTCAAATAACATTTTTCAATAAAGATGAGGAAAAAAATTCAAAACAATTCTGGAAAGGAATAAATTATGAAGTCACGAATATGTGACAGTTATACTTCGACGTACAGCAATTCCAATGCTCATGTTAGGTCCAACATACCATCTGGGAAAGTCTACACAGAAATAATTACCTGATTGTTCATCCATGAAGTTCCTGTGTCCTATTGTTGAGCAATGTATATCCCCCTCTCCATCACAACTTTCCCTCGATATTTTTTGTGAAATTCCAATGGATCCTAATGGAACCACAACAGCTGCCGCATTGTCCATGCTGCCCTTTTCAACAGCAGTATTTACTAAACATTCAGCTAATGAGTATGAGCATGAAGAAGAGAGTCCAGGCCTCTCAGTACCTTGACTATGTACTTCCCACAGTAGATCACAAGTATCCTGCAAGCCCAACTTTTCAAACAAACCATCAGATGCAACCACCAGATAGCTATCATTTGTGGTTAGAGGCTGCCAATCTGTCACTTCTGGTGCAGATATAACTCCATAGCTGTTGATAATTAAAAAAAAACGTTTTATTTTACTACGAACAGAAGGAAAATCTCATAACATAAATGGATGATTAAAGGGAGAGAGATCCAAAAATTGCATATCAATCAAGAAGTAAAGGATGTAATGAATACATATTCTCATGGTTATGAACCTCACCCTTTTAAATGCAAGTCACCAATAGCTCGGGAAACAGCCAATTGACCATTTACACGAGGCACCCCACCCCACTCAAGTACATATCCACCAGCATTTTCCACTCGGAACCTTTCATCATCTCTATCTGGATGATGATCTCTGGTTAATTGCTGGACAATCAAATGTGTAGGTCCATTGGATGATGTTGATTTGATGTTACCATAATACCTGGCAGGTGAAACTGCCCCATCACGTCTCTGCTCCCTGTATATCCTTAATAAAGTGGCTGCAAATTCAGATACAATGTATTAAATAAACTTCGGTGTTTTTCTTTAACAAGAACTGCAATTATTATACCCCTATCAACATGCATGAATATTACCACTAAGAGCACGATGAGCCTACTCATATAACTATGCAATTCTAAGAGCATGTATATAAGAACATTGAACTTTTTATTTTAGGCTGACAAGGTTTCAGACCTTTTGCCTCTGCAGGAGACTGAAACTTTTCAGAGCACAAAAGCGCCTTTGAATCTCCAATGTTGGCAGCTAATATTTGACCATCTGCCATCAATGCAACAGTGGCCGTAGAACCAGAATCAAGATTATTTTTGGATGCTTCCTTCATTACAATTGCATGAAAAAAAATAAGAAGAAGAAAAAAGATTAGGGAAATTATGCACGCAAGGACTGTAGTACAGACAAGAAAGAATGCATCAAATTCAATTACACATATGCATCAAATTCAATTACACAACTTGCCTTGGAAAATGTTGCATCAATATCATGAATTGCCCTCAATAATGCTTCCTTCAAGATATCCAGATGAAAAGAATCATCAAAATTTGTTGGCAGAGAAAATTTAAACCTGAAAGAGTTCATTTAGAAACAAATATTAACGATAAATAAAAATTCAATAGAAACATAGCATAATAACTGTGATAGAGTTCAAGAGAAATGAGTGCAATAGAGTGAGAGTAAGCAGGCAGTAGGAGCATATGTGCAACTCCGCACGTGCATGTATAAAATATTTTTAGTAAAAAGTAAATTTAACAGCAAGAACAATAATTCTTCTAATTTAGCACTTGGAAACAAACTCTTAAATCACCTTTCAAAGTTCAATTTCCGCTGACCAGATTCCTCTCCCCAATTTAGCACTTGAAAATCTACATCTTTTTCTCCCTCATTCGGCAACCTTCCATTCGATTTCTTGAAAACAAAAGAATATGTCGCATCTAAAAGAAAATAAGTATGCAAAGCAAAATACTCCAGTAAAAGCTTTGAAGCCATCTCACTAGCCTCTGCACCATTATGGCCATCAAAAACTGCCACAATTCCAACCACAACCTCCTTAACCCCTACCTTACCTGCTCCGGCATCAAAATCCAAGAGTCACAAAAACTTTCCAACTAAATTAATAAGTTCACAAACGCTAACCCTAAGTCACAGCCTACAAATTAACAGATCCAGAAATACAACAGAAAGAGAAACGTGGTTATACCAGGAAATGGAATGCGAAAGTCCAGAGCACAGAGAGTGCGATCCTCCTGAGACTTTCTTCGGCCTTGAAGCATGGCTGATTGGCAAAGGCTACTGGGGGCTGTGGCGGTGGACCGTGGTCGAGAATCATAATTCGGAAGGCTCCAGCGAGGGCATTTTGGGGATTGAAACACTGCCGCTGCACCGCCTTCTTTGTACACCGTTAAACAAGTCGACGATTCTCCGACGCAGCGTGATGTTGCGTATATTGTAAAAATGATAAACCCTAAAACTGATAGCTTCCAATTGAACAACGGATTCATTGTGCGGTGGCATCGAGTTTTAGGTTTTTGAGATGAAAGGGAGAGTAGAGAAAGGAGAAGAGGTAAAGGACTGATTCGCATGCTAATTAATAATCGTTAATAGCTTTAAGATTTTGCCGCCAAGGCTGCTCGTATATCACGGTTTGATTGGAATTTTTCAAAAGTGTTTTTATAATATATTAAAATAATATTTTTAAAAATTATTTTTAACTTCAAAACCATATAAAAATAAAAATAAAAATAAAAAAAATTCAAATTTTATTTAAAATATATTTAATAACGTTGGAATATATTTCAGTTTCTAGGTTCAGAAATTTATAGAAAAAAAAACTCGGAATGCCAGAGAAATATTATATTTTAAAGTTAAAACTGTTTTTCTAAGAGTACAAATGTATTTGTTTCAAGAAAAATAATTCATTTTGATAACTCCTTTTCGAAGTGCTAAAGTTATGCTAATTTGAGGACTCCGATCAACTACAGATTTTTTGGAAATCAATTAAACATATATCTTTAATTGATTGTGTGGAAGAGATAGACTTTACTTCGAACTAAATCGAGCATGTGGCCGGCTGTGTGAAGGAAACTTTCTTTGCACGGAGATAAGCCTTCTAATCACCAACATTGGCAACTAGAATTTGATCCTGGATCAAGAGAGCGACAACAGCTGCAGATCCTGCTGAAAGTTTATTCCGGAAAGCTTCCTGGAAGTAAGAATGAATAGGAGGTTTCTGGGGAAAAATAACGAGATCAACAAAAGAAAATCAGAGGGGATGGAAGAATATCGCTTGCCTTAGAGAACGATGCGTCGATCTTCAAGATTGTTCTTGTTTGTGCTTCATTCGGAACTTCAAGCTGTTGTGTTTATTGCATTGAGCTTAAGGAATCGATCCTTTACTTGATGTTATAAAGGTGGGGACTCTGGTTTATCAGAATAGCTTGTTTGTTTAGAATTGTGTTACAATGGTGATTTAAAGTATTTTTTTATTTAAAATAAAAAAATTTAACCTTCTCAATTATTTTTTATATTAACATATTAAAATATCTAAAAATATAAAAATATTATTTTCAATAAAAATTTATTTTTTATATTAACATATTAAAATATCTAAAAATATAAAAACATTATTTTAAATAAAAATTTAAAGAATCTAAACACATTCGGGCGTCTAGATTTAGAATTTATTTTTTTGTATTTTAAAAATATTTTTAAACAATTAATTTTTTTATTTTTTAAAAAAATTATTTTTTTCATATCATTTTGATATGACGATATTAAAAATATTTCTTAAAAAATAAAAAATATGTAATTTTAATATATTTCTAAGCAAAAAAACACTTTTAAAATGCAATTTCATCCAGTAAATTTTTGTGGGGCTTTTAAAATTCATTAATTGATTTTTTGGTATTTTTTCATGTGTAATAAAAATATAATTTTTATCTTTTTATAAAATATACACAAAGATTTTAGAATTTGGTTGGATGTACAAAAAAATATATTTTTTTATATTTTTTAAATAATTTTTTATTATTTTGTATTTTTCTAGAATTTTAAAGAAAAAGATATATTTCATACCAGAATCATACTAGAATCGTATCTTAAAGTATAAATTTATAATTTATGTATAAAAATAAAATTATTGAAAAACATGTAAATGATTCACAAATAATTCTAAGATGATCCCTGTATTTAAAAAAAAATAGAAATCATTTGAAATTAATTTGATAAATAACAAAAAATAAATATTGCTAGAAAAATAGAGTATGTTTGTTAAACATAATTTTAATTAAAAATTAAAAACTTAAAAAATATATTGATATCGTAATTATCAAACACATTTAGAAAACAAAATATTACATTTTTTATTTGATAAAATATGAATATTTAGACATCATCTCATGCTAAATGACCTATGGACTGAGCTTCATAGTCTAGAGGTCCAAATCCACAAACATGACCCGGGATAATGTAAAATAAGAACAAAGATCAAGAAAGATAAAAACTTTCTAATATGTTTATGAACATGAACACGATAACAACCTTAGAAACATAATTTCAATATCAAATCAGGCTACATCGGACCAACATCCGACTAAAAACATATATTTGTGCGTGAAAATAATATTTAAATAAGATTTAGGCTCTGTTTGTTTGCAGGAAAGTTGTTTCCTTTTGGAAAGTGAATTCCGAGGAAAGTGAATTCCAGAGAAAATGAATTCCTTAAAAGTAAAGTATTTTTCGATGTTTAGCAATGTTATGGAAAATGAACTAGAAAACACTTTCCAGTGTTTGGTTATGTTATGGAAAATGAACTGGAAAATAATTTATTAATATTTTATTTTTCTCAATTTTATTAAAATAATAAGAAATAAATCTTACAAATTAAAAAGTTGAATAATAATAAAATTGAAAAAAATAATTTCATAAATTATCTCAAATAAAATAAATAATAATCAAAACAATAAAGATCAAATCTAAAAAAAAAGATGAAGAAATTAAAATAATAATAATTAACATTTCATAAAGTATTTCAAATAAAATAAATAACAATCAAAAGAATGAGGACCAAATTTGATAGAAAAAAAATTTCAATAAAAAAATAATAGGAGAAAAGCAAATAACAATTATAAAAATAAGAACCAAAGTAAATATAAAAATTAAATTTTAAAAAATGAAATTGAAAAATAAATATTCAAAACAAAATATATATAGCAATCAAAAGTTTGAGGATTAAATTTGATATAATCAGCAAATAATGACATTTCTAAACTTTTCACAACTTCCGGAAAGTGTTTTCCTCCCAAATTTTTTAGGAAAACACTTTCCTGAAAATCAAGCCAAATTTTTCTTTGATTGAAAAGTGTTTTTCGTTTACCAACTTTCCCAACAGCAAACAAACACAAGAAAGTTTGGAAAGTGTTTTCCCGGAAACCACTTTTCGGAAAACAAACACAGCTAAAAGGAAAATACTTTTCTGAAAATCAAGCCAATTTTTTTTTTACCAAAAAATATTTTTGTTGACCAGAAAGCGTTTTCCGTTGACTGGAAAGTGTTTTTTGTTGATCGGAAAGTGTTTTTCGTTGACCAATTTTTCTAATGACAAACAAACACAGAAAAATTTAGAAAGTGATTCCCGAAAAACAAACATGGCCTTAAGCTAGATTATTACAACAAACACCAAACTATATCCAAATCAATTTAAATTAAGTTTGATTAAGTTAATTAGACTGTAAATTAACTTATTGAACTACCATGATTTAATCGGATTAATGTCAAAAACTAGTTCAAATTAAGATTTGATATGGGTCGCACTTCGTCACATGAATTTGTGGAGACAACCCACGCCATTGGGCTGGGTTTAATAACTATGTTAATTTTTCGTTGATAATGAAATCAACCGAAGAACTTCACTTGTGCAATTGCTGAGAAATGAGGCGATGCACAGTGCGCGAGTTACATTTATCAATTCATTACTAATTTAAAACAAAGTAGGAGTTGTGGACCAACTCTCGCCTAATCTATAACTCTTCGCAGAGATGTGCTATGGGGCTTGTACTTTTAACAAAATCACTAGCTAGTCCCTCTTTCTAAAAACTTTTAATAGCATTGTGTTTCGTGATAGTTTTTGTTTTTTATGTATTTTACCCGTAAAATATTACAAAATAATTATCTTTTAATATTATTTTATTTAATAATTTTAACATGTTAATATAAAAAAATTAATATATTTTCAAAAAAAAATATTTAAAAAAAAAAACATAATACACCACCATGTCAAATAAACTAATCTCTATTCAAAATCGCGTTTTTGGGTTGTTCATCGATTGCTTGCCCATCTGTTTTCGGAGTCAAGTCTTTAATTCAGACAGAACCAATACCTAATAATTAACCAGCAATCGACACAAATCAAGTCAGACAGCAATCCAGAGTTGAATAAACGAAGACGATGAAACGTGTGACTCTCAAGTCATCTCCAAAACCCAATCCAACACGCATTTTAGATTTCGTAGAAGCTGCTGATCAGCAATGAATCCAGTTCCACCCGCTTTATATGGACCTCTAAAAAACAATATCCACATCAACACCTGGACGACTCTTTTTTCTCTCTTGTTTGCCTCACCGTGTCGCGACGGAGTGACGGGCAAATGGATCTTCAAATCATGCAAGCCGGCGGTGTTGCGGAAGACTACCAGTACCAGGAGGTACACACTGATTACAAACCTTCTGAAACACACGAGTCATGGAGTCAACCTAGCCAGACGTGCACGTCTAATCAAGCATTTTTTACACGATCAATCATCTCATGATATGCCACGTTCCCTTGTTCATATACTGGCTTGCACCGGCCCATGCCAACTGGCACGAGAAGGGCTATCCTGCCTTGAAGAAACAAACCTAGGAACCCAGGATTTGTTTATTGCTCCTAATCCAAACCCTGATATGAATGCATAGTAGCTGGAGCCAAAACATTGGACAATGATCCAACTAGGTTGGTTAAAATGGCTAGTTAAGATCTTTCTGGTCTCCCTAAATCACAACAAGTCATGGGCGTCACCTTAAAATAAAGGGTGGAGAAAACAAATGGAACGCTGCTATTTGGTGAAACGTGCGAGTTTCTTGTTTAAGGAAACTTGGATACTTTCATGATTTTTAGACCCGGTCAGCTTAAGATTTAAATTTCAGGCTGGATTATTTTAAAAAAAATTATTTTAATAAAAAATAAATAAATTATAATTAAATTTTTGACCAAGTTTTGTCTAGCTTAATCAAGCCTTCAACTCACACTAAATTTTTTATTTTTCTATTATATATATATATTGAAAACAGGAAGAAAGTAAAAAGGGTAACGGAAGGGTAAAATTAATTTTTAATTAGAATTATTGATTTGTTCATCCAGGAACCCTCTAGGACTCTAGTACATTCAAGAAGATTGTAGAAGGTCTAGGTGCAAATTTTTTTAATATTTTGTCACAATAATTGGCATCCCTTTATCCGTTGCAGCTTCTGAGAATGTGCGGGAAATTTTATTTTATTTGGTGGAGATATTAAAATAATCTTGTCTTTGCCCTAACTATTTAAATGATCGGTGCAAGTTGCAGTAAGGGAACACAGGACGATTGGTTCTAGAACACCACCATCATGTAGTCTTAGCTCCATGCCTCTATGCGGTCGAAACTTGTTCCCCTTGCATGCTCGAAAAGAATAACTTCACCTCGGATTAAGTTCATGAAATATCCATTTATAATCAACCATTTGTCAAGATATATAATGGATAAGAAGGATATTGCCACGTATGCTGCTTTTGTAGTGGTTTTTTTCAAAAAAGAATTTTACTTTGAATATATTAAAATATTATTATTATTTTAATTTTTTAATATTAACATTTTTATATAAGTATATTAAAAAAATAAAAAATATTAAGAAAATTATTTAAAACAAAAAAATATTTTAAAAAACACAATGACATTGCATTAACAAATAGGCAAAAAAAAACACCAGCTCTCGTTATTCAGGGAAAGGAGAATGGTGGGCAAGAAATCTTTAAATCGAATATGTGGAACTTTGGATGCCTAGGAGATGAGAAGATAGTGTCTCCGGATATTATTTTGGGTGTGCCACTCAGAACTAAACACGAGTCTCGTGATTTAATAATGAAGTATAACTAGGTTATTGCCCGAGTTTCCCTGCAGGTAGAATGAAAAACATATAATTACATTATATAATATAAATTGTGTTATTTCTGCTAGAATGAAATATTTGAAATGATAATTAAAAACTCCACCAACATACTAGAATAAATTAACTGACCTTCATAAGAGTTGTTAAATAAAAAATAAAAAATAGGTATGACTTATTTGACTAACCAGGTTACTAATAAATTAGCTATTTAAGGTCATGTTTGTTTTTCAGAAAACAATTTTCAGGAAATCACTTTCTAAACTTTTTTATATTTGTTTGTCATTAGAAAAGTTGGTCAATAGAAAACACTTTCAGATTAATAAAAAACATTTTCTAGTCAGCGGAAAACACTTTCTGATCAACGGAAAACACTTTCTAGTCAACGGAAAACACTTTCTGGTCTACGGAAAACACTTTCTGGTCTACGAAAATATTTTTTAGTCAAAACAATTTGGCTGGTTTTCAGGAAAGTGTTTTCCTTTTTAGCTGTGTATGTTTTCCGGAAAGTGGTTTCCGAAAAAACACTTTCCAAACTTTTCTATGTTTGTTTTTTAGAAAATGGTTTCTGGAAAATCACTTTTCAAACTTTCTCATGTTTGTTTGCTGTTAGGAAAGTTAGTGAATGGAAAATACTTTTCAGTCAAAGAAAAATTTGACTTGGTTTTCAGAAAAGTGTTTTACTAAAAAATTTAGGAGGAAAACACTTTTCAGAAGTTGTGAAAAGTTTAGAAATGTCATTATTTGCTGATTATATTAAATTTAATTTTCAAACTTTTGATTGCTATATTTATTTTGTTTTGAATATTTATTTTTCAATTTCATTTCTTAAAATTTAATTTTTATATCTACTCTAGTCCTCATTTTTATAATTGTTATTTGCTTTTCTCCTATTATTTTTTTTATTGAAATTGTTTTCTATCAAATTTGGTCCTCATTCTTTTGATTGTTATTTATTTTATTTGAAATATTTTATGAAATGTTAATTATTATTATTTTAATTTCTTCATCTTTTTTTTTTAAGATTTGATCTTTATTGTTTTGATTATTATTTATTTTATTTGAAATAATTTATGAAATTATTTTTTTTCAATTTTATTATTATTCAACTTTTTAATTTGTAAGATTTATTCCTTATTATTTTAATAAACTTGAAAAAAATAAAATATTAATAAATTATTTTCCAGTTCATTTTTCATAACATAACCAAACACTGGAAAGTGTTTTCCAGTTCATTTTTCATAACACTACCAAACATCAGAAAATACATTATTTTTAAGGAATTTATTTTTTCCGGAATTTACTTTTTCCGGAATTTACTTTCTAAAAGAAAACAACATTCTTGCAAACAAACGGGGCCTAACTTAAACAGCGATCTAGTTTTTTAATAAAAAAACATATTTATTGTTATCTAACTCTAGTTTAAACATGAAGATAAAAAACTTCTAAATGATTAAATCAGAAAAAAAGAGGAAGTGAGATAAAAAAAAAAAACAAAACAAAAATTGTATTTGCATGAATTAGTACGTGAAATTTATAACTTGAATACCAAACATAATCATAATCATTAAACCTGAATAATTTATTTTTTTCTTTTCCTATTCTCTTCTGAATCTCTATTAAATCTTAAGTCACCACAAACCAGATTAAATATAAAAATAAATAAAAGAGTTATGAAAAAAAATTAAGTTAAAACTTTAAAAATACATGATACTATATTGATCTAATAAATTTTAATCAATAAATAAAATTTAGAATCCATGTTAAAATATGATATGAATCCAGCATATTTTTTTTAAGATAGGTAGTAAAAAATGATGAAACTGTTTTTTATTCATCTGAAGTTAAATAAAAAAAATCAACGATAAGAACGGACTAAATAGGAGCTGTTCGCCACTAAAACAAAAATATGAAAATAGAGGAGATTTTACAGTGAGAATTTTAACGGTGGTACTCCAGACCCTTTCCCCTTTTTATCTACCTTTCATATGCGCTAGCTTCCTTTAGAAAAGTGCAAAATTATTGGGGCGTTGACAAATTTTTTTCCCAGGAAGGCTTTTCATACCCTTACACACGAGGAGCTATCGGGCATAGATTATCCTACGGGGAGTACACAACTTCAACCCCCTCTCAACAAGCATAGAAGTATCACCAGATACTTAACAAGCATTTTGTCGTGGGTATGATTTTTTTAATAAAAAATATTATATATTGGCTTTTTAATTTTATGTGTGTGAGTATATATATATATATAATAAAATAAATTACGAATTATATATGATAATAAATAAATAAATATAAATAATAACAAAAAACAAAACTAAAAAAATCAAGAAACATGCATGGGTTAAGATATTTAATTTCACAGTACGTTATATTTATTCAATTATATTTACTAAATTTATTTATTAAAATATTTTTTTATTCAATTAAATATTAATAGAAATTAACAAGCATATTAAATTAATTGAATAAAATAAAAAAATAATAATACATGTATTATGAAAATTATCTAAAAATAAAATAAATTATTTTCAAAAATAATGTTCTTCTATACAAGAAAAAAAAAAGATGAATGAGGAAAACCTTGTTGAAAATTAAATGTATAGAAAAAATAAGTATCATTTAAAAAAAGTTCTCTAAACAAGATAAAAAAAATGTGATATTGATCTAATTATAAATATTTCTTATGAAAAAAATTTATACAAAAAACATTAATCTTTTGAATAGAAACAAATAAAAAGAAAAGAAAGAAAGAGAGACAAGAAAAAGCTAATCGTTGTTGGGTTTAGTAATTTAAGCCAACTCATTTAATCAATTCTTTCGAGGCTTGCATAATTGTTTTGGTAGTAAACAATTCAACCAAATTCAGATATGCCTATTAAATTTTTTTTTTTAAAAAAATCCAATGTGAAGTTTCCTAATTAAATGAAATTATTTAATATAAATATTAATTATTTTTATGATTTAAATTGATGTCAATAATATTTATTTTCTCTTTATTAATAGAATCTAGTAATCTTTCTCTTTCTTCCCATAATCAAAAACTAAAAAATAATAAAAATAAATTAAAAAAATATCAAGGTACCAAAAATCATGGCACAGCACTCATATTTGATGCCTTTTTAGTTTTAATATATATTTTATAATTTTATCATTAAATAAAAAATTCTAATTAAAATAAATTTATGATCAAATCGTCTAAAATAAAATTTAAATATCAAAATAAACACAATGTTTTGCATGCCGTAGTGTTTGCTCTATAGTACTTGGCCCACTTAATCTAGTTTGTTTTATCCAGTGATTATAATAAAAACACACTACACTAGGTGAGACTAGTGAAAATTCAAAAAATACATTTGGTACCAAAAAAATTAGACCTGACATCCCAGACATTTTTATCTTTTCATCTTCAAATGCACGATGCAGTTATTTAGATACTCTCAGGGTAAAAGAAACCTTACCTTTGGCCAAATGTTATTTTTTTTATTTTAACCTTTTTTTTTGTTACTGTTAAGGGAGATTAGAGAAAAATTTGTATTTTATTATTTAAATAATATTTTTAAAAGACTATTAACATATAAAAGGTATCGACGATTTTTGGATGGCTTATAAATTATCACTCGAAAAGTGGTGGCTTTCAAAATAATGTTTAAATTTTTTTGACGATCCTTTTATGTATACCTCATTAGAGCATGTTCCAAACGGATCATTGATTTTAAAAACTTTTTTTTATTTTATTTATTTATTTATTTTTATATCTTACCATCTAAATTTTTAAAGTTGTCTATCAAATTATTTTGATTGGGATTTTTTTAAAATAAATTTAAAATTTATTTTATATCAAGTTATTTTAATTTCATAGCATAAAATATAAATTTTACTAATTAATTAAATAAATTTATTTTTTATTTGCCAATTTACATGTTGATATTTTTCATGCGTAGCGTACCTTTGTGATAATGGTTAAATCTGCAGTGATTTTCAATGACGTCAGCCAATTATTGGCAGGGTAAATAAAATCACCACGCTCCTCCAATCAAATCTCATAAAGCTATTGAAATCCAGATGCCAAACAAAAACCACTACGCATTTTACTTTAGTCACAATGGGCCCCAAACCACACCTCCACCATCCCGTCCCCAGTGCTAACCCTTGCAAATTCCAGAAGTTTCCTAGAGGACCACTCTCTCCCCCACCCTTTGCCAAATGAAGAAAGGGGCTAGATTTTTTTATTTTTTTAAAATATATTCAGCACCCAAGACCTCTAGAACTTTCCAAATGATTTTTATAACAAGCTTCATTACCTCTATTTATCTCTTTAGACACCGCTTCTCTGGCTGCAGGTTTCTACCAACTTTGTAACGACATAAACGACCTTTCCTTTCCCAGAACATAGAAACGCTGTCGCTGTTTTCACCCCTGAAAAAGATCTCCATTGCAACTCTGTCCTCTTTTTTCATCACAATTTTCTCATCTTTTCTATCCATATGAAGCCGTTCTTTCCATGACTCTGCTTTCAGTTCTCTGTCTAGCTTAAACCCAGCAGCAGTCTCCTCTCTTTTTCTCGACCAAGATTTATTTATTTATTTTCTTATTTTAGTTCAATCAAACCCATTACTCCTCTTTCTTTCTTGATCTTTTTCTTTGCTAGTGTTCATTTGTTTTTTAAAATCCCCATCATCCAGGGCTTCAATTTTGACCGTAGCCAGTTCTATCATCAATCTTGAACCGACACGGGAGCATGTAAATTTTCATCATCAAGCTAAGATAAGAACCGAATCGGTGGATCAAATTGCAATCATGAATCCATTTTTCACTGTGAAGCAAGAGTATGCAGGATCAAGTTCATCGTCACCGTCCGGCGGTGATGAGCCCCCACCAATTATGCTGCCACCGCAGCCAAGGGAAGGTTTACATGATACAGGACCACCACCATTCCTGACTAAGACCTTTGACATGGTAGATGACCCAACGACCAATCACATAGTTTCTTGGAACAGGGGAGGTTCTAGCTTTGTTGCCTGGGATCCTCATTCGTTATCCACAAATCTCCTTCCTAGATACTTCAAACATAATAATTTTTCCAGCTTTGTCAGGCAGCTCAATACTTATGTAAGTATTTTGATACCGAGCTCAATCTTACTCTCTTTTTTTTTCAAAAAAATCTATCTATTTCAATAGTCCATTTTATTGAAATAAGCAGTTTTAATATTTTTATGGCATTTTTCAACCTGGGTTCTTGGTACCTCAAAATAATAAATTTTATCATACCCAAAGAACAGTGCTAGTGAGAAGAATGTTCGTGGAACTAACTAACAGTGTTTTAGCAATTTGTTGTTGTTTTGTTTTTTTTGCGGCATCCATAGTCTATTGTATTTTCCACTGTAGGTGAAGTTTATCTTCTTCTGTGCCCCCCCCCCCCCAACCCAATAGTCCTGTCTGGATGGGGGTCATGTACATATTACAAAAAAAGCAGAAGTTAAAAATTCTGCATTCTGTTTTCAGAGTTCGATTGCTCTTCTTCTGTAATGCAGGAATTTCTTCATTGTACACTGCCTGTCACACTGGAAATTCTCAAGTAATTTTCTTGAGTCTGTGTTGAGATGTAATTTTGTTAATGGGAATTGATGGTGCTTTAGAATTTTTTTACCAGGGTTTTAGAAAGATTGATCCAGATAGATGGGAGTTTGCCAATGAAGGATTTCTGAGCGGTCAAAAGCATCTCTTAAGGAATATAAAAAGAAGAAAGGCACCCTCTCAGCCTCTAACTCAACAGCAAGCTCCAGATGCTTGCGTTGAAGTTGGCCGTTTTGGATTAGATGGAGAAATCGATCGCTTGAAACGTGACAAACAGGTTTTAATGATGGAATTAGTGAAACTCAGACAGCAGCAACAGAATGCTAGATCTTATATACAAGCTATGGAGCAAAGGCTGCAAGCGATAGAGCAAAAGCAGCAGCAAATGATGCAATTCTTAGCTAGAGCAATGCAAAATCCAGCCTTTTTACAGCAGTTAGTTCAGCAGAAGGAGAAAAGGAAAGAGCTTGAGGAAGCAATGACTAAAAAGAGAAGGCGGCCTATTGATCAAGGATCTAGTAGAGGTGGTGGTGGTGAATCGAGCCATATTGGTGGAAGTGCAAACCCCATCAAGGCAGAGCCTTTAGAGTCTGGAGACCTTGAATTTGAAGTCTCGGAGCTGGAAGCACTTGCTTTGGAAATGCAAGGGTATGGTAGGGCAAGGAGAGAGCAAGAGGATGGAGTAGAAGAGCTAGGGACACCAGAAAGTAAAGATAGAGAACTTGATGAGGGATTTTGGGAAGAACTGTTAAATGAGAGTACTGGAGGAGATGAAGATGATGTCAATATATTAGCCGAGCGCATGGGTTATCTGGGTTCAAGTCCTAAGTAGTGAAACTGAACAGTTTTCTGCATCGCTGGCCATCACCACCACCACCACCACCTAATTCCCTCAATGATCATTTCATTGTGGTAGCAGGTTTCCATGGTCATATTGCTAGTTGACAGTCTAATTTGTGTCATTGGATGCTATTAGGCTATAATCTTCACCTGCATTTCTTGCTATTGACAGGATAGGGGAACTACCAAGCCATGCTTACCAGTGGAAACTATCTTGTTTCTGGTGTTTCTAACCCTTGTATTTTCATTTTGTTGTCAATTTCTCCATTTTGTGCATCCCTTCTTATTTTCTCTAGGTTGCAGCAGTTCCTGGGCAGAGTCTCGTAGTCCTTGTCATGATTTGTCTCAAAGGTTACTAGATATTTTTTTTCACTCGCAACTAATCTTTGAATTATGCTTTTGATTCATTAGTTAACTGCTTCCGGTAATTTTCCTTGTCCTCGAATAAATGTAGACTGTTGAGATGCTGTTGATTTCGACAAGATGTTGCTGCAAGTTGCAAGAAACCACAACTAGGTGCTTTTGGAACTGATTTGGTAGTTAACGGCGTCGGCTTGATTTTTTTTTCCTTTCTTTTTCTTGATTTGTCTTGTTCTTTATGCAAGGGGAAGAGAGACTCGGTCGTTGATGAAATTCTTGATGTTACATTTGTACCATATATAGATGTTTTTCGTGCCTCTGCAATTTGGTTCTTTATCTCTCATTTTCAATGGCGGAGGGGCTACCACGGTCCAAGCAGCAGTGTTGATAATGCATCGCATTTCATGACCAATAACAAACAAATGTGTTCGTGGTGGCAATTTTGTGGCCGATCGTGGTGCTGTCCTTGAAATGGTTTTGAACGATAGTGCAAAATCATTTTCACAGGTCTCTTTTAGAGGCCCGACTCCATTGATCTTAGCTTTCTATACGATAAGCTCTTAATTTATCTGGTTTGCTGTTACATGGACCATGGGAAGTTTGCGCAGAACAAAAATGAATGGAGGAAGATAATGGCTTTAGCAATCCACGACCATCTTGAGTGGACTTTCCAGGATTAGTGTTTCAATTGCTGGAAAGGAGGAAAAAAGAGGTCAGAGGGGTTGGGAAGAAATTAGCGTAGCTCGTGAAAAGTCTCACGTGTGGGTTAGAATTTTGCAATTCCCAGCGCGTTTGGTGGTGTGCTAATGGGAAGCATGTTATGATTATTTCTTTAAAATATGTTTTATTTAAAAATATGTTTAAAACATTATTTTTAATGGTAATACAATAAAAAAAATCAATTAATTTATTTAAAAATGCAGTCCCAAAAGCTTTCTTAAACAAGGTTAGAGCAACAATAATCACCGTCCCTCTGGATAAAAGTTATTTGTTTGAAATTATGGTGTAATATTTTTTTAAAATAATATTTTTATTTAAAGATATATTAATTTTTTTATTTTTTATATTGACACATCAAAATTATTATAAAATAGTAAAAATTATTAATTATTATTTTAAAATTAATATTAATAAATTAATATTTTTAAAATAGATTTAAAAACAAAAACATATTCACCCCGAAATAAAAGCTAGTAGAAGAGAAAAAAAATCCAATTTCAGTATTTATGATCCTGACTTAAAATCCCACATCGTGGAATTGACATGGAATCTGGACAGAAGAGTTGCAGTAGGTTGCTAAGTCTACTCAATTATTAATTATTATTATTAACGAGAATTAATTGATAAAAGAAAATCTTTGATATTTTTCTCCAAAATGAATTGTTCGTTGTAACATTTATTTTATTTTAAATTTTATTATTTAATATTAAATTTATTTAAAATTAAATTTTATAATTTATTTTAATTTATTTTATATATAATTATTCTAATTTTATTATCCAAGTCAATATCGGCTAGTAAGTTAACTCGAATTTTTTATTTTTTTAATTGATTTTTTATTTTATTTTTTAATATATTATTGATTAAGAATTGAGTTTCATAATTTATTTTGATTTAATTTTTAATGATTTATGCTGGTCTCATGATCTAGATTTGACGTATTATTTTGTTTTTTATTTTAATATTAACATTGAGTTTATAGAGACTTGAGTTTTGATATTTATTTATTTATTTTTGTTTTTTATGAGGCTATTATTGGCTCATAACTCAAGTTGTAGATTTTACATGTTAGCTTAAATTAATTTGGTATGGTGCTATCTTGATTTTTTTTAATAAGATGTCATCTTAAAGTTTTTTTGATCAAGTTATGTTTGTTTGTTTTTTTCTTTGTTTTTTTCTTTGTTTTTAAACTTATCAAGTTAGTTATGTTATATTGGATTAATTTCTAAATAGTTTTTCTTCTTCTTGAAAATACAACAGTGATGCTTGGAAAAAAAATTAATGTTAAAAAAATAAACTCTACCCACAATGTATTGCAAGTAAATAATTCATAATCATGTCCTAAACAATTTTATATGATCTATATGATAATTTATATCATTAACAAGAATGTAGAAAAGCGAGAGTGTTTAATACCACTTTTCACATAACATTATTTATTATAATAATATTTTTTTTTCATTCATCTTTTTTTGTATAATTTATATTTTTTTATTTAAATTTTATCTTTCGATATTAAATTTATTTTTTTATCAAATTTTATCATTTTTTATAAGGTTATCAATTTCAGAACTCAAACACAAGTTTGATAAGTTTAGTTAGTTAGTTTTATGTTTTTTTATAAAAAAATTGTAATTTTCATTGTTTAATATTAAATTGATTAAGAATTATATTTTATGACATGGTTAAATTTAATTTATACGAGACTATTTTCATTTCATGATTCGAGTCATGAGTTTGATAATTTAATTTAAATTGACTTGTATAAGTTTTTTGGTGATTTTTAAATTGATTTTTCTTTAATTTAATTTTTTAATATTGGATTGATTGAAGCATTAACCTTTGTAATTTATTTGTGCTTCCTACTGTATTATTTTAATTTTATGATTTAAGATAGAAGTTCAACAAGTTAACTCAAGTTATTTTTTCTAGTTATTTTTTTATTTTGTTATTTAATAGATAGATTCATTGAAAATCAAACCTTCATAATTTATTTTGATTTGATTTCTATAAAGTTGTTATAGTCTCATGACTCAACATGTAAATTAATAAATTAATCTGTATTGATTCAAATAAATTAAATATATTATCATCTCAATATTTATAAAATAATATTATATTTAATATTTATTTTAAATTAAATTATATTTTTATTAATTATTTAAATTATTTTTAAACCCGTCAAATTATCTAGATTATATTAAGCCAGCCTTTGCGTAGTTTTAAAACAACTTTCATATTAAAAAATACGTGCAACGTTTGAATATGTTTTATATTAATTTATTTTTTTAACCCAACCTACCTTGCAATGCAAACCAGTGAAAACTATTCAATAAAATAATGTTATGGCAAATATATCCTTGACTTGAAAGAACATCGAGTTGTGAATAGAGGGTGTAATGATTCTTTTATCATGATTCACTGTTATTTTAAAATTATTTAGGGATGGATTATTGTTTTTAATTTTTTAGAAAAAAATAATTTACTTAACTGCCTAGAAATAGAAATAGAAATAAAAATAAAAATGATGGCTTAAGCCTATGGACTTTAATGTCCTTTTTTATATTGTTTTAGCAAGGTTAAATTACTTATTTTCTCATGAGTTCAAAATTAATAAAATTTATTATTTAGGGGTGTTTTGATAAATTTTTTAAATTGATTTTTTTATTTTATGATATTATTTAAATTATTTAAAAATCAAACTTTTTAATTAGTTTTATATTCTAGAGATTGATTCAGGTCTGTAAAGTTTGCTTGTTTTATTTTTTATTTTTTAAATTTTAAATTTTTAAATTTTTATTTTTTAATATTTATTCAGTTATTATTTTTATTTATTTATTTTTATAAGATTATTTACTAATTTAAAAAATAACAAAGGTTTTCTTTGGTATTTTTACTTCTTGTTCTTACTTGAATATATTTTGGTTAATTACTATTAAATTTATTAAAAATTAAGTGTTTTAATTCAATCTAAATTTAGAATTCAATGAGTTGTTGTGAGTTTAAAATATTATTCTAGGTTTAGAAGGTGATCTATATTTGCTTGATTTATTATTTTTTTCTGTTTTTCTAAGTTTGTGTTTTTTCAATTTAATTATTCATCTTTTTTATATTATCAGTGACCATGCTGAACTTTTTTTTATCTATTTTTTTGATAATTTCAAAATAATCTAAGTTATTTTAAGTATTTTTTCTGTTTTTTCATTTACTAGGTATATACGAGTTTTATTTTTTAAAACGTTGCTTGAATATTTATTTTTTTATCAATAGAAAAAAATATAAATATAAAGACCGCAATAGAGTGCAGACCCAAAATCGTGCTGCATTGTATTCTTACTTAAATTTTGTCAGCATTTAAAGCGGGGCAGGTGGAGAAGCAGGCCCGGTGTGATATCTTAACTATGGTTTTTTTTTTTTTTTTTTTAAATATATGTAATTACTAATTACTACAATCCTTTCCTCGTAAAACAAATCTAATCATATAATCTGTATTTTTTAACTAAATTTTGCTCTATTAAGATTAAAAATTAACTCTCTAACTTTACTTACAATTAATGTTTACTTTTAAAACCAAGTGTATATGACAATAGTGATAATTAATTATTATTGTTAATTAAAAATATGTAAAATAATTACGTTGGTTTTCTTATTGTCATATAATATCTTTTTACCAAATACCATATAGGATACGAGTTGGGTAGTTAATATAATTTTTTTTAAATAATATAAATAAACCTGGTAAATAATAAGCATATAATTCAACACTATATACATGTTTTTTAAACAAAAGGAGTTTTGAATAATGTTTTATATAATTATACTAATCACTTATAATTAATTAATAAGTACTCATCAATATAATAAAGTTTAATGATATTATTTTATATTTTAAAATCATATTTAGTATTAATACCTTAAATACAACTTAGAAAAATATAACTACCTAGCATGTGAGAATCCTTGCATGAATTTTTGAAGATGTGATTTTATTTTAAAAAATATATTAAAAAAAAACATGAAAAAGGGTCAGAACACCAAACTTGATTATATGGAGTGTGAGTCAGGTATAAATAACAAGTTCGGATGTATTGCGTGGGATGTATAAAAAACTTACTCTAAATTTATATGTTGTTATTTTTATACAAGGATCCGATTAAGAAAGTGATTATGATTGATGTATAAAATATGTTTAATATTAAAATATATTATTTTTTTAAAAAAAATTTAGATTAAAATATTAAAGCATTTCAAAATATATAAAAAAATTAATTTTTAATAAAATATAAATTGCATCACATTCCCAAGAGGCTCAAATGAACAACCCAATAGTCAAGACTTGCAATTTCCACCGGAAGGTCTCTGGTTCAAGGTGGCCTGAGATCTAGGGAAAGAGAAAGCGAAAGCTTTTTTCTTTTTTTTATTTGTTTTTTTCCTAGTGTAGCTAAAAATTCAGATCTTCTATTAATAAAGAGAAAAAAAAAGACAGCTGCACCGCCAAAAACCAAAATTGTCAAAATTACAATAATGGAGGATTGCTCGAAAAAAGCTGCATTGTGGGTTTACGTGATGATTAATACTGCAGCGGTAATTATTTTTTAAAATTTATTTTTGATATTAATATATTAAAAAAATTTAAAAATATAAAACAATCAATTTAAAATAAATAAAATAATTTAAATTTTCCCGGAAGCACGATACTATTACAAAAAAAATATTGCCTCAGTGTATATTTGATGTTGTTGTAACTTATTTGATTATAATGAAAAAATATTTTTAATTGTGGCTTGTTAAAATTATTTTGAGATAAATTATTACGTGTAAAAAAACAAAAAAACAAAATATTTTAGTTTTTATAAAATTAAAATTTAAAAAGTAATTGGTAATTAAACCAATGTAAAATACAAAAAATTAGTTAACTAACTAAACCAATATTCATATACAACCAGACAAAAAATAAAAGTTACTAGATACCAATCAGTTTCTCAAGCCTCCATTTGATATTGTGTTTAAAACTTATGTTGGGTAAAACTTGATTTTTCTTTTCTTATTTAAAAATAATTATTTCAAGTTCTTATATTGTTTGATATATTAATGTTAAAAATAATTTTTAAAAAATAAAAAATATTATTTTAATATATTTCTAAATAAAAAATATTTTTAAAAATAATTACCACCATATTTATAAATATCTTTTTTAAATAGTATAATTTAAGATAATAACAACGTGCAAAACCTTATAAAAAAATTTGGTTACACTGTGGTATTTTAAAAGTATTTTTTTAAAATAATATTTTATTTTTTATTTTTAAATTAATATTTTTTAATTATTTTAATGTATTAATATCAAAAATAATTTTTTTAAATATAATTTTTTTTAATATATTTTAAAATAAAATCTAATTTAAAAAATAACTGATGTCATCTTTTAAATACCGCTAGCAAAATGGCTTTCACTGTCGTGAAAAAGCATCTGCCCGTTTCAATGCTCTTGTGAATAGTGCTGTGCAATTGTTTGTGGGCTGGGTTAAACATGGACTAAATTCCAGGGAGTTTAAGGTATGTGTTCGCAAGCAGTCCGCTTACAAAAAAAAAAAAAAAAAATCTCTAGTACAGAACGCAGATGTCGTTTCAAAGCGAACAAAAGTTCTGCTCACCCAGTCAAACTTCTGCAGAAACTGACCGTTATTACTACCAGTAACGGGTAATTAATGCTATTCTTTTACTTGATTAGCGTAATTAATCTCCGATAATCTCATTCCCATCCATATATTGCAGCAGCTTCAAAATCTCCTTGCATTTGTAGTTCTTTTCATTTCAGTTAAGACTGATGACAGAAATAATGATGCTGATGATCTATTTGTTTAATCTAATTTAATCTTATCTTATCTGTTAATTTATTTATTTATGTTGAATTGGTCATTTTTTTGGAATTATTCACTATTACTTGTTAGGTTTATTGTGAGTGCGTTGTTGTAGTCATCAGGAATTGGGAAATTTTCCAAATTATTAATTTTACGCTATGTAAATGAATTTTCTATTCATAACTTATGTGACATTTAAAAATTAGGAATTTATACCATTTGATGCAAGTTATGAAACCATGAATTTATACCATTTGTCTTTGTCTGAGAATACCATCGACGCTGAACATTGTAATGCTGATTTCGTAATTATTTTAAACTTTTTTTCATGTTTGACTTATTTTATTGGCACGTTATGGCGATTAGCATGCTTCACTATCACCTGTACTTTTCTTGTGTTTGTTCAAACTGTGGCCCTACGATGTTTTACTTCTAGATAAGCTGACAGAAATTCTTTGTCCCAGTTCTATGTGAGGTGAACACAGAAGAAATTCTACAGAAAGCATGAATCCTTTGTTGGAGGGCTTCCGAGAGGAAGCTTTGTCGTGAAAGGGTAAAATATTTTAATTATTATTATTCCTGCCATTATTGAGTGCTGTCTTGAAGTGAGAAAATAGCTTCTTTCTTTGATAAGGGAGGAATGCACCTGTCCCAGAAAGCAATACAGAGATAAAATGGCTGTCAATTTTGATATCAAGTAGTAGTAAGTCATCTTGTGATTCAATAGCAAGAAGAAATTAGTTATCATTTACATGGAAAAAAGTTTGAAAAACTTTCATGACTGCGTGCTATCACCTTTCCTTTTATATTGCTGTCTAACACGATGATTTGCATCATGAAGATACTTCTTCAAGTTAATAAAATGATTCTTTTCTTATCAATAAGATATGTCTTGATATTGGTTGATTGTGTCATCTTGGTTGCGATTTCTTGAGTTTCCAAAAATTTTGTGGATGGCATTATGGTAGATACAATGTAACATGCTCGAAAGAATGTTTCAATTCTCAAAGAATGTTTCAATTCTCTTTTTTTACGGTAAGGCATCAACATAATGAAGTAGTTGTTAGGGAAGAAGTTACTCATTGATTCACCTTCATCTTCTGTTGTCCAAATCAACATAAGAATTATCTTAAGAAGTAGAAACAATGAAATCGAATGACCTTGTTAAAAATCCATGTTTCAAAACATAGTTTAAGTTGCTATAGAGGAAAAAATCATGTTTTCTTACAAAGACATGGTTGCACACTTGCACGGATATAAGATGAGAACAGCATCAATTGCATATTTAGCTCCCATGTCCTGAATAATATATTGTATTTTGATTTATCCTTATAAAACTGTAATCATCTCATACTATTATAGTTTCACTAAGAAAAAATTGATGATTTAAGTTTTTTGCTGGTGAAAACCAGAAGAATTTGTGCTTAATTCGTAAAAAAAGTATGGATCGTATGGACTATAGATTCAATAAAATTAGGAGCAAGTGGACTAAGATAACTCATGCAGTAACTATTTATTTTTAGGAGCTAATCTTTCACAAAGATTGCTCTTGCCTTGACATGGACACATCACTAACCAGAAGAGTCAATAAAACATTAGTGCCAGTTGGCATTCTTATCATGTAATAGGCCGTCCAAATTGATGGCTACTGAACCTAGGTTGAATCATGTCAATTTTTGTCACAACTACCTGCTTTTCTTGTTAGTTGCTGAATTCTATCATGGATGCACGCACATACAGACATTTATCTTCACAAGTGTACATTTGCAATTTCTTTTTGGAATTTTTTCGTTTCAGTGTCTCCTTTTGAGAAGTCTTTTGCTCACCATCAACAAGGAATGTATAAATAAATAGTACATCAGCAGTAAAGTGCCTGTGATACCACTACGGACAAGATAACACAGATTGTTTGAAATGGTTTAACTGTACTTAGTGTTGACCCATGGATCCACCAGTGGAGAAGAGTAATCAAATTGAAAAATTTGAGGTGGCACGTGAGGATACCAAAAATTATGTGGGGTGCAGTGATAACATTGCGGTATGTTAACACATTAACTTACGGAAAGTCTAGCCCATAACAGAATTTGTTGGAGGAGAAGCCATGTAGTCAACTCCATCTAGTTTGGATTGATACTTAATTGAATTGAATTAAGCAGTGATAGCATGCTGTATGGAAAATAATGGTGTTTGCTCCATGGTAACAACCATTAGAATATATTCACATGAAACTTTTTGATAGTCTTGTAACAAACAGTTAGATTTTGTACCCTATGAGAGAAAGTAAAATAGTATCAAATGCCATCGTCATCATTTTGATAATGAATCCAGAAGTGGCTTACTCTGTTTTTGCTTGTTTATGCTGGACTAGCAGAATTTTGAGGTTTTCACCGGTCTACTTTGGATCCCATGTAAGCATATGCCTGAACAAAAGATGACTCAACATTTCCTTAACTGCAATGCTGAGAGGAAATGGTAAGTCAGATGAAAGCTAAAACTATAGTTAAAAGATTAGTCTTGTTGCTTCAGTATTACAAGTTCTACTTGTCTTGTTGCTTCTCCCGCATGTAAGAGACACCCTTTTTATGTTAGGTGCTCCATTTGCTTCCCTTACAAAGGGGTGTGTACCATATGACCTTTATGTGAGTAGCTTCCATGATCAATAAACCTTCCATCTAAGAAATTTCAAAGTTCTTTAGATCAGCTATGCTCTCAACAATAGTGTGCCAAAAAATTAAGTGTAGCTCATAATTAGTTTCCGAATAGAAAAACAAGGTTTTCCTAGTTCTGCCATATGCCGAGATGTAAACCTCCATAAGTGATTGTCATCATTAGGCTTCTCATTGATTTAAAATGTCATGATAGCATGATAGTAGTCACTGAGTTCTTAGCTATTCTTTTATGACGTGTAGCCGTATAACAACTATATTTATAAATCAAATAAACAAGGTCAAACTTAAAAAAAAAAGTTCAAGAAGAAACCTAAATGCATTTGATATGTAGCTAGAAGTTGATGTTTTAATTATTTTTCTAGTTATTTTTTTAATAAGTATTTTACTATTTAGGTATTCTAATTCTAGATAAATTTTATTAATTATGTAAGTTTTAATTAGAAATCATTTCTTATAAAGGGTTTAGTTTTAATTAGAAATCATTTCCTATAAAAAGTTTTAGGATTAATATAAATAAGGATATCTAATTTATTTTAAGATCAAGATTATTATTCAAACTTTTAATAAAAATATTGAATTTTTTTTTTTTTTTAAGTTTCTCTATAGTTTATGTCTATAACTTTAGAGTTTGAGAACTTAGCTTTTATCCATTCTATACATCGTGTCAATTAGTATCATAACAAGTGAGCTTCTTTGATGAACGAAGATGATAGTAACCCCTTTTACGATGTAGGAGTGGAGGCCTTTCAGGCGTTATGCAGGTTTAGAAGCAAAAGCTTGGTAGTTGAGAACAAAAGTCTAATTTGAAGTAAACCATTGTAGATCTAGCTTGACTAATAGGTAATACTGTCATAGAACCATCTCAATCTAATAGTTTAAGCTGTTAGGTGAGGCTCCAGGATATGATCTATATTATTCTCTAACACACTCCCTCAAGTGAAAGTTTTTTGGGTTTGAAACTTGTTAATGTCCACACTATTTTTGTGTTTAATTTTTTTATCAAATAAATGGAGATGGAGAGATTTGAAATTGTGACCACTTGGTCATCAAGGCTCTGATATCATGTCAAAGAACCATTTCAACCTAATAGCTTAATTCCCAAGATATGATTTATATTATTCTTTAACAAATACAAACAAGGATCATGAAGAGAAAGAATTTGCTCGAAGACTTACCTCGAGGTAGGCCAAATCTCAGATCTATTTTTAAAAATCCACTTAGACAACTAATTGTCCATATAGGGAGGGTGTTGGTGGATACAATTGATGGGGTTCATAGGACATTAGCATTTAAAGACAAACCACTACAATAAACACATTGATTTTAGCATCAAAATAATAATCTTGGTATTTAACAAAGGTCTAAACATAAAAGGATTTCTTGATTGGGTTGCTGGATGTGATAAGGTTAAAAAGTACTTAGGTTTCTCGGGATAGAAGATAGTGAAATTGGTCGTATATTACTTAAAGGGTTGAGCTTCTTCATGGTGGAAATATCAAACATATATACATTTACAAGAAAGAAGACAACCTATTATGTCATAGACATGTATAAGGCGGTTATTGCATGAGAGATTCTTTCCTCCTGACTGTGAGCAATATTTGTTTTAGCAGTACTAGGATTGTTCACAAGGTAATAAATTTGTTAATGAGTATACAATTGAATATCAAAGGCTGACAGAATGCAATAGGGACTAGATAGAGAATTAACAGGTTGCAATGTTTACGAGAGGGTGAAAACAAACAATCAAAGATAAGATCGGAGTATAAATGTTGTTTGTATCTTTCGAGGAGTGAAATATGATGTTAAAGGCTAAGATGCTAATTAAAAAGAGGGCTTGTAACAGTAACAAATTTGACAGGTCTGATCCTTCTTGGAGGCCGTATAATGAGACAAGCAGATTCAGCCTTATTGAAAAGGGAAAGACATTGCAACTATCAAGACCAACTCTAGTAAAGCCCGATATTACGAGACTTGAAAAGACTTCAAAAAACAAGTTGAAATAAACAAACCAAATAATCACCATGCCAGGCCAATGATAGCTAATGCTTCAAATATGAAGAACAAGGACATCATGCATGTGATTATAGAAAACATAAATCAATCAATCTAATTGAAAGGTAGAAAAACCAGAAGTCTCCAAAGATAAGGATGAGTTGTGTGAACCCAACAGGGATGATCAAGAAAATTTGTATAAGCATTATGATGATGATGAGAGAAAATTATATGGTTAGGAAGATGTTGTTAACACAAAGTTTGCTAAGAACTTGCTGTGAAATAGGTTATTTTGTACCTGTTGCATCATAAATAAAAACCTGTTTGACTTAATTATTGATAATGAAAGCTATGAAAATATTATGAGGAGAAGGTTTGGGCTATTATGGATTAATCAACCCTTAAAAATACTTAGTAGGTTCATAGTTTCTAGGGGCTAGCTAATTTTCATTGATGATTCAATCAAAATTTCAGTAATATTATAGCACCCATTATTGGATGGATGAAAAAAGAGATTTAATTAGAGAGAAAAGATAAAAAAAAGCTTTGCCTTAATCAAAGAAAAATTGAGCAAAACTTTGGTTTTTACACTTTTAGATTTTGATAAACTTTTTGAGGTAGAATGTGATGCCTGTAGTGTTGGGATTGGTTTTTAATTAGAAGTTGAGTGATGCTAGATTAAAGTGGTCCATGTACAATAAAGAGTTCTATATTGTTTTTTGAATTCTTAAGAAGTGGGAACATTATTTGATTGGTAAGGAGTTTGTGTTGTATTTTGACTATGAGGCGTTGAAATTTTTACATAATCGAAGGAAAATAAGTAATAACATGCATGTAAGATGGGTCACTTACAATAATTTCTAATTATAATTGTATTTAGGGTTGAAGTTTAGAATAGAGTTGTTAATGTTTTGAGTAGAAGAGCAACATTGTTGATTACTCTAAGAAGAGAGATCATTGAATTAAGACTATTCAGACTTTTTATAAAACAACATAAAATTTTCTCTAAATTTTTCTATAGCTTAGATTTGTAATTTTAAGGTCTGAGAACCCTAGTTTTATCCATGCTATATACCCTGTCAATTGATATCAAAATAGAGTTGCTGATTAGTTGAGTAGAATAACAACCTTACTGTTACTTTAATAGGATAAATCATCAAATTCAAACTATTTCAGACTTTTAATAAAACACTCTAGAGTTTTTTTTCTAAATTCTTTTATAGTTTAGGTCTGTAATCTTAGAGTTTGAGAACTCTAGCTTTTATCCATGTTCTACGCCGTATCATTTTAGACCTCTTTCAACTATAATGAAATATTGTTAATATAATTATTGGCTTTATAAATTAAAGTTGAAGATTTAATAATTCTAATCTTATCAATATTGGTCGGCTAATTTCAGCTTAGAATTTAACTACATGGATAAATATAGCAGATTTTTTACCAGGATAGTTTGGTTAGTTTATCCTAGTAAGACATCAGCAAATGAGGAAAAAGCTAGAGAATAACTTTGTTTAGTTCTACTTTCTTTAATTAGCTTGTTTTATGATATAAACTTTAGAAATTTGAAATAAGAAATGACTTTCAGCTTGTCAAAGTTAAAATTTCAAATTATAATCAATTAAATATGTAATGCATAAATAAAAACTCAATATTTTATCAAATTCATATGATTTACTAGGATATGTGGTGGAGACACCAAACACATTCTACAAATTACATGAATATATAAACGAGGATGATATAAAATGACCTAATTAAGAGACAGAGCCTATTTCATTGTTTTGCTTTATTTATTGAAGTTATTTATGTTAGAGAGTTTTAATTGATGTTTAGAGGCCAATAGTTTGTTGTTTTATGATTTAGGATTATGTTATTTATATATTTTTCTTTCGGTTTATAAGACCTGATGAATTAAATAAAAATTATGGAGTTGCAAACTTTTCCAATCCTTGTTTTTGTTTTTGGTTTTTTTTCTTTGCTTTTAATTCTTAGTTTATTTCTTCCTGCGTCTTTTTTTATTCATTGTTTTGCATCAACATGATTGGATGTTCATACTAATTGAAACATTATCTTAATCATGTTTCACTGTCATGTCCTTACAAAATATGTATGTTTGGGTATTCATTTCCATAATATATTCCACAGGGTAGCTAATCAAAATATAGCTTACTTTAACAATACCTTCAAATGTGGTCCAATGAAGCTGGCTTTTGGCTGGAAAAAATTTAAACACTATATTTCGTAGAAATTTAAGAATTTTGCTGCATTAAAAATACGGGCATTGTAATGTAACTTCAATGATCTTGAAGCAGAGTAAGAGGAACAGAAAATTGAGTGGCATGAGATACCCTGCCACATGACTATTCAGTAATTGGAGCTACTACTTGAGGAGTCATGGACTCATCAGTGATAGAAGGGTCAACTGAAGCACATGGCGATTGATACCAGTTGGCAATCCAAGCGTGCGTGTCACAATTGTTGGACACTGCACAGGCCTAGGCCAATCACTTTCTTGGCACCTGGTAGATTCTCTTGTGAACTGTCTCTCTGCACCTATATGCCACACACATAAATCTTTGATGAAAGCTTTGGTCTTGCAAGTTCCAACCATCTCATAGATGCAAGTTGGAAAACTATTCATTAAGGAATGACTTTTGAAACACCCCCTCCTAAAATGCTAAATAGCAGGACTGCCTTCAAATTCTACCCCTTTGGACCCCTTCCAATGAGGCAGTGTCGGATTGATGATCTAATTTTTCATGGATAGTCCATTCCAAATAGGAGCTTGATTTGGTTTCTGTTTGGTGAGTTGAGTTCATGGGGAGATTGCATAGCAAATAAAAGTTCTTGCTCCATGGAAAGTATTCATTGAATTGGGTGACTGACTGAAACAGACAAATGTTTTGAACTTTTAGATGGCCTTTTAGGAAGCAATGCTTATAGAGGTTTCTCTGTTGTCTTGTGACAGGGTAAACAGTTTCAAATTTGTCCTCACCGATTTATTGCGGATGCATCCAAAAAGGTGACAGAGAATCTAAAATTGCAAATGGTTTTTTATCTTTGCTAGTGCATTTTGATGTTATTGAGTGATAGCAGTGTGCTGTCCCTCCTACTCAATTTAATAGCAGGCTAATACTTAGCTTAAAGGTTTTAGTCAAGTCTCATCGTTTACTCAAGTCTCCAGAGTTTGCTGATTTTGCTTGCCTTGTTTATGTTGTACTTGCAGAATGTTGGGGACTTAACTAGTCTGCAGTGTTGCACAGTGTGCTTCGATTCCTAGGGTCTGGGTATGCCACAAGACTTCAATCCGAGCTGCCAAAATCATACATTCGATAGATGCATCCTATCATCGCTTATTTATTTATTTTTTTGGGGGGTTGGGGAATCCCTATAGTCTGTGTGTGCATTTTAGGCGTTTTAGACGACTGAACAGGTCAAGAGGAGTTAATCGAAAGTGCGATCTCTCTTGTATCATCATGTAACTTGTTTTTGGAGGTCTCATCAGCCATCACCTCTCTTCCTGTAGCAAGCTTGTTCCACGACTTTTTATGATTTATCGTTGCTTGTCTTCATCTGGTTGCAGTGGAAAATGCATAATAGCTGGATAAAGAGTGACGTTTTATATGATCTAGTAACAATTAAATAACTTCTTGGTTCGGATACAGCAAATATTCGGAGGGAAGGTCTGGGGCAGAAACCAACCTTTTGTTCGTCAAAAATTCTGCTCGCAGTCCGAACTTTAGGCTTCGATAAAGGCATGGAAACAAACATAAAATGTCCATCTCTTTGTGAATCTCCTACATTCTAATTTGATTAGACATGGTTCCCCAATTGAGAGATAGAATTACGAATATCATCTCGAGCTTGGTCTCTCAAAATGTCTTGAAGAGGCAAATTTTTATAGTCCATTGCCCTTCAGAACTAGGTAAAATATTAGTGTTGGAATTCTATTTTATTTTTGTTTGGCTGTAATGAATTGTTAGGTCAAAAGTTATCGGTCAGCAGCTTGTGTGCATGTTGTCGAAGCATGTTTCATGCTCCAACATTAAAAACGCAGAGTGCTGAAATTCCGGGTCTCGCTTTCTTGGACCCCTGTTGAGCTGAAAATTAAGAAAACACGACAACAAAGAATTCTGATCTCTACTGTCTAGTAGACCGCTGCAATTTCCTTGAAATTCCCAAGGACTGGAAAATCTTAAAGAGAAGCTGCTGCCTGCAGTTCTAGTATACCATGCTCGAAGAGAAGCAGCTGCCTGCAATTTGCTTGAAATACATGAATCTGGGCACCGAGTGATGGCTAGTGATCCAGTAGTCTTTAGCCGACTCAATAGCAAATAACGTCAATCGAGTAATTAAGAAGGAAAGTGGCCGAAAACAGCCAAAAACTCCAAATCACGTCATCAAAATGACTAGGATGCCATTCTATGGTTCCGTGGTCCTACTCTTTAGCTCTTCATTTTTATCATCCGTGACCTGCAAGATTTAAATATAACATTCAAACTAGATAATCCAAACTCGGTCTTTGTCTTCCTTTCTACTGGTGCATTGACCCAAAATTGAGAGGAAGGAAATCTCTCATAATCACAGTGATGGTAGTATAGGAGCTATCACGGACCCACTCCATTGTCCCTGCTAAAAATCCTGGAAGTGTATTCTGAGCTCAGGGACTTTGAAAAGGCTCCTCCTATTTGATAATGATGATGATAAAGGTGTCGAAGATGGGGAATCAAATAATTAATGCCTTTACGAGCGAATCCAGAAATTGAAAAAATCCATATGATTTTTTCTGTTCGTCCTCTCAAATCTTCTTTCGTGGATACACAACACGACATGGCATCATGACCCTCTTGTCTCGTGAGGTGAATTTCCAATTCTTAGGATGACTTTGATTTTTCTGTGTTAATACTTGAATATCATGCACGACGTAAACCTTTTTTACAATTCAAATAGAGCATTTTGAAGTCGGTAAGGTTCGATGGACGCCACTAAATTACATAAAAAGATAGTTTTTTTTTTCAAATCTTCATAAAAAACCCAGTTTTCTGGATTTGAACTTCAAACCTTTAAATCCAAATGTCAAATTTTACGGAATAAATTGTGTTTTTTCAAATCTTAAATTACAATCCTAAACTATATAAAAAAATTTAATTGTATTGATTTTGAATATCAATAAGCATCGAATCCAATGATCTTTTTTAAAAAATAAGAATCCACCATGTAGATGTTATATTGTTGTGTTTGATGCAATTTTGGAAATTGCCTTGCGACCAATATAAGGAATTTAATATCATTGGCTGAAAGTCAATTGCCATCGGCACTCAGTTTGGTTACTTAATCCAAGGTAGTACAAATGTAAAATGGTATTTCTATTGAATGTTAGAAATTATGTTTTAAAGTGATTTTTATTTAAAAATATTTTAAATTACTATTTATTTATTTTTTAAATTTATTTTTAATATTATCAGATTAAAACAATTTTAAAACAAAAAAAAACCAATTTTAAAACAAAAAAATTAAAATTTTCCAAAAATATGGCTGTACCAATTACCAGCTGACAACATGATAGTCTTATAAGCATGTGAGTCTGGCACGTGCATCGAGGCTAGGGTGGATCCAAACTAAGTTCTCGTGACTTAAAACCTTTCTCGTGAGGTCATCATTGTCCCTAAAGTAGGGCCCGCTGCTCATTCTTGGTCCCTCCCTTGTTGCTCTCATCTTGAGCCGTCTGTGGATTTTGGGCCTGAGATTCTCGTCATGCCCCCATGAAGCTGAATCGTCCGTACCTATAAAGGCCGAACCAGCTTGCCGAGTTTTTTTTCTTCCAAGGAATTTGATAACAAATTCAATTAAATTACATTTAACTATCACTGAATTTGCAATAACTAGTCAATTACCATTGAATCCTTGTTTATTGGAAAATATTTCGAGATGGCTAATTAAAAAACACCTCTTGTTTTCAAGTTGAAAGATTTCTTTTAGTCTTCCCAACGTTAAATGATTAGTGTTTGTTTTGTTGTTCAAAATTTATAATTATTAAACCTGATTTAATATATTGAATTATTGATTTATTAACCCAAAGTTTGATTTAAACTTAGATTTATTTCAAATAACTTTATAAAATTATTAATTTATGTAAAAACTTTAATTTAAATCATTCTTTCAACAAATACAAAAGAAAATAAATAAAAAGCTATTATTGTTATAACTTGGAGTCTACTAAATCTGCAAGTACATTTCTTGTTACATTTAATCTTGAATTAAAAATGGTATAATAAGATTTGCGTCCTTGTTCATGATTAAGGTTTGAAAACAGAAATCTTAATTTCGTCGTGAAAGTAAAAGATACGAGGTTGTTGGGTGACATAATAGGGCATCTAAAAATACATGATGGTTTGCACTTTGCAGGGGTTAAGTGAGAAGAGGTTCAATTACAGGAGGGTAGTTGTTGAGAGATCTTGGATCGGCATGTCCTCCATTGCTCGCTTTCAAGTCTTCTCGGACATTGATGACATCTAATCTCGGCAGTGCCTGAGCTATTTGACCCTACGGTGACAAATTATTGTGCCTTGATTGACCGCGGCACAGACCTTCAATTGCTATTTACACCAAAGCTGGTTTTTTTTTTTTATTTTTTTTTTATTGTTAATATTTTTAATATCATCCCCGTTAAGGTTAAAATTTTTTTGGAAGTATAATTATAATTATTTTTTAAAATATTTATTATTTAGAAATATATTAAAATAATATATTTTTATTTTAAAAAATTATTTTTAATAGTAGCATATCAAAATTATTTAAAAATATTAAATCAATATTAATTTAAAATAAATAAAAAAATAAAAAAATTATTTTTTTTCAAAAATATTTTTGAAATGTAAAAATAAACAATACATTAAACTAAAACAAAACCTACTCAGCGCAATGAGGTTTTGGAGCTACCAAATTTTGAAATGAAAAGAAAAAAACTTTATTTATTTATTTTGATTCTTAATAACATATAGGTTAGCAAATAAATAATTGATGAAAACAAAACTAGGTCTTTTATTTTTATTTTTATTATCAGTATATTAAAATTATTAAAAAATATTTAAAAACATCAGCTTGGTATTAATATTTTTTCGTATTTTTTTTTGAAAAACAGAAATAACAAGCCTAATAGACATGATGTGGTTGTGTTTTTACTTAGTTTGGCTGAGAATGTTGGTGCTTAAATTCCTGTCAATGTAGGGTACATATATACACAATAAGGCTGGCGTTCTGGCGCTGAGCTTTGCCTTTGTTTCCGTACAATTCACGGGAGAATGGTGTAGTCTATACAGCAAGGGGACAATTAGGAAAATGATATATAACAAGATCTTGAGGGAGGAGCTTACCAGAACATCCATCCAGCAATGGATGCACTAATGCAATTATGTCATTCATTGTGTCCTTGGGATAATAGGAAAGCCAAACCTAATTGCATGAGAGAATCTGGCAATAGAAGAACCCGTGAAGAATAAAATGGCCCACAAAGGGGCTATTCTGCTTCCCACTGATCAATATGCCTCCCTGCATGCACAAAGGATAAGCAACTGTGTGTGTGTATTACAACAAGAAACATGAAAGACTACAACTAGATGAGCATCATAGCTTGATATGAATTATTGTATTCTTCAAAAGGTCATCATTTCATACTTGATATCTCCACTGATCATGGAAAACTTGGGTTCAACTTATCACAATCTAGGCATCTAACAAAAGTAATTAATTTGCTTTCACAGCCTAGATATATGACAGCTAATCTAGTGTAGTAATTCTACCACGACATGTTGAATTTCTTGCAGGCAAGGTACCGAAAAAAATGGGATTAAATCTTCAGAAATGGCAGGGGAAATGTCACACCGATATATGGTGCCAACCTTAACCCTATCGAAAGACACGGTTTCACTAAATCTTGATACATCAGCTGTCATAAAAATACATGGAGCAAGAGAATTCCAACACAAATGGGATTTTATATATATATATATATATATTGCGTTTTTCAACAATTTAAACCGGCAAGAATTTTCTACAGACAAAGACAAACGAGAGTGCCGTGGTGCCTCCAATTCTCTGCAAAGTGTATTCTTTAAATGATCTGGGGTTTGGTAAGTAAAAAGACTAGACCATCCACGTTTATTTGTCCACGATGACAGACTATATTATTAGTAACAATTTGTCATATAATATATCTGTTAAGGATGACCTGTGATGGCCTCATTCAGTTTCCGGTCTGATATTTATCTCTTTCAAATGTCCAATCTGGTGCCTGTTTACCAAGTTATTTAATTTTTATAGTGTCTAAGTTATTATCTTGGTACGTAGAATATAAAGATAATAAGAGTAAAAGAGATATGGATTCCAATCCTTCATGTTTTAAAATAATAAAAACTCACTAAATTATCCCATAATTATAATTATATTTATAATGTTTTTTTAATATCTATCTTTTTTTAAAATACTAAATGAAAGTAACCCAAAGTGAATCAATGAAGCATAAAATTGATCTTGTTTGAAATTTATCCTCAATAATAATATACAATTCTGCATTTTGTTCATCGATCCACATAAGAGTCATATCAATATTCTGTACATCATGGGTTGAAGCTTTTTTTTTTTTTTTAACCGAAAGACTTTGTGTCAATCTGAGCTATGAATTGTGTCTAGATTGCATCACCCTAGCTTTTTTGGCTTAAAGGTGAATCAATGAAGCATAAATCTCATCTTATCCCAAAAGATAAAAGCAAAATGAATCTCACCCGAAAGACAAATTGATTCAAAAAAAAGATTTGTAGATCAAAAGAAAACACATAGGATTCCAAAGGATTTGTTTAAGAGCAACACTACTATGCAAATATTATATAGATGGCCGTATTTTTATTTTTATTTTATTGTAGATGGGTCCTAAGTATCTTACACGACTAAAGTGTTATGTACCGATATAGTTTGCATGGTTAGCACTTGAGCTGAGCTGCCATGTTGATGCTACGCATGATTTCTCAGGGGTATTTAAAAATATAATAACTATTATTTTTAAAATTTTATTTTTAATATTAACACATTAAAATAATTTTAAAATTAAATTAAAATTAAAAAGAAATAAATTTTAACCTATATACAAGTTGAACCGCAGTTCCAGACCGGGCTTAAAGGAAAAGAATATCCCTTCAATCACACAAAGACGTTTACGGCCAGTGCTTTTATCTGCGGAGGTTCAGAAAAAAAGGAGCATTGCTGTGTTACGGAGGGGATAAAAAGGTCAATTTATGCTATATCCCCCCATTACTTTAGATTTAGGTTTGGAATAAGAAAAAGTTTAAAGGGAAGCGGTAAAGAAGAGAACTTCCAAATTAAGTTCCTCCTCCTGGTGGGGTTTGCCTTGAGAAATCTCACTGTGTACTAGCTAGCTAGGATGTAAGAGAATAATAATTACAAAAAGATAGAGAGACAGAAACGGAGAAAAATCCTCAACAAAATAATGCAAAACGAGAAATTCCACAAATTAAACTCAATTGTAACGTGAAAAAGAAGAAGAAGGAGAAAGAATAATGTTCTTCTATTCACAGTTCTTTGAAAGTTGATTAACTATGAAATCCTCTTCGAAAACTATAAACTGCTCTAAAATTACCACGGCATGAAAGAAATATATATTGTATAAAAGAGAGAGTTTGAAAGGAAAAGGAAGTCGAATCTAAAATAATTCAGTAGTATATATTTCATAAAAAGTTCCATGGGAAATTACATAAATAAAACTTTAAATTTACTTAATGCATGGTTTAAACAAAGTACTGTATTATAAGCTGGAAGAGCCCGTCAAGAAGCCAATCATGCTAGTTGTGGGGCAGAAGAAAAGGCTGAGAAGAGAAGACCTATCTATCCATCTCTAGCTCTTTGCATGCCTTTACCATCCTCAAAGCTTTTTAAGCTTCTCAATCTTCCAGGACTTCTATAAGCCAGCCGTCCTTTTAATATCATGATTCCATTCAAATTAAGGTCCTTTCTAGGGTTTGGGTGTTTTATAACAGGAACAAAGGAAAAGACAGAAAGTGCCAGCGTCATCCCTTCAAAAGAAAAATTATTAAAGAAATACTTGTAAGTAAAGAGAGAGTAAAAAGAAAGAAAAAAAAGTTCGAGTGGGGTAGGGATTCTTCTTCTTAGCCATCGCTTACCTCTCTCTCTCTCTCCCCTTAGTATAATTGCTCCCTTTTAAAAAGAATTTGTATTTTTCATACCATTATTTTTTCTTTTTTTGTATTTTCTATAATTTGCCACCCCCATCCTCGGTCTGCCACTGTAATCATAACCTCCTGTACATGTTATCTAGAAGAGAGATACTGATTATTTCTCTTTCGGTTATTTTTTCTCCTCCTTCCTTTATATAGGCATAAATAGACAGAAAGGCGAGTTATTGGGTAGTAAAGGGTTTTTAAGGAAAAACAAACTTGCTGTCTGGTCTTTCTATGTTTTATTGCATGGTGAACCCTATCTTAGCTAGCTTATTAGTTAGTTGATGATCTTTGAGAGGGAGAGAGAAGTTAAAGAAAGATTGGAAAGAGATATATCTGAATTGTGTTGCAGATTTGCTCAGAGAAGCAATCCATGGTTAGATAGCGACTTGGAGAATAACCCATCATGATCACCATCTCCTCACGAGATTTTGGTTTTGCTACCCAATGAATGATGCCTTTCTGTGTCTATAATTCACTGCCACCTGTTCATCAACAAAACTTTGTTTAGTTTAGTTGTGTCCAAAGCTGAGGATTCTCTATTTCTGGCCTTGGTCTTACATCTTGTTGTTGTTTCTTCAAGAGTGCAAAAGTGAACACTTGAACAAAGGTTACTCCAGAGAAAAGTGTTAGCTAGCACGAAATATATCAAACACAACAAAACAAAGTGGTATCACTTCTTGGTTTTTCTTTTTTTGGAGTTTTCTTCTTCACGGATATGTTCCCTGCAGCCATGTCCAACTCAACTTCTTTGTCTGAAGAAGCTAGTGTCTCTTCTGGCACCAGACTTCAAGAATTTGGTAGCTTAAATCCACTGGCTTCAAACTTCTCTCCTCTGCAGCAGCAGCAGCAACAAAAGATCAACAAGAAGAAGAGAAGCTTACCAGGAAACCCAGGTAGGTTTTTCATTTAGACCCTCCAATCTTGTTTTAGACTATTTAGGAAATTCTAATACCATAAACATAGAAAATGGTTTCTTTATATATGATCTTGCAGACCCAGATGCTGAAGTGATAGCATTATCTCCTAAGACCTTATTGGCTACCAATAGATTTGTGTGTGAGATCTGCAACAAAGGGTTTCAGAGAGATCAGAATCTTCAGCTTCATAGGAGGGGCCATAACCTTCCCTGGAAGCTGAAGCAAAGAAACAGCAAAGAAATTAAAAAGAAAGCTTATGTTTGCCCTGAGCCTACGTGTGTTCACCACCATCCTTCAAGGGCTCTGGGTGACCTTACAGGTATCAAGAAACACTATTGCAGGAAACATGGAGAGAAGAAATGGAAGTGTGAGAAATGCTCAAAGATCTATGCCGTTCAATCAGATTGGAAAGCTCACTCTAAAACCTGTGGAACAAGAGAGTATAGATGTGACTGTGGAACCCTTTTCTCCAGGTAAATTTCTCTTCTTTTTTTTCCTTCCTAGTCTGTTTATTTTGGGATTTGATTTTTTTTTCCTTTCTACACTTACGTTGGTCTCAAAGTCCTATGTTCCCTTCTTTACTTGTTCTTGATGTTTTACAGTTATGCACGCACTTTATATTTTGGATTCTCTTGGGATTCAAAGAAAATTTTGATCTTCTGTTTAAAGTGGGAAGTCTCATGTCTTCACGATGGTCTTTGTATTTTGTTTCAGTCTGTTCTGTTTTTGCGGTTTGTTTCTTTTTTTACAAGAGTGGTAGGCTCTGCATGGAATAATATATCTGGAGCTTAAATGCATCGGCAGGTATATCATAGACGTGGACACCATTAATACAAGTGTCTGTTACTGCTAAAACCATAAGAGTAACTGAAAGCAAAGCTTCTGAAATCTGAACCTGCCAATTTCAAATTTTGAAAACAACAAACGAGACACTAAAGAGAACAATCCACTTAAATCTTTTGTTTTATGTATACTTTTGTCTTCTAATTCAAGACGAGTCAGCTAAGTATATTCTTGCCTGAGGGTTCTGTGTACATCGTCGTCATCCAGATTGATTTAAAAAAGTAGGATCAATGTCATATTGCATTTACCTCGAAGGGTTTGACGTGCCTTTTTCACTGTGATTACTTCTTTCGGAACTTTATAAATTGAGTGATGACTGCAGTCTCAAAAACAATGATGAACATCTGCTCTTGTCCAAGAAAAAGGTGAAAAGAAAGCTCGTAATTTGCTTTGGGGGGTTTTCATACGGATGAGTAAGAACCGTGATGATTTCTTTCCCTTGAAGAATGCTATGATTCACTTGCAGAAAATACTGAAACCCTGACCTTTCATCATGACAAAAACTGATAAATCTGCAAAGATATCTGATGTGCTAATTTGCTTTCATTTCCTTTCATCAACATTACAGATTTTGGCCCTTTCGAGGGTTTCAACTCTGAATTGCATATCTTTGTTACATGCATGAGCTCAAGTTTCAGAAGTCATTCATGTCATCGTTGTTTACCAATTTCTTGAAATTTTGAGCCTTTTTACCATCCAAGACTACTATTTCTGCATGCATAAACACCAATCAAGTCTCTCTCTCTCTCTCTCTCTGCACTTTAGTTTTGACCAAAAAAGATTGTTTTACTTTAGTGTTATTGCTATAGCTTTATGGCAATCATGGCACGCACGGTCTTCTGGTTTGTCACCCTTTGAGGAGTGCTACAAATTAAGATGAAGTAGATCAAATTAATTACCTTTAATTAGAATAATCAAATTCACATCAATATATCCTTGTGAACTTCCTCATTCACCTTTTTTTCTTGATCCCATTTCCTAAATGAATTTAAAAGATTTCCCTGGTTGAACATCTTTTATAAATGGAGTTGATAAACATTAAATTAATTATATATTACCAAGTATATCTGTTCTTTCTTTCTATCTGGACCTTTTCTCCTAGAGCCCTTTTTTTGCTGTTTTGGTTACCCCCCTCCTCAGCATCGTGATTTTTTATATTTTCAAGTAAAAAGAAAAACATAATCTACTCTCGTATTTAGAAAACCATGCTTTACATGCTCTCTGCGGAAAGTTTAGTTTAATTAAATAAAAGAACGTGGTGTTAATTAAGGTCTGAACTCCTAATCACTTCATATATAACTAAATCAAAGAAATGTACCCTCGATAACGAAGAGCTTAAATAGTTAATTACGTACAATGTCAAAGTTTTTAGAGTAGTATTTAGCAACAATAATCAAATGTGTTTAACTAAGTTCCCTCATCAACCATCCTCCTTTTGTTAATCATCAAGTATTAATCGCAAATTAAACTGAATTTGTTATTTTGGTTTGTAATGATAGTGTTCACTGATAATCTCTTTATGTGCCTGCATTGTTGAAACTGCAGGAAGGATAGCTTCGTTACCCACAGGGCATTCTGTGATGCATTAGCTGAAGAAAGTGCAAGACTCTCAGCTCACCAGCTAATCTCCACAGATCCAAATGCCCAAGCTCTCCTCCTTCAAAACCCACTTCAAGCACGCCCCATTTCTCTCTTCTCCGCCCCTAACCCTACTCATCAACAGCAAATCTCCCTCACTTCTCCTTGGGACCAGCCTCGCCATCACAACCCTAATAGTAATAACCACCAAAACCCAGTTCACATCAAGCCTGAAACTCACAACCATTTTCAAATCCCTCCACTTCTCCAAGAGCCACCACCACCACCATTGCCTAGCCACAAGGGTTTGTTAGCATCAACCTTCCAAAGCCTATCAAATGCCGTCACCTCATCAGCAGCATCACACCACTTGTCAGCCACTGCACTCCTTCAAAAGGCTGCAAGTGTGGGTGCCGCTCCGACCTCAGTGGGCCACAGCCAAATGACCCAGCTGGACATGGGCGGGTTGGGATCGGCGGGCCAGGTTCATGTCAACTCGGCGAGTCACGTCGCACAGGGTCCTAACTATAACCTTAACAGCCTTGCCACGTGGCAGAAGAGTGACGGCCTGACAAGGGACTTTCTGGGTCTGACCGGTGAATGCGAGGATCATCATGGCCATGCCGCGAGTAATTCAAATGGGAGGAGTGGGGGTGTTAACGCTAGCATGAATGTGAGGGAAATCCTAACATACACAGGGGTTGTAGGGTTCCACCAGCAGCAATACAATGAGAGAGACCACTCACTACTGAAGCCTCCCGGTGGTTTTGGATTCGCTCAGCCTTCTGCCTCTAAAACGTGGGGTGATTGCTAGAGAGCCCCGCAAAAGTAAAGAGGGCTAAATGGTAATTCCATTTACTGCCTTCAAAATTACCAAAGTGCCCCTTTTCCCCGTGCCGCGAGAATCTAAAGAAGGTTTTTTTTCAAAGAAATTAAGAGCCTTTCGTATGCCATATATAATATCAACTTCTCATCTTTTATGCAGCAGCTTCACAGCAACATTTTTTTTTTTGGGTTATCTCTCGTAATTTAAGAATGCTATTAGCGTTTCCCATCCTGCTTTTCTGTTTTTACCCTTTGTCCTCCTCTTTAATGTTAGATTTAGTTATGGTGATTAAGAGGATGGTGGCTTCCTTGTAACTTTGCTGCGGGAAAATCATATCACAAGCAGAATATAAAGATGTGCAGTAATAATGGAATTCCGTGGGATTTGTTTTTCTTGGCTACTGTTTTTTATACCATTTCCTTGAGGACTCCCCCCCTCAATCTAGACAGCTATACGTACATGAAGGTCACTTGTCACTTGTTGATTTCGAGTGTTTAGGCTTGTAATTTTGGTGGATCATATCTAGCTGATTGAAAGATGATCCTGGCGATTCCAAGCCGACCAGCCATGCAGATATTGCGTTAGAATTGAGAAGGGTTTTTAATTTTGAACCAGGGAATGCTTCTTTTGGTTCATTAATTGTCACTTCTATGGTGTTCAAAGAATATACAAACAAAGTGGGCATAGGAGACAACTACCACTCATAGGCCTCACTGGCCCTATGCTAACCATTATGATCTTATTATGAACAAAAAGTAAATCTTTTTTTTTTTGTTCAACTCTTTAGGCCCCCCAATCCCTTTCACGTTAACTTTCACTTTAATGCTATAAACATATTTATATATGTTGGTTATTGTATTTTAAAAAATAAATTTATTTATTTATTTTAAATAATTTTTTTATATTTTAAATTATTAGAATGTGTTAATGTCAAAAATAAATATTAAAAAAATAAAAAAATACATTTAAAAAAAATCATAAAACAATCACTATACTCAATCCCACCGCATGTCTGATAATAGCAATGAAAGCTGAACTTAATTCAAGCTGAACTTAGTGATTTTAAGATTAATAAGCATGAAATATGATCGGTAGTTTTAAATTATTGTCTTGTCTTAACTGATAAAAAAACAAATATAATTTTGAATATTTTTTATTTTGAAAACACAAAAATTTTATTTTTTTTAATTTTTTAATATTCCATTATGTAACACATATCTCGTCTAATATAATTTCGAATATATATCTTCTGTTTTGAAAACTCTTCAATTTATTTTAAAATTTATTATCTTTGTTTTTCCAACCAAGCTCCTTTAAGAGGTTAATGTCATTGCATATCCTGCTGGGTGAAGGAATAAACACAAGAAAGCGAGTGAATAAACTCGGATCGTTCATGTTAATCAAGCAAAGAAACCTTTTTCTCAGTATATAGTTAACGATGAATAATGCTAACGGCTGCAAATTTGGAGGTTCCAGACCTCCAGGTGAGAAGAAGACGACACTTTGTACGTGCAAGGAATGGGAATTACGATCCCACCCTCCATTACCAGTAAAAAACAGTGAATGAAAAATGGATGGGTTTAAGCTTTAAGAGGAGGATATGTTCTGGAAAATAATATTATGGAACAGGAAGACGGGATTGCATAATCAAGAAGTAGCAGATGAGGTAAGCATGCATATTGTCGGTGGAGGGCCTTGCCTTGTACCCAAGAAATTGACGAATGTGTCCTTTATCCCCCACCCAGTAGACAGTGATAGCCCAGTGGTCATTTTTCAGATGTCTCCTTCAAGTTTCTTGCAATAATTCTCGTGATTTATTTGGAGAAATTGAGAATAATAATAATAATCCTTCCGACTCAATTTTAGCTAATCTACATGGCCATTGATATACTTAATGGCACAATCGTCTCTCGGTTTATAGAATCTAGGCATGTTAAACTTGATGATTCGTTAAAAAGAAGAAGAAGAAAAGGAGACATTAATGGCTGCTTCTGCTATCAAGATTTGGTCAAATTCTGCCATTCCCTCCTGTCGGCGAACTGATCCAGTGGAATAAATAAACAAAACAAAGTAGCGTATAAAGCCAATCGCCTCAGCAAGACTTTTATTAGGATACAGAGTTTTTTCTCTTTTCTTTCTTTCCATTGCAGGTAGAAAAGAGGGTGTCGAGGTATTATTATAAGGCTATTGTTCTTAAAATTATTGTCAGAGATGTTGACTGATTTGTATTTGAATATGATTTCTTATGACATAAAATAATGGTGATGTTTGTTGGCACTTTTTCCATACAAATTTACAATAACATTTATATATATATATAATCATACCTCATGTATGTTGAATTTTTACTTCTTTTTTCAATTCTAGTTACTGGTAGTGTTACTATGGATGGTGTTTTTAAAATTTTCATTTTAAATTTTTTAAAATAATAATTTTTATATATTTTTAACACATTACATTAAAATCATTTAAAAATACTTTAAAATATATTAATTTAAAGTCTCTTAGAGAAAACACTTTACAAAATAAGTTATGATACAAAAAAAAAATAATCAGCCTTGACAATATTAAATGTCCGTTTGGGATGCTATTTCAATTAGAATTTTTCAAAAAATTAATTTTTTCATATTTTTAATGTTAAAAATAAAATTTTAAAAATAAAAAATATATTATTTTAATACATTTTAAAATAAAAATATTATTTTTAAAAAACAACCAAACCACTTTTCACCAGTGACTGGTTTCGGCGTCCTGTAATTACACGCCGAGTGAAAAGTTTGCAACGAATAAAACTCCGTCCGGCTTTTGTCCAAATGAGTCCAGTAATTCCAAATTCGACAGCTAACCCGAGGGGGCCTTTTGTAGCTCAATACAATCTATATTGGCGGCTAATATTGGAAAATCTTGCCTGGCAGTACTAGTATTCTTTTCTCCTTTAAACCAAAAAAATTAAGCTTTTTTTTTTCCAGATAACATCGAATGTTTGTGGCAGCTCATAGGCTTATAGCAAGACCTTTTACTTTACAATGGGATAAAAAAAATCCAACAGCCTAGCTCTGAGGGAGTCAATAATGTTTTTGAAGGAGTCACTTACGAGTTTTCATTTGTTTACATAAACTGTGCTAAAATGGGAATCCTTGAACCTTGACGAGACCATAGCATAAGCAGTGGGGGCATAGGGTAGTGTCGCTACAGAAATTTCAGGCAATCCCCTTTTTTTCTTCTCCCTTCTATCAAATTCCCATCAAGGATTCAAGAGATATAAGCAGTTTCCAAGAATTTCTTTTTGTGATAGTATCAAAGAAATGTAGCCTTTTCTAAAGAGAGGTGTAGATGGATGTAAAACCTGCTACAAGCGTGAGTTAAAAAAAAAAAAAAGGCTACTAAGTTGATGTTGTATGTGTATTTGTGCGAGTGTGGTAGTGGTCCGTGACGTAGTGGTACTAAGACCAAAAGATAAAAAGAAGATAAGAGAAGAGAAAACGAAAGAGAAAAAATGTCAACGGTTATGCAAAAGATACTCGATGCAACTTTGAATCACGTTTCTTCGTTGAGTCTTCTTTTCTACGATGACCTCCTTGGCTCCCTCTATCAATTTATGTGCGCGTCCCCATGTTAGAGCCTTTGATTGGCAGCTTAACCAAATCATTAACATTCCAATCATTTTTCTCTACTTTGTTTCCATGACCCACCAGTTGATCTCACGCTTGACCACTCAAATAGATCAGTTTAGCCAAATTTTCAATGTTAATGATTGGAAGAATCATGTATAAACTGATTTACATGACGTCCACTCGAGTGGTTCAATTAGCATGATGCCAAGAATAACACAAGTTGCAACTGCATTTCTGTCTTTATCTTGGAGTATCTGTTTGAAAACACGGCTGAAACCACGCACTCACCCGCGGCAGAAGACCTGCAAGTTACGAGCCATAACTTTGTATATTCGATCGCTAGGAGAATGGGGCAAATTCTTGTCACCTTAACTTTGTATATTCACCAGGAGAAGAGGGGGGGATATAAAGGGATTTATTTAATAAAAAGGAGAGGTGGTGGGTGTTGTATGGTATATCCAAGCTTTTAGAAAGTATAAATGTAAGATGAAGGGTTAAGGTACAATACATGCCATTTGCCTACAGAAAAAGACTGCATCCATCTTTTTTATATCCCTCAGCTGCACAACCAGACAAACCAAAAGCTTCTCTTCCATTACCTCTTCCCTTTTCCTCTCTCAACATCCTTGCAATCTTGCACATGTCATCTTCCATCAGGGAATCTAATCTTAACAAACCCTCCTTTTCCCTCTTTTCTTCCTTCCGGCCCTCATAATTACCAAAGCCTTCTTTTCCATGCTTTTTCCTCTTTACTCCTCCTGCTGCAAATCCCCATGCAACACACTCTTTTCCACACAACCCCTCCAGAAATAAATTTTTTAATAAAATAAACGAGATACACCATGTACCCGCATTCTCTTTATAATCTCCTCGTAAATTGAGACCATGTCTCAGCAATACGATCGTAATAAAGAACCGACAAAAGGTGAGAAAACCAGGCAAGCGAGTTATGCTGCAACTATACGGTTGCATTACCTGTTCTTCTGGTTTGTGTTAACTGCTCAGATGCTTGTTGGCTGGATTAATCATACATGATGTCAGATTATTGTCCAGATATACGACACTTTCTCCAGTTTTGCTCTGATATTAACACGAAAGTCGTTATTTAGGGAAGATATTGCCGTTGATGCCATCTGCTTATGCGTTCTTGATGGAACACCATTTAAGATAGGGACATGAGGTTTCATAATTCAGGCTATACATTATACAAAAAAATTTATCTGTTGGAAGAGTATAATTAGAGTCAAATTACTTGGGATAGCATGGCATATTGAAAGCTGTGACATATACAGAACTATTCAAACTTGGCGATCATTTATATTTCTGCAGCATGGATGACTCGCATGTAGAAGTACCGATTATGACAGAAAGCTTCTTCTATGGAAATGCTTTGCTCGACTCTTTTAATAATGCAGGTGGGACCAATTCTTTCACGAAGTTGCATCACTGCATGGCTTATCATCTAATTGATGGTTTGGGATCGTCAATGTTCACTCCCAAGAATTTATCCAGAGAATCTTTGAATGCCTGCGACAAGAAAATAATATGTCAAATTCAGATCCAAAGTTCTCATTAGCCCAATGCATCAGAGTTGCTCAAGATAATCCCCATCTTTAACAATCAATTCTGTTTCAGCAAAAAGGGAGACTTTTAGAACGTATTAATTTATCTCTAGGCGTGCTTGGAAGACTTTATTGTCACTCGCATATGAATCAAAGGAAAAGATGACGATGCTGCTAAATAATGCATATAAAAGTTCGTTTGGATGGAGATTGGAAAATGCAAAGAACCAAAAAGAAAACAAAGGCCATGAATAACTTTAAAAAGACTGCTCATTTGGGAAAAAATCAATGTGGTCAAAGTTGAACTGGATCAGAAAACTATAATGAGAGTAGAATCCAAATCGAGTTAGATTCAGCCAGTACAGCTTTTAATTCGAAAAAGAATACAAATCCAGACCCAGAGCATCTAATCTGTAAATGCAATGATCATGCATGGCAAAACTAACATGGCACAGCACTAGCTCACCTTGCAAACTTTTACTGAGAAGAACTCGAGAGGGACTTTTTTCACTGATACCGAAGAACGGGTAAGAAAACATGGATTTCAGGGTTCATTGCCCTCTCTCTGTTTTTTCTTTTTCTCTTTTTCATCTTAAAAGGATCCTGGCTAAGCGCAAAGCAAAAAAAAATTTCACGCTAATTTTCTAACCTATGCGTGCTACATGAACTCCATCACCAAATTCCAAATCTGGAAGAGCTTCATCATTTGCAGGATGCAATAAAATCATGCAGAAAAAATGCTTCATAGCATGAGGCCACTGACGAATCAAAATGGAATCTACATCAAACTGAAATATAACAACTCCAAAAGAAACTTCCATGTTGTGTAGCTAGTAGAAATATATACGTTAACCGATTAAACTTCAAATATGATACTTTGTTGAGGTTGGCCAATTACAGTAATGCTTGTGAAAGAATGCTCCAAACTTAGAAGATCACATGTCATGATTTCTCCTTTGAAAACATCATTCCAATCAAACAGAGACTGTGATGTTAATGGCATTTTAATGTATTAGCATGAGTTATAATGTAGTATGAGACACTCTCTACCTACTATGTTTTGGTTGTAACTCGTTGCATTTCATTGTTATGTTGATTGACCACAAGTTAGGCCTGTTAGTCCATTACCGAATTATAGGCCATGGAAGTGAGGTCCTAGGATAGAGAATTTGGAAGCAATCCTACCTTTCAGCTTTTTCGATTGGATGCTCTAGCACTCAAGCACTTTTATTCCTCACTCCATAAAAGTAGTAAATAAATTAGTGAACCTAAAGCAAAATGGATTTCACATGCAAACATAAGTACCTAAATACCATACCTTATGAAATCATAAATATATATATATATATGATAAAATATGCAATTTATGTAGTTCTGCCAGGCATTTTCATGAAGAAAAATAAAATTACCTGGAGAGCAAACAATTCCTTTCCATTAAGGATTGCATCCATTGCAGAAAATTGGTCATCAAATGCACCATAAAAGCCTTGATAGAATCTGTTCCTGAAATAAAAAATGATAAATAGTCGAGTAAATACAAAGATTATAGGTGTCTTCTTCTTTCCTTTCAAGAAAAAAAAATCTTCATGAATTTGACAGTTACCGATCATCTTCTGTTGTATGTTGATCAACCTCATCAAACTTCCTTGTAAGTACCTCTGCTCCTACTGGTGAAAGCAAGTGCAGTATGAGAGCCTCCAGGGTTCTTGGAAAATTGTGCTGAAAAGTGAGATGACATGAAAAACTATTGAAGAAAAAGGTGGGATGGTGTGTAATCTATGCATTGTTGGAGCTTATTTTGTGGTAGCCAGGTATTTCCTACAGTTTTAATAAGAATTCCATCCACCTATGGGAGCTTTATAGGGGGGTGCATACTCACCGCCATGGCAAGGAGGACATTCTGAAGAGTGCTTGGATCAAGGGTCCAAAGAATTTTAGCAACTGGATCATCCTCTAGGAAAAATAATTTACTTGTCAAAGTTTTATCGCTTTCATGTTTCAAATTGACTTTAGAATCATTTGGTGGAGTTGATTGAATGCATTGACTTTGGTCAGTGATGTTAACACGGTCATGAACTACAGAAACAAGTTCATGAAGGGCCTGGAGAGAAAACGGTTCCAATTCATGCAACTTAAGGTCCTTCCCTTGTAAACCCTGTTTCTTGCATGCCAGGTTCAAGTCACAACAACCATGATCTGGTACAAAATTATCAAGATCAGTCTACAGAAATACATGGGAAATAAGCTGGGTATTCCTTTGAGTAAAAGCTGAAAGGGTGAAGAAAACCTAGTGGAATAATTATCAAAACTGACCTGCTCCATTACTGAGCAGCTCACATGTATTCTTCAGTTTCTCTGTGCCAGGAGAAGCCTTGGGGAGTGCTTGGTTCTGTCCTAATTTTAAATATAATATACATGTTGAAATGGTTGACAATAAACTTGTAACTCGAAACAAGATGCATGAAGGAAATGAAACAGGACAGTAGACTCCCCAAACTTAGTGGATGAAACAATTTTGAAAAATTCACTAATGGGTACTCTTTAGTAAACAGACTCTGCACATGATATTATTTGAGCATCAATTGTCATCAATTACTGAAAAGTTTTGGTGGAGACTTGTGATTTCAAAGCTTCTTCGTCTACAAACAATGACAAATTTTCTGAAAGCCTCAAAAAAGTTATGTTCACAATTTTATCTGTTAGTGGCCCTCGAACTTTTCAAAGCTCAGACATAAAGAGCTCCTCAACCAATAATTTGTAGAAACACTTCTGTCCTTCCACTGCAAATGTTTTTTGTGCTATAGAAGTGTGGCTGATGAAGAATGCTGCAAACCTAAGGAAGTCTCACAAAGGAATTATACATGGTAAAAGAAATCGTGTAAATCTAACGGGCACAAGCTAACAGAATAAACATTTTGCAGAGCCCAAAAACAAGAGAAAAGGGTCTCCACTAGGAATAAGCATTATTGCAATATTTGACGTATCAAGGAGAAGGACATACCATTTCTTTGTCCATCAATCTTGAATTTATAGCATTGATTTGACGAGCCAATAAAACATGTTAGAGCAAAACAAAATCACTAAATCAAGTTAGCTTAAACTGCATTACCAACACCAAACTGAAACAGTTACAGAGGGAAAAAGCAGGGAACAAAGGAGAAACAGATGAAACATTGTAACATTATAAGACATAATGAATCAAGAGTACCTTCTTAATATTCTTCGCAAATAATAAGCATCCATGTGTTCTAGCATGTTAGACATTATGTTGGACCGCCACCAAAAGTTCACAGCAATGGTCAAATCATCGCTGTCTACTTGGTGGAACCTGTAGCAATTGGAGACAACAGTCATCTCACCTGACTAAATACCAAAAGTGAGGTTGAGTCCAAGAAATAAGTCTAGTGTCTTAATAGTGGTGTAATAAGTTTTGCATGCATAAAGAACAGTAGAATCAGAGAACCATTTTAGCAAGGTTCTGAGTAGCAAAACACAGTAAAAGAGAAATGGTTAAATTTGGAAACTATGTTCGCAGCATTAGACAGTTACATAATTGATTCTTTGTTGACCTATTGCATCACGAAAAAAACCATGGTAAGAGGAGGGAATAGTTGATGGTACAAAGCATAAAGGCCATGTCAATGTCAGTCATGGATAATTTAAAAAGAAAGACTCCTAAAACAAATTATTGCATGGACGGGACAGCTGTTACAGATAGCAAAAATACAATACTGCAACCAAAAGGCTCTAAGGTAGAGAGAAGATCAACAATTTTGAAACTAAAATGGAGAAATGACCTGAAGGTGTGAAAGGATGCATGAAGGAGAGTCAGCTATACTAGATAGCATTAATGCCCCTCAGTTCTGAACAAACATGGATAAACGCCACTTCATATTTTCTGCTGAAAAATAAATAGCTTCTATTTGTCAATTCTATGAGATGACTCACACATGTCAGACAAGATGATGAACAAAGCAACCAATTTTTCTAGGAGCAGAGGAATAGTGATCCAATAAGTTAAGAATTACATCAATTTCATGTTTTGGAAGTCTTTCCTGGACAATAATAAGTCTTTTTTTAAGGTTTCTTAAATTAGAAAGCTGTTGGTTTATTTTTAATTTTTAACTTCCTATGCTCCGGAAGACTTAGGTTTACTTCCTATGTTCTGGAAGACTTAGGTTTACTTCCTATGTTTTGGAAGTCTTAGGTTAATTCAGTTACTTTTGGTTATGGATCATTTTCATTCTCACCTTCAGATCTCAATTCCTGCAAGTGTTTACAGAATTCAACAGCAAAACAACAGCCACCAAACTCTTATCTTTTTATGCTTTCCTCCCCAAGATCAACCATAACTTCTAATTCCCCATTCTCCACCATAAGAATTCATCAATCTCTTCATCAATGTTACCACCTTTTGTGATGACTACGCAATAAAATTTACAGATACATCCATGATACAACACAGAACAAAATGCATGAAAGAAAGCAAAATAACATCTCAGATTTCTTGTAGTTTGTTAAAGAAGTAAAACGAAAAGTCAATACCAAACTTGAATAAAGGTAAGAACAATATCAGAAGCTCAGCATTATATTCTAGAATTACAAGAAGAAGGTTCCTAATAAAGGGGATTTTCTCATAAGCATCATTATATTTTAAACCTTACCAGCCTTCAGGAATGAAAAGGGCATCACCAGCATGAAGAACAACCTTCTGAGAGTAGTCCATGGAGCATTTTGCTCTCGGATACAACGAGAAGTCAGGGTTTTCCAGAGCAATAGAACTGCCAGCCAGATGAAGACAGGTTGACGATTACAAAAGGATAATTATAAAAAGAAGGCAGTTCCAAATTTCCAGTGGCTAAACAAACTTTTACAGGCCCTACATTTTCATACTCTTACAAAATTGAGGGGGAACAGAAATTAATTTGCTGTTGCTCACAAAAAAGTGGCATACCTGTGGTTTGAGGCCTCCCCATATACAGGCATTGGGTATAAAAATGGACTTGCAGAGGGCGGCCATAAGACAACTGCAACGAAGAAGTATTTGAACAAAACAGAAAAACAAAAGAAGCAAGCTCTAACTTATAAATAAATTGCTAAAGGGAACTGTCTAAACCAGACATAGGCTACGGTTCAAAGTACAAGCATGACATAGAACTACGTGTGCAGGAAGAAAGCATTAGCATGCAAGATTGGAAAAGAATTTGTAGTTTCTTCACAAATGATAGAATCCTGACAGGGGCTATTAGCATTCCCATGAATCTACAACTTGCAGCTAAAGAGAGAAAGTCGCTATAGTTGTAGAATGGACAAGAGAAGAGAGAGAGAGAGAGAAACGGAACCTTGTTTGCTGCCAGCAACTACACATAGCACGTTATGATGTGGATCATAGTGGGTGCTTGATCTAGATTGAGCGTTATTCATCCACAAATTGACAGAAGCTAGTTCTTTTGTTTCCAAAAAAGTAGGCTGCGAAAATAAATCAACAGTAAACTAGTTAACCATGGAGAACATTAGACCAAACAACAACGGAGTGAAGAAAGAAATGCACAAACCGTTTGAATGTCTTCCCTAAGACCTTCAAGTTGAACCCTCTCTCGATCCTCACTATTCATTATCGGCACCTGGACACAGACAATTACAATTTTCACCCTAGTACTAACTCAATATCACACAGACTCAAAAGCATTAAACAAGAAAAACAGCATTCAATATCTAGAATCCGCAAAGTTCCAACCTGTGCTAGATAAATTTGCTGAGGAACATCACCGGAAAGCATACTTTCCTGATCTACATCAGTAACAGCATCATGATGCCTTTCTGATTGCAACAAAGAACCACCACTACTGTCCGTGTTCCGCATACTCTGCTTGCAAAAATCAATAAACGTGGAAAACGGTAACTGAACCTACAACAGGAAAGGAAAAAAAAACATATAGTAATAAGAGGAAGGAAACTCTTAAAAGCTTCAATATACGATTGTTACTCGAATAAGAAACTGGCACAAAAATTACCCTTTCATGGCTTCTAATATCACCATAAAACACAGGTGCAGTTTTAGATAGCATAGCTTCCACGGTAGATGATCCTACCCGTTCCTAAATTTCAATTAATTAACATAAAAATTAATCATAAGTTCAGTTCCTACATTAAAAAAATATATATATAATAATAATAAGTATAAAGTAACCTGCAAGTAATCGAGGCCGCCATTAGCCGGATTCCAATTGACGAAGGCTTTCCAGTCCTTAATGGATCCATTAAAAACCTTTCAAGCAGAGAAATGTAAAATAGGTAAGCTCTAATGGACAAAATAGTATTGATGGAAAGCTCTGCAAGAGAAGAGATGTGGTGAAGGAGTTGAATTACAGCGGGGACGTTTTTGGATTCGATTTGAGACGCGAATTCTGTTGGAGAAGGGAGCTGTTCGAATCTTTGGATTTTTAAAGACTCTTCCATGATATTTTCTTCTTCTTGTTTTTATTGTTTGCCGCAGCTATGAGGGAAGGGAGGTAAGGGAGTGAGAACTGAGAACGTCGAGTTTGAGGTACGAACCTCAAAGACAGTGAGTGAGTGTCCACTCCGGATTATGGGATCCAGTATGACCGGTTATACTAAAAATTCCTGCGCCGGGAAGGGAACCGTGCCAGTTGTTACTTACGGGAAGAGAAGCGGTAATTTGGTAAGGAGGCAAGGGTTGATTGTGTAATTTAAAAGTTTTCGCGGTTTTAATCAGTGCCAAGTGTTTATGGGCCAACAGTGACCTAAATTACTGGATCATCGGGTATTGAAGCCTTGGTTTCCAAGCCCAGTTTCTGTGAACTCTAGGACAGTGGAGGTTGTGTTTTTCTTTGAGAAAAATGAAAGAGCGGCTTCTTATAGTTTATTAAACTAATTTTATAGTTTATTAAATAAATCTATTTAACATTTTTTAATCTTTGACTTGTTACTAGGTGAATAATATTTATTTACCTTCTAGAACTTACATTGTGTTTTTAAAATCGTAATTACGCAATAGTATTAGTAACCAGCATAATTATAAGATAATTAGGATATAATAACTAAAAAAAATTAATATTTTGTAATTTGACAACACTGTAATTATAATATCTTCAAGCAATCGTAAAAATTGTTTGGTGATCATAATAGTTCTTTTGCTCCTTTTTAAGGGATGCGCTGGTGGCACCATGTTTTTTGTATATACTAAATGTCTAAATTACCCTTGTGCACTGAGCCTCTTTTTAGTTTTTATGTGAGGCTAATATGGTTATTTGAAATTGTAGCGAAGTTGCTTATCATTGTTTTTTTATTTTGAAATGTATTGAAATAATATATTTTTATTTTATTTTATTTTTAATATCAAAAAGATAAAATAATATTAAAAAATATTAACTAAAAATAAAAAATAAATTTAAGATTTCTAAAAAAATACGGTCAAACGGCACAGGCCCTTGAAATGCGTGTGGATCCAGGCAGTTTTCTCAGTTCTTGCTTATTTTGGGTCCTGGTATCGAGAATAGGATGTTGAACGTTACGTGGCCCAAGTGCGCAATTAATATATTCAGCTTCTACGTGCCAAACCCACAACCAGAGAAAGGGATCCATTAATTTCTATCCCATCTTGGATTTTGGATAGGCGTCTCATCCATCGAATTTATTAATTTTTATTTTTTTTATTTTAAATCAAATTTTTATGTATTTTTTTATTTTTTAATATCAAGAATAAAGTTTTTTAAAAATATATTTATTATTTTGATATATTTTTAAATAAAATATATTTTTAAAAATAATTATTTTAATCTAAAATATAATCATTCATAACAAACATTTAACCATTTCTTGAGGTGATTGATAATGTAGTTTTTATTAGTCACTTTTAATGTATTTTTTAAAAAAAAATATTTAAAAAACAATAAATTTGATTTAAGGTATTTTTTATATTATGGTGGGGTATGGTTAAAGAAGTTTTTAAATTTTTATTATCTCAAACTTGTATTTGAGAAAGCTACATTTGTAGATTTTTTAAAACCTAGTTTTTAAAACACTGCAGCAGTAAAAACTATTATAATATTAAAGACACCTGTTGTACCATCACGTATATAATTATTTGAGAAAGCTATACTTTGTAGATTTTTTAAAACCTAATTTTTAAAACACCGCAGCAGTAAAAATTATTATAATATTAAAGAAGTTTTGAGTTTAAGTCATTACATGTATTTTCTTGTACGAATTAAAAATAATCGAATTATCTGGATCCATAAAATATGTTTTTTAAAAAATAAAATTTCCTCAAATAAAAAAAAAATTATTGAGCTAACAAACACTTATATATAGACACTTAATAATTAATTCTAGATTTATTAATTATGCTGGTGTATGTATAAAATTAAGAGCATTCCGTGTTTTTTTTAAATAATTTTTTATTAAAAATTATTATTTTTATATATTTTAAATTATTTTAATATATTAATCTTAAAAATAATTTTTAAAAAATAAAAAAAATATTATTTTAATATAAAAAACAATCACAATCATCCTCTTAAATAAACATTAAGAGAGTTACGTTCTGGTCCCAGTCTAAATAATGCATCATGAGAATCATTTACCAACTCTGATCAGCCGAGGAGTAAAAGCGTTTCACCTAACGAAAACTACTGGCATGTAGACCCGTTTAATGAGTAATCAAGAGGGGCACGTTCGAATATAACAGCAGGGGATTCAAACATGATTTTCCCATGTTAGGCCCTCGAGCCACCGTTAAAATGCATAAATCAAGCTGGGAGGAGGAGATTGTGACTAGGGGAAAGATTGATTTCAAATGAGAAAAAAAATAAAATTAAAGGCCTGGACCCCAGCTTTCCTTTTTAAATGATGACTAGTCCGAAACTCGCGCGCTTTCAAGTTCGAAAAATCAAACAGTGGGGACCACTTCCACTCGGTTTCCCATTTGGGTTCTGTGGGCCTCGCTCGTCGGGATGGGAAAAAAAATTACTTAAATAATATATAAATTACTCGGCATAGTAAAATTGTGGTTATTTGTTAAAGTATTTTTTATTTAAAAATAAATTAAAATAGTAATTTTTTAAATATATTTTTGATATGCAGTATAATTCAGAATTATAAAAAAATACATTTTTTTATCACAAAAACAAACATGGTTAGAGAAATTGAATGGGCTGGTGGAGTAATTTACAAGGATTTTATGTTGGAATAAACTTTAAAAATAAGAGATTCTGCACAACACGAAATGATGAAAATCAGTTTTATCGGCATAGATTCAAATACTATATACGTTATGCTGCTCTTTCTGCAAGTTCAATTTCGGTCGTGTTTTTCGGCTCAACATATCGCCCACCGGAATGAATATACATGCAGGCTTGGGAAAATTATATACTGATTCTAGAGTTATAGCCTAGCGATGCTGAATTGAAAATTACATATAATAAAAAAATATCTAGGTGGTTAACGAGATTCAATCGTATTTCTAGTTTATTTTCTTTTACTCGCGTAAATAAATTAAATTATTTTCTTATAAACTAGTATTCTTGACACATGCATGGTGTGTTGATTTAAAGAAATTCTATAAATACTGGAAAAATAATAAAAATACATTGTATGGGAGACAAATACTAAAAATATAGACATGAATAAAAATTCACTGTATCTTTTAATTAAACGTTTTTTTTATATTAATAGATGTCAAGATGCGTAAATCTTTTTATCTTAGGGATCAAGTGTAGCATGAAAAAACAACCACAAATATTCCGTAAAAAAATAAGAACAAAGATCCAATTTCATAATTTGTTGAATTTTGATACAAATTTATTATTTTTTATTTTATTCATGCGTGGTGTGTCTGGAAATTAAGAATGCAGGCATTAAAAAATCAATGTTTTGTTTAGAGAAATTATTTTAAGTTTTAATAGTGATGATAAAAGAAATTTAAATATATATTATAATTAAAAAAATCGGTTGCATGCAGCAATATGTTGGTTGTCCATGCTACCTTCAGGCAACGCATGAGACGTCGTTCGTATACTAAATAATGGCTTTCATGGTACTGTTCAATTCATCACGGGGGTTGGCCATGCTACCTTCAGTCAGTGCATTAAGTGTTATTCGAAGGCTAAATGATGGTTTTCATGGTATTTATCGAAGCATCCTCTTTTGTTATAATGCTGAGTGTGTGAATAGCCAACCTCTGATTTTTTTTTTCATTATTTGATTTTTATATTTAACTCTTCCTATTTTTAAAGTAACATTTTAATATATATTTTTTGACCGTTTGTTACAATTTTTTCAATTAATTATTGTTTATTTTATTTAAAATAATTTATAAAATTAGATTTTTTTCAATATTATCCTTTTTTAATTTTTTATCTATTAGATTTGGTTCTATTATTTTAATTGATATTTTTTTATTTGACTTTTTAAAATGATTTTTTTTTTGTGATTTCATCACCTCTAAGTTTTTTTCCTGCTAAATTCGATAATTATTTTTTATACCTTAATATTTTTTAAATTTTAATTTTTTTATAATTTTATGTTTTAACATTAAAATTTAAATAGTGATTATAAAAATAATTAAATATATATATTATAATTAAAAAAATTAGCTACATGCAGCGCCATGCTGGTTGTCCATGCTATCTTCAAGCGGTACATAAGATGTTGTTTGTATGCCAAAGAATGGCTTTTACGGCGTCGTTTAATTCATCACAACGTGCCTTTTATTACGATGTTAAGTGCATGACTAGCTAAACTTTGACTTTTTTTTTCTTTATTATCATTTATTGCTTTCCACACTTAACCCTTTAAAATTTAAAATTAGCCTTTTAATTTTTTTTTCATATTTGATCATAATTCTTCTAATTAATCAGTATTTATTTTATTTAAAATGATATATAAAATTATTTTTTTAATGTTAAAGCATGAAATCTAATTATGGATATTTTTATCAAATACATGGAAGCGGGATTCATGTATTTTATGAATGGTCAAGCATAAAAATTTTGCTTTTTTAATACCACGTGACGGGTTTAAATGTAGGTTTTTGTTGCTGGCCTTATGTTTTTTTGAAAAACAAGTTTTTTAATTGGAACATAGAATTATTTGATATTTAAATTAATAAATATAAAATGAAAAATAATGTATAACAAGGAGGAAATGATAGGAGAACACGAAAGACAGTATATGTTTTGTCTACGAACTTGTATGAAGTTTTTGTATGAGCTTGTATCTGTTCAGGGCTCTTATATCGAGTGGTTTGAATTAGCTGCGTTCACCGCACCCTTTTTATCTTGTGATTAATTTATTCAGTGTACAAAGAGTAGAGTGATATTATTGGTGGAAAAAATAATGCTGGCTATTAGTTGCAGTGTTTATTGCACCGTATATAAAGCGCCAAAAAAAAAAGACTTAATATTTGTGTCGGGTGGGCTGTTTGAAAGTATAGTTTTAATTTTTTTTAAAGTATTTTTTATTTGGAAATATATTAAAATATTTTTTTATTTTTTAAAAAATATTTTTGATATTAGTATATTAAAATAATTTAAAAATATCAAAGAAATATTAATTTAAAACAAAAAAAATTAAAAAATTAATTTTTTTAAAATATTTTTAAAATATAAAAATAAATAGGGGGAGAGAAACTACTACTATTACTTTATTGCACTATGCTACATACACAGACAATGTTAACTTTTCTATAATTTAACTGTTTTATGATAAAGTTAGTCAATGTATTCACGTTATGCTGTGAATGAGATTCCAAATTCATTTTTAAAGGTAAAAGAAAAACATGTCAGTGTCATGAATGTATTTTCCAGTGTTGATAGATTTTTTTAATTGATGAATAAAAGATAATTTCCACATTCAATAAAAATAATTTAAAAATAAATGTAATATCATGAAAAGATAATTGTTATCACTCATTAAAAATTAAATTTGAAATTGATTGTTTTGAAAATAACAATAAATAAAAGATCAATATATGTATAAATATTTTAACAATCATTTTCATTTTAAATGTTTTCCTCTATTTATCTTGGAGGCTATATAAAATATTGTCTATATAACTTTTGATGATATTCAAGTTCGATCATCAAATTAAAAAAATCAAAAGATATTTAAAAAAAAAAGAAAAAAAAACGTGTTATTTTTACCATGCAATTCCATGATATTTTATGTGTTGAGATAGTATAGATTATCATGAATTCACCTCAAATCTTTTAGTTTTGTTTACAATTACAATCACAATTATGAATATAATAGTTATAATCATTTTGGTCTTGTTTAAATAATGGACGAGGATGTGAAAATGATGATAATTTATAGAACTTTAATCAAGTATATTACATGTGTGGGGATGGTTATAATTATTTTTTAAAATATTTTTCATGCTAAAATATATTAAAATAATATAATTTTTTATTTTTTAAAATTTATTTTTGAGATTATTTTATTAAAACTATTCAAAATATATAAAAAAATTTAAATTTTAGGTGTATTTTTAAATATTCTCTATAATTCATCATCAACCTACAAATACGCAAATACACGAGCAATCTGGCATGAAGGCTGAAAGAATTTGACAATTAAGGTGGTCTTGGTGAGTAATTGTGTTTTCTTTTAAAAGTTTTTTTTTGGAATATATATTAAAATAATATTTTTTTATTTATAATATTAACACATAAAAACTATCTAAAAATATATATATAAATAATTTTAAACAAAAAAATCATGATTAATGAGAATTTGAAATTTGTATATGATGGCATCCAGAGGAAAAGCATTTCCAACTACTTTATGCAAGCCAGTGACTCACAAGAAACGATTCTAAAACGGTTGCATTGCATGAGTTGTACCACCATTTGATTTTAGACGTGGATATTCATCAGTTCTCTTAGACCGGTTTATGCGTGATTTTTTTTATTAAATCAATTAAAATTAAATAAAACCTTGGGATAAATTGAAGTGAAAATCTCAAATCCAAACATAAATTTTTAAAAACTACATATTTTTAAATGAGATGGTCACGACGACATGGTGCACACGATAACGATGAAGCCGCCACTACTCACTGATCTATCCAGACAAGCTTGAATAGTTCATCCAAACATCCAAACAAATGTATTTAATAAGGAAAAAAGAAAGAAAGAAACGGTGACTGACTCATGGAATGCTGGGCTTACACTCCACGCGAGTGGAAGAAACACGCTAAGGTGGCCAGAAAGTGGGCAACTAAAATATGATGAGGCCATGACAAAATCACGAGACTGGCGGGGCATCAGATTTCAGAATCCACGCGGAGAGGCAAGGCTAGAGCGAGACATGACATGTAATTTCACTACTTCCAGTCTCTGTGCTCTTTTTATATTTTATTGCCTTTTAAATATAAAAAATTCACTCTAAAATAATTATTTTAAAATGTTGATATTAAAAATATTTTTTAAAAAATATTTTTTATTATTTTAATATATTTTTTATCAAAAAATACTTTAAAAAATAAACTACCAAACACTCATTTAATTTGGAAACTTTATTTTGATACACAAGCAGACTGGCCAACGGGTTGATTTTTGTTGATTTCTTTCAGTAAAACAAGTAAAATGAGGTTCGAATCAATGCATCTAAAAGAGCTCCAAGAACGCTCCGACCGGCAGCATATAGGAAGGCAAAAGACGAAGAACATAAAAGTACAAGCGCAAGCATTAACTACCCGTTTTTATGTCTTTCGTCTGGAGACGTGGGGCTCGAGGATTTGTAGCCCAGAGCAGTTGGAGTTAAAACCTATTATCTAGTGCATCCAAAAGAGCTGGCCTCTTTTTTAATTTTTCTTATTTATTGTTTTTCCTTTTCTTTTAATTTTTAATATTTAATCGGTTTTCAATCAATTCTTGTAAATTATTTTAATTTATTTTCTATAAAATTATAACATTCTCAAATAAGTATTTTAATATTTAACCTATACTTGATTTTATAAATATTTATTTTTTATTGTACAATTAAGCAATAGAACAAAATTTTTAAATCTAATAAAATTTATTGATCAGATCCAAAAATTAATTGGTTAAATGGATTTCATATATCAAAATCTTGTTAAAAAAATCACATTGAATTTCTTATAGTGTTATCATTCCTTTCTTTTGTTTTTACTGATTAAACAGAGATTTTTGTGATCTATAATTACACTGGTCATGATAAATTCCGGGACTAGAATTTTTTCAATGCATGCTTGAGCCTGTTTAATTTTTTAAAATAATTGTCATACTAGTATTGGCAAGAAAAAAAGGCTGTAAAAATACATAAAACAAAGTATTGCGATCCAAATGAGCTGATAAAAATTTAATTTTTTTAATTTTTTGTGATGATTTTAATATAATAATATTAAAAAAATAAAAAATAAAGAATTATTTTAATATATTTTAAAATAAAAAATATATTAAAGATAATTACTATTACACCCTTAAAAAAATCCAAAATCACTTCAAATTAACTGCCCCCGCGAGCACTAAATGCCGAAGAGAGCACACCTTTCGTAGAGCATATTCTACTTCTTCAACACAGTCCGCCCTAATGACATAAAATCTATGCACGAGAATTACCATATCAATGCCGTCCACGTCTCGCATTGGTGTAGTCTTGCCATGAGATGATATTTTTTAATACCACCAACTACCATACTGGAATTGTATACGAGGAAGAATTGTTTTAGCTACGCCTCCACCTCCACGCATGCCATACCGTCATACGCAAATTAGCAGAGAAGTCTAAAGTAATCACTATCCTGCCGAGAGAATCATCACCATACGCAAATTACCCACTCACTGGAATTGGCCTTTTGACAGCTTCCCGGGCAGACCTCGAATCAGTCCTCAACTATATATATTTCTGAAATTAAGCCTCCAAACTATTATCTCAGCAATTGCATTCTTTATACCTTACTCCAATTAAACCCTCCTGATAAAATAATTGGAGACAACGTTCAATAAACACCTACTAGTTGATTCATCACAAAAGCTTTAGGGTATTTCTATTGTTTTCAAATTACATCGAGATTAGTTTAGATAAAATAAATAAATTACAAAACTATTATTTTCATATGAATTTTAATAAATAAAACATCAAAGAGGTCAATTATTAATATTGAAAAAATAAATTATTTGCTTAGTATCCCGGGGCGGAAAAAATTCTTGGTTCCGCCCCTTGGTAGAGGATTACAACAGATAATTATTACGCGGTCTGCGGATGAAAATTAGCCAGGGATATAAATTTACAAAAGATTTATTTTAAGAGGGATTTTTGTCAACGGTAATGTTTGCAAAACAGGGAACTATCAGATGTAGGAAAATGGTAACATCCTGAAAAGGACAACCTCGCTACAATGAGTGCAACTCACTTTTGGCATAGAATTAGAGAAAACCCATTGAAGTGAAAGCCGGTCTCAGAATCGTTGTTGTTAGATTTTGTGTTTAACAAAGGATCTGGATTATTATGTCAATTTATGAATTATTAAATAAATTTAATTTAAATATTTTTATTAAAATAATATTATTTTATCTTTTTAAATTTTATTGAAATTAAGTCAATAAATTTTAATGGATTAATCAAGTCATGAATAAACTTTATAAATAAACCCATAATATTCATGAGCAAATACTTTGGCCAATTTTTTTTAAAAGCTAGGATAAAAACACCTAAGAAAAAAAAAAAGTTTAACCCAGGTTGAAACTGGAGCCCAGTTGTTGGGTGTATCTTTATGCTTATTAATACTTATATAAAAAATATTTTATTCTTTATAAATATTTTTATAGTAAATTAATCTTCAATCTCCTAACCCAATAAAAAGACAAGGTTAAAATGTTATAAATACCCCTTGAATTATAATATTAAATGCATATTTTTTCTTACATTAAAAAGATACAAATCAAACACAATAATAATAAAATACAAATTAAACACAATAACAACCAAAATCTTAGAATTTAAAATTTTTTAAGTGTATTTATTACTTTTTCTACTAAGCTACTAACTTTATCATCGAAGGGTCCTTAAACACTCTAAAAAAGGATTTTTTACAGATATTCAGAAGCATTTATTAAAAAAGTTTACTTAGAATCGGAGAAACAAGTTATTTTCAAGCATACTTTAACCGATCTAAGATTTAACCACTAAAAAAACTTATCTTATAAATACTTCTAATTTTAACACTTCATTAAATGGTGTCGTCTATTGGAAATTAATAAAAAAATCACCAATGTATTTTCTCTAACTTTTTATAAACATTCTAAATCATTTCATAACAGGTAATCATGATATACCCAAGCTTGAACATGTAACAAATTATCATGGTGAGCGAGTATTTCTACTCGACCAGACCTCCAACAACTAATAAATCAAATACAACTCCTAGCTTAAGTAGTGCTAACTACTCAAAGGCAGAATCAGGCTAGATCGCCCTTAACAAATCCTATCACCCTCATCATCAACACCCTTAGTAGAACCAGTACCCTTATGAAAACTAGAGGCCTCGGTATCTTCACAAAGGGACGCTTCCAACGCTCGTAGACAATCACGCACCTTTAAAAGGTTTAGGGAAAATAACATTCAAGAAAGCGGGTATTCAAAACATAATTCTCTTTAATACCAAGGGATTGATCCAACTTCTCGTAGACAATCACGCACCTTTAAAAGGTTTGGACAAAATGACATTCAAGAAAGCTGATATTCAAAGCATGATTCTCCTTAAAACCAAGGGATTGATCCAACTTACCAATCTTGCCACACCTAAAAAGAATATTTAAGCTCTTTAGAACCAAATAGATAAAAGATATATAAATTTTAGAACATGTCCAAATAGATCTTCTTAATCCTCGTTAAGTGCGCTACTCTTCCTTGTCTAGACAAGTTCTAAATACTTGAATTCCTCAAGACTATATCTCTATAAAGATGAGCCTTGATAACTATGATGGTCTCACCAATCCAAGGGAACATGTACGTCTTAGCTTAGAGTTAGTTCTTGAGAAAAGAGACACGATGTGTAAGATACTCCCTATAACTTTCAGGGGTTTAACATGTGCTTGATATAACAACTTGAAATCAGGGTTTATTGTAGGATTCATAGATCTCTATGCTAAGTTGGTGGCATGTTTCAGTAAGGATACCCGCGAAGTAGAGCTCCTCAAAGTTCTTTAGGGTTACCTAATCATAGTGTGAATTCATAGGGGCATACTTGAAAAGGTTTAATGAGAAGATACTAAATGTAGAAGAACTACTTTAGCTAATGGCCTTTGAGGCTTTTATTAGTGAGATGAGGTGAACATCTATGATGGAGAGACATGCATGCCTTACCTGACACAAGTTTGCTTAACGTTAAATAAGTTATGAAAAACTATATATGGGTGGAAGGGGTAAGCATGTTACGACATGAACCTTACTATTTTTATAATAATAACTGATTTGAAGAACCTTCTAGATGGAATCATTCCTTGATATGAAATTTGAGTTCTATAAACAACATGAAAAGGTCATCTCATGATCGCTAGTCATGTCCCTATAAGATTTTCAACTCCTTCAAGCACAACTATCACTAAAGTCTATACCCTTATTAATGGTAAGGAATTTGTCAAATACCCTCCACTAATAAAAATCACCCCCTATATATGCACCTCCAATAAGTATTGCATGTGTCTATCGGGATAAGGGATATGATACAAAACAATGTTATGTTTTGAGGAAGGAGATTCAATGATTGATAACCAAGGGTTATATTTAACAGTTTGTGAAGAGGGATACCCATACTGAATAAGGCAATGAAAAATCTAGCCAACTTAACCAAATTTTACTAAAAATCAATATCAACTTAGGTGGAACCTTAATAGGAGGTGACAATGAGAGTGGAAAAAATATACGAGAAACAAGTCCATATCACCACTCACCTCTCTAATGTATGGTATGAACCTCTTATATTTACCCAAAGGACAGGGAAGGGGTAAATTTTCCATACGAGGATGCCCTCGTTATCTCAAAAGTTTTGCCTAATTATTGTGTCCATTTAATATTGATGGCTGATGATAATATAATCAATATTCTCTTAAGTGAAGTGATGCAAAAAATAAGAATAAATCCCTTGAAATTAATCCTTGTAAATACTCATCTCATTAGGGTTCTAGGCACAATTATACTGGTAAAGGGCATCTAAAAGATCCCTAATCCCTATCACTTTCAGGAGTTTCCTTGAATATATAACTTTCCAATAGTCCTTCATGGTCATTGACACAAACCTAACCTATAGTGCCATCATAGGAAGACCCCTTCTCTATTAGATAAACATTGCTATCAATATTGGATATCTAACCTTGAAATTATATACTCAACAGGGTATAGCCACAATACGAGGCAACCAAATATCTTTTAGGCAATTTGTCTCTTAATGTCTTAAAGGTAATAAAGCCTTAATAGTGGACTAGCAAAATGCCAAGCAAAAATTGATGGAAGTAAGGATAAAAACCATTGAAAAGTAGAAAGATATACCTTTTGAAAAGACAGGGGTTGCCACCAAAATGGGATCTACTTTGTAGCCAAGTCAGGAGCAAGTTCTTACAAGACTTCTTATCACCCAAAAAGATAATTTTGCCTTTTAACGTATAAACATGCCTGAGATTAGCCATAGGTGGCCACACATTAATCTAACCATTTCTCCTACTCGAAAAAAAAAACTAAGGGAGAGAGACAAAACACAATCACCAAATAAATGAGATAATTGCTTACAATTGATTTTATTTGTAAAGTGATGTACATAGTTTGACTGGAAAATATGGTAATGGCGAGGAAATCCATTGGAAAATGACAGGGGTGGTAGATTTGAACAAGGCTTGCTCAGAGTTATAAAGGTATTTGGCAAGTATGAGGGCATAATACTTTTTAAAAGGTCATTTCGCCTAAGCTCTCATGGATAGTGCAACAGGTTACGGGTGTTGGGAGCGACTAATGATGATGGCGATGGAAAAGGCGATGGGGTAAAGTATGTTATCATAGTTGCCAAGATTTGTTGGGGTGGCAAGGTTTGATTTTGACATTGAGTTGTCAACATGGTTTGAGTGAAAAGTTACTCCTGACTTATAAGTTGTTGAAAGTTTAGCTAGGTAAAAATATTCGTGACAATAAATATATTTATTTTATGTCCTAACCAATAAGTGTTTTGGTTGTGCTTTATGGAATGACATGAAAATGTTATTTTTTTTTATTGAAATTGATGGTTTTTTCATTAGTTTTTCACAGACGGCGCCAATTGATACATCTTAAAATCCAAGGTATTCAAGAATAAGGCTGATGTATTGGATAATTAAATGATGTTTTAATTCAAACAACTTGATCAATTTTTCATAGTCAAGGTATCTAATGACTTGATATGGAAAGCCCAGATAATTAACAAGTGGTAGCATGTGATGTCTGGTAAGCCAAGTGATCGATAACTCTAGTAATAGCAGGTGGTGTCTGGTAAGCTAGGTGACTGATAGCTGCTACGGGTAGAAAAATTGAGAATATTTCTCATGGGTTGATAAAACTAGATTTAAAGGATTTGATGGTCTGACAAAATTTATAAGAAAAACACTTCAAAGTTTAAGTCAATATAATGTTTGTTCATGTAGAATAAATATTCTCTAAGTTTAAATATTCTTTAAACCTTGCTTAAATTTTATATAAAACTTGTGTTTTTTTTAAATATATATTGTTTTGAGAAATAAATTCCGACATGTAAAGAGATGAATCTTTATATATATAGACTTTTTAAAGATAAATATGCAAAGAAATATTTAAAATATCTTATATAAATATCTCTTAAATATTCAAGTTATAAAATATTTAATATAAACATCATATAAATATCTAGAATATTAAATATTTATAGAAATATTTATAAAGTTGTGTATATTGTATAAAATATCTATATACTTTTTTCATGTATCATCGTGTTGCAATTTCCAAAATGAATTCCCCGTCCGAGTTTGGCATCTACATTGAAGATATAGATAAACATGCCCTGAATGCATTGATCATCTTGCCCGGGGCGAGAATGACTTGCTTGCAATTGGACCTGACTTCATATTGACTGCCCCTTCGTCGAAGAGAGCACACTTTCGTAGAGCAGATTCTACTTCGTCAAGGTGCCAAGTGGGATTATACTGACCTAGTCGGCGCTAATGACATAAAATCCGAGCACAAGAATTACCAGATCAATGCCGTCCACGTTTCGCATTGATCTAGTCTTGCCATGAGATTATATTTTTTAAGACCACCAACTACTATTCAAGACTTGTATCTGTGCTAGCTTTGTTTGAGCCGCGCCCCCACCTCCACGCATGCCATGCTATCACACGCAAATTAGCAGAAAAGTCTAAGGTAATCACTATCCTGCTGAGTTTATCATGTTCTGGGAAATTTAGCAGTTGATTTCCTCCTGGGCAGGCCACGAATCAGTCCTCGGCCATATATAGTTTTTAAACTAAGTCTCCAGACTATTATCTTGACAATTTCGTCCCCTATACCTTTCCTCGATCAAATCCTTCTGCTAAAATAATTGCGGACAACGTTGATTACACGCATGTACTGGTCATTTGTGTTTTAACTTGCATGTCTTAAATGCAAAAATATCCACTTATCGCTCTCAGTGAAACGTGTTAGAACCATTTAAAATATAATTAAAATAGTTCTATAATACAACTTCACTGGTACTCCTCGCTGGTGTTCCAGTAAGGAAAGCATGCCTGTTGTTTCCTCCCATCTTCAGTTATTTTGATAGAAGGATTTGAATGAAGAAGGGTGCATGAATGGGGGACCTAGTTAATGAAATTAGAAGTTGGAGGACTAGATCCATGGATAATAAAAGTTGGGGGACTGGTACAAGGCTTGCCGGATATGAGGAGCTGCATAGTCACCGGTTCCTTTTCATCTTTGAGTGACAGGTAGCTTCTGGGATACAAAAGACACCATCACCTAACTTTTGCAGGCCGCTTAATTGGAGATGAAAAAAAGCTGGGCGATGGACATGTTTTAGTAGTAGAGACTGACATGATCTACTCCATGCCTTTCCTTTTATCATACTACAAGCTTATCTTAAACTATATGTTTCTACCACGAGGGATCGGTCATCTCAAGTAAAACTGGTCTTATGTCGTCTTCCAGATCTCAAATTCACCTAATTCACCTCTGGTTTTCCCTGTAAGATGTTAGTTCGGACAGTGACTAATTATACAAGCGAAATTCCTTCATGAATGAATAAAATCGACCATATATTTTAATATTCTTTCTGCTTGAATAGTATGATATAAAATAGATTTTAAAAGTGTTTTTTAATTAAAAATATATATTTTTAAAGTTTTTTTATTTTTTAAATTAACTTAAAAAATACCAAGTTAAAAATTCCTACTTAAATTTAAAAACTCATCCAGAAATTTCACAGTGAAAATCTCACCATGGAACAAGGGCAGCGTTATCTTACTGTTATTGAATGAGAGTTAGCTAAATAGACCAACCATTTCTTTATTATAACATGTATTGATCATTGCCATTAAGTATCATATATTATTTTAAAAATATTTTTGAAACAAAATTATTAATTTTAATTTTTTAATATTTTTAGATCGTTTTAATATGATAATATAAAAATAATTTTTTAAAAATAAAAAAAATATTTTAATATATTTTTAAATAAAAATATTTTAAAAAATAATTCAATAATAGAACAAACCAGAATAATTATTTGAAAACCGTAAACTTTCAAATATCAAGGTTAAAAACAAGAAAGAGGACAGCACATAAGAACAACCTAACACATAATTTAGATTTTAAGGAATACCAGGAGGTAAGATAATCAAAATAGTAGTCGGTACATTAGATGCCTTTGTCATTAAGGAACATGCAAAAGTTAGAGCGACATTCATTCAAATGCCGGCCGAAACAATATTAGTACACAGTGCAGAAAAAGCCTCAAAAGTAGCTCTTAAAAAATTGACACCCAAATAAAAAAAATAAAAAATAAAAAATAAAAAAGGAAAGGACTCATAAAGAGCTTCTTGATGCCCAGAAAATTTTAAAGTTTAAACCTCCCTCGTAATCCCTCGTTGAGAACAAACGAAGACCAAAAAGGGGAAGAGGAAATCACGTCCCGTCCGGCAATCTCGAGATGCCACGTGGCGCTCCTGAGCGTCGTGGATCCCACGCTGACGTGGTTGCGGTGAGGCAGCGTCTCCGTGTGAACGTGGATAGCCTTTGAAAACAAAATATTAACAAAAAATTATTATCATATACGGAAACGAAGAACGGGAAAGAAAGACGGAAGGAGCGAGAAACAAGGCGCGGAGCGGCAGCACAACAGCAGTATAGAGAGAGAATTTCTTGATAATAATAATTAAAAATAATCATAAATTAATCGTCATTTTGTTATACTTTCCTTTCTCCTCTCTTTTCTTTCTCATAATTATAGCCGAAGTCGCGTTTTCCTTTTTTTTAGGGCTGAAAAATTTCACATCTCCCTTAAAAAAATCAAAATCAAGTAAAAACAGCGAGACAAGGGAAAAAAAAAAACACAAAAGGAGAAATTAAAGCCCCCAGATCTTGCTGCCCATAAATCCCGACTCCTCATCCCTTTCGAGCATTTCTTTTCTCAATCGATTCAATTTCCTAATATTGTTTTCTTGTTAATCTTGAGCAAGGGAAGGGAAGGAGAGAGATCCTTGCAGATATTTACGAGTACTAGTGTTGTAATGATATAGAAGGAGGAGTCGGATCTGGTGAAACGGAATTTGAAATCGTCGTCCGTCGTTGTAGTCTTCGTCGTCGTCGGATGAGAGGGAATCATAGAAGGGAATTGAAAGAGAATAAACGATGAAATGGGTAACATTGCTTAAGGACATAAAAGAGAAGGTCGGTTTAACTCAATCTCCTTCGCCTTCTAGTTCACCAGCTACTACTGCTTCTCCTCCCCCTTCTTCATCGCCTGCTAATTCACACAATGCTTCCTCTTCTACCACTTTTCATGACTTCCCTTCATCTCCTTCCAGGTTCTTTTTTTCTTCCTTTCAACAAATTTATTTTTGTATTTATGTTTTTCAATCGCTTATGTTGTTCTTTTATTTAGTTGATGGTTGGTAATTAGTTCCGTACATTTGTAGCTGCACATTTGATATTAAAACGTAATCTGCGTTGATTGTTCTTGAATGTTGATCTGTAATTGGAGTTTATGAGCTCTGTTGACTATTATTTTGTTGCTGGGATTTGGCACTTTGTTGTTTTTGATCAAGTACTACTTTCTTTATTTAGTAATTACTGTTAGTGGTGTGAAAATTTATATATTGAATTGTTTTGATTTTTTAGGGGAACTATGAATAGATTTTAAGATTTTATAGGTTTAAGAGAAAACAAGACTGCAATAGACTACGCTGAATGTAGAATGGACGAGGATGCCTTTGTTTTTCTTTTTAAAAATTAGCATATAGGGGATTTATATTCAGCTAGGCGCACTGTAGATGATATTAGCTTAGAAAGTGAGCTGTGGTGAAATATGATAATGGTTGGTGGATAATCGAAGAGCGAAGGTGACTTCTTTCCCTGCATTTGCAATTTGTTTCTTGAAGCACCCCACCCACCCACCCTTGTAACCTGATCAGGCTAGTTATTGTTGCTGTTGTTTCCTTGGTTCACCACTGAGTTACTAGAACATGCTCATACTGCAAGTGTTTGAATCAAGGTTTAGCATTTGGTGAGGCTCATGTTGGGCACCGGTTAAATGATAACAGGATTATGAATGCTTTCAAAATTCAATGCTGTTATTGTCTTTTGGATCTTTTTTGGGAATTTCCCTCCATCAATGTTTCCCTTTTTCTAGTAAATTTCCATATCCATTATACCTTGTGCTCGTTTTCTCTTTTCTGTCATACAAGGGATGCTGATGATGCAGTTTTTGCCATATGTTTATGGCAGACATTATAGGATCAAGTTCTGTGCATAAAGTTGCGCTTGAATATTTGAGAACCTTCATATTTGTAATGCCACAGGATCTTGTCCTTCACTTTAGTTTGTCAACTTCAATTACCAGTTTCAACTTTTTTAGCATTATTTTTTCAGATTTAAAGAAGTTAAATCATAAGAAACCAGTTTTCTGGTTGTTCATGCTGAATATCTGTATCTTCCTTTCTTGATATTCCATTCTAAATGTAGTCTTATAATTTTATGATCTATTCTGTTGTAAATATTTAGCTTTAAATGTTCTAACTTCTGATCTATTACAGCATTCAAGTATGCCATTTCACATGTGTAAACTTTTTTGTTCTTTTTTTCCTTTATGAAATGCAGAGATCGACATGAATTGGAATTGGACTTCAAGAGATTTTGGGAGGAGTTCCGCTCATCCAGTTCTGAAAAGGTTCTTGATTCCTATCTTTTGTGTGATATTTCATTACTGTTTTCTCTCAGGAAATCATCATTACTGGTAAAATGATTAGAGAGTGCTGATGGCTCTTTCATTGTCTATGCAGGAGAAAGAAATGGCCTTGAATTGGACTATAGATGCTTTTTGTAGATTAGTGAAGCAGGACGCTAATGTAGCTCAATTAGTTACCATGTATGGAAGGTCTTCCACTTTTGATTTGCTGGGCTTGTTTAAGCTTTCTTTTGCTATTACATGATTCTCATAACCTGTAAGATTATCATTTGCAATTGGTCATTTGCCAAAAAAGGGATCGAAAGATCATGCTAGGCATGCGGTTTTTGTTCTGTGCATCTGGATGCAGTGGATTTATAGATTTTTCAAGAATTATAGAGGAGACCATAGCATTTAGTTTTTCCTTTAGGTTTTACTACTTTAAAGGACTTTAGAGGTGTTTCCAGGTCTGAGATTTGTAATATTTTTTTCTCTTCTAGTTTTCCTTTCCCTTCTCTAAGGAGAATGTCTTATTCTTTGTTTTCTAGTTACTGTTTCACTTTCTATAATTAATATAGTTCTTTATTAACAAAGGCTTGATTAGCATAAGTTAGCATTTCCTTACTGATTATTCAAACTGCACTTTCTCAATCCCTTTCTTCTGAAAATTCTGTACCAACTATAGCTCTTGAATCTCGTAACAAATTTTTGTACAGGATCAAAGTCATGAAACTCATTTCTTATGTGCACAGAAGAAGTTTCTATTGGCATCAACCTTTCATCTCATTCAGAATTTGTTTTTTGCACAAGCTATATTCTAAAATCTATGTGATTTCCTTAGTTGCATAAGATATACAACTTTGGTTGCTTTGCATGAAATGCAGCTTTCAGTAATGCACGTCAACTGTAGGACTGGCTGTTGTTTTTATTTATTAAATAAGATTTCTGCTTTTAGTAATTTGCATGGTTCTTGGCTTGTTGAACATGTTTTCAATTTTTGATGAATCACAGGTTAGTTGAAACACACATATTCTCTTTTGTTGTGGGAAGAGCATTTGTAACTGATATTGATAAATTAAAAATCGGCAGCAAAACAAGATCTTTGGATGTAGAGAAAGTGTTGAGATTTTTCTCTGAAGTTACGAAGGTTTGCCTCTTAAAAGATTTTACCAAATGCTGTCCTTTCCTCTTTCATCCTGGTGATTTGTTAATGCAAGCCATGTTCTCCATGCTATTTGTTCAGGATGGTATCGGTCCCGGTTCAAATTTGTTAACTGCTGTTGAAGCTCTTGTATCCGGGGTATGTTTCTCTTACAATCACCAGCTTAAGATAAAAAAAATAAAAAGACAAAAAGCTTTGGGAAATTATATTTTTTTGCTACCTGAGTCAGAGTTTGGCTAATCTGCAGTCCCTTTTCAAAAGTGAAGGGATTGATTTTGAGTGATTGAAACTGTTTTGCTATTGAAGCTGCCTGGTAAATGAGGCTAGCAAGTAGTCAGCAAGGGCAAATTCCTTTTCTATTTTCATGCTACTTTTGAGAAAGCACTATAAGCAAGGTGTTTTTTTTTTTTGTTTTTTTTTTCCCAGCCTGTTGATAAACAATCTCTCCTTGATTCTGGAATATTATGCTGTCTCATTCACATTCTCAGTGCCCTTCTGAGCACTGAAACCAATCTAAGGCAAAAGCTTACAAACTCTGAAGGATCATTGCCATCTGAAAAAGATCAAGATGGTGCTTTAGGGCAAGTTCGCCGGCTTGAGGTAGCTTTTTATGTACTTGCCCTTCTGTTGCTGTTAGTTTCCATATAATGTTTGACATGGTTTGGGATAAACTTCAGTAACATTGTCTTTTTTATTTGCCTTTTATGTCATCATAGTCATGTAAATTTTTTTTTAGCAGTTGTGGATACACATCTAAAGGACAGGAAGTATGCATTTGGAGTCTAATATGCCCTTTTCTTTCTTTCTTTCTTTTTATTTTCTGTATAGGTGGAAGGAAGTGTAGTGCATATTATGAAAGCATTGGCAAACCATCCTTCAGCAGCACAAAGCTTGATTGAAGACGATTCACTTCAGTTGCTGTTTCAGATGGTTGCTAATGGGTCTTTAACAATATTTTCTCGGTATAAAGAAGGTCTTGTTCCACTGCACAGCATACAACTTCATCGGCATGCAATGCAGGTAAGTGTATAGCTTTTTGGCCCATTTATGTATTAGTGGAGCTGCACTAGTGGAGTTGCACATGAATCCATTAAATTTATAGTCATTTGAAAAGACTCAGATAAGCTTTATTGCTCAATGTTTGAAAGTTGAAATTGGTTCTTGCTGTTTGTGGTTGCTCCAGATACTTGGTCTTCTTTTGGTCAACGACAATGGAAGCACTGCAAGATATATACGCAAACACCATCTGGTATTGGCAACAAACAGATAAGAATTATATAGAAAAGCATACAGCACTGCAGGGAAATTGTAATTGACATTTTCATCTGCCACCATCTTTCATATTGAAGAATATGGAATGATGGAACCTTTTGGTTTTCTCACAACTCTACAAAATTTTACTGGGATTTAAATTGTCATTATGAGATGTTTTCCAATTCTCAATACAAAAATACCTGTGTTTGTATCACATAAATTTTTCTAAATTTTCTGTCACAATCATTGAAACTTTTAAAGTCTGCTTTTATTTGGTTGAATCAAGTAGTTGGAGTAGTTTAGACAAACTTTGATCATAAAAGCTCTATTAGTTTGAATGTAGATATAAATGAATCCTAAGTGGAAACCACAGAATTGTAATTTTCTAGCAGTGTGAACCATGGGATTACTGATGCAAAATGAGATCACATGAAAATTGTCTGCAATTGGCTGCAATTTTTTTTGGATAAGCAGAGACAAGCTGCAGAGGGTTTTCTGCTAATTATTTTAGAAATATAAGAAGAGATCATAGTTGAGATCATAGTTGTTAATCCATTTCATGCTTTTGAGTTTTACTTTTAACCAAGTGATCTCTTCAAGCTTTCCTGTAAATAATGCACCCTGGAATGAGTAGTGTATTGTGTACTTGCTAACCTTTTGCATGTGATCTTTCCCAGCAATATACTTTGGTAGCTAATTATATATACCCTGCTTTGTTAAGTCAAATTGCAATTGGAATAAACTCTGAGACAGTTCTGCAGCCTTCTGTCTGATGATGTAATTTTGACCATCTTGACAATTTTGAAACATGCCTCTGTTGCCTCAAAACTAACCTTGTTTGGGAAGTGTGTGGTCAGTATAGTTTTAGCACATAATTTAGACATTCTTTTGCTAGTAAAGCTTCTTCTTCTTTTTTATTGAAATCCTTTTACCTGTGTCTTTCCTTATTTATTGTCTTGTTTCTTATTATAATAATTGCCACAGTTTGTTGTCTTGTTTTATTTTCTAAAGATCATACTCATTGAGTGATATTCTCTGTTTCACATGCAGATCAAAGTTCTTTTAATGGCAGTTAAAGATTTCAATCCAGAATCTGGCGATTCTGCCTACACTATGAGTATTGTGGACTTGTTACTTGAATGTGTGGAATTGTCATACAGACAGGGTAATTTCGCAGTCAGTTTTACTTCTTGAATGGCATAAGATCAATGGATCAAAACTCTGTGGTCTTCACTGTTAAAATGAGATGTAAAAGATGCTAATTTATGGTTCCATAAGTATCTGGAATTCAAATAATTTTGAGCTTTAAAATTGTCATATGTATGTCACTGCTAATTTTTTGTACTATTTTGAATTGTAGAAGCTGGTGGTGTCAGGCTCAGGGAAGATATACATAATGCCCATGGTTACCAGTTCCTTGTGCAGTTTGCATTGGTTCTGTCCTCTGCACCACAAAATCAGGACTCTCAGTCTGTTTATTCCAAGACTTCTCCTGCCTGTGATGGCACGGAGGATGGTCCTCATGCAATGAATGATAAACAGAGACAGGAATTAGCAGAAAAAGAAGACCCCTCATCAGCTCAATTATCACCTGCATTGTCTAGGTTGCTTGATGTTCTTGTCAATCTATCTCAAACTGGTCCTGCTGAATCTACAGCATGGTCTGGAGGAAAAAGTTCCAAATCTTCTCACACTCGCCCCAGCAGAAGTCGCACGTCATCTTTAGATCGAGTTGCTGATGAAAATTGGGAGAAAGACAACAGTAAAGTTAAAGACCTTGAAGCAGTCCAGATGTTACAAGACATTTTGCTAAAGGCAGACAGTACAGTACTTCAGGCAGAAGTATTAAATAGAATGTTTAAGATATTCTCAAGTCATCTTGAAAACTATAAGTTGTGTCAACAATTACGGACCGTTCCACTTTTCATCCTAAATATGGCTGGTTTCCCACCATCATTGCAAGAGATAATCTTGAAAATTCTAGAATACGCTGTAACTGTTGTGAATTGTGTTCCTGAGCAAGAGTTGCTATCTCTTTGTTGCTTATTGCAGCAACCGATAGCATCAGAGCTGAAGCACACCATACTCTCTTTCTTTGTGAAACTTTTGTCATTTGATCAACAGTACAAGAAAGTCCTGCGAGAAGTTGGTGTGCTGGAAGTTCTGTTAGATGATCTGAAGCAGAACAAATTTCTTTTGGGCCCAGAACAACAAACTGTTAGCCCTAATCAGTCAGACAAAAAATCTAGTTCTAGTTTCAAGAAACACTTGGACACTAAAGATACTATTCTTTCTTCACCCAAGCTAATGGAATCTGGTGGCTCAGGGAAATTTCCCATTTTTGAAATTGAGGGTACAATATCTGTTGCATGGGATTGTATGGTCTCTTTAGTGAAGAAAGCTGAAGCTAGTCAAGCATTGTTCCGGTCAGCTAATGGTGTGACCATTGTTCTTCCTTTTATTGTGTCCAATGTTCACCGTCCTGGGGTTCTCCGGATATTGTCATGTTTGATCACAGAAGATATTGCACAGGTACGTCAGCGTGCCATTTTACTGAACTGTTAAATGCTTGAATGGTCATAATAGGTACACATGCTCATATTCTTGTATCAATTCCCAATTTGTTTTTCAAAAGCTCAGGCCAAAATAATATTTTTTTTATATTTTACCAGACTCATCATGAAGAACTAGGTGTACTTGTTGAGGTTCTCAAAAGTGGAATGGTTACAAGCGGTGCTGGACATCAGTATAGGCTTCAAAGTGATGCAAAATGTGATACAATGGGTGCCTTGTGGCGTATATTGAGAGTTAATACTTCAGCTCAGAGGGTGTTTGGTGAAGCCACTGGCTTTTCTCTTATGCTGACAACACTACATAGTTTCCAAGGTGATGGGGAACAGACAGAAGAATCTTCTTTAGAGGTTTGCATGAAGTTGTTCACATACTTACTGCGCCTGATGACAGCTGGAGTGTGTGATAATGCTATTAACAGGATAAAATTACATACTATTATGTCATCCCACACTTTCTACGAGCTTCTATCTGAATCTGGCTTGGTTTGTGTGGAATGTGAAAAGCAAGTTATACAGCTGTTGTTAGAGCTTGCTCTTGAAATTGTGCTTCCACCATTCTTGTCAGCAGATAGTGATGTGCCGACTAATATGATGGAATCTGGGTCAGCTTGTTTTCTTCTTACTACCCCATCAGGTCTGTTAAATCCTGATAAGGAACGAGTGTACAATGCTGCTGCTGTTAGAGTTCTGATCCGCTCGCTGTTGCTCTTCACCCCCAAATTGCAGTTAGAAGTACTGAATCTTATAGAAAGGCTTGCTCGTGCTGGCCCCTTTAATCAGGAAAATCTAACCTCAGTAGGTGTGAATGAAATTTTTGATCTTGCAATCCTTTCCATTTTATTGATTGTCTGTATTCTTTTGCCCTCTGGTCCCTGTGTGTGTGTGTGTGTGTGTGTTTGTGTCTATCTCCCTCTCACTCATAATTGTCATTTGTGTAGGCTGCGTGGAACTTCTATTGGAGACAATCCACCCCTTCCTATCAGGCTCATCTACGTTACTTCTGTACATGTTGAAGATTGTGGAAGTTCTTGGTGCATATAGGTACGTCTCTAGAGAATCCAGTGCAATTTAATTGACAATGGTTATCCTAGAAACTAATGTTTATATTTTTTGCTGATAGGCTATCTGCATCAGAACTCAGACTGCTTATTAGATATATACTGCAAATGAGGCTTATGAATTCAGGCCATATTCTTGTTGATATGATGGAGAGGTTGATTCTCATGGAAGACATGGCCTCGGAAAATGTTTCTCTGGCACCATTTGTTGAGATGGATATGAGTAAAATTGGCCATGCTGCTGTTCAGGTGTCTCTGGGAGAAAGATCCTGGCCTCCTTCTGCGGGTTATTCATTTGTTTGTTGGTTCCAGTTTAAACATTTCTTGAGATCACAAGCAAAGGAAACGGAGCCGTCTAAAGCTGGCCCTTCAAAAAGGCGGAGTAGTTCAAATGGGCAGCAAAATGAACAGAATATTCTCCGTATAATTTCTGTTGGTACGGCTAGCAATGAAAACACATTTTATGCAGAACTTTATCTTCAAGAGGATGGTGTTCTAACCCTTGCTACTAGCAACTCTAGTGCCTTGTCTTTTTCTGGATTAGAATTGGAAGAAGGCAGATGGCATCACCTTGCAGTTGTTCATAGCAAACCAAATGCTCTTGCTGGACTATTTCAAGCTAGTGTTGCAAATGTGTATCTCAATGGAAAGCTAAAACACACAGGGAAACTAGGATATTCACCATCTCCGGCTGGAAAACCTTTGCAGGTCACCATTGGGACACCAGTTAATTGTGCAAGGGTTAGTGAGTTGACATGGAAACTTCGTTCTTGCTACCTTTTTGAGGAGGTGCTTACATCAGGGTGTATTTGTTTCATGTACATTCTTGGCAGAGGATACAGAGGGCTCTTCCAAGACTCGAACCTTCTACGTTTTGTCCCTAACCAGGCTTGTGGTGGTGGTAGCATGGCTATCTTGGATTCATTAGATGCTGAATTGCCTTTGGCAACACAGAAGCTCGAGAGTGCTAGCAAGCAGGGGGATTCTAAAGCAGATGGTAGTGGGATTGTTTGGGATTTGGAGAGACTAGGAAACCTCTCATTGCAGCTTTCTGGAAAGAAACTTATTTTTGCATTTGATGGAACATGTACTGAATCTGTTCGAGCATCTGGCATATTCTCATTGCTCAATCTGGTTGATCCTATGTCGGCTGCTGCCTCTCCTATTGGGGGTGAGTGATTAAAATCTGGATTTTATGTTTCAAACAAGTTGTGCAGAGTAGAGGGGCTGTTACATATCAGCTCCTGCTCCCTTGCATCCTCCCTGATTCTTTTTATTTTTGCCTCAGGTATACCACGATTTGGACGCCTTGATGGAGATATCTATGTTTGTAAGCAATCTGTAATTGGTGATGCAATCCGCCCTGTAGGTGGTATGGCTGTTGTCCTGGCCCTTGTTGAAGCTGCTGAAACCAGGGATATGCTTCACATGGCTTTGACATTACTTGCCTGTGCTCTTCATCAGAATCCCCAAAATGTGAAAGATATGAAAAAATATAGGGGATACCATTTGCTAGCTCTGTTTCTGCGTCGTAGAATGTCATTATTTGACATGCAATGTCTTGAAATATTCTTTCAAATTGCTGCATGTGAAGCTTCATTTTCTGAACCAAAGAAGTTGGAACGCAGGCATGCTACTCTATCACCGGCTGCCACTTTGCAGGAAACCAGCTTCGAGGAACTCAGCTTGTCAAAGTTCCGTGATGAAATTTCTTCAGTTGGATCTCATGGGGACATGGATGATTTTTCTGCACACAAAGATTCATTTAGCCATATTTCTGAACTAGACAATTCTGATATGCTAGTTGAAACTTCAAATTGTATTGTCTTGTCAAATGCCGATATGGTTGAGCATGTCTTGTTGGACTGGACATTGTGGGTGACTGCCCCAGTTTCAATCCAAATTCAACTTCTAGGATTTCTGGAGCATTTGGTTTCCATGCATTGGTACAGGAATCATAACCTTACTGTTCTGCGTCGAATAAACCTTGTTCAGCATTTGCTAGTGACTTTGCAACGTGGTGACGTTGAAGTTCCTGTTTTGGAGAAATTAGTGGTGTTGCTTGGGGTCATTTTGGAAGATGGGTTTCTGGCTTCTGAACTAGAGAATGTGGTGAGGTTTGTGATTATGACATTTGATCCACCTGAACTGAAACCAAGGCATCAAATAGCTCGAGAATCAATGGGTAAGCATGTAATTGTAAGGAATATGCTCCTAGAGATGCTTATTGATCTACAAGTAACCATCAAATCAGATGATTTACTTGAGCAGTGGCATAAGATTGTGTCATCAAAACTGGTAACATATTTTCTTGATGAAGCTGCCCATCCTACAAGCATGAGATGGATCATGACTCTTCTTGGTGTGTCTCTCGCTTCTTCTCCCACATTTGCTCTTAAATTTCGCACCAGTGGTGGTTATCAGGGTCTTATGCGGGTGCTTCCTAGTTTTTATGATTCTCCTGATATATATTATATTTTGTTCTGTCTGATATTTGGAAAGCCCGTGTACCCAAGACTACCAGAAGTGCGCATGCTAGATTTTCATGCCCTTATGCCAAGTGATGGAAGCTATGTGGAGTTGAAATATGTGGAGCTATTGGAATCAGTGATTGTGATGGCAAAATCTACTTTTGATAGGTTAAGCATGCAGTCCGTGCTTGCTCATCAAACTGGCAATCTTTCCCAGATTGGTGCTAGCCTTGTCGCAGAGCTTGTGGAAGGAAATGCAGACATGACAGGAGAGCTTCAAGGTGAAGCTTTGATGCATAAGACATATGCAGCACGCTTAATGGGTGGTGAGGCATCAGCTCCTGCTGCTGCGACCGCAGTTCTGAGATTTATGGTTGATCTCGCAAAGATGTCTCCTCCCTTTTCAGCTGCTTGCAGAAGGCCTGAGTTTCTTGAAAGCTGCATCGACCTTTATTTTTCTTGCACCAGGTTTGTTTTCAGACATGCTGCAATTTGTATTCTCTTTTCTGGATGCTACATTGGGAATTTTGGAACTGCTTGTTCCCAATTTTAATTACTCGAGCAATATTGTGATTGAATGAGCCCTTTTTTCCCCTTGCAGAGCAGCTTATGCAGTGAAGATGGTGAAAGCACTTTCTGAGAAGACAGAAGAAAAGGAGTTGAATGATTGTGATGATACCAGCAGTTCTCAGAATACTTTCTCTAGCTTACCGCTTGAACAAGAACAATCTGCAAAGACCTCCATTAGTGCTGGAAGCTTTCCTCAAGGGCATGCAAGTACAAGTTCTGAAGATATGCTTGTGTCCCTAAATGATGTGGCTGATGTTAAAGCAGAGATTGCCATCTCTGATTCCCATGAGGAATTGAAAAAATCAGCCCAAGATGTCCCAGCTGCTCAGAACTTTGTTGGGGATAATGTTGTTCAGAATTCTGCCATCTCCAGCTCAAATGAATTCAATAACCATAATGTTGATGGCAATATGGATTCCTTTCGACAGGCAGATTCCCTGAGTTCAGCATCTCTCAACATACCAGATTCTCCTATTATATCAGAGAAGTCGAGCACTAGAATCCCCCTCACACCAACATCATCACCGGCCCTTGCATTGTCATCTTGGCTTGGCAGTGCGTCCCACAAAGAATCCAAAGCTTCATTACAAGCCACTCCTTCCATGGAGTCTTCTGTGTCTGGGATTGAATTTGATCCATCGGCGGACTTGAAGTCCAGTTCCCCAGGGCCATCAGCTGCAAACTCTTTCTTTGCAGTTAGCCCGAAGCTTCTCCTTGAAACGGATGATTCTGGCTATGGGGGAGGACCATGTTCTGCAGGAGCGAATGCTGTGTTAGATTTCATGGCAGAAGTTCTTTCTGATTTTATCACTGAGCAAATTAAAGCAGCACAGGTTATAGAGGGCATCTTGGAAACAGTACCTTTATATGTTGATGCTGAATCTGTATTAGTTTTTCAGGGTTTGTGCCTTAGCAGGTTGATGAACTTTGTGGAAAGGCGTCTTTTGCGTGATGATGAGGAAGATGAGAAAAAGCTAGACAGAAGTCGATGGACCTCAAACCTGGATGCATTATGTTGGATGATAGTAGATCGTGTCTATATGGGCTCCTTTCCTCAACCTGCTGGTGTGTTGAAAACTCTGGAGTTCTTGTTGTCAATGTTACAGCTGGCAAACAAAGATGGTCGCATTGAAGAAGCAGCTCCTGCAGGAAAGAGTCTTTTATCTATCACAAGAGGAAGCAGGCAACTTGATACTTTTATAAATTCACTCCTTAAGAACACAAATCGTATGATAATGTATTGTTTTTTGCCAACGTTTTTGGTCACCATAGGAGAGGATGATCTTCTTTCATGCCTAGGTTTGCTTATTGAGCCCAAGAAAAGATTACCATCCAATTCTTCACAAGACGATTCAGGAATTGATATCTGCACAGTTTTACAGTTGCTAGTTGCTCACAAGCGCATTATTTTCTGTCCCAGCAATGTTGATACTGATCTGAATTGCTGTCTTTGTGTAAATCTAATATCTCTTCTCCATGATCAAAGGCAAAACGTTCAGAACATGGCAGTCGATATTGTCAAGTATCTGCTGGTGCACCGCAGGGCTGCTCTGGAAGACTTGCTTGTTTCTAAACCAAATCAAGGGCAGCACATGGATGTACTACATGGTGGCTTCGACAAATTATTGACTGGAAGTTTGTCTAGTTTCTTTGAGTGGTTTCAGAGTTCTGAACTGATGGTCAACAAAGTATTGGAGCAGTGTGCAGCCATTATGTGGGTTCAGTGTATTGCCGGATCGGCAAAATTTCCAGGAGTGAGAATTAAAGGTTTGGAGGTTCGTCGTAGGAGGGAAATGGGTAGAAGATCACGGGATATTTTGAAGTTGGACCAAAAACATTGGGAACAGGTAAATGAACGAAGATATGCATTGGACATGCTTCGTGATGCAATGTCTACTGAGTTAAGAGTTGTCCGCCAAGATAAGTATGGATGGGTTCTCCACGCTGAAAGTGAGTGGCAAACCCTTCTCCAACAACTTGTACATGAGCGTGGAATATTCCCACTGCGGAAATCCTCGGCAACTGAAGATCCTGAATGGCAGCTTTGTCCCATTGAAGGACCATACAGGATGCGCAAAAAGCTTGAGCGCTGCAAATTGAGGATTGACACTGTTCAAAATGTTCTTGATGGACAGTTTGAGCTAGGAGAAGCAGAGCTGTTGAAGGGAAAATATGAGGATGGCCCAGATGCTTCTGATACTGAGACTGAATTGTTTTTTCATCTTTTAACTGATGGCGCCAAACAAAATGGTGTGGATGGTGATATGTATGGTGAATTTCTTAAAGAATCAGATGATGTGAAAGGTACAGCATCTGTTAGAAGTGGATGGAATGATGATCGAGCTAGTGACATGAATGAAGCAAGTCTTCACTCAGCACTTGAATTTGGTGTCAAGTCTAGTACCGTGTCTGCCCCAATGTCAGAGAGCATGCATGAAAAATCAGACGTTGGAACTCCAATGCAATCATTGTCTAATAAAGCAGATGGAATCATTGTCACTGAAGATAAATCAGATAAAGAACTGAATGATAATGGTGAATATCTGATCCGACCATATTTGGAACCTCAAGAAAAGATACGATTCAAATATAACTGTGAGCGAGTTGTGGGTTTGGACAAGCATGATGGTATATTTTTGATAGGGGAGCTTTCTTTATACATAATCGAGAATTTTTACGTTGATGATTCTGGGTGTATTTGTGAAAAAGAATGCGAGGATGAACTCTCTGTTATTGATCAGGCTTTGGGTGTCAAGAAGGATGTTACTGGCAGTGCTGATTTCCAATCCAAGTCAACTTCGTCCTGGATCACAACAGTAAAGGCATGTGTTGGTGGAAGGGCATGGGCCTATAATGGTGGTGCATGGGGCAAGGAGAAAGTGTGTTCTAGTGGTAATTTACCCCATCCCTGGCATATGTGGAAGCTCAACAGTGTTCATGAGATTCTGAAACGTGATTACCAGCTCAGACCTGTTGCTGTTGAGATATTCAGCATGGATGGATGCAATGATCTCCTCGTGTTCCACAAAAAGGAGAGAGAAGAAGTATTCAAAAATCTGGTTGCCATGAATCTTCCGAGAAATAGCATGTATGAATTCTGCTACTCATTGCCTTTGAATTTTATAGGTTTTGATTTTTTCTTCAATGATTGTTATATTTTTGTGCGTGCTTGTCATTATCTTGCTATTGCATTTGCTAATTATTTTTTGACTTTGTATAAATTCTTATGCTTTACATGTTGTGAATTTATGCTGTAGCCATGTATCAACTCTTTTGTTAGATTTTTCAAGTGTTTTAACAGTTGCACATGATTCTTTTTGATCTGGTAAGAGTTGAGTAGGATGCTTCATGTCTTGGTACATTTACATCTTACCATGAATGGAAAAGAAGTTAAGAGACCAAGGCCTTTAAACAATTGATGTCTCAATGCCGATCTTGTGGGAGATATTGTGTATTGGCTTGTTGATGGAGGATGAAGAAAAACTTCTAAGTTTGATATCTGTATTTTATTTGGTCATTCATGATCTTTTTTTTGTAGTTTTTAGGAATTTCATTACTTTCCACGTGATAGTTGTATAAGCTTTTAGTACGAATTTAGTTCTATTTCTTAGTTAAGTGGTTTTTCTGTTTTGCTATTTTTCCTGGTTTTCCAACTCTGCAATATCTTTGATGGTTATATGTAGCACCTTAGTTAGACATCCAAGTCAAGCTATTTTTTATTGATCTAGCAAATTGAGTTTCAGTGATTGATTCTGTGTAAGTTTTCTGCGTCACCTGGTTGTTGTCACCTGGTTGTTTGTCCTAGCACTTGTCCATAGGTTTCCTATTCTTAGGTGTGATCACAGTGGAATGGAGGTTGAACAGTTTTATCAAGGACTTTTATGTTTGAGTGTTGCTCTCCCCAGCCACCAAAGAATAATGATGATGACAGATGGGAAAATCTTATCTTTGAGATTGCTTAACAACTCCAACTGTATCTCTGAGCAATTAAACGTAAACTGCATTGCACAAAAGAAAAAAAGAGGGTCTTTATTAAATGAATGCAGATACTTTAGTGAAGGAACTGCTTCATCAAATGATTGCACAAAAGAAAAAAAGAGGGTCTTTATTAAATGAATGCAGATACTTTAGTGAAGGAACTGCTTCATCAAATGCACTGGTGATCCTTTGGGGGATTGGAAAATATCCCCATGTGTTTGTGCTCCCCATGTGTTTGTGCATTCCATTTTCAAATGTCACTTGAGATTTCATTTATACTTGTGAAATACATCTATTAGACTAATACCTTCTCAAGATATGAGTGTGATTTTGTGGTTCACTACTCCCCTCCCTCCATGACATCCTCTGAGGTTGATGTAAGAAACTCTTAAACAGGTTGTTATCTAATATCTACTGCTAGTATAGTTTTGTCATGCAATTGGGTGGTGATTGAATTAAAGATTTTAAAAATCTTTCATTTTCAGGAAAGTATAAATGTTATTTTATATTGCTTCTTGTTTTACAAATCTAGTTTTTTTGGTTATTGTGATTTTTAGCTTTAATTATGAATGTAAATTTTGTTATGTTTGGACTTTATTATGTTTTCTATATTTTAGGGTTTCCATTTAGCTTAAATGCTATAGAAAGGGAATAAAGCACTGGTTTGAAGGTAGTGAATCATTAATGAATGATATTAATAATTAAGGTTATTGTTTTCCTCTCTATTGCTACTCTTCTCTATTTCTCATCCCCTCTCTTCCCTGATTTTCTCTTTCCTTGTCCTCGATCACAATTTACATTTCTTGGCATATGGATATGCTAATAGTGCCTTACAATCATAATAAGATGACATTATTTCATTTATGTTGTTCACATGCTGATGCTAATCGACTTTTTAGATGCTTCTTTCTCGGAATATTTGAACAAAAGATTGCTTAATTCTCTTGTATTTCAGGTTGGATACTACAATTTCTGGATCAGTAAAACAAGAAAGTAATGAGGGCAGTCGCTTATTTAAGATAATGGCTAAATCCTTCTCTAAAAGGTGGCAAAATGGAGAAATTAGCAATTTCCAATATCTCATGCATCTCAACACCTTGGCCGGTAGAGGATACAGTGATCTGACCCAATATCCAGTATTTCCATGGGTTCTTGCTGATTATGAGAGTGAAAATCTGGATTTGTCCAATCCTAAATCCTTTCGTAAGCTCGAGAAGCCAATGGGTTGTCAGACACAAGAGGGAGAAGATGAATTTAAGAAACGGTTAGTCCTTTTGTTTATACCACCATGATTATCCACTGCTTTCCATTTATTCTGTCATTTTTGGTTTTCTATTCAGATATGAGACCTGGGATGATCCAGAGGTTCCAAAATTTCATTATGGCTCTCACTATTCTAGTGCTGGAATTGTCCTCTTCTACCTTTTACGCCTTCCACCATTCAGTGTAGAGAATCAGAAGCTGCAGGGTGGCCAATTTGATCATGCTGATCGTCTTTTCAACAGTATTCGAGATACTTGGTCAAGTGCAGCAGGGAAGGGAAATACATCTGATGTCAAGGAATTGATTCCAGAATTCTTCTACATGCCAGAATTTCTGGAGAACATGTTCAATCTTGATCTGGGAGAGAAACAATCAGGAGAGAAGGTTTGTTTCTGGAAGTGCAAATTTATTTACTGTTAACTAATCTTTTTTGTTTGATTATTTGCTGGGGAAGGACTACAAAAATCATTCACTTTCTTTTGCATATATTTAAAATTGCTAGCATGCATGTTTTTTTCTCTCGTTTTTCCAGGTTAGTGATGTCCTCTTACCCCCATGGGCGAAAGGCAGTGCTAGAGATTTCATTAGGAAGCATAGAGAAGCACTGGAATCTGATTTTGTTTCAGAAAATCTTCATCATTGGATAGATCTCATTTTTGGATATAAACAGAGAGGGAAGGTACGTTCAACATGCAGAACTTCTTTGCATCAGAAAATTATATTGTCCTTATACAGGTCAATTGAGTTACAATCCATGACCACCTGCTATGAAAATATTGTTTTTTTACTATGTACTTCCAACCGGGCTTTTCATTCCATTTTACCTTATGAGAAGTAACCCCTGAAGGCCTGGTAGGAAAACAGAAGCGGTGACGGATCAGCAGAATAAACCTCGATCCAATGTTTACATGATATTTAAGTTGATTGCTTTTTATTATATTTTTCTTTTTACTGTTGGTGGGTTTCATCCTTTTGTTTGAGAAACCACGAAGATCTGTGTCTGCCTGGTTAGCCTCCCCCTCCCCTAAAAAAGAAACAAAAAAATTCTCACACCTGCCACCACCTCCACTATGAATTGCAACTCTTACACTAGAATACGTGTTTGATTGTGATGATTTAATTACTCATCATTGTCCCATTACTTGTGTGGGTGATTGGATCACTGTGCAGCTGTATGCTCTATATTAATTGTCGTTGTTCTGTTCATGATCTGATATTTTTTCCTTGCATAATTGGCAGGCAGCTGAAGAAGCTGTTAATGTTTTCTATCATTACACATACGAGGGGAGTGTGGACATAGACTCGGTAACAGATCCTGCAATGAAAGCCTCCATTCTAGCACAAATCAATCACTTTGGGCAGACACCCAAGCAGCTATTCCTCAAACCCCATGTGAAAAGACGTTCCAATAGAAGGATTCATCACCCACTCAAGTATTCATCCCATCTCACTCCACATGAAATACGCAAGAGCTCATCTGCCATAACCCAGATTGTTACTGTTCACGAGAAAATTCTTGTAGCGGGCACAAACAGTTTGCTCAAGCCTACAACATATACCAAATATGTTGCTTGGGGTTTCCCAGATCGTAGTTTGAGATTTATGAGCTATGATCAAGATAGACTCCTCTCAACTCATGAGAATCTTCACGGGGGCAGCCAGATTCAGTGTGCTGGTGCTAGTCATGATGGCCAAATTTTGGTTACAGGAGCTGATGATGGGCTGCTCTGTGTTTGGAGAATCAGCAAGGATGGCCCCCGTGTGCTGCGGCACCTGCAGTTGGAGAATGCACTTTGTGGACATACGGCCAAAATCACATGCCTTCATGTTAGCCAGCCTTACATGCTGATTGTGAGCGGCTCTGATGACTGCACAGTTATTTTATGGGACCTCAGCTCCTTGGTTTTTGTTAGGCAACTGCCAGAGTTTCCTGTGCCAATTTCAGCAATTTATGTGAATGACTTGACTGGAGAGATTGTGACAGCAGCTGGAATTCTGCTTGCTGTCTGGAGCATCAATGGGGACTGCCTTGCAGTGATTAACACATCCCAACTGCCATCTGATTCTATTCTCTCAGTGACGAGCTGTACGTTTTCCGATTGGCTGGACACAAACTGGTATGTGACTGGCCACCAGAGTGGGGCAGTTAAGGTGTGGCACATGGTTCACTACTCCAACCAAGAGAGTGCCTTGAGCAAATCTACTAGCAATTTGACGGGTGGGCTAAATTTAGGTGATAAGGTACCGGAGTACAGGTTACTTCTCCACAAGGTACTCAAGTTCCACAAACATCCAGTTGCTTCCCTTCATCTCACAAGCGACCTGAAGCAGTTACTCAGTGGGGATTCTGGTGGGCATTTGCTTTCATGGACACTACCAGATGAGAGCTTGCTGACTTCATCTAATCGGGGGTGAGAAGGGGAAAAACTGATTTAAGAGTGATTGTTTCAGCTCGTGGCAGCTATTTATTATTTATTGAAATCCTATGCGGGTTTTGTCTGCTACCACGGCAAAGGAAGTAGAGGATTCTATGTTCGTAATACATTGAGAAGGGAGAACAAGGCAGCAGGGCTGGCCTGGGATTGAAAGAGGACAGGCCTAAAAGAAGATGAAATCTTTTATAGATGTCTGATAAATGTCGAGTTCCTGGCAAGCATGAAGACTGCCGTGCCAGGCTTCTTATTGAAAAGGGAAAGTGGGGTCTTGCTTCTTCTTGTACTCTGGGTTTCTTGGCGAGGACATTTTTGGTTTTGCACGTGAACAGAGTCATGAGGTTGTTTGTTCAATGTACATAGATGGAATTACCGACAGTGTGTTATGAAGTTGTATAGAGAAAAGGTGTGCAAGGAATGGAGAGGTGTGAAACCAATTGGGCTGTTGTATTCTTCAACTTTAATTTTTTTTGCATAGTGCAATGGGGCACACACTGCCCATTTCTTGTTGAGAAGCGTGCTCCCCCCCCTCTCTCTGCCTGCTTGCTTCGATCTCCTTGTGCGTTGTCTTTTCAGGCTAGTGTAGCTCGCTCACTATGATGATGTTTCTTTGCTTATGGAATGTAATGGGGAAAGATTGTTGATCTTAAACAAAATGCATTTCTCGGAAACTGAAGGTCCTTGCACATGCTCCAATGGAGCATCCTAATCTAGAATGTTCTTGTGGTTTGCCGAGTTGACTGATTTTGGATAGATTCCTTTCAGCTGCCATGTAGACGTAGGAGTAGAAGGCGCTGTTTCGCTGAAATGGGAACATGACAAGAAAATATCGTAAGATGGAAAAAGACATCAACGAAAATTAAATGCAATGAAATAAAAACGGAACCTCCAAAATGAAAAGGTGATCTGCCTAGTTTTCTTATCCTCCTTGCCACCTTCCATTCTTGTGCAAAGTCTCTATGATGGCTACGTCAATTTCACAATGCTATTACAATATCCCTAAAAACTTTGCCCAACGCCAAACGTTAAACAAAACCCACGTAGCGAACCCGTCTCTCAAAATCCCTAAATTCTCTCGGAAGATTAAAAACTCCCCTCTTAAAGGGACATGCAACCAAGGAAGCCTCGAAGAAGCTTTTGTCTCATTTTCTGCTCTTTTCACTGACCATGGCAACTCACTTCTGATTAACCCTAACGAGGTTTATGCACCAAGCCTTGAGCTTTGTGCAGCCAAGAGAGCACTTTTACAGGGCCAACAAATTCATGCCCATTTAATAAAATCCAATGTAGTACCTGAATTTGTGTTTTTGAGCGCTAAACTTGTTTCTATGTATGGCAAGTGTGGGTCTATTTTGGATGCGGACAAAGTGTTCGATAAAATGCACGAGAGAACTATTTTTACATGGAATGCTATGATGGGTGCTAATGTATCAAACGGAGAACCTTTAAGAGCCCTTGAGTTGTTTAGGGAAATGCGGGTTTTGGGTGTTCCCTTTGATTCTTTCACTTTTCCGTGTGTACTTAAAGCGTGCGGTGTGGTTGAGGATATACACCGCGGGGCTGAAATTCATGGTCTGATAATTAAATGTGGATATGATTCTATTGTGTTTGTTGCTAATTCTCTTGTTTTCATGTATGCCAAGTGCAATGACATACTCGGAGCAAGGAAACTGTTTGATAGAATGAATGAAAGAAATGATGTCGTGTCATGGAATTCTATAATTTCAGCTTACTCTTTGAATGGGCAATGCGTGGAGGCATTGGGATTGTTTAGGGAAATGCAGAAGGCTGGTGTTGGTGCGAATACTTATACTTTGGTTGCTGCTCTTCAAGCTTGTGAGGATTCTTCCTTCAAGAAACTGGGCATGGAGATTCATGCTGCTATTTTAAGATCAAATCAGGTCCTTGATGTTTATGTGGCCAATGCTTTGGTAGCTATGCATGTTAGATTTGGTAAAATGAGTTACGCTGCTAGAGTTTTTGATAAGTTGGATGAGAAGGATAACATCACTTGGAATTCCATGATAGCAGGTTTCACTCAAAATGGTTTGTATAATGAAGCTTTGCAATTCTTCTGTGGTTTGCAAGATGCTAATCTAAAACCAGATGAGGTTTCTCTAATAAGCATCCTTGCTGCGTCTGGGAGACTGGGTTATCTGTTGAATGGAAAGGAAATTCATGCTTACGCAATGAAGAATTGGCTTGATTCTAATATACGGATTGGAAATACACTTATAGATATGTATTCCAAGTGCTGTTGTGTGGCTTACGCTGGCCTAGTTTTTGATAAGATGCTCAATAAAGATCTCATTTCCTGGACAACAGTTATAGCTGCCTATGCTCAAAATAATTGTCATACTGAGGCTTTAAAATTGCTGAGGGAAGTGCAGACGAAAGGGATGGACGTGGATACAATGATGATAGGAAGCACTTTGCTGGCTTGCAGTGGATTAAGATGCTTGTCCCATGCAAAAGAAGTTCATGGTTACACTTTGAAGCAAGGTTTATATGATCTTATGATGCAGAATATGATCATTGATGTGTATGCAGATTGTGGGAATATTAATTATGCAACTCGAATGTTCGAGTTGATAAAATGTAAAGATGTGGTGTCTTGGACGAGCATGATATCGTGCTATGTACATAATGGGCTTGCAAATGAAGCACTCGGTGTTTTTTACCTGATGAAAGAAACCAATGTCGAACCTGATTCTATAACTCTAGTGAGCATCCTCTCTGCTGCTGCTAGTTTATCTGCCTTGAATAAAGGAAAAGAAATTCATGGTTTCATATTCCGGAAGGGTTTCATGTTAGAAGGATCTACAGTGAACTCTCTAGTCGATATGTATGCTTGTTGTGGAAGTCTAGAGAATGCATACAAGGTATTTATTTGCACCAGAAGTAAAAGTCTAGTTCTATGGACAACTATGATCAACGCATATGGAATGCATGGACGTGGCAAAGCAGCTGTTGAATTATTTAGTATAATGGAGGACCAGAAACTAATTCCCGATCATATCACCTTTTTGGCACTTCTTTATGCATGCAGTCATTCAGGACTAATCAATGAAGGTAAAAGATTGCTTGAAACTATGAAATGTAAGTATCAGCTGGAGCCATGGCCAGAACATTATGCATGCTTGGTTGATCTTCTTGGCCGTGCAAATCACTTAGAAGAGGCATACCATTTTGTGAAAAGCATGCAGATTGAGCCTACTGCTGAAGTTTGGTGTGCATTCCTCGGGGCTTGTCGGATTCACTCAAATAAAAAACTTGGAGAAATCGCAGCACAGAAGCTTTTAGAGTTGGATCCAGAGAGTCCAGGAAGTTACGTGCTGATATCCAATGTCTTTGCTTCCAGTGGTAGATGGAAAGACGTGGAAGAAGTAAGAATGAGAATGAAGGGGGGCGGGTTGAAGAAAAACCCTGGGTGCAGTTGGATTGAGGTTGGGAACAAGGTTCATACATTCCTTGCAAGAGACAAGTCTCACCCAGAATCTTACAAGATTTATCAAAAGTTGGCTCAAATTACTGAGAAGTTGGAGAAGGAAGGAGGCTATATGCCTCAAACCAAGTTTGTTTTGCACAATGTAGGGAAAAAAGAGAAAGTTCAGATGCTCTATGGACATAGTGAAAGGCTGGCAATTGCATATGGTCTGATGAGCACTTCTGAGGGAACCACTATTAGAATTACAAAGAACCTTCGAGTTTGTGTTGATTGCCACACTTTTTGTAAGCTGGTGTCAAAATTCTTAGAAAGAGAACTGATTGTGAGGGATGCCAGCCGATTTCATCATTTTGAAGACGGAGTCTGCTCTTGCGGTGATTTCTGGTGACTATACAAATTTGTTCCTGAAAATTTGGCTCGCATAGGATTCTTATAGATTCTATTGTTTCCTACAATACCCATTACGCTGCTGTTACCACGCCATATTCCAACACGAAGTTAAGATGGGTTTTAGGTCCTGATAGGCAGGACTATTGAGTGAGCATTATTCAGAAACATATCTTTGTTCTATCCCTGAAGTTGCCTCTGCGGTGCACTTATGCAAAACTTGTATGGGGCAACAATGAGGTACCCTTCCCATATTATTATGCTGAGATAAAGGTGGTATGGAGGCAGATTTAGACACTTAAAATTATCCAGTCTCATGTAAGTCTTATTATTTCATCAGTTGAATTCTAGTGAAATATAAAAATTGTGACCATGCCTTTAGATATTCCAGGTTCTGGTTATCAAATCATGTGCTTCCGGAGTGATTGCGTGCGCATTCAAATAGAAGGAGCCCAGGGAGGGAAATTGTTAACCTGTAAGTACATGTCCATATCTTTCTACCGACATTGTTAATCATCAATAAATAATTTCTTACTGAATTCAGATGTTACCATGATGAATCAGGTAGACTAAAATCCAGGATGTTTGTGACTTTGTGGTGATTAAGCGAGTCTTGAAATTCAATAACAAAAAGTGTAGGGAGTTGCCAACAAGTTTCCTTTTGGGGAGATTTCTTTTTTCTGGATGTTTCTGTGACGGTCGACAGTCGAAATACATATCTGAAATTTCAATTAAAAAAGGCCGTTGATCAGGCTGCCTATCGTTACTCTCAAAGGCGATGAGCTCTGGTTCCAATCACAGACCAAAAATCAGAGCTTCTGTTCAAGCCCGCAACTTTACAACGTTAAAAAGCACAATCAGAGTTCTCATTTTACTCCCAAAGGCTGAATTTGCGCTAGAGGATCACTCAGCTGCTGAGTCTCTGCTGGAGCTCATTTGGGTTTAGTCCCTTGAAGTAACCTCTATCCGGAACCAAAAATACAGAATGATTGCTGCTGAAGATGAATTTTGCCCTCTTGCATCTGGCTATTAACAAGCCTAATGGGGAATTGCTGCTGGAAAGACATTGTCAATCATGAGAAGGGATTAAAATGTATATATCAAAATATGGAAGCTCGGAAAAAGAAAAGGGAAAAGTAAAAGATGTGTGTAACTTCTGCTCCTCATATTATATTTCTGACTGTGGTTACAAAAATATATATATTATTACTTTTTTTGAAGATTTTCTGATTGATTTGTCATCTTCATAAATAACTGTTGAATATTTCTATAATTTTGTTTCTTTCTGACGAGTATTAAATTATTTTTATGAGAACTCTACGAGCTTTTGCCATAAGCCAGATTAGCTTGAAATCCACCTGCTTTATTGTGTACATGAGAATGAGAATGTAGTCTTGGTTATTTTTGTTATTTATAAAAGTATTTTTTATTTATAAATATATTAAAAAAATATTTTTTATTTAAAAAATTAATTTTTATATAAGCATATTAAATTATTTTAATTTAAAATAAAAAATATTTTTAAAATACAAAAATAAATAGGATCAGGCCTGGATTTTGTAAATGATGATAACACAACGTTCACTTATTTTAGTCACCAGTGAGTTGAAGGAGAGAAGTACTTCTTGTAATTTAGTTGGAGGAAAAAACAGCTAGAGCTATTGTAACATGCCCAGAGAAGAACAACATTAGTAGAACTGTTAGAAATTATGCTGACCTATGAAATCTCTGGTCCTTCCATGGCCGCGAGTCACTAAACAGCAGTATCTTTGTTTTGTGCTGCGGGCTTTATGTTAGCATGCCAGGAGTAAGCATGAGGATGCTCTATCATCGTAGATGCCAGGCACAGCACGCAATTAGGAGGAGGACCACCCTAGAGCCTGCAATTTATACTCACTCTATGGTCTATGCACGTACTTGCATTTCAAGATGGAACCACATGATGAAGTATTGCTTGTCGGTCATCAACTACAAATGGTTGTTGTTCGTTGAAAGTGATATAAATTATAAAACGATTCTCGTGTGTTTGTACTAGAGCTTAGCTTGCACAGAGCAGGCCTCTTGTTTTCTACCTGGTTGGATGGTCTCTCTTGGATATGGCCTGTGGCCTCTCTGATTTCTTCTCGGTCATGAATCTTAAGAATTGAAAATCCCCCTCCACGGTGCTCACTTGTATTGATTTATGCTCATGTTGATTACTATTAAATAAAAAACTAAAAGGGAAAGGTGCTTTGCCATGCATGTTGCACAGTAAAATGACATTGTTGTTCTCCATTATAAAAGCCAAATATGTGAGTTCCGGGGTTCATGATGGTGCAACCAAAATTCATATTCTGCCACTGTATTTATTTCAAATGTGTTTTTTTAATAATTATTATTATTTCACATGTTATTCTAATCTTATATTAAGAAATATTTTAAAAAATAATACTGAAATAGCAAACACCCCGCTGACAAAAAATATTACAGAACCTCCGAAAACTTGGATGGCACACACCTCACAGGCCTAGCAGTCTACTATATCTGAAATTGCAGACTCTGTAACTAATAGCAACTGGCATGCGTCCAAAATGGATAAACAACCATTATATTGCATCTGAGTAGATCAAATCCATTTCGGCCCTCCGTTCTGTCATCCTTTTCTTCTCTCTCACTCGCGAGCTTGCATAGCCTTTATATCTCGTCTGAACCCAAATAACAGGCTTCAAATTAGTGCCGCAGATATAGCCTTAGCTGCTTGTAGGCGGTTTGCGGTGAGCTGCAGCGACCTTACACGGCAGTTTTTGGTCACTGCAATTAAGGCATTGAAATGATCAAAAGAAAAAAGGGAATCCTGGAATTTAATATAATCTAGTCATGGCATAAAATGCTATTTTAATTAAAATCAGGAGGTATTGTTAAAGCCAATGCTGATTTCTTTAAACATTCGCAAAGGGAGATGTCTGCCTTTGTCAAGTATTTCGGTCCAAATATTTCACATGCAATGGCATTTACGAGGGTAGTTCTTTAAAATGTGTGTGTTTTTTAAAAATGTTTTTGCATTTTGTATTGCAAGTAATTGAGCATTTGACGTTGTTGATGTTTTTTAATAGTTTATTTTATTTTATTTTAATTTATTTTAAACAATGTTTATGCTTTCGTTAATTTTTACTATAATTTATATGCCCCTTTAATCTTGGATGCACCCGGATCGATTGAGAACATGTATTCTTAATTATTACATTACATTACATTACATACTATATTATAATACCTAGGTAAAACACTGCCATAGTGTTTGTCTTTAGTGCTTAAAACTGTTTTTTTTTAATTGTAATTTAATAATAAATTTATCAAAATTTATTCAATAAAGATAAAATTTTAAAAACAGGGACTAAAATATAAAACAAAAGGAAAACTCATAGCTAATCTAAAATATAATTTAAAAAATTAGAATCAAAATGTAAAATAAAAAAAAACCTAGTCAATCCAGAGTTATACGAAAAAGTTCTTTTTCATCATCATAATTTCTTTTTTTTTCCTTTACAATTCCTAAAAGTTTTGTAATTTCAATTTTAGTCCTAAAATTAACATTCTTTACAATTTAGTTTATGAATTTAAAAGGAGAAAAACGTCGTCAAATTTCAGTTGATGAAAGAGAAAAATATTGGATGACACTGATTTTATCTACTAAAAAAACAGATTTTGATATCAGCTAGTTTAATTTTATAAGAGGAATTCTACTAAGATGATTTATCTTTATTAAAAGAGTGTCCATTAAAAAACAAAGTAGTGTTATACGTTTAATGCAATAATTGATTAGATTTATAAATATTTGAGATGATGTGAAAGGTTGTTCATTAGTGAGAGTGGAAAGTTTTCTCTTTTATAACCCTAGTTGCTCTTGCTTTTACCATTTTTCTTCACTATTTGTCGTCTCTATAAAAATAGATTGGAAGATTTCTTAAGCAAGTTTCGCTCTTTTTTAAGAAAAAAATTGTCATTCTCAGTACTTCCACCTAACCATTTCTTTCTTTCTTTAACAAAACCAAATGGACTTTCATAAAGTCAAGTTAGATTTGACCTTAGAAGTAGAGACATTGCTTCCTCAAACAATGAGTTCATGTTTCGGCTAGAAATTAAAGGAAGTAGTGAGTAACAAGATCTATTAAATCAAATCTTAAAACTAGAGGAGGAGGAACTCGAGTGTCCACCCCTAGTAAGGGAAGGATAGTTCTCGTAATTAAAGAAGTCATTTCCCTAATGCTTTAAGAAAGCCCTGGGAAGAGAAAACACTTAAATTTAGCGCGTAACTGAATCTAGTAATATTAAGTGTGATATCTTTTCATACACACAAACATCAAAACTCGGAGTTTGAGTGAGCTCAAAATGTCAGGTCCACTAGCAATTAGATTCAGCACATGACTAAAATCCAGGATGTTGGGTCTAAAAGTAAACTAAATCCATGTCATTTGGGCTTGACATTCTGTCAAACTCAGTTATGTTGGATTAGTATCCCATCTATTTGAGATTATGGTAAAAACAATATTTTTAAAAGTGTTTTTCATTTGAAAATATATCAAAATAATATTTTTTTTATTTTTAAAATTCATTTTTAATATCAATATATAAATAGATCAAATCAATTAAAAATATTAAAAACATTTAATTTCTATTAAAAAATTTAATAAAAAACCAAAACAAAAGGAAAACTATGAACCACCCAGGGGTGAGCATTTTTGGTTTGATTCGGTTTCTATCTAAAAAAAATAAAATAAAATTTTGAAAAACTTAAAAATTCAAATCGAAATTGAACCAGAACCATTTCAAACCAATCGATTTCAGTTCGGTTCGGTTTGGTTTTTTAATAGAAAAACCAGAAAACCTGTATTATTATTTTTTTGGCTTTCTGATGGCTTTTTAATGTGTTTTCTAATGGGCTTGTAATTAATGTTAATATTATTTAATTTTGTAAAATTTTTTATAATATATTTAATATTTTTTGTCACTAAATATTTTTTTATATTAAATTATTAGTGCTAATATTGTGTTTAATATGTTGCAGGTTTTTCTAATATTTATGTTTTGGACTCTTCCTGTATCAAAGTTTAAATAACATACACACCAAATAAAAAATTAAATTACAAAGCATTGCCTTAAAAAAGGACTTAAAAAGAAAAAAAAACAAATAACATTGTTATAAAAAATAAAACAATCCATTCAAAAAACATAAATCTCCATTATCCACATTATCCAAATCAAAAAGGACATCAAGATGACAAGAACATTGCACTTTGATTCCTTAATATGATTGACATTAAAACACGGAAATCAAGATCTAAAATTATAACATGATAAAATAAATTAGAATATGTAAAAATAAAAATTAGTATTTTACTATCAAAGTAACTTTTGAACTAATTATCATTCGTGGCTATATGTAACTTTCTATAAAATTCTACAAAATAAAAAATTAGATATGTTAGATAATTGCAAACAATTTAATTAAAAAATTACAAAATAAAAGGTGGAAGTTTATAAAAAAACAAATTACCTGACTAAAGGTTTTTGTAAGTTTCAAGATCATTTATCAAGCTTCTAATATCAGTTGAAATTGATCCATGATGCAACTAATTTAGATAACAAATAAGTGTTTGAACAGTTGCTGGAGATAGAGAACTTTAAATTGATCAAATACATGACCACATGTGCTAAATGCTTATTTAGAAGCCACGATGGATATAGAAATAACTAAAACATGTTGTGCAACCTTTGAAAGTTCTTATATTTCAAAGCATTACTTTTCTACCAATCTAAAATATATAACTTATCATTATTAGGACCCTCATAACCATTAATCAAATACCTCTCAACCTCATTTTTGTTTTTCACATTATCTACCTCTTGCAAATATCTTTTAAATCGAGCCAAAGTGTTAAAATCTACCTCCACATCATCAATAACATTAACATCTTGTTTATGTCTATTGTTGTTACTCATTTTTTTAAGTCATACATGCTAATGGAGATTGTATATATCATTTTTAAATTAAATGTAGGAGTTTTGGTTAAAGGTTACTAAGAGATTGACAAAAACAAAGGAGAAGGAAATATTTTTCAGACCATGTTTCATCTAGCATTTACTCTCTTTATCTCTTTGCTGTCAGAATTATCAGAATTCTCAGGCTAATTAGGAGTCTTTAAAATGTTAAAATTATTCCTTTGCAATCTGGTCTCTAAGGTTGGATAGATCCATCAGAAGCTAGACAAAAAAAACTAGCTCTGTCGTTGTTATAATTTGTTGTTCCAACTTAGCCTTTAATTTTGATCTGGTTCCATGCAATATTTGACCATCTTGATCATATTTTATCACTCATGACATGTTGAAAAATTAACCTATACTTTTATTGGGTCCCAGGGCTTGCTATTTTTATGATAGACTCTCAGTCAAAGTAGGATACTTGGCATCGTTAGTTTTTTGAATTAGATTAGGAGATTTTTTTTACTAACCAGATTGTTGCCAATTTATGTTCTTTAAAACAATTTTATCTCACTTTAAATCCTTCATCAAAGTTGTAGTCTTAGACATATAAATGAATTTGGGCTTTTGAATCTCTTGATTTCAATATTAGAAACTCAAGATATTCCTGTTTGGATATCTTATGTAAAAGCAAAGAATTCTATCGTGAGCAGGATTCTGACCTCAGTTGCATTAAAAACTCTACTTCCGTCATGATTTTGTTAGTTTTTATTCTTAGGTTATACTTAGTCATATCGGGATGCTCAACATTCATCAGTTTTTGAATTAGATCAAGAGACCATTTTTTTTACCAACTTGATTGCAGGCTGATTCTGTTCTATAAAATGATTTTATCTCACCTCAAATCCTTCATAAAAGTTATAGTTCTATATATGTAAATGAATTTAGGTTTTTGAATTATTTGATTTTGATATCAAAAGCTCAAGATATTCATATTTGAATATCTAATGAGGAAGCAAAAATTCTACCATTAAAAAAAGATTTTTCCGCAAAAAAAAAAATTTCTACCGCAGGAAGGATTTTTCCCCCAAGTTTGCAGGACTAAATTGAAAAAAAAAAGACTAAAATAAGGGAGTTAATTGCCGATATAAATTGGAAGAAACTTGGTTGGGTTTTAAAGAAATAGAAAAACAGGTTAGGATCAACAAATGATAGAAATTCTGCCATACTGGGTTACGGTTTTGCTGTCTTTTTAGCAACACGTTTTTGCTGCCTTTCTAGCAGCAAACAACGTCGTCTTTTCCTTTGTTGCATTAATTTTTTTTCTTTAGCTAAACGGTGTTGTATAAGAACAACCTCATTTTGAATTAATGAGCATGGTATTGTACCCCTGTCTGTAACCTTTTCCCTCATCTGCAACTTGTTATTGCTGTTTTTTTTTTTTGAAATCTTTCTTATTTACATCCTGTAACCTAGTGCATAGGACAACCTCCCTTTGCACGCCAAATGTGCAACTGTAATGCAGGAGCTCCAGTCCAAGGGAAATGTTTTTACTTCTCCTCTGTGCTAGTTGTAGATGAGGACATGGAGAGGAGCTCACACCATCGAAGGGCTGAGATTTCATCCCTAATACATACGGCTAGGATGAGGAGGTATAAGAAGGGCCTCCAAGTTCGGCTTGACTATATAAACAAGCCGTGAAAAGAAAAAGAGGGGGGAAAACAAAAAGGTGGAGGGAGACAAAGAGAGTTCAAAGACAGAGAGTTAAAGAGAGGGAACAAGTTTAAAACAAAGAGAACAAAAAAAAGGGAAAAAATTAAGAGAGCCAAGAGGAGGCTTAAAGTAGGAGAAATAGAGAATCAATAAGAACTAGAAGAAATTGCTTTAAATCTATGCTACCTTGTCGAACAAGGGTTTACAAGAACTCTTAAGAGGTTTTGAAAAACTTCCTAATGGAAAAAAGAGGAAGGCTTTTTTTTGGTAAAAAGACAGAAGCTTTTCCATCAGTTGCATCGTATTTCTCTACATTAAAACATGTAGGATCAGCAGGTATGAGTCTTGATTTTCTTTTTTCTTTAACGTATGTAAAGTTGTTTGTTTGGTTTTCTATTATTTTCAAAATCTGTTGTCTGCTTCTGTTTTAGGACATTCATTTTCTATCTTAGCAACAAAGTTGTATGCTTGCCCACTGCTACTCTCATGCCTTTGAGTTTAGATTATTATTCATGTTAGAGCTACGTTTGTTTTTTTTTTTTACTGGTTACTCATACGACGACTCATTTAGAAAGAAAAATGAGAGAAAGTCCTCTTTAAAGAGTGATGTTTCGACTGGTTTTAGAGCGTGTTTCCTTCGTGTTTTCTTTGAAAGAGAGATAGCTGGCCATTTGATTTGTTGTTTTTACTTTAGTGCCTTTGATATACATGATATAAAGGCATGCTCTTTTGGTTCTTTTATTTTTGTATAAAACTAATCGTGGCAGTATCATAGATTAGAAAAAAGGTAGGCGAGCAACATGATCTGTCTTAGGTTTGGTTTTCAAATGTTTAGCTTCCATGTGTATATGACTTAATCTCTCTTGTCAAAGATGATGGGTCATGCTTTATTTAGGCTGTGAGTTGATAAGCTATGTTTAGTTTTCTTGTTCTATTGCTGAGAGAAACCGTAAGTTTTAAAGGGGGTTGTTGTCATCCTTGCCTTCCTTTGGTTTGAGTGTCTCTGTGCCACTGGAATATTACAGGGGAATAGTTATGACTTATTGGTGCATAATGAAGAGTAGAAAACATGAGGAAAATTCATTTTTAAGGTAGGGTGATCAATTTTCTTTGCAGACCGTTAGATCACATTTTTTCCCTTTACAAGATAGTTGGTTGTTGGCCTCTTTAGCTTAGTCTTTAATACATGGTATAAAAGCATGCTTCCTCAGGTTTCTTTATTTTTTACAAGCATGACAGATTTAATTAGGATAATAGAGGATGGGTTGTGGGGCACTAAAACTAGCATAGGATGTTGAGTTCAAAATGTTACTTTTATAGTTTGGAGTTCTATTACTAATCTTCACGGAATTTTAGAGTTCAAAATATTACTATCACTTCTCCTAAATGCAAAATGTTACATTTTTAAGATAGCAGTGTTAATCATTTTTTCTTTTTGGAGTTCAAAATGCTAGTTTCAAGACTTTACCCCATGTGACAACTTGCTCTTATGATTTTTTTTGCTAATTTCGAGCTGTGATGTTTGCATTTAATTGTTGTGATAAATAGTTTTTTTAGAATATAAAAATATTTTTATATGTTGCATACGACCAATACCCTAACATATTTTAAATTTTCTTAAAAAAAAAAACCAAATATTCAAGATTTTAAGAAATTTGTTTTAACATGGATTTCTTAAATACGGAATTTATTTCCTTGCATCTTGAATTTTACAACATGTTTGTAAATTCCAAAGAATGTTGGCCAATAATCTAAAAATATAAAAATTTTATTTTTGAGAATTCGTTTTTATTCACTATTAATGTTTGGATAAAAAAATTCTCAAAGGGTAAATATTCAAATTATTATTGGGAATAATTTGTTATTCATTAGTAATGTTTGGATAAAAAATCCTCAATAGAGTTAATATCTAAAATATTATTATAAATAATTTGTTATTATTCACTACAAATGTTTGGATAGAGAAACCCTAAAAGAGTTAACATCTAAAACATTATTATAAATAATTTGTTATTATTCATTACAAATATTTGGATAAAGAAACCTCAAAAGGGGCTAATATTTAAAATATTATTATTGAAAATAATTTGTCATTGTTCACTGTTAATATTTAGATAAAAAAACTCCAAGTGATAAATATCAAAATATTTTTTTGGAAACAATAAAGTCATTACCCTTAATAACACAAGGGCAAATAAACCTATGAAAGGTAAATATCCAAAATCTTGTTTATTTTTAAACAAAAGGGTAGATTTATGACTAAAATTTTATTTGGAACAATTTAATTGTGTATTCTTAAAAGAAGCCTTAACTATCATTGGGGACATTTTGAATTTTAATTCCACATTTTATGAGTCATGAAAATATAAAATACTAAAGCAGAAATGGGCTTTTAAAGCACCTTGAATTTTCTTAAATTTCTAACTTAGTTTTTTTGTTTCTTTTCCTTGTGATTTATAAGTCGCAAACACTTAAAATACATTGAATCTCCTTAAATTTCTATCTTAACTATCTTTAAACTTATAAATTCCAAATTTATTTCAAATCAAGCATAAACTTCAAGAAATCTACACCGTTTCTCTTTAGCACTCTATAAACATATCTAAAGGTATGATCTATATTAGTTAAGGGTTCTTTCCTTTAGACTTTGAATCTAAGTTCGCTTATTATAGCAGACTTATCCTAGAAAACTGACGAGATTAAAGAACATCAACACCATAACAATTATAGGCAAATTAAACACTAAGCAGCTTACCTTAGATAGGGCATAATAGGGGTGTTAAAACCTTCTCTTTATGCAACCAGTCTCTTACCTTAGAATCTCTAAAAGACCAGTTAGGTTTCCTAGTGACCATAATACTAGGTGGCAACTCCTTTTTTCACAAAACAAAAACATCAAAATCAATCCCTGTTACCAGGAAGGGTTGCCTTGATGTCAAGCTCTCATGAGGGTACGACACCTATTATTATCTATCACTTCATCAATTTTCAAATAAAACCTATACAAGCTCACTAAAATATCTTTCACCTTATTTGTTAGCAATTATACTTTATCATAATCATACAAATCACCAAAATAAAATTTAACATATTTTAACTTCAAACATGGATCTAAGGCATTAGCCACATATAACAAAAAATTCTGATTTACTTCACAACCCCGGTACTTCTTGAACTTTAATATCATATTCATCACTATTCCACTTAAAATACTATATTTATTTTTACATAATTACAATAAGTTTGTATGCATATAAATCAATTCATTGAATAAAGAATTTCATGTGACATGCAATGAGCCAGAAAATCTCAATGTAACCATATAAAAGATACTTAAACACTTAACCAAAGTTCTTGCATTTTCTCAATCCTCCAAACCAGAAGGCCATGTTTTTTTAATTCCCTTTTGAATCAACCTCTAAAAAGTAACTTGACACGACTAAAAGGTTGATGTCTTCTCCCAAGTGCAGGAGTGTCGAAGTAATAAATAACCCGGCAAGACCGGGGTCGAACCACAGGGAGGTTAATTGTACAAATTATAAACAACAATTATAAAACAACAATAACAACAACAATAATAGTAATAATAATAATAATAATAATAATAATAATAATAATAATAATAATAATAATAATAATAGTACTAATAATAATAATAATAAAGAAAGAGAAGAAGAAGAAGATGATGATGATGAGAACTTGGAGATCAAATATTAATGTAAGGATTAAGCAATAATAATAACAAATGTCAAGGTTAGAGATTCCACTAATGGTATATCAAACAAGTATAGTATAAACTCTTATTATTGAATTGGAAACCACACACAAAGGAGGTTCCAATCAGATTATATATTGTTAACATGATTACATTAGTCATCTTATTCAATTAATGCTAATACTTGTAAATCTCGTCAAGCATTCATGATTATAACTTATGTTAACAACAAATCAAGTTCCTTTCATAGCTCAGGTGTCGGTTATACCATACATTATGGGCTATGAAAGTGTCAAGCATTTGTTGTACCAAGTGTTATACAACATAAATCAAGATTAGTCATTTAACAAGCAAAGTATTAAAGAGTGAACAAGATAACAAATATAGAACATGTTAGTATCAAACATTAAAGTCCATATTAAGTTTACACTATACTTATTCTTACACCATTAGTGTAACCTTTTCACCTTGACATAATTAACTTAGCTAGACATAATGAAAGAAAGCAAAATAGAAAAACAAAATAAGAACATAAAAGTTAACTAAGTAAAGGAAAGGAAATGAAAGGCATAAACTTAATATTAATGAAAGCAAAGCATAAACATTACAAAAAATACAAAGAGAGAAAGGAAGAGCATGATCTTGATCTGAACACCAAGATGCCTAAATGCATGGCAAATGCCTCCTTTTATAGGCCAAAATTGGGAACTATTGATTTGATGACTAATTGATAAGTGGGTGGCCAACTTTTGACTTGGTGACAATCCTTATCTTCTCTTGTCTGCCCAAAACGTCATTGATAACGTCAAAACTGGAGCCAGGTGCAAACATGAAAGTTGTAGGCAATTGTCTCAGCTTTCTTGTGTAAAAACTTCAGCTCATTTGGACTTCTAGAACTCCAGATATAGCCAAAATACCGAACAGTGCTCGGGCTGGAAGACAGATTCGGGCTTCTTTGTTGTTGCTACAATTTGGACTTGATAATGGCCTTTTTAGATCTTGGGCTCCATATGAAAGTTGTAGGCCTATGTCTTACCTTTCCATCCATATAAATTGGACCTAAATCTGAGATCTGTAGCTCCAGATATGGCCCAATTATCGAACAGTGTTCCGGTTTGGATTGCACCGACATCTCTTCTCTAAGTTTGACCATCTCTTTATCCTTGCAATTTAAGTTCTTCAAGTCATCAATCAATCCTTTCATTTATTTGATAGGCCTGCATTAAAAATAGACATTTACCATAAATTATAGGTATCTTATATTATTAGATACATTATTATAAAACATATTTTAGTTAAGGAGTTATTGATACTTCAAGTGCAAAATGATGATATAAAACCATGATAAAAATGCACTTTTAAGTACTAATCACACCCCTCAACCAGCTTATTACTAGTCCCTAGTAATTAAAGCGTTAAAACAATTTGCAAATTTCACAAAGCAAGGTATTCATCATTTAACTTCCATTAATCTATCCAGATAAACAAACTCTCATTAAATTTATATATCTGCTCAATACCACTTAACAAGATATTAATAAACCTTTCTTTTGTGCTCAATGTATCAACACATAATTATGGGGCTTTTCTTGGAAGAAAACAAAATTTTTGTTCTAATGTTTAAGGTTAACTTCCTTGGGCTGGGATTATTATTTTTGTCTTTTTTTTTCTTCTTTCTTTTTTTTTTAAATATATATACATATAATTTAAAAATATCATGCATCTTTAACCCATGTAACGAGCTTTCAGCTAATGACTCCCAGACCAGTTGGTCTTAGGGCATTAGGTGTTAAGACACCCCTATGAGCTTAGTAACTCGGGTCGCAGATACTGATATGTAGATAGTGCAATGTTTGATTTCCTTAAGCTTTTCTCCTCAACCCATGTAACAAGCGTTGGGCCAATAGCTCCTAAGTCAGTTGACTTTAAGGTATTAGGTGTTAAAACACCCCTCCGGGCTTAATTGCTTAGGTTAGGGAGGCTACGAAATCAAACTTATCTACATTTTTATTATCATCATTTTTTTTCTTTTTTTTTTCTTTTTTTTTTCATTTTTTTCATGTTTTTTTTCTTAATTATATACAATCCCTTTCCCTTAGTTGTTACCTTTAACAAAAGAACATAAATAATGTAATAATCCAATATGCAACCCACAATCATATGTTAAAGTGTGTGTGTGTAAATTAAGGTTTAAGAATACATGTTGAATAAGTATATGAGCAGAATTAAGTGGTAATAATACGAGAGTTTGTAAACCTGAATATTTCAGGAAGTATTATAATAGACCTTGTTAAGAATGGTTACTAAGATGCGTCTCAAGAATCACTTTAACAAAAGAACTCCTTTACTCTGCCATCCTAGTAACAACAATTATGCACATGCTTTATGAAATGAAAAACAATTTTTTTTTTATCAACTACTACCCTCTCCCCCCAACCAAAATGAGACATTGTCCTCAATGTTCTAAGGTAGAAAGATAGAGTATAGAAGATATCACCTGAAATAACGAACACTGACAAAACCTGAAACACACTGAAACAAAAATAAGAAATAACAAAACATAATAAAACCAAAAGACACAAAAATTCACAAATGAAGGCTCAAATCCAATCTAAGCTTTTTACGGCTTTCTTTAGATGACCAATTTATGCGACTCATGGAAGGATCAATCACAGGAATGAAAGATTGTAGTTGGTCAATCAATTGTTCAGCAGTAGAAGCAGAGATTATGATTTGTCGTGCAGAAGATGTTAGAAATTCCTGTTCCACAGCATGATCAAGAAAAGACAACAATTTATCATAATAACCATTAACATTTAACAAACCAATGGGTTTATGGTGAATGTGCAATTGAGCCCAAGAGGAGATATGAAAGATCTCTTTCAATGTGCCTAGACCACCTGGTAAAGCAATGAAAGCATCAGCATGGTTAAACATTGCATTCATTCGAGCCGACATTGTGGAGACCTGAAGTTCCTCTCCAATTGTTTTTCCAATGATGTCCCCTTGTGCCAAAGCTTCAGGGACGACTCCTAAAACTTGACAACCTCCTAAAAATGCAGCTATTGACACACCTCCCATTAACCCGAGACTGCCTCCCCCATACACTAAATGAATCTTTCTCTCAGCTAGCACTTGACCAAGATGATTTGCTGATTCTAAAAACTCTTTTTCTTTCCCAGGACTAGATCCACCGAAAACACAAATATTTCTTATTTGATGACCTGAGGAACTTGCCATTTCTACACACTTCTGTATTTGTTGAATGTATGGGTTGAGTAGAAATGAAAGGAAGGAAGAGAGGGTTTTATAGATGAGAAATAAGAAAGGCAATCATAACACCTATATGTAGGCCAGCTGGAGTCTCACACACTCTCTCTCTCTTTTTATTTATTTATTTATTTACTTTTGAAAAACACATGTGTATGCACAGGTAGTTGTGATTGTGGCTCACATCTTCCCTTGGTTTTACGTCCAAGAACGGCTTAAACGCCCTCTATGGGTCGGGGATAGGCTTCCCATCCAGTTTTCTTAAAAACTGGCAAACAGGGTCTTTTTTAGTCAGATTCCCAAGACTATGTCGATCATGTTCTTTATGAAATAGTGTCCATAAATCATGAATTGCACGATGCACATCTCCACTAGGATGCGTCTCAAGAGTCAATAGAAGATTATCTAAAGACTCCTTACTCAGGCCATCCTTAATGAATTGTATTTTATCTTCACGGTTTATAGATACCATTCCTAAAGAACGACATTGTGTATTACAAGTCCATCTAGCACATCGATGACAAACTTCTAGTCGTTTTGCACGACGTTTCTTTGCAAAAGTGCTTTTACCTGTTCCAGGCATGTGTGAAATAAATAAATTAGAGGACTCACCTGATAATCGGACCTTTGCTTCAATCAACCAGCGAATATCTTCAGGAATTCCATGATTCATTAACAATCTCAATCTTGCATATCTAGCACGGTAGATTTTTGTAATCGCATTCTGAGGCAGAGCGGGAAAATACTTTTTCAATTTTTCAAGATTAGTGTCCATTTTCAAATGAGAATTGGAAGAGAGATTCAAAGAATTGCACAAATATATACACAAATATCAGTTATTGTGGGAAACTGAAAGAACCGACTTAAGTCACGGAGTACCGTTGTCCGCCATTTGACTGGGGTGAGAGAAACTTGCAAAAATCACTCAAAAAGAAATACAAAAACAATGTGAGAAAAACAAAATAATCAACCTTTATCTACAAGATCATTCAAACCAGTTGATTCATTTTCACTAGAAAAATTATCAAAGTAAGCTTTCAAACGATGTCCATTTTCCTTAAAATCATTGTCATTAATTGAATTCTCAATATCACAGGCCCCATAAGAATTGTTCCATCTTGATCTTAGCTCTTTAGGGAATGCATAGAGTTGAGAATTATACAACAAAACTTTTTGACCAGTATCAATCTTTTGACAATTTTCACAAGTTTTGCAGAATGCATGTGTGTCCTTGAACATGGTGGGCCAATAAAATCCATTTTGAAAGATTTTTGTAGCTGTCTTTTTTGACGAGAAATAACTTCCACATGCTTCAGAATGACAAAGTTTCATGACACAACTTACCTCATTGTCGGGAATGAATCTTTGAAATATTTGATCAGGACAATATTTGAATAAGTTAGGGTCATCACAGTAAAAGCTCTTCACTTCGTTCAAAAACTTTTCTTTGTCTTGCGTACTCCAATCAGCTGGCAAATCTTCTAAGGCAAGAAATTTGATATTTTTATTATACCAAGGCATTGGACTAAGAGAAAGTAAGGATTCGTTAGGAAAGTAATCATCGATTGGTGTGATGTTAGATGTCGAATCTGTTGTCAATGTTGACAAAAGATTTGCATCAACATTTTCGGTGCTTGTTTCATCTGTGATTTCTTCCTCAGAATAAATCATTTGCAAATCTTCAGTTTCATCCAATTCATTTTTACTTAAAGTAGATTCAAGTTGATCATAAACTAATTCATCAATATTATCTACTTCTTGTAAATCATTATCATCTCCAGGTTGCTTGCAAATGTTGAAAATATTCATCTCCAATGTCATGTTTCCAAATGATAGCTTCATCAGTCCATTCCTACAATTAATCAATGCATTAGAGGTTGCAAGAAACGGACGTCCTAAAATAACAGGAAATGAATTACATGCTTCAACAGGTTCTGTGTCCAAGACAATAAAATCCACAGGATAAATGAATTTATCGACTTGTACTAACACATCTTCAATTATTCCTCTAGGCACTTTTACAGATCTATCGGCAAGTAAAAGAGATATAGAAGTTGGTTTTAACTCACCTAGATTGAGACTTTGAAAAACTGAATATGGAAGTAAATTCACACTAGCACCAAGATCAAGTAAGGCTCGTTCAATTTTATGCTCTCCAATAAAGCAAGAAATTGTAGGACAACCAGGGTCTTTATATTTCAAAGCATTATTGTTTTGAAGAATGGCACTTACTTGTTCCGCTAGAAAGGCTTTCTTTTTCACATTCAGTTTCCTTTTCACAGTGCAGAGATCTTTCAAAAATTTAGCATAGGAAGGAACCTGTTTAATTGCATCCAGCAAAGGTATATTGATCCTTACCTGTTTGAAAATTTCATAAATTTCAGAATTGTGATTGACTTTCCTTTGTTTGGTCATGGCTTGAGGAAATGGAAGTGCTGGTGGTGAATCAGTCGTTTCTTTGCAATTTTCAGATTCATCCCCTTCCTTACCCTCAGAGATTGACTCATCATCTTTCTCATAAGGTTCAAGAGAGGGTTTTTCAATAACCTTACCACTGCGCAGAGTAGTGACTGATTTGACTTGATCCATATGTTGGCTTCCGGAACTACTTGTATTTGCATTGTATTGCCCTTTGGGATTTTGTTGTGTCTGAGATGGAAACTTACCTTTCTCTTGGAAACTGAGAGCAGATGTTAATTTAGCAAGAGTATCTTTAAAATCTGTCATGTTTTGAACAAGTTGAGTATTGATTGTCTCTTGCTTTTCAATGAATGCATGCAATGTTTCCTCAAGATTTCTTCTAGGAGGTGAAGCATAAGGAAATGCATATCCATGAGAATTTTGGAAATTGTGGGGTGCTTGAAATGGTGGTTGTGAAGTTTGTACATTGTTGTTCTCACTCTTCCAACTGAAATTTGGATGATTCCTCCAACCAGGGTTGTATGTTTGGGAGTATGGGTTGTGGTTGGCCCTTTGAAAATTGTTTAAAGCATGGGCTTGTTCATAGAGACATTCCTTAAAAGAAGGCAAGGTTGGACAATCATTGGTTGAGTGTTCATTTGTTTCACAGATTTGACACACAATGTTTTCAACAGATTTTAATTGACCACTCTTTTTCAATTCTAGTGCCTCGACTTTTCTAGCTAAAGATGCAAATTTGGCTTGAAGGTCATGATCTTCCCTAAGGTTGTACATACCTCCACTAGATGTATGAGGTTGAGTTTTACTCGGTGCCTCATATGTACCTGTAGTGTCCCAATTTTGAGCATTTTCAGCTAACAAGTCTAAGTACTCCATTGCTTCATCAGGGTCTTTATCTTCAAAAGTTCCATTGCACATCAATTCAACCATTTGCCTATCTTTAGGTGTTAACCCTTCATAGAAATGTGAAACCAATCTCCATGTTTCAAAACCATGATGAGGGCAAGTACTAAGTAAGTCTCGATACCTATCCCAACATTTGTAAAATGTTTCTCCTGGTTTTTGAGTGAAAGTGGTGATTTGTCTCTTGAAAGAGTTTGTTCTATGAGATGGGAAAAACTTCTTTAAAAATTGTTGTTGCATTTCATCCCAAGCACGAATGGATCCTGGTCTTAAATTTTGTAGCCATGTTTTAGCTTTATCTTTTAATGAAAAAGGAAAAAGCTTTAATCTGATGGTGTTCATGCTACAATTTAAATTATTATATGTGTTGCAGACCTCCTCAAATTCCCTTAAATGCAAGTATGGATTTTCCAATTCCAAACCATGAAAAGAAGGTAAAAGTTGAATAATACCTGGTTTAAAATTAAAATGAGATGCATCGGAAGGAAAAACTATGCATGATGGTGCACTTGTTCTTGTGGGATTCATGTGGTCTCTAAGTGTTCTAGCACGGTTATTCTCATTATTTTCATTATGAAGTGATTGATTATCTTCTTCAGCCATATTTTCTGAAAATGATGAGGATACCCTACAAAGTCTACCACTTGATGTACGTGACCACACTCTCATGCACGTGTAGGAATAAAATAAAAGGAAGAAGAAGAAAGCAAAAGAAGGAGGAAGAAAACAAAATAAAAAGAAACAAAAGAAAAGAAACAAAGTTATATACAAGAAAAGTGAAAAGAGAAAATAAAATAAATACTATAATTTATACAAGAACTTACCTCCCCGGCAACGGCGCCAAAAACTTGACACGACTAAAAGGTTGATGTCTTCTCCCAAGTGCAGGAGTGTCGAAGTAATAAATAACCCGGCAAGACCGGGGTCGAACCACAGGGAGGTTAATTGTACAAATTATAAACAACAATTATAAAACAACAATAACAACAACAATAATAGTAATAGTAATAATAATAATAATAATAATAATAATAATAATAATAATAATAATAGTACTAATAATAATAATAATAAAGAAAGAGAAGAAGAAGAAGATGATGATGATGAGAACTTGGAGATCAAATATTAATGTAAGGATTAAGCAATAATAATAACAAATGTCAAGGTTAGAGATTCCACTAATGGTATATCAAACAAGTATAGTATAAACTCTTATTATTGAATTGGAAACCACACACAAAGGAGGTTCCAATCAGATTATATATTGTTAACATGATTACATTAGTCATCTTATTCAATTAATGCTAATACTTGTAAATCTCGTCAAGCATTCATGATTATAACTTATGTTAACAACAAATCAAGTTCCTTTCATAGCTCAGGTGTCGGTTATACCATACATTATGGGCTATGAAAGTGCCAAGCATTTGTTGTACCAAGTGTTATACAACATAAATCAAGATTAGTCATTTAACAAGCAAAGTATTAAAGAGTGAACAAGATAACAAATATAGAACATGTTAGTATCAAACATTAAAGTCCATATTAAGTTTACACTATACTTATTCTTACACCATTAGTGTAACCTTTTCACCTTGACATAATTAACTTAGCTAGACATAATGAAAGAAAGCAAAATAGAAAAACAAAATAAGAACATAAAAGTTAACTAAGTAAAGGAAAGGAAATGAAAGGCATAAACTTAATATTAATGAAAGCAAAGCATAAACATTACAAAAAATACAAAGAGAGAAAGGAAGAGCATGATCTTGATCTGAACACCAAGATGCCTAAATGCATGGCAAATGCCTCCTTTTATAGGCCAAAATTGGGAACTATTGATTTGATGACTAATTGATAAGTGGGTGGCCAACTTTTGACTTGGTGACAATCCTTATCTTCTCTTGTCTGCCCAAAACGTCATTGATAACGTCAAAACTGGAGCCAGGTGCAAACATGAAAGTTGTAGGCAATTGTCTCAGCTTTCTTGTGTAAAAAATTCAGCTCATTTGGACTTCTAGAACTCCAGATATAGCCAAAATACCGAACAGTGCTCAGGCTGGAAGACAGATTCGGGCTTCTTTGTTGTTGCTACAATTTGGACTTGATAATGGCCTTTTTAGATCTTGGGCTCCATATGAAAGTTGTAGGCCTATGTCTTACCTTTCCATCCATATAAATTGGACCTAAATCTGAGATCTGTAGCTCCAGATATGGCCCAATTACCGAATAGTGTTCCGGTTTGGATTGCACCGACATCTCTTCTCTAAGTTTGACCATCTCTTTATCCTTGCAATTTAAGTTCTTCAAGTCATCAATCAATCCTTTCATTTATTTGATAGGCCTGCATTAAAAATAGACATTTACCATAAATTATAGGTATCTTATATTATTAGATACATTATTATAAAACATATTTTAGTTAAGGAGTTATTGATACTTCAAGTGCAAAATGATGATATAAAACCATGATAAAAATGCACTTTTAAGTACTAATCATAACTCATATACCTTTTTTTTTCACCTAACCTCACAAACAACTTTTCAAACTTTTCTACAGCTTCTAGCATAAGATAAGTTAAATTCCATCGAATTGCAACATTTAAACACAATAATTTCTTGCACTTTATATGCAACTTTTCAGCACACTTCTTAAATGCATGATGCATCGATGATAAAAAAATCTCACAAATCTAATTGCATTTCAATTCTTAACAACTAAAATATTAATTTCTTTCAAGTCATCACACACAATAAGGTTTACAATGTCTGCACAACATCCTACATGCAAGTGTTCATTTGACAATATATTAGTTGCTCAATCTTTCATCATATGCTTTAAGTATAAAATGATCACATTATTAAAGCTTGCATTATCTACTATAACAGTCAACAGTTTATCAATCCCCGACTCTAACAAACAATTCTCAATAATTTTTATCTTACTTATATGATTGAAAAATTGTAAATATTAAGAATTTTTTTATACAAATTCCAGTCATTATCAATTCAATAAGATGTTTAACACATATAGTTAATGTTTTGGATTGATATCTGATAAGTACTTAAAAGTGTATTTTAATCATGGTTTTATATCATCATTTTGCACTTGAAGTATCAATAACTCCTTAACTAAAGCATGTTTTATAATAATATATCTAATAATATAAAATACCTTTAATTTGTGGTAAATGTTTATTTTAAATGCAGGCCTATCACATAAATAAAAGGATTGATTGATGACTTTAAGAACTTAAATTGTAAGGATAAAGAGATGGCCAAACTTAGAAAAGAGATGTTGGTGCAATCCAAACCGGAACACTATTCGGTAATTGGGTCATATCTGGAGCTATATATCTTAGATTTAGGTCCAATTTATATGGATGGAAAGGTAAGACATAGGCCTACAACTTTCATATGGAGCCCAAGATCTAAAAAGGCCATTATCAAGTCCAAATTTTAGCAACAACAAAGAAGCCTGAATCTATCTTCCAGCCCAAGCACTGTTCGGTATTTTAGCCATATCTGGAGTTCTAGAAGTCCAAATGAGTTGAATTTTTTACACAAGAAAGCTGAGTCAATTGCCTATAACTTTCATGTTTGCAACTGGCTCCAATTTTGACGTTATCAATGACGTTTTGGGCAGACAAGAGAAGATAAGGATTGTTACCAAGTTAAAATTTGGCCACCCACTTATCAATTAGTCATCAAATCAATAGTTCCCAATTTTGGCCTATAAAAGGAGGCATTTGCCATGCATTTAGGCATTTTGGTGTCCAGATCAAGATCATGCTCTTCCTTTCTCTCTTTGTATTTTTTGTTATGTTTATGCTTTACTTTCATTAATATCAAGTTTATGCCTTTCATTTTCTTTCCTTTACTTAGTTAACTTTTATGTTCTTACTTTGTTTATCTATTTTTATTTCTTTCATTATGTCTAGCTAAGTTAATTATGTCAAGGTGAAAAGGTTACACTAATGGTGTAAGAATAAGTATAATGTAAACTTAATATGGACTTTAATGTTTGATACTAACATGTTTTATATTTGTTATCTTATTCACTCTTTAATACTTTGCTTGTTAAATGACTAATCTTGATTTATGTTGTATAACACTTGGTACAACAAATACTTGGCACTTTCATAACCCATACTGTATGGTATAACCAACACTTGAGCTATGAAAGGAACTTGATTTGTTGTTAACATAAGTTATAATCATGAATGCTTGATGAGATTTACAAGTATTATCATTAATCGAATAAGATGACTAATGTAATCATGTTAACAATTTATAATCAGATTGGAACCTCCTTTATGTGTGGTTTCCAATTGAATAATAAGAGTTTATATTATACTTGTCTGACATACTATTAGTGGAATCTCTAACCTTGACATTTGTTCTTATCATTGTTTAATCTTTACATTAATATTTCATCTTGAAGTTCTCATAATCTTCTTCTTCCCCTTCTTTTTCTTTATTATTATTGTTGTTGTGATTATTATTATTATTATTATTACTACTACTATTATTATTAGTATTATTATTATTATTATTATTATTGTTGTTGTTGTTGTTGTTGTTGTTGTTGTTGTTGTTGTTGTTGTTGTTGTTGTTGTTGTTATTATTGTTTATAATTTGTACAATTAACCTCCCTATGGTTCGACCTCGGTCTTGCCGGGTTATTTATTACTTCGACACTCCTGCACTTGGGAGAAGACATCAACCTTTTAGTCGTGTCAATATCCATGTATTTGTTGTTAAGCATAATCATTATCCTCTAAGAGCTATCCGTAATCTATCTTTCTTTTCAACATGAAGTTTCAAATAATCTCTCATAATAGTGAAACAAGAAGGAATGTCAAATTTAGGTTACATAGTTCTAGCAAACAAGTTAAATCCCCGACCCTCTATAAAATTAAAAGGTAAGTCATCAATTATAATCATCTTTGCTAGTGCTTGTCTATATTCATCATAATTATAACCTATTGTCTTAAAAGTTCCCATATTTTGTTCTCCAAATTCACCCTTCTCTATCTTAGGTTTTAATACCAAACCTTTTATTTCTTATCAACCATAAAAGGAAATTTTTTGCATGCTTTTAAATGACTTCACATGTTACTTGTGCCATTAACAATAGTATAACATGCATAGTGTTTTCCACAATAATTACATTCAGCTCCCGGGGCTTTAGGATCAATATTAAGTTTTATAAAGTGATCCTAAATTTGTGACATTTTTTTATCATTAGCATTTATTTTCCTAGATGTAAGGACTTGAGGTTATTTACCTTTTATATCTGTGATGGATCCTATAGTGGTTAATTTTGTGTTAGTTTTTGAAGTTGAAGAAGTGATTAATATTGGTGTAGTGCTTGTGGATGAAACATTTAAACATAAGGAGTTTTCATTTGTTATTACATAATGAAAACATGTTAAAAAACTATAAATTATAGTAGACTTAAATGTACTATAATTCAAATAAACTAATAGAAACTTAAATGTCAGGCAAAAATAAAAAATAAAATGAAAAGTAATATCAATCAAAATATAAGAAAAACCAACAAAATAAAATATATAGCTGAATATTTATGGATCAACATATTGATTGTTATTCCTAAAGCATAGAGTAGGAGGGCTGGAGATGGTTTAACATAAGCCAACTTGGCAATAAGATTTACATATTCCAAGCCTAAGCCTTAAATTCACACCATCAAATTATCCTTGAATTTTTGAATAATAGCTTGTTTTGTGATACAATAGCAACATATTTACATCCTATGTTATAAAAGTAACAGATTCTTAATCATTTTGAGAAATAGTAACACATTTTTATAACAATAAGTTCATTGCCAAGCCTAAGTCTCAAATTCATATTTTCCTTAATAAGATTTCTTTATTTTTATATATCTTTGAGGTGTTGTTTTAATATTTTATTAACTAGTCCAACAATAAGAGATTGTTGAAAAAGAAATTCAATGGTAATATATATAAACTAGTCCAACAATAAAATATTGATGTCTTGATAATTTAGTCTCCACTAGTTTTGTTAAGAATCCCATATTTAGTTATTAATTAGTTTTTCAATGATAATCAGAAAAGTGATAGAATTTTAAATATCCAGTATGTTAATTAGAATTATTCATGTAATTAGTGACAGAATTTCCATAACTAATTCAACTAAATCAAATAATCATAGAATACATAAAATAGTATTACACATAATATACTGAATAAAATGAGAAGTTGCAGTTCAAATGAATGCAGGGCTTTACTTAGAATACATATTACATAAAAGACATAAAATCACATCATCACAAAGCAAATGCTAAAATAAAAATAAAAATAGAGATTGATAAAAAAAAAAAATCATACCTAGTATGAGTTGTGATACAATTCAAGATTGGTGTGAAAGAGAGAGGCACAAATTTGTTAGATTTAAATTCTAGAGATTTGATGTGCTAGTCTAGAGATTTGGTGTGCTAGTTTTATGTATGTCATGCGACTTGTGCCCGTGTAGGAGAGGAATGTGGCCAAATGGCTAGGCTGGTAAATTTAAAGATAAAGATGATATGGGAGAGCTAAAAAGATATATGGACGAAGAATAAAGATTGATTAACTTTTGATTTTATTACATAGTAGGTGGAAGTGTGAATTATAAGTGTGTTTGGTTTGGAGGTGTGGTGGTTTTTTTGTTAAAAATATAATATATTTTAAGCACAAACCACATCTCTAGAAACTATAACAACATTCTTTTTTTAAAAAAAGTAAAAGTTATTTTTTATCCAAACATCCTCTACGAGGTAAGGCCGGAAGGATTGAGGAAGTAATTGCAAGAAGTTAAGGATAATTGGAGAATATTTAGGGTTATGGATAACCGAAGAATATTTAGGGTTATATTTTAGAATATATTTTTTATTTTATTTATAATATTTTTTAAATTGAATTGATTTAATTTGGTTAAGGTTTTTTTAATTTTAAATTTTGAAAATTAAAACTGGACAAAACTAAATTTTTTATAAAAATATTAAACGATTTAATTAGTTTTTTTAAATTTTTTTAATTTAATCTAAATTTTTTTCTCACATGTAGTCCCAGCTTACAGAACTGAAACTTAAAAAATTAAATAACATTCTGGACAACCGGTTATATCATTTAGTTGAGCCTCGGATGTAACTCGTTATTATCGCAAGTATAGATCCTGTCGCCACCATTAATTATCCATAAGCGAACAAAAGAGGGTAGAGAGTTTTCTCGATGGGCGAGAATCGGCATTAAAACCACCTACAACCATGAATTGACAACTGAATCTGAACAAAGCAAAGCCCAGAGAGAGGGGAAGGGGGGGCTGTCACAAGCACAAATGATCACTCGCTCGCTAGGCATGCAGTGAAATAGCAAGGAAACCAAACGAAATGCATCGAAAGACTAACCAAACACGTAGATTAGAAACCCAATAATTGTAGAGTACAGGGACCTTCTGCCCCTTGGGAGGAGCAGTATATTTGAAAGTTGTGGTGTGATCCCTTTCGGATCCTCTACTGTACTGTTGCCTCGTATGCACATAAAACAGTACTTTATGTGGGGACCAGCCCAGAGACCAGTAGCCTCCAACCTTGCCTGCTATGCCGCCCTATATTTTCTACCGCCAACAGTGACCCTATATTATCTCCACTCTTCTTAACGATGCCATTCTCCTTCTTTCTATAGCCTCACCCAGCTAGACCCCTCCGGCTCTTAGCTGTCCACATGATGCTTCCTTTAATTCACTGGTGAACAAGAAGGGTTTGGTGTCTTTTCTTATTGATTCTCTTCATCTTGACTCGTTTACTTCTGTCCCAGCTTCCTCTTCTATATATGTTATCCTAGCATCTTACAACTCTCAAGGTTTTTGTTTCTTTCGTTCTTTCTTTCCTCTGGGGTAATTTCTGTTTTCATTTGATGAAGATAAGAAAGACTCTCACTCCTGTTATCAACTATCTCCGTTCTCTTGTTCCTTGTTTTCATCTATATATGTGTATTTTTTAAAGTTTTTTTTTATTTTTTTCCTTCAAATATTTCTTTTGTAGAACCAGAAACTGATGTTCTAAACAGTTTTGTTTTTCTCAATGGAGTTTGGCTTTTTAAAGATAAATTTATACAATCTTCAGATTATAGTTTAGAAGGTCTATCTCCACTCTCTATATGCACATGCTTGAAACTACTTTCTTATACTTGTACCTTCCTGATCTATCTCCTTCAATAAGAAGCATCTTTTTGCTTATTAAAAAAAATTAAAGAAGAGGAATCTTCTGCTCAATTTCTGTTTTCATACAATAACTAAAGAACAGTGTGCAGGGAGTTGACCTGATCTGTTTTTCTTGTGGTTGAAAGAAGTTCACAATGGAAAAGGTGAAGCTGCCAGCATGATCTATCTTTGGTTAGAGAAGTATAGAAGTGAAAGAACTAACCCTAGCTAGGTCATGCTCTGACAGCCTCACTCCTTCCTATTTGGGGACCCATAATGGATTCCAGACACATCTTTCAAATCTAAAAAGATGTATAATAACTCTCTGTAAGTATATTCTTTTCTCTCCCTCAGTTCTTGTGTGGTCAGGCATGCGTTTACTAACCTTTTCTTTTCCAATTGCTTGAGTTATTTGTCTGTCTGTTGTTCTCTCCACTACGACTGATAAAAATATATTGAAGTCAAATATCATGCCACACAATATGTACTAGCATGGATGTAATGAAATCCCACACCAACTCCTCTGGGTCCCCATTTACCTAGCTTGAGTCCTTTGTTTGCTATGGTAAGTGCGTCGTTTTCCTTTCACGTGAAGAGGGTATGCCATAAACATGAAAGCCGTGTCAAAAATCGAAAGAACATTTATGCCTGTTTTAATGGAGGTCTAAAATTTCTGTTCTCTCATCTTATTGCAATATGCTACGTGTAAACAAACAGAGTTAGATGAGATCATTAAATGGAATATTACCAGCAAAGAAAACAGTATCGGGCTCTATATTTCGAAGTGGACAAAAAGAGAAGGTCAAGAAAAGCTTACAGGAGTGCAAAACTTCAGAAAGGAAATTAAAGATGCCCCTGGTGTGGGATTCCACCCGAACATACTCGGGTATATTAGTAGTTGCAAAAATCTTTTACCGATCAAAGAATCCTCGACTTTTCCTAAAACATAAGGGAGCGCCAAATTAAGAATTGTAATTGATGATAGCACAACGTTTTCATTTATTTTAATTACGAATGTGTTGAAGGAGAGTAATTCTTGTAATGTAGTGGAAGTGAGGAAGAAACAGCTAGAACTAATGTAATATGCCCAGATAAGAACAGTAATAGTCAGAATTCGTTTTAACGCTGTAAGAAATTATGCTGGCCTATGCAATCTCTGGCCTTCCATGGCCGCAAGTCACTAAAAATTAGTATCTTTGTTTTGTGCTGCGGGCTCATAGTTAGCATGCCAGGAGTAAGAATGAGGTTCCTCTATCATCGTAGATGCCAGGCACATCACGCAATTAGGAGGACCGCTTTAGGGCCTGCATTTTATTCTCACTCTATGGTCTATAGACGTGCTTGCATTTCAAGATGTAACCACATGATGAAGTATTGCTTGTCGGTCATCAACTACGAATGGTTGTTCTTGAAAGGGATAAAAATTATAAAACGATTCTTATCTGTTTAGATGTGACTTTAGCTTTCAGAGAGAGCAGGTCTTGTTTTCTACGTGGTTGGATGGTCTTCTCAGTCATCGACTACAAATGGTTGTTTTTGAAAGGGAGATAAATTATAAACGATTCAGGAGTGTTTGTATTTGAGCTTTGCTTGCTGAGAGAGGTCAGGCCTCTTGTTTTCTACTTCGTTGTATCTGATGACTGCTCGGTCATGAATCCTAAGAATTGAAATCCCCATCTACCGTGCTCATTTGTATTTGTCTATGCTCATGCTGATTGCTATCAAAGAAAAAATCATAAGGGAATGGTGTTTTCCATGCATGTTGCGCTGTAAATTGACTTTTCTGTTCTCCATGAAAGCGGCCAAATTTGTGAGTTTCGGGGGGCAAAATGATAATTTTGCGAGGTTGAAATAGAATTCCAAAATGAAATGAGTGAAGGATAATATTTTTATATTTTTTATGCAATGAAGTGACTTGTTTAGTCTTTAAATGAAAAATTAACTTTTAAGGATGGATTTCAAAGTTTTTTTTTTATATATAAAAGTAAATGTGATACATCATATAATAAAGCTAGTGCCAGAATACAAGGCAGCTAGCAATAGAGTTTGCAAAGAGTCATGCATGCGAAAAGAGCTAGTTTACAAGCATGCAATGACAAATTCAGAAGAGCCACAAACAACCTGCAGCAGGTCAAGATACGTGGATGCGTGAAGGGGGATGGGATGAAGTCAAGTCCTGTTAGTCCCTCGTCACCAAGCCTTCAGAACCTCTAATCAAATCTACAAGCCATGTTGGTCTAAGATAAATTCCTTTCTGCGGACTTTAACCGAGGAGAATAACGATGAAATATCAGTTCAAATACGGAGTCCCGGTCCGGCATAACATTTTCAAAGATCTCTTGATTTCTTGTCGACCAAATCCCTCCCCACAAGATACCATGAGCCAAAGAGAAGAGCTTTACGTTGGAAATTGCCTGTACGAAGGAAACTCCACTGTCACAAGAGTTTCTAAAGAACTGGCGTAGGGCATGCACCGTTGCAAAGCTATGCACAGCAGAAGTCTTGTCCGTAACTTACAGGCTTGATGACGGTGAATAAATAGATGCTCAATAGATTCCCTTTCCAAAGAATATGAGAGAGATGAGGTGTCTTCATGGTTTTAATGCAGGTCAGCACCTTTATACCATAACAGGATATTTAAAATGCTGATCCATCCTGCAGCAAAAGATACGCTTTCAAATATGAATGTTTTTCCTCGAACATTAATTTATTAATGGTATTCTAAAGAGCCCAAACAATGATGAACATAAAGTCACAGCAAAAGAGTCTTTTAAGTTAACAGTGATTATCCCATACAAGGCCTAGCTATTGCTATTGATATTGAAGATCATTTGCTATTAACATTGAAGATCATCAGGGTCATTAGGCATCAACCAGTTCAATACTCTCCGTGCTATAATTTTATTCCGAAGTTTCCAAGCCAAGGGGGAATGCATGAGAATTTGGGAGATGGTTTCAGAATGGTAATCACAAAAGGCAGAATAGTGATTTTATAGTGCAGAGCCTTTCATTAAAAGTTATATGTAAGGTCATTTCGGTTCTGGAAGTGCCAGCTGGTTTCCAACAATCTGTAGAATATGGTTTGGGTCCAGCAAACCTACTCTTGTTTAAGGGCAAGTGTGCAGCAGTTAACAGTATACCCTCCATCCTTTGTTCATTTCCAAATCAAGTTATGTTTTTCCGTTTGATGGACTTTTGCTAGGTTTATATAAAGACATTAGCCTATGAAGTATGACACTCTATCTAGCTGTAAGGGGTTTTTATCTAAGACAAAAGTCATTGCCACGCATCCTCTATTCAATTCCCCGTCTTGACAAACAAGGCTTGCCTTCAAGGAAGATATCTGAAATAAAACAGTATACGAGTTAGCTAAACAGTAATCAATCAGCCAAGCATCTTTTCAAAAGTTTACCTGGTTAACTTTTTCAAGTTGAAGTTTGTAGCTATCTCTCATAAGAGTGCTATCTGATTATTGCCAGTAAGAGTTGTGTAAATATATTTCCAAGTCACAGAAAGGTTTTTTACTAACTCAGGTAGCTCATTAGGTAGCTCATTACTTAAACTTGACTAATATTTATCCCTACTAAAATTAGTCTAGTTGGTTATGTGGTTCCTATATATCTTTAAAGCCTGATTTGATTGGAAGTGTGTAAGTGGTTGTTTTTTAAAGTGATTTTTATGTTGAAATATATTAAAATAATATAATTTTATTTTTTAAATCAATATATCAAAATAATTCAAATTATATAAAATTTTGTTTTGAAAACATAATTTACATTGCATCTTCAAATATTTTTTTAAAAAATAAATTATTTTAAATTGATAACTAAGAGATTTTTTACCCTTTATTGTTTTAGCCCAGTGAGATTACTACTGTAGTTTCTATAAAAGCCAACAAAAACTAAAATTCATGGGTATTGTATTATAATCAATTTTAACAAGGATTAATTTATTCTTTTAACAAATATAAAATACTATTGAAAAAAAAGTAATAATTGTTATGAAAGTGAGTGGATGCTACCCCTAGCTTTCGGACTGCTTGTGACCTAATTGATGAGGTGGCATGCATGATGGGGTGGTGATTTTTTTTTTCATCCATTATCTTTTCTCTTTCCTAGCCTTAAGGTTTATACTTTTTTTAAAATGGATTTATATTTATTTCAAATGTGATTTTTTTTAATTGTTATTTATGTTGATTTTAATAATTTTTAAAGTTTTTTTTGTTTTGTAACTTTATTTTAAATCATTTTATTTTATTAATACTTGATTTATTTTTTAATTTTATCGCTCGATATTTTATTTTATTTAATTTTGTATCAAATCCTGATCTTTATTTTTTTTATTTTTTTATTTAGTCTCTAATTATTTTTTTATTAAATTTAATTCTCGTTATTTTGATTATTACTTGTTTTATTTTTTAATTTTTTATGATTAGGGATATTTTTATTTTTTTATGTCTATCTTTTATTAGGTAATTATGGTTTTAAAACTCAAGTTATTGATTTTAAATATTAATCTAGTTTAAGTTTTTTTTTAATTTTTTAATATTATATTTTGGGTCTTGAGTTTTGTGGATTGTTTTCAATTTCTATTTTTTTATTTTTTGTAGTGTCATTTTAGATATCAAGATAATCAAGTTAATTAAAATTATTTTTTATTAACGTTGTTTTTATGAAATTAATTTTTTTAACTTTAATTTTTTACATTAAATTATTGATTCTTAAAATTTGTAATATTTTTGCTTTTTTGTGGTGGTATGGTATTATTCGAGTAAGTCAGTTAAATTAACCTTAGTTTATTTAGTTTATTTAATTTTTTTATAATTTTTATTTATTTTTTATCTTGTCCTCATATTATGGGTGTTGGGTGTTATATTGGTTAAGATAAATTGAAAATTTTTCTTTGATATTTTTTTAAAATTGATTATTTTTTAAATTTAATTAATTGATATTTGGTTATAAATATTTTTTTAGAGATTATTTTAATTTTATATTTTAAATCACGTGTTAAATTAATCAAAATTAATCTAAAATATTAAATATTTTTTACTAAAACAAATTTATCCAGTTGTTAATAGCGGGCTATCATTCTAGTATTGACTTTCTTGTTTAAAAAAATATGCATGCATTGCAGCTGTTTTTAATAATATATGTAGTTTTGCTGGTCTAAAAATTACCATATTTTTATAATATGGTGATTCTTTACGTTTCATTCTCTAAAAAAAAAAAAAAATTATAGTTAGAATGCAATTTTTACTTTGTTGGATTTAATTAATTTGTTAATGGGTGTTTAGCTTTGAGTTCAAGGTATATATTTTTTTTGTAAAAATTTAGAATAGTTGAAATTTTATGATGTATTTAGTTTATAAAATATATTTTTTTTAAAACAAGATTTTTTTCAAATCTAAAAAAAATATTTAACTCGATGTTCTCTATTGCAGAGAAGTAATTATGAAATCTAAGTTAGTAATTTCTAAAAAAAATATTTTAATATATTTATAAATAAAAACTATTTTAAAAATAATAGTTAATATTCTCTTAAATCAGGTTTGCAATTCAGTTGCCAAAAGTCCCAAAGTAACTGGTAAGTATATTTTTAATTAAAAAATATTTTAAAACATAATTCTTACGCTGACAAAAAATGTTACAGAACCTCCGGAAAGCCTAGCAGTCTACTATATCTGAAAATTGCAGACTCTGTAACTAATAGCAACTGGCATGCGTCCAAAATGGATGAACAACCATTATATTGCATCTGATCATCAACTTCTAATCCATTTTGGCCCTCCTTTCTGTCATCTTTTTCTTCTCTCTCACTCACGAGCTTGCACTAGCCTTTATATCTCGTCTGAACCCAATTGACAGCTTGAAAAAAGGCTTCAAATGCGTACCGCAGATATAGCCTTAGCTGCTTGTAGGCGGTTTGTGGTGAGCTGCAATGGCCATACACGGCAGTTTCTGGTCACTGCAATCAAGGTATTGAAATGATCAAAAGAAAAAAGATAAAAGGGAATCCTGGAATTTAATATAATCTAGTCCTGGCTTAAAATGCTATTTTAATTAAAATCAGGAGGTATTGTTAAAGCCAATGCTGATTTCTTTAAACATTCGCAGAGGGAGATGTATACCTTTGTCAAGTAGTTCGGTCCAAATATTTCACATGCAATGGCATGCATTTATTAAAAATGTGTTTGATATTTTGCCAAATCTAGCTTGATATCTTGTCAGATAACTTAGATCTTATATTTAGCCGAGTTCTAAAGAGTTAATCTGGATCTTAGTGGTTTCATGGGTTTGATTTTTGTTGAACTTCAATGATTAATTGTTTTTTCATTGGCTTTTCTGTACTTTTTTGAGTAAATTGATTTCATCAAAAGTATACTTTATTTTATTACAAATCTCAAAGCAGACCCTAACAAAGGAATCTATCAGGGATTATTTGTTTTCATGCTCTGATCTGATAAAAGAGAGAGAGCAGTAGTTAAGTAAACAGTGTTTGCAATGTAACGTCCAATCTAAGCAATAAACCAAACATCAAATATGTAGCCATGTCGGCCACTAAGTACTTTTCACTAATGATCTGCATAACAATTTCCCACGGACAGAAGGCTGTGGTGTCGATGCGAGCAGAACCAGATTAATGGCTGATAGGAGGAATAATATGCTCTTGTTTAGGTCATTCATTGAGCCGTTGACTGTGTGAATTGTGACACATGTTCACTCTCAACTTGAAATCGGCAAGGGGCCAGTCGATACAATGGTTCTGGCCTATAAATTAAGAAATTATTGATGTCTTGTACAACTGCAATGGCATTTTCATAGATGTAATGATCGTACCGTCTGTGGTTTCGAAAAATTGGAAGAAACGTAGAATTATCCCCATCTTGAAAAATCAAAGGGATTTTTTCTGCCACTATTTCAGTCAAATTTCCTTTATTTTCTCGTAGCTAAACCACTGAATATAAACGTTTTATGTCTTTTTAATGGAGGAATGCAAAATAACCAGTGACCTGAAGTGGTTGTAGTGCTATTACACGCTGAAAATAATGATGAAAATGTTTCTTGGTGATGTGCCTTTTGTCTAAATTTAGAATTTTCTTTTTTTTTTTGGTTTTAGATAAGGTGATTAATTTAGATCCGATGCAAAAGGTGTTCTTATAAAGTATCAAGTATCTTCAGCCAATAATCAATAATTGATCAAATTAAACCCACAACTATGCAAAAAGAAATACTTGTGGAATTATTGAAATAATGAATACATTTTCAAAAAATATGAAACATTATTCAACAAATATAAATATAAATATAATATAAATCACCAATAAATATCTTATATAATTTCAATTTTATTTTGCAATGAAACATCACATCTACATTAATTCAATATTTTTAATCATAATTTTTGTCTTCAATTTTTTTTATTGAATTCAAGGTTGATCTAATCATTTTTCATCCATTTCTTTATATCCATATGTATTCGGTATTATATTTAACTTATCAACATTAATTTAAATATTTTCAATGAATTTAAATTTAAATTTGTTAACTTGGTGGGTAGATCAATTCAATATGGGTTAATTGATTCATGCATTTGAGAGATTCTCTCTCAAATACTTTGTTGTTATTATCTTTAACAATTTAAATATGACTTCTAAATTTAGTTTTTCATAAAGAATAATTAAGCAATTCTATTATGATTTTTTTATATAAATAAAAATGTATAATACACTTGTTTGAAAAAAAAAACATGATTGATGTTATGAAGGCCATTTCTTTAATTTATTTAAATTAAATTGTTGTGAAAATTTATTCTAATTTTTTTTCAGTATTATATTAATAGTATTTGAATAATAAATATTATATCTTGCGATCAATTATATCACAACTCATTGACTTTTTGTAACTTGTAATAATAATTAATTTCCAACTTATTATAATTAATTTTTAACTCATTAGAAATCAAATCTTTTATATATATCCTATTATTATAGGTTTTTTATGTTTTTTGATCCTCATCTTATTATTTGGCATCAAAAACTTTCATTGATGAAATACTTATTAGAACATTTAGCTATTCTCTTCCAAGACTAAAAGATAGGAATTCAATCTACTAGCATTGACTATTATATTAAACATTGTTTAAAAGTTAACAAATACTAACAGTCAAATAAAAAATATAATTAAATCTAAACTTAGTAGCTTTGAAATATTAAATATTTTCATACATTCTAAACACATGATAAATTTTTTATCCTGTAACTAAAAAATTTAAGATTCACTAAAAGTTAACAGAATTTAGCTTAAAAGAGAAAAATATAAGATAAAATGGTTTAAAAATATATAATTATAAAATTTACTTAATGAAAAAAAAATATTAATTTATGATAATTAAATTGTATAAAATTATGTACTTATTTGAATTTGATAATGATTAATATGAAATTTATAAAGATTTGATTATTATTTCAAAATAAAAAAGATAGAAATAATGAAAATGTCTTCCTTATTTTTTATTTTAAAAGTAAGTTTTTGACTTAAAATTTTTAACCAAATATATATATATATATATATAATTTTTTTTTAATTCTGCTATTTATATCGTATTGATGTCTTGTCTTGTCCTAGAATACTAACAAAACACACCTTAAAAAAGCAAAAAACAATTGCCCCGTTAATTACTGCTAGAATCGTGTGCAGAAACAATGGAGCCCAATAATATAAAATGGAATCCCAATTATTAAGGAGCCCATGAAAATCTAGCAAGTGAACCAATCACCTTCCAAGTGCTTTTTTCTTTTGTTTGCAACCGCACCAATCACTTGAAAAGCAGCTTTGCTAGGAGCATGAAAGAATACTTACAAGGTGAATTAGGAGCTAATCCAGTCCTGCATGCTTTTAGAAAACAATCAGTAGTCAAACCAAATAGATGGGAAGTCCTAACATGTTCTTTAGAATATCATGTTTCCCACCTTTTGAGACCTGGATATGGATATATTGGGATTACTCTGCGTCCATCTGCTGGTTCCACTTGCACAAACCTACCACGGGGATCAAAACAACTTGAAAGAAAACAGAATGTCAAAATCAACAACATACTTTATCAGAATTTATATCATTTTCTTGTTTTTCCTTTGTCAGTGGGACTGTTCACTTTACGGATTAGATTACCAGATATTTGCTTAATAATGCCTTCAAAGATAACTTTTAACATGTTCCTGACAGGTATTAGATGCATGAGGACCTCTTCTCTGACAATTGGCATGCTGCATTATTTATAAAGAAAGAAGCTAAAGCTTCTATCTCAAAAAGAACAAAAAGAGAAAAACAAATTAAAGCAAGGAAGAAATGATATCTATCTATTCTTCATTTAGAACAATATTAAAGGGAAGATTCTTCCATGGAATAAAAGGGTATGCATCAAAATATATACCACTGGAGTACATGACATGAAAGACAGAATATCATATGATCCTTCCCTATCTCTTGGCCTGAGCAACTAGAGCACATGGTTTTGTTAGGTCGTGAGATTTCTAATTTCCCCAAGTAGCCATGAAAAACAGGGCCCCATACATAGATTAATTACTATGATTATGCTTAGCTCTCTTTTTTAGGTTCATGGAGGATGATAGTACTTGCATATTGAAGGAGTGAGAGGTGGATAAAAGTGATAAAAGGGTGGTAGGGGAGAGATTTGGAAGAACTCGCTTCCTTGTCTGCATGGTGGTGGCGTGGGCATGATAATATTCATTTTGTCTTCGCTTTGGACCACTGCCATCTGTTTTCTTCCTAATTTATTACTGTATCCTCATAATATAAGCTTTTCAGTATCCTTATTATAACCAAAAAAAATTAAATAACCTAATCACACTAACACCAAGAGGCGAGGCATTCTTGTCTTGGCCCTTGGCCGCTATATATATCCTTCCCTTCCTCTCTTCCCTAGCAGCAACCCCATATGCAGAGGGAACTCAAAACTAGTTACATTTACATCTCTCTACCCCCCTCTGCCCCCCTCTCTCCCTGTCTCACCAGATCGCTGGATATTGATCCGTTGATCATCTCTCGTGCACCACTAGCAGTTGAAGCTGCCAGCATGATCTAAATTAACTTCCTTCTTTATCAAGGATGGATTAGATCATGTGGTAGTTTCACCTGCTGATGGCATCACGAAAAAACCCTAGCTACTTATTCTAAATCCTACATTAAGTCTCAAATTTTTGCTTGTTAAATACACTATCATTGGTGGGTGTTAGATTTTGCAGATGGTAAAGTTATTTTAGAGATTTTTCAAAAAGAAAACAAGGAATCAAATCTTGTTTGCATTCGATGAAGAAAATATACTTTAATTTGTTGTATATATAGTCCAGCCCGTTGGTGGTGATACTGCTCCCGCATCAATCTGGGCCTGCTCCCCCTGGACAAGGTTTGCTCTAATTTTGTTCTCTTTTATTCTAGCCAAGCAATCTCTCTGGGTTTGAGACGGCACCATTTCTCCTCTGATAGCATGGTTGATGCTTTTGAGATCCTGTCTTATCCCTCATGCACCGTGCCCTTTTCTCTTCTTCTTCTGTTTTTTTTTTTCCTTACATAATAATCCTAAATATGCAAAACATCTTCATTGGCTGTGAAACGTGGTTTTATTTATTTAGCATGATGATAAGGGTGCTTTTGATGGCAAATTGCTATTTGAATCCTGCCTTAAAGCAATCATGAAATAATAAATATAACAAAGTGGAAAAAAAGAAAGAGGAAAGCACTTGGAATCCACACTATTATAAACTTCCGATTAATACATATTTTTTTTATTAGGATATTCTTGTTTATTCATAGGAATCCTCGAAGTTGTTATGGACAAATCAAAGGAGGGTTACCTGTTATGGACGAGTTGAATCCAAGATATTATTTTATAATTTTAGTTATCCACTACACTTGTCTTCCTCCTAGCTTGTTGAGGATATATTTTTTAATGAATTGAATATCTTTAAACCAGTCTTCTTTATTTGCCGGGAAGTTTTTAGATAGTTTTGATACTCAATGGGGTTTTAATTGGAAAATTGAATCGGATTAAAAAAAAAATTGGTGTGACCAAGCTATTCTAGTTGCAAACTTGTTTATTTTTTTTATTTTATTAAAATAATATCATTTAAATTTTTTAAATTTTTTATATCCAGTTAATCATATAACCCGGTCAAAACTAAATAACCCCGTTAAAATTTGAAATCCAAATCTTGAATTGGGTCAGGTATTGGATTTAAATACTCATGCATTCTTGACTCTTTTTTTTTTCTTACAGTCTTCTCAAGTTTTTATTAAACTCGGTTTAATATATGTTGATTCTAAAATTAGATTTAATTGAGTTTTATATTAAATTAAATACAAGTTGATTTGTTTTTTTTTTAAAAAAAAAATCTCAAAATAATACCGTTTAAGATTCGAACAAGTGGATGCTGGCCATCAGCTCAAGAGCACCAAAGTAATGAAACTAGTTTGCAGGTGTCGAAAGAACAAACCATCAAGCACCTTGATGGACTTTAGTCCTTGTCTTGGGCATTTGGGCTTTCCTTTTCTACTTCAATGCCAGCTCATTAGCCCTTTCAATTTTATCGATAGAGCATCCTCCATGCTAAAGGACCAAAACGACGCAAATATAAACGTTTGAATTTGGGCTTACAAGAAAGCGGTGCGTTGTGGCTTAATCTTAAACGTTTGAATCTGGGCTTAAAGACACTTTACCATGTCTGAAGCTGAGCTAGCTTACCCTGATCAGTCATCAATTTGCTATATGGTGCCCTCTCCCGCGCTGCGTTTCTTTTTGTTCAATATTTTTAGATAAATTTATGAAACTAAGTCCTTTGGCTATTATTCTAAAATCGCATATTTTATATGTATTTGATGCATTCAAAAAAATTAATAAATCTTCTTGGGTGTTATCTCTAAATTTGAAAGCACAAACCAAAGAACATCAAGGAATTGAACATGCTTACTTAATCACTTGACTCCACAGATTTTGCAAATACTTAAAAGAATTTTTTTTATTTTTTTTCCATGTATATATAGGTAAAATAGGGAACAATAATCAAATCTCAACTCCTTGAGACATCCAAAAAATTTAAAAAAAAAATAGCTAAAAATAATAGGAACATGAAAATATATGTTGTGATTGTTGCTTGCGATATTATATTATGGCATGTTGCTTATTATTTCATGACCTAGAATTTTTATACACATTGATCACACCGAAATCATTTTACGAAGAGTAGAGATGTAGATGTAGATATACTATATAAGGATAATCATAAAGAATAATAATCTTTACTTTACATGTAACTTATAAAATAATTTGTTAGTTATTATGTCACATTATTGATTGATGAGACTAGGTAACAATATAGAATTAGGAGTGTGTCAAGGCACGTTACTATGTAGTTTGGATATGTCATAATGACAAGGCATGTGTCCATATATTTAAAATAAAATATTCAATGTACGTCGCATAACATTATTAGATGGTTTTATTATGCTTTATTAATAAGACATAAACCTATGATTTCCACAAAAAATAATTTGGTGTACATCGTGTAACAATAGTAGATAATTGTGTTATACTATACTAGCAAGATGGGGTGCCCATAACTTCTGCAAGTTAAATTTTCCAAGTGTTTGGGTGGGTGGTGATAACATATGTATAAAAAAAAAAATTTCTTTTTTTTTTCCACTGTGAATTATCTTATCAATTAATTTTGGAGATTGAGTTAGGGAGTTGTTGAAGAACAAAGGGCTAAATTGAAAACAGGAGGGGAAGAGATGGTGAGTGTAATACATATGCTAACTTGTGAGCCAAGCTCAAAAACTTATGGTGGTGCATGAAGAGTCATCATGGCTCAAACAAAGGTCTTTTTCAGTGTCAATAGATTTATCTCGATAAGCTTTTTTATGTGATGCAGTCTGTATGTGTGGAAAAGGCATGGTAAAGCCCTAAAAGCCCACCTTTTCTCTCTATTTTTTTTTATTCTCTTAGTAAATGAGTCAATCTTTTTTTTTTAAGATCAGATAAGTGTTTGAGGTTTTTTTTTAACTGGAAAGATTGTTGTCTTATTTTGGTTGTTAGGCCTCATACCCGATAACTTGACCAGACATGTTTTTTTTCTTTTTATAATAGCCTTGGGCATTTTGGACCATTAGTTGCCCTCCAGAGTCTTTAAAATTATATGAATTTTCAAAAGACTCACGAATTTTACTTATCAAGTTATAAACCACTAATAGTGCAGTGTATTACCATAACTTGGCACATAGAAGAATCTACTGTAAAAAGTCAAGTCAGGATAATGGAGACAACATGTATTGCTGAAGCATGTTTTGGGTTTACAATTTATTAGTTTAGAAGCTAATAAAAATGAAATAATTTGTTAATTATTATTTATTATACAAATTTTAAGATGAATGAACTAAAATTCATATTTAAAATTGTTATGAATGTAGAGCTATGACAAAAAATAGAGAATTAGAAAGTCTTGAACATGCATCTATAATATCCAAACAATAATAGTTTAAACTTGAAGATGAATTTTTTTAACCAAGAAGAATGGTGCAAAACATTCTTAAGAAAAGTTATCTTTTTTTAATTATGTTTTTCTATTTAGTTTATAAAATTAAATAATATGTTTAATAATTTTAAAACAACAATAAATTGACACTTTATTGTCTAGGAGGTAATATTTTCAAGTTTTATAATTTATTTGGGTTAGTATTTTGTCCATTTAAAGATTTTAAAACATTTTAAAGAGACAAACTATTTGAAGAGAAATATTCCTTAATAGAATTATAATAGCACTGTGAACTTAATTTTGTGTGACAAATGTATTCTATTTTATTGTTATTTTTTTAATTTATCTTCTTGTTTATGTTTTTGTTCTGTATGAATAATTATTTTTACCATGCAAGTAATTGTAAAATGAGTCTTTGGTTGTTGTGCCATGATAACAATTAGTGAGATTGGTAATACTAGTTGTTGGTGAGACATGTAGGCACTTCCCCTAATAATTAGTATAATATTAGTAGATAGTTGTGCGATGCTATATTGACAAGGCGTTCACCTATAATCTATACAATCAAAAATTAGATACACATAATGTAGCATGAATAGGTGGTTTTGAGATGCTCTATTGACAAGGCGTGTGCCCCTAACTTTTACAAATTTGGTCTTTGTAGTGTTTATGCTGCAAGAGCACGTGTGCTAGTATTTTATCTTTTTTTACTTATTTACCCTGCAAGTTGTCTGGTCAAACAAAGTTGAACAATCACGGATTGAATTGAAAAAAAAAACAGAGATAAAATGAGCTAGCAAGCATAGTTTTGAAACTTGACCCGATCAAATAATTAGGTTACGGGTCAGATGAGTTGACCCAAGCTGACTTGGGTCAACTCAAAAGGATACGCTGACGCCAAACAGCCCATCCCTTTACTTCTCTTCCTAAAAAATCCTCCATTAATGAAACTCTTCAATTACTTCATATCCATTAAAAAGTTCATGATTCTCTTCTTCACTACCAAACCACCCTTCTCCACCTAAGCTATAACAAAACCCTTTGATTCACACTCAGCGAAACTCACTCCTCCAGCTCACTAGTTTTAGTTGTTTCTTAACTGAAAATGAAAAGGATAAGCTGATGCCAAAAAGTTCATTCCTTTCCTTTTCTTCCTAAAAAATCTTTTACTAATGGAACTCTACAATCACTTCATATCCATTAAAAAAATCTCCAATTCTCTTCTTCATCACCAAACCACCCTTCTCCACCGAAGCCTTAACAAAATCATTTGATCTATAGTCACCGAAACTCACTCCTCTAACTCGTTCACTCTAACTTGAAACCCTTAAAGCCTTAGAATGGAGTTTCCTTTATAACCAACTCACTCCCTTCACTTCAACTTTGATGGGCAAATCGATCACTCAAAACACAAAAATCTCAATTGGCAAGAGCAAAGAAGAGAGTCAGAAGCTTCTAGACTAGACTGTAGGTGCACTGGCTGTGATGGAATTTTTTGTTAATTAGGTTTGCTTTGTGATCAATGTGTCTCCAATTCTGCTTCGTTATTCTTTATCGACGACGTTGTTTAACATCTATTAATATATATATATAAAAAATTGGGTCTCAGCCGGGTTTTACCGGGCCAACTCTCAAGTAAGTTTTTGCCTCCACCCGGACCGATCCTAGGCCCGAGTCTTGGGTCGACCCGCCGGACCAATCCAGATTTTAAAATTGTACTAGCAAGTGTAATACGCACATTAACGTGAGTCAAGCTCGCCACTTACTGTGTCACTTGAAAAGATATCATGACTCTGTCGTTGGATTTGTCTTGCTACGATCTTCTTATTAGCCCGATGCATATAGGTGGAGAAGGCACGTTGGAGCTACAATAACCTACCTTTTTTTCTTGTTTTCTCTTCTATTGGTAAGCGAGCCAGTCTTCTTAGGCTCTATTTGTTTCTGGGTTTCAAAAGCGTTTTTAAAAAAATTTAAATTTTATTTTATTTTTTATTAACTTCAAATTAATATGTTTTTAGTATTTTCAAATCATTTTGATATATTAATCTCAAAAATAATTTTTAAAAAATAAAAAAATATCATTAATATATATTTTAACATAAAAAAATTATTTAAAAAACAACAACAACCACGTAACAACCACATTTCCAAGACTGCTTGGGCTTCTCTCAATTTTTTTTTCTGATCCGGCCGAATCAAGTTTACTACAAACATTGATGTCACTGTTGGGCAAAAGTGAACACGTTTTTTTTTTTAATTATTATTTCCTTCTACGAGGCTTTAGCCCACCAGCTATGCTGTTTAACAAACGTTTTGGATCTCTCTACATATCAGACAATAAAATGAAACATTTTTACAAGAAGACTCTGCGCAACGAATTTCATCCATCAGTATATAAAGCTACGAGGCATTGGAAGAGTAGTATGCTGAAAGTGGCTTGCTTGAGAGTGCGTCGCGCCAGTGCCATAGAAAATTACTCTAAGCTTATCTCAATAAACGAATCCTTTTCTGCCACATTCATGTCCAATGATTCTTTACTGGCGTGAATCTGGCAAAAGAGGATTCGTAAACTGGGATCAAGAGTAACTTGCTTCTGATGCTCAGCATGAAACGTGCTATTATCTGGAGCTTCTTTGGAATACTACTCAGCCTATACCGTTGGCTTTGCTGGTTCTAGAACCCTTCTATTACCTTCTACCACATCCAGTTCCAGGCCCAGGGGAAAATGCTCGTTTAAAGTACATGGAATGCATAACTCTTTTAGATGTTGCTATTGGCTTCTTGAGGTAACTGAATAGTGGTTTGCCTGAAACTGGTATAAGTTTCACAAGCCAACCAATTGGCCATGATACAGCTGCAATCACAATACAAGTCACCCACTGCGACCAGTTCAACCTCTCAGTACTTGCAAACTTCTTTAGGAACTCCACCATCACCACCTGAAGAACAATAGTTATTGCGATGATACCCAGAAACAAATGGTTCCTGTGAATGCCTTTGAATACGTTCTGCTTTTCCATACTCCTTGCATTGAACTCGTTGAAAACTTGGCAAAGCACAAAAGTGTTGAATATTAGCGTATCGTTAACCTCTGCACTTACATTGAAGATAGACTCGCCAGCAAATTGTAACGTCAGTAAGATTGCTATCTGGTAAAAGGCTTGAGCTAGAAGATTTCTCCACATTATATTAGTGATTAGGGGCTCGGTTCGCCCCACAGGTGTCATCTCCATTAGCTCATCAGTGGGCCGCTCTGTAGCGAGAGCCAGAGCTCCCAATGTGTCCATGATGAGGTTTACCCACAGCAACTGAACAGCTGTTAACGGAACCTCACCAGCAGAAACTGCTGCAATAAAGTTGATTACAAGAGCTGCAACGTTCACAGTTAGTTGAAACTGGATAAATTTCTGAATATTGTTATAGACACACCGTCCCCACCTCAAAACAGTGGCCACAGAAGTAAAGTTATCATCCAGAATAACGATATCTGAGCTCTCCTTGGCAACCTCGGTACCTTGGATGCCCATAGAGAGTCCTATATCTGCTTCTTTTAATGCAGGCGCATCATTTGTGCCATCTCCTGTGACTGCAACAACATGACCTTTCTGTCTCAAGCATTGTACCATAAGAAGTTTGTCGAAAGGGGAGGACCTTGCCATCACGCGGATCTTATCTACCTTCTCCATTCTCTGTTCATTTGTGTAGTTCCGAAATACGACACCTTCCACCACTTCTTCATTGTCTACATGGTTATTGAGCTCAAGTATGCCGCATTCTGTCGCTATAGCTTTCGCTGTGAAAATATTGTCACCGGTTATCATTTTCACGCTCACCCCTGCAGCTTTGCAGATTTCTACGGCTTTCTTGGCTCCAATTCTACATGGATCCTTCAGACCAACTATCCCTAGAAAGGTCAAACCATCTTCTTGTAGCCTCTGGTGTGACTCGCCATCAACGTCCTTCATTCCTTCCTCGGTAACCCTTTTATGAGCAAATGCAATGCATCTAAGGCTACTAGCTGCCATACCCTGGATTATTTTCCCGATTCTACTTCTTTCATCCTCATCCATGGACTTTATGATCCCGCTACTCTCATAATAACTTGAACACAAAGCCAGAATCATCTCAGCAGCTCCTTTCCAATGTACATGAACAGAATTATCAGCCATTTTCCTTATTGAAACCCCGCTTCGTTTCTTCTCTGAGTTGAAAGTTTCAACATGAAGAATGGTATAACTTTGCTTCAGTTTTTCCATATCCATGCCCATTTCAGAAACAGCCCATGAAAGAATTGCTTTTTCCGTTGGACTGCCTGAAAACTCAGGTCCAGATCCTGATGCAGATTTGTACACACTACCGGTCGTGTTTAAACTGACTCCTTGGTGGAGTAATTCAAGAATTGATGGCGCAATTGCCTTGTAAGTATCTTCCTCAATTGGTTCTTGGCCAAGCCAGAACTTGGCTACTTTCATCTGATTTAGTGTCAATGTGCCTGTTTTGTCGGTGCAGATGACTGTGGCTGAACCCATTGTTTCACAAGCTGAAAGTTTTCTGACCATAGCTTGATCAGCCATCATTCTCTTCATAGAATAAGCTAGTGTTAGTGTGACTGCCAACGGCAAACCTTCAGGAATAGCAACAACCACAATAGTGACTGCAGCAGCAACAATGCGTACAACCGCATTTAACACATCATCTGTATCAGTTTTGCTACCGATATACTCCTTCTTCCCACTTTCATCTTTTGTATTTCCTGTGAAGTAACGAACTAACATGACTAAAAGCACTATAAAAGCAACTGAAAGGCCGACCTTCCCAATAGAAGAAGTTAGTTTGTCAAGCCGGGCTTGTAGTGGTGTTCGTTCATCGGAGTCACGATTTATTGAGCTCATCATTTCCCCCCATGCTGTGTTCATCCCCACAGATGTCACGAGCATTCGAGCATATCCATCTGCAATTTTCGAACCAGAAAACAAGAAGGGGTTCTCTTTGGTGTTGGCTGCTACATGATCACTCTCTCCTGTCATGCTTGACTCGTCCACTTCCAAAGAGTGTCCATCCAAGAACAAGCCATCAGCTGGAATTTGATCACCAATCTTCAAGAAGACAACATCTCCAACAACAATATCAAATATGGAGATTTGTTGTCGCCGTTCATTTCTAAGAACATCAACCTTAATATTGTTACTTATTTTCGATAGCTTGTCAAATTGTGTCTCCTGTCTATAGTTGCTGAACGCAGAGACAACAATGACCAGAAAGACAGCGACAAAGATACTCCCACCTTCGTACCAACCTTCCTTTATGCCATGTTGTTTGATGCCAAAACCAAGGGCAAGAGCAGCACACACCAGCAGAATAAGAATGGTGGTGTCCCTAAAAGCATCCATCACAAAAAACAAAAATCCTTTCGGAGGTGGCTTATGGTAAGTGTTGGAACCGAACATCTCACGCCGCCTGCTGACTTCCTGGTCATGACCAATGATTCCAATCTTTGATTTTGTCCCAAGAACGGTAGCTACACCTTCAACTCCTCCAAGATGGTTGAGAGATATCAAGTCTTTCTCCTTCACCATTTCAGTGAGTTTCGTTTGATCGATATTAGGGATATTGATAGTTGATTCATCTCCTTCCCTGTGATGATGGGAACTGCTTGGCTCTGTATCAAGTACAGTGTAGGAAACTGAGCGCAAAACCCCAGAGAACTGGTGGCTGTTTGTTTCTGATACAATCTCTCTCACAAGAGAAAGCATTGCCCTGACAGAGCGAATTGTTAGATAAGCAATGCGCCATCTCTTTTGGGCCTTCTTGAAGGTGTTGGCAAGTAATGTGCCGCAGTCGATATGTGATGGCTTGCTGCTTGCCATGTTTTCTTCTTGTTCTTTCATTCGCGGATGGGAGGTGTTCAGAACTAGGAAGAGATTTACTATTTCAGTTCGGGTACAAAGACACGGATTTAGAAATTCATTTCGAGCTAACTTGGCCTTTCAATTTCTTTATAATGAACTAAAGGTGCTGCCGTGGAGGTTTTCACATGGCCCCACAACGTCCTCTCACCTCTATTCTTGTTTGTCTTATTTTGAAAAGACGAAAAGAAGGGGAATCTTTTATTTTATATATATATATAAAGAAAAAAAAACCCCTTCTCGAGCAAGTAAACAAGTGGCAACAATATTCTAAGATTTTAAACATTGTCTTGTTAAAACTATCAACCTCCAATGAAATATATAAATTTAATATTTTTTTTTTAAAGTAAAATGAACACAAAAACAGAAGTTATCTTCCAACACTCATTAAAGTTGGAGTTTTGCCTCGAATATTCATGTTCCCACAGGACAAAAATTGGGATTGGGATTTACTTGTGCGATGTTAGTTTGTTTTTTTTTTTTTATTAATATAAATGTTTAGGCTAGTTTATATGGACAACAATTAATTTCACGGGTTTGTTTTTTACCTGCTTATATGATTGCAATGCAAAAAATATATAGTTAGATATTTAGTAATATAACAAATTATATTTTATATTATAAATTTATTAAAAAATTAAGTTTAAAATGCAGTTTAATATATTATTTTAACTAAGTTTTGTAAAATTTTATTTGTTTTTTTTGTTTCAAAAGCATTTTTTAAAAAATTTATTTTTTTCTTTATTTCAAAGTAATTTTTTATATTTTTAGATTATTTTAATACTTTGATATGAAAAATAATTTTTAAAAAATAAAAAAATAATTTTAATATATTTTTAAATATAAAATACTTTTAAAAAACAATTATAACCAGATATTTTATACATATTTTTTATTATATATAAATTTCAATTATAATTTTTACCAAACATATATTTAAATTCTAGTAACAAAACCTAACCATGTATTTTTTAATACAGTAAAGTTATTTTAGTAAGAGAATTTTTATTTGGGATTATATTAAAATATTTTTTATTTTAAAAATAATATTTTTAATAACAGATTATCAAAATAATAAATGAAGTTAGGTTTAAATTAAAAAATCAAATTTTAAAAAAACTCAGTTTTTATTTGCCGCCTTCCAGACATTCTCTGAATACATGCCTGCAAAGCAAATGGTTTCATTTCCTTTTAGCGAATTGGAAATGAATTGTTTGATGGCAGCAAAATCGGACCAAGACTATCTATCCCATTAGTCTTCCCAGCAACAGCAAAAACAATGGACAGAGCTGTTTTCAGCCATATGCTAGTCATATTTTCCACAATCACTGGCGCATACTTACTATTTCACCCAAGAATTCTTCATAGATTTTTCTTCAAAGTAAATGGTCCGGAGTGGAATAGTACTCGCTTGGACCCGGAGATTTTGGAAAACGCGTTTGTGGCCGACTTTTCTTGGCAGACATTAATTGAGACGTTAGGTTAAGCTTGGATACGTGGGCAGCTGTCAGCATGTTCAAGGCTTTGGAGTCTATCTGGACATCCACAGTGAATTCGTTTACCATGTTCATCTTTCCCTTTCTTGGCTCGTTGCAGCCATTGATCTTTCTCCTATTGTCCGGCTCCGTACAGCATCCATTGTCCCACCGGCGCTGGTTCTGACCAGCTGTTTGCCTCCCGAATGACAGTCTTCTTTCTACCATTAATGGTCAGGATTGCACTGACTTGGTTTCTGGATCAGAACAAATTAAGATGCAGTGAATTATATATTTCTTTTTAAACTGCTTGATGCAGTAAATTAAGACGGCTTAGCAAACTAGATTCATGTAAAAGAAAGAATTTATGCAATATTCTTTTCATTTAAAGTTAATAGGAGATTAGGGTCAAAAATCTTATGGCTTGAAGGGCTCACGACTTCAATCCATTCATGTAATTTATATATTGTATATGATCAAATTAAAATTTTGTATTGAAAAGTGTTTTTGTAAAAAATTTATCATTTAATTTATTATTTTTATTATTTAAAATAGTTTTAATTTACTAACGTCAAAGATAAATTCAAAAAAATAATATATATATATATATATTATTTTTATATATTTCTAAGAAAAATCATTTTAAAAAATAATAATTATCAGTGTAGAAATAATGTAGAAAAAATTGTTTTTGGTAATAATATAAAAATACAAAGAGATAACTCATAATTAAAAAGAAAAAAAATCTCAAAATTATAATATTGCTGCCGTACCAACCACCACCAGTCGGCATCTTAACGTACAATATAAACGGTTAGGTGCCAAGGGATGGCCGGACAATTAAAACACAGTTTGAAATCTAAATTGGTCGTACACCATGTCCCATCGCATGGGATCGGCGTGTGCCGCCCGAGCACCATCAGCCACGGAAGAAAAACATAAATGTGAGCTCTCTGGTCTAACGCGCAAAAGAACAAATTAAAGAGGGCAAATCGAACACCACAACTTTTTATTTTTGTGCAAAACATGAATCTAATGTAGGTAAGGGTTTTTTTTTTCACGTGGTCCCCTGAAAATCAAAGAAGAAAAGCATGGTTTTTGTAGCATGTCAGGCAAGAAGAGATTTTCACTTTGCTGGCTGAGAATTTTCGAGTGCGATAGTGTCGGGAGAGAGTATTTTATACGGCACCGACTGTTTGTAAAATAGAGAGATATAATAATCCACCTCCAACATGTGGCAGTGAAAATAACTCATTTCTCACCAAACACAAAATAAAAGCTAAATTTAAGATACAAATAGTGGCATAAATCCTACAGTAATTGATGGCCTTTACTCTCAACTTAATCTGGGAATAGAATCAATAAAAAGCTGAGAATGGATTAAAGCAGAAAATAAAAATAGCTTGAATGAAAGTGAGTTGAATAGAAAAAAAATGTTTTTTCTCACTCCTTGTTTGTATTTTTTTTTTTGGTAGATAAACAGAGCTTGAATGAGAATGAGTTAAGTAGATAAAAGTGTTTTCTCCTACTCCTTGTTTGTATTATTTCTTTAATTGATTAATACAAACCAGCAGTTCCGTGGAGTAGACAAGTTGTCGAACCATATAAATTTATGTGTGTTTGATTTCTAAAATTTCTTAACAACTGGTATCAAAGCTTGTTCTTGAAAAAAAAGTATTTGATCCAAACCAATAAATCCAGTGGTGAAACTCTGGTGAAGAACCCGCATGCTTCATGCCCACATGCGTCCCGTCAAAATTGCCCATGCGCTCAAACGCGTCACATGCTTCTTCTTCGCCTGATTACATGTAATTGAACCACGTTGACCCACCACTTCATCAGTCAGTAGCCACAGCAGCAATTTCGCATGGTCATCCACCACATCACCTGACCAATTAAGAATCCATGTCAACTCATGCCACGTTAGCAATAAGTACTCACGGCTATACCATATTATCAAAGGTGGGCCTGGTTTGCTTACATGGCTAACACGTTATCATCTTAAGTTTTAATCTTGTGCACTGGAGACATTATTTCACCTAACACGCAGCTTTTTCTACACCGTCTATTGATCCAAAAGTCTGATTGATCAAATATGAGCCATCGAAAGTATGATTTAGGTGATTTCAAAGTCGTTTCCAACTTTTACGGCCATTCCAAACACAACCGTAAGTCAGATTCAGCAAATTCATACTTTAAAATTATATAAAAAAAAATGGCAGATAAAATAAAGGCTGTTGGAATTGAAAATTTCAATGGGACAAATTTTAGATATTAAAAAATGAAAATTGAAGACTATCTATATGGGAAGAAACTTCATCTTCCTCTATTATGGAGCAAACCAGACGGTATGTAAAACAAAGAATGATTAATTCTTGATAAACAAGTTTTGGGCATTATTTAACTATCCTTATCAAAAAGAGTTGCACACAAGTTTATAAAAGAAAAATTAATTACAAGATTAAGGGAAGTCTTGTCTGGGATGTATGAGAAGTCATTAGTAAATAACAAATTGCACTTGATAAAAAAGTTGTTCAACTTAAAAATGACAAAAGGCACCTCTGTTACGCAACACCTCAATAACTTTAATACTATCACAAATCAATGGTCATCTATTGAGATTAAGGTTAATGATGAGATTTATGCACTCATTTTGCTAGCTTCACTTCCAAGCAGTTGAGAAAGTATGAGAATAGTCGTGAGTAACTTAGCCAAAAATTCCAAATTAAAATATGATGACATTCGAGATTTGATTTTGGCTGAAGAAGTGTGAAGGAAAGACTAAGGTGAAAGTTCAAGTTCAAGTTCAAGTTCAGGTTTAGCTTTCAACATCAACATTCAATGAAGGAGATATAATAGAGATTTATCCAAAGTCAGATCAAAATCAAGTTACAAAAGTAAAGCAAGTTTGGACTCACAAAACAAGTTGAATTTTAGAATTGTGGCAAATCTAGTTATTACATGAAGAGTTGCACAAATCTGAAAAACCTAATGCTGACTCTGAGAACGCTACCACTGATGAGGTACAAGATGCTTTAATTCTTGTTGTACAAAGTCTAATTGATGATTGAATTTTTTATTCTAATGCTTCATTTCATTATACACCACACCATGAAATAATGCAAAACTATGATTAGAAGTTGAAATGCTTGAGATCTAATAATAAAGAAGAATACATTGATGGAGGATTTAAAGAGTATTGCGCTGTTAATGGTATCAGAATGAAAAGGACCATTCCAAGCACATCACAACAAAATGGCATTGCTGAACGGATAAACAAGACCATCAATAAAAGAACTAAAAGCATAAAGTTATATTTAGGGTTACCTCAAATATTTTGGGCTGACACAGTTCATACTATAGTTTACTTAATCAATTATAGACCACTAGTTCCTTTGGAATTCAGATTGCATGAGGAGGTGTGGAGAGGAAAAGATGTACAACTCTCTCATCTAAAGGTTTTTTTTGTATGTTCATATAGATTTTGATGCTTGCAACAAACTAAATGTCAAATCCAAGAAATATTTCTTCATTGGCTATGGAGATAAAGAGTTTGGATTTTAGTTATAGGATGATCAAAATAAAAAGATTATCAGAAGTAGGAACATGATCTTCAATAAGAAAGTTTTGTACAAAAACAGATCAAGTGTAGAGACAGATATGGCTGATTCAGTTATGAATCCATAAAAACATAAATTCATAAGATTAGAAGCACTTCATGATGTTACTGATCAAAATAAAAATCAAGATCCTTTATAAGAAAATTCAAAAATATCTATATCCACTACTACATAGGAAGATATGAAGTCAAATGCACCTCTCATTTATGCTCAAAGTTCTTCAAGGACTGTAAAGCCCCCACAATAATTCACACTTCTACTAAATTATATTTTGCTGAGAAATAGCGGTGAACCTAAACTTATGAAGAATTATCACAAGATGAAAACTCAAGTAAGTAGGAATTAGCTATAAAGGATAAGATGGATTAATTGTTAAAGAACGACACTTGGGAGTTAACCACACCACTTGAAGGAAAGAAAGCTTTACAAAACAAGTGGGTTTATAGAGTAAAGACTGCGCATGACAGAAGCAAATGATTTAAGGCAAGACTAGTTGTAAAATAGTTTCAACAAAAAAAGAGATTGATTATGCTGAGATATTTTCTCCAGTCATAAAACTCATAATAATAAAAGTCGTTATAGGAATAATAGCTGCAAAAAATTTAGATCTTGAACAATTAGATGTAAAAACAACATTTCTTCATGACGACTTAAAGGAATATATTTATATGCAACAACCAGAAGGGTTTGCAATACAAGGAAAGGAAAACCAAGTTTGCAAGCTAAAAAAAAAGCCTATATGATTTGAAGCAAGCTCCAAGACAGTGGTATAAAAAGTTTAATAACTTCATGTGCAGTTCGGGGTACATAAGATGCCAAGCTGATCATTATTGCTATTTAAATATTTTGACAACTTTTACATCATTCTACTATTATACGTGGATAATATGTTGATTGCAGGATCTAACTTTAAAGAGATTGACAAGTTAAAACAACAACTGTCAAAACAGTATGAAATGAAGGATTTGAGAGTTAATAAACAAATACTTGGCATGAGAATCATCAGAGATAAAAACAAAGACATACTAAAGCTTTCATAAATAGATTATGTTATGAAGGTCCCAACATGTTTAGTATGGATAATGCTAAACCAATAAGTACATCTTTGGGAAATCATTTAAAGCTTAACAAAGATCAGTCACCAAAAATTGAGCTATAATATGGATACATTGATGATATTCCATATGCCTCAGCTATCGGCTCTTTAATGCATGATATGGTCTATATCATACCAGACATTATCCATGTAGTAGGAGTTGTAAGCCGATATATGAGTAATCCTGGAAAGCAGTAGTGCGAGGTGATAAAATAGATCATGAGATACTTAAAAGGTTCCTCAGATAGTTGTTTTACCTTGACAACTGGTGGTTTGAAATTTGAAGGGTTTGTAGGCACTAATCTAGTAGAAGATATTGATAGCAGAAAGAGCACTACAGGATATGTGTATACTCTGTGAGGTATTGTTGTTTCATGAAGTTCTACCTTGCAAAAGATCATTGCTCTTTCAACAATAGAAATTGAATACGTTGCAGTCTCAAAATCTGCAAAAAAAGATAGTATGACTACAAAGTTTCCTAAAAGAATAAGGCAAGATAAATAGAAAAGGTACTCTATATAGCGATAGTTAGAGTGCAATCTTTCTTATAAAAAATCTAGCATTTCCCTCTAGGACTAACCATATTCAGATCCAGTACCACTTCATCCGATAATTGCTGGACAATGAGCAATTAATGCCAGAACAGGTCTTTAGAAGTAAGAATCCAGCTGACATATTACCTAAAAAGGTTACACCTGATAAACTAAAGTTATGTAAAAATTTGGTTGATCTTCAATAATAAAAGATAATTTTATTTTTTTTTGTCTCTAAGTGGAAAATTATAAGTAAAATAAAGATAAACAATGCTCCATATCTACCACACTCGAGTGGGAACAACTCATCTTCCACTTAGCACAAGGTGGAGGCTCAATTTAAAGCATAAATGATGGTATAAATCCTACCGTGATTGATGGTCCTTGTTCTCAACTTGGTCTATAAATAGACTCCATGAAAAGCTGAGAATGGGTTAGAGCTGAAAAAGATAGAGAGAGTTTTAGTGAGAGTAAGTTGAGTAGAAAAGAGTATGTTCTTCTTTTCCTTGTTTATATTGTTTCTTTGATTGATTAATATTAACTAGTAGTTTCGTGGAGTAGAAAAGTTACTGAGTCATGTAAATTTATGTGTTAAATTTCTAAAATTTTTTAACACAAACCACTAACCTCGTCCTGGTGAGTGATCCATAGACAAATAAATATTACATCTGGAAGGTATAATTTTTTTGTGCTATATATATATATATATATATATTCTTAGAAAAGAATACATTAACCATATAGATGAAGATTTTCAAATTATACTAGATTTAATTATTTAAGTCTAAGTCAAGGTCTAAAACAATATTAGGATGGTTATCATATTATTCAGAGTCCATTTATTTTTGTGTTTCAAAAATATTTTTGAAAAAAATTAATTTTTTTTTTACTTCAAACTAAATTTTTTTATATTTTAAGATTATTTCAATATACTGGAGTTAAAAATAACTTTTTTTTAAATATATTATTTTAATATATTTATAAAATTATTTTTAAAAAAAATACTATTATTACACTCCAAACAACCTCGAGTAGCATGGCAATGATGAGCATGCCATGAAAGGAGTCTCGTGCTTTGGTATTTGTACGGCGAGGATGGCTAATGTATTTATCCAACTTCTATATTTAACGAGGATTATGCAATCATAGATACATTATTTTCTTCCATTCTCACGTGAGTTGAAATTATCCATAAAGAGCAATGCTAGATTTTTCGAAAATCATGTGATGAATAGATTTTCTCAAATTATTTCCACTTTTGGATGACTGGTCGCCCACCTCAACCCCGCGTGGAAAATTTTGGAGGAAGCGATTCCGGTCACGACACACCATGAATTTAGAATATCCTCTTATTTTACTTTTTATTAAATTAATTTTATCCTTTCCTTCCGGCCAACCATCCCACTAAACAGTCCGATCCCTTTTCACTTTCCACCCTCCCAAATAACCATTCAATCCAGGCGCCGAGAATAGCTGCGAGGAGCCAAAGTGGAGAATGATGTTCGTCGTTTCGTGCTCCGAAAGGAAGATATTCGTGTAGTGCATGTATTAAATTAATATTTTTTTATGATTTTAATATGTTAATATTAAAGATTAAAAAAATAATAATATATATTTAAATAAAAAGCACACTTCACCGCACTGATTATCCATCCCCGTATCAATTAAGTCATTAACCTTTGAAGCTTGTCAATTTTAAAATGTGATCGTTCCTATGTCGTTATTGTTAAAATCAAATATATAAGTGGCGAAATTGAGATTTATTCCAATAAAAATAATTTTATAATTTTGTTTTTGACTTAAAAAACAAGCTTTCATCTCGTTGAACAGGCAAATCTAAGATTCATCACTCCCCCTTTCAATTCGTCGAAACATGAGAGGAGATTTTCCTCCCCGTTAACTCTCACTTCCGTTTGATTTTCCTTTTGAGCCAAAGAGTACGTTGGCTCGTCTGGGTTAAAAATATTTTTTTATTTTAAATTAATTTTTTTATATATTTTAAAATTGTTTTAATGTGTCAATATCAAACATAAATTTAAAAAATTAAAAAATATATTCATTATCACACAATACAAAATAAATAGTTAGGGTTGGTCAAACAACATTTGTCTCGAATTTAAATTTTTAGTTTTTTTATTGTTTTAATGTGTTGATATTAAATATAAATATTAAAAAATAAAAAATTATATTTTTAAATAAAAAAATTAAAATACAACATCAACCACGCTGTCTCCTTGCTTTTCCTCCCTCCCAAACTTATTTAGCTTCCAACTAGTTTAGAGGTCCACATTACCTGATAGGTCCACATAGTTTCAGCTTTTTGCAATTTTGAATCATGATAGCTTAATATATCATGCTTAAGAATGGCAACTAGTTGTGAAAATTATGCTTCAAACTCCCTTCTAAATGTCATGTTCTGGATAGAAGCCGTGATTAAAAAATATAATATTTACTTAATGTTATATTTTTTATATATTTTATCTTAAAATTGCAATAACATAAATCATGTTGTTTTATTAAAAAAAATTAACCATGTTATTTTCAAAAAAAAAATAATTTTCCATGGTAATACAAGAAAGAAAACTTAAATTAATCGACATGTTAGGGCTGGTCTGGTAGGGCCATCCTCTCGATTCATGCTTTTGATATAGTTATGATAATTTTTTAAATAATTTTTTATATTAAAATATATATTAATAATTTTTTATTTTAAAAAATTATTTTTAATATTATCACATTAAAATAATTAAAATATATTAAAAATATATTAATTTAAAATAAAAATAAATAAATTCTGGTAAAAATATTTTTAATACACGAAATATATCAACAAGCAGTTGCTTTAAATTAATATCGTGTTCATATTTTCTATGCATCTCCCCCCGACCCCTCAACCCCTCTAGAAAAAAAATTCCGATGACTCAGTCAACGACTGTGATCCTTTTTATTTTCTTTCAATTGCAATTTATTACGCAACAATCTCCTCCCAGCTTCCTTCCTCTTTTTGTCAACGTTCTTATTAAATTTGCAACTTTGTGTTCAATAACAAGCTGTCGATAGTGGCGGAGCCACATGGGTGGAAACGACGCTATTGGCCCATTATTATTATTTTTTAAAATAATTTTTTTAACTATTTATTAGTTTTTTATATATACTAATAAGTTATTGAAAATATTAAAATTTATAATAATTTATAAATTTATTAAATTAATATATATACAAGTAATATTATATACTCATAAATATGAATTTTAATAAATTAATAAGTATTTTATTATAAATTTTATATGAAAAATACTAGTAATGAATTATTATTAAAAATAAAGTATATGACAGTTATAAAATTAAAAATGTAATAAATAAATTTAAAAACATTTAATATTTACATCCAAACCACTTATATAAAATAATAAATAATAAAAACAATATTAAATTATGACAATTTCTTTAAATTATAATTTTAAATATTATATATTAGTATAAAATTATCATCAAAAACTTTTATGATCTTTAAAATATTTAAAACTAAATAAAAAAAAGTTATTATTTATAATGAAAAAAATATTTTTAATGAGATTAAAAATAAAATTATTATAAAATATTTTGAAAATATAAAATTTTGAAAATAATAATTATAAAGTAAATGTTTTTATTTTAAAATTAATTTTTTTATTTTAAAATTAATTTTTTTATTTAATAAATTCTAAGTCCCGCTACCAGTGGATGGCCTGCCTGACACGATAACTTTCACCATAACCATACAAACAAGGGAAGCTGCCTTGTAATTTCGTGGGACCATAGCAGTCCAGATTGCAAACTTTGATAAGATTGAAAGGACGTTGCTAATTTAGTCGTAGCCGCCATTGCAGCTTCTTCGAAGTCTCCATGTATAGTTTTCTAAAGGGCGGGGTGCTTTATCGTGCAATTTCTTTTGATATTGGTGTTTGACGACGACGAGTGTGATGGTGATTATGTTTTGAGGCGGTGAGGAGAATGCTTGCATTATTGCATAACTATTTTTTTTGCTACTTGAGCCAAGCAATGTTCTTGCATGTTCTTCGTCTGCTTTTGTTTTGTTCTTGCCCGTACGAAAACTGGTATTAGTTTCTTAAGATCGTGAGCTTCGGAAATGTCCAGATAACTGCGCTAAGATATTTTAATATCCATCAAATCATTTGAATTTAAGATATCTATCCCCACGACAATGACAGAATAATTTTGAACATCCACGAACAAAAAAATTTCTTTTGATAAATATTTATACTTTATTAAATATTATTAGAATAAAATTATATTTTATATTTTTTTATGAAAAGAGAAGATTATATATAACCGTAGGACTTTCAAAACAAATATTTGTAATTTATTTATATACAGAATATTTTTCTTTAAAAAAATATTTATTTAAATATCAGATAATTCAACCTTCATCAAATAATTTTTTTTACATATACTAGCTATAAATTATTATAACTTATCAAATATTAAGTATAAGCTACCAACAATTATTTAACTAGAAAAAATAGATAAAATTATTATAATTAATTATTCAATTCAAAAAATTTATTTTTAAATTAATTGAATTTTTAAAAAATACATATTAAATAATATTTATCTAATTTTATTTATTAAAAATAAAATAGTATTTTCAAGATACATAATACTTGACACGCTTCGTTTAACACATCAGCCGTCAACTAGCAACTAAGAAACGCATTTTCGATATCATCAAAATCCTTGCGTTAGCCATTATCTAAACCCTATAATGTTACAAGAACAGGTGTATAATGTTACAAGAAGAACAGGTGTACTTCCATCAGAAAATTAGTTTGCTTGAAGTGTTTGTAGAGTTGAACATGTCCTTTGGCACATGATGTCCAAATTAACTTAATTTATCAAATGGCCGGACAAGTTCATAGCCCTTTTCGTAAGTAGTCGTCGGTGCGTGTCGTATACGACCAAGCTGAACCTGGTCCAATTCATGTGAAATTAATCGAAACGAGCAACCGGGTTGTCTCTGCCGACCTCGAGTATTCTAACCCATGCAGAGGTATCTCTTGCCATTGATGCACAAGTCCATTCTTTTTGAAAACCTGGAAATTAGATAATACAACCATGCCGTCCAAGCATCTGCCGACAAGCTCCAAAAAAAGTTCTGAAAAAAGCTGGAAGGTATCACTAGAAGCCGTGGCCCTTTGCCTTTAATTATGTGTTCCACATTGTAATATCTTTCATTGTCGATACAAGATCAATAAAGAGTAAAAGTATAACCTTTAAATAATAATAATAATAATAATATCTTTATTCGGTGTTTAACTTTTATATTTATATCAATTTATTTTTTGAAACCAGATTTTAAAGAGTAACTAATAAGAGAGATTACTGTTTACTCCAAAACATAATAAAATTTCTTTGAAATGCAGCTCTTGTATGAATGAATGAATGAAAAAATATTATTTTAATTTTTATAAAATTCTGTGTTTTAAAAAGCAAATTAGTATCAGTATATAACGCAACTTAACAAACTGAACGTATCATTCTGTCTCCAATTATTACTTCAATGTCAAGTATATCGCATAAAAAAAGAAGCAATTTTACCTCTAATTACATGCTTTACAAGTTTATTTGACAGAAAAAAATAATTATAGTATTACACTTATTAGTTAAGGAATGAGAGAGGAGATGTTTGGTTTACCATACTCTAACAGCTAAAAATATTTATTTTATTGTTAACAAGTCTGTCTTAAAAAATAGAATTTCATAAAAATAATCTTGAAGTTTCACCTTGCTAAACAAAAGGTGAGCGAAGCTTGGTGAAGTTCTTAAATTTATTTTGTCTATTTTATTGATTTTTAAATGTTTTGAAGTTAAAATAGATATAATTCGGCTCCTATGATATTTTGTAGGTTTTTTCATATAAAACAAGTTCAAAATAGTTTTACGGGGCCAAGAATCCAAAACCCAAGTTATTAGCTATCTCTGTAATCGGGAAAAAAAAGAAAAAACAGAGTTTCAATTGAAGAGATACATTTCCTTTCTTAAATCAAATGATTGACATTTTTTTTTTAATATTTATTTTAACAGATTTTAGTTTTTTATTAAAAAAATATGATACTAATAAAAAAACATGTTTTTTTATTGTTAAAACAAACAAAAAAATACATTAACAAAAAAAATAAAAATTCACCTAATATATATATATTTCATTTTCAAGATTTAAATTGCTGCTTTTCTTAAAAATATATATTTTAATTTCAATGTAAATAAATAAATAAAATTTGATTTTAAAAAGTAAGAACTACCCCCACAACATCGTGCAAGGAAAAAAAAAACTAATAATTTGCTATCATCAATAATAAAATTACCATTGTTAATCAGTATTTTTATCACCATTAACAATAATATAGATGTTGATAATTATGATGATAATAAATATCCTTAAAAAAAGTAAGAATTTTTTTGGAATTTTTTATTTTAAAAATACTTATTTAGCAAAATATCAAAATAAAAAAATGAAAATAAAATATCAAAGATTCTCAACACATCTTTGACTCAAAACAGATTGGGTTGGATGGGGCTGAGGCTAATGCCAGCCCGGCCTCAATTTTTATTTGGTTTTTTAGATGGAATCGAGCCAGCAAGTCCAACCTGGTTACTGGCCCAAGCTAGTGACCCGGCTGGCTGATCACTCGTGCATCAGGTAATGCACGCTTTGCACGGCAAGGAGGTAATTAAAATTGCAAAACGGGGGAGAGCGGAAACTTACCTAGTTCGCAGAAACTTTGCTCGAAACTGCAGGTGCTGGGCGAAGCTCCTGTCTTCAGCTTCCTTCCTGCTCCTTGTTCTTTCTGTCTATCTCATTGTCTGCCTGGAACTGGAGTTTGATGACGAAGACAATGGCGCAGATGTGTTGATTGGACAAAGCTAACTTCTCTCATCCTCTGTTTCTATCTCTGTTGCATGCTCCTGTTTCTGGTCTGTTGTTCCCGTTTTTCTGTGTGCTGTGTAGCTTCGTTTCCGTCGTCTGGTTTTTCTTTGGTTTGCTCTCCGTACTCTCTGTTTGCCTCGGTTATCGTCCTCCTCCCCTCTGTTTCCATTTCCCTGGTTCATCCTTTTCTCCCCCTCTGTTTGTGTCTATGTTCTTCTTCGTTCCCGTTCTAGTATCCCTCTGGTTTTTCTGCCTTCCTGAAACGGTTTCTGAGGAAGAAGGCAATGAATAGTTTTTTCCCCTCTGAAAACGGCTCCATTTTTCCAATTCAAACGGCTATTTTCGATTTGATCATAGGATGTATGTTATTTTGTAATCAAGCTCCTGGATAAATTATAATTGTATCTCTAGATTTTATCGCCATTTACAAGAAAGTCCTTGTTTGTTTTGCATCATTCAATTTAGTTCTTACTCGGCTCTAAATTTTGATTTTTCAATTAAACATCTAATTTTATTAATTAAATTAATTTTAAATTCAATGAAGTCCCTAAAATTTTAATTATTGATCAAATTGACTCTAAACTTTAATATTTTTTCAATTAAACCTCTAATTTTATTAATTAAACTAATTTTAAGTTCAATTAAATCCCTAAACTTTTAATTATTGATCAAATTGACTCTTAAATTTATAATTCAATTCTTATTAATCCTTAAATATTCAATTTATACTGTCTTAACCCAATCTTCCCAATCTTCAATTTTATTTTTATTTAAAAAAAAAACTTGGATTATGACAAAAATAATAAAAAAAAACAGTATTTTCAATCCAAAGTCTGAAAGAATTCAGACTCACCCCAACTCTGGATTGATTTCTTTAAGATTATCGATTTTAGAATTTATTTTAGTTATTTTATATTATATTGGCATTTCAATGGTCAGTTTCTATTTTTTCTTTCAATACCTTTTTCATTTTAAATTACAACGTTATATACATGCATAAAACTTACCCTCTCTCTATGTATTGTAAAGAAAATGGTTATTATGGACCCATGTTCTCAACTGAGGTTGTGGAAAAATTGTTAATTGTACATATAGTTTACCAAATTACTTATAGATTAAATAAATAAATACAGGATATGCAGATAAAATATACTGTTTTATTGGCATTAATAATAGTGGTAACAATAAATTGAGAAATCCTAACGTCCTCGGGTTATAATTACCAACATTTATAATGAGATACAAATAAAAGGACAAGACAGGGATATCAAATACAGAACAAAGATTAAAAAAAATAATCTATTAATGTATATTTATATAAAAAAATCCTAACTCTGAGTATGTTTTTTTTTTACTAATTTTTGATAGTTTAGATGTATTAATAAAAAAAATTAAAATAATATATATTTATATAAAAAATACTTTAAAAAATATTATGTGTTACGATACCAATATGTCCTAACTCCATTGTGATTAGAACTCGTAACTTGAAAATAATCTCTACTCTAAAATAATAAAGCGTGAACATTCATAGACTGCGTATATATTAATTTTATAAAATAAATCCTCGGAAAAATGTCTGCTTTCAAGGAGAATAAAAATAAAAATGAAAGTGGTGGCTAGTTGTTCACAAAACAATCAGAAAGCAACCATCATCATCCTCGCAAATTCCTCGAAACTAACTAGACCATCACCGTCCACATCAGCCTCTCTTATCATTTGTTCAGCCTCTTCCTCCGTCAGCCTCTCTCCCAAATTCATCATCACTTGTCTCAGCTGTAGATTATCAACACTGTGTGAAAATCTAAATAAATTTTATTAAACAAAATCAATTTTTGTTTGTGTATTTTAAAACTATTTTTTAAAAATTATTTTTTTTTGTTTTTTGTTTTTAAATTATTTTTTTATGTATCAAATGTAGTTTTCTCTTTTACCAAAAATTTTACTATAAGAAGAAAGTAGAGATCAAAATAGAGTAAGTTTAGGAATATCCAAAAGGCAGTGGCGATGATCTTCACCTCAGTGGCCGAAATATATCCGTCTTGGTTCCTATCAAAAACTTTGAAAGCTTCTTTTAGTTCCTCAGTAACATTTTCCTGCAAGAATTACATTTACATTAATCCTATATATAGTCTATGAGAAAACAATGAGCATTCCCATATATATAAAAGCAAACCGACAATGGGTGTGTGTGTGTATTTTGTGCTTGTTTGATATCACATTTTTAACTATAGCTAGATATATTTTAAAAATATATTTATCATAAAAAAATATTAAATTAATGTTTTAAAAAAAAATTAAATGATTTTAATGTTACAATATTAAAAAAATTTAAAAATATTTCAATATATTTTCAAACAAAAATTACATTTTATCACGTTAACAATAAAGCATTTTTTTTATCGTGTTTCAACAATATTATTTTTATATTTTCAATTACCTCCTGCTTTCTCCCCATGACGTTCAAGAATTCTTCAAAATCCAACGTCCCATTTCCGTCAAGATCAACGTCACATAACATGTCTTGAATTTCTTCTTTCGTGGGACGTCTATCCAATGACTGGACAATGGTTGCCAGTTCTTCCATTGTAATGAAACCTATACGTTACAAATGACATTAATATATATTTTTTTTTAAAAAAAACAATATTTTCGAGCTGAACCCCGACTGAAATACGATGAACTCTAGTTATGAGCACAGTCCAGGTGTCTATATATTCTTGGCATGGATAAATCTTGGAACCAATTGACGACGATAATTTCCTAACATGGTCTCCATGCATGACTGTCTAATAAATAGAACTTCTCATAAAATAAAAGTAATAAAACACAAATAATAAACAGAAATCAAATAAATAATGTGACAACGAGGTTCTCAATTATTGAACAAAAATAAAATACGAGTGTAGAAGGACGCACCATCTGCGTCCTTGTCGATCAAGCAAAAGGCCTCTCGGAACTCAGCAATCTGTTCTTCTGTCAGAGAATTTGCCATCCTTTTTTTTCCTTAGAGATTCAAAACAAAACTCTCTTGTTTGCCGGTAGATGGAAAATATGAGCAACGAGGAAAGAAATTTATATGGAAGCTTGAGCTTTAGGGTTTAGGCATGAAGGCCTCCCAAAGAAGGGTAGAAATTAAAAATTATTCAGGGGGGCAGATTGAAACAGTCATACACGCTTTAGTCGATGATTTCCATTCAAAGGTAGAAAAAATCTAGAACAGAGTCGGAAATCAACGCTTGAATGGGCGAGATTTCAATGCCCCACTTTCATAATCTACCGGGCGTCTGTGTCTGTGTCTGTGTCTGTGTCTTGACCCTTAAAAATGTCGTCTACGCGGTGACTTTTTTTCCTTTGCACGTGATTTCCCGTGAAACCTTTTGTTCCGTTCAAAATACGACAACATTTAAAATTTAATTAAATTGTTGGAGACTAGTAATTAGTATTTAATAATTTAAATAGTTGCTCGCATGAATCTCCGCTGGTGGACCGAGTCGGAACATGTGTACAGAGCAGTGTAAAGTGACTGTGAGAGGATATGGAGTTTAATTATAAATGAAATATTTTTAAAGATATATTTTTATGCATATCTTATAAATGAAGCATTGTAAAATCTTCATTTTGTACTTAGAAGAGCAATTCTCGTTTCATAAGGTATAATTTATAAATATATCTTTTTTATTTTTTTTATTAAATAAGAGTTTTAGATTATTATACAAATAATTTTTATACTCTGACTGATTCTCTGTGTGTGTGCGTACACTACTCACGAGTAGGTAACTCAGTGTTCTCAGTCGATCATATATTTGCATGTGGGTTGAAAAATACTAGTGGTAAAATTCTAACTAAAGACATCCTGTTTCTTTTATTAACTCGTTATCACTTTATTATTGTCACTTTCAACTACTAGCTCAATTATATAATCCTGTATAATATTATAGTATAATACTAGTTTTTATCTACTCATATGATGTTGTATGATAGTTCTTGAAATAGATATTTTTATAGATAAATTATAATTTAAACTCTTGAAAAAATATATTTTTATTAAATAAATTATTCTTTTTTATCCATTTTTTTACCAAAACATTATTTTTATTAATAGCTTTTTTTTCAATTAAAAGTAAGGGTAATTAAAGATTTTTTTTGTAAAAATTAGAATAATTTAAAATAAGAAGGAAAAATGTATCTTTTCAATCCAAACTACATTTTCTTATTAATACATCTCTTTTTTTAAATAGAAACAGACATGCTTTTTTTATCACAAACATTATTTTTAAAATTAAAAAAGTTATCATGGTTTACAAAGCAAGTTTTAATAGAAAAAATAAAAATCATGTCTCAATATTTTGTTGCAATTGAAAAGAAAAAATATTGATTCTATAATTTTTTTGCAAACCAATTAATTGTTTTTTGAAAAAAACTAAAAAGGAAAAATAAAAACTAAAGGGTTGCATTAAGGCTGTTAGGTGTCTCTGCTTAGATGATTAGATCTATATACATGACCCTGTACAAAGAAGTCCAAGCATGTGTAGGCCTTCAAAACCAAGTCTAGACACCTGACTTTTTGGTTTTTTTTTTTCCATATATAAAGTAGGTTGTTCATCATGTTTTATTTATAAATAAATAACTAGATGTGTCGATTATAGAAACATATAATGCATTGTTTATTGATAAAGATTCTTGCAATTGAATATGGCTGAAAAGTTTTTAAAAAAAATCGTAAAACCATATTTTTATTTTTACTTTAAAACACCTTAAGCATCTAAAAAAACTCATTTTTTTTTATCTCAATACACTCCTAAATTTGAAAAAACAAATAACAATAAACCAAATAAAAAAAAAAATTGAGCCTTAATTTAGTTTCTCTAACGAGATGAAAGTTCAAAAAATCTCAATGGTATTCTTCTTGTTAAGAAGAATCCAATGACACCAATATCAATTTTTTTTTTTGTCTTAGAATGTGACTAATTGATTACTTTCTTTCCCCTCATCTCCTCTATTTTTCTATGATTTTTTTTCTTGTCTCTAAAAAAACAAGAATTAAACATGCAACAATTGAAGCTTACAATTAAAACATAAAATTCTAAAATTAAAAGGACCAAAAAATAAGTGTATTGTCATCTTTACCTTCCAATTCAAGCATATTAAAGTTGTGTTTGAACAACAAAAATCAATACTCAAATGGATTCAAGAACGTGATATATGCAAACTTTTAATTGAATAAAAATGATATGATAAAAGGTATAATCCATGTGCTAAAGTATAGTTAAGAGACACAAAAAGATTCAAAATAAAAATACTTCTATAAAAAGGGAAAAAAGAAGAAGAAAAACTGAAATCAAAATACAAAAAAGAAGAAGATGATAAACCTGTTTTTTTCTAGGGAGGGGAGACAAAAGAAAAGGGTCTCCTAGCGACAATCCTTCTAGTTAATACCAACACATATTATATTATATTATATTAAGAGAAAGAGAATACAACAATGCATTTAATGTGATGACAAAAGGATTGGCTATTCCATCAGAAGGCGTTGCATGCATCTCCCACGTGATTGCCTGTAAGAAGCACATACCAAACACTTTTTTGATTGATATATAATAATCCATGTTTAAAAAAATTATATTACCCTTCATTAAACACGTGAAGAGAAACCAGGAAATACAAAAAAAAAAAAACTAATTTTAAACACCAATAATTGTGTGTCTTGTAGTTATGCATGTATGATTGTATAAATTTATAAACAAAAATAGGTACGTAAACTCTCCAAAAAAGATTTTTGTTTTTTAGATTAACGTGGGTGTTCGGGCAGCTTGCGTGCACCACGACTAATTCCACGAGCCTTGAAGTTAATGACCATATAAGCCTCCAGTGACCATCATATGAGCAATTAAGGACTCGAACTTGAGACCACAGAGAAAGCAAACTCCTTGATCTTAAGTCCTTACCATTTGGCCACCACCTAGATGATTCCAAAAAAGACTTTAATGAGCAGAGTAGCAGTATTGGTAAATAAAAATCGTTATTAAAATGTATACAAGTATAAAGTAAACATACCTTGCATTTTAGTTGTTTTGGTATGGAATTAATTAATACACAGCTACAATAAATTTAAAACTCCAACTAATCTTTAAACACTTGAAGGGAAAGCAGGAAATACAAAAAAAAAAAAAAACTCATTTTAAACATCAATAATTTTGTGTCTTGTAGTTACGCACGTGTGATTATACAAATTCATAAATAAAAATAGGTACGAGAACTTTCCAGGAAAGACTTAATGAGTAAAGCAGCAATATTTGTAAATGAAAATCGTTGTCTTCTCTATCCATATAATGTTACGGAACATAAGTCAGAGGTGGAGAACTTTTGGATGAAATTACCTTCTTTTTTTTTTGTATAAATCTAAAACATTCCTGTTGATTTTTTTATCCTTTTTTAAGAAAAAATTAACATTATAGATTAAATTTTTATTTAACAAGACTAGTTCAAATTCAATTCTAAAATTTTATCAAGCGCATTAAATTGTCAAAAAAATATTAGAAGAAGAAAATATCAACAAATCAAATATCACAAACATCAAATGAAAGGATCATATTTGAAAAAAAAAATTGAATAATAAAAATAAAAAATAAAAGAACAACATTATTCATCAATTATTGCATCAACAATGAAATAAAAGAGCATGTAGAATAATACAAAATGAAAAATTAAAATTTTATTTTATTTTTTTAGTACTAAATATTAATTGTTATTAATGTGTAATAAAAATTTACATATAGCAAAGCAAAAATACAACTATAATTGTTAAATTTGGCTCATCTTTATAGGTTGATTTAAAAAACATTGGACTTATATCTTGTCTTAGCTTTAATTTCTAGTTCATTGAATATGACATTGATTCTACAAAACTTGTTTTGCATGACTAAGTTTTTAATGACTTGGTTAACTAGTTTAAAGTTTAGTTAATATCTTATAAAAAAAAACAAGTTTCAAATTTTTAATAAAGATAGTCGAGCCAAATTAATCTAATAACATATGGATTAATCTAATGACCTGATTACCCTTTTTTTTCTTGAGGTTAGTTTTTAAATCGAATATAATAAATATAAATTTAGTTGTAATCTACAATAAGAATCATGGATTAACATATAATAAAGACAAAAATACAATTGTCATTTATAATATGAATTGCATTAATGATTCTTTTAATAACAATTTATTAGCTTATGGCTAAATATTGTTAATGTGAATGTTATTCATATAATGGGTGTTAGGTTTTATATATGTGTGTATGCTTTGCAATAAATCTTTGTATTCTAAGTGTTATTTTGTTTTCTAACCAAATAATAGTGATGAGTTATCTAATCTTGTAGAATTCAAGACACGTTAGATTTTCTTGTGAAAAAGTTAATTTAGAATAACTTAGTTAAATAAACTTTATGAAAAGTGGTAATTGACATAAACTAAAGATTACATACTCAACTCACATTATAGATCAGAGTTGATTTCTTTTAATAAACTTAAGTGAGGTTTCTATAATGGTATAATAACAAAAAAAAAATTAAAAAATTAAAATAGTTTATTATAATACTATTCATATGAATAATAAACTATGTTGATATATTTATTTTTATTATTTGATTAAGAGATTCATGTTGTTGTTCATTAGTTACATACGTGAGAGCAATGTTGAGGTCTCAAGTTTAAAACTTGAGGGTGTAGTTTTTTTTTATAAACAACAAACAACTAGATTAATATATATTTTAATTGTTTGGTTAACAACTCTGTGTTTTAGCTCTGTGGTTGAAGTAATGATAGTAATCTATAATAAGAATCATATATTAACATACAATAAAGGTAAAAATACAACTAGTATCTACTGAATTGCATTCACAATTCTTTTAACAATAAGCTAGTAGCTGATAACTGAATATTTCTAATGTGAATGTTATTAGTTTTATAAGATCTAGTTTTCTTGCTCGTGACTTACAATAAATCGCCGAGTGCTGAATGTATTTAGTTTTTCAATCAAAGAATGACAATAGGCCATCTAATTTTGTAGAGTTCAAAACAAATTAAATTTTCTAGTGAAAAAACTAAATTCAAAGTAACCTAATCAAATCAACTTCACGAAAAGTGATAGTTAAAACATACTAGAGATAACATTCTTAACTCACATTATACATAAAAAGTCAATTTTACTAATAAACTTACTTGAGGTTTCTATATTTTATTGTTTGGTTAACAAATTAATGTTATTGTTTAATGGTTAACATGTGAGAATAACATTGAGGTCTCGAGTTTGAAACTTGTGGGAACAATATTTTCTTATGAATGATAAATGACTAGGTTAACATATGTTTTTTGTTACTTAATTAACAACTTTATGTTGTAGCTCGGTGGTTAACACATTAAAATGATGTTGAAGTTGCGAGTTTATGATTTGGAGCAATATTTTATTCTAAACAATAGACAACTTATTGTGGATGAAAAATACAACCCAAACACATTAATTTATCTTTGACCCATATGTTACAGATTTTTTAACAAGACCTGTATATTTTATGATTTCTAGTTGATTTTAACATTTAATATTAGGTTGATTGTGAATTAGTTTTTATATTTTTTTAATTATATTATAAATAAAAAAAATAATTCAATTTAATAAAGTTCATAACCTGAATTGTAAGTTTTGTTTGTTGATTGAGTTGAACATGAACCATTTGTTTTTCTTTCTTCTTTAGATTTATCTTTAGACCTACTTAGTGAACAAGATTACATAGAGTTGACTTTTATTCAATTTAATTTAAAACCTAGTTTAAGAAAATACTTAGGTTTGAGTTTTTCAAGTTTGAACTGATATGACAAATTTAATGACAATGTCATAAATTTTTTAATGATCTATATTTTTTTTTATGTTTTAAAAATTTAAGGTCTAACTTATAGTGAAAGCATAAATGATCAATATGTGAAATGTTAGACATGTTCATGTTATATATGTTGATGATGCTATCCTATTTATTTTTTATTGCACTCAATATTAAATTATCAACTTAACCTTTTAACATTAAATAAAATATTTTTATTAAATGAGTGTTTAAGAGTATAATAATTTATACTCTTAAGTGTGTTTCACTTGAAGAAGAATACTCTATCAATGTATTTTTATAAGTGGCAAACATGTAGAAAATCAAAATAATTTAATATGTATTTTTTATATATAGATAAACATGCGTGTGTGTGATTTTTATGTAGTGTTGTTTTTTATGAACTTTTTCTTATAAAATCTAAGAATATATAGCATTGTAAAATATTTATAAAATATCAATATAAAAACAAGTAAAAAGGTATGGTTTATGAATAGTATCATGTATATTACTATTCATGAATTATAAACCAAGGTTAGTGAGCTCAGTCACAAGAACCTCTGTATATATTTTTTATATGTATATATTATAAATAAATATAAAAATTTTATATTAATTAATTAATTAATTAAACACTCGCAAATCCATGATTAAAAAAAAAACTCGGAAACAAACGGATCCCGGCGTCGTCTTCACCCGTTGTATCCACGAACCTCCTCGGTTCAAATGGACTCGAAGCTCTCGAAGCTGAATTGAACTTGTTCATAAGTGTAACTCTCGAAATTGAATTGAATGACGGTGTTTTCACATGTTGTTTTTTCAAATGGACGGCAGCTCATGGCTGGCCCATAGGTGACATGAGACACGGATTGTATCTGACTACTAACGGTTCTAAGCAAAAAGCCCAAATAACAGACGGTTCAACACGTGGCGCTCAGATAAAGGAGCAATCATGTATCCCCACGAAAAACCTCTTCCCTGCGAAACACGAGAATGTACCCCAGCTCACTAAACACGTAAAAACTGTACCAAAACCTCGCAGGGCACACGCTCAGCTCAGCCAAAAAACATACATTGCTCGCTCGTCGGCTCACGTTTGCGGCCGCTGTTTTTTCTTTTCTCCAGTTGTAACTCGCTAGTCCACTCAGAGCCGAGTTAAGTTAATCACGTAATTAAGGTAACATCGAAAAGCCATCTCGCTCTGAAATCTTCTACTAATCTCCTTGATTTATTTTTTCTTTCAAGATATTCGAGCATTTTAATTATAATTAACTCTTGTTCCACTTTACACGTTCGATGAATTTAAAACGAAAAAAGCCTGATTCTATTGTTTTCTGGGATTGAATCTAAGATTCAGGGTTTAGGGTTTAGGATTTTTCTAAAATAGCAGGCTGCATTTCTAAATTAAATTCTAATCTTGTGCTGTTGTCTAGTGTTTTAGATAGAGTAGAGATGAACAAGAAGAAGAATCCTCTCGTATTCTTAGATGTGTCCATCGACGGAGATCCTGCCGAAAGGATTTTTATCGAGGTAATGCGTTTTCTTAATCTTCTGTATTGGAAGGTAACTGAAGTTTGTTTTTTCAGCATCAAGATAAAGATAAAACCTGTTTCATTTGAATGGACAGCTTTTCGCAGATGTTGTCCCCAGGACTGCCGAGAATTTTCGGGCACTCTGTACAGGTATTTTGAATCTCTTTCTCACATTCTTACGATTCCTTTATCAGTTTGTACTCGTCGTCTTTTGGCTTTAAGAAAAGCTGCTGAAGGCACTGGTGCTATGAACTTTTGCCTGTAATTTAGCATTCATGCCAAGAATGAAAGAGTCTGATTTTAATTTCTGATCTGCTAAGTTATGGAAGCTTATTTCAATTCATAATATCCTATTCCACTTCCAAATTGTTTTCCTGCTTGATTATAGATGTAATACCTTGTTCTTCTTTCTTTTGTGGCCCAAGTTACTTATTCTTTAAGGACAGTGTTTCAAAATGTCTCCCTCCAATATACCTTATTGAATTTTGATAAGCAGTTCACTCCTTGTAACAATTTAAGAAAATGTGCATGATTTTTTTATGGATATTCTTGGGTAGGACAAGGAACAAAGGACTAGGATGTATTGACATGATAGTGGCCAAAATGTTCACTAAACTGTAAGAATGTATATTTAACTTCTAATTAGTACACATGTCTGGACTCTGGAGAGTGATCTGCATTCAAAAGGATCAGAAACAAGAAATCTTATGTTATAAATTGGAATACCAACTCCATGAGCATGCTGTCGTTTAAAGCTCTCCGGATTCCTAATATATCTAAATGGAAGTTTGCACTATAATGTCACCTTAAACCACATTAAGAGAACTGAAAATTCGAAAATGGTGAACAACTTATGCTTTTGATGGGATCAAAATGGGTGACATTGTGTATATGAATTTAATAGCAAGTACATTGAATTGCCTGGTCAAACTTGTTCCCCTTTTTGGTAATCCTTTGAAAATTTTATCATGGTGCTGAGAATACTGGACCTCTCCATGTGGAAGGGGATGCAACTGAAAAGGATGGTTGTCTTTAGCATTTGCATTTCCTTTTAGCAGGACATTTCTTTTTTCAGAAATTCTGGCCGTGACTGGTCAGCTTTGTGGTAGTATGGCTATATCTCTTGTCAGTGCTGCCACAACAAAAAGATGTTTTCAATCTGTTATTATAGTTCTGCAATTTTAATTTGGATGTTATCCTTTTCTTTTTGTTGGCATTAGAAATGAGTGGCATAGTTTCTCTTGATTGAATTTTCTTCTTTGCTAGTCAATATGTTTGAAGGTGTTCCTTTTTAGTTTAACTAGCAGTGTGGTGGATTTCACCTCTATTTGTTGTCCGTTGTAGGTGAAAAGGGTATTGGAAAAACCACTGGGAAACCTCTACACTACAAAGGCTCTTCTTTCCATCGAATAATCAAAGAGTTCATGGCCCAAGTATGTTTTTTTCCCTTGTGAATAAGTGTTACTGCAAGATATTGTGATGCTTGTCTTTCGATTATAAGTAGTTTTGTTGCAAATTTTTAAACATTGTCAAGCTATTGGCAAAAGCTACCTGGTTTCTCTCACTGCTTGCTTTCCATTTTTAAGATTTTCTAAGTTTTCATATTTGTTTGAGAAGACAGGTTTTTATCTCTATGCACATGTTCTTGAATCCCAATGTTATGGACGCCATAGGATCTCTTGTCCATAAACTGATATGGTCAAGCTTTGATACCTGCGCACCAAATAATTTTCAGGAGATCATTTTTTGGCGGGGAACTTACTGATTGCCATAATCAATGAGTTAAATAATTGACTTGATGTATGCTTCTGAACATGTCGAATACTTGTAAATACTGAACTCTGGTTCTTTGACCTATCATCAATTTTTTTGTCTTCTAACATGTCATGCTTAAAGATTACTTATCTACAAATATTTCTTGGCTGTTATATTTTTAAATCACCAACTTTGATTTTGCAGTATGAATTTATGACGCATCAACTTGTGGATAAACTTGTACATTCAGTAGATGTTGTTTATGTGCCCCCCTATACAGCTGTATCCTGGTTTCTTGATTGTGCAAATAATTAGTATGCCTACTCTGTATATGTTGTTTCTATGAGATCAAAATTCTGCACGGCTATTTAACTGGATCCATTGTTTGGGAGATGGAATAACAGAGTACATCGAATTACACAGATCAAAAGTTATTGCAATCAGAGGGTAGCTTCTGTCTATAAAATAGTGCTGCAGAAAGAAGCAAGTTATTTAGGTTTTTGTATATATGATTAAGAGCAAAATTTTCAATCAATTTTCTTGTCCTGACAGGGTGGTGACTTTTCGAAGGGAAATGGTACACTTTTTGACTCCATATGTTCTCTATCCTGCTAATGAATCATGTTTCTCTGTTTGAGCCCATACTCTTGGCCAGACTAATAAGGTTGAGGTTCGACCTTTAATTGGTTTGCAGGCACTGGTGGAGAAAGCATCTATGGAGGGAAGTTTTCAGGTAATCTTCCGTGTTTAATCATCTGTGCGCTTGCAACGATGGATTCCTCCCATCATTACTTCTTATAAAAATTTATGCTCTTGTTTTGTAGATGAGAATTTTATACTGAGGCATGAAGGAGCAGGTCGTCTCTCTATGGCAAATAGTGGTCCAAACACAAATGGTTCCCAATTCTTCATAACATTAAAGCCTCAGGCCCATCTTGATGGGTATTTGACCTTCACTTGTTCCGTTCATTTGTTTGGCTCTTAATTGTCCATTAGCCTTCAAATCTTTTACCTTTCATTGCTGCTTTCATATCTCATAAAGCTTTTTTTCAAATAAGGGTAACTATTAAAAAATGCTCATATTGTTAGTTTCCCATTTTCTGATGTATGGCAGGAAACATGTTGTCTTTGGAAAGGTGGTTAAGGGAATGGACATTGTGAAGAAAATTGAACAGGTGGGAAGTGCCCGTGGCCAACCTGCCAGACCTGTAAAAATTGTGGATTGTGGTGAAACTTCTGAAAGTAAAATTGAGGATGCTGTTGGGAAAGATACAGGTAAAACTCGGGTAGTTGCACTTTTGTTTCTGGAGCATGCTTGCCAAACTTCTTAAGATGTACACTATGATGCTACTTTCTCTCAGGAAAGAATAAGAAAGCTGGGAAGCCTTCAGACGATGGTCCCAATGAGCAAGTTAGAGGAAGAAGTAAAAAATCCCTGAAGGATACAAGGAAGAAAAGAAAAAGGAGATATTCTTCATCTGATTCAGATTCAGATTCATCTTCATCTGATTCGGAAACATCATCTTCAGAATCAGATTCTGATTCAAGTTCATCTAGTGATGGAAGGCATAAGAAAAGGAGAAGGTCAGCGAAAAGAGGTAAGTATCATGGGAGAAAACAGAAGAATGGACGAAGGGAGAGGAAGAGAGGCCGAAGTGATAAACGATCAAGGCGGAAATCTAAATGGTCAGGTTTATATTTAGTTGAAGTTCAACCTCTTTAATGATGCCCTTTCCCATCTTGTATTTTCATGTACCTCTCAATGGTGTCAATTGTACATAATGGTCTTGTTTCAGGAGTTCTGAGAGCTCAAGTGGTACAGAGACTGATAGTTCTAGCACTACTAGCACATCTGATGATAGAAGTCCTGTTGCTGCTCATAAGACCAGCAACTCAACTCAGGCTGGAAAGAAATCAATTCAGAGTTGTGGTATGCATTTTCCTTGTATTTCTACATGTTACGAACTCCATTATATTTTATTATATTTACATGATGTTCTCTTCCTGGCTTAAATGCTGTTATACAGCAAGACTTGTGAATTGCATTGAGATTTTTGATAGTGGCGCTGCATGTTTTAACTTATTGCTGAATTGATATTGCAGGTGCAAGTGGAAAATCCCCGTCCCATCTCTCCAAGAAAGAAGCTGTGGTGGAACAACACCAAAGGAATCAAAAGCCCATGAAAGCTGCAGGCAGCTCGCCACATGAAGAAGGTGAATTGTCTCCCAGGAATGACAACCATCTAAATAATGGGCATGGGATGGATTCTAAATCGGGCGCAACTCCTAATCAGCATCCCCATTCAGATAACTCAAACAAATCCAGGTTTCTGCTTTTACATATTTGTGCTTTTGTTGCATCGCACATTCTTCACTGGTTCATAACTTATTGTAATTGCACATTCTTACAGGAGAGCAATGCCAAGCTCCAAAAGTAGGCCAAACAATAGCCGTAGGAGCAGTCCTAGCATGAGTCCTGAAGAAGTTTCCAGGAGTCCAAGATTCAGAACTGACAGTAGAAGTCCAGTTAGGAAGTCTGGGGAGCTGAGCCAGGGAAGGTCATCAAGGAGTCCACTGGGTAGTCCTGTCAACAAAGGCCACCATGAACCTTCTATGTCAAACCAGAATCAATCCCCAAATGGTGCCCCCACGCGCATTAGGAAAGGGCGTGGTTTCACTGATCGTTATGCATTTGCACGTCGGTATCGCACCCCTTCTCCCGAACGATCCCCTCGGAGGTCCTACCGTTATGGAGGAAGAAATATTGATGGGAGGAACCGTGATAGGTAAGCTCAATGCCATAAATTGCATTTCATTTGAAGGACTTCCATCATCTGAATATAATCCTCTTATACTCCCTCACCCTCTAGGCTGCCAAGCTACAGAAGTTATTCTGAGCGCTCTCCACCAAGACGTTATATAAGCTCACCAAGAGGCAGGAGTCCCCCTAGGTTCTCTCTCGCCCTCCCTCTCTCTGTCTTTCAAAAATCGCAAATTATCTGTCATGCATGAGATATGGCTAGGCTGGCTTTCACCATCTCTCTGACTGATGCCAGCAGTCAGACAACTCCATTCCATGCTATTTTCATTTTCTTAGTTTCTCGGCATTTATGTTGCTTTATTTTTGCAAACTGAGGCACTACGTGCATGGCGATTTTTAATCAGACTTGATTTTTCATAGGTATGGAAGGCGGAGAAGTAGAAGCAGGAGTCCACGACGAAGCCCTACACCTGGTGATAAGCGACCTTCCATAAGCAAGGGTTTGAAATCTCGATTAGGTCCCCGTGTTGATGATCAGCCATTTCCTAACAAAGGAAGAATGAGATCCAGTTCCAGGTCTAGCAGCCGTGGATCTTCTCATTCTAGATCTCCCGATGCTGTACCACCAAAACGTCGAGGCATAGCAGCTAGAGCTAGCATGTCTCCATCAAGCTCACCGTCTGAACATCAAGCTTTAGTTTCCTACGGGGATGCTAGTCCTGATATACTGAAATGAGGTAGCCTTGAGAGGCGTTTTTGTCATGGAACAGGAGAACGGCAATCATTGCCATGTTCAAATTATGGTGGTGGGCATAGTTGGTGGGAGTTTATGCTCTCTGTGTCTCTGAACTTGGGCCAAATGAACTTTCGTATGTTTCTTTCTTGCTCTCCATTTGAACACGAGGCTCAGCATTTTTTTTTCTTTTTTTCTGTTTCTGTTTCTGTTTCTGATACATGTACGACCTTCTTGCTCTTTATAGTCGTTTCAATGTCAAGAACGATGGGATATTGACGTATTCGAGAAAAGGTTGGTTTGACTATCATAAGATGCCTTGCCGAGTGGGCAGTAGGGATACGAATAAAGCCTTTTTGCAGAATTGCATTCCCGAATAGCCTACCCGAATGACTGGCAATTTGCTCGGCAGGCCACGTCAATGCCTTAATTTTTTAAATTATATAAAAAAACTAAAAGAGATCATTTGTATAGTAAAATTATTATTTTATTCTTGGTCGGTAAACTCGCATCCTGGGTTTCGGAGCATGAAGGTATTTTTAATAGGGCCTACTAGTTAGTATAGAATGGAGAGGGTTAATTGTTGTTTTTACATGTTTTTTATCCAAGGTATAATTACTTAATCATCTTTAAAGAAAAAAAAAGTTTTTATTGGGTTAAGGGGCTTTTTGGGCTTTTTAAATTTTTTTTCAAACAAAATTAATTAAATACCTTTAAAAATAATTATTCTTAATTTTGAATTTAAATGAATTTTGGGTATTTTATTATTTTCATGTGATTTGTGATTTCAAGAATAATTAGGTTATATATATATATATATATATATATATATATATATATATATATATATATATAACAGTTGATATGTGCAGCGATTGCATCATGATGGGGAGGTGTGTAGTAAAAAAACCAATAATTGAGCTCCGATAATGTATTTTTGTTTTCCTTTTTTTTTTCTCTTAAAAAAACAAAAAATTAAGGTTATTTGTTGATTCAAATTAGGTAAGCATTTTTTTGAATGCAATGTATTTGATTTTGAGTTATTTATTAAATTATTTTTTTTAATTTTATTTTTTTTAATTTTATTTTTATTTCATATTTGATCCTTATTCTTTTAATTGCAATATTTTGATCTTGAATCTTTTAATGATTTTTTTTAATTTCATCCCTTATGATTTTTATGTTAAATTTAATTTTTATTCTTTTAAAATCTATATTTTTTTCTTTTTATGTTTTTTTATTTTTTTAAAAAAAATTATCCTTAATTATTTTGGTTAATGGAAAATTTTACATTGTGATCCGCCCGCACAATTCATATCACAAGTTTTAAAGGTTGGGCCGAACTAGTTTTAGTCATTTTTATTTTTAATTTCATCCATTATTATTAGGTTTGTTGGAAATTGATATGCTTTGTTTATTTTATTTTTTTTCTATAAGTCATCCTGATATCATATCTTGAGTCATGAGTTCACCAGATTCACCAAGTTTGACTTGAGCTTTTTTTTTTCATTGCTTTTTAATCTTAATTTTTAATGTCCCTTCAATATTAAACTGATTTGAAAATTAAGTTTTATGATTTAATTTAAAATAATTTTTACAGAATTATCCTAATCTCACGAATAAGTTATATATTTAGTTTAATTTTTGCTATAGCTAGATGACAAAATTTTCATGTCTGGTTCTATCGAAAGATGTACTTTTTAGAATTTATCTATATCAAACACATTCAGGTCAATCCTGTTTTTTTTTTTAATTTTATCACGTTTTATTTGTTGGAAATTGATTTATTTTTTGTTATGCAATCATCTCATTCTAATTTAAGTTTTCTTTTGTTAACAAATAAAATCATTAAAACATTTCAGAAATATTATAAATATATTTTCATAACATTAACAAGTGTTTATTTTTTGTATTGAATGGTTGTTATTTTTTTTTTGTTTTTCTTATCGATGTTTCATATTTCAATCATATTATTAAATTAATTAAATTTATACTTTTTTTTAATTAATGACTAAGATTTAAAAAAAAAACAAATATTTACATCATTTTAATATTTTTTCTCCAATGGAAAAAATAGATTAACTCTAACTCTTGGAGTAGCACGACCATCTATCTTATTAGGTAACTAATAGCTGCCTTTTGCTTTAAGGAAACAAATCAGCAACCAGAACACTCGCAACCGGGAACCAAAACCATCACCCACCTTTATTCCGGTTAGCTTTTAATGCGAATGGCAACCTTTTTCATAAAATCCACTTTTCAGCAAATAAAAGGTGATGGTACTTTCAGCTACCACGGACGGAGATATCATCCCATGGATCAAACGGCTGGGGGGCACCGGGGACGATGCAATTGACGTTTTCATGTTTATCTGGTGGAGATGAAGACTCAACCAGGGATAGCAAAACTGGAAAGTCCACTTCACAGTAAATTAATTCAGAATAAGTGTGAACATTGGAGTATTCTATTCGGGAAGGCTATATTCTGCAGCAATAGCGTCATTACTCGGGGTTCATTCGAATATATTTCTCTCTATCCTCATGATTCATTACCATCGCAAGTATTTATTCATGCCGTGCAAATTGCATGTGATGGACGGGGAAGAAAAACTGGGGCCTGAGACGCTTGTTTCCTCGTAGCATAAGGAGCTATTTTTGCTTACATAAATTTGTCAGGTGCTCTTCATAGAAGAGCAGCATCGCTTGTCTCAAGTATAGTGGCTTTCGTCCTATTTTGTTGGAAGAAACTCCATATCCGAGCAGCCTTGGCATGGCTTTTTAAAATCACCAATGCTTGTCAAAGAGAACTAGAGGAGATGAGGAAGAAATGTCACGAATAATTTGAGGAGATTTTAAATAAACAACTCGAGTTTAAAACCCAATTAGGGTTGGATATCACAGCATGCCTATGACTTAAGCATTGTGATTAGAAAAACAAAACAGGGGAATGCATGTAAACTCAAGGACTACGAGCAGCTCTACCCTCTCTCTTAGATTGGTCTACCTTTGGGTACAATCTGATCTTTGAGCCACATATATATGGGAACCAACACATAGTACGTTGCTGCCATGGCACCCAAAATGAAGCGCAGAAAGAAGACGAAGGGGTTCGCTGGCTTTGACACATCCTCTGCCTTTGGGCCAAGCTGTGGTAAAAGAAAGGAAATAATGCAAAGGTGAAAGATAAGATTAGTAAAGAAGCTTTCAATTGCAGAACAAGGCATAATTTTCAAATAGATTCCCAATCTCAATTGCTCCAAGGGCATCAGTTTCATGGCAACATACAAAATCGTAAGTCAACTAAAACATTGCATTCAAACTACTTTCCAGTCAGTTGCAGGAATCTGATCATGCAGCTATTAAAACCAAAAGTTGTCAAACTAATTTACAGTCAGTTGCAAGAATCTGATCATGCCACTATTAAAACCAAAAGTTGTGGTGCCTGTAAACAGGGTGAGAAAATTTTTCTCAATTTCAACATTTTAGCTGTTCAAGAATTTGGGCACAAAACCATGTTGCGATGATGATTATGCAGGCAGTGATATTGACCTCAATGGTGCAAAGATGATGAAATTAAGACTAATTACAAATGTTGTATGTTAAATCATATTCTTTCTCAGCAAGGAACCTATCGATCAGATTCTAGCTTTCAATTTGTCAACTTTCCCCTAAAATGCTATATTGGACAATTCCAAAAATCCTATATCATTGCAGGATCAAGATTCAAATCTGGAAGCTCAAACCAAGTTCATTTACGTCCAGAACCTAAAGAAGTTCTACAAGAGTGCAACAACCTTCTTTCTTTTCTTGGTGGAACCTGAACTGTTCGGAATTACAAGCTCTTTCAGCCAGGATCAGCACAAAATAGATCCAAGCAACTGGAATTCATTTTGCAGAATGTGGATCAATGACCTGCTTCAGGAATTCTTAACAGAGATGATTATTGGTGGTTCTATGTTGTCAAGTTTACATCCAACCCCATGACCTAAAACAGTGAATTACTCCCAGTAATGAAAAGACTGATGATAGAAGACTAAAAGATCCACTGCCATCTCATTATCAATAAACTCCTGTTGAATCTCCAAGAGAGTACAACCATTTCATAACTCGAGTTTTATATTTCATATTAATATAAACATAAGATCTAATTCTAAATTAATAATGATCTAAAAATTGAAACCTCAATGGCAATGACCAAAAAATAACATGGCAGGTAAGCCAGCCAGGTGCAAATAACAGACTCGTATTAATTCCATTTAAATGACATGCAAAGCTAGAGTAAAGTGGGTAGTTGTTACCTGCAAAGGAGAATCTCCAGATGCAGGTTTAACACCTGTTACAGAACATCCCATGATCAGCCCGTGCCTACGAACACCACGATACCACTTTGGACCAATCCTCTTTAGTTGAACATCCTTAAACCCAGCCTTTTGGAACCACTCAATGTACTCTTCCTCCTTCGGGAAGAGCATCCAGACATCAGCAAAGAAGCGAGACAACCAGAATGTTGGGTGCACTGGACCAATTAAGCAGGCTTTACCTCCTAGGTTCAGAACCCTGTACGCTTCCTTGATGCCACGCTGGGGATCAGGCCAGTACTCAATACTGAGAAGGTGCAGACATGTAATTCCCATAAGAAATCATTAAGAAATTTTACCTCGCTCAAATTTCAACAACAAAGCACCAATTATTTATTTTTTCTTGAAAATCCACCATATTCTTACTCTTTAAGCTACATACTGAGTGACCACAATTGATGTATGCACACTCCTAAGAGATTACCCAAAAGCTTCTATTACATCAATGGTACATTACCAACATGTAGAGTAACCATTAACATACTTGATTCATAGAAACCAAATAGAGGCCATCGCTTTATAAAATCAAGTAAGACTTGGGAGATGCAGGTTATAGATCAGGAGAAGCCACTTAATGCAAAATATTGAAGACGATGACTCTCTCCAAATTCTTCCACTTTTTTGCCCGGTGCCACTTTGACGGAACTGTATTTTTTTAAGTTCTGACGCCTTCTGGAAAGTAGATACCAAATTACAGGAAAGCATATTCACGAAAACCATTCGATGGAATTTTGATCAGGAGAATCATTCTGGATAGTGCTTAAAAGGAATTAAAAAGCTCAGAGGTAATAAAAGAGTTTGCAGAAAAGCCTCCTTGTAGTCCAACTTAAATGACTGTTTCTTCGGCCACCAGAACATGAAACAACCAGAATTTAGCACAACAAATCGCAGTATCTAATAGCATAAACAATAGTTCAGTTCAAACAAAAGGCAAGGCATGTAATTCGGAGATATACCTCCCAGCAGACACATATCTATCAGCATAGTCGGTAGGAAATGGTAGATCCTCAGCATCGCCCTCAATAATCTTACAATCCTTCAAAGGCTCTTTCTGCTTGGCCTTTGCAAGCTGGTGCGGAGATTGATCAAGGATGGTTACATTTTTGGGATCCACATGCTTAACGATACCCAAAGTGGTGAAACCAGTACCACCACCAACATCCACCACTATCGTATTCCTGTCACTGAGATCAGCAGGTTCAAGTGCCTCATCTCTCATGTCCTCGGTCCAGTGCCCAGGGTTTATGACATGGTCATATACGATTGAAAGAAACCTATAGAACCAAAAAGCCTCTTTCTTGTGTTGGATAAACCTAGGCTGTGAAGCTGGCCTCGGGGCTGACAAACTGCATTTGGGTGTTAAAGTTCTTGCCTTTGAGATTCTAGTGCTGGAGATTAAAGTCACTTTAGAAAAGTGCCTCCCTTGCAAATCTGACCCCAGAAAGCCTAACCCTTTATGGGTTATGCCTCTTATTAGAGTGAGGTTTTCAGCTCCATTGAACATTGAGGAGGTCATGACTGAACCAAACAAAGAAAACCCACGGAGGAATAGAAATGAATTTGGAGATTATAAAGAAAACCCACTTGCAAAAAACTTAACTGGCTGTGGTGTGTCGTTGTTCAAAGAGTGATGTTGATGTACAAGTTTCTAGTGTGCCAGGTTGTGGTTACTCGCCATATCTCTCAAGAACCGAAACAAAATATAGATAAAACAACCAGTAAGTGACCTAGAGCAGCTGTCGAGGAGGCTCACCACCAGTTACCAGAACATGCAGTGGGTTTGGTACTTGAGGTTGGGATTTATGCGCGTAGAAGTAGGTTCGGTTGGTGGTAAATAAGGATCCCAATCCGGTGACGACAAAAGCACTGGTTTTTAGGATATGAATGGAAATGACTTTTTTTTTAAAGTGTGTATATTAGAAAAATATTTATTTTTATTTTTAATATTAATACATCAAAATAATAATAAAATATATATAATAAATAAATAAATAAAGTCAATTTTTTTAAAAATATTATTTTAAACATATTACCGATCAACTTCAAAGCAACGCTTCGTCATTTTAGCAAGTTAAAAAACCATATTGGTCCTTTAGTATTATAATTTTGTTTAATTGATTTCTCTACATTTAATTTAACTTTATAAGTCCCTCTACTACTTTGTGACGTGATTATAAAAGTCGAGTTTTTTTTAAAATCATATATATATATATATATATATATATATATTCTTGTTATATTCTAAATAATTATGTGATATTTTTTTTAATATTATACAGATTAATTATATTGGTTACACATGAAAAATATTTTATTTTTAAAATTAATTATATAGAAATGAGCTGTAAAAAGAGTATAACGATCTCTCACGAAGAAAGATGGGAAGGATTGAAAATTGACTAGAGGTAGCTATGGAGATTATAAGCCAGTTTGTTTTTTATTTTTTTATTAAAATTATGTTTAGATGTTTTTGTCATAAAAAATATGAAATTAATTTTTTAATATATTTCGATAATTTTAAAATGATAAAATCTAAAAAAATCTAAAAAATAACTATTTTAATTAATTTTTAAATTAAAAAAAAAATACACCTCAAGCCTTTTTCGCCAAATGGGAGGATTCTCATGCGAATAAGTAAAAACAGACAAGGAAAAAGAAAAGACTTGATAGTGATTAAACAAGCAAGTAGAAATTGACAACTCAACGAGTACTAACAAATTCCACAGTGCATTGAGTTATAAAACGTCATCGTGCTGTTGATGTACAATTGTGTCGGCGCAAGACACTCAAGGCTACAAAGGCATAGGACATGAAATACGATGTGAGTACTAATTAGTGTCTTCTTGTGTTTTCTGGGCCTCGACCCCCTTCCTGGCGGGGAAGCAACAAAAAAGCGTACATCATGCATATTACATTATATTATAATAATTAACAATTAACCCAACAAAAAAAATACTAACTAGAACTACTAGGTGTTTCGTTGTTCAGTCTTGTACTGTGCACCTCCTTGCCGAGCACTGTAGATTTCATTGTTGCTTGTTGCTTTTTAAGTCTTCAAAGCTTTTTTTAATTACATCATTTTTTTTATTTGTTTCGTGTTTTTTAGTTGGTGGTCTCTCTTTTTTTTTCTTGCATGTTATTGGTGATAAAAGGTTTAGTAAGATTTTCAATCAATATAATTTTAATATTTAATTTTTTTATGATTATTTTAATATAATTTTATAAATAATTTATATAATGCTATATTTACCTGAATTTTTAATTTATCACAATATAAAAAATATATATATCACTATAAAATGTTTTTCAATTTCTTTACACTTAATTCAACATGTTATTTTATTTTCCTTTTCTTTTACTAGTTAAATATAATTCATTAATTTCTTTAAACTTTAAATTGTATTTTTTATATTTTTCATGGTCAAATTCACCTTTTTAAGAGTTTCATAATCACATATAACAACAACTAAGTATTCATGTATGGAATTTTACTAATCAATACAATAAAATCATATTTACTTATAACATATCAAGGAATTAATAACAAATCCAAGACGAAAATCATTTTTTACCCCCTCCTTCTTCTATTCTTTTTTTTTTTACTATACATTCTTCAATCACCAAATACTCAATTATCATAACTAAATATAATTTGTTTGTCATTAATTTAATAACCTAATTATCCCAAAAATTCACTCTTGATCGAAATTCCCATTATTAAGAAGAAGAAATACTTTTTATTTTTCAAATTAATCTAATTAATGACAAGCCAAAACATTTATTCTTTTAATAAACATGTAATTAACATAAATTCATATATCCAAACAATCATAGCATCAAGAACCCGCCTTCACATAATATCAATTCTACTCAATCCAATACCAAACATGAAAAACAATACAATAGATCATCATAGAGAATTTTTTTACCCTTAAGCAATGAAGAATCATAAATCAAGACGAGTTGAACCAAGTTTTTCTTCACACTTTCCTCTAAGCTCATTTTTTTCCCTCTCTAACAGCACACTTGAAATTTTTAAACTCCTTATAATCTCTTTAATGTATCAGATCCTCTCTTTAATTACTTAACACTCTTTCTATTTTACACTTTATATTTTTTATTTTTCAAGCAATTTCCATGAAAAATAACAAAAACTCTATTTTCACATTTTTCTTCTCTTAGCCTACTGCTCACTCCCTCTTGTCTTTTTTTATTACTGGCAGCTTGTAAAGAGAATTGTTTTGGGCAAAGTTTTAATTTGATCCCTAAATAATTTTTAGACACTTATTTGTGCTATTTGTTTTTTTATCTGAAAAAAATTCTTCTCATACTACAAAAATTCTAAAACTTTAACTAAGGTTAAAATGATATTTTATAAGACTCCATGCAAAATTTGAACTTTATATAATGATCAAATTGAAAGTTGTGTGCTAGAACATAAAATTAATTGGTCTGTAATTTTTTATTAAAAATTTAGATTTTTATATTTTATATTTGTACAAGTCATATCAATTAATTTACTTAATTCTTGAAACCATTTTTTCCCCTCATGCGAGCACGCGCATGTCTGTCAGGGTTTACAAAATTTCATCCAAAATTATTTTTATATTGCCAAAATTCATCATCCAAGTTATTTTTATTACCAAAACTTGTATAGTTATAAATATCTTATGAAAAACCATGTTAATCATATATTTTGATACAATCACTTAATTTATTTTTATAAAAAGCAAAGCTTTTTATCCATTTTTAGCTAAAATAACTTATTATGTGTGTTTTTATACTATTTGACTATTATTAGCTTAGGTGGAAAACTTGTGATTTTGGAACTGAGTGTGTCTAACACTCTAATTGTTTTATAGCAATTCTTTGTCTCTTCTAAAATAAAAAACTCATAACTATTTTTTATAAAGAAAAATAACATTTGAAAAACCAAAATCTCTTATTCTTATTTCTTTCATGAAAGTAACTACTAAATGAGTTTTTCTCTTATAAATACCTGTTTGTTTATATGAAAAAACTCTCTTACACTCTTATAATTCTACAATTCATACTCTTAGTCTTTGATCCTTTAAAAAGCTTTTATTTCATATTTCATTCACATTCTTTAGCTGGATTATAATCATATAAAGACTTGAGCTTTGTCCTCTTAAATGTTATCTCGTGTAATGTGATAACTCTTATAAAAATTATAATTATTGCGAAAGTGAAGTGATACTTGAACTACTTGGATAATTAATCTTCAATTATGAGTCATTCAGTGAAAGACTTAATCTTAATCTTTGAAAAGGATTGTGAAAGGTTTAAATCTTAATCATTAAAAAATATTGTGTAATGTTTTCTAATCTTAATCCTAGAAAATAATTTAATGTAACTAGTAAACTATCACCCACTAAAAAAACAATGAGTTAATAGTAAATAATTGAATAAAGGCTCAATAAGTTGAGTAGGTGATTATTTAAATCATTATAAAAATCAGTGTGCTTCTTTTTCTATTTTTATATCTTTAATTTATGTTTTTTGATATTATATATGGTGTCAATTTTTTAAGCATGATTGAAATTTAAAGTTTTAAAATTGACAATAAAGCTCCTAACTTTACAGAGAAAGAAAATATAATAATATTTTAAATAAAAAACTCTAAAAATATATATGCTGAAAATATTAAAAATAAAAAGATTATAAACCTTATTTATAATTTATAAATCTTGTTTTTTTATAGAAGTGAATAGCTAAAGTGTAATTTTATATTTGTAATATTTTGAGTTATATTTTATTTAAAATAATACATATTAAACTAATATAAAATATTAAAAAATTCATGTAACATCCTAAAAAAATTACAAGGGAGTGTTGGGCTTGGGCAACACATTACAACACATTACCTAAATCAAAGTATATTGGGTTTGCTAATGGTAGCCCAGGCCATATGGGATACTAGGCATGCCCATGTTTTTTTTTTTTTTTTATCTCATTAAATTTAAGTTTATCACAGTAATTTTCCAGGCTTCCGTTAGAATTAATGGCAGATACACGAGGAATCTTTCTTCTTGCTGGCACTGGAAATTGAAACACAGAAGTTAATTGGAAAAAGTCGAAGCCAGCTGGCCATAGAACCTTCATAGACAAAAATCTTTTATTTTTTATAAAATAGACATTAAAATCTTTACATCGTAGTGGTACTAAAACTAACACGTTGAATGCAGAGGAAAAACAAAATAATACAGTGGATGGAAGTCGGAATCCATGTAGAATCCACAGATAATCCTACGACTCCAGTAATGAGAGAATTTCGACATCTATTCGGTGCTACAAAGTCATTAATCACAGCCCTTTTCACAGCCATCGACTTTAATTACCAGTTTGATGCAGGTGATCGGTTGTAATTTATATTCAAGCACAATGTACTGATTGCTAGCACAAAAGATAATATTTTTTCTGCTTGCTCCTTCCAGTACGAGATTCTGATGGATTTCACAACTCTTTGCTGTCTATGAGTTTTCCGTTTCAACGGATTTTACTGCTCGACACGAATGCGATCAACCTATTACCTGACAAAATCATTCCCATGTCGCTTAATATTCCCCAAAACATTGATGATTGCGTTTAGATCAATAAGCTGTTCCCATATATGTTAATATAATCAGGCCAAAAGCTGTAGCTTTTATAACAAAGGAAAAAACAAAGAAAATACCCCATCATTTGTTAACGTATCTTTCATTCCTTAGGTAGTATCTTTATAACAGCCAACTTCCGGCGAGCATTTCATTGCCGAGATTCCAAACTCGTAGGATTCTCCGCTTACCAAAGAAAGACACAGTACTTGAGCTTCTTCTTCTTTTTCTTGTTAGACAATGACATTACTTGTTTAACCCTCAATATGACAAATTTCAGTTTACAAAAATATCGATGCCAGGGCTAATAAGTAACTTAACAAAAGCCGATTACGGGGGCAGAGTCCAGCCACCTTAGAGAAAGCACAGGAGCAGATTCGCCCACCACTTTCACCTATATATAGGCGCAAATACCCTCCAAATTAAATATCATCGCACCCTGTCTCTTCAAGATTCAACGCCACTCCTGTATATCGGAGGCAAAAAAGCTGTAGTCCAAGACAAAGCTCAGTCCAAATGGCAGAAATTCCAGCAAACCTATTGCCCGATGAGGCAAGCCCGGGGTGGATGAACAAAGGAGACAACGCGTGGCAACTCACGGCAGCAACTCTTGTGGGTCTCCAAAGTGTGCCGGGCCTTGTGATCCTTTATGGCAGTATCGTGAAAAAGAAGTGGGCTGTTAACTCCGCATTTATGGCCTTATACGCCTTCGCGGCTGTGCTCGTGTGCTGGGTGGGCTGGGGCTACCACATGTCATTCGGAAAGAAAATGCTTCCTTTCCTTGGCAGGCCCGATATTTCCTTGGACCAAAAGTTTCTTTTGGACAGAGCCTATGTTGGGTTCTTGCCTAGTGCGACCCTGGTCTATTTCCAGTTTGTGTTTGCAGCGATCACGTTGATTCTGGTGGCTGGGGCGTTGCTTGGAAGGATGAATTTTCATGCGTGGATGCTGTTTGTACCACTTTGGCTTACCTTCTCTTACACTTTCACTGCTTATAGTCTTTGGTATCCAGATGGTTGGTTAGCTAAGCGAGGGATCATTGATTACGCTGGAGGATATGTCATTCACCTTTCCTCTGGCGTTGCTGGTTTTACCGCAGCATATTGGGTAACTAACTGTTAACTAGCACACATGGCTCAGTTAAAACGGGACATATGTTAGAAACTTGTAGTGTTACTAGCTAGTATCCATATAATACAAAAAAAAAAAGGCTCAAAAGCCTGCGAAGATGATGGATTAAAGTGGAAAATCCACCTTTATATAATGCTAACGGTTTATATGGAACAGGTGGGACCAAGGACAAACAAGGACAGGGAAAGGTTCCCACCAAACAACATTCTACTGATGCTGGCAGGGGCTGGGCTGCTTTGGATGGGGTGGAGTGGTTTCAACGGCGGTGGTCCTTTCGCTGCCAGTACAGATGCATCTCTGGCCATTCTTAACACCCATGTGTGCACTGCTACCAGCTTGTTGACCTGGCTCCTTCTTGACATTGTTTTCTTTGGAAAGCCCTCTGTGATTGGAGCCACACAGGGCATGATCACTGGTCTCGTTTGTATCACCCCTGCTGCCGGTAATATCACGCCCATATATATAACGATACACTTGTTTTGCCTTTTTTGGCCATTACCCTCTGCAAATTAATTTTAATCTTTTCAAGGCCTTTATCTTTTGGCAATATCGGATCAAACCAATTAAATTTCTTGAGAGACTAAAGAAACATTGTGAACATCAACTTTTGCAGTATAGCTTAATTATAGCATTAGTATGTTAGGTGATTACATCCCTTGAATTCAAAGTTTGCAAGGACCGCAAATGCAAAGCATCTACATCCTTAAATAGGAACAAATTTTGGACTCATCACTAGTCCATAGACACAGCGATGTGATGGCTGATGGTGAGTCGGACTCTTAGCATATATATAAAATATCCTCCGTAAAATTACATAAGATTAGTCAACCTAGCTTCCCGTTGGCCAAATTTATTGAAGTAAGAAAATTACCATTGAACAGGAGTTGTGCAAGGTTGGGCTGCCATCCTGATGGGGATATTGTCCGGAAGCATTCCATGGTACAGTATGATGGTCCTGCACAAGAAAATATGGCTTCTCAAACAAGTTGATGACACCATGGCAGTTTTCCACACCCATGCTGTTGCAGGGAGCTTAGGAGGCATCCTCGCAGGCTTTTTTGCTAATCCGAAGCTCAACCGCATCTTTTACATGGTAGATGACTGGCAGCATTTCATAGGACTTGCCTATGGCCTACAAAATGGCAGGACCGCTGCAGGACTCAAGCAAATGGGCGTTCAGTTGCTAGGAATTGTTTTTGTTGTTGTTCTTAACGTTTTGGTCACTAGTGCGATATGCTTGTTGATTCGGTTGGTAGTTCCATTAAGATTGACTGATGAGGAATTGCAAACTGGTGATGATGCTATTCACGGAGAAGAAGCCTATGCATTGTGGGGTGATGGGGAAAAGTACGAGTCCAAGCACAACTCACTTCATGGTGTTGAAGAGTTCCCTCAAGTTGTGTCAAAAGAGGTTGAGATGGCTTGATGATTTGGTCGTGCTTATTTGAAAATGTTTCCTCTTTTTTCTTCATATCGTTGTGTGTTCTTACATTTCCTTTCTCCTTCGTTAGATTTTTAATCTGGGGTGACGTTGTAAAATAATAAACTCGACCTGCATGCACAATGACATGAGATTTCTAGTGATTGCGTGTGCTAATTGTGTGGCATTTCTGCATTTAATGTTGCTTTAATTTGCAAGTTTAATTGACATATTCTGTTTAAGTCTAAACAATTAAGGCTGTAAAATAGCGTGAATGGAAGCAACATTTGAAGTGGGCTGTGTAGCCTGTGTTCATTTTCCTTCTTCCTCGTTGCCATGGATAATTGGATTCAAGTTTCATGAATAGTATGATAAATTAATGTTCTGCTAATTTTTAGTTTTTAGTGTTTTTAAAAATATATTTATCTTAAAAAAATATTAAATTAATATTATTTTGTGATTTTAATACAATAATATTAAAAATAAAATTATTTTAATTTATTTTCAAATAAAAAATACTTTACATTATAATACCAAATATGTATTTAAATACCTCTTATAGATAATTTAATGATTTTGAGGCTTCATGGATTAAAAAATGGCATGTGCCAATATACAGACGTAAACAAAAAAGACGGCATCTTGATGGTGGTGGCCGCCACCAATGAGTGGATGCCCTGTAAAGTATTCTATATTTTATAAAAAACAAAAACAAAATGCCGAAACAATTCTTAGCTGGGCACCTGACATGGAAATCTCACAAGTCTTCTTTGTTTTTTAGTTGCTTATTTATACAACCTGCGAAGAGGTGAAGTTTTCAAAGTAAATTTGCAAGAAGAATTGACAATGGGATCAATGAACAAGAAGAAACATGTTTAAGTTGGGCTCTTTATTTGCTGGGTGTGAACTCATATAGGACAGCGAACATGTTGGTGTGTGCAAGTTTGGAATGACGAATGAATATAATTTTAATGAAATATAAATTAAAATATTAGAAAAGTAAATCACACATTGAAATTTATATTATTAAAGAAAAAGGTTAGAAAAATATGGATCTTTAAGGAATTTAAAATTTCCATTTGAATAACCATTAATTTATAAAAGGTATATAAAAAAGAAGAAGCAATGGCAGTGGAAGTAGATTAGTTGTCTGGTTCATTAAAAAGAAAAAAAACAAGGAGAAGAAGAAAGTAGACTAGTCGGCAGACTCGTGGGATAGTAGAAATCTCTTACTATTTAATTTTTGTTAGAAAAAGCAAAGCAGCTTTGTTCAAAGGGAAGAAGAAAAGAAAGTCGCTGTATTTTCTGCCTCTTAAATTAAATAATAAGAGACAGGAGCCACTGGAGCCTCGAGGAGGAGGAGCAGGAGGACGCAGTGATAAAAACCCCCCAAAAAGTCCAAGAGTTGTACGGGCATTCTTTCTTAGTAGTTTGTTTGGTTGCAGATCCATCCGTAGGGCTGTATGTACTGATTCTTGTTTTCAATTTAATGCAGTGAAGTGAGATATTTTTATGTTAAAAAAACAAGAAGTGGTGATGGAGGAGTAGGAACTCAATCGTGGCCGGAAAGGAATGGAGTCTGAAACGGCGTCGTCGGTTGATGAACAAGTTAGCTGTGGTGGAGGAGGAGGAGGAGGAGGTGCGTCGGCGGTAGCTGATACGAGAGGAAAACATCGGATTCTTGCTGAACTAAAGCGCGTGGAGCAAGAAATGAAGTTTTTGGAGGTCAGTTTGAACTTTTGTTTTTGTGTTGGATATTTTAAATGCTATAGACAGCCTACATTATTAGCGTATGAGATGTGCCGTTTAGGTTTGGTTTTATGGGAAAGTAGTTTTCTCCCATGATGTCGTTAAGACCTTAGCTTATTCTGTCTAGATCACCGGAAAGCTTTTCTTTTTTGGCATGTCTGGGCATTGGCTTAGGTTTATGCTTAATCCCGCTGACTGGGTTTAGACTGGGCATCGGCATAGAAGGTTTATGCTTTGATTGAATTGTATGGAAAGACCGAAGGAGAGATCACTGGGAACTTGGTGGGAGCTAGATGATTGTATAGGAAAAATGATCCTTTCTGGTTGGAAATTGAGTTCATTGTCAATGTAAATGGGGAAGGCAATTATGCTATCTAAATTGGCAGAGCCTAACATGATGCAATTTTTCGGAGTGGACTAGAAGTCATGCGCAAAGTTCTGTGATTTATCAAGTAGGAATGGTTTGGGGGAAAATTTGAAGAATGCAGCTCATAATTTATACTTCTCATCTTTAGTGTCTAGTTTTGATGACTTATATCTTAACATGAATTCTGTTGTTTTTATTTAGCTATAGAAAGTTGGACTGTTTGACTACACTGTTGTTATCCAACCATATTACTTGGCCGTGCTCATTGAATTTTGTTTTTGAAAGCTATGGTTGAAGCTCTTCAATCTCTTTCGATGATTCTAGTCAACAGAGTGACTTTTAAGTTTCATGGCTAACATTTTGTTTCAAGAGCTGTTTTTTTATGCTTGGGAAATATTTGTATACCACACAAAGCATCATAGCAGGTGAGCTTTGGCTCAGATGTTAGGAAGAGTTTAGTCCTTTTGTTGCTTATAGCATTGGGATGGAGCATTTCTAGTTGTATACTTGTGGCTACTTTGAACTGTTCGCTTATGATTAAGCACAGTACCCCATTGACATTGTGACTATGGAGAATTTAGAAAAAGCGAGTAAAACATCAACATGTCTGTGAAAATCACCATCTAGCTACAGGTTTATTATGCATTTACTCCTGACTGTATTTCTTGAATAAAAAACAACTGCTTTAACCTGGCATCTTCAATAGGGTTTTGAAATGCAACCACCGTGTTGGTGTGGAGGTTAATGGTAGGAGTCTTCGAGGCTTGCTCCTTACTCAAAATGTTTTTCTCAGCCATGCTGTGCAGATCAATGTGGGGGCATTATCATCTCCATTTCTTCATGTTCATTTAATTATGCATCATTGGTATGGACTTAGTTGGAGGCAGAGTGTATTCTGGATTCATCTTATTTTGAATGTTTCATCCACTTTTTTAGGAAGAGTTGGAGGAGCTCGAAAAGACAGATAATGTGTCAACTGTGTGTGAAGAGTAAGTATAACAAATGATTTTTTTTTTTTTCAAAACTATGGGATTTTCTCAAGAGTTCCTCAATCTCTTCTCCAAGCTGTTAAGAATTTTCTTAGGATTGAATATGTTTTAATTGTTGTTCTTCAGGTTGCTGCGCAATGTGGAGAACACACCTGATCCACTTCTCTCACTGTAACTTCACTAACACCCTCAATATGCCCTCTTGTTTTCCTCTTATGACTTATGATGCTCATTCATTGGTTTCTTCCATTACAGAACAAATGGCCCTGCAAACCCATTGTGGGATCGATGGTTTGAGGGGCCTCAGAAATCACAAGATTGCGTGTGCAGGATACTCTGATTTGTAACATTTGTTGCTGGAAACTTGAAGACTGTTATCTAACAGATTTGTGAAAATATGACAGCACAATTATTATTTTAGCGAATGGTCAATGAATTTTCCCACCGCAATAGAGAAATTTTGGGTTTTGACAACTGATATTACAGCCATTTCCTCTTCATAAAATTATAAATCAATGACATCTAAGAGATTCTCACTCTCTCAAGGACGTATCCTCCCATCTAGCAAGTTGAACATGTTAACACCAGTCGCTATTTTGTTTTCTTTGACAGATTCCTGATAGCTGTTGAGAATCATCAGGGGGGTTTTTAACATTCCAGAAAGCAGTTTACGCGCTGTACAACCGTTAGCTTGAAACAATGTGCTGATGAGAAAAGGGCACGATCCTTACTCGTTTTTACAAAATCAACACTTTCGGGAAACATGATCAGTCAACACGGGAAAGCTCAAGAAGTCATAACATGGTGGTGGTTCTGAGCTTTTGATGAATTTGAGAGGCGCTACTAATCTTATTATAAACCACCCTTTGCATTTTCACCCCATTATATTTTGCAAGGAACTTCGGTGCAACTCAATACTGCATATGCATGCATATATATATATATATATATATATATATATAAAAGGACCTCCATAAGAGAAATCCCCCCGTTTTCATAAACAAAGCTGCCAATATTATTCCCTTGGAGCGGGGTTGACTTAAGGGGTTGCGTGGGTTCTTGACACCCGGAGCCAGAAATAGCGGTCGTTGTTGTCTTGAAGCAGCAGTTGCGACGCCAGATTTTAGAAGACCAAAATATCCGACGTGTTCATATGCGCACGCACCGTGAACAGCCAGAAGTAATGGATCTTATGACACTTACAAAGAGACTGCCATGTTGGAATGGTTTGCAATAGACTTCCAGAAACTAGATGTAGGATGGATCAATGTTGCAGAAACTAACTTGCTGTTTGATTTCAAATGGATCGATTTCAACTTCTCAGGGCTTCAAGAAGCAGCCGAAAAACACTATAATTTCCATAGCAGGTCGCTAATTTAGGCAAACGCCTCCATATCCATCCTATAATATCATATGAGCCCTTTCCTGTGATAGAACCACAGTCCGGTATATGCAGTCTACCACCTGATAGAAATGAGCAGGCATGATTGGCGATGGATCTTCACGAGTGCCATGCAAGCCAACTTAGTTTTAACAACAGACCAAAACATTCTATTCATACGTGTAACCTTACCTGGTGAGGTGCTGAATTCCGAGAGCACGTGCAAGACAAGGATTTCTATCATTATCAAGCATGAGGAACAGAAACTAGAATATTTCAAAACAAAAACCAGAATACTTCAAAACAATGTACACGGTAACAGTGATGTACAATCAGAAGTTGATACGAGGCCTCCAACCATGAAGTAGTTTGAAATCAGCTGGAACCAATTCCAGAGTTATCGTTGTGTAGACCTACAAAGAAAAAGGTGGTGAAGAAAAGAAGATGATTACAGGACCTGAGTGGACAACAGTTGCCTCAGATGGAGCAGATGTTCCTCGTCTGAAATGTGAAGGGATAGGCGAAGATTTGTTAGAAGTGACTCTTGCTCCCAACTTAAGGGACCTGAGGCATATAATGCCTGCACAGTTGACCGATAAGCATGAAACTCTAGCTCATGGATTTCAGCTTCTAGCTTTTGTTCAAAATAAGGAGTTAAACGCTTGATGAAAGAAAAGGAAACAAATGATGACTCGGCATCTGACCTATGGGATGCATTATCCAATGGTGTTTGGAAATTATGACTGGAGGAGTCGGCGAAGCCATTAGAACTGCAGCTAGCAACAGAACTTTGGTTGCTATCTGCAGTCAAAAGAGGCCCGGAAGAAGTATACAACCACTCAGTAGTTGCTTTTACCATGTTGGCATTCATCTCACTAGATCCCTTAAATTTCTCATCCACTATTAATTTTTCAGAAGAAATGTTGTCTGCCCGCTTAAAAAAAGGAAGATTCCGTACAAGTTGCTTGTGGCATCCTTCCATACAAGAAACCAGGTCTTTTGAAAATCTTTCAAGATGATGCTGGTCAAGACCCATTTTAACATTATGGTGTCCATCTTTAAGGTGTTTTTGTCCATCTTTCTCTCGTAAGCATGAATCCTTCCTCGTCACTGGCACCAGAGCCCTTCGCACCAAGCTACCAGAATGCTTTGACTTATTTTCTGCACATTTTTTGGTGTGTTTTATATTTTGAGAAACCTGCAATTGAAGTTATTTGGATATCAGTAACAGTTTCTCCCTACAAAACTTGTTAGAAACCTTTAACATTTGGACTAGAAGAATAAAATGACACAATTCTTGTCAAAATAAATTGTAATTGTTCTCACACGAGTGTATGGATGCACAGCAGAGGAAAACTAAAAGCAAATAAACAAAGACTTCTATCAAGAGCACCAAGACACACTGGGTTCAAAGAAGAAGACTTCTAGCCATATGATAGTGAATGACTAGAAAATACATGGATTTAAAACAGAGGAAACAGGTTAAATGAAACATTGCAGTGACATAATACATTAAGACCAGAAGTATGATAAACTATCAGAAATATCAGAAGACTGGTGTTCACAAGCAGCAGCACACATGCACAAGATCTCATATAGAAAAGTCAAGAAAAGCGTACTATTAAGCTGATTTTTCAAGAACTTTTGCATGCAATTCAATATTAGAAAGAGAGTGTCAAACATTCAGTTTGCAGATCAAAATGCAGTTCAATCTCAAAGTATGATAAACTAGCATTTATACAGAGGGAGGAGGCAGATTTTTGAACAGCTGGAAAGGGTTAGCCAAGGAGAAATTGAAGGTAAACCAAAGCATAAGCAGGAAAACAAATACCTTTCCTATCACCGACCAATTATTATTATGCCAGGCCTGCTGAATCCTTATACTCGATTCATGAAATTCTTTGAGTTGGATGGACCCGAACAGCCTCACAACAAAGAGGTTATTATTCAACACCTTTGCAATTTTTCCTTCTCTCCAGCATTGAAAATCAAATATCTCAGCAACATCACCAACCATCCATCTTTTCCTTTTTTTACGAGGGGGCTGAGGCCTGACATCCTCCTCACGCACCTTCTCAATGATTGGCTCTCCCTTGTTGTCTGAAAGTGATTTGTACCTAATTTTACAATAATTGCCACGGGCCGAAACTACACTTCCGGGAAACCACGAACCACATGGCTCATGGTCTCTTCTTAAAACCTCCACCAAATTCCCTTCTTTAAACTTCATGATTCAAGAGCCTCTCAAGCTTGAACCTGAAAATATAAGCAATGAATTTAGCAGAAAGAATAATTAGCATTGTATCCATGTGCCATCTTTTAATATCATAACAAGAACGAACACGAAGAAAAATTATAAGGGATTCGTCCCAAACCTGCCGACAGAAACTCAAAATTCCATCTTGTTACATCAGATCAAAGATTTAGAGGATCAGATTGCTGAAGCATGAAATTGAATACAGTCTTAAGCATTGGCAGATCAAGTAAACAAAATGCTGAGTAAGATCTCAAATCCAATATATATTTTCATACAAACAGAAGCATCGTATAAGAATTGAAACTTGGTCATCTATGAACAGCAATCAACAGAGACACAAACATTAAAATCACCAAACCTTCAACAATACAAGATTTATTCATCGAACTTTTGAGGGGTGCTACAAGATAAGATTCAAGCTTTTAATATACAACAGGAACCATATTATATTGTGCATCAGACCAGTTCCTTCGACTTTTAATGAAGGATGTCAATCATGAATCGGACAAAATCAGCATTAGAATATGTCACAACCAGATACATAACATCATTCTTTTCCTTACTTCACTTTTTTAACCAAGAAAAAAAATAGATTGTCTCTTGAAGAAAAGGGATCCTGCCCAGAATTCATTAAAATCTTTAAACTATGAGTAACTGAGAAACTGTGGACTAAAATACAAAACAACAACACATCAAACCATTCAAGATTGAATTCAAAAAAGAAAAAAAAAGGTAATCATGCTCAACAAAAAGAAAATGAAGGGGCTTACCTAGACATGGAATGACAATTGCAAAAGAACAGGGACACGGCTTTGCTGTGCTCATAACCACAACTTTACGCATGCTGGCTAGATGTCTGTTTTCACTCTTCTTCCTTGCTTGAAAAACTTTTCCAGTATGGAATAGCTCATTTGATGCTAACCTAAACCCGCTTTCAAGTTTAGCATTATCAAGTATTTTGTCAGCCTGTGTCAATTTCATTGGACCATTCATGCTTGTAATTTTTTTTTCTTTAATTATTTGCTGCGTAGGGTTTATTTATTATTTATTTTTTTAGTCAGCCTATTTTCAAGTCAGCATTCAATTACAGAGAATAAAAATTATCCTCCGGTCACCCTTCAATTAATAGTTTAATACTAATTCTATTGAGAAATTGTTTTTTGAATTCCAGATAACGTAAAATATAATATCAGAAAGAAACTATAATTTACTGCGGACCCCTCGACCGCAACATTTATGGAAAAAATGTGAAAAAAAGAAAAATATAATAATTATTATGAAAATGGAAAAATAAAATTTTTATATTTGTATATTAGTAGTTTGAGAAGGTGAAAATACCGATGATAATCTAATTTTTAAAATATAATTATTATTGTTATTATAAAAGTGGAAAAATATTTTTTTTCAAAGTAAAAGGAATTAATGATAATCTTTGTTTACTAAGTAATAAATATCACTTAGACCTTCAAAAAGTAGAAATGAATATTCTCTTAATTGCACAACACTTTCCACGGCGAGAATAATGGTTGCCTGAAGATAGTCTCAGGGATAGATCTAGCGGTCAGAAAATTTTTGTTTTTTTATTGATTTTTTTAGTTCAGCTTTTGAAAACACTGTTAAAATAATTTTTTAAAAGATATAAATCCATATAAATAAAATCAGTCTGGTGAAGATAAAAGGAGAAGGAAAGAGAATACCGCTTGCTTGCCTTATTTTTTGCGAAAGTGGTGGTGATTATTCTGGTTGTACGAGGATCGTCCATTACAGTGGTGGATCACACAAGTGACGTCAAGTTGATAAGGGTGCTTGTTCTTTTTATATTTCTGACAGGTTATGTGCCTCAACGGTCCATTGGAATGATAATTGATGCTTGCATCATTAAAAGCCATCCTTATCTTTCTAAACTTTTAATCAACCTTAATTTATTATCTATGCCTAATGAAATCATATATATATATATATATATATATATATATGAAAACTTATGAACTGGAGACTGTGAATCAATTAATAAAGATAATAGAATTTAAATTAAAAAATTAAATTAATTTCTTACTACTTGATTATTCACAACCAGGTTATTACTGAGAATTATGTTATGGTTTGCCATCATCATGACATAATCTATAGCTTGATTGTTTTATAGCTATGATCTCACGTAAAAATGTCAACGGCACGGATTGCTTGCTCAAACTCGCAACGAGGGCTCCAATACTGCAAGATAGATATTTACACAGCATGCATGTTGTGTTGAATCACATAATCAAGAGAATAATCGTGGGTGGTGGGGGGGATCACGCTTGGTGATATATGTGGTTGGGTTACAGTACATGCACTGCTTAAGAGAAGAAAATTTAAGAGCATCATTTAATGTTTTTTAAATCCCCGTGGGCTGGGCTGGTCCAGGCTCCCTAGAGGAGAAACAAGAGGAGGCCATCGTGCTTCGCCGCTTGCGAGTGATGGGCCGCAAGTGTTAAAACGCAGGGGCAAGCAGCGGAGAGTCATTTTAAGAATTTTTAGTGATGTAATGGCTCGCTGTCTGTACTTGAGAATACAACTTCTCATCCAACTTTAGGTTAGTTTACTCCGCAAGCAAAGCATTGTGCCATTAACACTAGTATATGCTTAAAGTGCATCGATTTATTAACTTAACATAAATTTCATTGGAAGACTTAAAAATTGCTAAATATATTGTTAACAAATGATTATCACAGGAGGCATCCACTGTGGCTCCATGCTCTTTTGCCCTCTTCAATGAGGCCGTCTTCACTTGAAAGAAGGAGAGTGAGAGAGTCAGGGGAGCCATGTGAGGTGAGCATGAATCGATGATAAAGCCCACTACTTTTGGCAGTTTGGCTACTATTCCCAAGCAAATGGAAACGTACACCTTGCACCCACACCCGCATTATATATTATCTTTCTATAAAACAAGCGGCTGTTCTTACCATTACATTCATTCTGCAGTACTCTTATTTTGGCATCTATGGCCTATCGATTGGAAGCAAGGGAAAGGGATTTAAATCCTAATTCCTAAGCTAAGCTAGTAGCTAGGTCCAAGGAGAGCTAACCCTAATTCTCTGCACACAAAAAGAATCGTAATTTATACGCATAGGGTCTAATTAGGAGGATAGAAACTAGAATTTTAAGAAAAAAGATAGAGAATATAGACCAGAATAGACACCTGGCATGGGGTCCAGAGAGAATATATAGAGCAAAATAAGGTAGGTCTAGCTTGAGGAGAATGACTAACCTTCTAAACAATGTCAGTGCCTAAAATTAAACCCTAGACTAAGGTCTGAGAGGAATACCCACTCCCCCAAAATATGCCTGTGAGTGTCTAGAAGTGCAATAATCAACCAAAATCTTAGATCGACGCCCGTGATCAATGAGGCTATTTTCCATTTTCTTCTGGCTATTTTACTTAGATGCTGCAATAATCATTAATATATCTCTTGATGATCTGATGTTGAATTAAGATATATTTTGCTGGACTAGGAAGAGACAATGAAGGAGCAAGTTCAAGCACTGAAACATGCCACTGCATCATGCATGTGCATGCCTAGAGTTAAGCAATCCCTCCTTTTCTTCCCCTCGTCAGAAGGAAGGAAAAAATAATGACTGTACATATGCACATGCTGGGAGAATTTCTGTTTCACTTTTAGATAATGCGACATTTGCTTCTGCTTGACACTTATTCCATCTAACTAAAACTGACACGAGAGTTGTGGACTGTCATTAGATTCTAAATTGTACAGAGGGGAGAAAGTGGGGAAGACTCTCTTTTCCAGAGCTGGGAAATATCTTCCATGCTTCAAGACAACTGTGTGGTTTCTTAACGCTGCAGAAATGACTTTCATAAAAAAATATTTTTTATTTTTTTATTTTAATATATTAATGTAATTGGCCCAAAATTTACAAGGCAAGGGACATAACCAGGCGCCTGATCCATTTTTAGCAACAGCTTAAGAACTGAAGGAAGAAGGGGGAGATTAAGAAAACGTCGGATGAGATTAAAAAAATCCTGGTTGTTTTTATTGCTAGTACGGGTTGTTAAATAATTATTTTATTTAAAAATTTAAATTGTTAGATGAAATTTTAAGATATAATTTATATTATTTTTTAATATATATTCTTAAATAAAAATTTTTTGAACTTTAAATTTGTATAGGCTCAAATTACCTTATGTTTAAATTTTTTTTATCAAATAAATAAAAATGATAAGATTTGAATTTGAGATTATTTTCTATCTTTTTATAAACTCACATTTCACATTGCATTTTATTACTTAATTGCATTTTATTATTTAATTTCTGCTATTGGCTAATGCGTGTTAGAAAATAATATAAATTATATTTTAAAATTTTATTTAATAGTTTAAATTTTTGGATGAGATGTTTTTTTAATATAGTACTAAAAATTTGATAACCAAATAATAAAATGTAACATGTATTTAAAATAATAAAAAATGATCATGATTGAAAAAACAAGTAAAAACAAGTGGAGTAAATTAAATAATAAAATTAGAAATATAAAGAAAGCATATTTGGAATTTCAACTTCATAGTGAAGATGTTTTATCCAAACCCTTATTCCTTAAATAAATTAAAAATAAAAGAAGAAGAAGGTTAGTCTAAAAGTTTTTTCAAATAAAAAAAAAAGTGAAAAAAGCTAATTTTCACCCGTCAAGTGTCATAGAACGGTCATGATGCCCAAATCCGAGACTTGGCTTTTTAACTAAGCGTCGCAGTTAAGCTGAATAGAGTTGTCACTTTTGAAAGGTGACACGACTAAAAGGTTGATGTCTTCTCCCAAGTGCAGGAGTGTCGAAGTAATAAATAACCCGGTAAGACCGGGGTCGAACCACAGGGAGGTTAATTGTACAAATTATAAACAACAATAACAACAACAACAATAGTAATAGTAATAATAATAATAATAATAATAGTAGTAGTAGTAGTAGTAGTAGTAGTAGTACTAATAATAATAATAATAATAATAATAATAATAATAATAATAATAATAATAATAAAGAAAGAGAAGAAGAAGATGATGATGATGATGAGAACTTGGAGATCAAATATTAATGTAAGGATTAAGCAATAATAATAACAAATGTCAAGGTTAGAGATTCCACTAATGGTATATCAAACAAGTACAGTATAAACTCTTATTATTGAATTGGAAACCACACACAAAGGAGGTTCCAATCAGATTATATATTGTTAACATGATTACATTAGTCATCTTATTCAATTAATGCAAATACTTGTAAATCTCGTCAAGCATTCATGATTATAACTTATGTTAACAACAAATCAAGTTCCTTTCATAGCTCAGGTGTCGGTTATACCATACATTATGGGCTATGAAAGTGCCAAGCATTTGTTGTACCAAGTGTTATATAACATAAATCAAGATTAGTCATTTAACAAGCAAAGTATTAAAGAGTGAACAAGATAACAAATATAAAACATGTTAGTATCAAACATTAAAGTCCATGTTAAGTTTACACTATACTTATTCTTACACCATTAGTGTAATCTTTTCACCTTGACATCATTAACTTAGCTAGACATAATGAAAGAAAGAAAAATAAATAAACAAAATAAGAACATAAAAGTTAACTAAGTAAAGGAAAGGAAATGAAAGGCATAAACTTGATATTAATGAAAGTAAAGCATAAACATTACAAAAAATAAAAAGAGAGAAAGGAAGAGCATGATCTTGATCTGAAAACCAAGATGCCTAAATGCATGGCAAATGCCTCCTTTTATAGGCCAAAATTGGGAACTATTGATTTGATGACTAATTGATAAGTGGGTGACCAACTTTTGACTTGGTGACAATCCTTATCTTTTTTTGTCTGCCCAAAACGTCATTGATAACGTCCAAATTGGAGCCAGTTGCAAACATGAAAGTTGTAGGCAATTGTCTCAGCTTTCTTGTGTAAACAATTCAGCTTATTTGGACTTCTAGAACTCCAGATATGGCCAAAATACCGAACAGTGCTCGGGCTGGAAGACAGATTCGGGCTTCTTTGTTGTTGCTACAATTTGGGCTTCATAATGGCCTTTTTAGATCTTGGGCTCCATATGAAAGTTGTAGGCCTATGTCTTAACTTTTCATCCATATAAATTGGACCTAAATCTGAGATCTGTAGCTCCAAATATGACCCAATTACCGAACAGTGTTCCGGTTTGGATTGCACCGACATCTCTTCTCTAAGTTTGACCATCTCTTTATCCTTGCAATTTAAGTTCTTCAAGTTATCAATCAATCCTTTCATTTATGGGATAGGCCTGCATTAAAAATAGACATTTACCACAAATTATAGGTATCTTATATTATTACATACATTATTATAAAACATATTTTAGTTAAGGAGTTATTGATACTTTAAGTGCAAAATAATGATATAAAACCATGATAAAAATACACTTTTAAATACTAATAAAAAGGTGAACAGAAACCTGCAACCGGAGCTCAAAGCCGGCAGGCAAATTGATTTTTTGTTTCCAATAAAAAATAAAAATAAAAACCTTGACCCTTGCCAGCAGTTGTGACTCTTGCGAGGGAAATAAGATTAGCAGAATTGAAAAAACAAATCAGCAGAAATGGAACGGAAGCGGCAAAATTTGAAGCGGTCATAGGCAATCATTTCATATGAAAATATAAAATGCCCATGTGACTATAGGATAGAGTCAGAAATATTCAAAGTGGTCCAACCTAGAGAAGAATCAGAATCCTCCATCTCTTGATGATTGTTTCAGCATTCCCATATCCATTTAGCCCAATCAATTAATTTGCAGAATAAACTATGTTCCCAGGGCTTCCCCTAAGCATAGGGGGACTCTTCCATAAACAATAAGGGCTCGCATTTCCGTGAACAAGTTTTGAATATCCATTCATTTACTAGTTGGCCCTGTATTATTTTAGTGTAGGCAGCTGACATTTGTGCTTCAAGGCTGGCTTCAAGCACCATATGACCGCGCTCAGGCTACAGAGGGAGAGGACCAAATAATCACTCGATCCTTTAAACGCATTAGAATGCGAAGGCGTGCAAGAGCTGTGGCTTGAGAGGAAGGGGGTTGGTGAGAAAGAACATGGAAGTTTCAGGCTGGGATTTGTGCTCTTTCACCACATTCATGTAACCAGGACATGGGGCTTGAGAGGGGCGTGGGCTCCATGAATTATCAGGACACCCCACCTAAGTTTTCACTTGTTTTGTTTTTTTGACCACCTCCACTTATGAAGCTGGCTTGCGCGAGCCTTGTGAGTGATGAAGGTAAGTGATATAAAAAAAAGGGGGTAAAAATTAAAGGCATGCTGCTGCTGGAGATCTGAAATGCATGTGGGTTAAATGAAAAGGAAGTTGAAAGGTGAAAGAGAAGCGGGTGCATGCTCTTTTCTATGATATATAATAATTATTGGACCCTGGGTGGACAAGACGTATGAAAGAGATGTTAGGCCCTTAAAAAAAGCATATGATATTAGGCAGAACTTAGAGAGATGTTCACTGAGAGAGAGACTCACATGGAGGAACGCAGAAAGCTATGGTTATTCATCCCGAAGACAATCCACATGGGGTGGCAGCCCCGACCCCCAAATTTCCATATTGGAACCCCACTTATCTCCCAAAGCCATGTCATAAAAGTAAATCTCAAGGCAACTCAAGGGGCCCTGTTTGGCATGCACCAGCCATCTTACTGCTTGTTTACAGCTGTTGAAATTTATGCACAAAACTCACTGTATCAGTTACCTCCCTCCATAGAGATGACAATTTTTAATCCCATCCCAGGATAAAATGTAGATTTTTTTTCATGGATAGCTATTTTACTTGATATACAATGAATAAACTATGAATATTACCGAACTAAAAATCAACTCAAATTTTATCTGGGTTATATATTATCATTATTATATATATATACATAATATTTATATTTTTTAAAAAATTAATAAAATATATAAACATATTAATATAACACACATACACACACTCCAAAAACCGATAATTAAATAAAATATAATTATTATAATTTCTTATAAAATAAATAGGAAGTAAATATAAAAAAACACTAGCTGCAGTATCCTTGCCATCCCTCTCCACTAACTGAGATGACCATAATTTGGAGGTACTTGGAGCTCTTATCGAGGGAACAGTCGAGCAATACTAAGTAACTCGAAGTTTACAATTAGCCATATGTGACAAAGGTAAGAGAATAGAGGAAACACTTTTGTTCATTTGCTCACCAGATTTGGATTTGACCAGTTGGGTCCTCAAATTTCCAAACTTGCAGTTGGAATACAATAATATGTTACGTGTAGATTCAGAGTTCAGGCAAAACTAAACTGGACGAGTCTGGTTTATTAGATTAAGACTGGCTTGGAACTTGCCAATTTGAAGCTAGCACCGAATCCCAGATAACCTAACTGTGAGAAAATGTTGCTGTTTTACGTCGATTTGTGGTGACCTGGACGTCAAAAACTCCTCGGCTTTGATTGTCTTGTATGCACATTTATATCGGTATAAGCCGGGATAAATGGTTGAAATCACAGGCAAAGAAACCTAGAACAGCCAGTGCTCAATTCATTAATCTGCGCATGCAGCTTCACTCAAAGAACTGAAGAAGTAGGTTTACCGTTACCTGGACGCGAAAATACCATTTATAAAAAGGACAGCGCTTGTGAAATTCACAACGGATATAAAAAGGACAGCGATTGTGGACAGCGCTTGATATAAAAATCCCAAAAACGACGTTGGTGCTCGATTTTAAGGATGGGCACAGCCACAGAAACCATCGATATTCATGCTCTGTGTTGAAAACTGTGTTTTAAGCTTAAAAAAAACATAGAAAAGGATTATGTAACTTATTAAAACACATCAAACTGCGTAAATAAACAAGCACTTACCTCACGATGTAAATTACTTTTTTTTTTTATTTACGTGGGGTGTCCGGGCCAGTTTGCGCGTACCACGACTAATTCCCACGGCCCACTGAATACCCTGCAAACCCAGTAGGCATGTAAGGCACCGCGGGGGTGACAAGCATGCACGCCAAGGCTCGAACCCAGATACAGTAAAAAAAGACAAGTCCCTTCCACCACTAGACCTCACGATGTAAATTACTTAAAACTCAAGCTAATGGTCATGTATATTTATAAAACGTTAGGGTGCTAATTATTATTAATTATTTATATTGACTTGTTCTATTATGGATAATAAAAACTTCAATTATCTTTTTATTGACTTACTAGTGGTACCGAGCACTGTGAAAACATGAAAAAGCAAATTAAAAATTTATATAAATCATTAAATTAATGAAACATGAATAAGAATATGTTTGTTTTTATGGTTCACGACACAATACAAAGTACTATACAGAAAACATAAAGTTCACACATGATGCACCACACAAATGAATGAATTTTAAGGGAGTGTTTATTGTTATGGTTCAACTTGTTTTTTAATTTTTTATCTAAAAACTATTAAATTAATATTTTTTTGTTTTTTATGGTTTTGATGTGTTAATTTAAAAAATATAAAATATAAAAATATTACTTTAATATATTTTTAATTAAAAAATAAATAAATAAATTGATCACATTACCAAACACAAATTAAATCTTGTTTTAAAATCAAAAGGTAATGTTTATCATTATCAATGATTTATGTGGTAATTATAACAGATGATAAAAGTGCAAATGCAAATTATACCTCAACTCTAACGAGCAAGCAAACTGAATGTTTATTTTATATTATAATATAAAATATTTTTTAAATTTTTTCATTATTTTTCACACTCATCAGCATATTAAAAATATAAAAAAACTAAAAAATATTTATTGAATATTTTTTAAAAGTAAATACACTATCAAAACAAATTATAAGTGCCCGTTTGGGAGCGTTACAGCTGGAGTTTCATGAAGTTTTTTTAAAAAATGCGTTTTAAATTAATTAATTATATATATATTATTTTAATATATTAATATTAAAAATATATTATTTTAAAGGATTTATAAATATCTCGTACTTGCAAACAGTCAGCCGCCCTTCATCCACAACATTACGTGTCAGGTTGTGTCTGTTACAGCACTGCTGGCTCCTTGATTCTCTCAAACTGTACTCATGCCTCCTTATTTGCCTGTCGTGACGTGTATTTCTTTTCCAGGTGTAACCGAGATGAAATGCCACGTGTACTCCTCTATGGACTTTGTTGAGCCAAGTCTGACTTCTTTTAGTAGTGTACGGAAGTGGACTGGACCGATGATTACTGATTAGTGAATGCATAACAGTCTCGTTGTGGTGAGACGTTGCGAGGATGGATGTGGGTTGGTTGTTCACGACCTTCTAAGTTCGGAAAGCGATAGGTTATGTTATTTTTCACTGCTCACGTGCTGCTTTTTTCAGAGGATGCATGAGATTGTTTTTTAATTTTAAAATTTATTTTTATATTAATATAATAAAATAATTTTAAATATATAAAAAATTAAATTATAAAAAAAATTAAAAACATTTGACAAAAAGATAGTAGCATATTGCGAGATACATTTACTTTCAAGTTTTCACCGCTGGAAACACAATCACCAATAATTTTATTATTATTTTTAACATTAAAACATTGCAGTTATAAAACAACATTAAAAAAAATATCAATATTTTTCAAGCCAAAACAACACTTTAAAACAAAAACAAAAACAAAATTCCTGCAAAACACCACCATGTCTCTCGTGATTCGCGTTAAAATGAGCACCCTGCTGTCTCTCTCTTGGCGGCATTAGAGTGCTTTGCAATACACGTGCACTCCACCAGTGATTGGTCAGAAGTTCTCAAATCCATATAGACCGTCGGATCCCTGCACCAGGCTCCATTCGGGAGAAGGATCCTTAATTAAATTTCAACTGCACTTGAAAAAAAAAAAAAAAGGAGCTCTTGTTGTTTCTGTATTCTGCAGTTCACATGAATTGAAGCCCTGAGAGGTTAAAAAGATAGCAAGTGAATAATAATTGCAAGGGGACAAAAATTTATTACTTTCTTTCAGCCGACATCCTATATAAATAGTGAATCGCCTAGGTTTTCTTATATTATTTTAAGTTTTTTATTTATAATTGAATCTTTTTATAATTTAATTAGATAATTAGGTAGAATTAAGCTTGAAATTATAAAAAAATATTAAATTAAAAAATATAGGACTGTCATGTTAATATGTATATACAGGGACGGAGTAAAAAAAAAAAATTAAAAAGGACCAAGTTGAAAGAGTTATTTTAAAAGGATTAAAATTTTAATTATTTTATATAAGAGAGAGCCGGAAAAAATTTCCTTATAGGGGCCCGGCAGCCCCCCTTCCTCTGTCACTGTGTATATATATAATCCTAAATTCTCAAGAGTTTTAATTTTGATGAAAAAAATATTTTTTTTATTTTTCAATCTTGACTTTGAGAAAACAATAAAAAAATTAATCTAATAAAATAATCTTAGATATTTAAGTTTAGATTGTTCAAGTTTAATTCATTATACTGAATTTAATAATTATTTTAAAAAATTTACAGTATAAATATTATTTAATTACATTAAAAGATTTTTTAGTTCAAGTTGCATCCTGTTGATGCCTAACAATAGGTTAAATTGATACCGATATATACTGTATAGTTTATAAGAGTTTTATGAAAAACATACGAGATACATGAAAATAATTAAAGTGAAAGAATAAAACAAGTGATGTATAAAAAAGAAGTGTAAAATTTTCCATTTATAGAAGTGATTCCGAATACAAAAACCAATATGAGATTTTGTTTACAATCCAACTTAGACGGACGACTTCTTGATATACTTACACTATTATTTATTGTGTAAAGTATAATCGATCAAATTTTAGATTTAAGCATTTTAAACTAATGAATTATTTATTGCTCCACGTTTTGTTTTAAAAGCTGATATTTGAAGTCCAAATTTGAGTAATAAATTTCAGTCTCAGCTTAAAAAATCATATTTCTAAAATAATTATTTTAATATATTTTATACACCAAGCAGTAAAATGAAATAAGATGTTACGGAGTTCCCCATGAATTTAAAAGGGTAGTTAAGTTACTTTTTTTAAAAAAATTTTATTTAGAAATATATTAAAATAATTTTTTTAATTTTTTAATATTAACACAAATAACCTAAAAATATATAAAAAAATATTAATTTAATAAACTAAAAAAATTAAATATTTTAAATATTTTTAAAATACAAAAACAAACCCAGTAAAGTGTACGGACAGGATTCATGACCGATGAATACTTAACAGTCTCGTTTTGGTGAGACGATGGGAGGATGATAGGTTTTTTTGATAAATAAAAGTTAAAACCACCTATCTATTTACTTTCTAGGGGGATGTTTCCAATTTTGCTACACGTAATTCTCCATGTAATTTCTTATTTGAAAATATATTAGAATACCTTTTATTTTAATATTGATATGTCAAAAATATAAAACATTAACAAAATTCAATACTTTTCAAGTCATAAGTATTTTTAAAAGGCAACTAAAAAAAAACATATAAAATACATGAACATGATTAAAGTGAAGGAATAAAATAAGTGATGTACAAAAAAGAAATATAGATTCCCATTTATAGAAGTGAATCGAAATAGAAAAACCAACATGAAATTCTATTTACAGCCAAACTTAAACGGATGACTTCTTTGATGCACTTGTACCACTATTTATTCTAAAAAAATAAATTCGATCAAATTTTAGACTTTAGAATTTTAAATTAATGACTTATTTATTACTCTAAATTATTTTAAAAGCTGATTATTGAAACTTAAATTCAAGTCGTAAATTTATAAAAAAAATGTTAATAAGATGCGAAAGTCTTAAAACCAACTAATTTTATTTCATGGGTTCAAAAATCACAGTCCTAGTCAAGAAAAAACAAGCCCTTATAAAAAGAAGAAGCATGTGCAATAGTCGAATGAATATTTAGTAAAGCCATGTAAAATATTCTTTAATTAAAAATATATTTTTAATTTTAATATATTAAAATTTAATAAAAATAATTTAATATTCTTTCAAAAAAATATTTTAAAAACAAATTATATCATAATACCAAATACACCGAAAGGGTCAAAGATTATACAATACACACACAAGTGTCGTTAGATACGGTAAAACCTCAGCGAAAACGTTGTCTCAAGCATTAAAAGGAGGAACGAACTAAGTTGGGGTTAGTCTAGGGAAAAAGGGAGTCAATCTATGAGTCATCGTTCAAACTCTCGATGCTCTAGACAATGGGTTATCTGACACGTAGAGTACATTGCCGACGGAAGCTGACCAGCTTATTGCTGGGGGATACAAGTGGAAATAACAATAATAATTGCTAATCCCGCTCAAATTCATTACCAATCTGAAGGCTCTGGTTTTAGGTTACTCGTACTAACTTAAATTAATTAAAAAGGCATGTTTTAAGATTTTTATTTTAATAAAAAGTAAAACAGTTTTTTTTTTTTTAAATCAAACCCATTAATTGGATTGGTTAAGTTATGAATGAATATGTTACGCTAACAAAATCCAACAGAATCCAACAGAATCAATTTTAATTTGGTTTTTTCAAAAATAAAACATGATTTATAAGCTAAACCATCAAATTAACCATAAAGCTGGCATCTTGAGTATGAGTAAATTTGTTTTAGTGTTAAAAATATTTTTAAATTATTTTTTTATAATTTTAAATAATTCTAATATTCAAAATAAATTTGAAAAAATAAAAAATTAATAAATTAATAAATAAAAAAACCTTTTAAAAAACAATTCGATGCTGAGTTGCATTGCCAAGAATTGAAAACGCCTATTTCAAGCCCCGTTCTTATTAGAGGACCCAAGTGCCATTTCATGATAAGGCACAAACGGCTAAAAACCAATTTGGCCTTTCTAGTAATTAAAGGGTAAATCTTGTCATTTTGTCTTGCCCTTCCTTTTAACTTTACCCACCCTTTTAAAGACCAGAAAAGCGGGAGACGATGATATAGGCGCAGTCTCAGAGAGAAATACGCACGGGAAATAGAGAGAGAGAGAGATGAAGTCTGGAGAGTGAAATGTTTTCTTGAGAAAGAAGAGAGTTAACGAGAAAGTGAGTCAATATTCAAAGAAGGGAAAAACAAAATGATGGGAATGGTACAAGAGCAAAATATGGAGAAGCACATAGAGAAGCAGATGGGTTGCATGGCGGGCTTCCTACAGATCTTTGATCGTCAGCAGATTATAACCGGAAAGCGCCTCAATGCCACCAAACGTCTCCCTTTATCCACGGTAAGTTTTAATAATCCTTTTCAATCTTCACTCTCTGTTCTGTTGACATGTCTCTGTTTAGTTCTTAATTTTAGCGTGTAATTATTTGTTGGAATTTTCAGGGTGTTGATTCTACCCCGGATCCAGAGAAGTCAATTGGATCACCAGCTATGCCAAGGGAATTGGAGAAACCGGAGCATACAAGATCAATGCCTTCTCCGGACAGGTTTAAGCAATCTCCGGTGACGGAGCTCAGTTCACCGGCAGAACCGCAGTCTCTATTATCGGTTGATATTCAATCAAAATCGCCTCCTCTTCTTCCTGTTCTGGAATTAAAACAAGGCACTAAATCATCTTGGAAATTCTGCAAAGAAGCTCCAAGATTGTCTCTTGATAGTAGAGCAACATTTGATGCAAAAGGTAGCCTTAAGCCGAGAGAAATTCGAACAAACGCTGCAATCTTGTCAGTCAATCGATACAACGAAGAGCGAACGGACGATAATGACAAACAACGCCGATCGCCAAGTGTGATTGCGAGGCTTATGGGGCTGGATTCATTGCAGGATTCGAGTCCGGATCCTTCTGAACAAGTGAACAAACCTGAACTCAGAAGATCTGCTTCTGAGTCTAGAGCCTCCAGAGATCTGTTTCAGTATCGATTCATTGATGGAGTCAATTTTCAGTTGAAGCAAACGCTGCAGCAAAACACACAAACCAGTGTTTCAAGAAACGGAGGTAAGAATCTGAATCCAAATGGCAGAGCAGTAGATCCAAAAGCGTACAATGCGGTGCGGAACTTGAGAGCTGAACCAGCTAGAGCTCAAAACAAAGGCGTTGGACAGAGAAAGAGCTTCTTCGATTCAGCTGATTTCTTTCCCGAGCCAAAACAGACTATTTCTATATGCGGTGAGATTGAGAAGAGGCTGAAAATGAGAGGAATTGATGAACCATCGAAAGATCTTGAAACCCTTAAGCATATCCTTGAAGCTCTCCAACTCAAAGGCCTTTTGCATTCTAAGAAACCAAGAAATCAAAATAACCAAAGAAACTTCGTTTATGAAGAAACTCCAGTAGTCCTGATGAAGCCAGCAAAATCACCAGCTTCAATGAACCGGCCAGATGTAAGAATCATTAGCAATTCGCCTCCTTCAAGTTTTAGACAAAGACCAGGTGTTCGTCGAGATCCATACTACTCCGCTGAGACATTGCCTGGTATGAGCCCAAGGCGCGAGCGACCGGAGATTGAAAGGAATGTGAGGGGCCAAGTCAGAGGTAAGAATACGAGTTCGCCAATGGCAAATGAGAATGGTGGTAGAAGTCCCAATAGAAGGAGACCTATGAGTGTTGAAACGCAGAGGAGAGTTAGTAATGATTCATTGGAGCAGAGAAGAGAGTCTCCGGTTCAGTCTCCAAAAATTAGTTCGAAGACGACAAATCGGTCACCAAGAAGAAAACCAACGGTTGAGATTTATCACAAGGATGATAAAGTGGCGGTCCCTGCTGAGGATGAATTATCCATTGTCTCTGAGAGTAGTCTCAGCACCTCTACTCACGCAGATATAGAGGTGAATTTTCAGTATTTTTTTTTAAATAATTAAGGGATTAATTTAATTTAATTTGTTGATTAATTTGTGCTAAATTTAATAACATTAAGAATTTGCAGCTGCAGAGGTTGAAACTGGAGGATTATAACGAAGGAAGAAATCTCTTGGAGAGGTGTGATAAGCTGCTTCATAGCATAGCAGAGATAACTGCAAACGAGCTGCAACCTAGTCCAGTATCAGTGCTTGATTCCTCGTTTTACAAGGAGGAATCTTCTCCTTCACCTGTAATGAAACGTTGCGTTGATTTTAAAGGTAAGGGGACTCCCTGTCTTTGTCGCATTTTGTTCTAATTTTTTGCTTGCTTGGTAATAAAGTTCCAGAGGAAGCTTCAAAAGCTAGATTGGTGACGTAGTTTCTGATTCCTTACTTTAGGCCTGGAATTTGAGGCCAGTAGATCTAGGCCTGCTTGTAGTTAGCGTAGGAGTCCTCCGCTCCTCCTCCTACAGTGCAGCAGTCAAGTAAGATCCATTAAAAACTTGCCATGTCAGTGGCTAATAAGATGCCTAAAATCTGGATGTCGAATTAATAGATGACGGGGGTTGGTTTAATTGGTGGCTTAGCTACTGTTCGATAACATGGTAAGTTATGCTATATTATTGTTACGGGTAGCAACCTAAAACCAGGTGATGGGGCCGGTTGGTTCATGTAAAAACGACGTAGGAGCTTGCAAAATGGAACTCGCACCGGTTGTGTAATCACGTGGAAAGATGGGAGAACTTCAAAGTTAAAAGTGATGATGATCATTGGATTCGGGAAAACGACTGCGTATCTTGGACAGTCCTTATTGAAGAGTGTTAAATGCCAGAGTAACTCTGTAACTGTGACGTGTAATATGCTGCAAAATTAAGTGTCGAAGAGGTACTCCTGCTGCAAAATTACTGGAATAAGAAAAAAAAATATATATCCCCGAACCCCGTACTCTTCTTTTTCTTTACTTCGAAAAGAATATGCTTCCGGAGGTGACTGGCAGATGTCCGTTCAGGACTTCCATGAGAAATTAGAATGCTCCATGCTTGTCTTGGTTACTTTTAATAATGGCCCACTGTGTTAAACAAAGTGCCCTGCCTTCCTGTTATAGAGAGCTAGCACAGTGGGTGTCTGTGGATGTGTATTTCCTTATTTTTATGACCAGTAGCTCTCTCTGTCAGTTCTATTAAGACTTTGTTGCTATCATGGTCCGTACTGTATGGACACTGTTTACCTGGTTAAAAGTAGAGGAACATTTTAATGGGAACAGTGCTGCCTATGAATAATGATGTTGTTCTGTTAACTTATCGTGACTCTGGACATCGATGTCTTGTAACACTTTTGATTTTTCCAATCCATTGGCAGAACTAGAGGATGATATGTGGAGCACAGCAATCTCTCATGCCGAGTCAAATTCAGACGACTGGGACTTTATGTACATATCTGATATCCTCCGAGCTTCAAATTATTTGCCCGAAGACTCAGATATATTCCAGTTTCTAGAGAGGCAGCGGCATCTCAAAGGAAAGGACACTTCCCAAGTGCCAGCACTGCAAAGAAAGCTTGTTTTCGATACAATCACGGAAATTCTGAATCGAAAGAGACATTTGCCTCCTTGGAAGGGAGGACAGATTTCGTTACAACAAGTTTGGTCAGAGTTTCAAAAAATTAGGGAGAGAGACGCATCGGATGACTTGGTTGAGGTGATCTGTGGTATGCTTAGAAAGGACCTCGCGGGTGATACTGTTACTGGATGGGGAGACTGCCCAGTTGAGATGTCTGAAGCTGTTTTAGATATTGAGAGGCTGGTATTCAAGGATTTAATTGGCGAAACCATCCGAGATGTCGCTGCCTTTTGCCGGAAGGGGAAATGCAATCAAGTAGTCCCCGTGCCTAGAAGGAAATTGTTATTCTAAAATTGAAAGAACAAAAAAATAAAGTGGCCTTTGTTTCTTTTTTTCCTTCTTTGGTTTGAGGAGGGGGGTGGTATTTAACGATTTGGGACGGAGTTTTTAGTTTAATTCACAAGAAAACCAGGGAAACCTAACGTTCAGTTTTGCAATTTGTAAAGAGAATTGAGGGGCGAGCTACGAATGAAAATGTTAAATTTGGTGTGGGTAAGCTTTCAAGCACGCATTATGTTTGGTGTTTTAAAATATTGGTAAGTTAAAAAGTGCAATTATTTTACCAGTTAAGCATGGTTAAGTACACAAGTCTTCTCTAATAAGCAATGAATAATCATTCCACCTGCTGCTCTGAAATTCTGGTCAGAAGTGCTTCATGTCAATGACGACTGGCGCTAGAGGGTGTTGGTCGGTGGTCATCATATTCATGACATCCACCGACCACCGTGAGCTCAAATTTTCAAGAGAGACTCACAAGTGTTTTTGACTGTTAGATAGTCCCTTCTTCGGATCACGAATGTTCATATGATGTAATGAGAATCCTCGGAAATGTAAGTTCTAGTTGGTTGGGAAAATGGATTTATACAGGAGAGGGAAAATGGACAGTATCTCTCCTACAACAGGTAATGGTTAGTGAAACTGGAGGAGTAACTCTTAACTGCCTCACTCTTTACTTGCACTTTTTCCTTCTTAATGCAAGATGCAGAAGATAAGGGACTGCCCAAATGTCTCACTGGCCAGCAAGTAGCATGGGCAAGGGCTTGGAGTGACAAATGACTGAGCTGTGGCAAACCGTCCAGGGTAATCCATGAGCTGCCTCGTGGAAGTGCTGTCAATTTAGATTTGGTTTGACTGGTTGGTTAGCTGAAGTTTTCCAAATCTTTGCTTGGAGCTGGCTATAATTTCCTGTTTCTTCACATTTTACTTGCCGGAGCTGCAGGAGATTTAACTGCTTCCATAATTTGCCTGTTTGAAATCTTTCTGAACTTGGTTGACACTCCCCCTTTTAACTTATAGAAGCAAAATTGCTCTATCATAAGGTCCCAAGAACAATCCTTTCGTGCGGAAAAATATTACAAGAAGAACTCGAGTATGAGAGATTATGACCTGGGGACCCTTTGGCCCCGGTTATATAATACCATAGGCAGAGAGAATTTAAAGCTTGTCTTCAAAAGTACCGATAGAAAGCTGCTTGATGGTTAATGCATTAACTAAATAAAAGGCACATAGTTTTCTTAGACACGACTACTTCTCCTTCTCCCGCATCATAAGCATGCCATGTGATGATTTTTAATGTTTTTCAAAGGTCCAGAAAAACCTGTTCTCGTCTCATCTTTCCGGCAATTAATTAGTCCTTAGTTCATAGAGCTTGGCCCTCAGAAGTTCATGGGTACTGCTCGCTATAATTCGCGCCTGAACACTCACACCAATCTAACCAAATCATGGGTTTCTTGGGTCCTTCTGTAGGGCTTGTTCGGTCGCATAGGCTTCCTGCTGTGATTAAATGAAATGGTTAGTGGTTGGTACGCTATTCAAACCGCCTTTTGTTTTCTATTAGTTTTTGAATTTGCAGTGAAACAAATGTAAATGTAGTAAGTTGTTTGGTAATAAATTAAATTGTTTATAGGATTTACTAAAAAATTAAGTTTGAAATGTGGTTTTTGTGCATCAATTTTTACTATTTTTTTTTAATTGAATTTTATAAAAATTTCTAAAACTTTGTTTATTTTTGCATTTAAAAAATATTATTGAATTTTTTTATTTTAAATGAATATTTTTTAAGTATTTTTATATTATTTTGATACGCTAATATAAAAAATATTTTTTTAATAAATTTTTAAATAAAAATATTTTAAAAAACAACCGCAACTATATTTTTAATACAATTAACAAACATTTCATAAATATTTTGTTGCTATATATAAATTTTAATTATAATTTTTACTAAATATATATTTAAATTCAATTAATCACAACTAATTATATTTTTAAAAATTTATTTTTTTCAAATTACAATAATAAAAACAATCTTAATAAAACAAACACGTAGTCGGATATTGACACCTTGTTGATGCATACCGTACAGGGTTTTACCAGTCTGATAAGTGTACAAGTAAATTTTCACGAGCCTAGGTCATTTAGCCAAAGCCCCAGACGGACGACAAGAGCCAAGCATATCCTGAACGGTTGGACTAATTCATCCACATTTATCCCCACCAACTATAAGGACATGGCATGCGTACATTAAATGCATTGCATTTCCAAGGCCATCTTGCAGATTAGAAAATTCCAATGATATCATCATTTGCTTTCAATAGTAATTTGTCACTTTTGTTTAGGGTTGCCGTCAAAGCACACGTCAGTTAAAATACAATATTTTTTTTGAAATTATATATATATATATTATTTTAATATATTTCTAACAAAAAATACATTTAAAAAAATTACTATTACACATTTAAATCCCCCCGAGACCGAGCGGCGAAGAAATCAACATGTTAAACCTTCTTTTTATCGTATATTTTCGCTTTTTAATACTTTATTACTTTTTCCCCCCCTCCAAAATGCTAACCAGAATACTTGGTGTCCAGTCGATGAAAGCAAAGATACAAATGCAGTGTGGGGTTATAAAGCGGTGGGCAACACAACTCGCTGCCCTCTTTAGTTGTGGGCCTTGATCCCTTCTTACATATCACTTTTCCATTACAGGCCTGGTGGCCCATATGTCCCAGTCGGCTGGTCCCTCTTCGTTATTTGTCCAGACCAATTTCTCCTCTCACTCGCAGATATTAACAGGTATTCCTACGCAACCTGGGGCTTCTTCTTTTTTTGCCACTTTCCTTTATTCCGCCACTTGTAAGCAGAAATCTGCGATAGCAAGAAGAAGCTATGACCGTGAATCTCTAAACATGGGAAAGTTGGGGTCCCTGTTATCCAAATTGTGCACAAGCTTATCCATTTATACGTTGAAAGATGCTAATGGTGCACCGGCATGGGCACATGCGACTGCTATGGACTTGACGCTAATTTGAGAGGTACATGTGTTCTGGGGCAACACGCAGTTGATTGGTTTCATGAACTTAGACTGCAAAATTAAGTCTTCGATCTTGTCTTCATCCGTGCAGTGACTTGATTTCTTTGTCACCTCTATGGGGCCTCTGCATATGACAATCTCACTGGGCATTGCCGGAGTATTATTTGCCAAGCTAAAGCTCAAGGATATATATACGTGGAGTTCAAATATGATTGGATACTTTAGGGCACTGAGCTTTTAACCAAGGGCAAACAATGGCCCCGGAACTCAGGATGTGATGAATGGCAGCTGGCATTTTTCTTTGATCACCGATGGATGCGGATCATCTCTTGTTCGCTGACGGTCTTTATTGCGAAAAAAGGATGGACAGATAAATTCTATCAAACTTTTATTTATTTATTTATTTTTATTGCTATCTCTCTTACAACTTGCAATTTACTCTACTCTTGAACTGTGTAACACACTAATTTTTCCTTAAGAGCTACAGACAAACATTATTCTCGTAATAAATGAGAATGATGTCCTGCTTCAGTAGCCAGCAAGTGCTCTTTCACAAACGACAATCCTTCCTTACAGCCCTTATCTTCCCATTCTCGTGCCAAGAATCACAGTAAGCGGTGTTTTTCCCTTTTTGTATTGGAGATGGTTTTTCACTTGTGATAACTCCATTTTTTATCCTTTTATTTTATTAATAATAATAATAATTATTATTATTATTATATTGAAAAATAATAAATTAATTAATTACTTAATTAAAATTTGGGTTAAGAACAATATAACTGAAAGTTTTGAGGTTTAATTAAATTTTATATTAGTTTTAGCAGTCAAATCAAAAGCTTTATTAAAAAGAATTAATAAGTTTTGAGACTTGGTTGGACTTAAATTTGATTTAATTAATGAAATCAAGAGTTTAATTGAAAAAATATAAAGTATAAAAAATTAAAATTAAAGGATTATTTTGTAAATAATTCTAAAATACAGAGTTCCAATTATAATTTACCAAGGGGCTTGATTACAAAATTGTCAAAAATTAAAGGACCAAAATGAAAACGGCCATTCCCCCATCCCGAGTCAACAGAAACGGCATAGAACGTGGTCACGTCTTTCGCCCATGATGTGCCAATAATAGATGCTATCCCAGAAGCTGCACGATCATTCTAGAAGGTGCAAGGGCGTTCTCTTGCCTATAAGCATCGAGCAAAGCAGATGAACAAGGAGGGGGGAAACCGCGGAGACACAGAGAACAAAAGCAAAAAAAAAAAACCCAGGAGCAGAGGGAATAGAAGGAAGAAAACAGAGAGCTAAACCTAGCTTTGGTTTAGTCCCAGAATTCAAGCATAATATACAAATAAAAAAATGGAGTAAAGACGAAGAAAAACAGGGGATTGCAGAGTATTTAGAGATAGACCAGAGAAAAAAAAAAGGGGGAACAGAGGGAAAAAATAGAAAAGGGAACAAACCGGAGGAAACAGAGGTTGAAACCCCAAAAAAAAAAGGTATACAGAAAAGAACCAGCATTTCATCATCGTCTTCGTCCCTTCATCTCAATAACCGGGGCGACGAACAAAGTTAGAAGCGAAGGAAGAAACTGAAAACAGAAAAAAGACAGGGGAAACAAAAGGAAAACGCAAGCAGAAGACACAGAGACCAGCATCAACATCACCATCGTCATTATCGCCTCCAGCAACGCCTGCAGATCAGGCAAGTGTTTTTTGTTCCCTCCTCTTCCATGTTTCATTACAAAGTCACAGTGCAGCTTGAATTTAATTAGCCCTTCACTGTGTACGCACGCGTGGTGTGTGCCTTTGCCTGACCGGGTCACCCGCTTGGACTAGTGACAGGCTGGGCTGGGTTGGGTTGGCTGGATTCCAACATATTTGAACTAAATTGGACCCAACCTCTAAAAATTAAATAAAAACAAAAAACAAAAAAAAAATGTTTATACATAAAAGAAAATATATAAATTTATTTTATTGATTTATTTATTAATGCTAGAGTTAGGATTAAATATATTAATTTAAATTTATTTTATTTTATTATATTTTATTTAGCTATATGAAAATAAAAAATATGTGTGTATGTAAAAATATATTTTTATTTTTATTTATGGATGTTAAAGTCAAAATAAAAATATTAATTTAAATTTATTTTATTTTATTATATTTTATTGAGCTGCATAAAAATAAATGTGTATACCTGAAAATATATTTATTTTATTTGTTTATTGACTGACATTAAAGTCCGAAATAAAAATAATGATTTAAATTTATTTTATTTTTATAACTACGTAATATTTAATAACACCAAAGTTAAAAATATTTTTAGTTGAATATTCAGTAACGCTAGTTAATAATATTACACGTAAACCATCATAGTATAAACCAATAAAATATTGATAATTTATGATAAAATTAAAAATATAGTCTACTTTAAGTATGATGTTTAAGAAATAATAATATCTTTTTTTTTATTTAACTAGTCTCGTATCATATAATCTTTAATGATCAATTAAGATTTTTAGTAACTATAATATTAGATAATAACTCTTCAAATAAAATCCTAAAAATTTGTTATTTTCAAAAAGTTATTTTTAAGATTGTTGTGATGTCAAGTGTGACATTATTGATAGCTTTTTTATATTAATTTTTTTTATTAACTATAAAAATCTAAATTACTTTATATATTTTTTGATTAATTTTTTAATATTTTAAAATTAATTATATGGGTTGGCGTAGGTATAGGCGCAGAAATCTACCTTTTCTAGTACCTTAAATGTTGTGAAACTCAAGCAGCAGGAATGTTGAAACTTACAAGGTGTTGTTTTTTTCATTCATGATTGAATGTGCTTTTTAAAAAATTATAATGTTTTTATTTTAAATTAATATTTTTTATTGTTTTTATATTATTTTGATATATTAAAAATATTTTTTTAAAAATAAAATAATATTATTTTAATATATTTTTAAATAAAAAATATTTTAAAAAAACAGATGTTATCACAACTTCACATCCTTCTACTAAATTTTTTAATTGTTACTTAGATTTAATTATTAGCTCAAAACCCCAACCCATTTACTAAGCCCATTCGAAACTCCTCACTCAAGCAATATAATCGGGCCAGCGCAAGCCCACGACTAGAAGCCCTATCTGAAAGAGCGATAACAATTTCTCTCCTGCCAGAGCCTGTTCGTTTGGAAATTGGAACTGAACAGATCAATGAAGGCACTTGACATGATGCGCTGATCCTAGGAAATCACAGTGCCGATTCCACTCAAGAAACTTGTACAACGATGATCATTTAGTAACGGTTTTTGCTACAAATCTCAAAATCGGATCTCCAAGTTCCTTCATTTGAGCTCTCTTTGCTCAGTCGTGCTGCAATGAATGGTACCTTCTCGTTTTCTTGTATATGTTTTTGGTTGATTGACAGTTTTTTTAATCCGTTTTGTGATTATTTTCTTTAGCTTGGCTTGGCCTTTGATTACTGATGTAGCTCAGCGTTAAGATTATTTACTGAAATTGAATTTTCTTTTCACGATTTCATGGGTTGAAAATTATGCTGTTTTGAAGGATATTTGGCATCAGTTTATGATGCTTTTACTCCATAATCAGACTCCAAAGACTTGAAATCAATCAATTAATTATGCCTAGTTGATACAGATGGAAGCAATTAGCTATAATTGAGTGCAATTATGTTGTTCAACACTGTGGAACTCACTATTTAGGACCCCTTTTGTTTGTGGATTGGATGTTGAAGGTGGAAGTCCTGCTCCACCAATGTCTGAAGTAGAAGAAAATATTAGACTTGTGTGCTTTACTTCAATTCTATGGATTCGTAGTTTTGTTTAGTTTTTGCATTTTATGGATTCTTAGTTTCGTTTAGTTTTTGCATTTTGTGGATTCTTAGTTTCGTTTAGTTTTTGGCAGCTTTGTTTAGGTTGATAAGATATCGGGGTGATATAAAACCTCTGTCCATGGTCGTGAAGTTTTGGCAAGAATAGGCATGGTGATGAAATTCTTGTTATTGCCAACATCGCCCAGGTATTCGTCCTTCTTTATCCTTTTAAATTTGAGATGCTTCTCTACGCATTTTCCATTGTGCTTATTGTTTAGATCCAAACACAGTCTTTGTAGAATGAAATGATACCTCTTTCAAGGTTGGCCCCAGGTGTGCCCTGTCTCTCCACTGAGTCTCATATTTGAACACTTGCAAAGAGATTATTATGAAGGGTATCCACTTTCAGCTAAATTTTTTATAATGGGTGGCAGTAGTCAGTCACTCTCTCAACTAGACAGAAAAGACAGCAGAAAAATCTTTAGTTTGATCATTTGACAGAGCATAAAAGGTGGGAAACAATCTTGGTCCACCATGCTGATTCTAAACCCTACAATAAATCCTTCGTCAAAGCACTTTTCATAATAAAAGGTTAATTGGCTTTGCTATGAGCATGATTAAGAAAGTAGGCGCTTAGCACCTAGTCATAGCCTCACCAAATGTTGTGATTAAATCAGCGTGGTGGTAATTCTATTTAGAGGGGAGGAGCAATGTTTCAAAATTTTATCAATCTGTTGAGGATCTGTCTAATCAAAACTGTGACCTTAGTGTTTGGCTTCATTTAAATGGTGCCCACCATGATGGTTTCATCTGAATGAAGGGGTGAAAAGAGAGTTGATGCTAATAGCCTCTTTGATTTTGAATGACCTTTCATGTGTAGTATATGATGCAAGCATTTATATTAGAGGTAATCATGGTTTGCTACCAGCTCTTCAATTTTTCAAACATTCTTGTCTCAGATATGTGTGACCATTATTAGTGAGTTTCATCCAAATCCACAAATATTCCTTCCCCATTGACACCACAACATCTGAGTTGCTTGTTATAGCAGCAAGTTCCATTTATGACTGGCATCCATTACTGATCTCCAAAAAAGGAAAAAAAAAACTATGGAATTATCTTGGAGTCATGATTAGTAGGGTGTCATTTCTACCCAAAGCCATCCTGGGTTTGAGATATTGGGCCCTGTGACATCTATCATAAATTGGCCACAAAAAAAATAATTTCAGATCTTTCCAATAAGTTAAAGTTACACATTTGCGTAGTTCAATGTATAGTTAATCATCATATTTTTGTATTTACTGCCATAGCACTGTGAAATCTAAATAACCCTAGTTACAGGCCACCAATTATATACCTACAAGGACTGCATCAAAATTCTTGAAGAAACAGAGCAAAACTACAGTAGATACAATATTACCCTTTCTTTACCAGTGCGGAACAAGTTGTCTCTCATTTCTTAAGTGGTATATTGAATAAGTAAAAAATCATTACAATATTGTGACTTAGTACAAGTGGTCATGAACTTCTGAATTGTATACCGTATGAAAGAAATATCTCTCAAGTAGTTGTCAGGATAAAAGGTTCAGATTGTAAAACGAACTCCTCCTTCCTTGCATCTTCATGTTAATTTGAGCATTTCATAATGTGCTTTCGGTTTGCTTTACCTGCAAAATACACAAGGATTGTGTGAGTGTGAAACGACTTTCCTTCTTTATTTTCTGAACTTTAATATTATTGTTTTCAATTAGTAGACTGCCTTTTAGAACACTCAAAAGTTCTTCTGATCCACATATGGCCAATCTGCTGTCAGATTGGATGTGTTAGTCTTGTTCATTAAGCCAAAACATATGGTCGAATTAAAGATGCACGAACATGTGCTTATGTGAGGGTGACTTGAATTATTACATAGTTTATAGCATGGCTGTTTGAATGCTGGATCTTCAGTTAGTACCGGAGGCTCCTGACCAAATATCATCTCACAGCTCATATCATCAAAATCTACAAAAGCAGACAGCAAACCATTAGTAACTTAGCTGCAGTAGACAGATCCCCTTCATTTAAATCATCTTGTGTTGATTGCAAAATTTTAACAGTGGTGGCCTTGCACTCAGCTAATGATTGGCTCGTGGGAATGTGACTAACGTTCAACTTAGGTGCTTGTTGTCATGATATATGGGAACAGGTTAAGGATCATGATTGGTTTCATGGGAAACAGGTGAAAATTAGCGGATTGTATTGAATTTGGACGACTTGGTGGCATCAATCATGGAATCATATATTTTTAATTAATGTTCACTAATTCAGGTAATTTTGACTTGATATATTAGCAGTATTCTTCTATATGCTGAAATTCACACCTTAGATTGGATGGGTTTACTTGCAGTTTTGCACCCTTAGTGGCTATGCTTGGGGCCCCTTGGGGGCCTCCATTGACATGATGAGCATGGCTTCCACATTCTCTAGTGCAGGTACTATTACTCTTTGAAGTATATCCCTTTTTATTTTGTTCCTTTTCAATTGCCGTGAGAGGAAAAATGGAAAAATCGTTGTTCTATTGGCAACTTTCTATTCCAATGTTCTGCACATTAGACGCCTTTCGCAGTGCAAAACAAAATTTGAGTATTGATTTCTTATGCAGTAGTGTTCTGTGTTTGTCCTTTCTTTCTTTTTGCCCTCAAATGCTGTCTCTTGTGATTGTGCCACATACAGTGATTTGGTTCTTATGCCTGTGTGGCCATGCATATAGTTGCTGAATGAGAATACTTACTAGGAACCATGTCAACTGGCATTCCAAGGGAGTGCTTGATAAATGTTTGACTCGGAATCTTACACAGATTGGTACACATCCCAACACAGTTTGTCTCCTCTAAAAACCTGCAAGGTGTAGGATTGATGGCTAAGATACCAAGTGCAATAAAAACTTTAATGATGATTTGAAAATGATGATGATTATTGCCATTATGATGGTCATGATGGAAATGGAGAAGGAGAGAGCCTTGAAGCATCATACTTATTGGAGCAGATAGATTTACCGAGGAAAGTGTCTTAGGCTGGTGACATGTATGGGATAGTGGGACCCCCGTAGGTTATAATAATTGAGTTTGGAATTGCAGGGAAGTTATTTTACCTGCACTTTTTTATGTGGACTACATTCTTTTCCTTTTTTCCGTTGAACTCAGATTCCCGCACCTTGTTTTGTAAAATCCATGAAATCACTCTCGTTAGGGTATAATCACAGTTTAATAGAAATATCTTAATTCGCAAAATGCTTTGTGGGGGTGTGTGCTTGTGCTTTATTGAGTGATTAATCTGCAAAATGTTCCCATAATTGTGGACATCAATGATTGTCATGACCTAACGTAGAGCCAGATATTGAGAGGAATTTTGGGTCAAAGAAAAATATCAAACCGAGCACAAGGGAGAATAAGTACGAGTAAACAGATTCAGTATAGATGAATTTAATTGGGAATGTGAATATTGAATGAATAGCCCGACCTTTACGGTTATGATTTTGACAACATATTCAATATGTTTTTGTTTTAGGAAGCTTAGATAATGTTTAACATGTAATCAGACTAATTATTTAAAAAAATAATTTTGTATTTACCAATTACGATTTAAAATATTGGGTTGCTGAAGTTTGATTAATTAAAACAATAGAGGACTAATACTTTTAAATTTGATTAATCATTTATTTGAAGGAGTATTTGTTGTTACACGATAAGGGTGGTGCTATGGACACAATTATAAGTCCTTTCACATAAGTATTAACAATATAACACTTTTATATATTATATAAAACAGTTCTTATGCATTCATTATCCTCCGTCAAGCAATTTATTAGAGTCTATTTAAGAATATGATTATGGTTATTTTTTAAAGTATTTTTTGTGCTGAAATGTATTAAAATAATATTTTTTTATTTTTAAAAAATTATTTTTGAAATCAATATATTAAAATGATCTAAAATATATAAAAATAAATAAATTTTTAAATATCAAGAATTGCATGAATGCATTTGTCTGGGTTTGCCAAATGTATAATTCGTTCAATCATGGCGGTGTATGCCGAACAAATTATCATGTAATCAAAGACTTGCTATCACCCAGCTATGTTGTAATTTAAGTTTGGGGTAATATCTGTAAATAATGTTTAGTATGACTTATAAATTAAGTTATTTTTAATTTCTAACTTATAAATTATAACTTGCACTCTATTCCTTATTAAAAAAAAAATGCTTTGAGTGATTTTTACTAAACATATTTCTATTTAAAGTTATTTTTTATCACAAGTTATTTATGAAAATAATTTTTCAACTATGAATCATAATTCAAAAGCCATGCTAAATGCACTTAAAAATGTGGTTCTAACCCTTGTATTTAATAAATCAACTGTTTTTCTTTTAATTAGTTACTTGGAGGTTAAATGCATTAATTTTGTATTGAGCACTAATTTTCTTTTAAGATGCACCTCCCATGTTGATTTACAACTTAGGAAATTAAATTGTAAATCCAGACGACCACCGTATAATTTCTCGCATAGAAAATGAAATTAGGAGTCACAAAGTGCGAGTTAATTTTTGTCCTAGTTGAAGGAATGCCATATCTGGGGGAGGCTAATTCTCCATTATTCAAGGTTTTAGTTTTTTTCCGGGTGGACTTGATACTTAATTTTTCAGTATGCAAAGCCAAACTATTCCTTACTGGCTTTGTTCTGCCACTGGCATGGTTTTTCCCCAGGGCAAAGGATCCTAGGCCCACTAACCTCCCAGATCACACCCCTCGGGTTTCAGATGAGAAGAAAAACACAAACAAAGCAAGCATGCCCACAACTATAGTTAAGAAAACAAATTGAAAGCTTTAATTTTTGGAGCAATGTTAAAGCACATGTAAACTCAACAAATCATGTTTGTTTTTATGTCGTATTTTTAAAAAAATTAAAAATTAAAAAATTTTAATTATTTTTTTAACATTTTCAAATTGTTCTAAAATGAAGGGCTTATGTTATATATATATATATATATATAACCACTATCCACATTGAAAAAGACAAAATTCCTTACCTCGCTGGGTCCGACTAGCCAAGCAAAGAACAAGGTTGTGAAGGCAGCGAAGTATTCTCTTTTAAACGTGGACTCTGGTAGCATTATCTTTATCTGCCACAAATCGAAACATCAACGCTGATTCATTATAATATCGGAGCATGCTATGAAGAACTTAGGAATTACACCTTACATGACATAGGTCAGTAGATAGATTATTTAAGAGTTCCATATAATCTAAAAAAATATTTTTTGCTTTTAATTTGTAATCTCCAAACAAAGCGTCTTCTAGTGACTCTGGAGCGTCTGCCTCAAACAATTCCGAATCAATTCTACATGAGGGATTGAAGGAATTAGAGGAAACGTTATCTTCTTTTGATAAATTATGTAAAGAAGATTAAAAGGATGGATCATAATACATGTGTAACAGTTAAAAAATCCAGTCAGAAAGCTTTATTTTGGCACCACATGGTTCCACTATAATTCACTCTATTCAACTTGTTCTCAAAGAAATAAAGATGAGAATTTGGAAGGCCTAGGAGTTTTCATGCATTTCTCTATGGCATGTGTGCATGAAAACCAGAATAATCAATACACTTCCACGAAGGTAAAGCCAGGAAGGAAAATATCGAACTTGCCATGTTCAAGATCAGTCTGGGGATGGCTCGATTAAGAGATTGAAGCACAAGCCCGTGTTGTTGAATTGGACTGAATTTCTGCCATGTATCTGTAGCTGTCTGCGCCAAGCTCTCATAACCTCTCTTGCTGTTTCTTAACCCTGCACATGTTTTCATGGTCTGATTTTCTCTCCTCGAAAAGGAAATGAAGAAAAGCCCATGAATAATCAATATTAGAAATTAACTAAACCTGTAGCATCTTGAAATTGCTGTGATAGATAGTTTATCGCTAGCTCGGCAAACCAGCTATCATTATAGATAGTCTTTTTCGTAAGTCCTGCTAATTTGTCTGTCCGATTTGAAGCTTTCCTTTTCTCTGTTACTCCAGTCATGTTATTATCCGGTGCTCTTGTAAGAACTGCAAGAATAGCAGGAGAGTGATATTTGATCTTACAACCACGCGGCTGTCGCGGCAGGGATGGAGTAGGACTTCTAGTTTGCCAAAGAATCCCTGCTTCCATGTCTCTGGTTGATCAGAAAGAGATAGAGAGGTTAAAGGGCCTAGACTTTGTATTGTATCTTCGGATCTAGTTTTTGGCAGAAGTGGAGCGTATGACAACAAAGAGAGCATACGTAGATAGCAATTTAAACAAAACTCCTAGTTAAGAAGATCCTGTAGTTTTTGTTTCAGGTTTTTGGGAATCTTGCAACCTTAATTTGTGTTATTGCATTTCTTGTTCGCACTAGCATATATCTATATATATATATATTTATATAATGGCAAGTACAAGTGGACGTTTACTCGGTGCATTGATTATCGTCACCTTATTGAGTGATCAGCGTAGGTTCTTGTGGCAGCACCCTGTCTTTCATTCAACTTGCATCACATCAAGACATCATGGATCAAACAAAACACAATCCAAAGAATCTTTCATTGGGAAGTTGCAAATTATGCTTTTATTTTTTCTTAAGGTAAATTGAGTACGTATCCTCATTGGACTCATTTCATGAAACTTTAGACCAGAGCCAGGGATGTTTGGATCTCTTTGAAACCTGTGGTTTATGACCATTTCAGAAAGAAATTCGTGGTGAATGGAAAACGAACATGAGAATTCCGTGAGCAAGTATTGCACGGTAGCTTAAAAAACCTCTTTTTTAAAAAAAAAAGTACAGAGATTTGAGAAAGAAATGCAAGCCGGTGTCTGTTATTTTGGTTCATGTTAAGAATGTGAAAGCTCCTGCCCGTGGGACAAGCATAAGTGCTGATTTTCGTTAGACACTGAGTTAGGACTTGGGACTCCTTTTTTTATGCGTTATTAACATTAAACCGTGCAAGATTATAGTAAGTTTAGCCCCTCCAAATTAAATTTTGTGTGAGGCTCCACCGCTGAGCCACCATTTAATATTTATTTGATGTCTAGCTTAATCGAGACCATCTCACTATCAACTGACGATTGAGGATGTAAGAGGGCACGATCATGTATTTGGATTTGGATCCCACCAGAGTGTAGAATAACATAAAATAATATACCAACCTCCACGGACCAAGATTGGATAAAGATCGAATAACTGGTTATGGAGGAGGCTGCTGATGGCATATATGCTTGCTCATCAACAGTTTGTCAAGCATTTTGTTAATGATAAACTAATAAAAGAAGATTTCCAAATCAGTCATCTCAAAAATCTAAAAATTATACAGACAATACATGAACAAACGAAAGTGTGAGTCATTAAGGCGTGTATAGGTTATGGATCCCTGATCATTTTCAGAATCAGAATGTCGTTTTCCTGGAAAACACAACTTTCCTGAGCTGCCAAGCCTCTTTTAGGAGCCACAAAGTAGTTTTTCCTGATAAAGCCAGTTCTCTGTATTGCATGACAACATTGGGGGCCGCTGGCATGATGTATTCCTCCAAATTTCGAGTTGATTGGAGGTGATCGATATTGTAGACTATTAAAGATAATTTTAATGCATCATGTTGATCATTGATCAATTTATGCTACTAAAATCAGTACTTTTCGTTGCTCTTTGAGCCTCAAGATTTTCTTTCTCGTCCAAAAGTGATTGGTTTTCATCAAAAAAATTGTGTGAGAAGGTGATGATACATCTTGATCACATGTTAACTGACATACAACACAAGTTTCACGATCGATACACGCAAATTCAAAGCTCTCTAATCGTTCAAGACTTTAGCATGAGTCACCTTTTTCCGCGTCTAGACACTCCATGTGATCCATTTCTGTATGGGATCCAAGAACGATGGCTCAACTTCCAAGAAGTCCTTGTTAACCCAATAGACTCACGGCACCCATCGTTAAACTTTGGGTAGAAGGCTAGCTATGATCTCTCAAAAAGTCAAGATGGAACCACGCAGCAAACTACACCAACTGTTCACCTTCGAGTTCATTCCACTTGGGTCAAATTTGATCTACCCGCTAAGAACCATGACAAGAGATACATGTATTAAATGAAATAGTTATCGTCAACAGCACACAGCTCGTGAAATTCATAATTTAAACAGCTTTCTCAAATACATTTTATCATTTCTACCACGTGTTTCCATGCAGTTCAAAATTATAATTGTCGAGTATATTCATAAGTGTTCCCTTTGTTTGGACACACTTACAAAGGTTTAAAGCTATATAATCTCGAGATAAATCATCTTCAACCCTGCCGTCTTCCCTCTGATCTTACCAGATATATTTCTTACTACAATCATTTTCTTTAAATTCCATAAGCAAGCACACAACACTCATTGAACACACAACACTGTTTTAAGAATTTATTTCTCCTACACCAACGCTTACCTAACCTGTCCAAGTTCAGTCTTCTCAACTTTCAGTCCATCAATCAATCTCAGAAAGAATCTTATCTCAGTGGGATTTTCCGTAAACCTCGCCAAATGTTCCATGTTTGGCATTGGTTTTTATGTGAAAAGTGTTTTTAATTTTTTTTTAAATTAATACTTTTTTCATATTTTCATATTATTTTTATTTTAATATATTAATATTAAAAATTGTTTTAAAAAATTAAAAAAATATTATTTTAATATATTTTTAAATAAAAAATATTTTAAAAAATAATGGCAGTTACATTTTTAAACAGTCTCTTGTGTATTAAAGCTCATGGTAACCTATCGGAAGTGAGCCCATATGAAGCTGCGGAAATATGTTGCCCCGGGAAGAATGATCATTTGTAAGAGTAATTATTGCTTAATACCTGTTATTTAAGTAAAATAATTTGTTAACCCCTTTGTTTAAAAAAATTAATATGGACTCCCTTTATTTTCCTACTTGTTTGTAACTTGATTATTTTTTCTCTGGAATGTATTTTATTTCTAATTAAAATTTGCATTCTCACCTACTAAATAAAATATTAAAAATGCGTTTAAAAAGAGCAATTTAGAAACTTGTAAAAAAAACAAAATCCAGCTTTAATCAAGGGACTAACTCACAATATCGTGAAATTGACAGGGCTAAATTATAATTACTCTTTGAAAAATGAGAATTATGCATTCTGAAATCTTTGTTCGCCGTCTAAAATTGACAATCTCGATACGTTCAAGTTTTCTTACATAGAATTTTTTTTTTTTTTTCCTAATCTCTGCTCGCTGGCAGCACGACTCCGGCTACTTTCCTGCCATAAGGTCAGCCTCAACACAACTGACATAAAGCTCTTCTTCGGCAGAAATTGTTTAGTATGCCCGACTTCATTGACACCCAAAATGTTTTGCAATACAGTCTCTCATCCATCCTCCACAGCCGGGAAAATGAAGAGCTGGTTACATACCACACAAGCCGCATCAATAACCCCGCCTGTTTTAACCTGTCTCGTCTTAGTGTTTGGCCTTCTCAAAAACTATATTTGGGCACATGCATGGGATCTTGGATAAATCGAACCAATCTACCATGTTTCCCTTCTCTGAAATAATCCAAAAACCTCTGCAATACCGCCATTTAGATGAGCTTGCCAAGAAACGTGATCATCGACCATTTCCCAAGTTTCTTGATTAGCTAGAAGTGCACTCGTGCTTCAATTTTATTTTTTTTCTCATTTTTTCCTGCTGATGAAACTTAACTCTGTTTTTCTCTCGTCTTTCTTATGGAAAGAGGAAACTTCTATTGCAGGATAAGGCTATCCGATTTACATTTTTAATGACAGTATGCTAAACAGTGAATTTAGGACAACAATTTGTAAAATCAAAGACCTTTCTAATCGGTTTCATAAATAATTCACAGATGCATTGTTCAACAACCTTCACCCTTCACCTCAAAACCTGGAACTCAACGGATCTAAATCACAACCGAGAAAATCTTGTTGCTGGTAAGTAGTGAATTGCCTGGAGTACTAAACTGGGATGCAACAGACCAACAACTGGCGTAATCTTCATGCCAGAAAGTGGCTAAGCCGTCGCAGAATACCCTTTTCCATTAATGATAAATTCAAAAACAATTTACCTTCATCACCTTTTAGTTTCTAGTAGCATGATTATAAAACAGCATTTAGAAGCAAAGAAACTTTGAAAGAAAGTAAAGAGGATGCTAAGAAATATAAGGTACCGATCCAACAAACAACATTCCTATTCTAAACGAAGGAACTAGTTCTAGAGGACAAACCTAGAAGTCAAACGATATGTACTTAACCAAGATGTCCTACACAAACGCAAGCACAACATTAATACCAAACAAGTCTAACTTAACCTTAACCTAAACCCAGATACAGTCACTAAATTAAACACATGATTGTCCAGCTGAAAGCAACTTGAGATCAGATGCCAAAAACTTTATTCTTTGGTGGTTTTGTTGATGAGAGACTTGTGAATGTGAGGGATGACACCACCACCAGCAATGGTTCCCTTGATGAGAGTATCCAGCTCCTCATCTCCTCTAATGGCCAGCTGAAGATGCCTTGGTGTGATTCTTTTCACTTTTAGATCCTTGCTAGCATTTCCAGCAAGCTCAAGAACCTCTGCCGTCAGATATTCAAGGATTGAAGCCAAGTAGACAGCAGCGGTGGCCCCAACTCGCCCGTGAGCTGATATCCTTTGCTTTAGATGCCGGTGGATACGACCCACAGGGAACTACACCCACCGATCATAGACATAAGAAAATCATGCCAAATGAACCCAAACATCGTCAATAAATCTAAATAGTCTTGAACAAATGCCACTGTGATAGAAAAAAAAACTTCTTGAACAGAATATATGCAGCACTATAACCAAAATCTTACTCTATAAACTAAAGTGATGACCATATCTGTTCTTTGTACCCCAAACAAAAGTACTTTAAATAAATTTTAAAACAAGATGGACTACCATTCTTCTGATTAGCTCTAGTCAGATACTAAAACCTATATTGACACACACTGGCAAGCTTAGGGATCTTTAAAATTACACGCTTCATGTCGTCAGCTCCTAATTATTTTCTTCAAAATGCGTGCTTGTAATTTCATATGCCTAAAATTGGGATTCTATTTAAGCAGAAGAAGATTCACTTCCTTAAAATCACAGCCGTTTTCGTACAAAACCAGGAAGAAAAGAACAAACACTGGCAATTATAAAACAGTTTTTGCAAGACATGACAATCCCAAACAACCTGTAACATGTAATAAAAACTATCAAAGCAATGACCTTTGATTTACTGCTAGAATCAGTCAAATTAGCAATGATAAATGAACGCATGAAAATTAATTTGATTGGGTATATATTTTACCTGAATGCCAGCACGAGAAGAACGAGAGACGGGCCTCTTCTTGTCCTTGTCCTTATCTTTGTCCTTGTTAGCCGCTGAAGTTGTTTTCGTTGCCAGAAGCCCTTTTCCTCCTTTCCCAGCCATCTTTCACCTTTTCTTTAAAAAAATTCAAATTCTCAGATTGATAAATAGTTAAAAAATAAAACAAAAGGCACAAAAAAAAATACAAAGATGAAGAAAATTTGTAAACGGCTGTGCCTCCAAGAGGCTGTTAGCGAAACATAGTTCGAAATTATTAGCAAAATCAGAGTAGAGATAGAGGTAGCCCCCAGAAATGAGAGCAACTGACAGAGATTTGTAGTTGAGAGAGAGAGAGGGAGAGATCTGGGCTGGACTTTTTAGGCAAACGAGAAATTTGGAATATCTAAAAGCAAAGATCTTGATAGAATTCAAAAGAATTTGAACGTAAAGGGGTAGAGTAAAGAAAATATGGAAGACCCAAAATCCCAATTTAAAAGAAAACGAAAAAAAAAATCAGAGAGTTAGAGAGAGAGACCTGAGGAGCTCTGGATCTGGAGAGGAGAGGAGAGGGAACTGTAGAGATTGAGTAAAAATGAGTGGCTAGCGTTTGATGTTGAGGATTATAATAAATTTAATGAGGAAGGTGGGAATTTGAACGTGCAAAAACCCAAGGGGGCGGCTTCTTTTGGTGGGAAATAATTCCCCAAATTTTCGATTTCGAAAATTTTTGGCTTTGTTTTCCTTTCTAATTCTGTTCTATGGGTTTTACCCTTGGAGGATGTTTATTTTCCTGTTTAAAAAGCGTTTCAGATTATTGTTTTTTTTAAATTGATTTATTTTATAATTTTAAATTATTTGGATGAAATGATATTAAAATAATTTTTAAAAAATAATTTTTAAATATTTTTAAATAAAATTACTTTAAAAAATAATTGTTATTCACTACCTTAGTAGTTAAAGGTATATATCTGATCTGATATTTTGTAATTGTTAGATTAATAGATTAATTTACAGGTCATTATGTTAAACCAACTTGATTATTTTTCATGTGAATAATATTATTTTAAGTTCTTAATTTTTTATTAGTTATCTAACTGAGTTGACAAGGATTAATTCAATTGACCAATTTAATTTAATAAGGTTAGTATATTTTAATTAAAATTAAAATATAATACTAGTTACATTTTGAATTACAAATCTCTTGAGTGACAGTATCCAAGCATATCAGGTTTAATAAACATGCTAATTTCTTTTACATTTGCATTTAATTGCAAGAACTACCCTTACCTTCTGCTGTAGCGTGACCCTGTAAAGTGAAAGCCCAGTGCTCTATTGTACTGCTCACTTAACAGTAGAGCTCTCTGCTTCCTCCATTGCTCCTGAGTGAATCTTCCCTTTAGACCGTTTATATGTTTTGTTTTGGTATATTTCTGGTATGGCAGGTAAAAAGGTTGTCTCCTGTAGATACATGTCCACGCATAGGACAACAACTTCCATGTTTTTTTTTTCCCAGCAATTTGTATATTTTTCAATCCTGAAAAAATACTAACATGTACATTTTACTTATTATATGCATGGAGATTGGTGGTGAGCGTGGCCTTTTTTTTCAATGGACAAACTACTTACCAGAGCTCGAAGTAGAGTAATTCATCTTGCGGTTAATCATTTGATTTGAATGTTGAAATAAATGTTAATGGAATAGATAGATATTTACGGGTTGTAATTGTTAAATACAGTCTGATTTGATTAACTGATTTGAAAACTTCAGGATCCAGGTTATGGTGAAGATGGAGTTTTAAGTTAAATGGTTTAGTTAGTATGTTTTAAAATGTTGATTAAGTAAAACTCAAGCTTGAGAATATATTTACAAATATGCAAAAGATGATTTGAGGTTAAAAAAGAGAGTCCAGACTGCCGAGTATTTGTAAATGAGTTGACGAGACCAGACACATGCATGTTAACCATGGGATCCCTGTACATCCATGAATCTAGTATTTCTTTAGGGGTAGAGATGCAAATAAAATATGTGATCTAATTTTAGGTGTAATATTTTAAAATAATTATTAGTTGTAAAATAAGATATTTAGATGATTATGGGCACCGGCATGTCATAATGCCATGTTTGCAGGTTTAATAATGAAAATATATATTAAAAAATAATATAAATTATATTATAAGATTTTATCAAAAAATTTAATTTATGAATTGACATGATTTATCCACGTTATATCAGAATTTTAATAATTAAGTAATTATGAATTTGATTTTTATATTTTTTATTTATTTGATAAAAATTAAGTATAGAATATGATGAACCATGCAAGTTTTAAGTTAAAAAAATTTTTATTTAATGGAGTGTGTTGGAAAATAATATAAATTATATTTAAAAATTTTATCTAAAAATTTAAATTATAAAATTGATATAGTTGCATGATAATATGAAATTAAGTTACTAAATTGATATAATTTTAAGTTGATAAGCACTAATTGACACCATGTTTGAATTTACAAAAAATAAAAAAGAAACTGGGTTTTTTAAGATCTCATCCCAGCCCATACCACGAACAAGGTGGCTAATCCCAACATATTAAAGATGGAATGAATTCAAGTTTTGAGATCCAGCTCTAGTTCTCATTGAGCTTGTGGAATCAGGTACAAGGGTTTACTAGGAGCTAACCCAAGCTCAAACCACTTATTGGTGATGGGTTTATGTAAGTCAAACCGAGGGCAAAAATATAAAGTGGGTTCAGGGACCTAAACCTACTCTTGAGCTCTCATGGGCTCGAGTTGGTGGGTTTCCAAGGGTTAATTTAAATCCAAACCCTTTGATAGGCGGGCTTGAACAGAATGACCCCAAACCCACCATGAAAATGGTTTTCGGGTAAGAGCTCGGAAGGCCCATTCCCGTAAAAAAAGCTAAAGCACCACAAGCCTAGCATGCGATATTCATCAAGCCTAGCATTGATATTCATCTTATAAAAGGTATTGAAAGCATCCCTTTAGAAATGGATTTGCAGACACATCTCAGATTTCGATTTTGCGAAGTTGCTATTCGGAAGAAACTACGTTATGATGGTGAAATAATGAATTTTTCTTTGTTAAACTGGAATATGGATGGATGGAATTCGTTTATGGAATGTTTCCATGTACAGGAATTCTTCAAAGCACAAATTTATATCAGCTCTAGTGCAGAATGGCATTGTAAACACGACTCTAGGAACAAAATGGCCATGCTGGAATATTATTTTGAAAGCATAGACGTCATTTTTTTCCAGTCGAAATGGTCAAAATATTAAATTTTGGTTATTGAACATGCTTTATTTGGAACCGTGATGTGTATCTTGGTAATGAGTTCATTACCGAGGGGATGTTGCAGTCGACGCAAATATGGAGAACACTGACTCTTGGAAGAATTTGGAAGAAATCATTCACGTGTCAGATGGAGCCATGGTGGCCAGAAGAGATTTAGTTGCACAGATTACACTAGAACAGGTCCCATCAGCACAAAAGAAGTTTTCTCTGCTATGCAGATAGCAAAATAAGCCTGTTGTTACACCACAGCTGTTTGAATCCACGGTCGATCCTATATCAACTAGAGCTGAAGTTCCTGGCGCATCTGAAGCAGTTCGAAAGCGGGCGAATGGATAATTAGTGCTTTCTGATGGATCAGCCATGGTTCAATTTCCTTAGAAGGCATTAGCTGTGCTAAGAAGTGTTGGTTTTGAGAATTGTGAGGTGGTGGAAGGAGGAGAAACTCCATGGAACCTCTAGTTATCTCACCTGTTGGTATTTCAGAACTGAGATGCAGTTCAGCTGCCAAATTGGGTATGCTTTCATTCCCGTAAATTGGGCATGGGCACATTTTGCATTTAATTTGCAGGCTAATATCTAGGGTCTCTTGTCATTCTTACATGGATTAATAAAAATTTTGGAAAAACAATACGTGTAATAAAAAAATAGCAAGAATGAACACAATTGTTTCAAAATTCATATTCCCTACAAATTAATGAACACTCACAAAAATTAACCTAAAATTGATTTTATAAATATTCAAAGATCAAGAGATGAGATTTAAAATTTAATAGTTGAGAGAGAAGTTAATTTGACACAAAAAAAATAGTAAAGAAAAAAAATAAAGAATTGATCATTACAAATACATTATAGTTTATTTTTTGACATACTCAATATTGTTATAAAAATTACAACCAATGATTTTAACCATACATTAAAAGATCACTAAATAATATTGTAATTAATTAAAAGTTTTATTTATAGTTAATTTAAAACTATCAAATAATATCATAATTGAATAAAGATTTTGTTTATGGTTAATTTAGAACTAATCACAAATCTTTTAAAATATAACAATAATTATCTCATTAATATATATTTTTTTTAAATTTTATCTTTTTTTATTAGATGTTCATAAAATTTTAAGTTAGTTTTTATTAAGATTAATTAATTTGCAACATGCTTTTTGAAACAGGACTAAATAACCGTTACTAGAATAGTAATAATGTATAAACTGTTCTGTTTTTCAAATATGATTTTCAATCTATATCGTCCTTCCAATCTTTTTGACAAACTATGTCATTTTTTATTATTTTAAGTCCGGTTATAAAAGGTTATTTCCCCGGGGGTCTATGTCACGAGAAGACATTAACATCAGTTTTCTCATCTTAAAGTCCTGTTTCTACAACTCATCATTGATCTCATAGGTGCTTCTTAGAGATCTTCCAGGATTTTCCTGTATGTATTTGTTCCTGCGAGTCATGCTAAACCGTTGAAATTTTTCTCTTTGTTGATAACAAGGCAATCTTTTTTGGAATTTCAGAATCTCCCAAATTGGAAGACGATGCATTTTTGGTTTTATATGGAAAATGGGCAAATGGCATCTCTTCTCTCCCATTCTCTTCCTGACCTACCAATCCTCGCATTTACATCGTCATTTTCTGTGCACAGGCGCTTTCACTTGCAGGGGGGTTTGATACTATTCTACCTTCTCTCTTTTTTTCCCTGTGATGTCAAGGCAAGCAATCTAAAAGGAACTTTTTTGGCTTCTTAATTCAAGAGAGGGATCATTGTGTCTGGTGAACTTATCATTGTTGCCTGTCCTTCAGTCTGTTTGAAGTGATTGATGTTCCCTGAACGTAATGTTCTTCCGGTTATACTTATACGGTTTCCCTCAAAAGACCCATCTCATTTTAGGTCAGGTATTTCTTAATTTATGCACACTAATCAATCGAGATACCCAATAAAGCGAGTTATGAACATGACAAATTCTGTTCGTCCGAGGATGTGAAGGAGATCAATATTGATACCACCTGCTATTCCTTTTCAGCTTCATGGAGGCGAAACTCTAGCTAGAGAAATGCGCCTTCAGAGTCAGTACATGCTTTACTTCATTTCTTTTTCCCTGTACGCTGACAGTATCAACAGATGCAAGTATATTTTTGCTAGTTGTGAACTTGTAGTTTAGCTCTGGCAGTGGTCGTGGTAGGAAGGAATTTTGGACAGGCAATAAGATTGGCCTGTACGCTCGCTTGTCACTCTGTTTCTGGTCAGCACTTAGCAATCTTGTAATCAAGTATACATCAAGGGCCATTACTCTTGTTTTGATTTGCAGAGATCAAATTGATTGGAATCAATTGTACAGATTTTTTTTTTTATAGATTTTTTGTTATTTGAATTAACAAGGGCAAATGTTCTTGTTTTCTTCTTTCTTTTACTTCCCAGTTCAGTTTAGTAGAATGCAGTCTGTGAATTGCAGCATTGCTTGTTGCTATACATGTTACTCCATATATCATCGCTTTCCTTACTAGTTCCGCTGTAATATTTTTGCATGCCTGGCTCTACCTGCCATTAATGGCGCAGTGAAATATTTATCCCATGCCGTATCAAGAACAAAGAGGACTTTGTGCCCGTATGGTGCTCGGTGACATGGTTCCTCATGGCGCTGGGCTCTTCATTGACCATCGTGACTCCATCTCTGGGCTCTGGTATACTCTTTTACCATGAGTTTAAATGACAGAGATCATATAGCCGTTCATGAGAATTACTTTTTGGTGTACATATGATTTAGTTTGCGACAGAAAATCTTAAGATACTCTCTAGGAGTAACTAGTATTTCTTTTTAGCAGGAAGAATTATGATGCTCTTCAGATTTTATGATTGCTCCATTGAAAAGTTGGATGGCTAAAGGATACATGTATTTCTTTCTATAAAAAAGTGAAGCTGTGAGTGCTAAATTGGTTTGATTTTTGAGAAACTCTCATGCACATCTGATTTACGAAATCATCACCGCCCATGATCATTGAAACTTGAATGTTCCCGATTCCAGGTAGAGAGAACTGGCGATAGCCATATAGGATGGGTGGCAAAACCAAGCACTTGCTGGCCCATTTTCTTGAACCCCGCCATTGATCGATCATCCAGTGTCCGTATGTTCTTTCGCAGATAGCAGATAGCAGATAGCACTCACAATGCATCATGCGTAGGTGATTGATGGCTCTGTGAAAATTGCCACCCTCAGACGCGTTAAGAGGGACGAGGTAGTGTGGTAGAAGGGAAATCTAACGGATGTTGACAAAAAAGGAGACAAGAATAAAGCAAATCCCAAATGTGGAGAAAACGAGGAGATTGTGTTGTGTTCCCCTGAGATCAATTTGTCGTCATGTTGATCATTAAGAATTCAAGGAAAAGAATTGAGCCGTTGATCAATGGACCGAAAAGAAAGGCAGCCAATGGGTCCGAGCCCTAAAGCATTCTCGGAAAACATCATTAACTTTGCCCCGAGTCAAGAAAACTTGTGCTTTTGTAGTTGGCAAGCTAACTGAGTTGCTTGCTGCCAAAAACCTTTTTGCTTTACTCATTTAAAATAGTTTAGCCAATGAAAACTTCCCAGATGTTCGTTCTTGTATCTTTAAATCTTATCTTATCTTCCTTTTTTTAATTATTTCTTTGAAAATGTTTGTTTTAAATCTACAGCCATGTTTCAAAGACTTTCCAATTTTTTTTAAATTATAAAAAATAATAAGATTTTGTTTTAATATATTTATAAATAAAAACCACCGGTATTCAAATCCTCCTGTCAACAGGTTAAATAAAGGGTATCATTGTTCTTTCAATAAGACAAAGACATGTGTGGTTTCGCTTGAACTGCAAGACATAAAAGCCACCGGAAATGTAAAACCAGGGGCCACAAATTTTAAATAACCATGGATTGATGTCGCAGAAAGGACATGCCTGACTGTGACTCATCATCACGTACTTCATAGCCCACAGAAAGAGGCACCGCGTGCCTCCTCAAGAAAGGAATAATTGCGAAACTAGGTATATAACTTAAAAAAAAAAGACGATGATTACCGAACTATAAATTGCACGACCTTATTATGTTTTTTTATTAAAAAAAATATTCATCCTTAAGTATTTTTTGCATGTAAAAAATATTTTAAAAAAATTAAATTTTTATTTAAATTTTAAATTTTTATATTATTTTTATAAACTAGTTTTAAAATTAATTTTTTAAATATAAAAAATATTATTTTAATATATTTATAAATAAAAAACATTTTTAAAAACAATCATAATCAACAAATACTTAAATATAAAATAATATTAATAGTTAATAAATCCCACGTAACTCCAAACATCAAATGATGGGTTTAATTCAAAATACTTGTCCAGCATAGTCGAAGCGAATAAATAATTTTTTAAAAAAACCATTATTGTTTAAGGGGCCTAGCAGAGTTAATACAGCATGAAAACCAATTTTAACACGAGCTTTTCGGCTCTTGAGATGAACTCAAGGGTTCAAACCATGCTTTTAAAATGAGTTTTGAGAAAATATGTAATAATATCAGAATTGTTTTTTTATCTTTATAGTCAAATCTAATCGTATGTTCTACTAGTATAGACTTGAAAATTTGATTTTTTAAAAAATATTATCTTTTCTTAATTTTCAAAAAAATTTAATATACTAATATTAAAAATAAAAAATATTTTTTTAATATTTTTTTAAAAAAAACATTTTATATCATGTCTACTACTTACACTCTCAAGCAACGCTGAAGCAGAATTAAAGGGCAGAAAAAAGATCTGGTTCGAATAACGTCTAAAGGCTAGCCTGTGTTTTTCCACCCTCTCCTCCGATATTTTTCCTCTTTATGACAGTTTGTTGTTATGTTAGTTTTTGTTTTTTTTGTTTAACTATATAATTAATTGGTTGATTAATTAAATAGTTTCTATTTTTGTATTGACTTATAATTCTGTTTAAAATTTTGGTTTTATAAAGGTTAAAATAATATATTTTGCAAAAAAATATTATTTTTTATTTATGTTGCCAACAATAACAATTTTAACTAAATTTTTAAGTAAATATATATTTATTCAAACTTATATTTTAAAATTTTTAACTAGAAGTATTTTTTTTAGATTTATCTTTTCTATACAATAATATAAAATATGACATGAAACACATTAAAAAAATATTTGAAAATATAATTATGGTTATTTTATAAAATACCTTTTGCTTTAAAATTCATTAAAATAATATTTTTTTAAAAAATTATTTTTAATATTAGTATGTTAAAATGATCTAAGAAAATAAAAAATACTAATTTAAAATAAAGAATAAAAAAATTTAATTTTTTAAAAGCTAAAAATAAACAAAGCCTAAGTAGTATTTGTTTTTATAGTCACACTGTAATTAATAAAAATATATTTTTTAATATATTAATATAAAAATAAATTGTAAAAATAAAAAAAATTATTTGAATATATTTCAAAATAAAAAAAAAATATTTCAAAAACTAACGACCTACATGATACTCATCATTACGTACCGTACCACCAAAAGGTAACGGGAGCAAAATAACTATGAAGGAAGAAGAGAGCACAGAATTGCATTTTCTCAGTTACTGTACCTGGTACGATCCCATAGCAGATTTGACAACTCATCGTACAGTTGAGAAGGGCCCACAACTGATCAAATCTCCAAAGTCTGGCCTCAAATGAGCGGTGCTGATGCTAAATATTATATCGTAGACTCATCAGACGGAACCAATTATTCATGGGCCCAGCTAAATTCTTGCCCAGTCTTTGACAAACAAACTCAAGTACAGGTAGTCTTTCTTGTGTAGCAACAAAGGAAATGGGTTTTCTTGTGCAGATAGAATCATTCTCTGTGGACCATATAGATGAAAACTACTGTCTCTCTGGGGTCCAACTCAATCACTCGGTTGTCCTTCCATTGCTGGAGCCCACATCAACTATTCAGTCCAATTTGAGTGTGTAGTAGCTTTTCATTTTTAAAAATACCTTATTTGAAAAAATATAAAATTAATATTTTTTTATTTACTCGTTGTAAAAAAAAATAAAATAAAAACTATCACACATAAAATAGACATTATTTAGAAGTTCTTTCTATTATTATTATTAGTATTATTAAAAAGGTAAAAAGTGACTATGAGGGAAGAATGCATCCCTACTCTTGTAATGACAAGAAGGAAACTCTTAACCGTAATCGTGGAAATAAATATATATGAAAATGACACTATTACGAGGTGACATGACAATAACCTTCAATCACATGAGGTGGCTAATTTTTATTATTATTATTATTGAAGGTGCAAGGACTTTTTTTATTATGTTTTACACATTAATCTGATAGAGTTTTCACAATCCACTCTACATTTATGAAAAAATAATTCCTTACAAACTTAAGGTAAGGATACCAGTTTAATTATTATTTTTATTATTAATTATAATATCCGGATCATCTTTCATATATTTTAATTAATTCCTTAAGATAAATTTTAAAATTAATAATAATATAAATTTTTAATAACTTTAAAATTAATAATATATAAAAAGTAAAAAAACAAACCTCTTAATTTAAAACCAATTAATTACTTGCACATGGGATTCTTTGCTTTGTCCCATGTAAAATGTGAGTCTTGCTTCACCGAAATTCGATGTCGAGGGAGATGTGCGGCAAACGTCCACACACGTGGAGTAGTGCTGTGAACTCCTCAGCCACGAGTATGCATGTGGTGAGTAATCTTTTGTTTTGATATCCGAAGAACTATGGCCATCTTCAGGTATCAGGAGTTGCAGGGCAGATGAGCCAATATCACAATCATATCAAAGATCGGTCGATACAGACAAATGTAAAAGATTACCTGTCCTCTCTATCATCATGCTTTCTTCGAACATACTAGATGATATATTAAAGCTAGAGACTAGAATTAAACGTTACTCCATCCATTGTTCTGTAGAGAATGATACTGAACTTCCCGCAAGAAATATCAAACCCATGACCCTTCCTTTTATGGGATGAATGCGTGCGTTAAATGGAAGAACAGTTTGGTTTCTTCTTACAAATAAGAGGTTCGAACTCGAAACTTTTCTGGATGGAGAAGGGATATTAACACTAATTGAGTTATAGTTTATTAACAAAAGACATTAAAAAACTGTGCCTGATAAATACAATGGGAAAAATGTTGTCTCCATTAATTTTATCACAAGTTTGTTACCTTTTCTTCTACACAAGGTAAATCGTGACATGCAAGAAAAGAATAAGCAAATAGCGACAACGTCGAAGCTTGTCGTCGTCTAAAAGGGGCTAAACAGGAAGCCCGTCTTCAAAAGCTTTCAAGGGTTACTTGGTTGTGAAAAGAAAACCATGAAATATGTCTGATATAATATTAAGATTAAAAAGAAATATGAAGCGTGAGTAAATTACAACATTGAGTTTACGACAGGAGAGAGAGGGAGCCATGCCAGAAAATGACAGATAAGAGAGAAAATAGTGGATTAAAAAGGTATAATTTGGTGTTGATGGCTTTTATTTGACAAAACGGGCTCCATTTCCATGTTTTTGACCCCTTTATTGTCGGCAGACTTAGATGAACGCTTGGCACAAAACATTGTCTTCTTCTTGTTTTATATATATATATATATATATATATATATATATATATATATATATATAAGAAAAGCGTGAATTACTTTTCTTATAAGAAATTTTTTTTGCTACATAATTAAATAAAAAGATTTGAAGAACTGCCCGTGTTATACATAATAAAATGTCTTAATATATATTTTTGTATCAATTTACCTACTTAATTGTTAATTAACATTGTAATAAATTTTAATATTATTATCACATATATATTATTTTAGATTTATTTTTCTAAAACACACATGTAATCTTTTTAGATAAGAATTAAAATTTCCCTCGTCGCTGAAAAGTGCATTACCAACTCTGAGTAGATGGATAAGATTTTTTTTGCATTGGAAAAAATAAACCTGTCTTGGGCACGTGATTAATTCATCTACGATGGGATAACAAGGTTGTCTTGCAATTCTCTGAGTAGATGGATTGAAATTCCACACGTCATTATCAAAAGTACCCTTTTATTATGATCTTTAACAGAGATTATTAGTTCATTGTAACGTGTTCCGCCGGCTATCGAGAAAAAAACAATTTATGGCGTAAGAAAATATGGTGTCTTTTCTAGAAAGACAAAAAACAAATAATAAAAAAAAAACTCGCACATGTGGGTTTAGCGTATCAATGAATAGGCATTTAAAACAAAAAAAAAAGTTCTGGCACGTGGGTTGCCAGCCTAATCCGCATGCTTAGTTCTCCGGCTTTTAATGTGACATTTTATTCCAAAGAAATAAGCAGTTCTATATTAATTTGGGATTAAAAAACCCAATTGTGTAAAAACAAAATTCAGCCAACAAGGTGAAAATTTGAAAAAAAAATCATTATTTCAATTTACAATGACTTGTAAGAGACTTAAATAGTAAAAAATACTACCGTTGAAATGCCACACAATTTAGTTTCTTTTAATTAGATATATATTTAGTGTTACTCTTTTTCTTTTTCTTTTTTTTTTAAACAGAACTCCTCATGAAAAATAATGTACGTAAGACTAATGTACGTAAGACTACTTTCTTGAAGGAAAATACAACTATGATACTCATATATTTATACTTTTTTTTGAATAATTCCTAGATCTTATGAGGCAATGATATTATAGAAGGGGGAAAACACTATCTTATCTAAAGGTGAGGTAGTCTGGCTGGCAAAACATTTTTTTATTTTTATTTGAGGGTTTGATAATAATTTATTTTTAAAATATTTTTTGTTTGAAAATATATTATAATAATATTTTTTAATTTTTTGAATTTATTTTTAATATCAGTATATTAAATTTTTAAAAACATTAAAAAAATAAAAAAAATAATGTTTTTAATAAAAAAACAGGTTAAAATTTAATACCAAGTAACTTTAAAATCAATTTCTTTTGTAAGAAACTACTTGATAACAATTACGACATAAAATAAAGAGGAACAAAATCATAATATTTATTTGGATAAACTACTGAAAACTATTGGAGTTTGAGCACACGAATATTTTATATACCATTATTTATTTATTTATTACATTGCATAATAAAGTTAAAATAAAATAATAAAATATCAAAACATCTCCATATATAATCAATCATCATTTCCCTCCTCGTTTTCTTATCTCTATCTTTCTAAAGTAAGTTTTCTCTTCTTTTTTCTTAGATTGAGATGGAGAAATATATCAGATAAAACAACCTTCAATTTTGACCGAAACAAACCCGAAATTACTTCGAATATGTTATCAAATATATGTTATAATATTAACGGTATGAATCTGAATGTCGAAAGGTTGAATGAATTTGGTAGGACGAAAGCTTAATTAATTATTTTGTTGATTTTTCCGTTTAAATTCCTAATTGTCTTACAATTACAATTATTTTTGTAAAATCTTAATTATTCTGAACAAAACCCTTAGTATTTCGGAATAAGAAAGGGGTTCTTTCATATGGGTTCTTTGACGAAGTGGAATTGGAACTTGAAATGAATTGTAGCGTATAAAATTATATGGTTATTAATTACATCTTACAGTCGCAACTTAGCACAAGAGGACTTGAATTTCAGTTCAATTTTGCAAAGCTAATATACTGCACGAGAGTAGAATAATGATATTTGTTACATGACAAAACTCTTAAAAATCAAGAATATTATAATTATAAAAAGATATTTAAAATATTTATTTTTTATTCATTAAAATCTTTATTTATCAAAAAGTCATTATAACTCTTTATATATAAAAAAAACTAACAAATTCTAATAATATTGAATAGAAAAAATAAATTAGAAAAACTATTTCTTTAAATAAGAAAAAAACTAGAAAAATATAATAATACTAAATAAAAAAGTAAAATTAAAAAAATATAAATTAACTAAAAAAAATATTCATTTTACTAAAAAAAACTGATGCATTAGAGTTTTCAAGATGGAAATAACACTTTATTCAGTTCATATTTCCATCAAAGAGTGTCATCCACCACGGATATTTTTTATCTATAGTTCATCTCATCATGGATTCCTAGCATTTCAGTGTGGATCATCTCACCGTAAGTTATTAGCACAACATCTTTACGTGAAAAATACTATTATAGATTTTTAATTCTCTATTTTTATGCAAATTGTCCTATTATAAATTTTATTATTAGGATTTTCAATAACGATAACAACTAACATGGACACAAATAACACATTATTAATGAGCATCTTTTTCAAGAGAGAACCTTCTCTCCCTCCTTACACAAAGATGTCTAATTTTATAATATCTTCCAGCTATGATTATTTAATAACTAATTATTAGGAATCAGCAAGTTCAAATACCTGTTTTCCATAACATCTAACCACAATCACAGGTAATGATGTAACTGACAACAAAAAATAATGAGGTTCATTATATGTTAAAACCTTTAAAAAATAAGAACATCAAACTACGAGGAAACAATAAAAAAATACACACATACTGATTAGTACTTAAAAGTGCATTCTCATTACGGATTTATGTCATCATATTGCACCTAAAGTATCATTAAATTCCCTAACAAAAACATGTTTTATATTAGCAAGTCTAAAAATATAATATACCTTTAATTCATGGTAAATGTTCATCCTAAATGCAGGTATATCACATAAATAAAAGGATTGATTGATGAGTTTAAGGATTGAAATTGAAAGGATAAAAAGAAGGCCAAACTTAGCAAAGTGTTGCTGGTGCATTCCAAACTCGAACACCGTTCAGTAATTTGATCATATCTGGAGCTGTAGATATCAGATTTAGGTCCATTTTATATCGATGGAAAGGTAAGACATAGACCTACAACTTTCATATGAAGTCAAAGACTCAGTTCTGCCGTTTTCAAGCCCAAATCTTAGCAACAACGAAGACATCGGAAGCTGTCCTGCAGCTCAAGCACTATTCGGGTTTTGGCTCATATCTTGAGTTCTAGAAGTCCAAATGAGCTCTGGTTTTTTTTTATGGAAAGCTGAGACAATTGCCCACAGCTTCCACAATTCAGTTGGCTATAATTCTGATGTGAGAAATGACGTTTTGGCCAGCCAACAATATCAAAAATCAGCCCACAATATCAAAAAACCAGCAGCCATTAATGTCAAAAACCAGCCACCAAATCAATGGATGCCCACCAATTCTTCAATCAATCAATAGTTCTGAAACTTAGCCTATAAAAGGAGGCATTGTCCATGTATTTAGTCATATTAATTTTCAGATCAAAGTTATCTTCTTGCTTTCTCTCTACATCTTTGTAATGTTCAAGTTTTCTTTTATGCTATAGTAATCTCTTGTTTATGCTATTTCATTTCCTTTCCTATACTTAGTTAGCTTATATTATGTTTATATTCTTATATTGTTTATTTGTGTTTTTCTCCTTCTTAATGTTTAGCTAAGTTAATTATGTCAAGGTGAAAAGGTTTTTCTAATGGTGTTAGAATAGGTATAATATAAACTCAACATGAGCTTTAAATGTTTATATCCAAGAAAGATTGTTATTAACATGTTTTATCTTTTTATCTTACTAATTCTTAATACCTTGCTTATTAAATGTTTAATTTAGATTTGTGTTGTATAATATTTGGTACATCAAATGCTTGATCTTTCATAGTTTTCGGCCGAAATCGTTATTATGATAGAAACTTGATTTGTTGTTAACATAAACTAGCAACATGAATGCTTGATGATATTTATAAGTATGGTATTACTTATATAAGATAATTAATATGATTATGTTAGTAATTTATAATGAGCTAATAACGAGAAATCATCCGATTAGAACCTCCTTTGTGTGTGGTTTCTAGTTGAGTAATAAAAAGAGTTTATATTATATTTATTTGAAATACTATTAGTAAATCCTATAACCTTGACATATGTTTTGTTATTGTTTAATCCTTACATCAATATCACATCCCAAAATTCTCTTCAACTCTTTTTCTGTTATTATTCTCTTCAACTCTTTTTCTTTATTTGTAATTTATATAATTCACCTCCCTGTGGTTCGACCCCGGTCTTGCCGGGTTATTTTACTTTGACACTCCTGCACTTGGGATAAGACATCAACTCTTTGATCGTGTCAAGTTTTTGGCGCCGTTGCCGGGGAGGTAAGTTATTGTATAAATTAAATATTTTATTTTATTTTATTTTAACTTTTATTTGTTTTTCTAATTGTTGTTTCTTTTTCTTTTTCTTTTTTCTTTTCTTTTCTTTTGTATTTGTATGAGAGTTTGGACACGTACATTAAGTGGTAGACTTTCTAGAAAATCCTCATTTTCTTCAGAAAACATGGCCGAAGAAGATAACCAATCAATTCATAATGAGAATAATGAGAATAATCGTGTTAGAACACTTAGAGATCATATGAATCCAACAAGAACAAGTGCACCATCATGTATTGTTTTTCCTCCTGATGCATCTCATTTTAATTTTAAGCCAGGTATTATTCAACTTTTACCCACTTTTCATGGCTTAGAATTAGAAAATCCATACTTGCACTTAAGAGAATTTGAAGAAGTTTGTAACACTTATAATGACTTAAATTGTAGCATGAACACCATCAGATTAAAGCTTTTTTCTTTTTCGTTAAAAGATAAAGCTAAAACATGGCTACAAAATATTAGGTCAGGATCCATTCATGCTTGGGATGAAATGCAACAACAGTTTTTAAAGAAATTTTTCCCTTCTCATAGAACAAACTCTTTCAAAAGACAAATCACCACTTTTACTCAAAAACCAGGAGAAACATTTTATAAATGTTGGGATAGATATAAAGACTTGCTTAATACCTGTCCTCATCATGGTTTTGAAACATGGAGATTGGTTTCACAATTTTATGAAGGGTTAACACCTAAAGATAGACAAATGGTAGAATTGATGTGCAATGGAACTTTTGAAAATAAAGACCCTGATGAAGCAATGGAGTACCTAGAGTTGCTAGCTGAAAATGCTCAAAATTGGGACACCACAGGTACTTGTGAGGCACCAGGTAAAACTCAACCTCATACATCTAATGGAGGCATGTATAGCCTTAGGGAAGATCATGACCTCCAAGCCAAATTTGCATCTTTAGCTAGAAAAGTTGAGGCACTAGAATTAAAAAAGAGTGGTCAAGTAAAATCTGTTCAAGAAATTATGTGTCAAATTTGTGAAACCAATGAACACTCAACCAATGATTGTCCCACGTTGCCTTCTTTTAAAGAATGTCTCCATGAACAAGCCAATGCTTTAAATAGTTTCCAAAGACCAAGTCATAACCCGTACTCACAAACGTACAACCCTGGTTGGAGAAATCACCCAAATTTCAGTTGGAAGAGTGGTAACAATAATGCACAAACTTCACAGCCACCATTTCAAACACAACATAATTTTCAAAATTCTCATGGATATGCACCTCCTTATATTCCCCCTCCTAAAAGAAATCTTGAGGAAACATTACATGCATTCATTGAAAAGCAAGAGACAATCAACACTCAAAATGCTCATACCATGGCTGATTTGAAAGATACTCTTGCAAAGTTCACATCTGCTCTCAGTTTTCAGGAGAAAGGTAAGTTTCCATCTCAACCCCAGCAAAATCCCAAAGGGCAATACAATTCAAGTACAAGCAGTTCTGGAAGCCAACATCTGGATCAAGTCAAATCAGTCACTACTCTCCGCAGTGGTAAGGTTATTAAAAAACCTATTCTTGAACCTTGTGAGAAAGAAGATGAGTTAGTCTCCAAGGGTAAGGAAATGGTTGAACCTGATCATTGCAAGGAAGAGACTGATTCCCCACCAGCACTTCCATTTCCTCATGCCATGACCAAACAAAGGAAAGTCAATCACAATTCTGAAATCTTTGAAACTTTCAAACAGGTAAGGATTAATATACCTTTGCTAGATGCTATTAAACAGGTACCATCTTATGCTAAATTTTTGAAAGATCTATGCACTGTAAAGAGAAAATTGAATGTGAAAAAGAAAGCCTTCTTAGCCGAACAAGTAAGTGCCATTCTTCAGAACAATAATGCTTTGAAATATAAAGACCCTGGTTGTCCTACAATTTCTTGCTTTATTGGAGAACATAAAATTGACAGAGCTTTACTTGATCTTGGAGCTAGTGTGAATTTACTTCCATATTCAGTTTTTCAAAGTCTAAATCTCGGTGAGTTAAAACCTACTTCTGTTACTCTTTTACTTGCTGATAGATCTATAAAAATGCCTAGAGGAATAGTTGAAGATGTGTTAGTACAAGTTGATAAATTCATCTTTCCTGTGGATTTTATTGTCTTGGATACACAACCTGTTGAAGCATGCAATTCAATTCCTGTTATTTTAGGACGTCCATTTCTTGCAACTTCTAATGCATTGATTAATTGTAGGAATGGAGTGATGAAGTTATCTTTTGGAAACATGACATTAAAAATGAATGTTTTTAACATTTGCAAGCAACCTGGAGATGATAATGATTTACAGGAAGTCGATTTTATTGAAAAAATAATTTATGATCAATTTGAAAATTTTTCCAATGAAATTGAGTTTAATGAATCTGAAGATTTGCAAATGGTTTGTTTTCAGGAAGAATCAAAGACAAATATTTGGAGACCAAAAATTGAGGAATTGCCACCACGATCAATTGGGTCCATACCTTCAAGTGTTCAACCACCAAAACCCGATTTGAAGCCATTACCATGTAATCTCAAATACTCATTTTTGGGAGAAAATGAAACTTTTCCGGTAATAATTTCTTCCAAACTTAATGTTCATCAAGAAGGTAAGTTATTACAAACTCTTAAAATGCACAAAAATGCATTAGGATGGACCATAGCTGACATAAAAGGAATTAGTCCTTTGATTTGCACACACAAGATTTATTTGGAGGAAAATGCTAAACCCTCTAGAGAAATGCAACGAAGGCTTAATCCTAATATGAAAGAAGTAGTGAGAAATGAAGTCATTAAACTTCTAGATAATGGAATCATTTATCCTATTTCTGACAGCAAATGGGTAAGTCCTACCCAAGTTGTACCTAAAAAGTCTGGAGTTACTATGATAACAAATGAGAAAAATGAGTTAATTCCAACGAGGACTATTACTGGTTGGCGTATGTGCATTGACTATAGGAAACTTAATTCAATGACTAGAAAAGATCACTTTCCTTTACCTTTCATGGATCAAATTCTAGAAAGAGTTGCAGGTCATGAATTTTATTGTTTCCTAGATGGTTATTCAGGTTACAACCAAATTGAAATTGCATTTGAAGATCAAGAGAAAACTACTTTCACATGTCCATTTGGTACATTTGCATATCGAAGGATGCCTTTTGGATTATGTAATGCACCAGCCACGTTTCAAAGATGCATGCTTAGCATATTCAGTGATATGGTTGAACGCTTTCTTGAGATATTTATGGATGATTTTTCTGTCTTTGGTGATTCATTTGATAATTGTTTAACTAATTTGGAAAAGGTTTTGAACAGGTGTGAAGAGAAGAATCTTGTGTTGAATTGGGAAAAATGTCATTTTATGGTAACAAACGGCATTGTACTTGGTCACATTGTTTCATCAATAGGAATTGAGGTTGATAAATCTAAAATTGAGTTAATTGCCAACTTGCCAACACCAAAATCTGTTAAAAATGTTAGATCATTTTTAGGACATGCTGGTTTTTATAGAAGGTTTATCAAAGATTTTAGTATAATATCTAAGCCATTGTGTAACCTTCTAACAAAGGATAATGTTTTTGAATGGACTGAATATTGTGAAGAAGCCTTTGTTAAACTTAAAAACCTGCTTACATCTGCTCCTGTTATTCAACCTCCTGATTGGTCATTACCTTTTGAAATAATGTGTGATGCTAGTGATTATGCCGTGGGTGCTGTTTTAGGACAAAGAAAAGATAAGAAACCCTATGTCATTTACTATGCAAGTAAAACTTTAAATAGTGCTCAAATAAATTACACAACCACTGAAAAAGAATTACTTGCTGTAGTATTTGCGTGTGAAAAATTCAGATCTTATCTTGTTGGCTCACCTGTTATTGTTTTTAGCGATCATGCAGCGTTGAAATATCTTCTTTCTAAGAAGGATTCTAAAGCTAGATTGGTACGGTGGATTTTGTTACTTCAAGAATTCGATATCACAATCAAGGATAAGAAAGGCACCGAAAATGTTGTCGCAGATCATTTGTCAAGATTGGCAACTGATTCGAAATCTGACATCACACCAATCGATGACTACTTTCCTGATGAATCTTTACTTTCTGTCACTACAATGCCTTGGTTTGCTAATATTGTTAATTTTCTTGTTTCAGGATATTTGCCAGCGCATTGGGGCACTCAAGACAAAAGAAAGTTCTTGAACGAAGTAAAGAACTTTTATTGGGATGACCCTTATTTATTCAAATATTGTCCTGATCAAATATTTCGAAGATGCATTCCCGACAATGAGGTAAGTAATGTCATTAAATTTTGTCATTCTGAGGCATGTGGAGGTCATTTTTCGTCAAAAAAGACAGCCGCAAAAATCTTACAATGTGGATTTTATTGGCCCACCATGTTCAAGGACACGCATGCATTCTGCAAATCTTGTGAAAATTGTCAAAAGTTAGGATCTCTTTCAAAACGTCACATGATGCCTTTAAGTACTATTCTTGTCATTGAAATCTTTGACTGTTGGGGTATAGATTTTATGGGTCCATTTCCTCCATCATTTGGTTTTGTGTACATATTAGTCGCAGTAGACTATGTTTCAAAATGGATAGAAGCAATTCCAAGTCGTAACAACGATCATAAAACAGTCATTAAGTTTTTGAAAGAAAACATTTTGAGTCGATTTGGAATCCCTCGGGCCATGATAAGTGATGGTGGAACACATTTCTGTAACAAGCCATTTGAGTCTTTAATGAAAAAATATGGAATCACACACAAAGTTGCCACCCCTTATCACCCCCAAATAAATGGACAAGTAGAACTTGCTAATAGGGAGATCAAACAAATCTTGGAAAAAACAGTGAACCCTAATCGAAAGGACTGGTCTTTAAGACTTAATGATGCACTTTGGGCCTATCGAACTGCTTTTAAAACATCATTAGGTATGTCACCTTATAGGTTGGTTTATGGAAAACCTTGTCATTTGCCTGTGGAACTTGAATACAAAGCTTATTGGGCTATCAAAGCTTTCAATTCAAACCTGGATGATGCGAGTCAGTTGCGTAAGTTACAAATAAATGAGCTTGAAGAAATAAGAAATGATGCATATGAGAATTCAAAAATTCATAAAGCAAGAATCAAAGACTTTCATGATAAAAGAATCTTGAGAAAAACATTTGATGTTGGTCAAAAAGTTTTGCTTTATAATTCTCGACTCCATTTATTTCCTGGAAAGTTAAGATCAAGATGGAGCGGTCCATTTGTTGTGAAACATGTATATCCTTATGGGGCCTTTGATATTGAGAATCCAAAGAATGGTAATGTTTTCAAGGTCAATGGACATCGTTTGAAAGCTTACTTTGATAATTTTCCTAGTGAAAATGAATCCATTGGTTTGAATGATCCTGTATATGAAGGTTGATTATTTTGTTTTTCTCATATTTTTTTTGTGTTTCTTTTTGGTGTGACTTTTGTTTTGCTAGTCTTTCTCCAACCCCGGTCAAATGGCGGATAACGGTACTCCATGACTCTTAAGTCGGTTCTTTCAGTTTCCCATGATAATTGATATCTCTGTATATATTTGTTCAATTCCTTGTTCCTTCTCTTTTCTTTACATCTCTTCTCCACTTCTCTTTAAAAATAAAACAAAAATGGACACCGCTCTTGAAAAAATGAAAAAGTATTTTCCTGCTCTGCCTCAGAATGCGATTACAAAAATTTACCGTGCTAGGTGTGAAAGATTGAGGTTGTTAATGAACCATGGAATTCCTGAAGATATTCGCTGGATAATTGAAGCAAAGGTCCGATTATCAGGTGAGTCTTCCAACTCTTTTATTTCATACATGCCTGGGACAGGTAAAAGCACTTTTGCAAAGAAACGTCGTGCAAAACGACTAAAAGTCTGTCACCGATGTGCCAGATGGACTTGTAATACAAAATGTCGTTCTTTAGGAATGGTATCTATAAACCGTGAAGATAAAATACAATTCATTAAGGATGGCCTGAGTAAGGAGTCTTTAGATAATCTTCTATTGACTCTTGAGACGCATCCTAGTGGAGATGTGCATCGTGCAATTCATGATTTATGGCCTCATTTTCATAAAGAACATGAACGACTTAGTCTTGGGAATCTGACTGAAAAAGACCCTGTTTGCCAGTTTTTAAGAAAACTGGATGGGAAGCCTATCCCCGACCCATAGAGGGCGTTTAAGCCGTTCTTGGACGTAAAACCAAGGGAAAGCTGTGAGCCACAATCACAACTGCTTGTACATACATTTTTTTTTTTAATATATATATATATAATAATAAAATAATACCAATAAATAAATAAATAAATAAGAAAGAGAGAGAGAGTAAGACTTCAGCTAGCCTACATATAGGTGGTATGCTTTGCATTTTCAATTGTTCATCTATAAAATCTTCTCTTCCTTCCCATCATTTCTACTCAACCCATTCATTCAGCATATATATAAGTGTGTAGAAATGGCGAGTTCTTCTGTTTCTAAAATAAAAACTATTTGTGTTTTTGGTGGATCTAGTCCTGGGAAAGAAAAGGAGTTTTTAGAATCAGCAAATCATCTTGGTCGGATACTAGCTGAGAGAAAGATTCATTTAGTGTATGGGGGAGGCAGTCTTGGGTTAATGGGGGGTGTTTCAATAGCTGCATTTGTAGGAGGCAGTCAAGTTTTGGGGGTTGTCCCCAAAGCTTTAGCCGAAGGGGACATCATTGGAAAAACAATTGGAGAGGAATTACAGGTCTCTACAATGTCTGATAGAATGAATACAATGTTTAACCATGCCGATGCCTTCATTGCCTTACCAGGTGGTCTGGGTACATTGGAAGAGATCTTTCATATTTCCTCTTGGGCCCAACTGCACATTCACCATAAACCTATAGGTTTGTTAAATGTTAATGGTTTTTATAATAATTTGTTGTCTTTTCTTGATCAAGCTATGGAACAGGAATTTCTAACATCTTCGGCACGACAAATCATAATCTCTGCTGCTACTGCTGAACAATTGATTGACCGACTACAATCTTTCATCCCTGTAATTGATCCCTCCATGAGTCAACTCAATTGGTCAACCACGAAACGCCATAAAAAGCTTAAATTGGATTTGAGCCTTAGTTTGTGAAAAATTGTGTCTTTTGGTTTTATTAATAGCATAATATTTGTGTTTTGTTGTTTCTTATATTTGTTTTAGTATGTTTCAGGTTTGTCAATAGTCGCTGTTTCAGGTGATATCTTCTACACTCTATCTTTTTGCTTAGAACATTGAGGACAATGTCTTGTTTTGGTTGGGGGGAGAGGGTAGTAGTTGATATTAAAAAAAAAAAATTCTATTATTTAAACCATTTGCAAAACTATTGTTACTAGGACGGCAGAGTAATGGAGGAACTTTAGTGACTCTTGAGACGCATCTTAGTAAACATTCTTAACAAGGTCTATTATAATACTTCTTGAAATATTCAGGTTTACAAACTCTTGGATTGCTATCTATAGATTCTGTTTATATGCCCATCTAACAAGTATTTTTAAACCTTCATTTTCACACACACACTCGAACATATGATTGTGGGTTGCATATTGGATTATAACATTATTTGTGTTCTTTTGTTAAAGGTAACAACTAAGGGAAAGGGATAATATATAATATGCAAAAAAAAAAAACCAAAAAAAAAAACAATAAAAAAAAAGAAAATAAAAACAAAGTAGATAAGTTTGGTTTCGTAGCCTCCTTGACTTAAGCAAATAAGCCCGAAGGGGTGTTTGAACACCTAGTACCCTAAAGTCAACTGACTTGGGAGTTATTGGCCCAGTGCTTGTTATATGGGTTGAGGAGAAAGCTTAAGGGAATCAAACACTGCACTATCTACATATCAGTATTTGCAACCCGAGTTACTAAGCTCGTAGGGGTGTCTCAACACCTGATGCCCTAAGACCAACTGGTCTGGGAGTCATTAGCCGAAAGCTCGTTACATGGGTTCAAGATACATTGTGCTATAAATTCTTGCTTTTTTTTAAAAAAAAAAAAAGAGAGAAAAAAAAAAGATAACAATCCCAACCCAAGGAAGTTAACTTTAAACATTAGAACAAAAATTTTGTTTTCTTCCATGAAAAGCTCCATAGCTATGTTTTGATTTATTGAGCACCGAAAGAAGGTTTACTAATATCTTGTTTAAGAGGTATTAAGCAGATATATAAATTTAATGAGAGTTTGTTTATCTGGATAGATTAATAGAAGTTAAATGATGAATGCCTTGCTTTGTGGTATTTGCAAATTATTTTTCTATTTTAATGCTTTGATTACTAGGGACTAGTAATAAGCTGGTTGGGGGGTGTGATTAGTACTTAAAAGTGCCTAGTAATAATAACAGAAAAAGAGTTGATGTTTTAATTGACCACTCTTTTTTAATTCTAGTGCCTCAACTTTTCTAGCTAAAGATGCAAATTTGGCTTGGAGGTCATGATCTTCCCTAAGGCTATACATGCCTCCATTAGATATATGAGGTTGAGTTTTACCTGGTGCCTCACAAGTACCTGTGGTGTCCCAATTTTGAGCATTTTCAGCTAGCAACTCTAGGTACTCCATTGCTTCATCAGGGTCTTTATTTTCAAAAGTTCCATTGCACATCAATTCTACCATTTGTCTATCTTTAGGTGTTAACCCTTCATAAAATTGTGAAACCAATCTCCATGTTTCAAAACCATGATGAGGACAGGTATTAAGCAAGTCTTTATATCTATCCCAACATTTATAAAATGTTTCTCCTGGTTTTTGAGTAAAAGTGGTGATTTGTCTTTTGAAAGAGTTTGTTCTATGAGAAGGGAAAAATTTCTTTAAAAACTGTTGTTGCATTTCATCCCAAGCATGAATGGATCCTGACCTAATATTTTGTAGCCATGTTTTAGCTTTATCTTTTAACGAAAAAGAAAAAAGCTTTAATCTGATGGTGTTCATGCTACAATTTAAGTCATTATAAGTGTTACAAACTTCTTCAAATTCTCTTAAGTGCAAGTATGGATTTTCTAATTCTAAGCCATGAAAAGTGGGTAAAAGTTGAATAATACCTGGCTTAAAATTAAAATGAGATGCATCAGGAGGAAAAACAATACATGATGGTGCACTTGTTCTTGTTGGATTCATATGATCTCTAAGTGTTCTAACACGATTATTCTCATTATTCTCATTATGAATTGATTGGTTATCTTCTTCGGCCATGTTTTCTGAAGAAAATGAGGATTTTCTAGAAAGTCTACCACTTAATGTACGTGTCCAAACTCTCATACAAATACAAAAGAAAAGAAAAGAAAAAAGAAAAAGAAAAAGAAACAACAATTAGAAAAACAAATAAAAGTTAAAATAAAATAAAATAAAATATTTAATTTATACAATAACTTACCTCCCCGGCAACGGCGCCAAAAACTTGACACGATCAAAGAGTTGATGTCTTATCCCAAGTGCAGGAGTGTCAAAGTAAAATAACCCGGCAAGACCGGGGTCGAACCACAGGGAGGTGAATTATATAAATTACAAATAAAGAAAAAGATTTAAAGAGAATAATAACAGAAAAGGAGTTGAAGAAAGTTTTGGGATGTGATATTGATGTAAGGATTAAACAATAACAAAACATATGTCAAGGTTATAGGATTCACTAATGGTATTTCAAATAAATATAATATAAACTCTTTTTATTACTCAACTAGAAACCACACACAAAGGAGGTTCTAATCGGATGATTTCTCGTTATTAGCTCATTATAAATTACTAACATGATCATATTAATTATCTTATATAAGTAATACCATACTTATAAATATCATCAAGCATTCATGTTGCTAGTTTATGTTAACAACAAATCAAGTTTCTATCATAATAACGATTTCGGCCGAAAACTATGAAAGATCAAGCATTTGATGTACCAAATATTATACAACACAAATCTAAATTAAACATTTAATAAGCAAGGTATTAAGAATTAGTAAGATAAAAAGATAAAACATGTTAATAACAATCTTTCTTAGATATAAACATTTAAAGCTCATGTTGAGTTTATATTATACCTATTCTAACACCATTAGAAAAACCTTTTCACCTTGACATAATTAACTTAGCTAAACATTAAGAAGGAGAAAAACATAAATAAGCAATATAAGAACATAAACATAATATAAGCTAACTAAGTATAGGAAAGGAAATGAAAAAGCATAAACAAGAGATTACTATAGCATGAAAGAAAACTTGAACATTACAAAGATGTAGAGAGAAAGCAAGAAGATAACTTTGATCTGAAAATTAATATGACTAAATACATGGACAATGCCTCCTTTTATAGGCTAAGTTTCAGAACTATTGATTGATTGAAGAATTGGTGGGCATCCATTGATTTGGTGGCTGGTTTTTGACATTAATGGCTGCTGGTTTTTTGATATTGTGGGCTGATTTTTGATATTGTTGGCTGGCCAAAACGTCATTGCTCACATCAGAATTATAGCCAACTGAATTGTGGAAGCTGTGGGCAATTGTCTCAGCTTTCCATAAAAAAAAACCAGAGCTCATTTGGACTTCTAGAACTCAAGATATGAGCCAAAAACCGAATAGTGCTTGAGCTGCAGGACAGCTTCCGACGTCTTCGTTGTTGCTAAGATTTGGGCTTGAAAACGGCAGAACTGAGTCTTTGACTTCATATGAAAGTTGTAGGTCTATGTCTTACCTTTCCATCGATATAAAATGGACCTAAATCTGATATCTACAGCTCCAGATATGATCAAATTACTGAACGGTGTTCGAGTTTGGAATGCACCAGCAACACTTTGCTAAGTTTGGCCTTCTTTTTATCCTTTCAATTTCAATCCTTAAACTCATCAATCAATCCTTTTATTTATGTGATATACCTGCATTTAGGATGAACATTTACCATGAATTAAAGGTATATTATATTTTTAGACTTGCTAATATAAAACATGCTTTTGTTAGGGAATTTAATGATACTTTAGGTGCAATATGATGACATAAATCCTTAATGAGAATGCACTTTTAAGTACTAATCACACAAAAACTTGACACGATCAAAGAGTTGATGTCTTATCCCAAGTGCAGGAGTGTCAAAGTAAAATAACCCGGCAAGACCGGGGTCGAACCACAGGGAGGTGAATTATATAAATTACAAATAAAGAAAAAGAGTTGAAGAGAATAATAACAGAAAAAGAGTTGAAGAGAATTTTGGGATGTGATATTGATGTAAGGATTAAACAATAACAAAACATATGTCAAGGTTATAGGATTTACTAATAGTATTTCAAATAAATATAATATAAACTCTTTTTATTACTCAACTAGAAACCACACACAAAGGAGGTTCTAATCGGATGATTTCTCGTTATTAGCTCATTATAAATTACTAACATAATCATATTAATTATCTTATATAAGTAATACCATACTTATAAATATCATCAAGCATTCATGTTGCTAGTTTATGTTAACAACAAATCAAGTTTCTATCATAATAACGATTTCGGCCGAAAACTATGAAAGGTCAAGCATTTGATGTACCAAATATTATACAACACAAATCTAAATTAAACATTTAATAAGCAAGGTATTAAGAATTAGTAAGATAAAAAGATAAAACATGTTAATAACAATCTTTCTTGGATATAAACATTTAAAGCTCATGTTGAGTTTATATTATACCTATTCTAACACCATTAGAAAAACCTTTTCACCTTGACATAATTAACTTAGCTAAACATTAAGAAGGAGAAAAACACAAATAAACAATATAAGAATATAAACATAATATAAGCTAACTAAGTATAGGAAAGGAAATGAAATAGCATAAACAAGAGATTACTATAGCATAAAAGAAAACTTGAACATTACAAAGATGTAGAGAGAAAGCAAGAAGATAACTTTGATCTGAAAATTAATATGACTAAATACATGGACAATGCCTCCTTTTATAGGCTAAGTTTCAGAACTATTGATTGATTGAAGAATTGGTGGGCATCCATTGATTTGGTGGCTGGTTTTTGACATTAATGGCTGCTGGTTTTTTGATATTGTGGGCTGATTTTTGATATTGTTGGCTGGCCAAAACGTCATTGCTCACATCAGAATTATAGCCAACTGAATTGTGGAAGCTGTGGGCAATTGTCTCAGCTTTCCATCAAAAAAAACCAGAGCTCATTTGGACTTCTAGAACTCAAGATATGAGCCAAAAACCGAATAGTGCTTGAGCTGCAGGACAGCTTCCGATGTCTTCGTTGTTGCTAAGATTTGGGCTTGAAAACGGCAGAACTGAGTCTTTGACTTCATATGAAAGTTGTAGGTCTATGTCTTACCTTTCCATCGATATAAAATGGACCTAAATCTGATATCTACAGCTCCAGATATGATCAAATTACTGAACGGTGTTCGAGTTTGGAATGCACCAGCAACACTTTGCTAAGTTTGGCCTTCTTTTTATCCTTTCAATTTCAATCCTTAAACTCATCAATCAATCCTTTTATTTATGTGATATACCTGCATTTAGGATGAACATTTACCATGAATTAAAGGTATATTATATTTTTAGACTTGCTAATATAAAACATGCTTTTGTTAGGGAATTTAATGATACTTTAGGTGCAATATGATGACATAAATCCTTAATGAGAATGCACTTTTAAGTACTAATCACATACACATAAAGTCTTTATTTTTCAAATAGCTAACACAATCCTTTGCATAGAAAAAACTAGAAAATCCTAGTAATATCGAATATAAAAAATAAACTAGTAAAACTATTCATTTAATTAGAGAAGAAAAACTATAAAAGCAATAGTAATATTGAATAGGAAAATAAGAATAGAAAATCATAAAATTAACTAAGAAAAACATTTATTTTTTTCAAAAAAACTCAAACATCATGATGTTTATTTTCTTCCTGGTTATTTTTGTTTTCTTTTTCCCTTAAAATGAGATGGGAAGCTTTAACTAGTACTTTAAAGCAACCCAAAATGGTTTGAATCAAAGGTTATTTTGACTTCTAAAAATTCCTAAATGTAAATTGGTTTCTCATTTAATTTGAAAATATAACATGTTTACTTTAAATGGTAACCAAATTTCCTTTTTAATTGTTTTCATAATAAATATTCTGTAAAAAATTTCTGTTTCAAAATGATTAATGTAAAACCTGTATATTTATTGAAAAAAATTATAAATGATGTGATGCATAAAGGGAATCAATTGGATTCAGTGCCATAAATTTTTATATGAATTCGTATAATATAATTTTTGTTCACAACTACTGATTTTTTTTTTAATTTCATTAGTTGTTTTTAAAATAAAAAGAAGAAGAAGTCATAATAAAAATTTAAGAATTTATAAATGATAAGCTATTATTATAGAATCTGATGTAAAGAACTTGAAATCTCAATTGAAGATGATGATAAATTCTATTCTGATTTCATAAACACCGATTCAAAGGTAAAGATTATTGGTTGTTAATGATAAGTGAAAAAAAACTAGAGTGTTTGTTAATGACAAAGATGAGTAAAAAATGTATATGACGAAATCGAATGTCTAATTTTTTATATAAGCGAAATGTTGTGGTTAATAAAAAAAAAACCTTTGAAAGGATTGGTCTTATTTTTCATTAGAAATAAAGGGAAAGACCATCGATATTGATATTATGACTAAGATGCTAATTAAAGATTCAAGACTGGGAGGCTTTTATTTTTTTTTAATAATAAATAGTTGCAACGATTAAACATAACAAAGAATTTACTAATTATTTCATCAGCAATTCACCACATGTCATTTTTTTTACACTAATTGAGATTTGGCTATAAAATAATTGAATTACATTTGAAAAGTGGATGAACTATTTTGTAACAGTAAAAAGAGTTGAGATCTTTGTTGAATTCAAATTTATATAAAAATATTTTTTTTAGTTTATACTTTTTACTATTATATACTGTCCTTAAATCTTATGATAGGTATCCAATGAAATAATGTACAAATACAGTGTAGTAATCAATAACTACACTAGTATCTACTTATTTCATTTATAGAATTGTAAAAACTTTACTATGAAGTTTTATATATAAGAAAAGACTTGGTAAACACGACAATGCATTAGTTATAGAAAAATTTTATATAAAAAGACATAATTATAAAAGGAAACTATGTGTCTATTAAAGATAAATCAACCAGAAACTATGTATTTGTTGGAAAGAAATTAATTAAATCAATCATCACACGCTAATCACCCAATGATAGTGTCAATCTCTGAGTTGTCTTGTTTAACTCTACCTCACAAATAAAAAAGGGTTAACACACAATGAGCTTGACCTTGAGGAGCTCGAAGCAATTTGAGGTAAGATCTTTGATAAAAATATCACCAATATGATCTTTGAATGATATGTAGTGAAGGTTAACATTTTGATTGACCTCATGAATAAAATGGTAGTTAACCTTAATTTTTTTTATGCATGTATGAAACACTGGATTAACAGCAAAAGTAAGTGCACTTTCATTGTCATATAACATAACAGGTGTTTTAGGGAGAATAGTTTATAAATCATATAAAACCATTATAATCAAATATAACTTAACAACTACTATTACGAGAGCATGATATGATGTCTTTAACCCAAATAGAGACTCCATAATTTGTTTTTTGGCACTCTATAAAACAAAACATGGACAAAGAAAAATGTCTTCCCTCATACGTGATCTTTGATCATCTATGATTCTGGCTCAATCAATATCACACAAAGAGCAAAGATAAAGTGCTTACAAGTGAAGTGTGGTTCATAATTAACCATACCCTTTAGATATCAAAAATCGTTCTCGTTGCATCCATTGTTTAAAAGTTGGTTCATGAAGGTGTTGACATAATTGTTTAATGATGTACCCAATGTTCGACCTAGTTAATACACAATACCAAATCATTCTTACAAGTTATCGATACTCAGTAATTTCATAGAGAGAATCACCAAATAGAGTGAACAACTTGCAACTAATCTTAGTCTACTACGACGTTTAGTTGTATTGTTTAACACCTAAAGTCCAAGATAAATTGAAGTTTTTAGTCCTCTATGACTTTGATCAGTCAAGAAAAGCTATTTTTACACAAAAATATTCAAAATATAAATTAAAAAATTCATGTAAGTATCTAATTAAATAAATTAATAATTATATATATTTATTTAAAATATAGTTATTAATAACTCAAAATCAAACAAATAAAATTAAGTGATGGATTTGATTTTTTTTCTTTCATGCATGTTTGTTAGGCTACCTTATCTAAATTATAATAAAATCCACGATTAGAAAACAAAACATAGTCCTTTGTATAACATTCTTTATCAACTACAAATCCAGCTTATGTTATAATTGTCAAACTGACATTCATGATAAAAAAAGTCAATTTCAAGGAAGAATTGATCCAATGACCTTTGTATTATGCACACACGTGTTGATCACATCACACATTAAGAAGCTCAAAATGGTGCTCAAGCTCCATAGTTTTCTAGCTATATGACATCCCATATACCATTTTATTTCCAAACAAGCCCACCATCTTTTTAAAATAACTATATTAACCCTCTAGTCCAATCTAAACATCATCATAATTTTCAAAACTAGGTTGACAGTTTTTATTTTATTTTTTTCCCCAAAATGATGAACTATCATAACAAAAATGCTTTTATAATATAGCTGCAAGACGTGTACAGAGGAAAGATCATTAAAACTCATTGATTTGGCATACAATATAGCACTTATAAAGATTAAAAAAACAAAAGGATGAATATAAGAAATTCAAACTACTAAAAACATGATGAATTAAGTCACCATCCATTGCAGGCTATCCAATTACACCTAATTGATTTGTCCATAATTTTTTATTTTTTAATATAAAGATTGTAATTGATGCTCTAGGTAATTGATACGGGAACATGGTTATAAGGCATTATTGTTAGTTAAGGCAAGTTTATTCGTACAAACAATATAAAAACCAAAGGTTATTGACACAACTTTTTGATCCAAAGTGGCATTCAACCAAGTGAAAATGAATTAGTCTTTGTTTTTTTTAAAAAAGAAAGGTCCAATTAATTGTAGAAGTGAAAGTTCCAAAGCTGCTAATGGCTAGAAGAAGTTTAGGCGGGCATGATTCAGTAGTATTCACGAAACCTAGAAAATCATTACTTTGTAAAACCAAAGTAATTGGGAAATTCAATTAGATAATTTGTCTGATCTAATCATAACAAAGTCAGTTGTCTAGTGTTTAAAAGATTAAAAATGGTGAATGAGGAAGATATTTTTGTGGAAATGTACAAGTACATGTGAAAAAAAAGGTGTTTGCCTATATAACTTTGATACCATGAAAGATTGTATGAACACAATGTTGCACTTTATGGCTACAATAGTCTCTACTCTATGTGTTTCATTGACGTAATTATAAAATATATGATGAAGTTTTATCTACAAGAAAAGACTTGATAAGGTTGACAAGACACTAATTATAAACAAATTCTAAATAAAAAGATACAATCGTGAAAAGAAACTATTTATCAACTAGAGAGAAACCAACCGAAATAGATGTCAATTAGATAGCTCTAATCTTTGAATTGTCTTATTTAACATCTAAAGTCCATGATAAATCGAAGTTTTTAGTTTGTTATGACTTTGATCAGTATAAAGAAGCTATTTTTATATCAAAAATTCAAAGTGTAAATCTAAAAACTCTTGAAAATATATAATTAAATAAATTAATAATTATCTATATTTATTAAAAAATAGTTAATAATAACTAAAAAAGTCAAGAGATGGATTTGATTTACTTTTTCCATGCATGTGCGCTAAACAAACTTGATTTAAATTATCAAAAAATTTATAATTAGAAACATAACATAATTTCATTTATCCTTTATACAAAATTTTCTGTCAACTACAAACCCAACTAGTGTTATGATTACTAGACCGACATTCAAGAGAGAAAACTCAATGGACATGTTTGTTTTCATGATAAAAGCTATATTTTAAAATAATTTGATTTTTTTCCTTGAAATTAGTTTTTTGAGTGTTTTTGGATTATTTTAATATTCTAATATTAAAAATAAAAAATAAAAAATATATTATTTTAATATATTTTAGAGTAAAAAATATATTAAAAAAAATTAATATCATAATATCATGCATTATTGAAGAATTTATCCAATGAACTTTACATTAAAACACCCACACATACGTATATCACATCACATATTGAGGATATTTTTTATTTGTTTTTACATTTTAAATATACATCTAAAACAAATTGAGTTTTTTATATTTTATATTTTATATTAATATTTTAAAATTATTTTTATATGCTAATATTAAAAATAATTTTTTAAAAATAAAAAAATATTATTTAATATATTTTTAAATAAAAATATTTTACAAAACACCAATAACCAAACTCGCCGTGATGTAAAACTTCCTTCCCTCCCGGTTCTCTTGCTAAACGACATCCCATTAACCCTCTGTCTTTCCGAAATTACAAGATTAACCCACGGTCCAATCCAAACATCATCGTAACCGTAATTACTCAACAGTGACATTAATTCTGTTCCCCACGAATCACGTCATTAAAATCTCCACACCAGATGTTTTAACCAAATAACCCCATCGTGTATTTTGCGTGAATGAAATGACTATAATATCAACTTGTCTTTTAGTTCCCTGCTCTTAAATTTTTGGCCTCGGTTACTTTTTACTTCGGGGCATTTTAGTCAATCAAGTATCCAACGACCGGTATTCGGTTTCACCACAGCCAAAAGCAGTTCCAAGAATGAGCACTCAACCAACCAGGAAAGTAACTACAAATAATCTAATGACCATTGAGCCCTTCTGTCCACTAGCCACCTCGTCTAAATACCGCCCTCCAGTAGATTCCAAAACATCAATTTATAAAGGTCATTTTCGTCAAACCAAAAAATTGACACGGTGAATTAAGCCAAGATGGTAGTTTCAACCACTGCCACATGAGGAGTCTGCTCCCAAAAGACCTCCATATCCACGAGGAGGGAACCACACTAAGGTGCCAAATTTGTCCTTTCGGAAAAAGAACGGGGACATCTTAGGAAACAAAAACAATGTGACCCGTATATAATTACCAAGCCCAGAACTTGCTGTTGTTTAAAAAGCACAACCTGCAGTGATTCTTTCCATGCAGATTACATTTGAATGCCATGTAGGAGCGCACGTGGCAGATCAATCCCAGTCAGCAATCCTTCCTCTTTAAAACACACGCTCCAGGCCTCGGCTCTTTATCCTCTCTTTCGCCAAATCAAGATCACCACACAACTGAAAGCTCTCATTTCCATCGCTCTCTTTTCTTTTTGTGTATTGTTTGGGTCTTGTCGCCGGAGATCATTTTTTCGCCGGCAAGTTGAATGTATTAACCTGTAAATGGAGGATTCGGCTACTGATTGTAGGCGTTTGTTCAATTTCCAAAGTGAAAGGGTGACGTTACCTTGCCGTCGAGTATTTCGGGAACTTTAACAGTATTTTTCTAGAAATCCAAAACAAAAGCGACTTGTACTTAGCAGAGTTTAGAAGTTATTCCATGCTTTGTCTCGCAAATCAGAGTCAAATATAATACTATTGCTTTGTAATAATTAGAATCTCTGGAGGGGGACTCAACTCTTTAGAGTCTCTCCAAATTAGAAAAAAGTTGGTAAAACGCAGCAAATTCTTGGGTTTCCGTGTCGTCTTGATCTGCTGATCTTATTCTGTGTGGAGTAATCAATGCTTCTGCTGCTTCATTTAATCGATGTATAGAGTAGAGAGTTTTACAGTTCAACTAACTTTTTTTAAGGATTTCTCTTGAAGTTCTTCGTCCTTCAATCTGTCTTGAGAGCGAAGATATTTTAGGTTTTTTTCCCCCGAGGTTTCTGTGCACTCTGTTGGCAGAAATTAATAATTCAATAATGGAGGAGAGAATTTGATTAGAGTGAGGAGTTTTTTTTTTCCTGTGTTGTTGATCACTGCGATCATGCCTTTTCCAATGAAGATTCAGCCGATCGATTATCAAACACTCGCTGAACCAGTGGCTCACCAGTTGGAGTCAGTAAAGCCGGTGGGGAAATCACGATTGAAGCGACTGTTTGAGAGGCAGTTCCTGAGAAATTCAGCTGCTGAAAAGGTCGGTGCCATCGAGGAGTCGCATTTGAAGGACGGCTGTAACGAGTTCGAGCCGAGTTCGGTATGCTTGGCGAAAATGGTGCAGAACTTCATCGAGGATAGCAACGAGAAGCAACCATCAGTTAGGTGTAACCGTAATCGCTGCAACTGCTTCAACGGAAATTGTAACGACAGTTCTGAAGATGAATTTGACTCGTTTGGTGGTTTTGGCGATTCTAATCGTTCCTCCTCTGTTGAAGCAATTGAAATTCTAAAGGTAATTAAATCAATTGCGTTGGAATTGAATTTTGTTTCTTCTTGTTTTTGGTTTTGGAATTGTGCAAGTGATAGGGTTTTTATGGGCAGAGTTTGGTGCTGTGTGCAAGTGTTTGTGAGAGGAATTTGCTGGCGGATACAGCGAGGGTTGTTGATAAGAACAAGATTTGTAAGCAAAAAGATGATGTTTGGAGGAAGATCGTTGTTGATGATCTGTTGGCTCTTGGATACGACGCTTCTATCTGCAAATCTCGCTGGGAAAAAGCCCCCTCCTATCCCGCCGGTACTTTCTCTCTCTCAAATGGATAAACCATGTTTGTGTCTGTTTCCTAAATTGCGCAAAATATCCTTTTATATTCTGTTTGGTTCCTGGAAAAGGATAATTAACTAAAACCCAGAAAGAGAAGGAACCATTTTTATATCATATTTCGGTAACAAGTAAAATCATTGAACCCAAAATTTTCACTAGTTTAGGAATATTTTCATTTTCTGTTTGGTTCATCAGACAAAGAGCGGAAAATTGTAAATCCCTTTTTTATTTGCTGGGAGAATACGGGGAAGTAGAGCTGTGGTTACATTTCAATGTGAGTTGTGATCAGAAAACTGACATGCAATCAATTATGGGAAATAATGTATAGTTTGTTTCGAATACAGGGGAATATGAATACATAGATGTGATCATCGCAGACGAGAGGCTGCTAATTGACGTTGATTTCAGATCAGAATTTGAGATAGCTCGATCAACCAAGACTTACAAATCTCTTCTCCAAACTCTACCTTACATTTTCGTAGGTAAAGCTGATCGTCTCCAGAAGATTATTGCCATTGTATCGGATGCAGCAAAGCAGAGCCTTAAGAAGAAGGGCATGCCCATTCCGCCATGGAGAAAAGCAGAGTACATCAAAGCTAAGTGGCTTTCTCCTCACCCGCGAACCACACAACCTCTTAGCTCAAAAGAAACATATCCTAAACCGGAAAAGGAGCAAACTTTGATTGAAAATGGGGTTGCGGAGATTGAACGGAGTTGCCAAGAGAAGAATTCAGTGGAGGATGATGCTGAGATGGGCGAGTCTGTGTTTGCTTTGTCATCTGAAGGTTCCGTGGCAGAAGAGGAGGTTATAGCGGTGAAAGAATGGAAGCCACCTGATGTTAAGCCCAAAAGTTTACAAATTGGGATTAAGATGGTGACCGGATTGGCTTCTGTTATCGAAGATGAGCCTTGAAATTTTGACCCTCCTCCCTTTTTTGTCCTTTTTTTTTTTGACAGTGAAGAACAGATTATATGATCCTATATGTTTTAACGGATCAAACCAGAACCCCTTCTATTTTTTGTGTAAGGGTGTGATTTTACTACTAATATAATAAAACTCTTTACTGTAAGAAGAATGGCTAATACAAATGACATAATTTCCTGAGTTTTTTTCGTTAATCCTCTCCCCGTTTCTAAGCTTCTTATTTAGAGTATAGTGTTTATATATATCAGATTAGGTTCATTTGATTTTATATTTTGTTCCTATCCATTGTCGGTTTCTCTTGTAATCTTATTCAAGTTCTCACAGAGAAGGGGATCTTTACTCCAGTGCAATCGGAAAAAAAAAGTAACAAGAGAAGAAGGGTAATCGCCATTTTTTATTTCTCTTTTTTTCAATCCGTCATATGTCATCTATTGGTGATTTTATATGTTTTTCTTGAAGGCAAGCAGAACAGAATTTGATGATGAAGAGAGAATAGACTCGTGCTTTCTCGAGCTGCGTGAGGTGAGGACTGGAAGGAAACCATTTTTAATAGCCCAGCCACATGGCTCTCTGTTTTCTAATTCAATGTTTTTATTTTATTTACTCTAATTATTCTTGTATTCTTGAGCAATAAAGCTCTTCTTTTGAATTAGATATTCTGATTAGTTCGTGACAGTTTATTAGTCTCATTCATATCACAGTGGTTGCTTGTTGTGGAATCTCGGCAGAGAGGAGAGCAGTTGGTCATGGGTGGTTGGTATTTTTCTTTGCCGTGTGGGCTTGGTAAGTGAGTTGGTTGCTCCACTACCTTTTTGACCATACAAGCGCTCTCGACTCTCTTTATTCTCTATGGTTTGATGATCAGTGCTCGATGATCTGGACGAGGATTAAGAGGAGAAGGGATAAAGATTTTCAGGTTTGTAACTCGGACTGGATTCGCTTATTTTCAACTATCAAGGTCAATGTATAATATTTTGCCTTCATATCTACGAATTTAGCATCTGTGTGACGATGCATTGCGACTATACTCCAGTCTGCTTGACTGGTTTGTGGATTGGATTGGTTCCGTTTGGAATGGGAGAAAATGAATCGCTTGCTATTTTTGTTTGGTCATTTTTGTATATAATATGCTTACCGTTGCTTGTGAAGTGAACATTGCTCCTGGAGCCATGCGGGGATGCATGAGCTGGATCCTCAGAATGAATATGTTCTTGTCGTGCAAGCAGAGAGCTTAGATATATTTCATTATCCTTCACGAAAACTATCTGTAGTAAAAGATGTGGTCGGCCCAAAAGGTTTGTTTTGAATGCTGAAGTGGACAGATTTTCCTTTCAACAAGTTCATGAACACTTCAATTCTATTCTATTTTTTTTTTACTAATTTTTGTGTGAAAACCCTCTTTTTAGCCAGAAGGAAACATGATTTATGCTGTGTGTGTCTGAAGAAACATTGACAAATTAAACAGTCTTCTAGTGCAGAGTCACCAAATGAAGGTGGCTTGTGACGGCAGGCAGCGGTGCTTTGAATTACTTAAATTTCAAGGGGCTGACTAATGTACCCTTATCCGTTGTAGGAGACTGTAGTTGGGAAGGCGAAAGTAAATACTTGTGTAAGAATTGTCAGTTTCACCTCGTAATTACCTTGACTAATGAACTTAAAACCTTTTTCTTTTTCTTTTTCTACTTTTTTTAAGCAAGACAGTAAAAAGTAAAAACAATTTCTTTCCCGTCGCCAAGAATCGACTCCCACGAGGGCTGCTGAATTTGATTCGCTAGTCCAGGGCAACTTGCCTTGGCTGTACGCAATATGGTTCGCCCGTGCTAGGGAGCATAGAGACGAGTTAAATTTTTTTATTTATTTTTTATATCATGATATTAAAAATAAAATTTTAAAAATAAAAAATATTTTTAAAAATAATCACATATTCGTTTACAATTAATATACACCCACAACAATTGCTAGCATGAACCAAATTTTGTTGTTTATGTGCCTAACATGAATGTAGTGTTTGTTTATGCCGTTTAACATATACATATATTTTTTTAACGTGATTTGAGGTGGCAAGGTAAAATACCATATAAAAAAAACACTATTTATATATATTTTTTAATTAAAAAAATATTGTAAATATATTTGGGGAATTGCACAAACTAAAGGAAGCTCTTTTTTCCTTTTGGTTTATAATTTTCCTTCTCTCTTTTTTTGTGCTTTTATATCGGAGATAAATAATTGCAAGTGGTAAAATATAGGCTTCTAGAACATGCGAATATGCAGGTGGACTGCTCCTAATATCCATCATTTATACAGAAAGTATTTTGCTATATACTTTTGTGATCATGAGGTCTTTTGCCGCGCGATACACGAAAAGCAAGTGCTTCAGCCATGTCCAGCTTGCATTACGAAAACCTCCCCCCTGTTATGTCTTTAATAATTTAACCAGCTTTCTCTCCCTCCTCTCATGGTGGGAGTGACAAATTTGCCAAGCTTGTGGACTCCATGTTCGGCAATTGTATCCGAAACCTTCCTTATTAAGACCCATGATTTCTATTTAAGAGTTGAATCGTATCCGGACAGCCACGTGGCCTATCCTGCTTTCCCACCCTACATGTTAGTAATGAATTTTGTGACTCAAATCCAAATTGCTGAACTAGAGAGGAGATCAATACGAGTAGAATTGTCTTCCCCCGGTCTATTACCTTACATCCAACCACCGCTCCTCCCTCCCTCCCTCCCAACGCAACCACCTCGTTAATGCAGCATCGATATAGATTAAAAAAAAAAATAGACACAACAAGGAATTCATAGATATGTACATAAAGACATATAAAAGGGTTCTAAATGTGTTTAGTTGGAGGGATAAAAATAAAAATATAAGATAAATTTGTCTTCAAGATAGTTTTGAAATGAATTTTTATATTTTTAAAATAAAAGGTACATGAAATATATCTTTTTCATCCCTATGTATTTAAAAAAAAATATTAAGACAGCAACTAAACATTATTTTTTTAATAATATAAATAATTTTTTGCAAGCCATTAAACGTGGGATCAATCGATTAGTTTATTTTCAAAATTGACAAAAGAGTCGTCATATTATGATATAACCAGTCTCAAACAGTAAAAGATAAAAAAATTCTTAGTTATTATATATATATATATATATATATATATATATATATATATGGAACAGGGAGTTTTAAATACTAGCGATAATAGAATCCAATCATCATTTTAAAACAATCAATACATTATGAAGCGTAAGGGCATCTCCAACACGAGAGGCAAATGAAAAGCCAATAGTGAAATGAAGGGCCAAAATGGCTTTTCTATCGCAGAAAAGTCAAACGCATTAAAAATGATTATACAACAACTACATATTTCATCTTCACAACTTTTATCAACTAAAAATATTAATACTCAAGGCAACGGTTCAGCGGTAGAATGGCGCCTTACACCTTCTGCTGTCACGGGTTCGAATCTTGGAGTTGCATGTCTGTCAGTCCCGCGCTGCCTTACCTGCCTGCTGGGTTTGCAGGGTGTTCAGTGAGCCGTGAGGATTAGTCGTGGTGCGCGTAAGCTGGCCCGGACACCCCACATAAATCAAAAAAATATATATATATTAATATTAAATATATTAAAGTACAAATAGTTTATTGAAATGATATTTTTCTCATTGAAATCCGTATAAAAAACCATATTTATGCTATTTAAAACGTTATATCAACAATACATTAAATTCTTTCACATGGTCTTTCCCCTCGTTATTTTTACCTAAACTGTGTGATATGTCACATGTAATTTAAATTAAATTAAAATTTTATTTTCTTTAACACCACTGCTGCTGTTTCCTCTTTTGACTTCTTAGCGTCGTCGCTATACTAATTAATTAAAATAAATGAATGAGCTATAAATAATCGGTCTCACATAAAATAATACGATTAAACGATTTTAGTAAATAACAAAATAATCTTGATAAATAAAAAATTATTAATTAACTGGAACAATAACGATGATAAGCATGTTAAAATCACTAATTTTGATTTTCTTTAATAGCAAGTCATCAATATATAAAGAATTCATTTACACGTGAGAGTTTTATGCAGTTTCTATAATTCTTTTGTCTCTAATTTCAATTCTAACCTAACTAATCGTTGGGTTTACTTGTCTTTTACATCTATTACATATTAATCCTCAGGTCAATTAAGAATCAAAAGAAAATTATTTAAATGGTGAAAATATTATGTGTAATTATGATTTTAAGAACTGTGAAGTAACGATGATAAACACCTTATTGTTTTTCCGATGATATATACATGCGTTTTTGACATAAATAATCTATACTAAACATTCAACATGTCTTTGTCTGAGAACTCTTTTTTATATATTTTTTTTAAATTAAAAATTATTTACATTTATATTTTTATATATAATAATTTTAAAAAAATATTATTTTAATATATTTTTAAATAAAATATACTTTAAAAAACAACAACAACTACCATTAAACTTTTAAATATCTAAAATAAAACATCACGGACACCAATTTTTTGGATTACCCACCTCATAAGTAATATAATTTAACCTTTCACACGTGTTCCTGTTGGCTTTGCTTTTAAAGTAGAAGAGGAAAGTTCAGTCTAGAACCTTCAAACATAAGGTCCATGTCATACCTTTTTTTATTCCTTGTAATTTCTGAATGTAACGAGTGTCCCGTCCCTCCTTTAACCCTAGAAAACAGATCCTTGTGGACTTTATTTTAAATGTTGTCGACGTGTATCGTATAGGATGACATGGAGCTGGCACCTGGCTCGTGGAAGAGACCGTCAATACGCAAGGAATACTAGTATTCATAATACTAGTAATTAGTAAGATTCTCGTTTTAATAGCTATCTGGATCAACATCCTATAGCTTTCATTTTGATTTGTAATTTTGGCATGTATATTTTTTACGAGACAAATGATTAAATTGATCAACATTTAATTAATAATTTAAAAAATGGAATAAATAAAATATCGATTGAAGTATCCATTAGTATTTGCTGCACGTACATAAAAGTATTTTCCAAGCATTAAAATAACATTGGATACTTTTGAGAGGTATAGAATATGTATGGGGCACGTTAACAATGCCGATATATACATTGCCAAATTTGAAATACTATGTGACGGGGTTTCGCGTAATAGTAACTCAACATATATTTCAAAATATTAATCTAATATTTATAATTACAATTCAAATCTAAAAATAAATTAACTTTAAATTTTGTAATATAAATACAATATCACGCATGCAAGCATAATTTAATATTTAAATAGTTAAAAGTCAAAACTAAAAATAATTTCAACTTAAAGTAATTTAATATAAATAAAATAATAAAATATTAAAAAAATAATTTTTTTAATACAGAAATAATAAATCAAGCATTATTTTTATCATCAATATATGTACAAATTAGGACATTAATATTTTCTGGTATTTTAAAAAATATTAATTAGATATTTTAATAGATAATCGTTTTCATTAAACTTATTATTGTTATCAAAATCTAAAACAAAATAAATAAAGTTAACATGGGATATTTTAGTTAAAATTCGAGTGAGAAATTCAAAATAACATGAGGTTCATTACAGGATAAAATTTGTTTTACTTTGATATATTTTTTAAAATGATATGAGATATATTTACTATTTCAACTACATCATAATTAATAATTATATATTTAATAATTTAAATTTATAGATTGGTAGATTTTTAACAATTTCATGTATTTAACCACTTAAGAGTTGCTTTACATCCATCAGAATCCGGCTAACCCTTTTACTTTAATAGGACTAAGGGAAAGCTCGATGCATGAAATCAATGCCATGCTAGGTGAATCAATTAGACTAAATTAGTAATCAGTGCAGGTTTAATTAGTAGGAGACTAAATATTACAAAAACGGGTACCAGAGTTGAGTGGTTCGTGTCGGTGGTGCAAAGGATACGAGAGTTTCACCTCATTCACATACCAGTACTGCTCCTTCGTGCTATGAATGCGTTTTCTGTCACTTTTTTGGGACCACCTCCACTGGCAAAAGAAAAGTTACCATCACACTATTCTCATTGCATTTTCTGTTTGGTTCTGGGAAATACGTAACCTTTTAACTTTTCACACATGTTCCTGTTGGCTTTCTTGGTTTCCAGCGCATTTATATATATATATATATATATATATATATATATATATATATATATATATATAGAATAACGATTTATTTTAAAAAATATTAAATAAACAGAAAAAAAAATCATTGAAGATCTTTGAAGTTGTAATTATGATATTACCAATACCATAAAAATTTAATAAAAACACAATAATACAAAAAAAAATCATCAATACAAGTGATTATTAATATTACATGTTAATATTTTTAAAAGATTGTTCCTGCCGGCATGCCTTTTAAAATTTGAATAAAAACCAACCAAAAACTTAATCTCTGCTGCCGTTTCATGCTATTTTTGTACAATGGTATATATCATGCATATGATATGCTCCTTGCCAGTGATGTGGGGCCGACATACGTTCCCAAAACTAATATAGAAGTGGGAAATAGAGCAATCAATTAGTTATATTTGGGTTATTTTTATGTCCATGAGTCAATTAACGATAAATTTAGAGTATTTAATGTTTTTTTTCAAATATTTAGCTTATAATTAGTATTCTTGCAAAAATGAGAGGGGGGGGGGATCTCTCGTTCAAATCCCACTTTTATCAATTCGTTGCCAGTAAAAAAATATACAGACATAAGAAATAAAAAATCAAAGTTATAGACAAAGGTGTACTGGACCATGCGAATCAAAGTAGTTTTAGCGGGTGTTGATCCTTCCGGATCATGGTTAGATGGAAAAAGTACTTCCATCTCAGGCCCAAGTAGGAATGTAAAGATAACCTAATCTATAAAGCGGATCACAGGTTAGTAAAGATGTTATAAATCAATTTAAAATAATCAAATTAAATTTTGATTGGATTAGGAGTCAGTTAATTTTGACTAAATTTAATTTAAAACTTAGCTCTGATTAGATTTTAGCTGGACGGACTGTGTTTAAAAACAGTTGAAATAGAGTGTGTCCCTGGACTGGACATAGTCATCTATCTATTCGGAGGATGAAAGAGTAGATGATTTCGCTATTCGGTGTCGATTTCTTTTGATGGCTGACAATTGACAGAAGGGAAGCACTGTTACTTTAAGAATCTGAATCCAATCTCTCGCTATTTCTTGCTGCCCAAGGTAGCTCCAGAGTAAGGAATATTGATTGCTTGTACGAGAGGATGGCCGGCTTGAAAATCCATGGCCACCGAATATACATACAAAGACAACCTTTATAAAATGCAGATCCGATGGTTCCGAGACTTAGTTGAAGCATTTAAGCAATCCGAAGAATAGATGCTAATTCCTTCAGCTCTACAACGGCACCGAGGACGGACGGCCTGGCCAAGATCGATTGAATAAAGACTTTCCCTTTTCTCCTTGTCGAGGAACTGGGTTTTGTTTTTTCCTTCAGCTAAACTGCAAACTTCTTCATTGATAAATAGCCCATTAATCTTGAGCATTCAATCTCTCCATTGTTTAAATTAAGCAGATAGGCAAGAAAATAATGAAAATAATACATATGTGCCCTGAGAAGGATATGGCAGAGTCAAACCCTTTAGAGCACCCCCGAGATCCGTGAGAGGCATCCCAACAGAAGGAAAGGAGCCAAAGAAATAGCAGGTAATCATAAAAAAAACGTTCTATTCTCCTTTAATTCCCTGTTAGGCAAAAGTTGGTTCATCCTCAAAAAGCCAAGCCTTGACCTCACACCTAAAAAAACCATCTACCACCATCTTTTAACTCCCTGTTAGGCAGATTTGTTGTAATTTTTCAAATTTGAATAAAGAGAGCTAACAAATAAAGCAAGTATTGGAGTTTGGGTGGTGTTATGGTAGTGATTATTTTTTATTTGAAAATATATTTAAATAATAATTTTTTAAAAAACATATTATTTATATTAGCGAATCAAAATAAAAACAAATATATAAAAATAATTTTTTAAAAAACACACGCTGCCGGCTGCCAAAGACGTTATAAACAGTAAGGGAAACCCGGCCATCAATTTTGACGTTGCTTGGTGGAGAGCCTTTCGGAACTTTCAAAGCTACGCTTCCTCTGCCACAAAAGTCACGATCTAGATCGTGGTTCTGGTGATGCCATTATTTTTTCTTCGTTCCAGGGGAAGCCAATCACTTCAAAGGCTATTTCGGGAAATCACTGTCGCTGCTGGTTAGGAGAATTATAGAATTAAATTAATCGATAAAAAATGTCATTGAACTTATTTTTAATATTAATAGTTTTCATTGATCATTCTGTATCTCAAAAATAATATTTATTTGTCTTAAATCTTTGCAAGTACAGCACAAGAAGAAATTAAATATTTGTAGCATGTCACTAATTCTTTTTATTTATCTGGGGTTTTGATTTATTTAGCTAGATATGGAGTAACCCTCCAGAACTGATCGAAGATCATATTAATTAAATGCAGGGCGTGCTAAAATAATAATTAATTAATAATTAGAGTTATAATGGAACAGTCTATATACTTTCCATTCTCTGCACCCGAAAATAAAGTTATAAAATTACACAATGAATGTTAGCATGGAATGGTTTGAGAATGGTTTTAATTTTTTTTACCTTTAGAAATTGAAAAGACTTGAGGTAAAGTTGTTTGTGTTTCTTTTTTGAATGTGAACATGTTAAAAAATATTTTAAAAAATAATTATAATTATATAATTATATAATTATTAAATATTTTATATATATTTGTTTATATAATTTTTACCAGTATTTAAATATAACTATATTTTAAAAAAAATTACTTTTTAAAATTGCAATTATATTCCCTTAAGAATAAATACACTGTAGTTAACAACACCTGTCATAGCAGCCAAAAACTATAACATTTTTTTATTTAGAATACATTTAGGTGAAAACCTTTTTTTTACCTCTTTTTGAACATATTCTGCTTTGATGTCGCCGTCACAACCATCACTTACATAATTAGTGCCGTTCCATTATCGAGTCATTTTTTTGACTATCGTATATTATTATTTATTTACACTACTACATAACAACATTTATTCGATGCATATTTATTGTTAACCTTAGGCCAGATATTTATATTTTTATATATTTTAATGATAACAATAAAATAGAAAATGAAATAATAATCTTTATTTTTTTTTATAGAGAATGATTGTGAACTCCACAGTAGGCATTTTATCGTTGAGCTTTTGGAGATAACAAAAGGACCTTGGCAATTTCAAGCTTCAATAGCTACGAAGCATGACGGGTTTTTGCGATCGGAATGAAATCCAGCGACCTTAAACGTGACGGTGGGGGTAACAAATGAAATTGGCTACAGTTAGTGGGCTCGGATCCAGCCCACTATCATCATAATCATATTTATTTGGATGGTTTAAAGTCGTATGGAAAGGCCCAATCAGCGGCCTTCAGGTCCACGGGAAACACTAGAGGGATTCTATTATGAAATCTTAGTATTGCTACTACTTTAGCTTCTGAACGCCCGTTGAGAAGTGGAGGTTCAGCAATCAGCGTCCTCTCGTCGCAGAGGGAACCGTGGGGTGGACTGGTTTTGTCTCTCGAGGTGCACCATCTTAGTCATGCACCAGATCGGGGCCTCGCCGACATGCGAGTAGCATTGCTCTTAAGCGTGTGATTCTATTTGTTTGTTTTTTTGGCTTGGATGACGGTAGTGCAAGATGAAAAACAACAGCAGACAAGCACCTAATGCATGTGACCACCATCCTTGATGTTTTATCTGGAAAGGAAACATCACATGGGCTCGTCTTAACAATAGAAAAGCGAACCGAGGTACAATGAATAATTAGTAAATTGACTGAATTCTAGATTATCCCCCGTGCCATTGTCGCGTATTGGACTGAAAAAAATTAGATGTAAAAAATATATTTAGGTTATAGAATTTTTTTTTTTGATATTATCATCAAATTAGTAAATTAAATTTAAAAACAAATAACTTGATTTTATGTTTGTTGAAACTATCTTTATATGATAAAATGATATAAAAAAAATAGACTCTCCAATATTTTGTAAATTAAAAAGCATTGTTTTTTAAAGAAAAACCATTGAAATGAAACATTCCAGTAAAATCTGAGTATTTTATATATGATTAAAAAAACACATAAATAAATGTTATGAAATTACATGAGAATAGCTAAGATTATTAAAAATATATATAAAGTTTATGTTCTGGTTGTATTTTTTTATAAATTTTTTTCAAATTAAGAATTATTTTAAATTTTACCATCCTTCAATTTTTTCCACATCTTAGACATTCGGTCTTGTTTTTTTTATTTAATTTAAGATAATTTATAAAATTAATTTTTTCTAGTAATTTCTTCATTTATTTTTTTATTAGATTTAATTCTTATTTTATTTTTATATCTTAACAAGTTTTTAAAATTATTTTTTTAATTTTATTTTTAAATATAAATTAGTTAAAAATTAAACTTTACGGTTCATCCCAAATCTAAAATTTCACATGTTATCATTTATTTTTATTTTATTTTAGATTTAATTTTTTTTGTTTCTTTCCACCTTTAATTTTTAGTTTGTTATAACTAAGTTTTTTAATTAGTTTCTAAATGGCTTCCATAATTTATCATAATCACACATTTTAGATTCATAAGTTATTCATTATTAATCATAATTAATTTAATATATTATTATCTTAATATTTTAATATATATATATATATATATATATATATAATTCAACGACACAATTTATATATTTTAAAGGTGTTAAATCCATCATACATCAAATTTTCAACTTCCCGACATCTTTATATTTTTTGAAGGTTAACAAAAAATCAATCCAGCCTCTAGGCGTGACGGTAAAAAAAAATATAACGAGCACTAAATCAACCAGCCTGTTAAATTAGCTGGCATTCAAACAACCAAGGCTGATCACCATCATGTAAATTTATGAAAAAAGCCAGTCTACTGACGAGAGTTGGGAGGGTACCTGTGCAGTTCGTGTGTGGGACCATTTATAGATATTTTCCAAAACAATTAGTGAAAATTTAAATTCAGGGCCAGTTTCTGAATTTTCAACTTCCCGACATCTTTATATTTTTTGAAGGTTAACAAAAAATCAATCCAGCCTCTAGGCGTGACGGTAAAAAAAAATATAACGAGCACTAAATCAACCAGCCTGTTAAATTAGCTGGCATTCAAACAACCAAGGCTGATCACCATCATGTAAATTTATGAAAAAAGCCAGTCTACTGACGAGAGTTGGGAGGATACCTGTGTATCTATGCAGTTCGTGTGTGGGACCATTTATAGATATTTTCCAAAATAATTAGTGAAAATTTAAATTCAGGGCCAGTTTCTGGTCGTTGGGCATCTCCATTCACTTGTGTCATAACAAATAGACGCTGAAAGCTTCAAGTTGAAGGCAAGCAAAAGCGAAGCATCAAGCACCGTTTTAGAAAGCACAAGTCCCGGTGCCGTGCAGCAGCGAGAGGGGATCAACCCTGCTTGTACACTCATTTGAAATTTTTTAAATTATTAATTAGTTAATTGTTTTTGTGTTTTAAAAATATTTTTTAAAAAAATTAATTTTTTAATATTTTAAAATTATTTTGATATGTTAATTTTAAAAATAATTTTAAAAAATAAAAAATATTATTTTAATATATTTATAAATAAAAAATATTTTTAAAAATAACATCAACCATACGTTAAAACATGTTACCATCAATCTCTGCACCATTATCACTAAAACATGATTAATTTCACTTGGTAAAATAATAAATCTATCACCAAACTATACAGCATGTATTAATTAATTAATTATTAAAATATATTTTACGTTGTTCCATTTGAAAATTAATGATGATCCACTGAATACGGGATTCGATATTATAATGATGGACCTTGCTTTTTTTGATTTGATATTATAGTGATGTACTCTGCATTTTTTTAGCTGACTGCAAGATGGTATTTCAAATCAGAGTTGAAATTAGAAAATTCAAGTAAGATACATGCAGATTAATTTAAATAAAAAAAATAATACTTGTATCATTATATGTTAATTTATAAATTAAAATATCCTTGGTGATTGCCCCTTTATCAAATTCAAAAAATCGATTAGTTTATTGTTTTTTTTTTTTGGCATATGTATAGAAGATTTGATCTTGTAACTCGAAAAAACATGATTGAATATGATTATTTAAATGATTGTTCTGACGTTCAATATGTGTTCTAAAAGTACATTCGACTTAAAAAAAAATTAACACATCTTTAGTGCTTTATGATGTTTTTAATATACCAGTATAATTTTTTTTAAAATATATATATTATTAAGTGCAGGTGTGGACCATTTATAGATATTTTCCGGAACGAGTAGTGAAAATTTGGATTCAAGGCCGGTTTAGGGTCGCTGTGCAACAACTCCATGATAACAAGAAATCTAAATAAGAAAAAACAGAAGACTTTTATTTCGTTGATAACAAAACAACCTTGGCAATGTCAAACTTTTAAGAGCTACGAGGCAGAACACGGCTGTGCTGTAGGAATGAAATCCAACAGCCTTAAAGGGGACGAAGGGGAGGACAAATTAAACTGGCAATAATTAATGGGCTCCGATCCGGCCCACTTTCATCAGGATCATATCTATTTGGATGGTTTAAAATCAAATGGAAAGGTCCCATCAGAGCTCACCAGGGCTACGGGAAACCCATCAATCTCATCACTCCAAGGATTCTTTTCCTCAAGATCAACATCCCTCATTGCTTTCATGATCAAACTATTACACTTGAACCCAGATCCAAATGCAATCTGCCACACACGATCACCTTTCTTAATCCTGCCCTTAGCCTCAGTATATGCCAGCCCGTACCACACTGAACTAGAAGATGTGTTGCCAAACCTGTACAAAGTCATTCTTGAAGCTTCCATATCAAGTTTACTTAACTTCAGGTTTCTTTCCACTTCATCGAGCACAGGTTGGCCACCAACGTGAGTCACGATGTGGTCAATAGCCTTCATGAAATCAGGGACGTACGGTTTGATCTTTTCCAGGTTGAAATGCCTAGCAATGTAATTTGCGATGAAAAGGATCTTTTCTGATATGGGAAGGACTAGGGGGCCTAGTGTGGTCAAGTTAGCTTCAATGGTCTTGATGGCTACAGGCATGAGACTCTTGGTAATTGCGACACCCACGAGTCCTTCTGCGTCTTCGACGCTTGAAATGCAGTTGTAGGATAGGTCAGAAGCAGCTGTGTTAGTATGGACGGCGTGGATGAGCTGATACTTGGCAGCATGGCGATCCGATGGCTTGTTTGAGAGGAGGACGGCTGCCCCACCAACACGGAACAGGCAGTTGATCAAGATCATAGAACGATCCTTACCCAGGTAGCGGTTTCCGGTGATGTTCTCTGTGCTCACCACCAGAGCGTAGGAATTTCTGTGTACCTGACCCCACATTACAATCGTTACCAATAAGCATCCCAAGCTAACTTAATCAAGAATCACATTAACAGAAAGAGTTCGTTATTTAACGAAAGGCAACTCGTGACAGACAGACTGTCTGATTGATTGACACACAGGTTTCGGCCCAGAAATTTACAACACAATTGTCTAGGAGTCTAGGACTCCACAAAGATAGATCCGGAGAGTTTAAGTTAATCATGGCCTGTGGAAAGGAAACAAATTTACAATTTCAACTTCTCACGTCAGCCCTCTTGGATCTGTTCACTACTTCTTGGGCTAGACATGAAATTGTTAGCAAGTGGATTTTGTAGTCAAAAGATCAAAAACTTTTATCAACAGAAATAAAGATGGAACAGTGTGATTTTCTTTCTTTAGTTTTTCCTTTTCTTTTAGTTTTAGGTTGATTATCCCAAGTCTTTAATCTAATTTTTGGGCTGGATTTTTTTTCTGGAAAAAAAAATTTAGGGCATAGGCCAGTGCTAAGTATCGTATATTGTTGTGAACGGAAACCATGGGCAGCATATAGTAAGAAGACCATCAATATGTATGTATGTATGTATGTATGTATGTATGTATGGAGTAGAAAATGGACCAACCTGGAGCAGCTGTTTGGCAAGGCCTATAGCTGCGAGCCCAGCACTGCAACCCATCCCGCTAAGACTATAGCTGACCACCTTATCTCCTAGCTTGTACCTGTTAATTATCATGGCAGAAAGAGACGGAACCGTATTAAAAATACAACAATTCACTATCACTATCCCTATATCCTTGCCCTTCACTCCAGTCTTTGCCAATATGTCATCCACAGCACCAAAAATCGCCATCTCGCTCTCTTTCCTCACCTCTTCCATGCATTCGTTCGGTAATTCGCTTCTAAATGCGTCTGGCAAGTAGGTGGACGGACCAATCCCTGATTTCTCCAGAATTTTTTCCATGAACAGCAAAGCTTCCTCTGACAAGTTGGTGAAGTGGTGCCTGGCTCTTTCCATTGTGAATTCTTTGCTCCACATTTGGCTGGCTGGAGGCTTGTAACATGCAAAATCTAATAAAAAAACCTTCCGTGAAGGTTTTGACTTGAAGATTTTTGAGAGCAGAAGTATTGCTAAGGTTAACCAGAGAAGTACTGGTGCAATGAAGTTGGTAAAGAGACTAAGGCGGTTGGCCATGAACTTTGGAAGATCATTTGATGCTATGGTGATTCTAAACATGGTGTGAGATCTGTAGAAAGTGTTATTTTCAGGTTTAACTTGGGTTTGTTTCTTCTTCAGTTTTGTTTCTAAAACAGATTACTGAGGATTGGGAAATCAAAACTAGCTAGTTATTTTTTAAGAAAGATGAACAAGCAAATGTCATGAATAGGGGGTGGTGCATGTGTTGCTTTATATAGTAGTTAGTAATGCAAGCTAAGCCCCATAACAGCAATACATCCCCCGTCCCCAAAAATATCAAGCAGTCATAATCTTTTTTTTTCCAGTCTAATTTATTTTCATTAATTATGATAATTTGTTGCTGATATTATAAAAGGTGTTTTTTAATATATTTGAGAACGCTTTAATATTTAAACTTAAGTAATATTATAAAGAAACTCAATAAATAAATATGAATTTTTTTCATTAAAGGATTCATGGATAACTCGTGAATTTTTTTGTATGAGGAATGGAATTGGAGTGTTATATTACCTTAATATTAACAAGAAAAAAAATATTTATAATATATGCATTAAAAAGTAATAAATATTATTTATTATTTAATGAAAAATAAATATTTTTTACTCATTGTTAATAAGAGATAAGTGATAAGTTATTTTGTAGATTTTTATATATTTAAGGGTGAAGAAATATAAATATTATTTATATTAATATTTTACTTTAAAGATTTAAAAAAAATTTTATGGTCTAATATAAGGCTCAGAAAATTTATGAATTCTATATTAATTCGGGTTTGATAAGATTTTGAGTCTGAGTTTGATAGTTTGTTACTTGAGAGAGAATATATATATATATATATATATATATATATTAGCTACCATGCAGCAGAATATTATATCATCACCTTATATTTGCCCATTTCAGACAAAAATATCATAAATGAAACACGATGATACATCAACCACGTCCTTATTTAAAAGAAAAAAAAAGTTAGATTATTGATATGCAATAATAAATATTAATCAGGTTGCTGTTTTGTTTCGGTCAATGATTAGACCACTAGTCTGATTGATTAGTTGACATAAAAAATTACGTTAATCAAATCAATTTCCCCAATCTCTATTATAACTGCGGATGGGGCGAGCAAGGGGAATTTGGGAGCATGTGGGTATTCGTGGCCGTGTACTGAAATTTAGGTAGCTGTTCTGCCTGTGGATATCGGAATCGGTATCGGAATGTGGGGCTACACCTACCTTCTGAAATGTTAACAGGGGTACACGGTCTGTACTATCCTACGATGGTATGATACGTAATTATTTCGTATAACTAGGTTTCAGGATCTTTTGAACGCTGGCTGGGAAGTGGAGGTTCAGTAATCAGCGTAACTGTGATCTGTTTTTTTTAATTTAAAAATAAAAATATTTTAATTTATTTTTAATGAAAAACAAGTTTAAATCATACACTACTACGACGTCGTGTAGACACCTAAGCGCGTGATCTCTTTTTTTTTCTCTCGGATGACGTTAGTACAAGATAAAAACAATAACAGACTAGCACCTAATGCACGGGACCCCAATCCTGGATCTTTCATCAGGGAAAGGAAACGTTACGTGAGCCAAGTCTTAACAAAAGAAAAGCGAAACGAAATGCTATGGATAATTAGTAAACATTCACGTGCACATGGAGTCTGGACTGCAGAATGAGCTGAGTGGAAGCGCACGTACGTAGTTTTTGACTCCTTACCTCCTCAAACTATTCAATCCATTATAAAAGTGAATTATTTAAATGATAATGATGCGCTGATTAACATGGAAGGTTTGAAATCTTAGCTAATTACAGCTTTGGGAGGTTAAAATCCTTCACCGGCCAGTATTCAATGTGGCAGCAGACTAGCAGGGTTGGCTTCTTCTCCCTCCCGCATGGCGCTGGGACTAGCTTTCTAAAATGATGCTTGATATTGCTTTTCCTTGCCTTCAACTTTAGCTTTTAGCGTCTGTTTCTGGCAACACAACTATACGGAGTTACAGAACTCTCCACTAAACTGGTCTTGGATTTAAATTCTCTTTTCTTGTTCTGGAAAAATATCTTCAAATGGTTCACACATGCACTACGTAGTTATTAGTACCCGCCCAGCTCTCAACTACCACCTTGGTCGTAATTTTTCATGATGCTGATCGCTTTAATTTCTTGTGATCAATCTCATTTGGCTGGATGCCAGCTAATTTAACTCACCGGTTGCCTCGCTTGTTCCAGAAAATTTTATCCCTTCCACGCTTGCTATATGACGTGCTGTTAAGGGTTAACCTAAAAAGAACAGAACAATGATATATTCTCCATGATGACATGCTGACGTTATATTAGGACCTCTTCTCGAAGAGAGAATTTACCATTATCTTTCCTTTCTTTTTTTCGTCTGATTTGAATCTGGTGGTGGTGGTGATCGGTGATGTACACCAGTGGCTTGCTCTCGGAGAAGATGGCAGCGGACAACTAGTTATTTAACTTAAGAATATATACCAGGCATGCTGCTGGGCTTTTCCTGTAAGGTTAAATTCATATAAGTAAAATCAATAAGAATAATTAGAAACCCGGAATTAAAGGAGATGCCTGAAAGAGGCCGACTGTTTTAATGCCAGATCTTTGCTCCAGGGAATTCGTTTATTCAAATAGAATCCAGGAGAGCTCTTCATGTGTTGATTTTTAAATTAATGTCTTCCTAAAATATAGTTGCTGATAATTAATTAGTGAGAACGTGATATTTATATTTGATTTAAAAATAAAAAACTGAAGTAATATATCTTTATTGTATTTAGTTTGTGCAGGGAATTTATAAGAAAAAAGAAGCAAATTTACTATTATATTTTTATAACTTAAAGTCTATAAGATCGATAATAAATTCAACTGTGTAAGAAATCAAAACGACTGGTAGGATAATAAATATTCTACCAACAAATTAAATAATATTTATTAATTATCATTGATTCTACTAATATCTGTTATAAAGCCATTAAAAAAAAACCAGTTATTTAAATAAGTTGTAAAAATACGGCAATTGCAATACTATTGTTGGTAAAAATAAGGGTATTTTAGTCTCACTTCAAGTAATAAATAAGGGCACTTGACTAAAAAACTAAGAAGAGAAACAATCACCAATAAACGTTACATCCCTTTGTTTTAGAAGGGGTCACATTCCTACTCAAGGAATTGCGGTAAAACAAATGAATATTTTTTATTTTCAATATTAATATTTTAATTCAATAATCAAAGCACAAGCATTTGGCATAAAATAACTCAGGAGTATTTTCATATTTTATTTTTTAATATTTTTTAAATAGAAATCATTTTAAAAAATATTTTTTTATCGTACTTTTATAACTAGAATATTTAATCTGTTTAAGAGTGTATTTACGTTTATTTTTAAAAAAATTATTAAATAATATATTAAAATAATATTTTTTTATTTTAAAAACATTATTTTTAATAACAATATATCAAAATAATTTAAAAACAATAAAAATATATTAATTTAAAAAAAAATAAACAGTTGATTGTCAAAGGTATAGACAGCTGTTGCTATCCCAGCTAGTTGTAGGGAGTTACAAGTGGTGTGTTTATGGTTACTGGCGCACAGGAACTTTGCAAAGCGCGTTGGCCTGAGACAATCCACCCCAGCACTGTCAGAGCTGTGACAGCTTAGGCTGCCTTAACATTTATTACTCAGCGAACAACCACTGGCTCAGAAAAGCAAGATCCTACTGGAAAATAGGAAGTTTGTTTTTTTTGTCTTAAAAATATTTTAAAAAAATTAAAAAATATATATATTTATATTTTTAAATCATTTTAATATAATATAATAAAAATAAATAAAAAAATATATTATTTTAATATATTTTTAAATAAAAATATTTTACAAAATAATTCCTTCAATATTTTTAAACAATCTTTTAGATATTAAAATATATTTAGTAAGAAAGGATTTGAGTTTTTTATTTATTGAAAATAATAAAAAAAAAACCTAGAATTTTGAAATTCAAATGGTGTGGCTGTCCCACTGCCCCAGAAAAAAAAATGTTGCGCAAATTATAATGACGTGGCAGTGGGGCTGGCGTGATAAAGGAAATCTTTTTTTCCCTGTCAGTAATATACTGATTTACCAAAAAAAAAATTATTTACCCAAGTTTTTCTCTTGTTATGGTATTTCTTTGTTACTATGTTAATTTTAAAAAAATATTATAAAGTAATATAAATAAATTATATTTTAGGATTCAATCATTTAAGATTTGAAATTATTTAATAAAAAAACTAATAATTATAAGTCAAGCTCTTATCTTTATAGGCCATGGATAAGAAAAGGAGGATAAGGATATAAAAGTTACTATTTTTTTCATAATTCTGTTTAAAAATATAATTAAAATTAAAATTAAATAAAAATATTTTAATATATTTAATTAAAAATATATTTAAAATTAAGATTATAAAATAACTAATATATATATATATATATTAATATTAATAATTTTTAATTTAAATATTATAAATTTAGCTACCTCTATTATATCATTAAATAAAGAATAATTTATATTAAATATTTTTAATTATTTTATTAATTTATTTATAATTTTATCATGTGTGAAATTAATCCAATGAAAACTATAATTTTTATGACATTTTGAGCATGTAATAAGATTATATTAAATATCTTTATAAATAGAATTAAAATTGTGATCAAGTTCTATAAATATTACGTTATTATGTGATATTTTTTTAGTCTACATAGTATTATTGAATAATATTAAATATTAATTTTTTAGATAAAATATAATTTAAAAAATAGTGGTAGAATAAACAATTAAGACTATTCACGTAAATAATACCTGGGTGAGTTATTTATCTTGGCACTATTCACTTCCTTAGATGAACAATACTGAGTGAATTAATTCATCAAGCATATCTGGGGTTGTGTGAGAAGCAGTTAAAAGCTGTTTCTTGCCAAATACTAGTTTCAACAGGCCTTACATATACAATAATTTGCGTATTAATATTACTAAGCGAATCGCTTAAGTAGTTTGCTGAAAAAGTTGTCACAACCCCGTAAACAAACAATTTTAAAAAAAATTATTCTTATATAGCACTAAATCATACTTCATCATGAGATTCCAAAAATATATGGTTTTGAAGTTTCAAGTTTAAAGCTTTTAATGATAATTTTTTTAGTATGAATATAGTTATTTTTAAAAATATTTTTTATTTAAAATATAATAAAATAATATTTTTTTTTAAAAAAATATTTTTGATATAATCACACAAAAATAATCTAAAAATATCAAAAATATATTAATTTAAAATAAAATAAAAAATATATTTTTTAAAAAATATTTTTAAAACATAAAAACCAACAATACCTGAATCAAGTCCAGTATAGATGGTATTGCATAGCAATATTTAACAAATATATTTCGACAGAAGTGGGTGTCAAGCATTGTTAAATATTCCTCGCACACTCGCAATGAATTGTGGGTGGGAGCAGGATTTTTTTTATTTTAATCCTTTAGCTTCTTGTTTTCATCAACTAATTCCATTGATTGCATAGTTAATAGTTAATTACCCTGTATTTTGTTGACTGGGAAGAAAAATGAATGAAGAATGATCAATATAGAAAAAGAGGTATAAAATAGGTGGTGGGTTTAAAATTGGTGCTGGGAGTAAAGCTTAGTCCTCCAATTTTTAAATTTAGAAATGTTTAGTCCTTTATGTTTTTCTAAATTTGATTTTGGTATAGATATTTATTTTTATTGTTTTCAAATCCTTAATCTATGAAAAAAAAAAGTAGTTTTGGCATGATTCCAACATGGAGATTATCGCATATTATATACTCTAAACTTCAAATGTCAAATTATCTTTCCACTGTGACATTATTTTTCTAACATACCGTGTGAAGTTATATTTGTTATATTTCTTTTTTTATGCACAAAAAAACTATCACTGTGGTCTTTAAATGAAAAAAATTCAATGTTTTTACCTCGAGGGTGTTTTTGTGCTTTTAATTTTTTAGAATAATGTCATTACCTTAACACATTTCAATTCCACTCTTGTTATTTTTAAATATATAAATAATCTATCAAATTATAGATGTTTTTCAATTTTATCCTTGTTATTTTTTTAATATACAATTAATCTATTATATTACAAATGTTTTTTAATATCGTCCCTGTTATTTTTTAATCTATAGATAATTGATCAAATCATAAATATTTTTCAATCCCACCCTTGTGATTTTTATATCTTTCAAATTTGATTTTTATTTTTTTAATTATTATATTTTGTCTGGGATTCTTTTTTAGAAAACATTCTTTACAAATTTCATCCCCTTGGATTTTTTTTCTTATCAAATTTTATTTTAATTGTTTTTTTATAATTCCATCATTTTAAATTAAATTTTTTGAGAGTTAAACTTTTTAATTGAATTTACATTTAAGATTTCATAAATTGTAAGTTTTATAAATTAAATCAGGTTTAAAAGATTTGCTCGAATTTACTTAGGATGTTAAATAAGTTTTTTTTTTCATTTTAGATTGATTTTGTTGTGTATTTTGAAGTTATCTCAAGGTATTGTTGTAATTAAAATGTATTAAATATTATTTAATAAAACATTGTGGCTAGCTTATGGATAACCCTTGTGTTATTCAAGCGACGTTTGCAGGATTGTTTAGTTACTAGATACCATCTTTTAAAACTATGTTTGGAAAATTCCAACACCCCTTGCATGCTAATGTGATGTGTATATCAAAAATATAATTGGTTTGGTTTGATGTTGGAGACCATTTCTTTATTTTTATTTTTTTTATCATTGTCAAGCTTGAAATTTACGCCACCTTATAAAATTTCATAGCATCCCTTCAATTTCCATTCCTCTTGTGTTTGGTTCTTGTAATTTTTATCATTATTTTTTTAATTTTATAATAAGTTATTAAATCATATATATATATATATATATATATATTTTATTTCATCTTACCGTCTTTGAATTCATTGATAATTTATCATTTTTTATTTAATTTCACTCTTTGCTATTTTTAAATATACAAATAATCCATCAAATTATAAATATATTTCGATTTCATCCTAGTAAGTTTTTTAATACATGAATAATCCATCAAAATATAAATGTTTTTCATTTTTTCCCTGCCATGTTTTAATTTATAAATAATCTATCAAATTATATATTTTTTTCAATTTCACCCTTATAGTTTTTTATATCTTTCAAATATAGTTCTATTCTTTTAATTGTTATTTATTTTGTTTGATTTTTTTTAAAATTCATGCAAATTTCATCTTTATTGAGTATCTTTTTAATCAAATTTTATCTCTGTTTGTTTATTAATATCTTTTTTATGATTTCATTGTTTGAAATTAAATTTGTTGGGATGTTAAAATTTTACAAGTTGAAAATTTTCGAAATTAGATTAAGTTTAGAAAGTTCATTTAACTTTTTTTTTTTCAAGCCGGAGTTTTCTTATTATTTTATCATTTTGTTAGGTTTATTTTTTATTATTATTTTCGTGGTTTAATTCTTTTGAGTACCCTTTATGTATTTTTTTTAATTTTCACCCCTGTAATTTTTAAATATATAAATAATTTATCAAATTAAAAATATTTTTCAATCTCATCTCTATTTTTTTTAATATACAAATAATTTATTAGATTACAAATATTTTTTATTTTCACCCTGTCATCTTTAATCTATAAATAATCTATCAAATTTTAAAAAATTTCAATCTCACCTCTATGATTTTTCTATCTTTCAAATTTGGTACTCATTTTTTTATTACTATTTAATTTTTTTATGATTATTTTTTTAAATATTTTTCTTACAAATTTCACCATTTTTGAGTTTTTTTTTCTATCAAATTTTATCTTTTTTGTTTTTTTACATATATTTTTTCACTGTTTCATATGTTAAAATTAAATTTGTAGAAAATTAAGTTTATTGACAGAATCTATATTTAAAATTTTACAAGCTATAAAGTTTTTAAATTAGACTAGGTTTTGGAGGTTTGCTCAAGTTTGCATTTTTTTTAATTGGTATTTTCTTATTTTTTCTTATTTTTTGTTGGTTTTTTTTTTTTATCTCTGTAGTTTAATTTTATTGGCTTAGCCATCTATATTTTTATTTTTTAATTTCACGCCATTATTTTTAATATATAAATAATTTATTAAATTACAAATATTTTTTAATTTCATCCTTACTATTTTTTAATTTATAAATAATCTATAATATTATAATTATTTTTTTAATTTTATCCCTATTATTTTTTTTAAATTGTTATTTTTTTATTTTTTTTATTTTTTAGCAGGTCAGCATTTGGTTTCTTGACAACGCAAATAAATTTAAGTTTGTTATTTTTACTTTTTTTTAGTTATTTTAATTATCAATTTATTTTATATCATTTAAATTACTACCTGAACAATAATTTGAATTTTGTTTTTTTAAAATAAAAAAATTACCGGGTAACAAATCCAATTTTTCACTAGTGGTTGACGGTCGGACATTTTCACCTCTTTAAAAAAATATTTCAGTATTTTGTGTTCATACAAAAAATTGCTTCTTATCGAGGGCACGAATCCTCTGCTCTTCACTGCAAAACAATTTCCCTACACTCCTCCTTCGTAGATGCGAAATCTACCTTCATGTGTTTCCACGATTTGTAAAGCACACCAATCTCCATGGTCTCTCTCAAGATCCCATTCTTTTTGCGAAGAAGAACCCTTCCTGGACTTTCTCTTCCCTTGCGTACCCTCTTTCCTGTTTACAGTTTCTTCGCAGTAACATATAAACAAACATGTCTTTGACTTTGCTGCTGCATTTTGGAATATAAAGCGAAAACGATCTCCAGCAATTTTAAATTATGAAGATTTCTTGTTGGATTTTGTTTTACTGGCCTTTTCTTTGCGTTTTCGCATCTGGGTCTCTCTCAATTGACAATTTTAACCAAGCGTAAGTGATTTCAAAATGCTGCAACTGCCCATTTTGTCGTTAATTTGCATCTGTTTATTAGACTTGTAGTTAACTAGTTTAGTGTGAGAATTCTCGTGCTTTATTGTTATATAAAATTATAATTTTTTTAATCCACGGAAACGAACCCTGGTAATAAATATATCACATGTCGGTGGTTCTTTCCTGTGCTAATTTGTTTGATGACCCTAAAGTTCGTGTCTTTTGGAGCTTTGCGTATATTTTTTCAGCATACGATCTCTCTTGGGTGGCATGTTCATGCGACTGAAATTAAACTGGTATTACGTATGTAGTGAGTGATGAATTTGATGAGCTAAACAATTTAATCACTTTGTTTCTGTTTGCTAGAAAGGATGTCCATTAGGTTTGGAAATTTCCTAGTTGAGGACATTTAGTGCTAGCAGTTTTAAGTTGAACTATGAAAGGAGACAAAACTGAGGACACGCATGGAAGGCTGCCTAGTTCACAGTTAAGATAGACATTGACCCGATCCTGTTGAGTTTGAGATGATTTTTCTCCCCAGAAGAGCATGTGTAACTTTAGTTTCTCATCGCTGTACCCATGAGCTTGTTTTCTTGATGAATAGCAAATATTCCAGCAATTGAAATTGTCAAATGAAGTCAATGGCATTGCAAATTTTGCTGTCCCTCGCTTCACATTATTTTGCCTCACTTTGATTACTTATTTTTTTTTGTTGATATTTTTCATCATACCCATTGCTTGTCGCTGTTTCTGTATACCACAGGTTTCCTATCATTGAACCTGATCCTAATCATACGAAACTTCATCTTGCAAGTGAAGGATTGGAAGCTATCAAACGAATAACGAACCCTATTGCTGCTGTTGCTGTATGCCCAACATACTTCTCTACACCTAATAATTGCGGATAAAAACCCAAGTTTTTTTGTTTATAAATAATCTTACAAAGCGTTACTGATATGCATTGGTGTTTAAAATGAGTTTTTTGATGCTTTAAGTCCGAGTTTGTGTGAAGCGCTCGTTTAGCATGACTGCAACTGTTCAATCGCTGTAGCTAATTGTATACTTATCATTTGATATACTTGTAATCTGCACAGCCATGACAAGAAAGTTTTGCTCTCTTTTATTTATCCCTTTTTTATGTCTTACATTTATGGCTGTATGATCAGGTAATTGGTCCATATCGCTCTGGAAAATCTTTTCTGCTCAATCAGCTTCTTTCACTTTCTTGTTATGAAGGTGCTATTTCAACCACAATTAGTATATCCTTAAATATTTTTTTAATGTGACTCACTGTATAAAATGATTTTAAATTGGTTGAACTAACATTTCCTTCATCAGGTTTTGGTGTTGGACATATGCGTGACACAAAGACCAAAGGTAATTTGAGTTTGATTCTTGAAAAAGTGCAACCTTTTGTTTAGATGTCATCTATAATGTGTCTTTTGTTTCTTGAAGGGATTTGGGTTTGGGGAACCCCGGTTGAATTGGATATCAACGGAGTAAAAACTTCTGTGTTTTACCTTGATACAGAGGGATTTGAAAGTATTGGGAAGTCAAATGTCTATGATGATCGGTAAATTCCAAATCATTGTGTAATCTTGAAATCGTAGTTGGAGATTGAAGGCTTATGTTTATGTTGTCTTTTTGACATTTTCTTTTGCAGGATTTTTGCTCTGGCAACTGTTCTGAGCTCTGTGCTTATTTATAATCTGCCTGAGACGGTTAGTTTTTTGGTCTCGTAACTTCTAGTTTTGAGCATATATGAATTCTAGTTTTGATCATATATGAATGAATCTTGAGGTTTCAGAGCAGGAAAGCATGATTTGCTAGATGTGTAGGATATGTTAGAGCTTTCTATGGCTATTCCAATTTTATGGACTTGAGGTTTCCTTCATGGAGAAAATTTTTCATCAAAGATAGAAAGATTAAGGATGGTCATATTCTTGATGATCTATACATTTCGAGGGAAATTGTGGTTATTTAATGTTGAGACTTTGCATTGCCAAAATGAAAAATTGAAGTGGATATACTATGTATTTTCACACACTGTCAAAAGAAAAATTAAAGGGGATATAATATATATTTTCATAAATGTGTAGAAGAATGAATGCAGTGAAACAGAAAATAGTATATATTATGGTGGGAGGATTGACTATCACAATCATTTTTGGTTATCTGCGGGTAGATTTAAGATATAAGTTTTCTATGATCTTTGAATAGGACAAACCAATCCTGTTATGAAGCAATTTACATTCCCTCCCAGGTTCCTGAAATGCCAATCATTTTGAACAATTATCTCACAGGATATTTTGTTGTTTTTACATGATTATATTGGCCTGTTTCAACCTTCAAGTAAGAATGAAGTGAATTGAAACATCTTCTACCTTCATAAAAGAATGATTGATTCCTATGGCCCTGAGACATCATATCCACTCTTCTTTAGTTCCATTCCCCTCTTAAGTAGCCTAAATTTGAACTTCATACCAGCATCTTTTCATTTCTTCAAGAAGCTCACAAGGGGATACATGGATGCCTAACTAGTATTTGTTGAAGCTAAACTAAGGAGAAGTTGTCAATTATGAGAATGTCAACTTGGTTTTGTCAAAACTAAACAAAAAATAGGAAGGAAAAATGAGACTTGAGACCTTGTTTTACAGGTGGTGGGATTATCATATCTGATTATTTACCATCTGGTCTGAGGCTCTAGTTTATAAATTAGGTTACTGGCCATTTTTCTTAAAGCTGCATCATTGTAGTTGGTTCTTCTGGTAATACTTGTATATTTATCTTGCTGTGCTCTCAGATCAGAGAAGCTGACATATCTCGTCTGTCATTTGCTGTTGAGCTTGCAGAAGAATTTTATGGAAGGTCTGCAGTTCTGTCTTCTGAGTTCGACATGTTAGACCAGATCATCAATAAATTCTGTGAATTGTGACCATAATTTTTGTATCTCTTTTTTGCACCCTATATGCTACTAATACTAACTCGTTTTGTTGGGTGGCTGAAAATTTCGGAGAATAGAGTGAAGGTAATTTATAAGCTACTTTGGTTATACTCCTCCTGTATGTTATCTTTTAATAAAAATACTTGGTGTTGACTTGTATTTGAGTCACCATTTTGTTCACAGGGCCAAGATGTTGCATTTGAACCTGCAAAACTTTTGTGGCTTATCCAGCGTGATTTTCTACGTAAGTCCATAAATGCCTGTCTTCAAAGTTGTTTGTTGAAGTAGGATTATGATAACTGCCTGGTTCGTTCTTTAACACTGCAACAGTTCATATAACAATTGGACTGGGTCTTTTAGTGAGCTGATTTCACTGAATGCTGTTTCAGACATGCCAAAGCGCCGTCCTTCTTATGTTTAAATTGTTCTTGTTAGTTTCTACTTATGCCCCACCAGACCCTTATCTGATTTCCTTAAGATAATGGTATGAATAGATGGATGAGTTTCTGATTTGGTAGATGTTTTAGTTGGGTTACTTGCATTGCTTATAATGTTCTGTCTGCTTCATATTGTGCGTTTAGAGAGAACTCATGTTGTTTCTGGTGTTACTCAGAAGGGAAGTCAGTGCAAGAAATGGTGAATGAAGCCCTCCAACATGTTCCTAACAATGATGGTTAGATTTTTCTCCCAGGCCCTAGCCATAGAACTGTAGAAGATATGTGTGATTCACTGTGTAATTACAGCATTCTTTAAACAATTTTGAATCCCATGTTCTTGTTCTAATGCAGGGGACAGAAATATCGAGCAGGTATTTATTTTTTATGATTTCACTTGCCATCCCAATTATTGTCAATGAAATGGCATGATTCTGGAACCAGAAGTTCACTCTTTCTATTCACCAGGTTAATCAGATCCGAGACTCGTTGGCTATCATGGGTGATAACAGCACTGCCTTCAGCTTGCCACAAGTATGTGTTTACCTTGTCCATTAATTTCTTCAAGTCCTAGCCCCTTCACCTTACTTTTCATTGCTATGTTACTAGAATTGTACTAACCACCTAAATAATTTCAAAAGCATGTAATTCGTCTGAAGTACCTTTTCATACTAATGGGATTATGTGTACTAGATGTGTGCTAGGCACATGAAGTGGGCTTAATGGACTGTAGATTAGTTAATCTCTCTACTAATTGTGCTGAATTTGAACCAACAGCCTCATCTCCTGCGAACAAAGCTTTGTGACATGAAGGATGGCGAGCTTGATCCTGTGTATGTTAAGAAGAGGGATCAGTTAAAAGAACTTGTTGCTAGCATTATTCGTCCAAAGGTTGTGCAGGGTAGACCTCTAAATGGAAAGGAGTTTGTAGCTTTCTTGGAGCAGGTAACTTTGTTTATATTGAGCCTGGTTGGAGTTGCTAGACATCATATATTGTCACTGCAGCGTCTAAGGAGGGCAATTGTTTTATGGGGGTGGGGGGAATGGGGTGTGGAGAAGAAATTGAGTTCATTTAACAGGCATAATTATGAGCTGCACCCTTCATTTAACAGACAACACACTATGAGCTGCACCCTTGAGAGTTTGCCACTACATTTGCGTTGCTAAAAGTACTAAAAAAGAGTCAAAGAGAGATGATTCCGATGAAGTTACTGAATTGTTTGATATGTCAAACTAATTATGAAAATGACCTTCTAACTTGTAAGTTCATAGCGTGTTGTCTATTCCATCCATATGAGATGTGTTTAATGGTGTCAATGGGCTGATGTCCTGAATGCATGGCATGGGATTATAGCCTTAATTTTTTGATTTTTTATGAGTTATTCCAATCTTATGTGACAAACATATAACGAAGATATATAGGTTGCCTATTATTTTTTGATTTGTTTTTTATGAGTTATTTTAATTTAATTTGATGCGGTGTATAGCAAAAATACAATTAGAGTTTTCAAGCTCTAATGTTATAGACCTAATTGGAGAGAAATCTAGAAAAAACTTTCTGTAATTTTTATTGAATATGAATAAAAGTCTTGATTTCTATAAAATAAACTAGATTTCTATTTATTCTTGTATTAAAATCCTTTACAAAAAAGGATTTCTAATTAAAACTTAATTAATAAATCCATCTAGCATTAGAATTCCTAAATAGTAAAATACAAATTAAATTAAAAGTCCTAAAATAAGTAGGAAACAAATAATTAAAATTCAAAATTAACTAGGAAAATAATTAAAACAAGAAAACAATAACTTCATGCTTCATATGAGATGTTTCCGGGTTTTTTTGTGGATTTCTTTTCAAGTTTGACCTTGTCAATTTGGTGTGTAAACTCTTGGGATAATTATTTTATGTCATCATGAAACAGGTTGACACAGGTTGCGGGTTGATTCGTTTTTTTAATTAGGCTTCATAATTGTTTTTGATTCATTTTATATAAGGCTATCCTGATCTCATGACTTAAGTTGTGGATTTGGCATGTTAGTCCAGGTTGACTTAATTTATTGTTTTTGAATCTCTTTTCAATTGAATATATATTTTTTAAATTTTAACCTCCAACAATTTTTTTTTTCAATTTCATCCTTTAATTTAGGGTGTTTGAAAATTGAGCTTTGTAATTTTTTTCAATTTACTTTTTATTAAGTTATTTTGGTCTTATGGATTTTTTTTTTGGTTCCCCCCCCTTCTATTTCAACCTTTAAAGTTGAATTTTTTGGAAATAAAGCTTCATTTTTTTTTCTTGTTATGAAGTTATTTCAATCTCATAACTGAAGTCATGAGTTTAACAAGCTAGTATGGGTTGACTTAGGTTGTATTGTTTTTATCTTTTTTTCTTGATTTTCTCTATTAACATTGAGTTGATTGACATGAGCTTTATGTTTTTTTTTTGTTTTTTTTTATGATGTTATTCTGATCTCATGAGCTGAGTTATGAGTTTAACATTTGAACCCGGATTGATATGAGTAGTTTTTTTTTGCTATCTTTTAATAATATATATATTTTTTCAATGTCATTCTTTTAACATTTAGTTGATTAGGAATTAAGCTTTGTAATTTATTTTAATTTTTTTTAAAGGTTATCACAATTTCATTTATTGGTCGCAGATCTGATTAGTTAACCGGGTCGATCCAATATGTGCCGTCTCAATATTTTTAAAAAATATCATCCAATATGTTACCTTATCAATATTTTTAAAAAATATCAATTAATATGTATCATATTTTGAGTTCATGATTAATTTTGTTTTTTACTAGACAATATGTTAACAATGCGTGGATATTTTTTTATGTTAAGAAAATTGATTTGACTTGCAGCATAGCAAGGGCAAATGATTGAAAATTGATTTGACCCGCAACATAGCATGGGCAAATGATTTAGTATTATCGACAATTCCTCAACCTTGATCTTGCAATTCTCAGATACTTGAAGCCTTGAATAAAGGGGAGATCCCATCAACAGGCTCTTTGGTGGAGGTTTTCAATAAGGGTATTCTTGAGCGATGTTTGAAGCTATACAGTGAAATGATGGCAAAGTTACCCTTACCACTTTCTGAGAAATCTCTGCAAAATATCCATGAAAACTCTAAAGGGGAAGCAATGAAATCTTTTGATGAACAACATTTTGGCCGCCATCATGCAAAGAGATCTGTCATGCAGCTGGATGAAGAAATAGAGAAGGTATTGGTTGTTTTATCAGCTACGTTAATTGTCTTTTCTCCTTAAATTAACTTATGAATCTGTAAATTCACTTTGAATCTGATTTGCATGGATGTTAAAATTGTCTTTTATATTCCAAAATCTTTTGACAATTCAAACGAACAAGTTGAAAGATGGCTCTGCTTATGGTTTCTTGGAGGTAGATACTTGATTGAAGTGTTGAATTCTCATGTTGTCTTTTTTGGGGAAAAAAAAACAAAAAAACTGAATCCAAGTCCATTTAACAACCACCACAGCATAAACTGGATGAAATCTTTAGCAAATACTTCTGTTGAGTCTCCTGCATTGGACAGGCTGCACGTGCTCAGTGTCTCATTTAACAACCAACAGTATTTAGAGTTTGGTTCTAGAGCAACAATATATAAATACATGTAAAACATTTTTTAAGGCTATCAAGTTGCAATACTCCTAATACTCCTGAAGTTCTTTACTATGGAAATTCTGTCTAGGTTTGTAAGAATTTCGTAATGGCAAATGAATATCAATCAGCAAAGCTATGTGAGGCACTTTATTCTAGATGTGAGGACAGAATGGACCAGCTTCAGGTTCTCAGACTTCCTTCCATGGCAAAATTCAATGCAGGCTTCCTGCAATGCAACCAAAGTTTTGAGCATGAGTGTGTTGGACCTTCAAAGGCAAATTACGAGCTTCGCATGATGAAGGTTAGGCATGCTCTTTGTAATTTATTTTAATTGCGTCAGTTATTGCTCTGTTTCTCGTACCTGTAGATATTGATGTTCGAGCTGGAGGGAATCTTGAAACGGGAAATCAAATTCAATGCCATTTGGTCATAAGTTTTTGATTCTTTAAGATAGCATACATGCCATAATTATCAATATGGAGAACTCATAATCTAAACAAAGTTGTTGCCAATAGAAGGGACATGAAAATCTGAATTAGTGTTAGTCTTAAGATTGTGAATTAACCTTCTAAATATATCCTGATAGACAAATCTCTCTATGAATCATGAAATGCTTTATCAATATAGTTCCATGTGGTGTGCAGATGTGTGCTTTCCTTTTCACTTGTTTACTGACTAGTGCATTGTGAATGTATGATGCGGATCATCAGATGATGGGGAAATCAAAATCTTCATTTATAAAGGAGTACAACCACAGGCTCTTCAATTGGTTGGTGGTGTTCTCCCTTGTCATGGTGGTAGTGGGCCGCTTTATTATAAAGTTTATTTTGATAGAAATTGGTTCGTGGATACTTTTTATCTTCCTAGAGACCTACACGAGGATGTTTTGGTCTGCGGAATCTCTCTATTACAACCCAGTTTGGCATTTTATTGTCACAGCCTGGGAAACACTTGTTTACAGCCCTTTTCTTGATTTGGACAGGTAATGCAACATTTCCTCAATTGCACCCAAGAAAAATGAATTACATCGTATCTAAAGATAGTGCTTGATGCCATACAAAATTCAATTTTATCTTAAAACTATACTGTCATTATTTTCTGCTAGGTTGTGTGATTTTGCTCTTTGATCAGAAGCAATAAAAAACAAACACATTTTTTTAGTTTATTGTTGAAAGCTGTGCTAATCATGTATTCCTTTTACAACACAACGAGCCCTAGCAATACTTGAAAAAAAAAGTTCTATTTTGCAAATGTATTTTGAATGATGTCCCATGTCGATCAGTATGCTAGAAGATAAACAGACATATTAAGAAGAATCTGGTCCATAAGTTTGTAATTCATGAGCAATGCTCCATTTGTTTGTCATTTTCTTTTGTTGATCTGTTTTGTTTCAATGCAGATGGGCAATTCCACTTGGTTTGGTGGCAGCAATTTTGGTGGTATATTGGCGGTGTTATGGTAGAAGGAAACATGGGTCACAGTGGCTGTTGCCCTTGTACAATAATCCTAAAGGGGGTACTCATAGGCCGAGAACAGACTAAGCCTTGTTTATTTTAATGCATTTCAAAGTGAAAAATACCTTATAAAAAGAAATCGCTAACGGACTTTAAGTGAATTGCGATCATGTGCCTTAGATTTGGCATAATCTTGCTCCAATCATTTTGGGTGAACTTTTCTTTTTTCACGTACAAAGCCCACCATTCTTCATGTTTTTCTCTTGTTGGTTCCTGAAAACATTTGATCTCAAGAATGTGACGAGTCTGGTGATGAAATGAGGTTTGCATGGTTGTGCACTCGTATCATTTCCTACCCCATCGTTTCCAGGGCATTTACTTTGTTGTGATCTGTTCGTCACTTCAGTTTGTCTGTTATATCACAGGTGTAGTTTCTATATACAAATGCTGGAAATGTATAGCCCTACGAGCCATAGATGGTCATTTCAATTAGATACTGCATTACTGACTGTACAGCCACAATACAACTCGTTTACATTGAAAAGAAGAAGATAGCTGCTGTTCCATTTTCTTTCTTAATTGCCCTTTTATATTCAAGTCCAGACAATTCATCGAAGCAAATTACCCAAGTGCTCAGGATGCTTCATGGTCACAAAAGTATACTGTATGTTACTGCGACTTACTGTGAAGTCTCATGGTCGGAGCACAAGTTAATTATGACAGGGAAGACATATCTCGCCCTTCTTTCATTCATTGTGATTTTCATGTTCTAGTTTCCGTTTCTTCAATCAAATATTTTATTTTTTCTATCTGTTTTTTATATTTTAAGACGCCAAATAAACGCAACTCAAGTTTCTCAGATTATTTTTATCGATTAGTTCTCTTATCATCTTATATTATTTAAGAAATATAAAAAAATAATCATTGAGCTGCCTTTATTGTGTCGCGGGGGATAATCCAGACTCCTAGTAACGAAGAATGCATTTAGAGTGCTGGATACCAGTATAAAATCCAAATTTTCAGGCTGAAGGGAATGTATGGCCCATACCAAAAGCCCACTAATCAAACGTCGTCGTTCTTAAGAAACCTTTAAAGTTGGACAAGGTACCTGTATATCAACGTCAAGTGTCCACTGTCCAGTCACTACTAACCGTTTTTCTGAAACTCTGCTGCTCTCTCTCTATCTCCCTCCAAATGCCGAAGTGAAAAAAATCCCTAACTTCTCCACTGCAAACCTGAAAGCCTAAATCATCAAATTCGAACCGACTCAACTCTATGGACACTCACTCTCACTTAACTGCACCTAATCGCTCTCGCAGTTCTCAATCTCCGTCTCCTTCGCACTCGGCTTCGGCCTCCGCCTCCGCAACCTCTTCCATCCACAAACGGAAACTCGCCGCGGCTGCGGCGGCGTACGACGACCACTTGCCGCCATTTGCTCCGTCTTCTCTCTCCGCAGACACTCGCGATGGCGCTCTCACCTCCAACGACGACCTTGAGAGCATCTCCGCTCGCGGCGCCGACTCTGACTCCGATGACGCTGAAGATTCCGACACCGTCCTCGACGATGAAGAGGAAGACTTCGACAACGATTCCTCCATGAGAACGTTCACGACAGCCCGCCTCGACACCACTAACCCCGCTGGCAGCAGCAGCCGGAACACGAAGATCAAAATGGAGAACACGAATGTCAAGATTGAAAATTCTGATAGCGGGAAGGACGGTGGGCACACAGGGACTGGTGCAGTGGGGCCTGCTGCAGCGGGGAGTTCTGGGCCAGGGATTGTGGTGAAGGAGGATTCTGTTAAAATATTTACCGAAAATTTGCAGGCAAGTGGAGCTTATAGCGCGAGAGAAGAGAGTTTGAAGAGAGAGGTATGGTTTATAGTTTCTTTGAGATTCTTGACTACCGTGCATATTTCCAAGTTCATTGCTTGCAATTGTTTACTAGTAACTAAATTTAATCTTCTTTTACATGGCCTTTACAAAAAAGAAAACGAAACTATGAGTGAGATATTTTAAAACGGGACTTGATATTGATTGATTCGAGCGTTTCAGGAGGAAGCAGGAAAACTCAAGTTTGTCTGTTATTCAAATGATGATGTTGATGAGCATATGGTTTGGTACCTTATTCTCTTTTCTTAAACACATAAACTTTTTTTTTTTTTGCTGGTTCCTCTTTTAATTATGAATACTCGTGATATCTTTAATTTTTCATTTCTTGTTTGATGGGTTTTGTTACCTCTGTACCAACTCTAGTTATGGTGAGGATTTTAATGTTTGCCTTTGCCTTTGGTTTCTCAGGCTGATAGGATTGAAGAATATATTTGCGAGGCAATTGCCTAACATGCCCAAGGAGTACATAGTTCGACTTGTGATGGATAGGTAACTCTATGAAATCCTTTAGAAGTGCTTACAATAAACAAAAATTTTTATAAAGTGGGCAGAGATTAGATGACAAGAATCCCTCAACTTCTTCTATCTGTTTTCCTTTTCGGTTAAGCTGAGAAAACTTCCAGTTCATTGTGAAGGTAACTACTATTACTCTACAGCCTGCATCAATATTAAGAACCAAAATTGGTTTCTTAAAGATATAATCATTTAGATTGACAATGTGTCCAGTAATGGAAATTAATCTGCAATCCACTCACCTATGTATACAATCACCAGAATTGTATATGGATGCATGTAAGCAGAACCCAATGTCCTTATGTGATACCATTTTGGAGAGTTGTGCTTGATAGTTTATGTTAATGTCAAAACATTGAACTATTTCCATGTCCTTGAATACAGACATCTAGGGTGTTATTGTATAATTACGATCACTCACTTGAGCATGCAACTTGTGGGGAAGGGCCCAATACCATTTCTTTATTTCATTGTTGAATCATTCTCGAAACTCCCCTTATGTTAGGTTAGGATTGCTGGTCCCAAGCCCTGATTGAGGGTTGTGGTAGGTTGACAGCCAGCTTAAAACCTTGTCATCTTTATGATATGGATCGTTTTGATATGGCACAAAAGTGTTCATGTATGTTTTTCAATACAACATGCAGAAGCCACAAATCTGTGATGATTATTAGACGCAATCAGGTGGTTGGTGGTATCACTTATCGTCCATATGTCAGGTTAGGCCTCGAATTATTAGTGTTGTTTTTTTACTCATTCCAACTTCAAGTGCACTGTTGTATTATTATATATTCTCAGGTGGAGTAGAACTTATGAGCTTAATTAGGATACTTTCCCTGACTGACTCGGGAAAAGGCGAGGGTCATTTGTTGCTTTTTAGCATTTTGTTTGAACTGCAATCATAATTTTGTAAGATGAATGAATGATTGATTGATCCTGTTAAGTTGGTATAATGAGAAGCAGATGATTGGAGTTTGGTTTTGTCCATGTAACCATAGCATTTAGCTTAAATATTTGAATGTGGATTGCATATTTGTATCTTTTCCCTTGTACACCCGTGTAGCAATAACCACTCATTACATGAAAATATTTTATTTCTTGTTGTTGTGATTTCATCTTTGAAACCTCCTTTATCCTAATGCCGTTGGTTACCTTAGTAACACCTTTTTCCTTCCCACCCACAGTCAGAGGTTTGGGGAGATAGCTTTTTGTGCAATCACCGCAGATGAACAAGTAAAAGGTTATGGCACGAGATTGATGAATCACTTAAAGCAGCATGCACGTGATGTTGATGGGTTAACACATTTCCTGACATATGCTGACAATAATGCTGTTGGCTATTTTATCAAGCAGGTGGGCTTTCTATTTCTGGCAAAGTCTTTGGCTGTGGTGATTTATTGTTTGTTTCAACCTGGACCTGCAATACCCTGTTGATTTATAAGATTTGCCCAAAATCCTCCCTGTTTATTTTTTGTTATGAAAGCTGAATCAGTAATGAATACTGTTTAGATTGTAGCTAATTTCTAGTTAAACCTTTGTCTTAAATGGAAATGCAAGATTTGATAGTGTTGGCCCTTGTCTTGAGTTCTGTAACTTTCACAATTCATTTTTTCCATGAACTGCTTATTTGTTAGATGTTACTATATAATTGTTCAGTTTGATCTATGGAAGATCTCATTCTTGATGTTCTGCACACTTATTACTCAAATGTTACTTCTGATAGTTTTGTTGCCATATCCTTCTGAAATACATTGGTTTCCTATGTAATGTTGTGTTCTTTTATTGACATGTAGGGTTTCACAAAAGAGATTTACTTGGAGAAAGATCGATGGCAAGGGTATTGTTAATTTACAAAGTCTAGTATTATTAAGAAAAATGAAGGGGAGGGGATTGGATAAAGGCAGGGCTTCAAGTACAGTTCTGCTTTGTATTATTTTACTGAAATTGTGGTTTGAGAGTGGGGGATGTTAAAATGAAGAAGTTTCAAGTTCATCACATGGACTTGTTTTTTCCCCTTTGTTAGCCTTGTTGGTGTATCCCATCCTTTTCTATCACTGTCCCTCTGTTAATGAATTCATTTGAATTCCAGGTATATTAAAGACTATGATGGAGGTATCTTAATGGAATGCAAGATTGATCAAAAACTTCCTTACACTGACTTATCAACCATGATTCGTCGTCAGAGACAGGTGAGATGATAGTCTACTTGGTCAATGTTTTCTTTGTGAAATAATGTAGTTAGATCATAATATTTGGAAGTCAGTATCTGGAACATGAATTAAGATAAATGGTCAAATAATCCATTTGAGCAGTATATCTTCTTTTTCTAAATGCTTAGCTTGTTGGGCCTTCTTTGTTTAAAGTAAGCAATCTGAATATGTTGCCTTTGATTCAGAAGCTTTATAATAAGGACATGTGTCCTGAAGTTACATCTAAAATTGAATTATTCGATCGAGATTACTATGTGATTTCTGGATACAATGAAAGCCAGTGTGTCTATACGATGCTTCTGAAACGGACGCACTAATTCTAGTAAGAGACTGTTCCGGTATGTTTTACTTGTAAAGATCACAATCTCTTGCTACTATTTTCGTTGATCCTGATGGGTTTTTCTTATATTATAATCATATACTTTTTACATCCTTAACTTCAAAGATTTTTATCATACAACCTTGAGAAATACTGCCCTGTTTTCTTGTTCCTAAACCAAAGCTTCTTGGGATGTTGACTGAATACATTTATAGAATGTAATTAGTTGGATTTATCATAGTTGCGTTGCCTATTCTGGAAACTTAGATTTTTCCTGTACATGTCTTTCAAGAGGTTCTTTAATCTAGAACTTGTTGAGCAGAACACCAATAGTATCTATCTATCATATTGTAGGTTTCTTGCATGTGGCTTCCTGTCAGACTTGCTGTGCTGCCAGTCTGCCATGGACCTTTTAGATTACTACTCCACTCCATATGTATCACCTACAGTACTAATTTCTGTGCACCAGTTCAGAATTTATCTTGATGATTCTCCCTGCACTTCCAGTAATCTTTTTTTCTTATGATGATAGGCAATTGATGAAAAGATAAGAGAGCTATCCAATTGTCATATCATCTATCCTGGAATTGATTTTCAAAAGGTATGTGCCATCAGCAATCTACTGCTTATCCTATAACTTGATAGGTTCCTTTTCTAGATTGTACGTGATTTCTATCTAGCAGTACAGTTTAGTGCTGTGTTTGTACATTGGATTAAAATTATACTGTGTACTAATTTTCATTCAGAAAGAAGCTGGTATTCCCAAGAAAATCATCAAAGTCGAGGATATTCCTGGCTTGAGTATGTTTTTGAACTTGGCTTATTGACTTCTTATTAAGTTTGAACACTCTTTTGCCACACTTGGTGCATACCTTTTGAAAATTATATGATATAATTATAATTGAAAGTTTGGAACGTTGAGAATGAGATTTTTTTTGAATGTGATAATAGGGGAGGCTGGGTGGACTCCTGATCAATGGGGCCATTCACGTTTCAGAACATTAAACTCTGCTTCGGATAGTGCCACAAATCAAAAACATTTGACTGCATTTATGCGCTCACTTTTAAAGGCAAGTCTCAAAAATACTTCTCTTTTCTTTGTCATTTTCATCTTGTTTTGAGATTTCTTTCAGACTGATTTCTGTCACAATGGCAGCCAGTCATGAAACTTCCAGAAATCTTTAATTGTCATCATATTTTGTTGCAAAATGAACAGAATACTGCTAGGATAGTGTTGCCATGACATGGTTGCAATGGAAATGCTCGTGGCTGAAATTGCCCTAATTGAAACTTTGATATCCTTGAGTTGAGAATACATGTCTGTTTGGATGCCTGTGTTTGAAGTTGATTTGTTTTACTATGTTAAGTTCAAAAGCTCAACTCAATGTGAAGGTTGTTGATGGATTGCTGTGCCAAATATATGTGCTTTATGTTGTTGCCGTCTTGCTATCTAAAAGCAAGACATACTGTTGGTAATAGTATTCAAATGATCAACAATGGAACAATTAACTACTTTTTTTTTTTAGAGAGATCAAAATCTGATAGTCTTGTCAATGACTTAAAGATCCTGTGGACTGGGAAACTATTGTGCTGCTTTTATCAAAGAAGACATGTCAAGCACTTTATAGTTGTTCTATATTAATTGTTTTTGGCTCCTCATAATATTGTACTTGATCTTCTATTCACTTTATAGTTGCAAATTCATGCAAAATAGTGATTTTTCTGCTATTGTTAATATTCTTTGGATTTTCACATCTGCCAATCCTTAATGCTTTGGATTTGCAATATTTTTCGCTCATATTTATGCGTTCTCCTTTTTCAGTGTTTGAAAATCACTAGAACAGTGATTCTCCTGCCTATGTCATATTCATTGGATTCTTACTGCATGGATTTTGTGTTAGCAGTCACTGCATGACCATGTGGATGCTTGGCCGTTTAAGGAACCAGTTGATGCTCGGGATGTCCCTGATTATTATGACATCATCAAGGATCCCATGGGTAAGATATCAAATTTTTCAATTTCATTCTGGCAAGGTATTTCTTGTGATGATTCTCTGATTGACAGGCATGTATAGTGTCTTCATGCTTGTTATGCTATAAAAAATCTCTAGAAGCATGGGTTGGGTCACAACTGTAACAGAACCAAAATGTTGAAGCTCAGTCACGAAGATAATTGAGAGCTTTAATATTTTCTGTTTTAAGCTTGTAGAACTCAGTTGAAGTTTCATTCTGGTGACCATTATCTGGTACTTGAGTTGATCTATATGGACAAGTACAAATCTTTGTAGCATTTTGATAACATCGGATAATTGGCTAGAGTGTTTGAATTTATTTTTTGGAATTTACTGCATAATTTGGTATGAAAAAATAATTTCTTATTCCTACCTATTATTGAGAATTTCACAAAAAAAAGAAGAAGTTAAAATTGGATCATATGTACGAGTCTGTCATGATCATCCACTGTGCCTGCAGATCTGAAGACGATGTCAAAAAGGGTAGAGTCAGAACAATACTATGTAACACTTGAGATGTTCATTGCTGATGTTAAGAGGATGTGTGCCAATGCACGGACATACAACTCACCTGATACCATTTATTACAAGTGTGCAACCAGGCATGCTCATCCACTTGTGCTCTGTTTTATCTCCCCCCCCCCCCCCCCCCCCCCCAAAATTCCTGGTTCCAACTTTATTATATTTACGTTCATTATGCAGGCTGGAAGCCCATTTTCAAAGCAAAGTTCAGTCAGGCATCCAATCTGGTACAAAAATTCTGCCATGACGTGCTCAACGAACAGTTCTTAGGAGATCAATGTTTACTAAATTTAGCCTACGCATTGCGTGGATTGCAACGAGCTCTTCTGTGATTCAATATGCATCTTTATCATAGTGCATGTTTTGATGCGAAATCATGCTCAAATTTAGTTTCATTTTTCCCTTATTCAAATTTTGAGGGTCCTTTCAAAATGCCACCTGTTCTAGCATACTGCCGGAAGAAATTTGGAAGAGCGGGTTTGCCTTTGGCAGTTGTCAGGTTCTTGAACTGCAAGAGTAACCAATTATTTTCTAGAACCTTTGTTTGGATGGTCACAACTTTTTACCAAGTTTGGCGGGCGTGCATCCATCAATGGTGGGCCGTTTGATAGTTCATTGAGACCATTGTTGCTATTTTTCAGGGACGGCAATGATGATGTTACCATAGTTTTGGTATTCTATCCTATCGTTTCTCCGACATAACAATATACAACCTGGAAGCTGATTTTTTATATTTTAACCCAGAGCCGGCTCCACTATTTGTGATGACGCTAGTTGCTGAAGGGGAACTTGAAATCCACTTTCGGGTGGGAAAGCGAAGAAATTAGGAACTGCTACACTTGCACGAGGAAAATAAGTTTTAATGCCATCGTGAAATGCCTTCCATCTTCAAAATCTAACATGCAAGGATAATTACAACGGCCCCTTGATTGGAGATCGTTATAAGCAATGCTCCTATTGACACCCTATGTTGCATAAACATGTCCCGCGTCTAGATGAAAAAAATAAAATACGATGTTCTACTAGCAAGGTTTATTTGTAAACTATACGCAGAACACCCAGCATGTCTTTAAAGTCAGAATTATTTCAACTCGTGTTTGTACCACGAGACAAACTTTGCATGCCCCATTTCCCAAAAACCACCAGAATGGACGGGGGCAAAACCTCATTTCTTTTGGCCATCCTTTCCAAACACATGAGGAAGTCCCGAGTCACGCATAGGCACAGCCCCAGCAGGGCCGCCACTAGCACCAACTTGCTTTTGCACCTGTTGCGTGGAAGGCATGGCACCCAGACTTCGGCCACCAGCTGTGAGTTTCATTGAAGCCAGTCCACCATTATTACTGGTTCCATTGTCAGTTTGGGGGTTTGTGGCAAGAGGAACTAAGTTATCAGGGTAGCTGTCGTTTAGTCTTTGGAGATGTGGAGCAGCAGAGGTAATACCATGAACTGGCTGGTGAAAGAATTGGTGGGGGTTTGGTTGCATTGGTACAGCTACATTTGTAGATGCATCCACCTGGCCACCAACGAATGGCATCCCAGGGCTAGGCACGTTAAACCCTGCGAGAAGCATTGGGTTCAAACCTGTCACTCGTTTAACTTGTTCTTCGACCATCTTGACCTGAAAAGTTAAATAAAATAGCTGTGCCCCTGAGAGATTTGGTAAATTTCTTCAACGGAGTAAATCATAGCAGTTCATGGAAACAAATGTAATAAATATAGCTGTTTTAAGACTAGGACACCAATGCACCTCACACATGACTAACAAACTCTCTGGCAACTAACAGTAACACCGGGAACAAAGCACATGCAAATCGCTTGTTCTGACCTTTTAAAAATTGTTGCTATGACTCTTTGAACTTTGTAGGAGCGCATACTCTGACAAAAGTTTTACCCGATGTAGTTTGTCACCCCGCACATGCATAACTATTTCGTGTGCTCTGCATGGAGACAGAAGTTTCCATGATGTGATGTGGCACCCACAGGCACAATTAGTTTCTATGAGACATCCTATGATGCATGTTTGATGATTTTGCAAGGATTTCATTTTCTCAAACATCATGATCTTGTAGCATGGAGTCTGAAAGTGGATTACTAAGCGATTTCAAACAACAACAGGAATCCTCAAAGCAGCTAAATAGGTGAAGCAAATGACTTACCTTTGCCCTTAAGGTTTCAATATCAGCCTTCAAAATTCTATTATCAACAGAAGCAGCATCACACTTTTGATTTACATCAGTGAAGCGTGATAGCAGAGAAGAGCGTTCATCCCTTAGTTGACCAACCTTTAGGATATCATATACATAGACTCAGTATTTAATAAAGAATCATAATCTAAAAGGCACAGGAGTGCCACAGAAAAAGTATTGGGCAACCTGTGTTTCACGTTCATTCAGCTGTGCTTGTTTTCTTCTTCTAGAGCGTCTAGCTGACTCTCGATTTGACTGCATCCTGAGTCATTTTCAAGATATCAACAGTGTTTGGTGAAAGTCCTTACTTTTTGAGACAATAATGACTTGCAAGTAGTGAGAATTCCCAAAACTTAGAGACAGACTCCTTCTCCCACCCCAAAATCCCCCAGGGAGGCAGTTAGGTCGGGTTTAGTGAGGCTGTCTCTCTCCCATCATAAAACAGAGTTTGATTCACCAATAACTCAAGCACTAATGTGTGAATCCCTCAAAATAATACTTGCCCGTATAAATGCAAAATAAAAGGAGAAGTGGGAGGCATATGACCAAAGAATACAAATTCAATAAATTGTCCTTGGAACCTCTTAGACCAAACAAGAATATTAATAAATAAGAAGATACCTCCTCACGCGTTTTGCATCAGTAGGATCCCTATTTTCATTGGTTCCCGTGTCTCCTTCAAGGTCATCATCATCCGAATCTTCTCTTGATGACCCACTGGTTGTTTGCCTGGTTTGGACCTCTTGTTTTTTCTGTGCAGTGGGTAAGGCTGGAATGCCGGGTGATCCACCATCTGCCCCAATTTGTGCCATTGAGATGCCATGACCAGTGCCTATAATGGTTAAAAGTCAAACAAAATATTGCTGCAACCTGAATTTCAGAGTGAAAAGAAAAACGAAGCATGAAATCGCTCTGGGTGCAGTTCAGAGATTTGCAGCAATTAAAACGCAAATCTTGCATAAGATGAGAGCGCCACATGCAACAATTCTAATTTATATGACTTTATGGAAATTAGGTGAAGAACAATTAAGAATACAAGGGAACAAACAAGGATGAAAGTGAAGAGAGAGAGAGGCATATCACAACTTTGATCAACTTATCTGATAAATGTACATCGTACAAATCAGGGGTTTTGTGGATGCAATATAAGGTGTGCTCTATTCTAGTTTCTGAGCTTATGTAGTTAGCACGACGCACTTCAAGTGCAAGGAACTTGATTCCAACTACATGCTTTTCTCCTAAAGGTGCATACCATATCCGCCAAAACACAAATAGCTCAAACAATCCTCACCAGTCAAACATGTTACAATCCAAGAGGCTTTTTTACCGCAATCAATTAAAATTAAGAGTATGTATGATCTTTGAAAGAATATTATTAACAGTTTTTGTTGTTCTTTTCTTTTTAAAAATTATCAGTTGAGCAGTATTTATTACAAACGTGCTAAGAGCAATCAGCAATTGAGATAAACAATTCAAGAAGATGCAGGCAAAATTCTTACGAAAAGCTTGCGTTCCCAAAGAAACATTTCCAGCAGCTAGCCTTTGATCTTCCAGTAACGAAGAGAAATCTTCCGGCTTTATAGCATCGGATTCCTGCAGTTTTTTTCAGTAAATTACCAATCAAAAACACATGTAAACACAATTCAATCAGCATGCATATACCCTAGACATGGCCACGGCAGTACAAGCGCGATAGAGCTTCGACTTGAGAAGAGCGCGGTCGGAATCAATCGGGTTCGTTGGATTGCGACCCAACCGCTGCGGATGAGGATTTGGATGCTTTGTGATCTCCACCACCTCATCCTCACCATTCTCAGGAGGTATCGATGACGTGGTCGATTGAGAAAGCGCCGATTGAGCGGCGATGTTGGTATCGCTGGATACGGAGGCCGCGGAGGCTTCTAGTAGAAACTTCTCTAGCGCCCATTCCGATTCGCTTCTATTCATCGCCGGAGCTGTTGAGTGTGGAGACAGAGGAGGAGACGGCCAGAAGGAGTCGGAGAAATCGTCGACTGAGAACACACTGTTCATTGTTTGTTCTTTTCTTCCTTCTGTGCTGATCCTCTCCCGAGATTTTTTGTGCGCGTAAACTTATTCTCTCTTTTACTTATCGTAGGGGTTCATTGATACCACCAGAAACAGCCAGGAAATCATCATCGCATGATGAATTTTTAGATATTATAATTGGCGATGATCAATTTCTTAAAGCTAATCTATGCTGAATAAGCATATACATACATACATACATACATATACATATACATACATACATACATACATATATATATATATATATATCTATTAAAATCTGGTTATCTTTAAATCTAAATTTCAAAGTTTAAGAGAAGCTTATTATACTGTAATTTTTAATTACTGTTTAAGAATAAAAAAATAGACATTATACTCATTTTATATTTAAAAATATAAAACTTTATTTTTATCTATTCAATCAATACAGTCCTCATTATCTTTATTTCTTTTGTTATAAAATAAAGTATCATCATTTTTAAAAAATAACTCTAAACTTAATTTTAAACCTCAAGTTAAATTATTTTTTTATTTAACGAATATTTATTCATTTAAGTATTATTTAATATCATTTAGAAATTTTCTTTGATGTGTATATCTTCAAATTAAAAAAAAAAAAAACTTGGTTGCTTTGAAATTTTTTATTGAAAAATAAAATTAATTGCTTGTTATGAAAAATTATTACAACCAATTATTTATTTCTTGCAGTTTTAGGGGTGTTTGGCCATGTTCCAACTAGGAATTTAAAAAAAAATATTTCAAATTATATTTTTATATTTTAAAATTATTTTAATATATTTATATTAAAAATATATTTAAATTTTTATATTTTTATATATTTTTAAATAAAAAAACACTTTAAATAAAAACTGCAACCAAATAATTTATCCCAAACACCACTTTAAACGTTACCACACGATCCGTGCGTGTTAAAAGGCTGCGGTAGCAGAAAAGAAAACTAGCCATTGCGGAGCACCTTGAAGCCACGACGCCGTTTATTAAAAACAGCGAGAACGGGTGGTGAGCTGTATCGAGTACTAGCATAACACGGTGCGTGGGATAACGTCTTCTGGCTTGTTGACATCTTAATTCCAGATTCAGACCATAATTTCCTGCTCTCTCTCTCTCAAATATCGCGATCCATTCCATTCGATTCAAGAAAACTGCCCTGACTCGAAGACTAATCCAAATCCAAAGGTACTAGTTTTAATTGACAAAGCGGTTCTCACTGTCTTATGATGTTTTTTATTTTATTTAATAATAGCGCATGTTTGGTTGCTGAATTATGATTAATGATAATGGATCTTTCCTCTGCATCTTTTTTACTGTTTGTTTTGTAGTTGCATCATCATTCATCTTAAATGGCAAACAGAGCTCAAATCGCGACCAATAACTCTGCACTCATCGCAATGATTGCCGATGAGGTAAGAGAGGATTCATCGATTTCCTTTGTAGGAAAAAAGAGAAAGATGTTTAACAAATTCAAGTATGATAATTTGATGTAGGACACGATTGTTGGACTTTTGATGGCTGGAGTGGGTAATGTTGATTTGCGGAGAAAGACGAATTACCTCATCGTGGATTCCAGTATGTTCTTGAAATTTGAATGCCCTTTTCGCTTTCAATGCATCTTTATCTGAACATGGGTTATGCCAATCTCCAGTTTCATGAGTAACTATTTTCTTTGGTGCTTTCTGTATTGATTTGGATATCCCATTTGAAATTTAATCCAAATATATGGATAAGCATATGGGGGGTTGCTTGACTAAAAGATGAAGTACAAAACCACGTAGAATTTCTGATTCATCATCTGGCAAGGAGAAGTACTACCATATGCTTCTAGGATTTTGTTGTGGCTGATGCAAATCTTCGAGGGAATCCATCTTTATGGTTGAATGTAACTATATCATTATATACTTGTCACATAAATGTCAGGGTATTCTTTTAAAATTTTGATTTCTTCATGGTGAATTATTGAAACTGATGTCAAAGTCATATCCTTCTGCTTTGTTTCCTCTTCTACCTTTTGTTTTGCTTCTAATTTTATTCAAAGTGATTCTACTTCCATATCACATTACTCCTCCATCCCCCCCCCCCCTCCCTCCCAAAAAAGAAGAAGAAGAAGAAGATGAAGAAGGACCACTGTAAAACCCAATTTTTTATTATGAACTCCGCAGGGATGCTTATCATAACCAGTTGCTAAAAGGGTGGGAAACGGGCAATATGAAAGCCCGTGGTTAATCATAGGTTCATAAACATAAAATTGTCGTATCCCTAATACAGGAAAGTCCATCATGTCTAAATGAATCGTCCTCTGCAGCTCACTCTTCAAGCTCCAAGTTAATGATTTACTTTATATGTCATTCCTGGAATGAAAAAGGTTACCGTTTACAAAAGAACTTTGATATGATAATGCTTGGTTTGATTGCTAATAATGCCTGGGATTCTCTTCCAAGGCTGGAACATTTATTGACAGGTTCTAAATTCAGATTTTCTCTTTCCTTAACCCATCAAATAGAGAGCTGTGTTCAGTGTGGATATTCTTTTCACAAATGCTATTGTCCTTTGCTTATGAAAATTTTTCATTATGCTTCTTAGAAACAACTGTTAAACAAATTGAAGATGCATTTAAAGAGTTCACGACAAGGGAGGATATAGCCATAGTGTTGATAAGTCAATATGTAAGTTGTTTCTTGAACTCATGGTCAGTTTAATTAATTTATCATGATTTTGTCCAGATATGTATGCTCATTATATTTTTTTTTTATTGAATACCTATCACCTATAACATTGAACTACTCATTAGTTCAAAAGATGCTCCAGTCTTTTGCATTTGAAGCATAAGTGTTGCATAATAGTTCTTTCTTTCTTTCCTGTTCTGGTTCAATGTTAATGGAAGCAATAGTCTCACAAAGCCATCTTTTCCAGTTATGATGCATAGAGGAACCATAAGTCTGTGACAATTGTCAAGGACTACATTGATTAAATTGTTAGTGCTAATCTGGTATTAGGTTGGAGTATCTATGTCTTCACATGTAGTGAATATTTGGACGCTTAAAGAACACAAATGAAATTTTGATCAAATATGCTATACCCTGTTTGGGGTGGTGCTATAATGAATAGCTCACTTAGTTCCACATCTGTTCTGGGCACTGCACCATTGTAGATTCAGCATTGCTCTAGTGCAGTGGTCTGTGACTTCTGTCTGTTTTTCAATTTCACTGCTCTTTACCCCCTTCATTGAATTAGTTATTTATCTCTCTCTCTCTCTCTCTCTCTCTCTCACACACACACACACACAAAATCAGCATTTTTTTTCCCTTGCACTTGATTTGCTTTGGGAATTTTTAATTAAAAGGTAACCTTTTCATCCTCTGTTTTTCAGGTTGCAAACATGATAAGATTTTTGGTCGATAGCTACAACAAGCCAGTTCCAGCGATTTTGGAGATTCCTTCGAAAGACCATCCTTATGACCCAACACAGGATTCAGTTCTTTCAAGAGTGAAGTACCTCTTTTCTGCAGAATCAGTGGCATCTGGAAGGCGTTGAGCAGAGACATGAAGCTTTTGCTCATTGTTTGTTCAGTGCTTTATCGTCCTCCCCCAGCTGTATATTGTGGGTAGCTCTCTTTTACTGCTTGATTTAGTCGCTTCTCTTCCTGTTTTGATCAGTATATTGTAATTGCAATTTGGGGGTGTTTTGATGGAATACTTATAATAAATCATTCTTAGGAGTGACATGAAACAGCTTTGATTATGCTACATAATTGAATCCCTTTGCTTAATGTTCTTCACCTCACGGTGTGTTGTGGCAAACCCAGACTGAAATGACTTGAAATATAAATATTTGCAAGCAGTTGGTATCTGTTGGCCCTTTTTAACCATTGCAAAGTTTGCAGCTAGTCTTTTGTAGCTTGAGACTTGCCACGTCGGATTTCGTAAGGTGACACCAACTCTTGGTTTGAGGGGGGCAATCTTGTTTTCTTTTAGGAAAGACCCCAAACTTTGAGCCAGAAAGTACGGTCGCACGCGGATACGCTTTGCTAGTTTGGAGCGTCGTGACTCGACTCAACTAGTCCCGAACAAAATGTCTATATTTGGTCTCCGTCCTATCGACTGAGGACTCGGCTAGCTTGCTATCTAAGTGTACATCCATTTCCTTGTATACCATGAAACACTTAAACCTGACTTCTGGAATAATACTATTGCTCGGAATTGATGTCAAACCGAAATGTGATGTTCTGAACTTTTGATGGCATGAATTGATAAACTTCCATCCAATAGAGATTTCATGGGATGAAGCTGAATGTTTCGCTCTCTGTTAGGCTCTTTCTGCCTGCACTGACATCAGAGCTCTGAGTGCACAGGTCTTCTAAGCACACGCTTATGCTAGAAGAATGAAATGAGCTTAGATGGATTGTAATGAAGGAATGGAAATGTTGAAGAGGCAGTTTGAAATGTAGATCAATCCTACGATGAATTCAGATCTGCGCCACTACATTCTTATGCTATATTGACATGCAAAGTATTCAAATAAACCAGATGTAACGTGAAAAGCAACTTGTACACTGCCAGATTTTCTATCAATGGTGGCCATAGCCCTACCCTCCCCGAAGACACAAAATGACAATTTTTTGTCTAATTCATATTGTCTAATGGCAATGCAGCTGGATGAAAGCCAAAGCTGAGATCCTTATAACTCAGCAGTGCAGTAACTTCTATAAAGTGCTTGAGGTGTTGAAGACACTGGAAACGTCCATGCTAGTAAACAACATGATTCATTTTTATTCAATTTCAATGCATATCGCTGTTGAAAATACGAGTTACAAGCTATCATTTCATCCCAAAAAGATTGTGTTCAGGGAAGCGCAGCTTTCAAAGATTTGGTGAAGCTCTCTAGTTCCTTCAATCCTTCATCAGGAGATTTTGCTTCACCCAACAACTTCACCATCGCACTACCAACAATGACACCATCAGCACCCCATCCTGCTACCTGTTACAAAAGAAAGAAATTCCAAACTAACACGGCATTAAGACAATCTATAGGCATCAAGTTACATTATGCCAAAGCCAACAGCTACAGGTTTTGAAGACAAACCTGCTTGACATGCTCTGGTTTTGATATGCCAAAGCCAACAGCTACCGGTTTGGTTGTTGTCTGTCATAAAAAGAAGATTGAAATGAGGGATATGTAATGCCATTTACTAAAAGACATCCTGAAGGAGTCAATAATTGTCTCAATGTCACCTATCAATAGAGGGCCCTGTGAAAGAAATCTGATTAAAAAGGCAAACCTCTTTAATATCCTGGAGAAGGGTTTGAACTCTGTCACTTACAGAAGCACGAGTACCAGTAACTCCAACTGAGCTTACCTATAATTAATGAAAAAATGGAAATGTCACAAAAGATAGCCATTCAGAAGACATGGAGATGTCAAAAAAGTTGGCAAACCATTGATTACTTCATCTTTGTTCATATCAGAACTCAAATAAGATTAAGACAAGATTAATTAACTCCTAAAGTGCTCTTACAAGATACACAAATCCATCTGCCACTTCAACAATGGCTTTCATTCGTTCTGTTGGAGTAGTGGGTGTTGTCAGAAGTACCTGTGCATCACCAAGGTGCAAAGTAAGATACAGTGAACACATGGCAGATGCTTATCTTTCACAAGCCACTCTACATCTAAGCTTGACAATTCAAAAGGTAAAATGCAGGAAAAACAATACCCACCACCGAAAGGTACCCTGCTTCAATTATCACACAACCAAAAATATTTTTTTAAGGAAAACCAGCAGACACCATCAACATAATAACAATGAGGTAAAGGTGTTGATTTAGATCAATAATACATCACAAAGAACTTACGTTTTCCAAAAAGAAAAGCAAAGAAAGGGTCCTTTTTCTTTTTATAACACCATCACCAACTCTACAATCAATTGTCCACTGTATACATGTTTTCAGATTTTTTAGCAAAGCAAAAGGAAATGAAGTGTTTTTATATCAACTCCTTAGGGACACGCAGTATTAATAGACAAAATGGAAATACATCATCCCGAAATATGAAGTGAGACAGACCAGTTCAAGCCCATTCTTGACAGCTTCCTTCCTCAGAACTTGAGTCTCCTCCAGAGGAACATCTGGGACCACAAGTCCTGCAAAACCAGTATACGTTTATGCATTTAGTAATGCTGTACGTCACCCAGAGCTCACAAAAAAAAAAAACTAGTAATGCGCACAGTGATCCTCTTTTCCCACATATTCAGGCATGATAAAGATCATTAAAATAGGCAGTTAGATGCTGCAAAATAAACCTTCCATTTACCATGCACGCCGATGTCATTTACAGTGGACATAAACTCCTCAATTCCACGCTTTAGAATTGGATTGTAATATGTAAATAATGCAATCGGACACGATACTTGGGGAACCACCTGTGCAGTCAACAGTTGAATCAATATAAGGAAATTCAAATGATAAAAGAAACTGGCAACAAAGTTGTAAGTGGGGATACTGTATGCTTATTATATGGGCAGTCACGTCTTCACTTACACATGACCTTATGCTCATGCAAACTATGCTTAAATGCAATCTAAGCAATTAATTGCCTGACGAAAGGAATTGTGCAGTTTCAAAAAAAAATTAATAGTGTCCCCAATCCACCAATTCTATCTCTGTCTCAGCATGGTAGAACCATAGCATCGTAGTATAATGGCCTTACCTCCTTTAACATTGATGTGATTGCTTCGAAATTGGTCCCTCTAGCCAAGGAGCGTGTAGCTGCAGCCTAAATCAAGAGACTCCGATTAACAAATGGATATGAAAATTCATCCAACCAGCAACCACTTTATAATCATACCTGGATAACTGGACCATCTGCCAAAGGATCAGAGTAAGGAACACCCAGTTCAATTATGTCACATCCACAGGCGTCCAACAACTTCAAGGCTTCCGCCGTTGTTGAAAGATCAGGATCACCGGCTGTGATGTATGGAATGAGCGCCACCTTCACACACAAGCATGCTTATCAAAACAACATTATGAGAAATGAATTATATTTCGTCTCACCAGCTTCCCCCATTCAAATAAATTTTCCAGACCAAAACTCTTAATCCAATCTCCTCCTGCAACACGAACCCCACAAATAATTTAATCCAACCTATGTAAAAAGTTGTTTCATCTTCTACTATTATCAATTGATAACACAAATGAGCTCCTCTAGTCTCCCATCTTTACTTATGACATGGCTAACATAGAAATCAGTAGAAATATTTGATTCAACAGGGATACGAACACACAGAGAATCCTCTGTGCAACTTTAATCTCCGCTAATGGAGTAAATTGCCAAAACTGCAAACAATCTCCAAGTCAAACCTCATTCAACATGTCAAGCAAAATCAATCTACTCAAATAGTATATATATATATATATATATATATATATATATATATATATATATATCAAATGCACGTCAACTATCAAGACAAAACCCCCGTATAACAAAAATTTACTATGGGAGCGTTACCTACTTTGCCTTGTTTCTTGAGATTGGAGAATGTTTCTCCTATACCAAGACTTCGGGTTGCAGAGAGAGACGCCATTGGCGCGAACCTTCTGATTGAAACGATAGGGGGTTTATTACGAACGATGAAATGGATCTCCGGTTTCTTCAGTTGGAAGAAGGAAGGGGTTGATTTCAGGGTAACAGCCATTACTCGCACTGCACAGCAAGAGGGCTATTTTGACACAAAAGGTTTGGGGTGCCGGCGGGCGGGCCTAAGGGGCTGTACTTTGATATGGCTTTTCTAGTTTTTTAGTAAGGGTTAGTTCTGGACAGTGAATAGAGGTTCGATTTTGTTAAGAATATATAGGTAGGTACCGGCGCTCCTTATTCACATTGGGTTATAGGAAACCTCGAAGAGTATCAGGTCTTGCTCAAATCCTCAGATAACGTGACAGCTAGTTATTAGACAATGATATACAATGTGGCCCAAAAAAGGAAAGGTTCAATCGGTAGTGAAGGCTCGGTTCAGTCCAGGTACAGATCACACTGTAGTGACTGTTGATGAGGTTGTTTTACTGGGTTGATATTCATGTTATTTCTTTCTTTTATTTTACATTTATGCGTAATATGATTAATTTTACTGTTCATTAAGTATCCGTCAAGCTCAATAAATATATAAAATATTACAAGAATAATAGATATATACAATAAAACTTAAATTCAAATACAAAAAAATAAAATAAATCTTTTTTACTACTAGACTAACACCTCAAGTGTTATATTTATATTTGTTAGATTCGGATAGTATCCGGGCCAGCTTGTACGTACCGCGACTAATCTCACGAGCCTTAAAATTAACGACCATGTAAACTTCCAATAACTATCATATAAGAAACTAAGAATTTGAACTTAAAACCACAAAAAAAAAAAAAACAAATCTCTTAATCCCGACTACCATCTATATAATTATTTATTATCCTTGAAAGTAAAGGTTACATTTGATAGATGACTATCCATGTAAATCTATTGTTAAACCGTATTTATCTTAGATAGTATTTATTATTATGTTGGTTAAAAATTTAAAATAACTTTATTTAAATTTTTTTGTATATTTTTATTATTTTAATGTATTGGTGTTATTAATAATTTTTTTTAAAAAAAATATTTTTTTTAAATATTTTTAAAATTAAAAACAACCATTATTTGAATACTAAACACTTTTTTTTAATTTGTTTTTCTGAAATCTTATAATAAGAATGTATCCTCATTTATATGATGAGTGATGTTCGGTGGGGGTGATTGGTAAAGAGGGTGACGTTTGCACATCTCAATGAATTCTTCAAATGAAGTGTATGTACATGTATTTGAGGGTTATTGATGAGATTCTTTAGTGTATATGCATGTACATGATCCGTGTTTTACAGAGAGTAACTACATGGACTTAATCTTATCCAAGGCATGATACATCTGGAGCAGGGGTTGGCGGGATCTGATTCGTTTAGAACATAAACAAGCAACGGAGAGTGAGAAACAGGGAATGAGCTTCAAGGGTCGTGCTTTTTTTTTTTTTTTTTCAGTGGCAGCATGTTGCTAGAATTTATTTTTTCAGAGGCTACGCTAAGCATCGCCATGGTTAGAAATTCAATTTATAAGTGTTTTTCTAGTGCACCATGTTGGTTTTATATTTCTAAAAAAAATTTAAAATATTTTTTATTATTTTTTAGTTGATGTAAAATATTTTATAATCTTTAAATCTTTGTTTATTTTGTAGAAAAATTCTCTATTTGATGTAAAATAACTCGTTTTTAGATAAAACAAAGTATTTTATTATGTTTTATTGTTTTGGTCATACATGTTATAATATCTCAAAAAATACAAGTGGTATAGAATAAGATTTGTATCTTAGATGATTATTTGAGTTTTTAATTTTAACAATTTGATGTATTTTTTTAATCAAGAAGGTTGGTATCTAGTGTTCAGTGAGTTTACTAATATCAATGCATAGTATTTGTTTTATCTCTTTATTTTGACAATGTGATGCATTAATTATTAATACATGTAAAGGATCTTATTTGATAAATTTTAAAATACTTCAGTAAATATTTTTTTTAAAAGAAAATAATGATATTTTAGAAAAAATCAAAAAATAAATATACTTTAAATAATAAAAATTGTAAACCTGAAGTTTGAATGGTTCATAATCTCTATATAGCCCACAAATCTTTTATTTTCATAAAGATGAAAGGCTAGCGAATATTTTTGTTTGGAAATCATTAATAGTTAAAAATATATATATTTAACATGTATATTAATAAGAGATAAAATATTTTTTATATAAATATTAATATAGTGAAAATTTGATAGGTTATTTAAATATTTTATTTTATACTACATCTCTTGTATAGGATTAATATCAATAAAAATATATCGGGTGTTTGTAAAATATTGAGAGTATAATTCAATTTTATGTTGAGTTCATAAAAGCTGGACTATTTTTTTAAATTGAATTCATGGTATTGAATTCTTCTCCTAGACCGAGCCCATAACTTTAAGTTTTTTAACAAGGATAGGCATACTGGGGTTTGGGCTGAGCCCATACATGTTTCACGCATTCAATGGTTTCCTAGGCTAGTTCTAGGCTTCTCAAAATTTAATAAAATCTCCTTTATTTTTGGTGTTTGGTTTTTTTTTTTTCCATCACACACACGTGTGTGTGAGAGATAAAAGGAGAAGGATAAAGTTATTATGTAAAATATTTTTATCTCTCCAGAAATAGAAGTTGTTTCAATGTGTTTCAAATATTTTTTTTTTATTTGATTATGAGATATTTTTTATTAGTTATTTTTTCTAAATGAATCAAACATAAATTTTTTTTAAAAAAAATCACATAAGTAGTTTTTCATGAAAAAAATATAGTATAAATATTTTAAAAATAATAATTTATTTATAATATTATCAAATAATTTAATTTCTTTCATTATCACTATATTATTATTATTACTATCATCGTTATTTTTACATTACCACCTATCACTTTATTGCTCTTGCTGCGTTTACTCGATTATTTTTATTTTTATTATTGTTATTATTATAATAATTATCATTACTAATTCATTGTTATTATAATATTATTATATTTTATTTTTTACATCTTAAAATGATAAATATTATAAAATAAAATTTATATAAAAAATATTTTAGTATTGAAATATTTTATAAGAAACAAAAGTTATTTTAACTAGAATTGTTTCAACATTCTTTGTCTTCGATGCTTTATAAATGAAAATAATTAACTGTTGAAATCATGATTATCAAACTCTGTTTTGGGTTCTAACTCAGTTCAAGAAAAGACTTAAATTATTAATTAATTATTATTATTAAAACTATATTTTAATTTGTAAAATTATATAATTTTATGAATTAAAACATATAAAATCAATTAAACTCGTTAAAATAGATAAAACTGGACCGATTTACCGAGTTTGCCAAAAGTTCAAAAAATTGCTAGCTCTTTGAATGTTAGTTTTTATGCCTCTTTATTTCTGTATTTTAAAAATATTTTTTAAAAAAAATTTAATTTTTTATTAATTTTAAATTAATATATTTTTAGTATTTTTAAATTATTATCAAAAATAATTTTTTAAAAATAAAAAAATATTTTTAATATATATTTTAATATAAAAAACTATTAAAAAAACAACCAAATAATTCCAAACCAAACAAGTCCTTTGTCCCTGACTCCCTCGCCCCGACACTTCACCCACACCCACACCCACACCCACAATCCCCACCCCACATTATCCCCTTTTCCCTTTGCTAAAATCTCAATTCTCAAATTCTGGAGACTAACACCAGCAGGCAGCGGCGTAGTTGTTTTCACAGTGGTTTAATTTCAACCTGGCTTGTGATCCATCCTCTAGAATTTGAGACTTTTTTTTTTTTTAAAAAAATCTCTTTTCTTTCTTGTTTTCTGAGTTCAGGTACTTCTTTTAACAACTTTTCAGCCTTTTTCCATGCTTGGATGCTTGATGTTGAAGTTTCGACTTTTGGACTGTTGCACTTCTTGTTTTCTTTTTTCTTTCTCTTTCTAGAGTTCTAAGCCAGATTATCATTTTTTATTAAGATCATTTTCTTATGACTTTTCTATTATGGCGTTTAACCTGTTTTGTGCGTATGTATTCTTCTCCAAAAGATTAATCTTGGTGGGTGTTAAGAAAAAATCACTAGGATGCGGCATTCTTTGTTCTGCAACTTCATTTGCGATCCCGTCCACTTCTTTTGTTTCGGTTGGGAGCTTGTTTCCTGTTCATTGTAATGAAACTGTGGGTGTTAGCAAGCAGATTAGTTTCGGTTTGTGATCGTGCTTCATTTTTTTTTTGTATTTGCTCTCTGAATTAATGAGTCTGTGTTGAAGTTCCTACTTGATTGCTGCAAACGTCATCTCTCTTCCTTAATTTTTAGTGAATGAAATTCCATGGAGGATGAAGATAATTATATCATGTTGTATTGTTAAATTATTTAAATTATATATAATTTTTTATTTGAATTATATATTTTAAGTTGATTGAATATTTGTATTGTTTATTTTTTTTATTTTAATTGTGCTATATTATTATTTACTAGTAATTATTAATATATAATTAATTAAAATATTTTATTTATAATTTTATAATTTAAATTTATTATTGGAGTTTATATTATATATTTTATGTTGTGTTAAAAATATATTTTTAATAATCTTAGAGTAAATAAATTAGTTCAAATTGATTTTAAAATGATATTATTGTAGATAATATTGACATGATCAGGTCTTATTCCGATTTGATTGAATAAAATAGGTTGCAAGCTATCCCACCAAATCATTCAAATAAATTCAACCCAATTATACCTTGAATTAGAAGACTAACTTACCAAATCAAGTCATGTTTGATGACTATAGTTAATTTTTTTAAAAAAAAATAACAAGCGATGACTGGATTCAAAACCTCCTCCTCATGGGTCAACCTTTAAATATTTGTGCTGTTTTATATGGGTAGAGTTTTACGCTAACAATTTATTAAAAAATATTTTTTAAAAATTTAATATAGTTTGTATATTTTTGATATTTTAATATGTTAATATTAAAAATAATTTTTAAAAAATAAAAAATATTATTAATATATATTTTAATATAAAAAATTATTTAAAAAATAACTATTATCATATTATCAAATATACTCTTATTAAATTTAAACACTATGGTTAAGGGTGCGATTGCGTTGAAACCTTGATCCCAAATGCAGCCTTAAAGCCTGCGCATTTTATTTTTGTATCATGTAAGAAATATTAACCAAAAGAAAAGAAGATTTTATTTTTCTATGATTACACTATATTATTTATTTAAATAATAATTTTTTAAATTTTAATTATATTTTTTAATATTATATTTATCAAGAGTGAACTTCATAATTCTTTTTCAATTTATTTTTTACAAGATTATTTTAATTTTATAATGTAGACTATGAATTTGACCGATTAACATAGTTAATTAGATTTTTTCTATTAGATTTTTTTTTTAAATTTCATCCTAAATATTAATTTAATTTAAGATTTAATTTTATGATTTATTTTGATTTGTTTTTTATGAGTTTATTCTTATTTTATGACTCGGGTTATATATTTGACAAGTTAACCCAGGCTTACTTGAATTATATTTTTATTTTTTAATAATTTTTTTAATTTTAATCAAATCATTCAATATTAGATTTATTGGAGATTGATCTTTATAATTTATCTCAATTTTCTTTTTATTAAATTATTTTAGTCTCATGACTCAAGTTGCAAGTTTAATAGGTTAACTCAAGTTATTTTTTTATTTTTTATTGATTTTTTTTATTTTCATTCTTCAATGTTAAATTTATTTATTAAAAATTAAATTTTATAATTTATTTTAATTTATTTTCTATAAAATTACCGATATTATTAATATCATCAACTATAGAAACTAGAACATAAGTTACAGCTGCCTGTGCAAAATGCTGAAACAGCATCGCATTGGAAAACAAGCCACTCACCTATGCTGTTGCTTTGGAGTAAGGTGGGCATGGCAAGCATCATTGGCTGATTTTCCCTTTGAAATTCTCAGCTTTTGCGGGTCTGTCCCTTCCATCAGTTCTGTGAATTTTGAGTTTTTGTTCCAGTTAATTCATGCCTGTAGCTGCATCTTTACCTTTCTATTCTATTGCAAAGAAACATCTCAGCCCAAAAGATTTAAACTTACATTTCCAGTACATCCTTCATAAATTTGCGCAGAGAGCTCCCTATCCATGCATACTTGCACAGTTGCACGGTCAGTTATTTCTTGTATAAGGTTACTGTCATATCTACTGCCTTGTATGTAAATGGAGGACGTTTTGTTTAAATTTATGGAACTGTTCTTGCCCTATGTTTTTCTATTTTGATGCCGAAAGGAGCTTATGACTTTGCTTGCAGAGACAGTGTTAATGGATAAGCTATACTGGATCTGACTTCCGCGGTTTTTTGTATATGAGCGTGGATTTTTATCTTCTCTGAATAAGCCATTTTACTTGTAGATTTTGTAGTTTCCATTAATATTCTTCGAAGAATGTTATTTTTCTATTAGATTTTGTAGATTTTTATATGAGCGTGGATAAACTTTTTTCAAAAAACTTCCAATGGATACGCCTTCACTTTCCCAACTCCTGCTGATATATAATTTACAGAAACCGCTGCTTATGAGAATGTTAGCAGTGCAAGGCAAGCTAACAGCCTAATTTAGCTGTTAAGAATCGCTTTTCAACAGATGGATAGGGCTGGATGATCAACCGAACTGTTGGATGAACTCCACCAACGTACTTTGCTGTATGAACTTCAAGTAGCTATGCTGTTCAAATTCTGCCCCTCGTGAATTGTGGAGCTGTACAAGTTCTTCAGAGATTTCAAGTATGCGTTAGGCGAGCAGCAAAGGAAGTATAATTTATCAAGTGCTGCAATATGTGGCTGTCCGACTTGATTTTATTTACTATGTTTTCCAAATTGTGATTCTTCAACTCTAAAACTAATTCTTGTGCCCGCCATCAAGGTGGTGAAATAACATTTTGATCTCTCTGTTCCTGCTTCCTCCTTCCTAGTCCCTTGTTTGTCAGATTTTTCCGACCAGTTTTCATTGGGGGGGTACATCTGCGATTTTGATTTTATTTTAGTTTTAAAATATTTTTTTAGTATTTTAAAATAATTTTAATATAAAAAATATTTTTTTAAAAAATTATTTTAATACATTTCCAAACTAAAAACACTTAAAAAACAATTTCTATCGTACTTTTAAATAAATCCAAAAATTATTTATTTTTATGTTTCAAACTACATTTTAAAATTATATTTATTTAAAAAAAAACATAGGTTTTTATTATTTTTAAAGATAATTATGATGTTGATATCGAAACTAAAAAAATAAAAATTATTATTTTAATATTTTTTATTAAAAAAATCACCAACAAGACACTGCTGCCCTTAATCTCGTTGCACATTCTCCTGTCCATTATTGTTTGCGAGCAGAAAACATTCTTCTTTCTCTAAACTTTTTGACGTAGTGGTTTCTTGCTTATTTTTCATTGATATCGGCCCTGGGCCCTGGCCAGCTCTTACTGCGTAAGCTGGCCTGGACTGGACAGGCCTGCAACAGGGTATAAATTTCCACATCTATCGCCGAGTAGAAAATTGTAAAATGAGAAATTAATGCTGTTTGTTTTTATATTTTAAAAAAATTTAATTTTTTTATTTTAAATTAATATTTTTATATCATTATGACATACTGTTTAAATTATTTTAAAAAATAAAAAATATTTTAAAAATAACTACAATTAATATAAAAAGAGAGAGAAGAGGATGCGGTGCCAGGAACAATATGTAAAACATCGTATGCAAAAATCGGCGGTTCCTTTCGTACATTTTGACTTGCTATGGTATATAGGAAAGTAACCCCGCAAAGTGCGAGCTTTTCCTCAAATCTTCTTAAATTCTACCTAAATACCACGATATCAGGTGGAACTCAACAAAGAGTCCATTAGAGGTCATAAATTGTAGTAGCTTTATGACCAAGGGGACGCCAGGCATCTGGAATTCATACTGGAATGTCAAGGTCAAAACTCTGAAAGGTTTGTTTAAACAAAAGATTAGAGGGGTAATTAAGGTGAGGATTTAAGAAGGAATCATGGAGCTAACCTATGTTTCCATAAATCTTAAAACAAAAATCCAATTATATAGTGCATCGTTTTTCTCTTTCTTTAGTTTAGCCACAAGATTCTTGTCATGCCAAACTAACCATATAATGAATTTTTAATTCATTTAGATTAAAAAAATATTATGAACACGTACCAAAGGAAAACTAGATAAATCTCGTGATTATAGTTTTTAAATTTGGTTCGGTCTAAGATTCGAGTTTTGAATTTTAACCAGATTACCGAGTTTTGACTGGATCAGCTGAATCGACCGAATCAATTTTTATTTTAAAAAAATTTAAAATGGTATCATTTTAATAATAATAAATAAAAGTCAACGAATTGCAATATTATTTTTGACCGGGTCAGCCGAGTCGCCAGGTCATGACTTATTCTATTTTTTCATTAATTTAGTCTGGTTCCAGCCCCGGGTCGACCTGCCGTGATGGGCCGGGTTTTAAAATACTGTGCGTGGTTCAAATTCTTTTCAACATAAAAAAATTAAGCCATTGCAAATATTAAAAAAAACTAAAAAAATCTAAAATTCAAATTATTAATTCGATTAAATTTAATTAATTTAAATAATATAAATAAAAAACAGTCCAATATTCTATATTACCTCATGTAATAAATTCATAATTTATCTATTTTTGAAAGAGTAAAATAATAGTGATGCATGTCCGGTGATTTCACCTTGGCTTTCAGTATTTTTTTGTTTTTTTTAATATCCTCCGACCGTCGGACGTTTCCTCCATTAAGTAACTGAGGAGGTGGTTTACTGGGCAGGGGCCATTTGGGCACACAAGCACGAGAAAAACGACACCGTTCCTCAATAATCCCAAACCCCAAACAGAAAGGATAACCATTGGCTGGAAATGTAAATTCGAGGAAATGCGATCCCTTTTACATAAAGTACGACACTTTTAAGCAGGATAAAAGCCTCTCCTTTTTGTCTCGCCTTGTCTCTCCGCTCTCAGTACTCCTCGCTAGTCACTGGCTACCTGTGCTTGTATCAGAAAGCATACCAAAGCAAAGCGAAAAGCTGAAACTTTGAAAGCCGAAGTACTTGGCTATAAAGAAAAAGAGGAAAGAAAAGAAAGAAGAAGGTAACCATAAAGTCCTGAACTCTCTCAATTAAAACGATTTTGCATGTAAATTGATGCTATTTTGTATCCCCAACTCGCTATCTCAACTCACCTCGACTCCTCTGAGTCCAACTCCAAATGGCCAATAATCCAACCGAACCTCCAACCGACGATTTCCTCCAGGAAATCCTCGGGATGCCTACCTTTGCTTCGGCTGAAGCCGGTTTGGTTGGAACCGATGCTGGCCTGGCTGGCGCCGCTGCTGCTCAAGCTTCTATGATGCTTCAGCTTAGCTCCGGTGATGGTTCCGGCCACATCTCCGACCTTGGCGGTGCTCCTGGAGGAGGAAGCGCCGGGTTTCACGGCTTTCCCTTGGGGCTTAGCTTGGAGCAAGGGAAGGGAGGGTTTCTGAAGCCCGAGGAGGCGTCTGGGAGTGGAAAAAGGTTCCGTGATGAGATTGTTGATGGCAGAGCGAAAAATGTGAGTGAAAGTTTTTTAATTTTTTTTCGGAGTTAGTTTGGTTATCGTTGGAGCGAAAATATTAAAAAAAGGAAAGGAAATTCTGATGTTATTAGAACTATTAATTTAGAAACTTAAGACATGCAAAACTGTGGCAAGCATGGTAATTAATCTATGATTCAAAAACCAATTTAATTTCTCTAGATAAATTATTATTTATTTTAATCTTTGCCTGCATGTCTTCAATGTTTCTGGTTCTTTCTATTAGAGTCTAGGGAGGGAGGAGGAAAAAGAATTCACATAGAGACGTCAAAGTAGGTTGATCTTTGGAGTTTACTGTTGTGAGATTCCAAGATGTGTGTATTTTGACAAGGAAAAGAATACAAAGCTGGCTGTTGTCGGTTCTTTTGAGTGGTTAAGACTGATTACTACGATACACTTAAATACAAATGCTTCTTATTGTAGTTTTCTTTCTAGCTCTAAATTGAAAATTACTTTTTTGTATGACTATGGTCAGTAAGGAAAATTATGTAATATAGCGGAAATTGCATTGGGAGTGCTGTAGCAGAAAGACTCTGGTGTTTTCCAGCTAAACATTGTAGCTGGCTGATTCGATTTGAAATTGCAACGAATACATTTTTGAGTTGAAAAATGATTACTTGGGAAGTCAAAAATTTGGGGTGTGGTGGGATTTGATTTTACTGGATTGGACAACTGGCTAACTAGCAAAATCGTCAGCCTTTGGAGTTGGCATGTAAGGAAAAGTTGAGCGGGGAATGTGTGTAAAAGTTGAAATTGACAACAGAAGAAACTTGATTTTGCTTGAGTGAAATCCACTCAAGTGTTCAGATGATGTCAACTGAATCAGTTTTTCAGCTTTAATAATAACCATATATTTTCTTTGGTTCATCTAATCACCAATTGTAACAGTGTCATAGCTGATCAGGATACACCTCTCAAGTTTGTGACCTGGGTTCACCTTATTCTAGTCCAAGCCTGTGGTGAAAACGTTCAATTTGTGGTCATATGTCATGTGCTCTAATCTTTCAAATTATTGCCAATCTATGCCAATAAGCACCTGGTCAATATTTTCTAGTGATTGCTAAATTAGACTTAATGCCGATCTTCTTTTCTGGTGTTTTCACAATAACTTTGATTTTTTATGTCCAAAGTTATCTTTTCTCACTTGATTAGCTGTTGTCCAGAAATTTATTCTTTCATGCACGCATATTTGGTTTCTTTTTCTTTCTCCTTTTCTTTTTCTTTTGCACCTTTATGAGGTTGGGATTGGCGGATGTAGCAGTGCTGGTGAAATAGCTATATTTCTCTTTGTTGATGATATAATTCCTGTAATCTCGGTCTTTGTTGATGAGATTCTTGTATTTCTGCAGGTTTTTCATGGTCAACCAATGCCCACAACTGTTGCTATAGTACCGCATCCACCAGCAATGCGCCCAAGGATACGGGCTAGACGAGGTCAAGCCACAGATCCACACAGTATCGCTGAACGGGTAAGCTTAATGTAGAATGTGCAGCAATGTAACCATGGAAATAGGTTAATGTAGCATGCACTACAATGGCAACCATAGCAATAATGCAATATTGTCAAGACTACAGATGTCTCTAGAAAAATCATGGACACTGGTAGTTCCTTATTGAGTATAATGTAAAATGAGGAGTAGAGGGATTGCAACTTTGACATTCTTGTTAAGGAGTAAAATATAGTTTCCTATTTGCGTTCAAGTTATTTTGTTAATTAAAAATGTTATTTGGATGATGGCTTGGCAATTGTATTCAAATGAGGCTTTTTGTTGCTTGATTAATGAGTGGTGTTACTGAACAATCAATGCAAGTATTTTGAGGCTGCTAAATACCGCTGATTGGTGATTAACATGACTAAAATACTGTGTTTATAAACCTATTATGATGAATCTTATCCACTCTCTCTGGAAAAATCTGGTAAAAAGGCTTTCAATTAAAAAGAAAATTCTAGTAAGAATCCTGCTGGGAACCAACTTATCTTAAGGTTTTGACATGGATTATATTGTGTTGAATTGAAAAGTATTCACTATTTTCTTTGGATGGGCATGTTAGCATGTGATTTTGACTATTACAATCTTTATAGTTGGTATAAAAAATGAAATGTTGGTGTACATGATAATTATTTGAAGACTTGATGAGGACTGAGAGGCGCTGGCTCATAAGTTCATTTGTTCTCATCTTCTGATTCCATTTGTTTTTCCCCTTAGAGAGTGCTCCATCATTCTTGATCTTTTTTTGCCCTTTTGGGCACAGTTGCGCAGAGAAAGAATAGCCGAAAGAATCAGGGCATTGCAGGAGCTGGTTCCTAGTGTCACCAAGGCCAGTATCTTTTCTATTATGTCATTTCATAATTTTCTTGCAGAAAGGGTTTTGTTTTCCATATTGTAGGAAAATTATTTCTCATTTCGTGCTTGCCTCTTTGTTGAAAGGAAAACATTGAATAATTAACAAAGTACAGGTCAATTTCTTTTCAACCAAGTTCATAGTTCTTTTCCTAAATCAAGTTGTTTCAAAAAATAGAAGGGCTTGTGTGAGTCAACTTTAATGATTTTAAATACTATGGCAACATCCTTGTCACAAATCTGTGGTCTGTTTTCAGTGAGAAAAATTGTTGGTATAGATTTCCTATGCTGCATGTGTGAGGACATAAATTATGGATTTTTCAGAACTTCCATTTACCAGAAGTTTGTTGGTACATATTTAACTGGGTTTGCATGTGTGAAGACACAGGAAATTTTGTAGTTTGATAAAGCTCATCTGCGTCCTGACTCCTTCACTTTCAAGTCCTTTTCTTTTTGGCTTCCAGTCATTTCTGTGCTGGAATTGAGAATGAAACTTGTATTTGAAAGTCAAAAAATGGACAAGTGATAAGTATTAGAAGGGAAAAGAAAAGGCTTTTTTATATATATATGGCACGTGTAGGCTTTCATCGAACTTTATTCCTCAATTTGTAGGTGGGAATTTATAGGTGTATGTTCTCGGAATATGGCTATAGAATGAGTGATTTTGGTTGACTAGAGGAAAGGAAGTTTTACTAAGCATAATGTTTGCTTCTTTCTCAATCAATCCTCAATTTATGCATAATTTATTTGTACAGACGGATCGAGCCGCCATGCTTGATGAAATCGTGGATTATGTGAAGTTTTTAAGGCTTCAAGTAAAGGTATGATACCAAAATTTTCAGTTTCAGAATCCTTATTCAGCTGATCTTTTTGTGGCGAACATTAATATTCTTGTGTTTGTGAAGAGTCTAGAGGGTTTTTATTCATTCCTTCCCCCCTTTTACTTTATTTTTTGTTTTTGAATAATTGATTATCTCAGTCAAGGTTCTAATGATTGCCGAACCAATTAGTGATTTTAGCAACTCCTTTCTTTCATCTAATCCAAACAGACTTTTATGCCAAATTATTGGTGGTGTGAGTTGTTTAGAATAATGATGGTCATTTCCATACCAAATTATGAATGAACTTTTGTCTCTCTTGTGGGTTTTTATTCACTCTTTCCCCCCTTTCACTTTATTTTATGTTTGTGAATAATTGATTACCTCAGTCAAGGTTCTAATGATTGCCGAACCAATTGGTGATTTTAGCAACTCCTTTCTTTCATCTAATCCAAATAGACTTCTATGTAAAATTATTGGTGGTGTGAGTTTAGAATAATGATGGTCATTTCCACACCAAATTATGAACTCACTTTTGTCTCTCTTGTGATGTGTGCGTGTTCTTTGGTATTTAAATTTCTGAAATGTGAAACAAGTGTTTTTGTGCCTTGAACTGCAGATGGTACTTTTATGAAAAAATTAGAAGCAAGTTATGTCTTCTTTCCTTAGGGCAGATTTGGATGCTCATAAATTTTTATGATTGATAATACCTCCACAATAGATGACAAAATTATGAAATGAAGATTGCCTGGAAAAGGTGAAATATTTGATGTTGTGCAATTAACATTTTGAATATTCAATGTCTGATCGAGTGCATACCTCATTAATTGGGAAATGGAGTGCCACCAAACTATTAGGGAACTTTCTTTTTAAATAATGTCTCGTCATTAACTTAAACAGGTATTAAGCATGAGTAGACTGGGCGGAGCTGGTGCTGTCGCCCCACTTGTAACGGACATCCCACTATCATCAGTTGAGGTAATAAAGAAAGATAGTGTTTATGGAGGATAATTCACTTCCTTCCCTTTAGCATTCAGGCAGCTGAGCTTGCTCTTTTTAATTATAGGATGAAACTGGCGAAGGAGGAAGAAACCAACCAGCTTGGGAGAAGTGGTCGAATGATGGCACTGAACGGCAGGTAGCTAAGCTAATGGAGGAAAACGTTGGCGCTGCCATGCAATTTCTTCAATCGAAGGCTCTTTGCATCATGCCCATCTCACTAGCCACGGCCATTTACCATACACAACCACCAGATACCACTACTATTGTCAAGCCAGAAACAAATCCCCCATCATAGAACCGTTGAGGGGGGGAGAGGGGGGGGGGGGGGGCGAGCATCCCAGGGTCCTTGTCTAAAAGAGTAAAGTCACCAAATGCTTAGGGTCCCACTTCTTATTTGTCACGTTTCAACCCCCACAATCAAATGTTCCCCTAGTTTCAAATTGCAATCAAAGTCAGATGCCATAGTTCTTGCTTTTGCCTTTTCTTTCCAGCCTTTTTTTTTTTTATTCAAACGGGGTTCGATGTCAATGCCTACAAAAATGCAGGCAGGCCCTTTTGCGTTCTGCCAAGTCCAAGTGAGAGGAGAATTTTCAAAGCTTACTCGATATGCTCTTCTTTTGGAATCAGTGGTGGGGAAGTGGAAAATGATGGAAGCGCTTTTGTAATGGGGCTCTAATTTTTCGTAGTGGGTTGTGGGACCTTGTAAAAGAGGCAAGACTGACGGGTTATATGAATATATTATTATTGTAATAGTGTATTTCAGCGTAAATGGAATGCAAAGGTAGAATTGGATAATGGCTGGTTGTTTCAAGTCCAACAGAAAATGATAGCAGTGCTGCTTTGTTCAGGGAGGGTGCGTGCGTGGTATTTCAAAAGGTTATTTGACTTCTTTTCCTTGTACATCATTATTAGAGATTGAATCATTGGAGAGAGGAAGAGAGAGATCCCATGGTGATTTGGGCTGTGTAGACTGCCGTTCCCATTCCGGCTATTCTGCTAGTTGGCCTCGAGCCAACGAAGGCATCTTCTAATGGAATCATAAAATGCTCGTTCAGGGTGTCCCGACTCCCAAGTACGTATGTGTACTTGTAGGACAGGTAACAGGTTTCTTAAAGAGGACTTCGATTTTAGTGGGAAGAGATTGCGGAGCTCCGCGTAGCATTATGATATTGAGCTTAGGAGTTGTTTCGGTTATTTTTTAAAATATATTAAAATAATATTTTTTTAAAAATTATTTTTAATATTAAAATAATTTAAAATATTAATTTTAAAAAATTAAAAAAATTAATTTTTTTAAAAACACTATTAAAATACAATACTATAATACTTAAGCAATTGAAATGTTCGTTGGTCTTTTTCCATGCGGCACTACATGGTGTTTGCACTCACGCACTTGAATCTTGAATCTAATGTATATTTGATGTTTATTTTTGTATTTTAAAAATATTTAAAAATATTTTTATTTTTTATTTTAAATTAATATTTCTAGATTATTTTTATATATTAATATCAATTAATTTTTAAAAAATATAAAAATATTATTTTAATATTTTTATAAATAAAAAACACTTTAAAAATAATTACAATCACATCCCCAGCAGACTAAGTCAACAACATTAGTTCCTTGATGGAACTAAAGAGTTTTGGTTACAGAGCTTATCCGGTTCAGTTCTCAATTCATTCGTTGACCATGATCTAACCCAAACCAGAAGTGGGTTGGTCAATTGCGACGGATGAAGCAAGCCACCACCTACACGCTTAGATCCAACCTCTGCAAATGTGTTCTTATCTGTCGTTCTATATCCGAATTATGGTCATTCACGCTTTCATACCTAACATGGTCATCTGCATCTCCATATCCGACAACGAAAATGGATAAATATCAATCAAAAACAAAGTCACGCTATCAGCACTCAAGGAGGATACATGTCGATATAGCAAAACTGAAAAAATAATAATTTAGGATCGTTTAAACTATTTGTTTGCTCCAGATGCAGGAGGGGCAGCGTCCATTATAGCTAAAGGATCAGTGAGAACAAACAGCCATCCCATTGGCGTATCCAGTTGGCTACCATAGGGCACTGCAATAGCTCAGAAATCAAGATAGAAAATTTACGGACAAGCAACAGATCATCAGTGTCAAAAAATATGAACCTCTGGATGATGTAAACTCAGGAAATCTGGGTTCCCCTTTTTCTTCAGAATCAACAAAACCTGCCTCATGCTATCTTCAGGATTTTATTTTATTTTTTGCAGTGCTGAAGAAACATCTTAGAGATAGTTTCAGAATAACATTTTATTATGAACCTTGGCATACCCTGCGTTAACAACAAACTGTATTTTCAGTGGCCACCATACAAGGGCAAGCATTCAACCACCTACAGAATTTATGAGAATCCAAGGACAACAATGATCTGTTTACCATTTCACTACTTAAAATAAGCGGTTGTATGGATTTAAACATCCACCAGAAACCATACTGGTAGGAAAATACAAAAAATGGTTAACCTTAACAAAACAAGAACTCCAGAAGGCCTGAAAAACTCCAAGCTTTGTGTTATTTGAGACAACATTTACCGTAGCTTTAGCAGGAATCAAGATCCCGACATGGAGGAGGTTTTGGTTCTCCATGCAGAGTAGTATTTCCTCCTTCTGGTCCACAATTAATGCGTTTTGGGTTTTGCGTGCCGCGCTGGAATGCATAACTAACATTTAGTTTACAGCAATAATAATGCTAATCAAATGAGAGAGAAAAAACCCAGGAAAAAGTAAGGATTAGAATTCATCCCCTGCCCAGTAGTCTTACCGGTGGCTTCTCCCCCTTTCTTAGCATCTCAACTATCTCAACAACTCGTTTAGGAGTAACATCTTCCTGCAATTAAAATGAAAGCCAACATAAAATTCATAAAGCTTTACATCATCTGAATGCACAGTTTCTCAACTTTTAAGGAAACAAAGGGATTACAATTGACCCACGTAATAATTGTAAGTATATCCTTCAGATCCCTTGGAGTAATCGGCCACTGTAATCATAGGAGCATTTACACAACATCCCTGCAGAAAGGACACAACTGATATTACACAATGCATTGATAACAAAAGATGGACAACAGTATCATAAAAGGCCTGTATCTCTCCATTCATGTTCACCTTGACCCCCAATTGCTTGCAAGGTTTAGGTTTGATCTCTCTGCTAAGATGGCAAGAGACTTTACAATCTAAGCTAATCAATATGTTTGCATTTGATCTTCTTTTAGTACCCTTACATAATAGTGTGGCAACGAGTGGCATGCAGTTAACACACTAGATAGGAGCGCTCAAACAGTAATATGTGTAACAATAGAACTGGATAATCCACTGGATTATCCATAACAAAATACCGGTAATCTCTGGTGCTAGTTTTACCTTTTGTATTTGCTAAATTGGACATTGAAGATTTCAAGTACATCTAGTAATTAACACATTGAAATCCATTTTCCAAAAATTTCATTGGAGCTACCAGCATAGATGTAGTTCTTTCCAATTATTGAGCCCTGATTCAAGTACTACCCAAGGAAAACAGTGCTCATTTTAATAAAGATGGATGAAGAAATACTCACCATACATTCCATTTCTCCAACAGAGAAAAGGCCATCCTTGGTTACTTCTGCACTTTAAATGTTCAAAGTCAGGGCTTATTCTCCAAATCACAAGTCAAATTCTACACAGCATGAGATCCACCGTAATGTGAAAGAAGCTAAGCTTGTTTTTGGAACTCACCATTGCGCTTCACTCCCAAGTGTTTCAGTAATGCATCTTCAATTTCCCGTGAACCTCGTATCATACATGGTGTTGTGCCACAAACCAATAGGTGATATTTGCCCACCTGAAAAACCATTAAAGAGGCAGTAAGCTGCAATTGCATTACGTATATGAAGAGAAAGCAACGTGTAGAAAAGTATAAATTTTCTCACCGGAGACCTGTTGAACATTGAGTAAAATGTTGCGACTTCATACACACGGATAGGAGCAACATCAATAACCTTAGCCACCTAGAGGATCCACGAAACATTTGGACTGTTAATCATTTATTGGTCTGCACTCCAGTGAGATTAGCTTTCTTTTAGCCATGTGGAGATATCTGAAAATCTGACACTTGCAACAAAAAAGTTTAAAAACTAACAAAAAGAAATTGGCAATACATGTTGGCCAAACAAGAACTGATTATATTAACAGAATAATCCAGATATCTCTAAAACTTAGAATGACAAACTGCATACTAATTGATGTCAAATGATACAATTCATGGCCAAGTTGGGTTTTTACCAATCTATCCATTTATGTTCAAGATACCACCTCTTTCACATGTCATATAATGTTTTACTCTAGGAATAAGAACACAGGGACGAAGAGAAAGTTGGACCTGCTGCAACGAGAATACTGTTCAAAGTGCCAAACACATAACACCTTCAAACTAAATAGAGTAGCTTTAATGCCTGTTCTACTAGTTTTTTTTTTCCAGTACAATACAGTAATATTAGGTATAACCTTCAAGAAAAAATATGGGTATGCATGGTTTCTTTTCCCTTTTCTTGTTTGATGGTATCCCTAGGCTAGCTTGTCTGAATATCAACCATTAAGGCCAGGACTAGGGAATTATTAGAAAATAGATCCTCATAGCCTGGCCTGGGAATCGAACTATGCTTGACAAAGCAAGGAGCATACCCACCAGGCCACCAACCCTCAAGGTTATAGCTAGTTGATATGACAGAATATGATCAGTTATGAGTTTTGGACACTGCTATCCAAATGCTTCAGTGATTAAGAAATGCATTCTCTAGCTCTCTGTTAGCTTAGCATCGGGGAATCTGTCTCTAAATGACAACATATCACATTAAACATGAAAAAAATTCTAAAACCTGATTTTGGAGGGGGTTTTTTAGCTTGATTGCCATTGGAAACTTTATGTTGAGAAAATGAAAAAAGAAGAAGGAGAAGATTACTGAGACCAGATTAACCCAGCTTCAAACCAAATGTAATCCCTAAATGGTTCAACAACAGACAAGCAACCAACAAACTGTTCAACACGAACTGATACTATATAGCATTTTACTAAAACAGAAAGGTGCAATGATGTGTCTGCATCCAGCTCTAACCACTAATAATTTGTTTACCACAAATATATCAAATGTGCCATTAAGTTCCCTGCTCTTCACTAGACTAGCTCAAAATTACTGCTAGAAGTTTATAGTGTGAATTACAATCATTAATTTTTGAGTATCATGTCCACTTACTGCATTCATTGCTGAAACAGGGAGCCACCCTCCATGCTGTTGCTGCGCAAGATCTAACAGAGGAATAACTGCTGATTGCTTGTAGTTGGATGGATAGTGAGATACTATTTCTTTAACCTGACATCAGAGGTTAAGAACAATGAAATGTTAACATCTAACCATTAAAAGAAAATCTGCTAAGAGATACTATCAATGTTTTGGTTAAGGAAGTTCTCTATTGAGAATTCAAGATCTGCAGGAGACAAACTATTTAATCGAGATTCCAGGATTATAAGAGCCAGCATATGTACTTTGCTTGACTGCCCCTGGGACCACAGTACAGTAATACAAGGCTAATGCCTCACCCAATGACACTAATAGTGCAACCCTCACGTCTAGTAGCCACTTTATGCTGGGTTCATACTGCTGCTTCAAGGAAACAAAGTTGCATCCTTATAAATAGCTAAGTTTTAGGTGAATTGGCAAGTGTTTTTTTTTTCCCAACATAAGTGAAGAATGTAAATAGTTTCCTTTGTGGTATACAGAATTCTAGGTATAAGCTGTTGATGTTATGTTTTCTATTCTTCCTTGTAACAAGGATGACATCATTATCAGCATGGTCACAAAATTGCCTCCATTAAATGCAAAGAATCCACTATCATCCAGTAATGCAGAGTTTTAGCTCCTAAAAAAATGTAGTTGCATCAGCATGCCAAAAAGGAAAGAACACAACTTCTTCAGAGATCACATCTTTTCATTTTCTTGTCACTGAAGAACCGCGTACCATAGATTATAGAAAAATGTGAATTTGACGGGTGTTTCCTAGTAATAAAAATTGATTAAAAGAGATTAGCCTATTCCCGGAAAAGAAGATATAGAAAAGGTAGCCAGCAAGTCCCACAAAATGATATGCTGCATCGCCAATTGCATACCGACAACTTATCATCTCTGCTAAAGTCTCCTGTAACCAACCAATGTCATGCACAATGCAATTAATTCCGAGCCTGCATTTATAAGCTATTACTCCCTTTTCAATGATCAGACTTATAGCATCTTTATAATGGTGAACTTGGCAACTTTAAGAATTTATTACTTTCGTGACCTGGCTCTAGTTTTAACAAGGTTATTCATCCCACCACTCCCGATAGTTTCTAAATAACCCAGACCAGAGCTTATAATACACTAAATTCAGAATTGTCTTGCTGATTACTGCTAATAGTTTAAGAGCATAAAGGATCGCGATTTACAGGAAATAAAATGTAAAATGAGCTGAAAATTTCATTTAATTAACATACATTTACACAGACCAGCGGAAAAATAAGAGCAAATCAAAGATTCATGTTATTAGAAATTTCACATTACCTTTTCTTTATTCGCAGCCGAAAACTCCCAAGGAAGGTCCGGATTGTTATCTGCAGTATCAATGTGCTGCACCAAACCCCAATTTCGTTAAGCACACCAGTAATTTAAAAACACATATATACTTTAAGAATCAAAAGCAAAGAAAATCAATGATTTCGTAGCAGCGTGGACTGGTACTTACGTAGTTCAAGGCAGTGGAGAAGGATCTAGATGCCTGTATAAATGAGAGAAACGGAAAGAAATGAGATCAAAAGAGAAGAGTGGTTGGATGCGGGGAGAACGAGAGAGAAAAAATCGAAGGAAAAAACCTGAGGAGTTAAGCGGAGAGATTGACGGATCTCGAGGAGACGCGTGGCTACGATACGAGCTAGCATGTTCGGAGGACGCTGAGCTCAGTGGAGTGTGGAGACGATTTAGTTTGGGGTGGGGAGAATATTTACCAGAAAACGGAGAGAATAAATGAACATAGCCAGGATGGTGCGTGTACAAGACGATCAGCGTGTAGTAGGCGAGTTCGTTTGGCCCATTGCCGACCCTGCTCTTCTAAAATCTGGATGCACGAACATTGCTGGAAACGGTTGTTTAATGGCCCGGCCCATGAAACATGGGAGGAAATAAACTTGAGAGTGTGTGCTTGGTGCCATAAAACTATTTTTTTGACATTTCTAGTATTTTTTTTTCTTTTTCAATTTTTTAATGGAAAAATGAAAATTTTGATTATTTATTGAGAATGAAAATTATTTTTTCACTAATAAAACATATTACAACTATTCCTCATAAAAAAATAAAATTATAATTGTCATCTTGATATTTTATATTTATGATAATATAATTATAAAATATTGATACTATTTCATTAAAAATAAAATGATCATGAAAAAGTTATAGTTTTAAATCAAGAGAAAATATTTAACTTACGGTGAAAATTAAATTTACAATACTCACTAAATATAAAAAAAATAACTCTAGTTATTTACCTTGTTGTACAGTGTGTGTGCACACGCGTATTATTTATTTCATGTGTTTTATTTTTTTATTTTTTTATTTATGTAGGGTGTCCGAGCCAGTTTATACGCACCATGACTAATTCCCACGGCCCATTGAATATCCTGCAAGCCCAGTAAGCAGAAAAAACACCGCGGGGATGACAAGCGTGCATGGTAAAACTCGAATCTAGATGCAAAGAAAGAAAACAAACTTTTTCCACTACTAGGTTAGAACCTTACTTGCATTTGTTTCATTTATTTATAAAACAATCGGAAATTATCAGTAAAGTAAGGTTGTGAAAAACCTTTTATTTTTTCATCTTTAGTCTGAGAGTGGGGAGAGGATGATGCATGCCGAAGCTAAGCATGTTAATGGAAACACGAAAATCACAAGGAAACACAAAAGGTTTAATGAGAAAAAAAAATGTAGATATTAACCCTTAATTTGTAGGTTTTATTTTTTGAAAAATAAAATATATGACAAGTGTCTTCTTAAAGGTTAACAACACCATTAAAATTATCAGTAAAAAAACATAAAAGAAATAAACAATAAATTCAAATTAAAACATATAATTTGAAAAAACACATAAAAAATAATAAAATCAGCCTAAATACGAGCATCAATGCTCAAAACGCGATTTTTAAAGATTTTTCAATCCATTTTATGTTCCAGTTAATGCCTCAATAGAAATACCTGTAAAATCATGTATAAAAAATTAACTCTGATCAAATAATTATATATTATATCATTACATTTCCAAGGAGTTAATTAGGTTTGACCATCATAAATCTTTTTTTACTCATAAATCTATTTTAATAATTTATAAAAACATTTATTAGACTATTCATATGATTTATTTATATTAAATTCCCATCAAATAATGTAAAATCCCCCATTAAATGCTTAAAATTGCAAGTGTTTACAAGCCCGACTATATTAAAGGAAATAAAAAAAGAAAGATTTTAATATTAACGAGTCTTATTAGATAATTAAAATTTATTCTATAAGTATTTTTGCCATTAACACCATCTTAAATGATAGTTAAAAGCTTGTAAAGGTTTTTGGTTTGAGGTTAATTTTAGTTTTTTTAATTTGTTTTTAGATCTTAAACAAGTTTATTAAAATGTGTATATAGTTGTTTAGATCAAAATATAATTGGTTTTTTTTCTTCATATAAAACACCATTATCATGACTTTACAACAACTTTTAGTTATTGAAATCTCGGTAAAGTTGGCTGCTATATATATATATATATATATTTTAAATACAAGAACGAACAAGTAGTCATGTACATTATAATAAATAAATTAAACTAACACAGGAGCGCTGGATGATCTAGGCTTACAAGCCTAATCCTTTTGTCTTAGAGGCCTGGGTGTTCTCAGGTTTTTTTTTTTTTCTAATTAAAATTTTTAATTTTCTTATAAATTTTATTTTATAATATTTTTTTTAATTCTTAATTGATTATTTATTTCGGTTTAATATTTAATAGCTCTCAATTTATCTAATAAAATACAAACATAAACTTTTTAATTAAAAATTTAGATTTTTCTATGTAAAAACCTTTTCCAATCTCACTTAAAAGCTAAAAGCTAAAAAATGGTCTGCAATTAAAATAGAAAAACCTATAAATGTAGATCCATGAGAAAGCCTAACTTCAATACAATAACGAACACTAGCCCAGCACATTCTTTATTATTTATTAATTATTAACATGGATAGATATTCAAATTAGTTTATATATATTTAAATTAATTATATAAACTATAAAATTAATAATTATATCATTTTTCAGTGATTTAAAATGATTTAAACTTATAATGATTAAAAAAAACTAAAATAAACTATTACCATAATCCTCCCCCCCCCCCCAATAAAACCTTTTATAAGACTTCCCATCTGCACAATCGGGCACTTTCAAAGCCCCACCCACCTGTTCAATGCCGCGCATTACCATAAGTACTACTAAGACCTAAGAGTTTCATCAATGGCTTTAGAGCAAGCACTAGCACTATCACCAGCAACTAACCTCTTTTTTTCAATTTCGAACCCCCCCCTCACAAACACCAAAACTCCTGCTTTGTCCCTGAACCCTCTCTCCTCCTCCTCGAAGAGGTCCCACTTCCAACGCAGCTTGAAATGCTCCGCTGATTATAGAGATAACCAGTACAATCAAGCGGTTGCGCATGCTAAACCGGCTGAGATTCAATGGAACAAGGAGCTCTGTAACTCGGTGCACCTCATCGGTATCGTTGGGACCCCTGTAGAAATCAAGCACCTCCCCTCCGGCAAGGTAGTCGCTTGGACACGACTTGCTGTCAAGAAATCTGCAAATGACACCTCCTGGTAAGGAAATGTTCATGTCTAAAACATAAATAAAGTTGGGTGTCTTGAAATTTAACATTTTCAATTTTGTAGTTTTATTATTTATCGTTGCGATTGCGTAGCCTAGTACCTTTTCATGTCAACAAAACAAAAAATTTATCTTGGGATTCTGTCACACATCTGTTTCCTGTTTTCCTGTGATTTTACTAGTTTTGCATTTCGCTTCACGCTGTTCTAAATGCTTCACAAAATTCTGATAAATTGCCTCGGAAACATTTTATGAGAACGACAATGCTTGTTTCGCAGGGTCAATTTGACATTCTGGGATGATTTGGCGCAAGTTTCTTCTCAGCATGTAGAGAAAGGCCACCAAATATATGTATCTGGTCGATTGATCACAGATTCAGTTGAAAATGATGAAGGGAAGCTGCAGACCTACTACAAGGTTCTGTGACGGTCATATCTGTTTTTGTGCTAGTTTTTTTTTTTTTTTGTTCAAATGGATTTTTATCTCTTCGGACCTCAAGCAGGTAGTTGTCCAGCAACTGAATTTTATTGAAAGAAGTTCTTCAAGAGGATTACATGACTCCGACTTTAATAGCACGGCAGCTGGTAAATCACATATCTCTTATGAAAGAAGATTTTGAATGTAAATTTATGGTGTGGATGGTAATGCTATTTGCTATATAATTGCCTGCAGGTAGTAAGTTTGGCAACAACACTGCGAATGACATGGGTTCCATGGAAGAACGGTGGCAAGCTTTTTTTGTTAATCCTTTGGAGTGGTGGGATAATAGGAAAGATAAGGTAATCGTCTCGGTTAATGAACCGGAAAATGCATGCATACATGTTTTTCTTGCCAATTTATTTTAAAAAGTTCTCGAGTGCTCATTTGATGCAATGACCATTTTGTGCCTGCATGTGCTGGGAAAAAAATTCCCTCATGCATTAGGATCTTGCTTTGTTAATCCATGTTTAGTTGATGTTATATTTCATAATCATTTATGCAAATGGATCAAGAGGCCTGAAGTACTTTGCCCCTTGTTAATAGTGAACGAGGACTTGAAATTGATTGTTTGCTGTTATATATTGCTATATGATTAACATTATTTCTTTGATTTGCAGAGGAACCCAAAGTATCCTGATTTCAAACACAAAGACACTGGAGAAGCTTTGTGGGTTGAAGGCAGGTACAATCCTCCTTGGGTGAAGTCCCAATTAGCTATATTGGACGAACAGATGGGATCTCTTCGAGATCAGGACTCTAGGTTGCACGAAAGTTCAATGTCTGGTGATGATTTCATTTCCTTGTCCTAGCTAAGTGATTCCCTCTTCATTTGATGTGATTTTTGGAAGAGCTGAAATAGGTTTTGTTTGTATATTATGTAATGTAGAATCTATGTTGTCTAAGAGTTGCAAGTTTCGCTGTGGCTTTTGAACCATTTAGAACATGAATCAACGTTCTTGTCATTATAAAATATTCTTTGTTTTGGTCTTGAGAAATATGTCCACCATGGAAAAGTAATTCCCTGGGAATTTATCCAGGAGCACAATAGCATTTTCTAAGTAAGATGAGATTATTTAGTGTTTGTGCTAGAGTGCTCTGTTGAACCTCAATCCATCCAACTCGGCTTCAACTTGATCTATTACCACCACGGGCTAAGTGTAGGAGTATGATGTAGAGCTATGATATTTCTGTGTTATATTCTCTATGTAAACATTCCAAGGAATTTGAAGTGAAGTTCACCATAACACCAATAACAATAATCGCAAGATTCATTTCCAGCCATTTTGTATTTCAATACTGCAGGCCCAAAGTGTCGTTTGTTCTCCAAGCCTCCAGGTAGTCGTTTCACAACCGCTTAAATCTCCAAGCTGTCTAGCTGTGTTTGACTATATGTATGTACAGAAGTGCTTAGCATCTTGTATTATTTAAGTTAGTTTTTTTTTTTCTGGTAAGGATCGATATCTGTGGAGGACCAGGCTTGATTGCTTTGAGTGGGTTTTAGCAAATCAACCCCTTTTTATGATCAGATTCGGTATCTATGATTAGATTATATTCTGTATCCATGTTGCTTCCTTTATTTTCTTTGTAGATAGTTCACGTTCTGTCATGCAAGGGGGTGCTTCTAATTAGAACAAGCACTAGAAATTTTCTTTAATTTATTACTTATTTGGTATTTATTGCATCTAGTTCTTAGAATCATTCCTGAAGTATAGATGCCTTTGTTTTTCTAATTGCAATGCTCTATCATCATATGTGAAGTATGATAAACGTAGCATGTCTTTAAGAATACAGAAATACTGGAGCTGGCAGCAACTCTGTGGTCTCTTCCTAAGCCATCATTTAGAATGGGAGTGCATCAGAGAATTTTATACTCCTATCAACAATCTCTCTAGTCATGGTTGATGACGAGTTAGAAATACTGAAATGTGTTTCTCACATCATCTAGTTCGATTTTGTTACCCACCAAAAATGGAAGCTTGCCAAGCTATAAACATGCGCGTTCCCCCCCCCCCCCCCCCCTTTCCTGGGCCTGACAAACATGAAATTTCAATCTGAATATTAGTAATGCATAATTATATTATTGGGTAATGCCCGTCGAAGCAACCTGGCTTGGACGGAATTCTTTCTCCGGCAATAGGAGGAAAAGTTTTCTGCAATTAAATATTCTGTACATTCATGGAAACCCAGTTTCAGTTGTTTTCTGTATGAATGAAGTGGGATGCAAGCTTCTTTATATGATCATCTCGGATATTAGTGCTTGAACGGGTGTTTTTGCTTGGACTTAACCCCCATTCGCCCGAATATGCTGGAAACAATATTTGATAGACGAAATCATACAGATCATAGAGTGCAGAAGGTCACTTTCACAATTTTATTCTTCATATTGTCTCAAGGTTATACATAATCAAGGGAACCCTACCTCCTGTGGATATGAAGAGGGTATGAATCCTTGTTGGAATTGCTTTCGTCTGAACTTCATTAGTGAAAAAGGACTCGAGTATCTTGGTAATCAACCCATTTTTTTGAAGTGATCAAGCTAGATTTTGAAAATTTTATGCCTCATGTGTGATGATACTAGGATTCACTTGGACTTTCTAAGAATAAAAAAGGCCTGGATTACCGAGTAAAAGCAACACGAATATATTTTTTCCTGTAACTAGCACTGAATATTGAAGACTCGCTCGTTTATAATTCAGAAAAAAAAAGTGTGATCTTTCCGTCTCTATAGTTTAATTGATACATATCCAGATCTTGGAAATCAACCAAGGAGGGAGAACCGAAGCCAAAAAAGGATCTGATCAACTTGTTTCTGTTCCCAAGAGACCTAATCTCTTGGAGAATCCAAGCCAAATCACTCTTCCCCTAAATCACCACATCTCCTTTTGCTGACAGGTTTCAAGTTGTGTTTTGATTTATCAACAGCCCAATCATCTAGCTTCTGATCCTTTCATAATTCTCAGCCTCTTGCAGGAGGAGATAAACATGCTGCAGCAAGAATAAGACATCTGTAAGTTTAGGGAAACAAATACGAAGCACTTCATATTCACGTAAAAGGAAAACTATGGAAGAGGGAGCTTACTCCCATGGAACGTCTCCAACTAGCATCCAGTCTCCATCTTTATCTTCGTAAGTAGGAGCAAATTCAGATCCATTGTACCCTTCATTCTCTGAGTATTCACCTGAAAATTGCATGGACTCCCATTAGAACCAATACAATAATAATAATAAAAATTAGAAAAAAATAAAAAGTGATGCATTACCAGTACTGTTTTCATATTTGTGAGAGGGGGAATTGCATGTAATCTTACCAATGGTAAGCTCGAACATACTCTCCAAAGCTTTGAGGAGCTCTGGGTAGCTCTTGTACACCTTAAGATCAATCTTCCTGAGATAAGGAGCTCCATCCACGCTCACTTTTACGTACACGCCAGCACCATCAACTTCATCATTTTTCTTTGGTTGCAAGCAATTTTTCCTATAAGATCGGATTGGTGGCCATCCCACTACTTGTGTCCTGCCATCATTAGCCAACATAAACTATGTTAAGGCATGCCGGATAGATTGACACAGAACATCATAGTTGCTAATCAATAATCTGTTAGATGTGAAAAAACTTACTTGGCAGGAGTGGCACTGTCTCTTTCACCATTTTCGACATTGGAGGACACACTAGAACTGCCCTTGGACCTGGACTCCTCTGATATTTCTGGCGAGGCTCTCTTATTACACCTAACACTAGGAGTAGTTGATGGTTTCTCTGGCTCATCGCTTCCCGGCAACCCTAACCTCAGTTCTGTTGCCTTTAGATTTAGATCGCTTTCGTATGCCATTGACCTCTCCATTGCTTATCACAAATATTCTTGAACACTAACTTGTTGCAAACCAAATAATCTCTACTTCTTTGTGTTTTTCCTTCTCGACACTTTCTGCTTAGGGGGGATTCTTGAATATTCCAATCATTAATCAAAGTTGAAAGAACTAATTCTTGATATGAAATGAAACGGTTGTTGTGTCGATGAGAAAGATGGGATGTACGAATAGTTTTATAGGGGTGATTAACAAGGGGCAATATCCAGGTGACTCGTTCTCTTCGTGCATGAACTTCATCGATCAGAGATGATAACCCCACAAGCCTGAGACACACGCTCTACCTTCTAAGCCAATCATATACTTCCAAGAAGGGTTTTCCAGGTGGGGCTCACAGAACACGCTTCAGCTGTGCGCGTGGAGCTGAATCATTTAAGTGAAAGTCAGCAACAGATATGGCTGCCTGTCAAATGGGAAGCACAATGGAGTTTGGTGTTGTTTGTGAGGGGGACAAAGAAGAGACAAGCACAGCCGATGGTATTGAAGACTCTGGACCAGAACTGAACGGCTGAGATTTGGTTATTGGAGAGGCAAATCAAGGAACGTTGGATCTTGAGGGCTTGATGGGAACATCCCCATGTGAACTGAGGGTCCCTCGTGAACGTGGGACCTCTAATTTTTTGGAACTTGATTTGGTCTTGAGGACGGTACATGACATGTGGCATGGTCAGCTCTTGCCTTGCTGAGTCATACATTATTTTTTTTCCTTTTTTGTTTTTTTAAGATTGTCTACCTTTAATCAACTTACTTCACCATGAATAAATCTGTTTACTGTTAGTTGACTATCAATTAATAAAAAAATCAAATGACCTACAAGAGGAATTCGAGACAAAAAGTGCAATGAATTGTGCATTTGCAGAATTTTCTACGAGTTAAACCTTGATCTAAAATTGTAGCAAGCATGCCTCCATTGGCAATATTTGACAAATTCACAAGAGGATTTGTCAAATGGTAACATGACTTTGGAATGAATCATCCTCGTATGTGAATCTGTGTGTCATTATTCAACGCTTAGGGTTCATGTTCCAACTTGAAATTATATCATTTCTTTCATCAGAATTTTGGCGTTCAATGTACAAAAATAAATGCCAATCTTTTGTTCTCTGTGAAGGCATTGTTAAAATAGGATTTGGCTTCTACTTTCTACTCGAAGGCAATGAAGGTAAACGGAATTCAACATTAAGATGTGCCCGCCACACACTTATTACAAGGAAAGATGCCACCTTTTAACTTTGAATCCATCTCCGAGCTAGCCAGCCATGAAGTACACATAAATGCCTGCATATTTGGAAGCCCCACGACCAAACTCTACTCAAGGCAAGATCTTCTTTTAGCTAAATCTTGTGGTGCATAATTCACAAGCCCAGCAGCCCCAGATGGTTCACAAAATCTTCTAATTTTTTTTTTTTTGTATTTAATATATTGAACGATAGGGATGCATAACAAATCCAACCTGTTGCTTCTCTGTATGATAAAAATGCGATAGTGCTATCTGATTGTTACTTTTGTAATTCTCATCCACAATTTTTTGTTTTGGCTATGATACTTACAGCTTCACAGGTGTAAACACATACAGCCTCTGCTGTCTTGGCAGGTTTGAAATTAAGTATTTTGGTAGCAAGATATTCATATCCCTGCATAATGCTCCCACTGTACCGACTTCAATTTCTTCAACCAAATTATTAATGTTCCTTTCGATATAGTGGAGAGCTTCACTGCTTGAACTTGGCAGTGACGTCCGGACTATCATATCTTCGCTCTTATCATTAGCCTTTGCCCTCGATCTTTTCATGGGCAATGTTTTCGATATTGCTCTTTTCCCTAATCCAAAATGAACTTGTAATGAAGGAGAAAAAACCTCCCAGGAAAAGTTTTTTATCTGATATTTTCTTCTAGAGTTGATGATATTTCTACCTAGATAGGTGGCGTTTTCTAGTCCATATTTGCTTCAAATTAAAGTTAATTAATCGGTGCCTTTTGCTTTAATCTTGAGCGATGCTTCCAATCTGGTGGATAGCAGCCTGGGATATGAAGCAGCTAGCTTCATTCTGGCACTCAAGTAAAAAGTAGCTGGCAGTTCTGTATGGTGGGAAATCGCCCACCCTAATTCTTACTTGCCGGTGCCAATACATCGCCACACGCAGCGAAAAACCAGCTGGAGGGTACTCATGCAAGATAGATGAGAAGAAGACAAATTAAGGGGTCCCGGCAATGAAACCAACCGATCTTTTTAAGAAAACGGCTGGCAATCCATTTGAAGCCCAATTAATCACTCGTTGAATGAGCCAAGCCATGCCAGTCATAAAAAGGGTCTCCCACCTTTCTCATAACGAAGATTTGGATTATAGTTATGATTTATATGATTTTAATTTTAGTGTTCATGAAATTAATTGAGGCATGTATAATCTGAATTGAATCATACCATTTATTTAATTGTGATAAACACTTTGTTTATATATATATATATATATATATATATATATATATATATATATATATATATATATATATATATATATATATATAAAATAGCATTCCACGTACGTAACTCTCTTCATTATACATATTGTGAGCCATTTATTTAACTATAGGATAATTACAACAAAGATTGTAAATATAATAAGAAATGATATATTTTTACCGACACTATATATAAATCTACTAATATTTATAACGCATATATTAAAAGACAGCAAGTGTAAGAAGCGATTATAAAACATATCTACAATTCTCAAGAAAATATTATATTATTAATAAAGTCAATTTTTCTGTGTTGGGTGGGATAAAAACTATTCTAAATTATACAAAATTCATCTTACTAAAGATTAATCTAATTAATTACTTAAAGGGCTAATTAATCATCACTTGAGTTAGTTAAATATATTACATTAAAAATGAAATATAATTCATGTTATATTTGTGACTCAATCATTGCTTGAATAATTAACATTGTGGAAACAAAGAAATTAATTATACAAGATTTTGATACAAACTGACGTGGCAACGATAGTTTTCAAGATTGATCAATCATTTGTTACTCTCCATATTCTAAATAATAATTTATTAATGGATACATTAATTTAATATAATTTATTCAACCGAAGATCGGTTTATCTCTCCAAAATCCAAATAGCAAGGAGATCCCTTGGTTAAGGGCAATAAATGGGCAAGGACTACTAACTTACTAAGGATTTCACATCTCAAATCGATGAGGCACACGTGTGACGTATTAAATGGTGGTTGTGAGATGTGGGCCTGAAGTCGCAAGTGGTAGCAAATGGTTTGGGATTTGGACTATTGGGCCTACAAGAAACTAAGGCCCAAACACCAGAAAGGCAAGAGCCACCACCCAGCCCTTCTTTCCCGCTTGTTTCCCTTGTCTGGTCCAAATGCCTCGCACGCCCGCACACCATGTCGCTCGACATGTCCGTATGACATGCCTCGTCGAGTGGGATATTACATGTTACGTGTCACATACTACATATTCAGATTCAGAGTAAAATGCGTGGCCTTTTTCCTGTAGCTCATCTTGCTAATTTCTGTGGACTGCTGTACCCTGCATCAGTGAACAGAAGCTCCTATGTGTGCCTTTCTTTTCTCCTGTTTAAGCCTAGCAAACCTTCTAGCCTCTGTTGTCTTATTTATTTGTCATCCTTTCTTTATGGCGTGCTCTTAGGTTGCTGTGCTGCCATTGTCTTTCTCTTTCCCCGTCTTTCCCTCTCTTATCTGCTCTTGTACTGCCCCAAACACTTTGACCACTGGCTTTTTTTTCTTTTCTGATAATTTAATTTCACAACAAATGCTCTCTTTCGTTTCATTGCGGTGGATATCCACTTCATTAATTCTTGAAAAACTATATAAAGAAAAGGCACTATTATATTGCAAATCTTATAACACCTAGAGAGAGAGAGAGAGAGAGTTCAAATCATTGTTTGTCTGTAAATCTTAAAATATATATATATATATATATATATATATATTTATTAATCCTGTTCAATGATCATGACGAGTTAAGAACCTTTTAATTGGAAAGTTATCGAGTCATACATCCAAAATCTCTCGTTTTTTTCTCGGAAGGAAAGAGTTTATCCACTAGCGTTGTTGAACCACACGTGAGGCTGAGCTCGTTCCACTCTGGACCCCATTAAGGACAGCTAATAATAGTCCAACATTGAAGACGATAGAGGCCCAAACCTAACACTGACAATTACCATATAAGTGAGTGGTGTTTCGGCCTCTTAAATATGAGATAACCAGGGTCTGGTCCATATTGATATCAAACAGTGAGACATGATTTCCGGCATCACGAGGCCCAGTTAAGTCATGCTTGGTACCTATGTGACTAAATAAATCACCATTAATCATTCATTATCCCAGCAAGGTTTTTTCTGTAATCAATGAACCAGTCTCCGTCGACGCAAAGCCGATATTCGAGTATAGAACAAATGGTCTTGTTGGCCACAAGCATGGCCACAAATTTTTCCTCCCACTTGACCATCAGTTTCTCCTCCCGCATGACCACCCCCAAAGGAATTTTCATAAGATATGACTTATGATCGAATGTTTATCAGGTAGAATTAAGATGTAAATACCTGGAAGGCATGCATTTATATGTCCCTACAGACCGAGAGAATTTGTTCTCATTGAAGACGAATTTATAATAGGACGCGTTCATGCGTGTACTTACATAGCAAGGTAGGTTTGCTGTGCAGCAATTATCAATAAATATTGTAATAGAAAAAATACAACATTTAACGTGGTTTGGTGATATATCTAACTCTACAGGAACGACGAGTTTTTGGCAGTACATGTGTGTGGCTGCAGCCTGCTGACGAACATGAAAACTGCAAATTGGAGCTTGAAGCGTACTACTAGGTGATGCAAGGAGTTCGTTTTCACATAAAAAGCTTATGGTGGGAACGTTTTGAAGATAATTTAGAAAACACGGCAAAAACCTTATCAATAAGTAGATGGGATTTTCCAGTGTTCCCCACAAAGAGAAAAAGGAAACGCAAGCTACATTTTTAATTTATATATGAAGATTGCGAGAAATGCCTACATTTTTAATTTATATACACTTCAGATATTCTTGATTCGTATATACGGCCTTTGCTCTTGTAGCCAAATGGCCTTGGCACCTGGAACCATGACCTCCCAAGAATTATTGTGTCAATGCATAAGGTTAATTTGGAATGTATAATGCAGCCTTCTAAAATCTGGAATAAATCTCCCAGAGTTTAGATTCGGAATGCATCAAGTACCGAAGCGTGTCAATGCAAAAGGGTGCCATGATTCAACATTAGTATTTAATTGTTTATAAGGTGATTAAGCTTAAAGAAACGCCACCATCACAATAACCTATGCTACTTTTAGCGGTATTAAGGGAATGGCAGGCTAATATTTCATATATGCTCACCAATAATGCTTCAATGGGATTAGTTCCAGTAATTTGTACGTGCATATATGTAGCAGGACTCACGCTTAATTTGGATCCCCCATCGAAGCGACGTTTAGTTTCAAAAGATGAATCCAAGATGAATTTTTCCACCATAGGAGCTGGTTTAGAGCTCCAAGAGTAGTCCAGTACCATGCATATTAGTATAATAACCATTTAATATTTTCTTTTGGATTCTCTGCACTTCTGCATATGATCATACCTATAGCCTTGAGACCATTCGACGAATACTTGTTTAATCTCTTATATAACCACAGCCCACTGATCATAACCTAAGAAGTAACAACATCTATGATTAATAATCATTGAATCATTATTCAGTCTCCCTAGCTCAAAGAAAAACGAGAAGAAAAAAAAATTTGATGAACATGCGGCAGCTAGCAGGGTTATAATTATTATGATCACGGACCGTTTGGTGATTGATGATTGCCGAAAACTGTGCCTTTCTCTATGATTTTCTGTAGGGAAAACAAGTGTCAAGATATTACAGTAGTAATCTTACTACTGTATAGGAACCATACACAGATCTTCATCGATCGAAGATGTTGATCTTAAAGGCGGTTCGAAATAAAATAGGATCCAATGTCTGCTTTTCCTTCGAGGAACGTAGAGAATTGATTAGTTAATTACAGAAAATGTATGTAGTTGGTTGATAATACAGAGGCATAAAAACATGATAGTATAATATAAATAAACAAATTAAAGAAGTGGTAAGTGGGATGCCCAGCAGCGGCGCACATGGGATAGGGTTTGACACTTGGTCGACACAAGCCCCCCATGAGCCAAACAAGTTCACATGGCTCCCTCCAATGCATCTAAGCACATGCTTTTCTTTACATATTCAGGCCCCACGTACCTTCTAATTCTCTCAACCGACCCTCTCATTTTTTTATTTAATTTTGTTTGTTCTTCCTGCTTTAATTTATTTTTTCTTTTCTTGTTCCTTGATCGAGACCATTTCTGTAGTAGCTAGTAATTAGATTTACCAAATTCACTTTCCCATTCTCCCAGCGTAATGTGCTTGGCACGTTCTTGGCAACAAGTGCTATATCTTATTGTTGCTCGTCCGTTTTCCGCCCTTTGCAAGTGATCGTCAACATGGCCTGCATGTGTGCATGAAATTTTAGACCAGCACCGATCACACGGCCAAGACAAGCACGCGGCCATCACACAAGTAACTATGTGCGGACTATGAACATGCATTTGAATGACTACTGCCTCTCAAATAATTGCACATCCACATCCAATTTCTTTTGTTATATATATATATAAACACATACAAATTATTTTTTTATGATAATCAAGAAAATATGTATTAATATAAAAACTAGAAAAAAAAAAGTTCGATACAAAGGAAATGAAGAAACAAAAGTAAATATCATCTAGTTGGAGCCGAATACCCTTTGAATCTCTATACAAATTCTTCGAATCTCTATACAAATTCATGCATGTACAATTGAAACATGAGATTATTAGTTTTCAATCATTATGCTAAGTGGTGTAGAATAAATTGAAAATTAACTAAAGTTGGGAGATTATCCAGAACTATCATGTTACTCCTATACGTGAAGCCAACCACTTAAGTCAAAAATGATAGGAGAAGGTGTAACCATCTTTTTACACCTTAGTCAAAAATTGTATGCACCAAATTGTTGTTATTTGCTTAACCCCTTGTCTTTTGCATGGATACTTGCCTATAAATAGGCAATGCATCCAAGCATTATACACACCACAAGAGAGAAAGAAGAGAGGGTGAGGAGAGAGTAATCCCATAAAATTGTGAGGTATTTGTGAGATAGTAAGTGAGGTGTTTTCTTCTAATAATAGAGAGATTTTTTTTTGTTCTCCTATTATTAGAGAGAAGTTGTATTGCCACATTACTTAGTAAAATCCTTCTATATTTGCCTGTGGACGTAGCCCAATTGGGTGAACCACGTAAATTCTTGTGTGTTTCATTTCTCATTTTATCTTGTCCCTTATCTTTTGTCTTGCCGGGTTTGCATGTCAGTATCCTAACAGGGTATCAGAGCCTTCTGGTTGGTGTTGTTAATACATAAAAGTTATTCGTGTGTATGACTACTATTCACCTATACGACGCTATTCATTCATACGGTACTGTTCACATACGTTACTGTTGGCGTATATAGAAAGTCAGTGTGGTGATTAAATACAATCTATGAAGTTCTGTCTAAAGAGATTGGGTTTTAAGCAGGACCGTTTGTGACCCCTCCAATCTTTCCTTGGAACTTACTTAGTGAAGTATTATTCACACGATACTATTTCTATATACGTTACAGATCTGTGAAACGGTGATAGCTGAATAGATCTTGGTGAATATAATGGCAGCAAAGTACAAGATTAAGAGGTTTAATGGGAGCAATTTCTCACTGTGGAAAATGAGAATTAAAGCAATCTTAAGGAAAGACAATTGCTTGGCAGTAATTAGGGATTGGCCCGTGAAGATCACTGATGATGCAAAATGGAATGAGATGGATGGCAATGTTATTGCTAACATACATTTAGCATTAGCCGATGAAGTATTATCAAGTATGGCGGAGAAAAAAACAGCTAAGGAGATATGGAAGACTCTAACAAAGCTATACGAGTCTAAATCTTTGCACAATAAGATTTTCTTAAAGCAGAGACTTTATACCCTTCGAATGGTAGAAACCACATCGGTGACTGACCACATCAACACAATAAGAACTCTATTTTCACAACTCACTACATTGGGTCAGCAAATAGAGGAAAATGAACGTGTAAAGCTTCTACTTCAAAGTCTTCCTGATTCGTATGATCAACTCATTATCAACTTGACAAATAATATTCTCTCAGATTATCTAGTCTTTGATGATGTTGCAGTCGCTATCTTGGAAGAAGAAAATAGACGCAAAAACAAAGGAGACAAAAATAGTTCAAACCAAACAGAGGCGTTGTTGGTGTCGAGAGAAAGATCAACGGAGCGTGGCTCTAGTGGGAGTCAAAGGCAAGGGAGGTCCAAATCAAGAAGTAAGAAGGCTGTGAAATGCTACAACTGTGGCAAAAGGGAGCACTTCAAAAGGGATTGTTGGTTTAAAAAGGGTATAGAGAATACTGCAGAGTCATCAAAATCTCAAATATGTGTTGCGAGCACCTCAGAAGATGGAGAGATTTTATATAGTGAAGCAACGACAATCTCTACAGATAAAGAAGAGCTCATTAAGGTCTGACTAATGAATTCAGGAGCAACATGGCATATGACTCTTAATCGAGATTAGTTCCATTCATATAAACCTATCTCTGAAGGTAAAGTGTTCATGGGTGATAATCATGCTTTAGAGATTGTTGGCATTGGCACCATCAAATTAAAGATGTATGATGACTTAATTCGTACTATTTCAGAAGTGCGACATGTGAAAGACTTAAAGAAAAATATTTTATCTATAAGACAATTTGATAGTCTTGGCTGTAAGATCCAAACAGGTAATGGAATCATGAAAATCATCAAAGAAGCGCTGATGGTTTTAAAGGCAAGAAAGACAGTTGCAAATATATTTGCATTAATGGGAGAAACATATCATGAGGCAGAAGCATCAATCGCATCAGCCAGTCCTGCAGAAGAGAAGATGATGATCTGGCATCAAAAACTAGGTCACATGTCAGAAAAGGGTTTAAAGGTTCTCTCTGATCAGAAGTTACTCCATGGGCTTACAAAAGTTACTTTACCTTTTTGTAAGCACTGTGTTATAAGTAAACAGCACAGGTTGAAGTTTGGCACATCAACAACTAAGAGCAAATACATCTTAGACCTGATTCACTCTAATGTTTGGCAAACACCAATTATATCCTTGGGAGGAGCAAGATACTTTGTATCATCCATAGAATTTTTGGCAAGCACCGGTTGTATCCTTGGGAGGAGGAGCAAAATACTTTGTATCATCCATAGATGACTTCTTCAGGAGATGTTGGGTGTATCCAATTAGAAGGAAGACAAATGTGCTTATAGTCTTTAAAACTTTCAAAGCGCGGGTGGAACTTGAATCTAAAAAGAAGATCAAGTGTTTGAGGACTTACAATAAAGGAGAATATACCAGTGATGAATTTGATAACTTTTGTCAACATGAAGGTATCAAAAGGTAGTTCACAACGACATATACTTCATAATAAAATGGAGTGGCAGAGCGGATAAACAAAACTCTATTAGAAAGAACAAAAGCAATGTTGAAAGCTGCAGATCTAGAAAAGTCATTTTAGGTAAAAGCAGTCAATACCACTTGTTATATGATAAATCGATCTCCATCAACCGCAATTGAGCTAAAGACACCGATGGAGATGTGGACTGGAAAACCAGTTAATTATTCTCGATTGTATATATTTGGAAGTCCTGTGTACGTGATGTACAATACACAAGAAGTTAGCAAGCTGGATTCAAAATCCAGAAAATGTGTATTCTTGGGATATGCTGATGAAGTGAAAGGGTATCGCTTGTGGGATCCCACTGCCCATAAGCTAGTTATCAGCAGAGATGTCATATTTACAGAAGGTAAAGTGCAAATGGAAGAACATAATAGCATTCTAAAGGAGACTACAGTAGTCCATGTGGAAAATACTCAGAATCATGCTTCTTCTGAAACTGTATGAGAGCATGAAGAGAAAGATCAAATAGAGTCTGAAACTCCTAAAGTTTGGCGGTCAACTCGTGAAAGAAGACCACCGGCTTGGCACTCAGAATATGTTACTGAAAGTAACATTGCATACTGTCTTGTAACAGAGGATGGAGAGCCATCAACTTTCCATGAGACTATCAAAAACACAGATGTATCTATGTGGATGACAGCAATGCAAGAGGAGATTGAAGTTCTGCACAAGAATAATACTTGGGATCTTGTTCCACTACCACAAGAAAGAAAACTCATTGGCAACAAATGGGTTTACAAGATAAAACATGATGGCAATGATTAAGTGAAGCGGTATCGTGCAAGATTGGTGGTGAAAGGATATGCTCAGAAAGAAGGAATAGACTTCAATAAGATATTTTCTCCGGTGGTACGACTTACGACAATCAGAATAGTCTTGGCAATGTGTGCTATATTTGATCTTCACTTGGAGCAGTTAGACGTGAAAACTACATTTCTTCATGGAGAACTTGAAAAAGAAATTTATATGCTCCAACCAGAGGGTTTTTCTGAAACAGGCAAGGACAACTTGATTTGCAGGTTGAACAAATCTCTATACGGTCTCAAACAGGCGCCGAGATGTTGGTACAAGAGATTTGATTCCTTTATAATTAGTCTTGGATACAACAGACTCAGTTCAGACCATTGTACGTATTACAAGAGGTTTGAAGAAGATTTCATCATTTTGTTGTTGTACATGGATGACATGTTGGTGATAGGCCCCAACAAAGATCGAGTCCAAGAATTGAAGGCACACATGGCTAGGGAGTTTGATATGAAGGACTTGAGACCAGCAAATAAGATTCTAGTGATGCAAATTTACCGAGATAAAAGTAAGAGGAAGATTTGGCTTTCTCAGAAGAATTATTTCAAGAAGATCTTGTGACACTTCAATATGCAAGATTGTAAGCCAATTTCCACCCCACTTCCTATTAACTTCAAATTATCCTCAAGTATGTCTCCTAGCAATGAAGTAGAGAGAATGGAGATGTCTCGAGTACCGTATGCATCAGCAGTGGGAAGTTTAATGTTTGTCATGATATGTACAAGACCAGACATTGTACAAGCAGTGTGAGCAGCTAGTCGATACATGAAAAATCCTGGTAGAGAGCATTGGAATACTATTAAGAGGATCTTGAGATACATCAAGAGTACCTCAGATGTTGTATTATGTTATGGAGAATCAGAATTTACTATCAGAGGATATGTTGATTCAGATTTTGCTAGTGACTTTGAGAAAAGGAAGTCCACTATAGGCTATGTGTTCATAATTGTAGGAGGAGCTGTGAGCTGGGTTTTTAAACTTCAGACTATTGTAATGTTATCCACAACAGAAGCTGAGTACATGGCAGCTACACAAGCTTGTAAAGAAGCAATATGGATGAAAAAACTTATGGAGGAGCTTTGGCACAAACAAAAGAATATTCTTTTGTATTGTGATAGTTAAAGTGCCTTGCATATTATAAGGAATCCAGCGTTTCATTCAAGAACAAAATACATAGATGTTCAGTATCACTTTGTTTGCAAAGTGGTGAAAGATGGAAGTGTGGATTTTCAGAAGATTCACATAAAGTAAAACCCAACAAATGCTTTAACCAAACCGGTCAACATTGATAAGTATATATGGTGTAGATCCTCTTACGGCCTAGCAGAAACGTAAGCAGCATGAAGATAGCAAGTATAGAAAGGATAGAAGAAGCACAAATGATCAAGTGTGAAGACTTGATTAAATCATCAAAGTCTTCAAGTGGGAGAATATGAAGCCAACCACCTAAGTCAAAAATGATGGGAGAAGGTGTAGCCATCCTTTTACACCTTAGTCAAAAATTGTATGCACCATATTGGTGTTATTTGTCTAACCTCTTGTCTTTTGCATGGATACTTGTCTATAAATAGGCAATGCATCTAAGCATTATACACACCACAAGAGAGAAAGAAGAGAGGGTGAGGAGAGTGTAATCCCATAAAATTATGAGGTATTTGTGAGATAGTAAGTGAGGTGTTTTTTTTCTAATAATAAAAAGATTTTTGTTGTTCTCCTATTATTAGAGAGAAGTTGTATTCTCACATTACTTAGTAAAATCCTTCTATACTTGTCTATGAACGTAGCCCAATTGAGTGAATCACGTAAATTCTTGTGTGTTTCATTTCTCATTTTATCTTGTCCCTTATCTTTTATCTTGTCGGATTTGCATGTCAATATCCTAACATCATACAATCCAATTCCCCAGCTAATAAGCATAAAGTTTGCATGTAATTGAAATCTCCCTTTGAACAAAAACTTCCACCCGATCAATGGTATATGGCGTACACTGTTGAAGAGTAAGGAAACAAATCTCAAAACGTTATCTTGTCATGAATCAAACCTCCAGACCTAACCGTGTATTTTCCAGACTTTTCAGTCACCTAGTGTCGGATATCATCAGCATTAACAGATAATCTCCCAGGGGTTTTCTTATCCAACTAAGATTAGGGGTGCCACGAGCATTACCAAGAACATCGGCAACTGTTAAGCCTTGATCATGACTAATCTAACCAAGAACTAAACGGCAGTGATCAGACAAGCCTCTAGGATATGTGGTTAAAGTCAATGAAGGATACTATAAAATACTTGAAGAAAAAGGTGCAAATTCTCGATCTATTCTTCTCATTGATCTGCCCCGAAACCAAGTATAATGATGCTTAGCAAGAGGATATTCAATTATAAGGTCATAATTTGAAAGAAATGACATAAATATTGCTTTCGAGCCAGAAACATTCACGTACCCACTACTCCTTTCACTTGGGTGTAAAGTCTCATTAAAATCGCCTACTAGGAACATGGGCACTTCAAAGATGATTTTAAGAGAGTGAGCTCATTCCATAAGGTTTGACGTTCTGAAACCGAAGTAGATGCATAGACTCCCACGATAACACAAGAGAACTTGGTAGAGGCATGCACACCAAACATAGCAATCCACTGTCCCCTGTATTCTATGGAATCAACTTTGAAATTATTGTCATTCCATAAAGCTAAAACACCACCGGATTTCCCAACAACATCAAGAATTGGTTAAATGTTCTCCATAAATTATGTTGAGCAAACCTGGAATTTCCATGCTTAATATCTGATTCCAATTGATTCTGAAGAGATTTCCTCTTGATTTTCCATTGTTTCAAGAGATTTCCTTATTGCAATATAGACTTTTATGGTCCATTAGTGCCTCTGTTGTGTCGAAATTCTGTGCTAAACAATTTTTCCCTATACTGATAATGTTGCAGATATAGACACCAAGAATCAAAGAGGAACTTTCAGATTTTAGAGCTTTTCAATTCTGTTTATTGTGTGTTTCTATAATATAAAATCCAACAATTAACTAACTGTGGATGCTAACAATTTAATAATTTGCTCTCAATTTGAGCATGAGTGCCAAAAACATTGTTTAGAAATCATTATACTCTTATAAACTAAGTTAACTTTGCATTATAGCGTCAGTAATTACGTCAGTAATTAACATGAATTGCCTTTGAATCAATTTTTAATGTATCCTCTTTTTTTGTGCCTCCCTTTTCTTCAAGCTGTCGTATAACGTTTATGGTTGTTTTGAAACTCCAAAACCACAACTTGCTTTGTGCACATCTCTAGAAATGCAATGAAAATGTTATTTTCCCACAAATAGAAGATTAAATTTAAGCACCACGAAATGGTTCCGGGTGGCTCATTCATTTTACATTTGCAGAGATCTATCGCTTCTCCCGTAGACAAGCGCAGAACAGCAGTAGAAAGAGGTATAAAAATAGGTGGTCCAATGCCTAGTCGAAATGGCAAATAGCTGCCAACCAGCTCCACAGACAATTATCGGAAGCTAAAACATCACCATGTCGTCACCTGGCCCAGCAAACATTTAAAAAACCAGTTCAGACAAACTCTCCACATGTCGAACTCCCATTAACCATAACTCAAACAAATGCCCCAATCCGTGCATTAATACCTATGAAACCCAAACACCAAAACTCTTCCCTAAAGTCCCATATATATTATTGCAACCTTCTTGCGTAGAAAGTTTACCCTTCACTTAATTTATCATACCTTCCAAGAACCACAAACCCAAGCTATCACACAACTACATGCCAATTATAAGCATAGAGGAAGAATAAAGAAGTAGGTTTTATAGAGAGGGAGAGAGGGAGGGAGGGAGGGAGAGAAAGGGAGTGATCAGTTTCTCAGTGGAAATTATTGAGGCAAAACGTAATCTCATCATGGAAGTAGAGAAGGAAACAAAGATGCGGTTTGAGGAGACAGAGCTAAGGCTAGGGTTACCAGGGAATGGTGGAGGGGGTACTGAAGGAGGAGAGTTCGCAAGGAAGAGAGGATTCTCTGAGACTGTGGACTTGAAGCTCAATCTTTCTTCCAAGGAGGGGGCTATTAATCCAAATCATGAGAAGACTCTAAGGGAGAAGAACCTTCTGGCCACTGATCCAGTAAAACCTCCAGCTAAGTAAGTTGCATGTTTTTTTTGGGTTATTTTCTTTTGTGATCTAATCTATTTTTTCTTCTAACCTTTCTGCGTTAATGTAAGCGCATAATTATAGAGAGAGAGAGAGAGAGAGGAGTAACAAGTGTATGTTTTTTTTTTTGTTTTTTTTTTAAATAATTATCACTTCAAAATAAATTAAAATATTTTTTTGAATTTATTTATTTTTTTTAAATTAATAAAAAAAATTATTGAAAAACAATAAAAAAAAATTGATTTATTGTATTTTTAGGATAAACATAATTTTAAAATGCACTCAAATATTGTTTTGCAAACTCAATGTCAAATAAACAGTAAGCCACGAGAAGTACCATGTAAATATATATTTTTAATAAAAATTAAAAATACATTAAAATATTTTTTATTTTTAATATTAAAATATTAAAATAATTTAAAAAACACCAAAATTGCAATTCAATGCCAAGCGGACACTAACCCCCGGAGTACAATGTAAATATATATTTTTTAAAAAAAGTAATGTGTAAACAGTGAAAATAGAGAAAAACTAAATAAATAAATGAGTGAATAAGTAAATAAAAGGTGCACGGTGATTCTGAAAGATCCATAATTAAGACATATAATTCTAGATTTGTTGCAAGTGGAAAAGCTTAATTATTACCAACGTTATTTCCTGTTTATTACGAGGTGCAGCTAAAGGAGAGGTGCTCGTAATAATATTATAATATTATCATGAGTTCTTAAATTGCTTTTGCTAGATTGCTCAGGCATTTCAAGTATATATATTTATCTGAAATATTTTTAATTACGAGAACATTAATTACTGAACATATATACAGGAGAAAGAAAGAAAAAAGCAGCTGAACATATATATATATATATATATATATGATAAGTAAAAAGAAAGTGTCTGTATCGCAGCTTTCCAAGGTAGTGTGGCATGGATGGATGATCGACCGATGGGTAAATAAATTATATTCTGAGAAGAAAAAACCTCTTCTTTTCTTTTCTCTCTTTTTTATTCTTATCACGTAAATTAATTATCAAGAAAAAGCATTATGGGTGTTAGATTTTTCAAGATTTTAGAAATTTTCAAAAAAAGAAATAAAATAAATCAATTTTACTTATCTCTATCCTCTTGTAATTTGTGATGGCAGTAGAAGAAAACTATTGATTTGGATACTCTCATTAGAACATAATTAGTTTTATTTTTAATATAAGGATTAAATTTATTTTACCCCCATGGAGCATACGAGTTTATTATATTTTTAAAAATTTTATTCATTATCAATTATTATCTTCTGTGTTGGTTATTTTTCATTTGAATTACTTTATGTTAAATAAAAAAAATCTTATTGATAAATAGATAAAATATTCACAGGGTAATTGATATATAACAAGCTTTGATTAATTAGTATATACTTTAAAAGGGCCAGATGAGATTAATCCTTAAATATAAATAGTTAAATAATTTGTTATTTTTCACATTAATTTTTAAAATCAATCATGTTTATTCATCTTGGATTTGACATGATAGTTTAATTTTAATCCAAAAGAAAGAGAAAACTAGCCACGTAGCTTGATCTCAATCGGAAAACGATGATAATAATAACTGTGCCGGAAATAAGAAAATCATTGTCAGTATCTATAGAACTCCATGAATTCACATGCATGAGGAAAATACAATTAACACCCAGCTCCTAGCATGAATCACACTCCAATTTTTTCCCTAACTCGTGATTAGCACATAGATACCTTGTTCCAATATTTGATTTTTGGTTTAATGACCAGCTTGCTGCATCGTTCTTCATTTTCCATAGCCTCGATAATCCTCTAAAGTCTAAACCCTTCTACTTATATCCTGTTGGTGATTGGAAACGAAGGTATGCTTAACTCATCATGATATGTACATCCAAACAAAATTTTAGGGCACAGGTTGTGGGTTGGCCTCCAGTCAGATCTTTCAGAAAGAACATGTTAGCTGTCCAAAAAAGCAGCACCGATCAGGAGAGTACTGACAAGGTTCCTGGGGGCAATGCAACCTTTGTGAAGGTTAGCATGGATGGGGCACCTTACCTCCGTAAAGTGGACCTGAAGATGTACAAGACCTACCACGAGCTCTCTGATGCCTTGGGAGAAATGTTCAGTTCCTTCACCATAGGTAACATCAAAATCTAACGTATAGCAAATAGAAGCTGTGTTAATTTTTATATATGTAATAATCTGTTGCATAAATCGTTTTGCTTTGAAGGCAACTGTGGATCCCATGGAATGAAAGACTTCCTGAATGAAAGCAAGCTCATAGATCTTCTTAATGGCACCGACTATGTTCCAACTTATGAAGATAAGGACGGCGACTGGATGCTCGTCGGTGATGTCCCATGGGAGTAAGTTCTTCATTGATCCCTCGAAAAAACCTTAACGTTAAGAACTAAGAATTGTTTCTTAGAGAGTGTGCTATATGTCAATTGCAGCAGTAAACCATCCTGTTCTCATTAACTATATTTATTAATTAGAGCTAACATTCTGTTTACTTTATCTTAAATCCAGCATGTTTGTTGAATCATGCAAGCGGCTGCGAATAATGAAAGGAACGGAGGCTACTGGACTTGGTAATAATTATACAGCATAAAAATAACACCAAACTGATTCCTTCTCGTTTACCTCCTAATACAAGTTTTGTTTTGCCTTCTCTCATTTCAGCACCAAGAGCCATGGAGAAATGCAAGAGCAGAAGCTTCAAGTAGTGAGCACCACAGCCTGCTCCTTCGATCTCGTGGGTCGCATGCAGGGACCAAAAATTATGATGGTAAAAGCGCGCTGGATCGATGGATTGAGCAGGCTCTTCGTTGAGGGTGTTTCTGTATTAATATTAATTGTACGTGGTTTGTTATATAATGTTAATTTTGTGAGATTCTACTTTATCCTAAATATTTATCATGGACAAGAACGATAATAACTCTTAAATATGTTCCAAAAGACTCGGTCATATGTCTTGCTTGTTCAGTCGAATGGCTTGCTTAATTATTCATTATTATAGCTATGTATTTTTTATTTTATTTTATTTGAAGTCAATATCGTGTGTTCAAATTCATTAATTTATTACAAAATCCATAAGTCATACAAACGTATAAATGTTATTTTTAGTGTTATACGTAATACTCAAGGGGCAGGAATAGGTGTGAGTGAAGGAAATGTTCCCATATTAAGTTATTGTAGGAAGGGAACAACAACATGTGCATGTTTATGGCGCATTTATCCATGTCCATCTGTACAAGTTTCTTTATTTATTATTTTGGGCTTCCATATAGTATGAGAGAAGTTGCCTCTTCCAAGCTAACTAACTAGCTAAGTATCTCCGATCTTGAACTTACATGAGAGCTTGAAATATTTCATTTTATTCTAAAGTCCAACTCTTTTTCGGTAATGAATCTCTTTATAAACAGGCTGAGAAAATGGACAATAACTAGAGAGCACGTACATTTTTTAGTAGAAATCGAGAGGTTAAGGTTCAACACTATTTCCGAGAGGCTAACGCTGCATTGGTTGGCGAACTTTGATTTATCTCGCAACCCACTTAACAGGGAAGATTGGATTGTTAATAGCCCTCTTTTGGATTTATATACTATTTTATATTATAATCTAACAAGTCTGTTATACCTCATTCAATTTCATTTAGCTCGAGCATTTAAACCTGGATTTGCAAAAAAAAAAAAAAACAAGAAGCTAAGCTAGCTATAGCCAGTAACACAGTTGAGTACCCTACGTGCTTTGATGAGAATCAAAGAAGATTGGTGGGAGTAAACAAGTGGATCCCTTGAACCTAAAAATTTATGAGAACATTTTAACCAGTCATGACTATGGTCCCAGCCCTATGTCGATCTCATCATTGATTCGAATTTTGTGATCGACATCATACACGGCCGATGCTTTCTGGCACTTGTAATATGATATTAGTAGTGCTCTTATTGCAGGAACAATGATGATTCGGAAATCAGTTCTTTCTTGATCTCTCTCTCCTCTCGTATGTGGGATCTGACAATATTGCTGAAATCCACGCAGCTCCGTCGATAGTGGCAATTTTAATCTCTTAACAACCCTTAAAAGATAAAATCTCGAACCAGTGCAGTAGCTTTGCACAAAGCAGAGAACATATCGCGAATTATCCGAATCCTTAAAGCTAGCTGCTCTGAATGGAGAGATGAAGGAGAACAGTATGTTTTGCTGTAGGAATAAGCGTCTAACGTATCCCGAAATATCGACCTAGCATTAATTTTTTTTTAATAATATCAATGATCTGATCCTTTTTGTAGAATCCAGCAAGAAGATTGATCCATCCGTGCATCAATGAGAGATATTAGTTAGGAGCCTAATTTGGGATTTGGATGCATTTCAGGACAATATTGCTTCATCAATCATCAATATCACCCATGTTAGTTTCATAGTGTTCAAGAGATTTAGGGTGGGGACGTTTTCGTGAATCTCCATGCACGCATATCTGTTTAGGTGGCAGTGAATTTGCAACCGAAGTAATGGAGGTCACAAATGAGCGTTTTTTTATTAGGGCAAAGCTAATTCAAAATTGCGTACAGAACATATGGATGGAATAACAGCAGCAGCTTGTTCGGTATCGTTCTTGCTTTGAAAAACAATTCACGGCAACTTTAAGAAAATAGAAAATAATGGGAAAATGATAAGATTTAATATGTCTGGTCAAGTTTTTTACACAAATTTTAAGGAGAAAAATAAAAATCTAATCTATAATATTTTATTTTTTAGGGTTTATCATGATTGGTATTAGATTATTATTCAAATTCTTGAGAGAGGTCATAAAAAAGTTTTTATAAAAAAAATAATAATAATAATATAGCACACAATATCAAGAACTGAGTCTAGATTACATGGGCTTACGAGGACCTAGTCCATTCTAGTGCCCCCGGAGGTTGTATTAATTCAGGGTGTTCGTTAACGAGTTTAAACTTCTTCTCTTTTTTTTTTTGGATTAAAATTTAAATTTTATTATTTTATTATTTTTGGATAGTTTTAAACGTGGTAACACTCTCGAACACCCTTTAATATAAAAAACAACAGCTTCTAATTCTAGACCACTAGTCAAATGATCGCAGGTTGCCAGTGGCAATCTCAACTGGATCCCTGGAGCTTCGCTAGATTTGAAATCCCAGTTTTACGGTGAAAATCCACCCACGGTGTTGACAGGTCAGAGAGATGTCGAGTAGCTTGTTAAAGGTGGACGACTTGTCTGAAAGAGCGGAGATCATGAGAGGTGGGAAGAACAGCACGCTTAAGCATAAAGAGGCTGCTGACACGTTCGCCTTCAGGTTTCTACACGCCTCGTTTTGCAAAGCGTTAGCATGCTTGATAACACATGCAAATTTTTTCTTTTTACCATTTTTATTTTAGATGTCTTTGCCCCCTTGAGAGAAGGTCAGCAAGGCATCGGCTAGAAGTTCTAGCCTAGAACAATACTCCACGATAGCTCGTTCATTAAAATAAGGCAGCAAACTCTCAGAATATCAAGGATTAATGAGTTGTAAAGAAACAAGGTAAAGTTCTGATTTTTTTGTAAATTAGAGTTATGAAAAAACTGGAACTTATTCAAATGCAATACTTTTCTAATTTAAAAATTCAAAAATATAATTTCTTTTTTTTTAAATGAAGAAAATACATGAACGATGTATAAGCATTTTTTAATAAGGTAAGAAATTACCTTTTTGTTGTACTATAACAAAATTAATTTTCATTATAAATCTAGAAGAAAGATTTTTTTAATTAATGATACAGTTTTTTCATGACGATTTTTAATTTGAATGAAACAAATAATAAGATGATTCCATTGCAAACCCTTCTAGGGTGCAAGATTGCTTTAATTCAAAATTTCTGAAGGTCATCATTAGAGCACGGAGGGAAATTTTACAAGGCATCTCCAACAATCATGTCGACAGAAGCATCACCTACTATGACAGAATTATTAATCATCTGTTCAACTAGCAAATAAGGAAAGCATCTAGGACAACAGAAAGGAGAGCTTAGACAAGAACAATGGAAAACATGATTTTTTTATTAAATAAGGGAAAGGCTGAAAGCAGTCTTTCCCAGTATTGAGTTTAATTTGTAACAATTGCCTGATATCAAGGTAATGGCAATATACAAGGCAGATGGCCCTAACCATGATTCTGGACGACTGCAAACATTTTGCATGCACAGGGCACATGGCCATATGAAACGGACAACAATCGAGAAATTACAGCATGCGTAAGGATTACACAAAGTGTACAGTAAGAAACATGTATGACGGGCATGTTGATCAGTCCACAAGCACCTTACATGGATGACTCTCAATTCTTCTCCGCTTCTTATCCTCATCATATGGCTGTAAGATAGAAGCAACATTAGTATAAGAGCTTGCTAAACATTATTTTCTCAAGAACCAAAAGAAATTTACAGTACATACAATCACTTGTCCTATAATAGAATCTAAGAAAAGCAAATGTTGATGCATAGTTGCATCATAATATGCAATGTTGATATACTACATAAAATGGTTTACAAGTTTGCTTGGACAGTTGAATGATATAGTTTGATGAAACAAGGTCGCCAACCTACCTGCTGACTCAGGAATAGCGGGACCCTAACCCTCTTTGAGCCATCAGCCAAACGTTTATGGGGGGATTGGTTTTCCATTGCATCAAGATTGTTGCTGACCTGCAGGCATGTTCAACAATTATGAGAGAGTACGAACACAATAGCTGAAACTTAAATGATTCAACTGAAGCCCTGAAAGTTGTACGAAAATCAAACTATGATGTGACTCTGTACTAGAGGTTTAACAAAAACATTGCTTTTCAAAAAATATAAGAAATTGCCAACTGACTACAATTGCATTCTGTGCAAGACACTGACACATCAGAAGCTTATCAAAAACATAAGAGGCTGTCAGTGTTGATGGGTTCTACATATGACTAATGCAGTTAACTCAGCTCTGATAATAAAAGTAACATCAATAATCAGACAAATGGCATCATAGTCATGCATAACTCATGAGCTCTTTCCATGTCCGTGATGATACTGCAGGAATTATATCCAATTCCCGACAGCTTTTTGTTATTATTAAAAGGATATTGAAAATATTTTAGATGAAGTGGTAAAGGGACTGCCAGTAATATAGAATAGGACTTCCTTGATAACCAACTGGTTATTAACTATAATCAATTTATAGTTGGTTGCATGAGCTTTCTTGCTTGGCTTGCCAGATTGATTGCTATCAAACATCACAAACAGCTTGTACATAATCAATTATTTGGAGATTAAAAAACAACCAAGCCCTGTGTAGTACAATAAGGAAATAAATCTGAACTCGAATTCACCTGACTCTGAATAGCCCCAGTCAGCAATCTGTGACATCCTGATGCATGCACACTTTCTAAACTGGGGCACTGCAGGAGCACTCTCTCTGGGGATACAAGTATAAAAAAAAAGTTAACTGCACGTGGCTAACAGGAAAAATGCAGAATCAACACAGCTTAAACAAATTATCAGCTGAAGGGCACAAAATTCTAGACCTGGATGCAAGTTTTTACAGGAGTTCAGATTCAAATCGTTGAGTTCTGGGCAGTTTAAGTATAGAGCCTGCATTTAAACTCACGTTTTGTGAACTGCAGGAGACAGAAAATCAATGCAACCATACACTATATTTCAGATACCAAAATCTTACATCTAAGCCAGAACAGCCCCATAGGCTGAGCTTTTTCAACCGGCTATGTTTAATGATAAGCTTCTGGTATATAAGGTGTAATTTATGTTTAAATGTCATCTGCAACTCAAAATCACCACTTTCATCGCAGGTTGGATTTTGAGAGCTCGGATCACATATTGTCATTCCACAGTCCATGAGTTCAAGAAGAGGCAACTGAGCTGTGGCAAATTGAATTCCACCTGAGAGGAGTAAAAAAAACAAGATAATTAATAAAAGTCTTTTGCAGGACCAAAGCACGTTGCAAATACAGATTCTACGTTTCTTTTAGATGGAGAGATTTTAATGTAGATTACTTGAAGTGATGTTGGGACAGAGTGCAAGAAGAAGTCTCGAAAGTGTTCCAGGGAACACATTGCATATCATTCCAATGCCACTGTCACTGATACTAGACCTGAAATCAACTTGTAGTGTTAAAAATGAGATCTCGAAAATAAAATGATTTAAGGAATTCACCATTTTTAATAGGCATTTGTTCGAAAACATACCCACTCAGATCAAGCAATTCTAATTTTGAATAACTTTGAGAAATGGCAGCAACAGATGCATCGGTAATTTCAGTTCCAAAAACAAGTGAAAGCATTCGCAACCCCCTAAAATCATGGAGTAACCAAACACTTATCATAAAAATGTTGTATTAGATTCATGCAGGCATCCAATAAGATGAGCTTCATATGTAAAGAGTAAAAAAGTAGAAAACGCTATGAAGTTCATGGTGTTAACAACTATTATGAGCATTACATGGTGTTAAGATACTCTGTTGTGGAAGAATATAAGCTGGTAATAGGATTGTTGGACAAACCTCAAGTTTGCAGCTGTGAGAGCAAGCACCGTGGCATGAGAAAGCCGAAATGACGCAACATGTATGTTTTGCAGCCGAGGACAACTCCTTCCCAAGCCATCAACCATAGCAATAAGATCAGTACTCTCATTTTCTTGGCGAGAAAAATCAAGGGAAATCTCTTTCAAATTGGGGCAGTTAAAGACCTGCAAAGTAGAGCCACGGATAAGTAAAAATCAATGCGTCTTAAATGCCAACATATTTTCTTCCAAACAGCATATGAGCATGAAACAATAGAAGGCCACCCTCAAATGCCCTTATGTGGTCTAAATAACAAAGAGCTTCAAACTAGAAGACTGGTCACACCAAGTGAGATGAAACAAATAAAAAAATAATTACCATCTTAGACAGGCAATACAGATCTGAAAGCCAGAGTGTAGAGAGGCTTGAGGAACAGAGGACGAATCCCCCCAGATTAGAACACCCTTCCATCTTAAGGCTTCTTAGGCAACGTTTATTAGCAACAAAACAACCCAATTCATCGCTGCATAGAAAAATCAGAAATTTGATCCAATTAGCAGTCATTTCTCACCAGTCTTTAATCACATAACATTTAATTGGGCGAGGAACAAGAAATTACATGATGCAGACCCTAGCCAGCAAATATGCTATTTGAAAAACTGGGAAACAGAACAAAGCTACTGATTATATTCCTAAACAATCAGAGAAGTCTACTGGGAACATAGTGCAAAGCATAAAGCTTTGCAATCTGATTGTGCAAGGAAGACCTAAAAATGAAAAACAAAACCTTATAAGCCTATGATTGTCTAGGCATCACTTTAATTTCTGCAGGCAGCAGCTAAATGCTTAATCACAGTCTACGACTAAGACCATATAAAGTAGCGTGTACAAAATTGGACCTACTATCCCATTCCAAGTAAAACTGTGATCAATATCACAAATCAGCCCCCAATCCATTACTCAATGCTTCATTTTTACAACATTGCCGCCGCCAGCAGGCAGTATATCAACATAGTTAGCATGAAATCATTTCCTGCCAGTTGTCGGTTGGCTCACTATGAATACCCATCACCAAATAAATAAATCAAAAGAAAAGTAAAGGACTCAGCCAAATAGAAAGAAAATGAAACCATGCACATCAGATCAACCAATAATGAATAAAAGTAGGAAAGAACCCGTACCCAGTAATCCTATTGACTAGAGTTTCCGATGAAGAAAACTCCATCACTTCCAAATTAGGGCAAGAAAACGCAATGCAAGCCAACATTGTCGCATCCAGATCACTGCAACAATCAACGATATAGAATCGATTTAACTACTCAGAGTCTTCAATTTCTTAAAATTTGGCCAGCTAAAATCGAAAATCACACTCGTTTAAACTTTTGTTCTTAAAAAACTCTAACAAGCAGTGCTTTGATTATATTAATTCATTGTTAATCATAGATTAAACGGTTAATTATCATTTTAGCATTTCTCTTCATAAATCAAATTACAATTTAATTATATTTTTTTAATAATCCTTTAAAAACTTCATCGCATTTTGTTTAGATTATGTAAATTTAACCCGTTTTCGTCATTAAATCCCAAATGTCGATAATCCCCAACCGATCCACTTCAAGAAACTGTAGATCTGAAGAAAGAGAACCCTCTCGAAAATAAACCCTAACCTTTCCGATCTAAGACTCAGTCTACTGAGTCCAGTACACCTCCGCAACAAAGATCCAACAAACACAAGCTGAGTCCTAGGTGGAACCGTGAGTCTAAGCTCCTCCGCCGCCCTCCATAACCTCCTCGCTGTCTCTCTCCAGCCCTTACACACCCTAGCTGCCGCCAACAACCCCTCCGGCGGCAACCTCCTCAAAATCTCCCACATGCAGCTCACCGGCAACTTCCCGGAACCTGAATCAAACAGATCCAACTCCGATTCATCCATTTCAATATCCGGTGATTCACACCGTAAGTCAGTGTCATCAAATGACAACGCTCTGCGGAGATTCGAGTGCTGCTGACGTGACGGTGGCGGTGGACGAGAAGTTGAGGTGGAGACTGAAACGGAGGAGTCAGTGGGAGTTTGCGTTGGTGTGGTGGTGGTGCTGGGAGGGAGATGGCAGACGTGGCCTTTTTTAGGGAGGCCGCAACGGCCGCAGTTGTAACTGCCACGGTGTTTTTTGGCACGGTGGGGGGTATCCATGGAGATAAAAGAGGCGATGGAACCGCTGGGCGTAGCTGGGGGAATATGTGGTTGGTTTTCGAAGTGCATTGTGCGAGTGAGAAGGGGGACAGGGAGGTAGTGAGAGGCGGAGAAATAAAGGTAAGGGAGGCGCGGGGTTGGGTAACGAGAGAGAGGCTGGTCAGAGAAGGGCGGGAGATTTGTCATGGTTTCGCGCCTTGATATTTTTGTTTAAAGTATAAAATAATGGGTGGAGGAAGGTTTGGTGAGCGTAATGACGGTATTAACCTTCGTCGGCTGGTGTAAAACGCGTCCGTTTTGTTTGTTTCCGATTGTGGTAGGTTATTTGTGGGGGATATTTTTTGTCTCCGTATATGATTATGCGCTATTTCGGCGGGTTTGGACATGCATGCCTTTTTTTGATGCTTCTCCTCTGGTCGTTGTTTTATTGCAGTGTCCTTGCATCTTGTCACCGGGGATAGCAAGGGGTAGGGTTGCATGGATTTTCCATGCACACATCGCCCTCGTTAAAAATAATAATAATAATAATTAACAGGGCTCGTTTTTTAACTATAGATCAAGACAGAATGCATTATGGATGTGAAGAACGTAGTGATTATTTTGTCTCTCCGAAAAAAAAATCTTGGTTACATATTTTCATTAAGTTTAATTCGTCATTTCTATATTGACAGTAAACAACTCGTTATTTTCAAATTTTAACAACTCAATACTATTTATAAAAATAAAACCTATTTAATTAGTGTTAAAAAGCTTTTTTGAGTTTTTATTTTTTAAAGCATGTTAAAATGATTAAATTATTATTATAGGTCAAATTTATTCAGCTAGCATTCATGGATTTTTTTGTATTTTTATATTATTATTTTTTTCAATTAAGTTGATTGAAGGACAATGTAATAATTTAAAAAATTTAAAAAATTATTTAAAAAAACTAGTTGGCAAGTGCATCGTAAACTTTGGATTATAGGATATGACTGCATCGTTTAAAAGGTGTACGAGGAGATGTTTGGTGGCTAAACAATAGTTTCCATAATATTATTTGATTTATATCAGTAGCTCTTTCATCCCTGAACGACGCGCATAGACAATAAACTTTGAATTAACATAGACAAATTTTTTTTACCTCTCCTCAATTTTAACAGCTTCTCTCTTAATCTTCAAAACATTTTTTAAACTACTTTTTTCTCTTTTGGATATGATCATTGTTATTTTAATTATTAATTGTTTTATTTTAAATAATTTATATAATCTTTTTTATGTATATTTAATTTTGTCCCCATTCTTTTTGTTGTTATGTGTCTTGCTTGAATTAAACTTTAAAATTGTTTTTTTATTTCATCATCATTTTTTTTGTTAGATATAATCATCTTTTTTATTATTATTATTATTTACCTTGATAAATTTTTTATATTTAGTTTTTTTTTTAATTTTTTTTTAATATTAAATTAATTTAAAAGTTGATTGACTGGATCTAAATCTAGAATTTTATAGGTTATAAGTTTGAGATACCAACCTAAGTCTAGAAGATTTGTCCAAATTTTATTTTTTTAAGCTTATTTTTTTCTAATTTCATTCTTTAGCATTTATTTCATTGGAGGTTGGTTTTTGCTTTTTTTTATATATATAGTATTTTTCACTAATTTAAAAAATTATTCGGGCTATCTCGAATCTTTTTATTTGTTTTTTTATTGATTTAGATCTTTAAAAATATTTTTTTAATAACAATAAATTAATTTATTAGATACAAGTACGAGATACCCCTTTCATGATATTCTGCTTTGATTGAATTCCAGTCATTGCTCTGATGGTACTTGCGATCTCTTTTAGAGATCTCATATAGCCCTTTACAACAATGTTGGAATCATTTTAGTGTTACTTTTTTGGTGATGTGATGATGTCTACAGTGGAGTGGAGCAATAATGAGTCTTCAATAAGTTTTTTTTTTCTTTTTTTGAATATAATATTGGTTATTGGTCTTTTATAATAAATTATTGTTATTTTTATTTTTTATTTTATTTACTGTTAATAATTTTTTATCATATTATTAAATCAACTAAGTTTATTCAATTTAACAAAGTCGATCCGATTTTTAGATTTTTCTTTCTAATTTTTAAATTGTTGGTATTGCCCAAACATCATTTTTACATTGGAAAATATTTGATATAGTTCATGGTGTAATACAGACCATTTGTTTACTACTTGTTTGATATGGTAGTAACTTTCATATTTTAAAATATTTTTTTTAGTATAAGAAAAAAAAAAAGAGCATTGAATTGATTTATTTTCACATATTTTTTTATAATTGTAATATATCAATGTCAAAATAGAAAAAAAAATTGTACTAAAAAATTATTTTAATTCGTTTTTTAAATTATCTTTATACGACAATACTAAACATGTAATCCATGTACAAATTGAATGGATTTGATTGATGATGGCTTTTTTCATCTCCAATCAACCTAACTCGATTCTTTTTACATGTTTTTAAAAAACACTGATAATATGTTTTTCAACAACAATGTAGAGGTGTAAACTTAAAATTATTTTTATAAATTTTGCAAAATAATACTGTAATCTATATATTTAAAAGATCAAAGAAAAGTTTTTATTGTTAATTACAAGGTAAATTTTAGTTAAAAAGTCACTATTATATAACTAGGCTTGATTTGCTAGGATCATAATAATTACATAAATTAACAAAAAACTAAAAGGCAATGATTGTTTCTGCATTAAGTTGTGTTTTTTTATTTTGGTTATTGAAGTTTTTTTTTTCATTTGAATTACTCCTTGTTTGACCAATTTAATAGTTAATTGTTTTTAACATGCTAAGAAAATACCAAATTGAAAGACATGGGATTAAAAAAAAAACGAGAGAAAACACAGGTGACAAATTCAACTAATAACCCATTGCGATGTTCATCATGGTTCTTGCATTTTCTAAATGATAACCTACCAATCCTTTTAAATTTTGAAAATTCATTTCAATTCAAAATTTTATTTTATTTATATTTTAGTTATTGTTTTGGAATAAGAGGGAGAAAGTTGTTGAATTCTAATGATAAAAATAAAAAATCATTAACTGATACAAATTTTAACAACAAATAAACAACTAATTTGTGTCTATGAATTATTTTCCATCAAAAAAGTCCCACTTGAGTGTTATTTGATCTTAAAAATAAAAAATCATTGACCGATACAAATTTTAATAATAAATAAACAACTAATTTGTGTCTATGAATTATTTTCCATCAAAAAAGTCCCACTAGAGTGTTATTTGATCTTAAAAATAAAAAATCATTGACTGATACAAATTTTATCAACAAATAAACAACTAATTTATGTCCATGGATTATTTTCCATCAAAAAAGTCCCACTAGAGTGTTATTTGATCTTAAAAATAAAAAATCATTGACTGATATAAATTTTAATAACAAATAAACAACTAATTTGTGTCCATAAATTATTTCCCACCAAAAAAGTCCCACTAGAGTGTTACTTGACCTTTATAGCATTCCAGATAGCATATTTGAGTTTGAGTTTTTTTTAATTCAATTTAATTTTGGATGTCTGAATGGTTAAAATGTTACTTTAATTACATAAATGGATGTTTTCAGGCCTCTGTATTGTTATTAAATGTTTTTGGTTTGAAAAACAAGTTAAAACAGGTTTTTTTGACTTATAAAAATTGATTGTTTGACTTTTTAGTCAAATGTGGCGCCTAACAAACTTGGTGACATATGGGCTACCTTGGGCCATGTCTCCAAGCCTTTATTTTAGGCTCGTATATATTGGGCCAATAGCCTTGTGTTTGGATTTTTTTTTTATCATTTTTCACTTGATCTTGCTCCTGAATTTATCATTTTCAATTAAAAATTTATTGATTTTTTTATTGAACTTTTTTTATTTTATTTTTTAATATTTTTATCCGAGAAAGGTAATTTATTTTAGTTTGATATTTATAGATTTTCATGATCTAAAAAATGCTATAATATTTGGTTGATTTATTATTTTGCTTGATTTTGCATGCATCTAATTTTTTTGCCATGTAATCAAATAAAAAATAATAAAAATATTGAGTTCATGATCTAGGTTATGGTTGACTACTTAGGAATCTAACCCGTAGAATTTTTGGATTTGGTTTATATAGAACTATTGAAGTTTCAAACAAATATTCTTATATTGAGTCGGTCTTGGATTTTACATGTAGTTATTTTTATTATCATAAAACTAAATAAAAAATTAGCCTAAAAATTTAAATCTTGTAGATGCATGATCCAAGTTATGGGTTGAACGAGTTAGGCTATAAAATTCATGTTAATCCAATAGATCACCATCTCAGTATTTTAAATAAAATTATATCATTTTAAAATTTATATCTAAACTCATATCATATTTCTATCCATTTTTGCAGTCTATTTTGAAATTAATCAAGTTAACTATATCATATTAAAATAACTCTAGAATGGTCTAGTTTGAAACAAAGATTAAAGCTCATGAGATTTTAGTTACAATTCAATAATCATACAAAAAAAATTTACAGCTTAAATATTTTTTTAATAAAAAAAATATTATAATTTATTTATTTTTTGTTATGGCAATAAAGTTAAACAAAGTCATTATATTATCAATCTACGTTTACTTTTTTTTTTCACAATCTTAACTTTGTAGCTATGGTTCATATCCATCTTGCTTTAATAAAAACTTTAGACATTATTATTGTGTAATTAAGATTCTTATAAATAAGATTAGAAAAGTGATGATTTGTTATTTTTCCTGTGCTTAATATTTTGGTGGTCACAGGGTAAAAAAAAAAAATCAACAAATAATATAAGCAGCAGCAATAATAATAATAAAAAAAACAATAAGATACTAACGACAAATTAACTTCATGGAAAGACACTTTTACCAGTAAAGTCCAGTTCATCAACCTTTTCAGTCGAGAATAAAAAGGTAATTTTATTATTAAAACAAACAATAGTAATATTAGGCACATCTAGAATTCTTTTCCCACGGGATGAGGTGTAATTATCAATATCATATCATTCTGACACAATTTTTCGTACTTTGGGTTGTCCGGCCTGATACTGGTGATCCGGGGCCTCTGCGGGCGGTGGCTGTTAGAAAACATAAAAGAAATGATTTTCCTTGTGCCCCGGTGTGTGTGTGTGTTGGGGGGGTTGAATAAATTGAAAGATCAATCCACGAATTGACGGTAGTTAGAGGATGGATGCACTGGAAGATTTATGAGATCACACGTGCAATTAGAAAAAAATTCAGAGGGGTTTAATTGAAAGAATGTTTTAACCACAAGGATGAAATTAAAGAACCTCCCAAGGATAGCATAGCTCCACGATGGAAGACCCTTGTTTATTATTGTGTTTTAAATGAAGGTAGAATAAATTTTAATTTTTTATTTAAAATTATTTTTTTATGTTTTTGAATTATTTTAATATTCTGATATAAAAATAATATTTTAAAAATAAAAATAAGTTTTAAAATATATTTATAGATAATTTTTTTTAAAAAAACAACACTTCAAAAAAACCAATCACATTACAATTTTAAATCTCAGGGACTGTTAAGTTGTGAAAAGCTTCACTGCCTCCAAGAAATACGAGCTTGCGTTGACGAAAAAAAAGAAAAACGAGTTTGGGGCTACGGGATTGGTCATTTGTCACCGTGACTAGTGCCTTCGAAGCTGGCATCTACTTGTTTATGATTCTCAGTTGGCTGTATTACAGTTGATTAATGGTCCAACACATGGCAGTATAGACCACGATAATTTATTTCACATTCCAGTAGAGGATGTATTTTAAAATGTTTTTATTTAAAAATACATTATCATTTTTAAAATTTATTTTGAATATTAGTATATTAAAATAATTTAAAATTAAAAAACTGCAGATAAGCAAAAAAAAAACAAACTCTACCTTTCTCTTGCTAGCGACAAGGACTCTCAGCCCTTGGAGTTGTTTTCACTACATGATTACAAAAGAGTCCGTGAGCCTTTTTTTTTTTATTATTATTATAGAGTCCGTGTCATTTGTTAGCTACCAAGGCTATCTGTTGTTAGTTCGCATTTTGAGAATTTTTTTAATGACTAAATACTTTTTTTTCTTTATTTTTTTATAAATTACAAAAAAATAAAATTTTTGAAATTACATCAAAATTTTAACAATAACATTATTAATACCATTAAAAAAAATTAACAACATAAAAAATTATAAACAATAAATAAAATTAATTATACAAGCCATCTAAATATATCGGCCTTACTTGTTATTGGATTTTTTTTAATAGTTTATACTTGTCATAATTGATAATAATTTTTTTATATTATTAAATTTATCTCATTAAAATTCTTTCAATATTATTAATAATATCATGTGATGATTCTTCTAATATTATTAATAATATCATTATTAAAATTTTAATGTTCTTAAAAAAATATTCCTTTCTGCTCTCCTTGTTAAATTTAGATCCCATCAATTTTAAAAAGTTACTTATGATATCCATGACTAGTGAATCAAATTACAGATGTAATGTGCTACTATTTAAACTATATTATATTTTAAAATATTTTCCACACTATTTTTTATCTTTTATTTTTTCACCACGACAGTCCAAAAATGCTCGGTTTCAAGATGCAGCACGAGCCTGGTTGACTACATATTTGCGAGTCACTGAGTGGGAACTTAGAAAACAGGACCGTGCAAGATAATCCATGGCGATTCAGTTCAGAGAATAATATCCAGCTAGAGCGATTTCATTCAAATAAACAATGCAAAAAAAATCAAAGTTGTTGATTCTAACTGATCAGAAAATTATATAAAAGATATACTTATCAGAAATAAACATGGATAATTAAGAGAAGATCATGTGGCAGACTGTATGGTTATAGACTCTCCGACCAGTGACTCGGGTGTCGTTGGGCCAGCCATAACTTGACCTAACTTACCGTGCACTATACTCAAAGCCTGTTTGTATATTTTAAAAATATTTTTTTAAAAAAATATTTTTTTATTTTATTTTTTTACTTCAATTTTTTTAGTATTTTAAAATTATATTGATGTAATAATATTCTATAATAAAAAATATTTTAAAAAAATCACACGCATAGAAACATTAACATATCAAAACTCAGCAGAGAGTAACGTTTTATCGAGAAAAAACGATATGAGATGGCTCTGGTTTACAGGATGTGGGGACCATACACGTCCTTTGAGAGGACTCTGACTAAAAGAAAGCAATGCTAGAATGCGGGAGTATTTTTTTCATTTAAAATAATTTATTTGCTACCCATGCATAAAGAAAACAAGTATAAAGACATTTTTGGCATCTTTACAGTTGGCAGATAAGTTTGAACTGGGTTTCAGTCATTAATTTAGTATTCTTGATATTGTATTTGGCACGGAGTGAAATTGCTAGTACCTACTCTGTTCAGATGACGCACCGGATCAGGACAGGTTTTAGTGGGAACATGTTAAACTAGCGATATTATTTACAGTTCCATGTTCTTGGAAATGATGATTATTGACTATTTGACATGTACTTTATCGCAAGTCAAATACCAGTGAGACAATAATTATACATGTTTTTTTAGTATAATTTTTTTTAATTATACACTAATATGTTATCACACTCACAGTATAAATTAATTAATATTTAATAAAAATATATTTAACTAATATGTAATAAGAGGTAACCATTTAGATAATAGTAAAGTGATAAAAACTTTAAATTAAAAGATTTAATTTTTTTATAATTTTAGATTTAAATTTTTAATTATTTATGTGATAATCACTAAAAATTTAAATAATCATTAATTTTAAAATTTATAAAATTAATTATAATATCTATAAACGGATTTGAACACAGATGTTAATAAAAAAAATATGTGACATGATGTTTTATCAAAGCCTCGAGCGAAAATGATATGTGATGGATCTGGCTTTATAAAAATCCCGGGCTTAGTTCACCACTTATCTCTGTCCACGTGGATGAGAGTAACTCACTCGAGTTCCTAATTTTTCCCACTATCTCTTAAATTAATTATAAAACGCTGCTGTCCTTTGCTACGGCTGAGTCCATATTCTTGCAGTAGATGGTCATCCTGCGGGTTTATCTGGGATCCGGTTAACTCTGAATTGAAATCAGGCCAGGTTAATAAAAAAATAAGGTGAGTTATGATTGGTGTGATCCGGCCAACTTGGTAAATTGATCTGAAAATTTAGATGATTTGACAAAACTCGAATAAAAACTTAATTGTAATTTGTTGATTTTTCTATTTTTTTTACTAAAACAATATCATTTTAAATTTTTTAAATAGAAATTAATCTGATTAATTTAATTAAAATTTGGAACCCGAGCCTTGAACCGGGCGGGTTTAAAAACTATGTCCAGAAGAGAACGTCTGTCCGAATTTTATTTTATGACGTCACTCTTCAATCTTTTTCCTTCTTTTCTTTTTAATTTACCACTTAAACTTATCTTATCAAGACGGCCGAAAAATGCAGTGTTTTTAGCCAGCACTCGCGTGCACGTGTCCCCAGTCCCTTGTGTGATGTGATATGTTATGACATGGGTGCTGATCTACCATGGTAGAATTACGGTAGCAGGTACCATTTCACAAAGTAATTATCAGCAAAACGACATCAATTTAATCAAGTAAAATTGACCACTGACCATAAGTATAAACGTACTTTCCTGCTAGATGACAGCTGCTCACTGCCTGTAGACCTGTATATCTCTCACTAAACAGGCAAGGGTTCAATTACAAGACGGGAGTGCCACACCCAGGCAGAAGTTTCATGAATTAGCCACACATAAAAATAGCCAACGCCATGACTCCGAGCAACCCATGCGAATCACATGCATTAAACAATTCAAGTTCTTTAAATTGGAATCTTCAACTCAGCTGGCTTACAGACCACGCCCTAGTCTGACTTGTCATTGTTAGGTGAACCCAGAAGGCCACACCCTGCCTATGTATTATTTATTGACCACCTCGAGTTTGCTTCAGAGGCCTCCTCTTCATTCACAATGGCCAACGTCTCTCTATCCAGCACTCTTCAGTTTCCTTTCAAACAAGACATTTTCCAATCCAGAAAATGTTCCTCTGTGCAACTTCCAAGCCAAAACTCTCAACTAGGCCGATCAAGATCCATAAATATCACAGGAAAAACATCCACCAGTACCATACCTTGTGTCCTGTCCAAAACAAGCGAGTCGTTAACATCCATAATCACAGAGCTCGAAAAGGAACAAGACCACGGCACCAATACTAACACCAAAGAACCAGAGCGAAGACTGGCTGATGTGTGGAGAGAAATCCAGGGTCAAGATGATTGGGTTGGCCTTCTTGACCCAATGGACCCACTCTTACGTTCGGAACTAATCAGATATGGCGAGATGGCGCAAGCTTGCTACGATGCTTTCGATTTTGATCCATTCTCAAAATATTGTGGCAGCTGCAGATTTATACGTCGCAGGTTTTTGGAGTCACTAGGAATGGCACACCATGGATACGAGGTCACCAGGTATTTGTATGCCACATCAAACATCGACCTTCCGAATTTTTTCAAAAAATCTCGTTGGCCTAAAGTCTGGAGCAACAAGGCCAATTGGATTGGATACGTCGCCGTTTCTGACGATGAAACAACAAAAGGTTTAGGCCGCCGTGACATTAGTATTGCGTGGAGGGGCACGGTGACACATCTAGAGTGGATTTCTGACTTAATGGACTTTCTCAAGCCAATCAATGGTAATAAAATCCCCTGTCCGGATCCGACTGTCAAAGTCGAATACGGATTCTTGGATCTTTACACGGACAAAGATGAGAATTGTCGATTTTGTAAATATTCAGCTAGAGAGCAGATTTTATCGGAGGTGAAAAGGTTAACTGAGATGTATGCGGATGAGGAAATGAGCATTACAATTACAGGGCATAGTTTAGGCAGTGCTTTGGCTATGCTAAGTGCGTACGATATTGCGGAAACGGGATTACATGTGATGCAGGATGGTCGGGCATTGCCTGTTTCTGTGTTTTCCTTTTCAGGTCCTCGGGTCGGGAATGTGAGGTTCAAGGAAAGGATCGAGTCATTGGGGGTCAAGGTTTTGAGGGTGGTTAATGTGCAGGATATGGTGCCTAAATCACCTGGATTGTTTTTTAATGAACAAATGCCGCCTCCGTTAATGAAGTTGGCTGAGGGGCTGCCATGGGCTTACTCCCATGTTGGAGTGGAGCTGGCTCTGGATCACAGGAACTCGCCTTTCTTGAAACAAACAAGTGACCCGGCGTGTGCCCATAACTTGGAGGCTCATTTGCATTTGCTTGATGGGTAAGTTTTTCTTCTTCTTCTTATTGATTGTTGATGCCTGATTATGTTTTTTGGTCATCATGGTATTCGTTTTTTTTTTCCTTCTTCTTTTCTATCAACTCATGTCAACAACATTAATATATTATGCACAGGGATTTCTTTACTGGAAGAGCCTATAAATAATTTATATTCCTTGATTATTGACCTTTCGTGGTTATAACTGATCATGAAACTTGTATAAAAAAAAATGTTTTTAAAAATCAATTCAACTTCTCTACCAACGATGTTTTTAAAAACATTATCCACAGGGACATTCACCCATTCTCTGTTTTGTTGTTTTGTTTTTATGAAGTTAAAGTTCAATGGTAGTTGCTTTCATTTGTAATTCAATTTTACGTTTACATGATATTATTAGGTTTTCATAACGTGCCGAACCACTGCTGTTGATAGGCATGCAATTTATTGTTTTAAGAACTAGGATTCGGCTGGAAGATGCATAAAAGAAGATGATATGATGACATCATGCCCCTAGCCAATTTCTTATCTACCTGCGTCTAGCTAGCCATCGTTAACGATTCAGGTAACTCGCCATCAATGGCGGCCACGATGATGACAAGTACTGGTAGCTAGTAGCATTCAAAAGGGGACCCTTAGGATGAAAGATGTTGATTTTTTCATCTTTTCTTTTGAATGCACGTTTCCCGATAGAGAGGGAGAGATGAAGACGCACCGTGAAAAGTGTTTTGCTGAAATTATTTATCAGATTTATTTATTATTAAAAAATAATATTTTCTAGTCAGAAAATAAGTTCTTATTTTTTAAAATATTTTTTTAATTTTTTAAATACCTTTTATAAATTATAAAAAATTTAAAAAATATTATGTCATTTATTGATTATATTAAATTTATTCTTACTATATATTTTTTATTTTTTTAAATTTCATCCTTTCATTTAATTTAATTTTTATATTAATTTTGATTTTATTTTTTTTTATTATTTATTTTTTTTTTTTTTATGTAAATTGATTTTTTATTTATCAATTTAATCTTTATTTTTTTATTTTTTAAAATAATTTGTGATTTTTTTATTTTATTCTATTCAATTTTTTAATTTGTAAAAAATATTTTTTAATTTTTAATAAATTTTAAAAAATAAAATAATAATAAATTATTTTATATCTTATCTTGTATTACGTAACTAAATATTGTTCAATTTATTTTTTATTTCATCATTAAACTTTTTTTTAAAATATTTTATAGCAGGCAAATAGTACTGAAAATGAAAGATGGCCAATGACAGATAGAGTGCTTCAATAATATGAACCTGTTGGAGCCAGCAGTCTTTCAGTGTACAGTTATGAGAAACTAAAGCAGTTGACTAGTTAATGCGAAGCAGGTAAAAAGTCAACATCGAGACAATTCATGGACAACGTCAAAAGGGACTTCATTTTTGAAGATCAGAGGCCTGTAACGTGTAGACTTTGAAGCTGTTGAATTCCAATTCCGTACAACTCGCGTTCAGCAACTTGTTAATTTTCACACTTGAACGCGAGGTCTAACCCTTGCCAGGAATTGTAGCCTGGCAGCTCACTGGCTTACGTGCATCCCAACTGACCTTATTTTTTCCATTCCATTAATTTCCAAGTTCTTTCCCATCTGGAATGGTTGCTATTGTCTATATGTCTTGTTGTCAGTGGTGTTTTTATTTTGAATTTATCTGCAAAACGGAGGAAGCGATGATAGACAATTAACTTAGGCAAAAGTATCCTGGGAAAAAGTTGATAGATTTCACTGATTTCTGTTTGGTTTACGTGTTGCAGGTATCATGGGAAAGGGCACAGATTTGTACTAGCAAGTGGAAGGGACCCTGCGTTGGTAAACAAGGCATGTGATTTTTTGAAAGATCATCATCTGGTTCCACCAAACTGGAGGCAAGATGAGAACAAGGGTATGATAAGGAATAATGACGGTCGTTGGGTGCAACCTGAACGGCCAAAACTCGATGATCACCCTCTCGATACGCACGACCATCTCAGGAAAGTAGGCCTAGCATCCGAGCACTAAAAATTAAATTCCACTTCCCTGACATACAGCAAGGCAATGGGTTGGCTGGTGTGGTTACTTTTAGCTGTAAGAGTGTCAAGGAGGAATTTCTGGACAGCCATTGTAAAAAAACGAGTAAATTGGTAGTTTTAACCTATGGTTTTTTACTCTGTATATTTACTTGGAGCCGATCTAAAAATTCATAAATTTTTTTAAAAAACTTATACAATCGTTTAAAACTGAATCTAATACTGTAACAAAAGGAACTAATTAAAATACAAAGTAAAAATACCATGGCAAGGTAGATAAAGAAACTCGTGTAATTGCATTAACAAATACGATAACTGCAGTGCAACGGGAATCAACAACAGTCCCCGATATTAATACGCAGTTTGGAATCATGTTTTAAACTATATTTCTTGAAAATTTGAAAAACAAATGCTTGAAATTTTATATCTTTTAAAATTTTCAAGTCGTTATATGATGTTGTCGAAATAATTTTTATAAAATAATAATAAAAATATTAGTTTAATATATTTTAATAAAAAGCACTTTAAAAAATAATTAATATTATTTTAAGAGATGATGAAAAACAAAAACCTAGCCAGAGAGTTAACTATTGGGCTGCAGAATAAATAAATAAATTGCTTTACAGTTTTAAAAAAAATAATTGTATATATTTGATTGTATAATAAAGATAGAGGGAATAAGGCTCTCTATATCTTCTATTTTAAAATATCGCAAAGTTCACTTGAAAATCATTATAAAAATATATATTTATTTTATATTTTTGTTTTTATCCATCAAACTAATAATATTTTCAATTTTCATCACATGCATACGTTTTTATTCTCTTCTTTATGTGTGGGTATTCATTTGTTTTGTATATATGATGAACTCCACCTTTGTTATCTTGATCAAATAACTCCTTTATTTAAAAGAAAAGAAGAGAAAAAGAAGAAGAAAATTCAATCTCCCAATTCAATTTTAATATTTTTTTCATGTACGTTATCACGTAGGATTTTCTATTTTCTATTTTTTTTCTATATATGATGAGTTTATTTAAAATAAAAGAAGAGAAAGAAGAAGAAGAAAATAGATTTTCTATTTTCTATTGTTGCGTTCTAAGACGGTGGAGTGATGGCTCGAAAGCAAATCCTATACGAGTTGTTTCTAAAACAATAATTTTCCGTGAAAACAACGGCCACTCGGATGCATATACGGGTGTGGTGGGTGCATGTGTTAGCTAGAAATTATACAGCTTCGTCGGTCTGACTTTGGTTGCTTGTGACTTGACTTTTATGGCTATCTCTGAATGTCTAGGAATGTAATGTGAATTTTGCCTAGTAATCGAGTGTGTATACATTAAGATATTGTATTTTTTTCACGAAGAAAAATACATATTATTAATAAGAGAAATTAGTATGTTATTATTCGCTACCCTAGTTGTTTGTTGTGCCACGATGAAAATATTAATAATAAACAATATCATTAAGATAAAAAAAAAGATTTGTAGATAAAAACAAATTTATTTGCTTTGAAAGTTTGTGCGTGAATTCCAAAACCCCACAAGAAAAAATCAATGTAATGATGTGCTGGGAGATGATTGGATGTCTCAAGGTTGACGTCACTGTCCATGTTAATGTTTTTATTTCCTCTTATCAACCAATTCAATTCATTTTACTTGTATAACCTAAAACACATATTAATTAAAATGCACTTTGCTTATGTGTTTAGCATGTATTTTTGCAAAAAAATATTTTTTTATTTTTTATTTTAAATTAATATTTTCAAATAATTTTGATATACTGATATAAAAAATATTTTTTTAAAAAATAAAAAACATTATTTTAATATATTTTAAAATAAAAAATACTTTACAAAACAACTCACATTTCCGCTTCCAGACATACTCCATGCATTCCTGTGATTATACTGCAGAAAGGTTAAACAAGAAGGCATCAAACCAAAATTAATGACAGTGTCATGGACTGAACAATCTATAAAGCATCAAAGGAACATAATATGATTTTTTATAAGCCAATGTTCAATAATAAAACTCTTAAAAAGAAGAAAATATAAGTAAAATCCACTGCACAATCCTCTCCTTGCTGTAAACCTTGCACGTAAATCAAATTTGATCTTGTCGATTGGTCTTTTATTTTCTTTCATAACTAAATCATATTTAATTGCAAAATGGGTTTTTAGATCTTTTCATTTATTATTAATAATTTATTTAATAAAATAACATCCCACATCAGTATTATCATGATATCCTATTTATATTTATTTTCTTTGGTTTGTATGATCCCTCAAATTTGTATCAGGATTTATTTTATTTTTTATTAATCAAAAAAAGAAATAAATGGGCCGGGCTCAACTAAAATAATGAAACTGGGCATACGATCTAGAACGGAATGAAACGGGCATACCTAATTATTAAAATCGGGTATTACTCAACAGTCAACCCGGACAAACAACCAAATTGCTGAACTTAAAGCAGAGAACCCTAAACCTTTGAAAAAGCTTAAACCCTAGCTAGCTCCTCCCGCCACTCCTCGCTCGTGGAAGCTGACAGCTTCTTTCACCTTCTTCAGGTAAAATCGAAATCTTTACCTGATATTTGAATCTCGCTCTGTTTTCCCGATTTAATTTGCAATTCCCTCCCCCCCATGAATCCCAAACTAGTTTTCTCATCTTGTAAATTTTATTTGTATTAAAGCTTCCTTGGCTTTCCTGGTCTCTTTTATCTTTCGAATTGTAGATCTTGCTCGAATTGTTTTAGTAAATTTAGGGGTGCATGTAGTGATGCCACCAGGAATTTACGTACAAGGAATTTCTTGGTACTTGATTTTTGTGCATTTATAATCTCATGGAATTGTTAGATATGCAGTAGTTATGATTTTGGTAAGGATTTGCGTATTTATCGTTAAAAAGCATACATGAATTCATGTGTATGACATCCATAGCTGAAGATAATGAAATTTGGTTTTGTTTTGCACAATCAGGATTTATTTTACCGAAAAATGAGTTTGATATCTCAAAATGTCGGCTCAAAAAATAGAGTTAAGCGCTCAAATGCTGATGAGCCTGCTTTTCTGGGGGTGAATAATTCAAATGCTGATGCTGATGAACCTGCTTTTTTGGGGGTGCATAAAGATGATGAGGGTAGAATAGAATCTGATTTGGTCTTATCAAAGACAAAGAAGAAACGGAAAGAAAGGGATGAGCTGCTAGAGAAGCAGTTGGAAATTGAAGAAGGAAAGGAAATGAAGAAGTTGGAGAACTTTTTGTTTGGTTCCCTATACTCTCCTGTTGAATTCGGGAAAGAGGAAGAGAAAAAGGATTCTCTTTCGTTCTTTTTGGACCGGTCTGTGGGCAGTGTGGAGCCTGGTTATGAAGAAGATGCAGAATTGATGAAGGAAAGCAATATAGAAGAGGAACGGAAAGCTGTGTGGCTTGATGAGGAAGAGGAGAAGACCACCGTTAACATTGCTAAGGTTAATAGATTAAGAAAACTGAGGAAGGATGAGGATGAGAGTTTGATTTCTGGTTCTCAGTATGTTTCAAGGTTAAGGGCTCAGCATGCTAAGATGAATCCAGGTACTGATTGGGCCAGACTTGATTTGCAGTCTAGAAATGATGGTTTGTCTGATGATGAACTGTCCGATGAAGAAAATGGCATAGTGTTGGCTCGTGGTTACAAGAATGATAATGCTTATGATGATATTCTCCGAACTAATGAAGATCTTGTGGTGAAGAGCAGAGCAAAACTGTTGCCTGGTCTTCTTGAGTACTCAAGACTAGTGGATGCAAATGCTGAGGATCCTTCAAATGGTCCAATAAATTCGGTTCAGTTCCATCAGAATGCTCAGTTGTTACTTGCAGCTGGATTAGACCGGAGGCTTAGGTTTTTTCAGATTGATGGTAAACGGAATACCAAAATACAAAGTATATTTATTGATGATTGCCCCATTAGAAAGGCATCATTTTTACCTGATGGTTCTAAGGTTATCATAGCTGGAAGAAGAAAGTTCTTTTATAGCTTTGATTTGGTAAAAGCTAAAGTTGATAAAATTGGCCCACTTGTTGGAAGGGAGGAGAAGAGCTTGGAAGTTTTTGAGGTTTCCCCTGATTCTAGTATGATTGCTTTTGTGGGCAATGAAGGTTATATCCTTCTGGTGTCATCCAAAACAAAGGAACTAGTTGGGACTCTGAAGATGAATGGAACTGTTCGTTCATTAGCTTTTGCTGACGATGGGCAGCAGTTACTGAGCCATGGAGGTGATGGGCAGGTCTACCACTGGGACTTGAGGACAAGGGCTTGCATCCACAAGGCTGTTGATGAGGGTTGTATTCATGGCACAGCTCTCTGCACTTCACCAACAAGAAATTTGTTTGCTGCTGGTTCAGACAGTGGTATAGTAAATATCTACAATAGAGATGAGTTTTTAGGTGGGAAGAAAAAACCTATCAAGACAATCGAGAATTTGACCACCAAGGTGGACTTTATGAAATTTAATAATGATGCTCAAATACTGGCCATTTGTTCCCACATGAAGAAGAACAGTTTAAAGTTGATACACGTCCCATCATTTACTGTCTTTTCTAACTGGCCTCCAGCAAACAGCGCCATACATTATCCCCGTTGTTTGGATTTCAGTCCTGGTGGAGGTTTCATGGCCATGGGAAATGCTGCTGGAAAAGTTCTGTTATACAAGTTGCATCATTATGACCATGCATAGAGGAGATCTTAAACACTGGGATTCTTGATTCCCTTGATGTGATTTTCTTGCTGCATTTCATGAAGCTTAATTTTCTATGACTAGAAGGGCATTCAGCAACATATCATTTTTGTCTACCAGTTGTTCTCCTGATTGAGATTCCTAGGGAATTCGCAGACGGGGAATACATGTATTTTTGCAAAGAGCCGTATCTTTTGATCTGGCAAGGTAATTGACCAACCATCCAAGATTTCTGTGTTAGTATAATTTTCAGAATCATTTGATAATTGCAAGGTCATAGTTTTTTATAGCATCAACTGTTGCAGAAACTTTTTTATGTAGAACTTTCACTTGATGATAAATTTGTTATAAGCCTCAAATTTTTGGATAGATGTATCATTTCATGACAACATACCCTCCTCCCAATTGATGAATTCTGTTATTGCATGGTTGATTCGTTGCAAATGCCTTGGTTGTAACTGTTTTGTTATGCATGTGTTGGAGTTTTGGGTCGTGAATTTGCTCAATTTTGACAACAATTAAAGAATATCCTGCAATGCAAATGAGGAATTCGTGTAAAATATCCCTCACAGCTCACAAGAGCGGTCATTGGAATCACATGCACTGCACGAGATCAAGCATCTTTAACTTTTCTTTGCCGATCATGTATGCTGCTATACAGAAAAAAGAGAGATCGAGGCACCATGTCTGATCCAACGGGAACAGAAAACTCATGATACAAATTTTTATTACCTTTCAAAAGGAGTTGAATGAGTTCGGGTGTATATCAACCTTGTATTCAAAAATTGGATTTGAATTTATTCTCTCTTTTAAATTCTTCAATTAATCCAAAACAAATCGAACTCAATTATTAAAATGTTATTTATAATTATAAATTTATTGCTTCATATTGTTTTATTAGGGTATCTTAGAGAGCAAAATGAAAAGCCAACAGTAAAAAACTATTTTTTATGCCCTCTCTCTTTTTACTTTTAATCATTCATGTATAGATTATGGTGAATGAAAATCATTGTTTTTCTCGTGCAGGTTACTTTTTTTTTTTTTTAATAATCTTTCCAAGATTTATAGTTTTCAGATAAATTTTAATATCAAAGATTCATAACAATTAATTATTTCTAGATGTATCAAAAATAGTAAATTCAAGTTTTATCAGATTATATATATATATATATATGTATATATATATATATCTATCTATATATATATATATTATAAAACTCTTTCATCTCTACAACTTTTCTCAATATTTTTCTAAAAAAAACAAAAAATATATATAAAAGTAAAATAGGTTGTTAAAATACCTTTTTTCTAGGATTGTATATAAAAAAAGTTATATTTATACTATTTTTAAAGAGAACATCAGCATCATGATTGGATACGATAACTTTTTCATTACCTTACGAGAATATTACCGAAGGGCCAATTTTGACCATGTAAGATAATTAGTAGTGTAGATGGAATAAACGTGTATTTGAAAATACAGCACAAAATATTTTTAAAAATATTTTTTAATTAATTTTTTAAATGATATTTTTTTAAGTTTTTATTTATTTATTTTTTACATTGGTGCATAAAAATTATTAAAAAAATAGAAGTATTAATTTTATATTTTTTAAATAAAAAAATAAAATACACTTTTAAAAATCAAGTTAAACAACACTACCACTAATAACTGAAAATTTTTATAGTAACTTATAGGACGCCATTAGTTAGAGCTTAAGCTATTAACTACTATAACATATCATCATTTTATATAGATATTTTGAAGCTGTTTTGGAACGTAGTATATATTTTAACAAAAATTAATTTTTTTATTAAAAATAATTTTTTTAATATATTTTAAATTATTTTTATGTACTAATTTTAAAAATAATATTTTAAAAATAAAAATAATATTTTAATAAAAAAATACTTTATAAAATAACCATAACAACATTTCTAAACAATTATTTATAGCCCTTGTACTGTAACTCGTAGCATTATATAAGTTCTACCTCAAGTCGCTAACTAAAATGCCATGTCATTAGTCTATTTCAGCGGATCTACAAAAATCATTAATTATGTGCAAACTTTCTATTTAGAACAATTACTAATATGGAAAATTAAAAACAATCACTTTTCTAAATTGTCAAAATAATGTAACTATTTTTTTTTGTAGAAGGATTAACATTGATGCTGCTTGTAAATGAATCTGTCAATTAACTTTTTTTTTTTTTTCAAAACAAGCTTCAAGCTTCAAGCTTCAAGCTTAAAATATAATTACTCTAACTTGTTGTATATTAAAATATTGTCTCCTTATAACAAGGTAAATCAAAATTGATTCATTTAGAAAAGCAAGAAATTAGCAATATAAACAGAAAATGATGATTTTTATCTTTTATTTTTTATTTTCATAATAATAATAGAGTGATTATTATGATCAATTTGTTTTTAAAAATAATATTTATATTATATAATCCAGTTATATAAAATAAAATAAAAATGATATAAAAAAATGACTTTAAAATTATAAAAAAATCTTATAATCAAACTCAAAATTTCTTTTTAGTGCTTCATTTCAATAACTCAAAAAGCTTTTTCTAATCTTTTTATGTTGATGTACCCAGTAAAAATATAAAGTATTTTAAAAATCAATTCATAATAATTATATTAATTTAACTATTTAAAATTTATTTTCATTAATTTCCCAATATATATATAATTTGCTGACTTAAAATGACGACATGAACGTATTAATTAACTAATGACTTGTATTATTTAAATTTTAATGATGTTTTATCTGCTGCTCATTACGTATTGTTTTTTGTAATTTAAAAGCATTTTAATACAATTTTAATATATTAATATTAAAAATAATTATTTTAAAATAAAAAATAATTGGGAAAAAATCTTCTAAACATGCACTTATGTTGTGCTTGTTTTTGTGGTGGCAATGTTTTTTTAAAAAGTAATTTTTAAAATTTAAAATTTTTAAATTTTTTTAATATAACAATGTTAAAAATTAATTTATAAAACTAAAAAAATATAATTTTAAAATAAAAAATATTTTATAAAATAACTACCAAGACACTGCCTATGACCGGTTACCGAATACAGGATAAAAGAACAGGAGGAATAGAAGATGATCGAAGAAACAGCGTAATCTCCTTCTCTCCAAACTCAAACATAAGCACAAGTTGTTATAGTTCCCTGTTCTGTTTGGTGATTCGCGGCAGTCATGGAGGTCTCTTTTTCATTATCTACAACCTCCACCACCTATCTGCGTCCATCCACAGGTCTCTCTCTAACACCTTTTGTCTCCTTTTTGCGATCACGAAAAATTTTGAAAAAAAAACAGATTCTTGTATCAAACACAAAAAAATTGTGCTATTCCAAATTCGTGGTTAATTATAGCACGGGAAAAGCTTGATTTCTTCTAATTTTAAAATATCGAACGTGCAAATCCTCTCTAATGCTGTCGACATGTTTTAAGCGCAGGCGTGTGTTCGATTTCTATCTATTTTATGTTGTCTACGGAGTAAAAATGTTGTGATTTTGCAGAGGCATTGCTATTTAGAAGGATTAAACTTCACCCGGGGCTTCCAATTTCATTGAATATAAGAAATTCGCTGTCTTTGTTGACGCGACCTTGTTGCCTGGATCACAAAGTAAACTCTATAAAGGTTGCTTTTAAATTACTATTTTCTTCTGTCTTTTTGAACAAATTTTTTTTTCTGAAAAATTGAAAAAAGAAGCTTATGATTTTATAATGTTGATTTGTATTTCGTGATGTGTGGCATCAGGTCTTATGTAGTCAAAAGAGAGAGATTCCTGTTGTTGAGGCCGGGTATGACTAGTACACATTAGATCAATCATTCTTGTGGTTGAATTTGAAGTGAACAAACAATTTTTTTCTTATTAACCTTGCTTCTGCTGTGTTGACGAGTGGTTTTTTATTTTTATTTTTGTTTCTGTTTCATTTATAGTTCCATGGATGAGATATATGATGCTTTAGCTATACGGCTTCTTCCTACAGCACCAGCAGCGTCGAATCCTAATTTCAAGTAAGTTCTAGCCTCTTCAATGTTGGAATGTTGTTTATTTTGATATATTTGAACCTGATTGTACAAGATAGTTAAGAATATCAGTGGACTTTTTTTTTTTGGGGGGGGGGGGGGGGTGGGTGGGGGTTTGAATTTATGCGAAGAGCATCATTCTTTCTAGTCTTATTTTTGGTCATTCTGTATGCTAATTGCTATTCTGCTTTATTTTGTGACTAAAATGTATGCAGGCATATTGTGGCGTTGGCTGGTCCACCTGGTGCTGGAAAGAGCACTTTGGCTTCTGAAATAGTGCATCGTGTAAATAGGTTATGGCCACAAAAAGCTTCTTCATTTGATTTGCAAGTCAAGCCTTCAGATGTTGCTGCAGTTCTTCCCATGGATGGGTTTCATCTATATCGTTCCCAGCTTGATGCAATGGAGGTTAAGCTTGCTTCATGGTTGTTTACTTTAGTTATTGAAACCTTTTCAAATGTATTTCAGGGTACACTAATATTCTTGCATTTTAGAATCCAGAGGAAGCCCATGCCAGAAGAGGAGGTAAACTTGACTTTGTTTTGTTTTTTCTACATTCAAGCCCAGTGTTCAAGTATTGATTCTTGTGTTGATGAATCAGCTCCATGGACATTTTCCCCAACCCTACTGCTTAGATGTCTGGAGAAGTTGAGGAACGAGGTGAGTGGCCCTTGTTGTTGTAAACTTGAAATTTAACTTCTTTGGAAATGGTTAGTAGAGGATACCATATCTAGAAATGGTATGTGTTTCTGATTAATGATGAACTTTTCAGGGGTCAGTTTATGCACCATCTTTTGATCATGGTGTTGGAGATCCAGTAGAAGATGATATCTTTGTGAGTCTTCAGTAAGTAATCATATACTTTAACATGCAAAATCCTTTCGAAGGAAACTCTGATTTGTTTGCGTGGAAGGTTAAACACGTAGCCTATGCTTCATCTATGAATCCTATTTTCACACTCGTTGCAGGCATAAAGTGGTCATAGTTGAAGGAAATTATCTATTGTTGGAAGATGGGGCTTGGAAGGACGTGTCTTCAATGTTTGATGAGAAATGGTAAGTATTATAGTCTTGACAAGGCAATTTTTCTTCCTCTATCTTGTCGTGGAGCAGATATATAATGCTGAGAATTCATCAGTTTTTTTTCAAAAGTGTTATTTTGCCTAGTTTCTATACATCTGACAGGGCTGGACATGTAGCGACAATGTTGAGGGCTGTATCATGCTTAAGGACAACTATACACTCTTTTAAGTTTTGCTTCCAAGAGCTTTTATCACGTTATAATTGGTGCTATAAAATCTGTTTTATGAATATGCTCACTTGGAATGAGATGGAGAATGTTCCAGACTTCACTTAGAACCTTGTATATTTACATGGGATTATCCTCTCATGAAGTTGGCCATGTTAGAATATGGAGTTAAAAATTGTACAAGAAAATGAAGATCAATTCTCCAATTCAGATACATCACAGTATATACTGTTTATGTTTTCCTTTTACCCTGTGCGCCTTTTGAACTGTCAATCCTCTATATACTTTTATCTCGAGAAAAAAATTCTTTCAGCTCAATTCCATCATGGAAATCTCCAAACAGATTCAAATGGATTTAGGACCATTGGGCTCCGATGTAGTCTTGAGATCACTATTTGTTGTAACCCTGTTGTCCAATCTGGTTAAAATCATTTAAAGTTTGTACCGCTGTTGCAATTAGTAATTTTTCTGTTTCCTCTCCTTTGCTATTTTATGAAACCATACGTGAGCAATTGGCACTTAATTCTACAGGTTATGCTCTTTACAAAATGTCCAACTAGTTAACCTTTCTCCCCTTTTCAACTCCCCTTTTCTAACACTGTATTTTCTTTAAGGATAGAATTGTATAGGCTTATGAGCAGATGATATCTTTAGCTTAAATGTTTGAGGTTGGGTGAACTGTTTGCACCATCTTGAACCCGTGCCCCACCTTCTTAGAAAGCCTTTTCAATCTTTCTTCTGTATTGGGAACTTGAGTTTAAAACTTTCTGTGGTAACAGCCTGAGTAATTTGTACTGTGTTTTTGTTTTTTGAAGGTTTATTGATGTGGATATTGATACAGCAATGCAGCGAGTTCTAAAGAGACATATTTCAACAGGTATAGGCTCATCTCTTCTGTTTCTACTAGTTACTGCTTCTACAATTCTGCCGGTGAAAGGAAAGGAATCTTACGAGATTTAATGTTATGTCATCTAACAGGGAAGCCTCCAGATGTTGCTAAGTGGCGGGTAAGCCTTACTTTGTTGTCAGCTTCAAACTTCTCTTGCGTCTTCTCTTCTTTTTTTGTGGTGGCTGTTTTCACTACATCAGTCCTACTTTAGTGTAAATTCAATGTAGAATTACATTCATCTGCAGATAGAGTATAACGACCAGCCTAATGCAGAGCTCATTATGAAGTCGAAGAAAAATGCAGATTTAGTAATCAGGTCTATCGATTTCTGAAACTGTTTGACGCGATGACCTAATGGAGAAAGAGAGATGAGATCAGTTGAGTTTATCTGTTTTGCATTAACTTGATGGAAACTGAAAGAATGAATGAATAAAGTATATGGCATTTTTTTCTATTCCTTGCTTTTAATTTTTTTCACGTATGTATTATATTTGTTAGTTCAAGAACCGGACTGACCAAGTTATTCAGATGCAGTTTCTATAGAAGCAAGTCAATGCCTAGTTTCTCTTATAGTGTGTTCAGCCATCCTACACTGGAAATTATATTCTGGTTAATTAATCTGTTAACGCCAAGATTCGACTCATATTTCCTTACTTAAACAGTGTCATTGGTAAATTAGAAGAAATCTTTTTATTTGGATGCGAGAGTAAGTAGAATGCTTCCTCTTTTGATAAATTGTTCACCATTATCGAACTCATGTACAGATGCACTTGTACTGTTTGTTTTCATCGATCAAAAGCTGGGGGTGTTTGGGATTGTAGTATTTATTTTAAAAAAATATATTAAATTAACGTTTTTTTTATTTTTTAAAAATCAACATCAGCACCTTAAAAATTAAAATTATTTGAAATATTATTCGAGAACGTATCCATACACACACCATAGCAGAGACGGTATGCGAGCTAAACAAGAGGAACGATTAAGAAGCAAGGCAACACATAAATTGCATAGATAAATTATGGAAGTTTTGGTACAAGGTAGAAAAAAGTGCATTGTTTTTACATTCCTTGTCAATAATGAAACGAGTTCGGCTTTAGAGGGACAATCCTGATTCCTCATCCTCCTCGAGGGTGGCTGTGTAAGTAAAGTAGAGAGCCCAGATGAGAGCAAAAACACCCAACAGGATCCAAACAAGAAGGTTGTTACTCAAACCGAAGGGCAGTCCTGTTCCTTCAGTGGACATTCTCTCATCCACCAGAGCCAAGGCTGGGCTTGACATGGATGCAGCGCACACAGCTGCCATCAAAGATGCACTCATTCCCTTGCATTTTTCCTCCACGCTGGGCTTTCCCTCCATGGAACAGCTCACTCTTCCCTTCTTTGCCATTGCTGGCAAGCCTGGAACCATAAATTAAATAAAACAAAAAAGAATGTTGAATGCCCAGTCAAATGATGATAATCAACTCTGATCCGAGTTGATCAGAGTTGATTCCTATCAAATAGGTCTGGTGATTGCATCATTTTTTACTGAGAAAATCATAAACATTATTGTGAACAAAATAAGATGCAAACCACAGTAGTTTCACCCCACGACTCAGAAGCATGAAATTCAAGAGAGGAGGCAAATGGTCTTACCAAGAACAGGTGAGCATGAGACTCGAACTAATGGCTTGTGTACAAGAGCTGCACGGACGAGTGATGATGTAGTGGTGGTGCTGGCAGTGATGGTGGCCATCTTTCTTCAATTTGGAAGAAACTTAAGTCAGGACTGAGCACTGCTACAAAGGATACCGAAGCAGTCGTAGCAAAGTGTACCACAAGATTTTACAAACTAATATTATGTATCCAAACCATGAGTGTCCAACGCACCACATAACATGGATAGATAGGCCGCCCCTCCTTCGATATCCGCTATCCTCAGGAGTCCAACCAGCTTCTTCCACGTGTGACGTGATCCATTTACGAGGCCAGGCAAATTACCATAGGCGGTGACCACATGAACCGAGCCAGATTTTTCCGTGGTTAACGTCGTCGAGCCGGCTTCAAGTCCCATTATTCCATTCGTTTTAGCCGGTAAAAATTGTGGGACTTTTGATTCGGAGTAATTAATACTATTTTATTACTTAAGTTTTTATTTAAAAAAAGAAAGAAAATATAGAAAAGAAAAATGTCGTTCAAGGAATAATTAAAAATATACTATTAGTTATTTTCTGAATTATGTTTTTTGAAATAAATATCAATAGGATAGAAAAATCATAAATAAAAAAAAATTAGTTATTTTTTCTTCATTTTTGTGCTTGTTTTTTGGTTCAGAGGACATATAAAAATAATTAATAAAATATTACTAATTACTTCATAATTACCATAAAATTTTCTTTTATTATTGGTGGATAAGATCATGGTTGAACTTGAGCGAAGGTTTTCTTTTAAAAAATTCCTGGAATGAAGTAGGCAAGAATATTTTATTTTATTCAACCATTAGTTAAGAAAATAAAATTGTATCTGTAAAAAAAAAAATCCTTCAATTCTAATTATGTAAACATATTTATCAAATCCATAGGTTAGAGCCTTTATCTTCATCTAAATGGGAAATTACACACAAGCAAACTCACTTGAGACCACGACTCATCTGGATAACGTTGAAAGTCGACCACATGAAGAGCTGTCCGTCAGGAAACCATAGAGCATCCACAGAATAACGGCACAGAAACCCCCACGAATATACCAAAGAAAATTGTCATATTCTTTTCGGTTCTGGTGTTTGGATCTAAAAGAGAATATCTGAGTAGAGTTATGTACACAACAACTTGAAGCATTCGAACATGCCCCCGGGGACTTATTTGATATCAGCTTTTATCGCTTAGGCTCAGCTCCTAGAAGATTACTGCCGCATTCAAGACAAAATGTGTTGGAACTTTACAAAAGAAATTTGTGAAAGAATCAAGCGAACATGTCAAGTCCCTAGAACAATAAGTAAACCAACGATGCGTGAGGTAATAGTTTTGATTGGCATAATCTGATTTCATTTACTCGTGGATATTGCACTGTTGTAAGTAGGCATGGTCGTAGTTGATATGTTTGCTCCAGTAACTCTTGTACTTCCCAATACCAATATCCAGCCATGGTTTCATGACTCCATCGTAGTGTAACACCGCTGCCTGCTCAACACCGTCGTGTCCAACACCAGCCTCATGGCCAAGTCCGAGTTTATGCCATCTCCTGTCCAGAAAAACCGTACGGTTGTAGAAAGTGGCCCAACCTAAAGGCAAACTACCCGCTTTCCACAATTGCCTTGTGTAGCCCTGCGAAAAATAATGGGGCAAAACAAGCATTAAAATATGCAGGACAGTTATAGATTTGTGCAGGATAGTTATAGATTTATCCAAGCATATCACCAAGAGTGTGTCTGCCTGCATGTTTGCATGATGCATGCACATATGTTGCTAATGAATGAATTCATTGAACATCGGGTTTCCATTCATTAAGCCACTTTCCATAGCCACGAAAATGAATAAAACCATGCTTGCGGGAACCAAAAAGCCCTCTCACCTACCTTACCACAAAGTCTGGCCTCCAATAGAAGCGCATGCTATATTCTGTATTACATACTGATGCTTTTTTTTTTCTTATGAAAGGGAAGATCACATAGGTCAGGCCCTTCAGGCTCACCCCAAGTTAATGAACTGCTCCTAACCCATGGACTGGGTGAATCCATGGTATCTCAACATCGCAAGACTGGGAGTCGAACCCTTGGCAATCCATGGGACTAATACAAGCAGATGCTCGTTAATGCTCTACATGTGATCTCAAGACCAAGTTAATCAAAGCATAGAAAAATTGAGGGGTGTAAATATCTTTTGAAGTAGAACAACACTAAATCAGCACACATGGTTTTCAGATCAACAGAGATATCATAAATCCAGAATGCAAGCAAAGCAAATGGAACTATGAATGGGAGAAATTTATTTACCAGCTGCAAGTATTTACTGTAGAGAGCAGTTAATTTATGCCTTCTCCACTCTTGCAGGTCAAACAAATTCATTCCAAATGCCCATGTGCATGCCTTGGCATCAAACCTCTTAATCACAAATGGATCTGAGAAATTGATGAACTTATCCATCCGGCGAAATGAAGGTTCACCTTCACGGCACGTGTCCACTGCTCCAATGACTTTTCCTTTCATATTAATACTCCAAAGGCCAGCTAGATCCTTTTGCACTACCACATCATGGTCAAACAGAACCATCTTATTCAGCTGGGGGAAGACTTCTGGAAGATAGAAACGAAGATGGTTCAGTGCAGAAGTATATCTTGAATCACGGGAATTTAGTTGCTTCAATGTTGAATTGTAATTGGCGGACAACCCTTTGAAATCGACTAAGCTCTGGATCTGAATTGTAGCTTTGCCAGGAGGATTCAATAAGAACCACATTGAGATTGTTGGGAGATTGAGAGAATCAGTCACTATGTGAAAAACAATTTTCTCTGGCTCCTGTCAGTAGTTAAAGCAATAAAGTCATCAGCATTGTTTCTCAGGTCAAGTAGAAGTAAGCCATGGCCCAATACTCATTTTGAAAAACTTTTTTCCACAAGTATCTAACCCAACCAACAGGGAAAGACATCAGTACCAGAGTCCTACTACCCTATTTAATGATATGTAATGGTATAAGGCCAAGAATTAAGACTGGTATATTTCAAAAAATAGTAGAAACGCTACAACTAGACAGCCAGATGACTCATGAAAAATAGCACGATTTTTTTCTTTTCTTAATGGCACAATGCTCACACAGCCAAAAGCTTGCTTATTGAATTTGCTAGAGTTTTTGACTTACAAAAGGTGTTGTTTCGACTCAGACAGAAGGTATAATATTATGGAAAATTCGATACACATGTTTGCAGACACTTTTTACTGTTGGAAAGAGAACAGGTTCGGTCTGCAAACAGGAGCCACTGACGGAGGCCTGTTTCCTTTATGGAGATGGCCCCGTAAATTTATTCCAATTATGCTTTTCTGTGTGAGCTATGCAAGTTATAATAACCTCACCAGAAGCCTGAAGCGAACTCTGCACACAAAGGCTAAAAACAATAATAACAGGGAAAAGGCAGTTTACCATGGCAGAGGAGACAGTGGAATTGACAACCACAGCACAGGCTAGAACATTATCAGAGAAAACAGCATAGTGATAAAGATCTGCATCATGCACCCTTTGTTGGTTAGGGAGCTGTCTTTCCTCAGGTGACAAGGCAAAATATTCAGCTGTCAACCGCATAGAAAGGCAGTGTAAGCCTTTTGGCGTAGTCCTTCCAGAAAGCTGAACAAGATATGTTGCTTGATTCTTCTGTGCTCGAACCTGTTCTTCAGCATTGTAAGTCATGGCACGGAGCTTCAAAGCCATGGCCGAGCAGTCCGGAAAAACACGACTGGCTTTTGATAAGGTAACCTCCAAGGATCTCTTTTTCTGTAGTGCACTGTAAATGAATGGATGTTCAGATTTTAAAACATTTTTTCCCTCTCCCAAATAAAAAAATCTGACATCATTTCATAATTCTACTACATGCACAAGCAATCATCAGATCTTATTTATGACTGCATATTTAAAGAATCAATGTCCAAAGAAAACATGTACTGGTGATGAAGATACCTCCTTGATAAATCTGAGTCCTTGTTGGCTGCACTAACAGCTCGTTCAGATTCTTTGATTCGCAATCTCAACTCTTTTACTAAGTGAGAGTTACTGCCTGGTGGTGTCATACTCAAGTATGCCTTCGCTCTAATCAGATCATCTTTCATCTGCTTTACCTTCTCATCAGTAAATATCCGGACTGGAGATCGCATGTTCTGATCATGTCGAATTGTTGTTTGATTGGACTGCCCCTGCAGCTAAAACCAGAAGATGTAATATGCAACATGCAATGGATGGTAAGAACAGCAGCCCATGCTTGTATCTCATATATGTTACAGAAATCAGAGTCACATCATCTCATATATGGTAAGAAACAGTGCCCTGACTTCCACTTCTGACTAACAATGATTTTGGTCTTGCAGGCCCAGAATCATTGTGAAGTATAGAATATTGACATGCACACTTACCTTTGCTTCTGACCTGGATGTTACTGTTTCCTGTGGAATCTGCCGGTTTTCTTCTCTACTTTCATGATTAGTTCCTGAAGATGGTTACAGATCAGGGACATGTTTACAATCAACAATAGATGGAATAGCAGTAAGGCTGAAAGAACACTTCTGAGCATTACTTTCCAAAGGAATTGACGTGTTTCCACCTCTTTGAGATCTCTTTGAACCTCGATCCATTTCTCCAATATTTCCATATTTCTTAAAATCATTGTTCTCTTCCGAAGTACTGTAACTAACTCTAGAACCCAGTTCCTTCTCATCATACACCACTAGTTTCGGCCCTTTCAAACCTTCACCTTCTTCCTAAATCACCATACACCCATGATGACACACATAAATAGCTAAAAAAACAAAAAACCAGAAGCAAGCAGTAAATTTAAAAACAAAACCATTAAAAAAAAATAAACATGAAACTACCTGCTCAATGGCATTAAGCTGTACAGAATCTCTCCTATATCTCTGCACCACACAAATAGAATCAATGTTAAATCTCTATTTACAAAACCCAAACTTATCAGTATAATTTGACTTAATAATATTTCAGGCGCCATGAGAAAATGTCACCAGTCAACAGATATTATAACTAATTGTACTAATATTCGCACTTAAACTTAGTTGTTTGATTCATTTGAAGTAAATTTTCATTGATCCATACCCTTTCCCTTCCACGAATTTCTCACCAACCAAACAGAATGAAAACTGAAAATCAAGATAAAACAGAAACTTCTTACCAAAGTTGATAAATCCGAGATCAACTCTTTCCGCCCTGCCACAACAAATCCACACGAAGAATTGATCAAAAACATCTATAATCAATGAAATCACAACATCCAAACCACGAGTCTACTAATGTAGATTGTCAGTAAAAATATCAATAGATTCCATCAATCATCAGTAACATTTCTATCCTCAGTGAATTTCCCATTTCCTTATCAACATGATTTGAATGTTTAACAACCACAAACAGAAAAGTGAATAAAGATTTTACCTATAGAAACGAAAAGGATGGGAGCCAAGACAGTTAAACAGAGCAAAGAGAGTAAGAAAATCCTCTGCCACCGTCGAAATTTCTTCATTTTATATTTAATTAAAAAAATAAATCCTCACTATTTTTAGGGTTTTATTGAATCGAAATCAATCATTCTCCAAAAAGCACATTTCATAGACCCATCAAATCAGCACAGATTCTATTCTTCAACAACGAGCAATGAAAAAAGAAGAAAGAAGAACAAAGCTAGGGTTTCAGGCTTTCTTTTTTTGGTGCTGTGTTTATCACGGGGAAATATATAGAGAGAGAGGGGGGGGGGGGGGTGGGGAGTGGGTTAGTTTTAAAGAGCTTGATGCTCCATGCCTGCCTCCCTGTGAGGGTGAGGGTTTATTTTTTATTTTTAAAATTTTTTTAACTATATTTTTTGGTCAATTTTGGAATTTGCCAGATAGTGTACATATTTATATACTTTCGGGGGTTGTGCTTTGAGATTCGAGACGCGAAAACGACGATGAGTGACAGGTAATGGTAGCCTAGGGTGGGGCATATGAAACTAATGACGAGGAGTAAGATCATTCGTCGTTGATCTCCGAGCGACTGTCTTTGGGTCCAATCAGATTCTTTTGGACCCCCGAGTTTTAAATCGTGGAAACATTTAAAAAATAAATAAAAGTGACTGATCTCAGCAGCTTTCAGGTGTGAATCTTGCTTACATTACCTGCACTAAGGGACACGGCAATGATTGCTCCGATACAGTTAAAATCGACCTGGTGTGCTACGTGGCAAGCAATGGACTGCATGATCTTTTTGGGTGGGCTGATAAGCTGTTAGTGTTGGGTTTTAGTCCAGGTTGCAATGATGTAGTAAACAAGTGTTGCAATTTGTGACATTCTCCATTGAATTTTAGTGGCAGAGATCGGTTTCTTTCGATGGTATTGAGATCACAACACACGATGACCTCTTGATTAGCTTTAAATTATTAAGTTAGGTGAGCCTGGTTTATAATTTATTTTAGAGGTTGTTTTTAAGTCTGGTAGCTTGTTTTTTTTTTAAGATTTTTTTATTAAAAAATATTTTTTAAAATTTATTTTTAATATCAGTATAATAAAATTATAAAAAAATAATTTTAAACAAAAATAATTTAATTTTTTATAAACTTTCACTTAGAACACACTTCCATCCAAGTAAGTGGTACATGTCAAATTCATTGACAAGTGACATTTCAAGTTAGGTGAAATTGGTGCATAAAATCAGTCTTTTTTTTCTTCTACCAAGAAGCATCTTTTTCTCGATAATTATGATGATTATTGGTTGTTACTTTGCTTATTTTAGAATTAATGATATGCAAGTTTAGGCTAATTTATTTTAAGTTTTACTGATCTAGTAACAAAAAAAATAATAAAAGATCTTAAATTTATGATGCAAATTGAAACCATGCAAGAAAGATAACAATCACAAAAACACAAAATTTTAAAAAATATATATCACATAGAAATACTAATTGACATTTTTATTATTATATATCTCTTTTTAAAAAGAAATTTATAATTTCTTAAATAAACTCGATAATTAGTATGAATAAACTAAAAATTTTGAAATTAATGGAAAAGTAAAAGATAAAGATGTTATATCGGTATCAATTTAATGAATATCATTGATCTCTGTCCTCTGCTTGGTGAACAACCATTCAAGTCCCATTTTATTTATTTTTTTCTTTATCTCTTTGATACTTTCCATTTATTTTATTGAATTTTTTCCCCTCTAATCCACCAATTCTTCTCTTTTTTATAAGCTTTAAATTCTCTCAAATTATAGAAATAACCTCCTTATATTAACTAAACACTCCTTTTAATCTTTTAACCTAAATGTTTTTCTGAGATGTTTAAAGAATTTTTTAAGAAAATAGAAGGATTTCCCTCTCATTCTTTAAATCAAAAAGTCAACTGTTTTGAAAGCCAAGTGAGGTATTTGTATTATTTTCAGGATTTCATAATTACTATATTGCCATTAAAATTTAATTTGGTGTTTTTTGTTTAATTAAACATCTTATCTCTATCCATTTTAATCATTAACCGTGTTTAAAAGTTGAATCCATAAAATTTCAATTTTAGTTATTTCCCATCACCTTAATTATTTAATATTTTTTTAATCAGGGATTTACAGTTTTACTCGGAATGAAAGGTTGATTAAGCTTGTTTTTTTAATTAAGAAACAAATAAAGGAAAAGGATCCTTAATTTTCCCATGTGTTTTATACAATTCTCTTAATCATGTTTTTTTTTCCTCCTTATTCTTTAAAAAACCTAACTACAAATTCCCTCTCAATTTTTACTGTTTTATTTTAAAATATCAATTTACTTTATTTATTGTTTTATTATAGATTAAACGTGTGTTATTCTTTTTTCTTGCGATTATACGTCTAATATTGCTTGATAGGTGACTCTGTTGCCGAAAATAATTATTTCCGTTTTTTTCTTCAAAACATCTTTGGCAGTATAAAAAACACTAAATTTATCAATTATAATAATAATAGTAAGACAAAGAATCAGAAGAAAAGATTGCACAATAAAATAAACTTGATTTTTTTATAACAATGATAAATTATAAAATTACACAACTGAAAAGATTTTTTTGGGTATGCCACACAAAGTAATAAATCTCACGCCATATGAATACGAAGTTAATTATAATTTAGTCCTCGCTCTATAAAAAAGAATCAAGTAATTTCTTATTTGATGTTGGCTACCTTTAATTTAGTTTTTTTTTTCAATAATATCTTTTGCATTTATATTTCCCATTTAACCTAATTCTCCTTCCCCCACTCACTTTTTTCAAGAAAACAAATTGGAAAAATGAAATTGATAAAAGAATTAAAATATAGTTTCTAAGCTTATATAGATTAATTAATTATTTTTATTAAATCACAAAGACTAAAAGTCAGAGAAAAACTTTAATGCTGGCTTCTCCATGGCTGCTGATAGATTGGATTGTAATTGGACTATAATATATATATATATATATATATATATATATATTAATGTAGGATAAAAAATATTTTTTATATAAATACTACAATTTAAAAGGAAAAGATAATATTTTTCAATAGAAGATAAAAAATATCTTAAAAAATCTTTTAAACTTTATTACTTATAATATTTATGAGTTGTTTATTGATTTTTTATTATAAAATTTTAAATATTTATTTTTAATTTTTTAGAATCAATTAAATATAAATCTGGATGTAATAACTATGATTGTGGGTGTTTAGTATTGCAGAAAACTATAAGAGAGTGTAGAAGTGTTTTCCAACGTTAAGAGTTGGGCTTCCCTTTTACATGTATCTTGAGTGTAAAAGGTGGAGTATGACTTGTTATTGAAGGGTGTTTAAGGATGTAGGGTGCTTGAGAGTGTAGTAATGAGTTGTTTTTTAAAGAATTTTTTTTATAAATAAATTAAAATGATATTTTTTTATTTTTAAAAAATATTTTTAATATTAGTATATTAAAAAAATTTAAAAATATAAAAAAATTAAATTTGAGCAAAAAAAAAAATGAAATTTCATGAAAGATATAGCTATCAGTTCTAACTTATACAAGTAATCCACAGGGAAAAGAAATCTCGTGCCTTTTGCTTGTAAAAACAACAACGTTTTCAAGGCCAGTAAACAGAGATAGCGTGGGATTTTTTAATGAATCGCGTGCCAAAACAGTCATGTTGAGGGGAAAAGCTGCAGTCTAGCTGAAGGTAAAAATCGACTATGCACACTTAACCATCTGGGCCATACCCAAATGGGTTGGGTTGCCAGCCGTTTGGATATGCGTATTTCGGTTAGTAATGATCGCCCAATTCCTCGACCCAGCAGATAACAATAGCCTCTCTATCTCGTATCCTCCAACATTCAGCATTGTTGATGAATCAAAAAACATTCAATTTGTTATTTTTTTATTTTGATATATTTTTTTAATTTATATTTTTTTAATTTTTTTAATATTAAAAAATTAAAAAATTAATTTTTTAATTGAATTCAAATCTAGGATTCCATGTATTGAATTACAAATTTAAAAAATTAAATTAGGTTAAGCGCCTGGAGTTTCTTAGTTTTTTTTATTTTATTTTCAAAGCAAACTAACCCAGCAAAATTTCTTTAACTAATACCTAAGAGTTTTTTTTTAATGATGGTTTTTCTGTCATAATGGATTTGATTGGGAGGAAATTTAGTATTTTAATAAAAATAAAATATAATTTAAAAATAAAAAATAGCTAGTATGTGTAACAGACAACCAACAAATGAAAACATTTGTGTCTTTTAGACAATGCGTGAGGTGACTAAACGTCATGACACCTTCTTCTAAGTTTTTTTTTTTTTATCCTTTGATGTTTTGAAAAATAAGTTTTATTATTTTCTACAATTTCCTTTCAATCAAGATATCTCAGTTTTACAGCCTTAGCAACATATTTGACCAGTCAATCCAAGTATTTCTTTGGGAATTTTTTTTAATAATATTTTTTTCATTTCATTCTTTAATATTAGACTAAGTTTCATCATAATTTTGTTTTTTATTTTATCAGATTATCATATTTTCATGATCTGACTCATGAAATTTGATATACTTACCTTAGTTCGCGAGTATTTAATTTTTTTTTAGCTTATTTTTGTTGACTTTTTCCCGATTGTTTACATTTATATTGTTAGGGATTAATTATCAATTTTTTTTTCAATTTATTTTCTATGAAAATAGCCTAACCTCGTGACTTGAGTTACAAATTTACATGCTAGTTTGGGTTGACTTGAGACACTTTATTTGTTTTTGTTTTTTATTTTGTTATTAAACATTAGATTATTTTGAAATTCAACTTCATTATTATTATTATTATTATTTTGACAATTGCTCTTTTCCTTCTAGTTATCATCATCACTTTTTTTTTTAAAAAAAAACTCATTCTATTTACCATGTTGTTTTTTCTATAATATAATTAAATTAACAAAGATTGTTTTTTAAAAAACACACTAGCAACATCCAAGCATCATTTTTTCATGTTATAAAAAAATCATCCCACCCCTAGCAAATCACAAGACACCCTATCCAGGATATGATTAAGAGCAGTCATATAAAGATCTAATTGTAAAAACTTTTATCATAAGAAATAAACTATATTTTAAAAAAATACAAGGATAAAAAACTTTCAAATAAGAACTAATTTGTAAATAAAAATAAAATATAAAGACTAGGTATTTTTTTCAAAAAATCCAAACACCAAAATAAAAATTTATATATAAAAAAACCTCTATTACATTGCAAAGAATACTAGTGATAAGTAAAGAAAGTAAAACATCAAATTTTTTTATTTTTTCATTTGTTTTACATTATATATTTTTTTATTAATATGGATGGTTTTGATCATTTTTATATATATTCCAATTAATTTTATAAATTTTAAAATTAATAATTATATAATTCTGATATTTATAAACTTGAATAGTTGAAAATAACTTTGCAGTTCAAATTGCATTTCATTTATTTTATATCATACATGTCGTCACAATTTGATGACCATGCTACCACTCCCGTAGCAGAGCATTAAATTCCTTCGTTTTCACGTTCCATCATTTGTGATGTGATTGCTCGTGTAGAAGAGAAAGTTGCTTAAGGAGGTTGAACAACTTCGCCGCAAGGTATCTGTTTAGGTGTGAATAATTAAGCACATAACAGGCTATGCCTATTTTCTTTGAAAGTGATCAAGTAAACCCTAATACCAGATATTAACTTGTTGAAATTTATTTTTGCTATTTATCTAAATTATGATTTATTTATTTTTCTCACATATAGACGTCGTGGGAAATGCATTTCAGACAGCAATGCGTCGCATCGAGACAGTTACTTGAAGTTAGCTGCTGATCAGAGCACAAGTTGTTGAGTTTCGCAGGGTTATAAATTATAGTATGATATACAAGTCCATTTTCTATCCCTGCAGGGCACAGATTTGCTGTTAGAAATTAAGCATTCAGTTCCCCATATAGGATGAACTCGGATGCCTTCTTGTTGACAATGACCATATGGCAGACCCTTTCGTCTCAAGAAGGTTAGCTGGCCCGTGATCTTTGCCAGTTAGTGGATCTGGCGCTCCCAATCCATGCCTGGCATCTCTTTCATCCCCCCGGGCTTGTTACGTAGACAGGTGGTGCGTAGAACAAATTGACAGTGGTCAGCAGCACCATACTCCATAATTCACAGCTCAACATTTCTTCTTTTTATAAGGTCTATTGCATATAAAATGCAGCAGATAGGGCTCAGGGGAGTCTTAGACTCCTAGGGTTGAAGAGAGTCAGCAGATATTATATATTGTAAACATAGTCGATGGCTAAAAGTCAAATGTAGCTTAAATAGGCTGCTTTAAACAACCAAAAGCAAGATTGAAAAGCAATAAATTACCAATAAATCTGCAAATAATCAAAACCTAAACAGTACTGAGGAAAGAGATAAATAGAAAAGTTATAATCCCCCAAGAACAGCAATTTGGATCGGTTCTGTAGGTCTGGTTGGCAGAAGGGCTCCAAAATGAGTTTTCGGGGTGGATTTTCCGATCAACCACGCCGTGGATTTCGACCTTAAAAACAGCTCCAGGTGGTTTTTCCGATCAACCACGCCGTGGATTTCCAAATAAGCTTTTCGAATTGATATGATTTGCACCGTCATTGAGATGAAAAATAACGACACATTAAAAGACCATTGTACGTTTATCATTTCCAACTGTCTTCGATGTTAATCTTATCCATGAATTCATGTAGTTGTACCAAATCAATCATGTAACAGTAGCAGCAACATCAGAGCTCTGTAACTTTGTCTGTCTATGCGTACTCCTTGGTAGCTGCGTTATTTTATTTTATTTTAAAAAAAAATTATATATAGACAGACAAATTGAAGGATATATTGAAAAAAAGGGGAATTAGGTTTTGTTAATGCGTGGAAAACATGATCGGACCTCTTCTAATTAGCCATGAAATTTAGGAAGAAAGTGGGATTCATAGTTCTGGCTGTCCCGCCTTCCAGAACGTACACTTCATGGCGGTGTATGATAGGTAGGTATGGTTCAATTTATTATGTGTAACAAGTTAGCAACAAATACTATGGCAGGCTACAGGGACCGATTGATTGGGGCTCCATGAACTGCATTCGTGGACCTCTGTCAGACTGACTCACTATTTATATATATATATATATTTTAATTAATTTTTTAAAATTTTAAAATTAATAATTATATAAACTTTTAATAACACTAAATTTTTTAATTTTTAAAAATAAATTTATAACTTAACAACTTTAAGTTACAACTATCACCCACTACTAGTAAACACACATGCTAGCCACCTAGGCAATTGTACTGAGTTGATATAACCTGGTCTTCACGTTGCCGAAGTCTGATATGTAAGTACTGAAAGTAAATGGGTCGGAAGCTGGAATTATAACACGTGGCTGATTCTCATTGAAGAGACTTAACCACCTCTCATTCGATGAACATTTAAAATTTTTAAGTGTTGGTTAGAAAGTGGTTTAAAAAAATTGTATTAAAAAATTTTGTATGTATGTTTATTGTTAAAAAAATTAATTAATAAAGAATTTTATTCAGAATTTTTTTTTGTGTTTCTAAGAAAAAAATTTTATTTTTTAGTCATGTCAAATATATTCGTTAATTTTTTAATCTTTATTTATTTTTTATTTGTAATATTTGATTTTTATTTTTTATTGTATTGTTTTAATTATTTTTATTTTATTTTAAAAAATTTATAAAATTATATTTTTAAAAATTTTATCATTCTTTATTTTTTCTATCTCTTATATATAATATTCTTTCTTTTAATAAATTTGAAGAAAACAAAAGAAAATATTTTCTTTTGTGATACTATAAATTTTTTAAAAATAATTGAATTTTATAAAATAAATTTTATATAAAAACAAATTATAAAAAAAAACTATTTTTAAAAGAAGAAGAAGAAGAAAGTAGTCGGTTGAGATGCTATGCGTGAGATAATTAGTTAGTGAGCTTGTCTTTGCGTGGGAACTTGAGTTGGAAAAGTAGTTAAAGTTTGAAACAGCCACTCCATGAATCAACGACAAACTCTCTTTTCAAATTCAAATTCAAATTCCTAACTTTATATTGCTCTCCAAAGTATATTTTTTTATATATTCATACTATTTTGTGTGCTTGGAAAGTTCAAATTAATACTTTTTTAATATTTTATAATCTTGTTATGTTAATATAAAAAAATCTAAAAAAACTATTCAATGCATTTTAAAGGGAAAAGTATTTTTTTTTTAAATATAGTGCATAAGATAACAAACACACAATTAATCTTCGGGATGATCTTTGAACCTGCAATTCTTTTGATTGGAGTATGAGATTGCAAATATATTTTCAAGGGATGTAAAATCATATGTTCTGAAACAGTGGCTGAGTGGGCTCCAAAATCCTCTGTTACACGTTAATTTTCAACCAGCCACTCCGCGTTCTCTTTTGACTTTCCGGTGCCAAATTGCAATATTTCCCTGCCCTTTTCCAAACTACTCTATTGTGAATTGAATACATTCCCTCCTTATTTATTAAAAAAAAAATGATGTGATTTTTTTAATGTTAAATTAGATTAGATTTCATCTTTTTAATTTTTTATAAAGTTAATATGATTTGTAGATTTGTAATAACTTAAGTTAATCTGATTTATAAGTGTGGTATGGTATTATTTTTTTAATTAACGTTATTTTTTATAATTTATTTTTTATATAGTTAAAAATATTTTAATAAAAAAAATTTTATTATTAAATTTTATGAAATAAAAAAAATTAAAAAACATGAGAAAATTATTATTCAACTATACCAATTGCATTGTAAATTACATTGTTTTGCTTCTTCTTCTTTTTTAACTTTCAGTTGTTCAATTTTTGTTATAGTTTTTTTATTTTTTATTTTTTTAATATTAAAGTAATTAAAAATTTAGTTTTGTATTTTTTATGTAAATTTAGGATGGTTTTGCGGGACTGCTAGGGCAACCTTGATTGTTCTAGTTTATAGGTTCGGAGAAGTATCTTTTTCTTATTCTTTTTTAATCTAATTTGATATTTTTTTATCATCCTTTTCTCATATGGTGAAGAAAAAAATATGATTCAAGAGAAAAATAAATTATTAAATTTTATAAGGTCCATGAATTTGTTCACATGTATGACTAATTAATCTAGTTTACGTGACTGGCAAGTTTAATTTTATTTTTTTAATTTTATTATTAGATATTGAGTTAATTATAGATTTAATTTCATAATTGATTTTATTTTATTTTTTATAATGTTATTGTGGTCTCAAGAAAACATCTTAATATTGAGTTAGTGTTTAATTTTGCGATCGTTTTTTTTCATCATATATTTAAATGAATAAAAATCTAAAAATAAATTATAATTTTGATGGAATTTATAGTTCGGTTCACAGGTTTAACTTGCTAGCTCAAGTTACTCGATCCATGTATTTGATGAGTTTACCCATCGACCAAATATGTTTGTCTGTTTTTACTTGATTTTTTTTATTTTATCATTTAATATTGAATTAGTTGGTAAATAAATTGCATGATTTATTTTTTGTTTATTTTCTATATAGTTTAACAACTCAAATTGCAAGATGACTGAAATCGATCTAATTTATCATTATCTTAACATTTTAAAAAAATTATCACTTTAAAATTATTTTAAAATTTAAACTATGTTTTTGTTATGGTCATCAAGATTTCATTTAAACTCATGAAATTTATTAATTTAAATTGGTTTAGTTATCATGTAGTTTAATTAAAGACTTATGTCAAATAAAAAACTAAGTTTAACTTGCTTAGTAAAATTTAATAATGTCATTAAAAAAATATTTTATATTTTTAATATTTTTTTATATTTAAAAATACTGGGCTAATAGAATAGTTACCATCTATCATCTCTAGCTGCTCTTTCCTTTTTAGACATCATCTTTTTTGGATGGAATTTCTTTCTAATGACTATTCATTTCTTACTTGCTTTCTTCCATGACTCCTAAATTCATGTATTAAAATTATTTTTTCTCTAAACACACAATGTCAATATAAAATTATATTTTTAAAATCATCTAAAAAAAATAATCTTAATTATCAAACAACATGTCTGACAATAATATTGATCATCGAAATAAATCACTGGCAGCAGCTTTTTGGACCAACATGCCGTGTTATTTAAGTTTCCAAACAACAACGAGCCACCATGGAAGAGTAACCCGCCGATCTTTTTTCCTTTTCTTTTTTATTCTTTTTTTTTTAATAAAAAAGTTAGAGTGGTAAAACCGTAAAAGAACTGTGAAACGACCATTTTCCTCCTAGTTAAATATTTTTCATGTGGGGATGCGTGGGATCCTGCTGTGCTTTAGCTAAATCACCAATGGATACCATTTCCTTCACATGTAAAAGCCCTTTGATTGAAACGTTGTCGTTATTTATATTGTCACGAATCGATCTTTCTTTCACACTGCAAAATATTTATTTGATTGTTAATTAATTAATAGCGATGGGAAATTGAATTAAATCCAACTGTTTCTGCAGTGTTGAATAATGGATGTAGATCCGGGTTGCTGACCTTGCTAACCTGCACTTGTGCGTACAATGGCACAACACCCTCGCAATTCTCGCTGTCGTTTACGCGAAACCCAACTCAAGCCGAGTACACACCTTCCTCGCCTACGCACCCCTGGCGCGCTCTATCCTGACTCCCCATCTCAAAACCAAGCAGATGAACTTGTCTAGCTGCAACAAGGTCAGTGTTTTTTTTTAAAAAAATAAAGCCTAATAGCCGTACTTGTGTGCCTTCACATTTAAAAAATCATTATTACCGTTGTTTCATTACATTAAGACTCATTATACAAGACGATAAATAAAAAACTATCTATTTCACCAGCCTTCTTTCGCAGATCATATGTAGACTTTTTTTAAGTGTTCTTTATAGTTTAAAAAAAATCAATAGCAAATTAGAAAGTTTATCCAAGTATGTATTTAAATTGAAATACATCAATGACTATATATGTTAAAAAAAAATATTAACAATAACTAAAAATAAAATTTAAAAAATCAAGAAACAAATATAAATCAAAATATTTAACATCACATATATGTTTATTTGTATTTATTATTTTTTATTCAAATAATATTTTGATTCAGTTAAGAAATAATAAAAATAGATACACATATAAATTGATTTAATAAAATAAAAAAATATTATGTAAAATTAATCGTATTAAGATATTTTTTTAAAATAAATATTTTTATTTTTTTAAATAAAGTTTATTTACATAAAATATAAAAAATATAGATGAGTTAGAAAATTCTTTTTAGAAATCAAACACATAAAAAGTAATTTTAAAACAATCTATAACCAAAAAGAGTTAAATTATCAAAACAAATCACAAATAAGTGATATTAATTGAAAAATATATATTTAAAAAATATTAATTAAAAAACAGTATTAAAAAAAAAGATATTATGATTTAATTAGTCAAACTATTATTTCGAGCTGCATACTCAAACAATTTAAAAAACATTTTAAAAAATTTATACTTCAAAACCCCCCCCCCCTCTCTATATATATCCACACCCACACTAAATAATAATAATAAAAATAAAAAAGTGCCAAGAAAAGAACTTAGTGTGGGTAGCCACGGTCTATCCACATATATTTTTTATATTTTTTTAATATTAATAGATAAAAAAATAGGATATTATATCTTTTATTAAAAAAATTAATTTTTAAACTATTTCACTCTTAATAACCCCACCAACACTCTAAATACCTATAAATAAACTCATTAATAAAAAAACTCAAGAAAATTTAAAAACCTAGAATCAAATCAAGTTAAATTTATCTTTACTAATATAAATTTGTTTTTTTAATATAATATCAAGACTCTAACACAACCATCAAATTTATTTCATAACATGAAACATGTGCAAAAAAATTAATTTTAATGGTAAAAAATGGTTTGAATAATAACTTTTATTTTTTATGTTAAAATTCAACCAATTTTCTTTTCCAATTAGAGATTGAAAACTAGCATAAATGTTCCTTTTATATTAAAAGTAAATATTTAAATTTTAAAAATATTTAAACTGTATAAATTATATTATTTTTAAATATCAAGGATTTAGTATATTTTTCATGAAATTTCTAAGATGCCGTCAATGTTTGACTTTTATTTATTTATTTTAATCTCTTTTTTTCTAATATCACAATTGCTTAAAAGATTAAAAGCGATTAATATTTAATTAGAATTAAATTACCTAAAATAAAATTTTAAAGATTAAAATAAATAATTAAAAACAAGCGGTAAGTTTCGTATTGTTTCAGGAGCATGTTAACAGTGCCCATCTACAGTGAAGAACCCGCACCTTTACTGTTTTCTATTATCATGGAAAATAATATAAAAAACAATAATTAATTAAAATAAGCAGGTTCACGCTCTATTTCTTTAATAAATAAATAAATACATGATTCATTTAATGTTATTAGAACCCTACTCGTCCCGGTCAACTTGGGCTCGAACGAATTGCCTTTAATGCAAGCCGAGTCTAAAAAAAATTAATTTGAAACTAATTTCACTTGATCTACTAACTCAATGAGTTAATTTATGATTCTTTTGATTTTTTTTTTAATTTTAATATAACATTGTTTTAACGAAGATTTTTGTCTGTAAAACAAGTGATACAAGCCTACATCGAGTCCACTCATCATGCTATTTTTCAACAAGATCTAGACGGGTTATATGTATATACAAACATCCTTTTGTCAAAATTTCAAGTTCAAAATCGATCCACCGAAACCACACGAGCATTCGGCACAAATCAACATTATAACCCAAATGTTATGATATCTAACCCTGCCTTGTGTTTAATAATAATATTTATTCTCTGCGTCAATTAAATCACAAAAGCAAAGAGAAACCTCTCCCTACTACTGGCGTCTCCACCGATCAACAGAACAATCTCATGCAGTTCTCTAATTGGTATGGTAGCTCTCTTCTATATTTATCGTTCTTATTCTATGGTTGAATGCAGATATAGAGAGATGGACGTGAATCAATTAAAGCAGGTTTACTGTGGGGTTGTTTCTCGCAGCTGGTAAAACATAGCATGCAGCGGCTGGATGTGGACGTGGAGGAAGGAAGGATTAGAAAGGAATTGAGAAAGTTTTGATGGGAAATCAGAATCATCAGCATCAGGTGGTGAAAGTGAGGAGAGAAACGATTGAAGCATGCATGACATGTCCTCTCTGCAATAAGTTACTTAGAGATGCCACTACCATATCTGAATGTCTACATACGTGTCAGTCTCTCCTCTATCCATTTGATTGTTCTTTTGCCTTAATCTGGGTCATTACTAGGTTTATCTGGATTTGTTATCTTGGTTTTGTCCTTGCTTTGACTTGGTAGTTCTGTAATTGTGTTTAAAGAATGTGGGCATTTAGTACTTCCCTCTGCACCAGGATCTTTGATGATATCTATCCCTTTCTAGTTAGATTCCTTGCTTGATGAAATTAAAGTTGAATGTTGAATGTTGGGCATAATTTTGTTAATTGGAAAGTCTTTAACTCTCTTTTCCAATCTAATCTTAACTTTCTGTCTGGCTAGCCGCTGCTACTTGGTGGAGTAGTTTATCTGTTACAATGTAATCCTCTCAAGTTCAAAAGTTAGATTAATCCAGTTTATGTATTTTCTATTGTTTATGCGAGATTAGATTTTGCTGAAGATTATTGTTTTTGAGTTTGTCAAGTCGGTGGATGAAAAATCTCTAATATATTTTTGTTTTTATTTCATTTTTCAAACTTCATCCAGTCTGCAGGAAGTGTATATATCAGAGGATATCAGATGAAGGACTAGATAGCTGCCCCATATGCAATATCAATCTGGGTTGCATTCCATTGGAAAAATTAAGGTAAGATTTTTGCTATTTCTATTTGGGGGAGATTGAGAGGATGCTTAGCTGATATATATGGACATACACACACTGCTATAAATGCAATTGCTATTTGAGATATCTGTTGAGGCAACAATAGTATTCTTATGTTCACTGAAAATACATGCTCATGCATAATGTAGTTACTTAGATTGTATTTACGAGTGTGGTTGCAATTGTTTTTCGTTTAGAAATGTATCAAAATAATATATATTTTTTTAAAATTATTTTTGACATCAACACATCAAAATGATCTAAAAACACAAAAAAAATATAAAAAATTTTCAATTTTTTTTAAAATGCTTTTGAAATGCAAAAACAAATAGATTTAGTTGTAGATTACTATAAAATTTTGGTAAAAAATTTAGGTTTTTTGTTGTTTGAGTCGTAACTAATTGATATGTATCACTGGCAATTGATAAACAGGCCAGATCACAATTTGCAAGATGTGAGGTCCAAGATTTTCCCATACAAAAGAAGAAAGGTAGAGGCACCTGAAGTTGTAGAATCAGTTACATTACCAGTTATAAGAAGAAAGGAGAGGTCACTCTCATCATTGGTAGTCAGCACCCCTAAAGTTTCCACACAGACTACCACAACAGGAAGAAGAACAAAACCTTTTCCAAGAAAGGCTGCTGCTTTACGAGGTTCAGGTTTTTCAATTGAGAAACCCATTAAAAAGGAACATGATCGTGCTGAAGATAGTCCAGAGAGTTCGAGTTCACCTGAAACTCCGAAAAAGTTCAATCAGAATACACAGCAGGTAATATTAGCCATTATAGTAGTTTCTACTTTGGTGGATGCCTAATATCATTCTAATTGACTGTTGATATAAACTCATTTTCATTTATGATATCTTGAGAAACGGTCCATTTTACTAAAAAGTCTCAGAACTGCTGTCTAACCATTGCAGAATTCTTCCTCTGCCGAACCTAGTCAACCTGCTCCTGATGATGAAGCAGAGAATGGGGCCGAACCAAGGGATGGGAAATCAGATCTCTGGCAACCTTTAAATTTTTTGGTGGAAGTTGCAAACAGAACCAAGTCATTCAAGTCTATTCCACAAGTTAATGATGCTAAATTAGAATCACGACCTGTCCGTGACAATGAACCTCAAGTGCATAAAATCAAATTCAAGGAGAACAAAGACAAATCAAAAGTAAAGGATGAAAAGAATAATATCGGTAATGTCTCTGAAGGAACAGTGGAACCAAAAAGGTTGCGCAGGATTCGTCGAAAAAAGGCAGCTTTTAATGACATTTCAGGCATTTCATCCCCAGCAATGCTGCACACCGCTGCTGCAAAGCAAGAAAGAAGAAGTGGCCCTGTTTGGTTTTCACTATTGGCTTCTGAAGAACAGTGAGAAACAACCCCAGCTTTTCAACTAGAGAAAACTTTCTGTACCAGGAGTCTAATGTGTTTGCATACTTAATGTTCTTTCATTGTGTTCATATAGTTCTTTCACTTTTTTTTTTTCCAGGGAAGGAGATGCACCCTTGCCACAAATTCCTTCTAGTTATTTAAGGCTAAAGTGAGTTTCTTTTGTCTTCACTGCATTCTTGTATGTACTCTTCATTGCATTTTCTGGATACTTTATTTTTCTTTGGCTATGAAGAATCCTACCTGCCTTTTTATTGCAAAGATATTACTCCAAGTTTCGGTGCTTGGTATCTAGGAGCACAATGAAATTTTTTTGCTTGAGTTATGCTGGTTATATGCTAGAACAACAGTCACTGCCTGAGAGAGTGAGATTAACCTTTAACCATGTTTAGGTTGGAGGCTTAGAGATGTAAAGATGTAGGGAAATCCTCAAACAATGTGCGATGAGGTGGTGTAGATTGTGAAAACAATGAAAACTCGAGTCATGACTTTTTGTAGATGCATCTGACTCATCTAAAGTCATCCTTTCTTTGTTACACAACCTTTTCCAGCCAGAGGTCTGGAGGTTGCAGTATGGAAAGTGCGAAGAGGGAAAACCTGTGGATCTATTCAATTCAGAGAGTGTATCTCAAGACATTTGCTACCAGTCCCAAAAGGGACAGGTTATCTAAATTGACCAACCATGCCTAATTTGATAGATTTTATGCGCATCTGAGCATATGTGAAGACCATTTCAGTCTGTAACTTACAGCTGAACCTGGTCACTATGCTGGTCTGCTCTCTGTCCTAACTGGTAGAAGGGGCTGCAAAGAACCTGATAAACAACTAGTTCCTACCAGAACTCAGGGTCCATTGTAGATATATTAATTGACAGGTTAATATGTTTCCTTTTATCTCTAGATGGATTGTTTAACAAGTTTTTTTCCGCATTCAAGCTAAGTAATAATCCTCCCTGAAACACCCTGGAGATATTTAATTGTAAGAACACTGTTTGAAATAAGAACAAAACCCCTTTTTCTGGTGAATGAAGTGAAGCAATTAACTAATTCCAGAAGACGTGTTACACTTATTTTGCTCTATGGCAGGGATGGAAACGTACCTGTTTCTTTCATCCAGAAGTACTTGGTGAAGAAGCTAGACCTCACTAGTGAAGTTGAGGTGAGATGTGTTGACAAACATTATGTTCAGATCATTTTTAGCTAGGGTTAACAAAAATAACCCGCAACATTTTAGTGTTAAGCATGTTTTTTTTAATGCATTTACAAAGAGTCTTTGACCTTGGAAAACCATGTTATTATGTTCCTGCACACTAGTTTTGTCATGTTACAACGATTGAAGTAAGTGCATCTCCTGCTCTTTTATTTATATCTTCTTATTACCTTTTGAGCCCTGCACCTGTCATTAACACACATTACTCATGAACCGATCTCATTACTCATGTCTTCTAAGTCTGATTTCCTGTTGAAATTTGATTTTGCATTTGTTCCTGCAATAATGTGACTATGAATCGGAGATTGTTTCTATCTCAGGAAATCAAATGTTTTGGATTTATTCTTCCATTAGTAAAGGGTGAACTAAGTATTTGTTTAAATCACGAGGAAGTATTTTCAATTAAGCAGTAGACCCTATAGTAATTTCATTATCAATTTGCCTCATGATTTCAATATAGAAATACGCGTGTCCGTTTCTCATTCTTGTTACTCCACTGTTTGGTATTCTTGCAGGTTGAAATCAGATGCATGGGAAGACCAGTTATCCCTACATTACTATTGTGTAATTTAGTTGATCAGTGGCTCCAGGCAGCACCAAAGCTAGAACAGGTACCAGTGTCTGCTGGTTCCTCGGCAAAGGATTTTGTGATGGTGCTGGCCTATGCTCGAAAGGTCCCAAACCCATAACAATGCTCCTCTTCAATAATGTCCATACGATTCTCTGAACCCCATGGCAACAAAGTGAGGTTTCTCCTAGGCTTGTACACCACGAGCATGTCTCTCATGACTTGTTCTTCCACGATATTTGCGGTGCCTTTGCTGTAACCACAACAGGCTGCTACAGGGAACAGTGGACGGAAAGAAATTCTTTGATTCATGGTTATATAAATGCAGGGTAATCCGCACAGTAGTGTGGCATGACCTGCTGTTAGCCGACTGTGATGAGGTGCAAGTTCACGGGTGTTCTTTCAGTTATTGTATGATTATATACCACCTAGTGCAAAACTTTCTATTGGGACCATCCCCTTTTTCTTGTATGCATATTGCACGATTTACATGCTAGAAGATGAACTATTTGCTCAATAAGACTTTCGTTCCCGTCATTTTCTGTGGTTAAAGTTGGATCTGCCTCGTTGACTGCCCTCCACAATAGAAGGTTTTAGATTTGGTGCCTTTTTTCTCTGTTGAGTTGAGATCTTAGTTTTGCCCCTACGTGACATGCTGTGTTTTTTTTTTTTTTTAAATTTTATTTCTGATCATCTTGACATGAGTTTTTGCACTACCCAGCTGAGTATTGGTGGCTGCCGCTCTCTCGAACGCAAAGCGTCCCATTTTAGACTGTTCCGGGCCTCATTCTCTTTAATCATCGAGTAGATGGGCCGCCCTGTCCTCGTGTCCCCTCGGTCAGTTTGCTATTTAGCGTCCTCTATACGGCAAGAGAAAAGATAAAAAGAACATGAATCTCTTTGGGTTAGCTTTGGTATCATGAGACTTGACTTAGTCCATCAATAAATTATTTTCTTGCAAGACATCAATAATAAATTATTATTATTATTATTAGCTTTAGAGGAGTCAATGTTCCCCTGAAATTTTCATTAAAGTGTTTTTATAGGAATTAAAATTTTAGAGATTGAAATTTATTATTTATTTTAGTTTTTTTATATTATTAAATAAAAAACAATCTAGTGTATTGTAAATAAAAAATAGTTATAAAAATATATAATTATTATAAATTAAATTTCATAATTTATTTTAATTTATTTTATATATAATTATCATGATCTTAAAAAAACATATTGGTATTGAGTTAATGCTCGGTTTCTTGAAAATCTATTTTTTTATCATGTTATTAAATGAAATATAATTATATAAAAATATAATTATTGAGAATTAAGATTCATGATTTATTTTAAAAAAAATTATCATGGTTTTAAAAAAACATCTCAATGTTCAATTGATATTTGATCTTGAAATTATTTATTTTTATTATATAATTAAATAAAATTATTTTTTAAAAATAAAATTATTAAATTTAATGAAGTTCATGACCTAAGTTACGGGTTAACCTAGATTGACTCGAGTTAATTCAATATATTATCTTAGTATTTTTTTTAAAAATATCATATTGAAAATATCTATAAATCTTAACCATGTTTTTATTAGTTGTTTGAGTTTTTTTAACTTATTAAGTTAATTAAATTATGTTAAGATAACTTTTATATAATTTAATTTGAAACTTGAGCTAGAAAAAAAATATAATAAAAAAATTTTATATTCAAACAATGAGTTCAATTTAATGATTTTTTTTAGAATTTCCCTTAATATTGGCATTATTGGTTTTTTCTCCTGATTCCTTAGCTAAGTTTTCGTGTAACAGTTCACTTGCTTGGTGCACTGTTGGTTTAAAAGAGCAGAAAAGCTTCTATTTTCTTTCTATATTTTGAATTCGAAATAATGCCATCTCACGAGGGGCAGAAAAACACACCACATGGATCCCGTTATTAGTGAGAGCACCAAACCATCAGCTTTCTTTCTATCATTTCAAGATCTCTCGCTCTCCATCAATCGAACATGTTGTGTTTTTTTTTTAAAAAAAAAATCTTTACTTTCAACAACTGATCGTATTTTATTAAGATTTCTTTTTTTATACAAACCGTTTAATGAATAGCATATGTCCAAAATATAATCCAAATATACCTACGAATATAATCCTTGCAACAAGGATGTCTGCTGTACTGTACAATGCAATCAAAGCTTCGGACACAAGGATGTCTAGTGTACAATACAGCCACACAAGTTCTTACAAGCAGACTGCCAAAAACATTTGCTTGCACAACATATCATGACGTTAATTTAAACGAAAATATAATATGCATGAACTCATCCTAAACCTTCAAATTTCATCTTTGCAAGAGTGAAATTTCAACGGTACAAGCTGTAGTAGCCATAGGCTTCCGGCCAGCTATCCAAACTCTAAACAAAACCAGCAGTCCACTCAGTATGATGGGACAAAAGGAAACTAAGCAGACAAATGCTGTGAAGATTATGGATTCTGATAACCTCTACGGTGGATTGCAAGTTGCATAACTTGGCCAGCATATTACATGGAAATAGAGAACGCGATGATTGAAGGATTATAAGATAGTCTGAGGTTGCATGACTGCAGCTACAGAGGTACCTTCACCATGGATTTTACTCCATGTTCGAAATCCCGAGGTATCTTCAATTGTATTGTACACGAAATGAATCAATTTTATAGGAAAGGATTTTGTGAACAGCCAAATAATCTACCTTTATTACTTTCTAAAAAGACAGATATGACACGCAAGACCTTGTAAATATCAAATAAACAATAAAAAAAAATCACTAAGCAATAACATTCTTGAATTAAGGCTACAAAGGCAATAACAACATGCACAGAAAATACATGAGAGACTCCGTGAAAAGATCATAAGCATAAGCAGTTATTATGGTTAACGTACTTCAAGCGATAACACCATTGAACCATCATTACTTGCAAAGGAAAATGACCTAACACACTCCCGGGACCCCATATAAATTGAAGCTTTTACGGAAACACTCCTCCAATCTGGCATATAACCAGATAGGAACCAAAAACTCTTCAAAAAACTACCGGGAAACTAGCTTTTAAAGTCACCAAAACAAGGATTGTGACAACAGGCAAGGCACTGATTTTGCATGGCCAGCGACAGCAATATTGTTAACTTTCCCTTGTCAATTTTTCAATTGAAAGACTTTTCCTCACATGGGGAAAATGCATTAGATCCACCTTTATAGGAAAATTCCGCCTTAATACTGATGATAAAATTCGAGAGACTGTACACCATATAGCTTATAAAGAAAGATTCATGCTTCTTAACACATGGGCAAACAACCATCTGGAACGTCTCTTTTCATGAATAAAGGAGGACAAAAGGAGACCGCTACGCGCTTATGCCACTTCTAAGGCCAAGAAAAGGGATATTCAGAGACAATCCCACCTTCCAACAATTTTTTTTTTAAAAGAAGACTCTTCCCAATCCTTCCACCAGCATTTATAAGTTCCAGATCCAGGTCTTCCGCCATGGCACCAAACTTGTAACCGTGTTATATCCGGATGCTTGTGTATCATAGCCAAGTTTACACAATAAGAAACAACACGAGCAATAACACCGATGAGCTAGTACCTCACTGGGGCTCTTGTACTACACGAGCTAGGGTTCCCGTTCAAGTCCCAGATTGATAAACACACACACCCCCTTGATCCAAATAAAAAACCATCGTTCATTTACTAATCTATGAATAATACATACTGAGCTGTCTTCAGTTTAACCTAATAAAATCGGTTCAAATTTAAGTGTACATAGATATATAATCAACTTATATCATCAATAGCAGTTGGAAAACAAACACAATAAAACGAAGAAATGAACACATTTTGCATTGGAATTCAAAGAAATCATTCATAAGAAGTACTACTGCTCCTTTCAAATAAGGCACAGAACACCATGTAGTAAACCATCTATTTTTCAACAAAAACCTATGCTGATTCACCACAACCACAACCACATTTACAACAAACTCATCTCATCAAAAAATAATACTTGCTAGCAAAAACTATGAAAAAATCGATTCAACTCAAGATTGGTCAACTAACCAGAGAGAAAATCAGCTGCTCCTGCCGAAACCAAATTCCACCTGACTTGTGCGTTTGAAATTAAATTCCGAAAGAAATCTTACTTTTAAACGCGAGTATAGCCAGCTCTCATAGGACTCCCCACAACAGAAAACAAGCCTTCATCAGCCAAGTCATGCCCATCCAAATACAAATTCTCAGTTCCCCTAAACGCAGCGTGTAATACAACAACAGCAACCCCAATCAAAACCGATACCAAGACATTTAACCAGACGTGAGTGAAAATCAAAGCAATAATAGTAACGACGGCAAGCAAACCAAGCACCACACGATCATCAATTGTACGATGGAAAATCTCCACTGGCTGGTCACGAAAGAAGTAGAGGAAAAACCAAGCAACAAAGACGACTAAGAAGACAATCATCGAGAGAGGGTGCCATAAGAGGCTTAAAAAGAGTATAAAGAGGATTATCATGGTGTAATTAACGCGAAAGTAGTAGAGGTTGCGTTTTACGCGGATTGTGGCTTCGCCGAAGGAGAGCGGAAGCGAGAAGGAGGAGAATTCAATCAATTCGCGCCATGGACGGCGCGTGGCGAAGAAGTTGGTTGTAGTATTGGCGGAGCGGGTGAGGAAGGTGGATGGAGCTGCGGCGGATGGGGGGGGATCGTACGGAGATGGAGCTCGATAAGAAGAAGTCATTGAGGAAATGATCGAGAGAGAGAGGGAGAGATTGGAGATCGATTCGCCGTTACAGAGAGTGGCAATCTTGTGGATCTCTACAACTGATCGGTACTATTCCTTTAGAGGGCATTTGGTTTTTCAATGGTTAGATATTTGTTGAGACAGAGTTCAGGGGCTAGTGAAGACGACGCCGTGTTAAGCAATAATGTGCGACGAGACAAAGCTCAACAAGGAAAGGAGCCAATTAGAAAGGTCAGCAAGGAATAGGGAGTAAATTGGGGACCCAATAATGAAGAGAAACGTTGTAAATCATTATAGAGAGGATTGCCATGTTTACGGGACTCCATTCCTTTGACCTCGCTTTGCTGTTTTTCATTTTTGTTTTTTTTTTCTTAAAAACAAAATTAAATAAATTTTAAGAGATAGAAAATTTAAAAAAATAATAGCTAAAAAACTAAATAAAAAGCAACATTACAAAAGTGGCCCAAATTTTACAACGTCCCAAGATCTAAAAATCCGGCTTCCAATTTTCTAGACAAATAACCAGGCAAATAAGTAAACTTCTGATTTGGAGTACATAAAGAAAAGATTCCGCCGGAATCACAGATTGCTAGCGTCAGCATGAAGAAAGGACGCATACAAATTTCACATATTTGGAGGCATGTCAAGAGCTTGTAGAATCTCTCTATGATGCCTGCAGTCAAGAGCACAATACGAGATATTCAACAGACGGCAATCATAAAAGGTTAAGCTGCAATCAAAGATATCAGAAAAATGGTTGCCCTCCACATATTAACTCTTTTTTTTTCCCAATACAAGCAAATTTTGTTGACCTTGGACTTGTCCTGTAATGTGCCGTGTTTGTTTGTTGTTCTGTTTGTTTACAATATTGAAAGAGTTGTGGGAAACCTCTTGGGCTTGTGGGACAAACTAAATTGATGAGAAACGGCTGAGTCTAGCAGACTGGCGTTTTGGGGCTGAAAATTTTGACGAGGAAATCAACCATGTGACTGTGACAATTAGTATACCTGAAAAGATCATTTAGCTGCCTGTTTCCTCGATCGAGCCGCATACCAGTAAGAAAAGATTCTGCTGCACGCTTGAAATCCTGAGAAGATGAATGGTCAGAGACGAATCATTTTTTACGGTGATTAAGAAAGACGGATGAAAGTGACGATCTACTTACTTTTGATAAATTCCAGGCAACTCCTTCAGCATAGTGTGCTTTTGGCAAGGAAGGCAGCACCATCTGGCTAGCGATAGCATCTCTCAAGGCAAGATCACCTTCATTCAAGTGAGCCCAGCACAAACTTCGATTGGTTAGAATAAATGCTTCTGCCAAAAACGTTTGACTAGATAAGAGCGCTGCTTCTGTGTCAAGAGCATGCAATTTCAACCAAAACGTTAAACAATTCAGATAAAAAAAAAAAAACAATAGTAATAGTAGAAGAACAGGAAGAAAGTTGTGGAGAAACATAGATTGAATCAGCAAAGCTCACCTCCGTATACCAACGGATGGCGTTAACATAATCCTTTCTCACGAATGCATCTTCTCCCTTAGATGTTAACAGAAAAAAAATGCTCCAATTTTCTGAGTTTCCTCTGTGAGAAGATTCAATAAAGCTTAGAATTTTGAATGCAACTAGAAATTAAGCACAGGAATATTAGCTCTTTATGCACAAGATAGATTATCGAGTCCAACCTTTCTTTCGAACTTTTCTGAGTTAACGCACTTCATAATTCCATAAAAGCTCCAGTCAGTAACTTTTGGAATAGGAAATGTAACTGGCAAGAGAATTCTGACATCCTCAATATGACCACCTAAGGCAGCAACTTCAACTGGTGTTAAACCAAGCTGTTTGACAGTCAATTGTATGCATTCAATTGAAATAAACATATGACAAAATTACTGAAACTCAATAAGAGGAAAAGAGCTCGCACACTATTTGTCAAATTTGGATCAGCTCCGGCATTCAGCAAGCATCTTATCACTTGTGTCTCCCCGTTAGAAGCTGCCACTTCTAAGGGTGTCATCCCAAGAAAGCAAGTGTTGGATCAGCTCTAGCCTAAATACAGAACAACGGAAAATGATGACGGAAAATTTTAAAACCTGAAAGCTATGGGATATGAAAATCAAGTCAGAATCATACCTGAAGCAATAGCTTTACACAGTCAAATGACGAAGCCAAAATGGATGCCACCAAGGGGGAATGAATTAAATCAAAAATCATGTTTGGCTGCAATATGTAAAAGAAATTATTCACTGGTAAACCAAAAGGAAAAATGAAGGGAAAAAGGAGAGAAATAACCCCCTGATAGATAAAGCAAAAAGGGAACGGGACAGCATCAGAAAATGTTTCAGCAAGATAGACAAGAACAGAAAATTGCATTGAAAAGCATGCAACAGGCTAACGTTTCCAGTTCATTAAAAACAATTAACCCATCTATTGTCTAGAAAGATTTAGGAGATATAGGGTATAGCAACTAGTAAAGCTTACATTGGCATGATTATCCAACAAGATTTTAACAGCTTTTTTCTGACCATGAATTGCAGCCCACTTCAATGGTGTGCCAGAATTAGCTTTTGCATCCACTTCAGCACCTTTCAAAATCAGCAGTAATAGTAATTTCTTCAACCCTGAAACAAAAAGAGTACATAACACAAACTAAAACTAATATATGGATCAAGCACAATTACCACAACTTAAGTAGCGTCTATCATCATTGAAAGACTTTCAAGGATGATAAATACATGGCAGCTATATATCAAATGGCGACTACAATGATACTTCAAAACCACACAGAACAGAAAGGTTATAATGTAAAAAATAAAACATAAAAGCACAAAGAACTAGTCCACAACTATCAACTTCGAAGTGAAACTTGTACACAACCTGACTTTGCAGCGTAATGGAGAGGAGTGAGTCCGCTGTCGGTTGCTGCATTCGGGTTTGCCCCACTGTCAAGAAGATGAACTGCGGTTGGATAACGATCTGCTGTGATAGAATTGTGCAAAGGAGTTTCACCTGGAAAGAGGCAAGAGAACATTTCCATTACAGTGTTACAGACTTCTTGAAAACACAGAACCTGCACACTCATATTCTCTAGAAAACAGAGAAACAAACTTTTTGCCAGTATCGTAAATGAAGATAAAAATTGAAAGGAGGAAGCTGCGAGATGATATGTGGTTCAAATACAATCTCTTTCGAAATTGAAATTTATAACAATCCAATTTGTGCCATATACCTTTCCCATCTCTCGCATTAACATCTAGTTTAGCTTCTGCCGTAAGGTACCGGCAAACATGAGCCCTTCCTCCTACTGCAGCAAAATGCAATGCAGTTCGACCATTCAAATCCTTGATGTTTGCTACTGTTTCCTCTAAACCATCTCCCATATCAAGTTCGTTTGCCAGTCCTGCTCCAACATTTCATAAAGATAGAAATATGTTTCCAAAACTAGGATAAAACCCACATATACCCTCGATGTTATCTATATCCCCAAACACAAAACAGAGAAAAAGAGAATTATAAAAGCAATATGTACTTACTTTTCAGTAGGTTGAAATCTCCATTAAATGCAGCGCCAAGAAACTGATAATTACTGGCAAAATCTGCAGGCCAAAGTCGAAGTACGAAATTAAGATAAACCCCATAAAAACAGATGAACGCATAGAGAAACCTCGAATCATTTAAAAGATGTACCTCGACGGAATGCCATTCAGAACAAAGTACTTGTTTTGGAGTAGTGAGCGAGAGCAAAACAGATAGAAGGGGAGGCTTTTTATAAAGAAAATTTCAGGAGAACATGCCAAGGAAATGAAAAGACTCGGACAGTGCATATAGATGTCCTTGTTTTGAAATGAAATTTATGACAAACTGTTCAGTCCCCCGGTTAATTATTACCCCTGTGGCTTTTGGTTTCTTGGCTCCTCTTAAAATATGAGATCGAGCACAGAGATTCACGAGGATCTGTTTGGTTCCCGAGAATAATTTTAGCATGGATTGTGACTGAGAAGCAAAGTCGGAGATTGGATTTTGCATAAAATATTCACCTCCATAATGCTTTATGAGTTTGGACCTGTTTTTGGTTTACTCTTACAGAGGCTTTAGCAAAATCATGTCTCCTTCGATTTATATCAAAGGCGGTCAAAAGATCGATCCAAATGAGTTTTTTTTTTCTCAAATTGCAAATCCAAAAAACGATGGCAAACAAGCATGTCTTCGGGGTTTCTGGAAAAATTTCATCCCCCTTTATAGTGACTTTTTATCCACAAGTAGCCCCTTCAACCGATTCATAATGAACAAAATTTGATTCCGTATCATCATTCCATCTGTCCCAACCATCAAATATGAAATCAAATGTATCAATCTTGTGTCCAAGCAATATCAAATCATGTTCACAATTCAAAAGACATATTAAACAATCTGCTGCCATCTTTGATAAAAAGGGAGCAGGCAAACCAGGGGTTTTACAGGATATCCTGATGGCAAGAAGGAAAAATGTGTGTAGATTACAATATATATAGTTTGATAATCTGTGGCTAACTTTCATCCTCCAGTACAAGAAAATTCATATCGAAACATTGTATCGGTGCATCAATATCAATTCTTACAAGTCATGAAAGAACTTGTAGGCCTTGATATCTTCCACAATAAACCTGACAGCACCAATGCAACCCAATACTGCAACAACTAAGAACCAGGTAGCTACCGCTAAATTAAGGAGCTGCACTGATAAGCGAAGCTCCATGTTTTTCGGCATTCTTCCAGATTTCAAATATGCTATGGCAGGGAAAACAAAATCCAACGGGGTAAACCCAATGGCACCACATATTGATACAAAGTCACCAAAAAAGGGCATCGCTGCAGCAATGAGGGTGATAAGAACAATGTAAATGGAGGTGCACACCAGCCGAATCAGGCAGTTTTTGAGAGGGAAATAGCCTGCAGTCTTGCTCCGCGGCATGTTGTTCTCGAAGTAGGCATATGTTGGCCTGCAATATATCTGAATAAAGAAAGTGCAAGTGGAACAGTTACAAAGTATAAGAAGAATGGTCAGAAAATCAGTGTCCTTTAAGTTGTCTGCAACCAGGAATCACCCAAGATCTTAAACTGGTTAAAAAAGAATTTAAGCCAGCCACCAGAAGTGAGAACATGTTTTGAATAGAATATGCATGGGAACAGGGAAAGTTAGAAAGAACAGCAATCAGGATGGGAAAAAAACGAATCTTTTAAAAAAAGACAGAAAGACTAAAGAATAGGTTACTAAATTCACAATAACACACAAATACACAACGCTAAAAAAGTACTATAACTCAAGTGTTTTCGCAGTGTTTTTGAGATACAGATAGTGACTTTGCCTAGGTTCACAGAACATGTCTCTTGACAAAAAAAAAGTCTCGTGGACATCCATCAAAAAATGCTAATGGCATATCACAAAACCATTAAAAGTTCAGTGGTAATGTAATGGGTTTTGCCAGTACTAAAATGTCCTATAGTTTGGTAGAAGGGGGGAGCTTATTCTATTTATCAAGCGACATGAGTATTTTTCCAGGACACTAAAATATCCTTTAGTGGTAAAGTATGCTGGATGATAGAAATTCTATGCTAAATTCAACCATCCAGGTCACAGTAAAGTTATGAAGATAACCTGATAGCATCCTGATATCTGAATAACTGCGAAGAGATTTGCCATGACAATTGTCCATTCTGGAACAGTCAGAGAAGCCAAAATGTAAGGCTGAACTTCTGACCCAAATGCCCAGTATCCACAGAATGCCAATTGCCAGTAAGTCAAGATAATAACGGTGTATGCTGCTGACACACCTTTATACAAGTTCTTTTTTGCAGGCTCTTTTACAGTGTTCTGGCAAGAACACGGTCATTCAATGAATGTTGAAAATGTAGATAACCAAAGAAAATGGCCAAAGGAGTAATCGAAAATAATTTGGTGAGTCTGATACCTGTATTTCTGGAAGCATCGCATCTCCAAATGAGAAGGCAATTGCCCCCAAAGCGTTGAAGGCTTTAAATCTCTTAAGAGAGGAGCTCCCTTGCACACTGTAACTGACTGATTTTCTATCCATATTCTCACCTAAAATGGTGCAGAAAACATGAAACTGCGTGAGTCACTAACAGGACCATTTTTACGAGAGAAATGAAGACAAATCAGATACAAAAAGATGGACAAGCAAACTTGCCAAGCCTACCATTATACAATGTCACGCCAATTGCTGTGCCAGCAAAGCCGATCGTGCTGAACGTGCACAACGCATTGACCCATCTCAACGAGTGGATATCAGGGAGTTGAGAGAGAAAAAGTTCAAAGGCTCCAAAGAAGATAATAAAATGCTGCAAGGTCAGCGTACCCTCTTTGTGATAGTGCTTGTAAACAGCCTGCCGAGAAAAGAAATCCAGCATTTCCCCATCCCACAACAAAACGAGACCGAATTGAGAAGAAAATTAAGGGAAATGATGCACAATAAAGATCACTCGGTATTATATATTGACCGACCTTGAGGCTGCTTCCGGCAGCAATTTGAATTGCAATGTTATTGCCCAAAGAAGCCACCTGCTGAAAAAATGCAATGGACCAGTAACCCCAGAATCCTTCAAGAATCAGAAAAACAAACAGTGAAGCGAATAAAAAACTAAAGAATCCCGTTTACAAAACAAACCAAGCGATATTACTACAAAGCACGCGTGAGTTAAGTTATAGAATTCAAGTATTACTATTATTAGCAGGGATTAATGACGAGGAAATTAGTGAGACGAACCGAAGATGCTTTCTGCGAGATGCCTATATGTGATCTGCTTCTTCCCATTCCATCTCCACAAAGACGCAATCAATAGACTCGAGTACCAGGTGGCCAGTGTTGCACCTACCAAACTACTCACCCCTGAACCCAAAAGACATATCTTTTTTCAAGTCAGAAATCAGTCCCTCTAGTTCAATCTTCAAAATATTAATAAAAGAAAGGATTGAGACTAGAAATTACCAAGGGGCCAGCCAAGAGAAGCGAGAGCAAAAGGTAAAGGAGCATAAGCAGCAGGGGTAGCAATTGTTGTGGCAACATGGAACGCTGCGTGTTTCCATGTGCCTTTGCCTGCATCAACTTCTCTTGAATCTTGTCTTTCTACTGCAGCTACAGCTACAGCTACATCTTCTCTTCTTTCTTCTTCATCAATATTCCCTATCGAGTTAAGTGACATTTTTTAAACCTTTTCTTGCAGCTTTGTGGTGTTCCGGTGGAGCAAGTAACAGCACAAGAAGTGAGGAGTCCATTTGATAATGAAATGGAAGGCTTTTTTTTTTTGACTTTCTTGTATAAAGAAAGATCAAATCCATTGAAAATTGAACGCTGAAATTTCTGAACAATTTGAAAAGGCAAGATACCAATTATTATTATTTTTTAAAATGTTTTTTTTAAATAATATTTTTATTTTTTTACTCTAAATCTTTTTTTATAATGTTTTGAAAAAATTTAATCTACTAATATAAAAAATATTTTAATATATTATAAAAATATTTTAAAAATAATTATATTATATTTAGAGCCTATTTAAAATTATAATAGTAATATCAATTTAAAATATTTTTTTGTTTGAAAATGTATCAAAATAAAAAAAATTATATTTGATAATAATATATTAAAAAATTAAAAAATAAAATAAAAATAATTTTCAAAATTTTATACCGCATTCAGAAACATACTCTAACAAACACCCCAGATTCCATGTTATCACCGCTGCAATCTGCAAAATTACCATTTTATGTCAGCAAAAAAATTCCAATATAACAAAATGACTAAACTGCCCATATATACACAACTGGAAACGGGGGCTATAATCTGGCGCAGGAGGGGCTTCCCATGAACTCCCAGAACTAAAGTCAACTTCTCTAACCCCAGAAGTAGCGTTATCTGATGAAGCAATAGACATAAAGCCCGAGCCCTTTGGAATCGAAGCCAGTTCAATATCCCCCCAACACTCAACTTCATGACTATCCTCGCGAACCCCGAACAAAACACAACCAGAGCCCCCTCCCGGGGCTAAAATCTCAGATTCACCGGAAACAGCTGAGACTCCCGGATTAGCTGGTCTTGATCCCCAACAAACCACACCACCTCCTTAATGACAACTAAACCCATCACCAGAAACAATCCTTCTAAAAACAAGACTATCAATATTAGACTTATGAAACGAATCAAATGATGTTTTTATTAAACTTCCAATGACCCACGTTTCCATGTTCTACACTAGAAAAGTAAGATCCTTTAATGGCACGAGCATGATATTGGCCTGAATCAATTTGTGAATAAGACTTGTATTGGGCACTTTCTGGGAAAAAAATTTTACCCTGATTTGATAAGTTAAAGCAAAATGCTTGAGAGTTGTTGCATGTGATTCCACGAATAAACTCTTCACCACATGAGAGAGAGGCCATTGCTGGAAGGGAGCTGGAATATGCTGTTGATGTTGACACTGATAAGCTGTAGATACTAGCGCCGTTGCTACCCCGAGATCTTGAAATGGTCAACGAAGTGACCTTTTGTTTTCTTTTGATAAATATCTTTTCAATTGAAATCAAATTAAATTCTAATTATTATTTTAATTTAACTGATAGATTATTATAATTTTTATATTTAAATTAAATTTTAAAATTTTAAATTAAATTTAATTATACTATTTTAAATATCTATTAAATTAAATTAATAATATCAATTATTTTGCATTATAAAAGTTTTATCCGAGGATATTATTGTAGTGTTTGAAGCAAGGTAATGGTAACAAATTGATTGATTATAATATTAGACTTTTTAGTATAGCAAGTGAAGAGAAAATATAGATTATTATCTCAGATGATCTTGTGTGAATGGAGATGAAGAATGCTATCATGAATGAGCTTTAACTTCTGTGTGTTCTTTCATATGATCATGGCATTTATTTTTATTTTTTTTTTACTGTTTTTTTGCTTTGCAGATGTTTTTTCAGATGAGTGTGATAGCAAAACGTACGTGAAGATTTTATTAATGATGTGCCGAACATTGAATCATGCAAAGAGGGAGCCACGGAGTGTATGGTAAGATGGTTGTTCATGTTAATAATAATATGAAAAGAAAGATTGTATCTTTGGAATTGTATTTTTATTTTTATTATTAATTTAAAAAGGAATTGATTTGCAAATTAGAGAGTCTCTTATCTGATTTATTTTTCTCTGTTTTTATATTTTAAATTCATTTTAAATTCAAATCAACATTCTTGATAGATTCTAATCATAAAAATTGATTTAATATACTTGAAATTGAGTTCAATTTCAACTTCCAATGTTAGGTCCTTTTTTTTTTCTAAGATGTCACACCAATAATTTTTTTTTAGAAAAATAAGATGAAATTTATTCAATTTAATAACAATATTAAAAATATATACATTGATGATAAATAAAGGGAATAAAAAAATTGTACTCAGTGGAGGAAGAAAAAAGAAAAATATAAAAAATAGAATGTTAGTATCATATCCAGAATAATAAAAAAAAAATCATTGGAAACTCATTGTTAGTTAGCCCATCACCATAAATAATTCAATAAAAAGGTTTCAAGGTCACTGCAAAAAATAGCATGATAATCATACAGAACAATGACTTGAAAAACAAATTAAATAAAATATTATAAAATATGAATTTAATGTTTGAATTTCATTCATTAATTTTCTTTAACTCAAAAAATAAAATTTATTTAAAGAAAACTAAATTTAACAAATAAAAAACTTGAAATAATCAAGATAATTTTTAAAATTATAAATAAAGCAAATAAAAAAAACAAGAATTCAATCTTCAATTGAATAAATATTAATGGATAAATTGAAAAAACATGAGTCTAGGATAAGAAAACATGGATGAACCTCCTAAATCCAAATTAATCTCTGAAAATTTATAATATATGAAATTATAATTTTAAATTAAATTAAAAAACTTAATTTCTAACTAATTAATTATTAAAGGGTGAAATCAAGGGGAAGAATCAACTTTAAAAACTAGCCAAAGAAAATTCAACAAAAAACAACAAATAAAAAGACCCAACATAACTTGATTATTTTTAAAATTAGTGAAAAAATCCATAGCTTTTATACCCAACCTGGAAGTCGAACGAGGTTAAGGTCTAGATTTCAGGTTAGATGAGTTAACTCTGATTAATATATATCAATCAATTTTTTTATTTTATAAAAAACAAGTGATAATGGCATCATTGTGAGAAAGAAAATTAAAAAGAAAATAGAAAAGATTCTAACGGTTTTAACTGGATTTTTCTAAGGTTGATAAGATCATATGTAAACCTGGATTTTTGATTGGGTTATATTAGATTAATCCTCCCCTTATTTTTGCAAAACAAATCCCTAGAAAGTGAATAAATAAAAATAGTATAGCCTAGTGTCTAATTGAATAAATATTGAATAATAAAATAAAATAAAAAAACATGAGTTATTTTTTTTTGACAAAACCTAATAAACCTTTTAAACCTTAGTTAATATTTAAAACTCACAATATATAAACTTCTAGATTGGGGTTCAATTAATAATTTTAATTATTATTTAATTTAATATTAAATGATAAAATAAAAATAATATCAAGATAATAAAAAATAATAATAAAAATAATAAAAATTAAATTTAATAAAAAAATTACAGATAATGAATTGCAAACAAAATCAAAATAGAAATCTATCTCAAATAAAACAAGTAGTAATTAAAAGAATAAAAATTAAATTTAAAACATGAAAAAATTTAAGGGGATAAAATTAAAAAATAATGAAATTTTATAAATTATTTTAAATAAAATAAAAAAAAATTGCATGTGAAAAAAAATAAAAAATAAATGAACACATTGAATATTTAAATAGTTAGTGTAGAAACCAAGAAGGAGAGAAAAATAAAATTATCAACGTCAAATTACAAAATAACCACACACATCTATACATTATGAAAAGATCATCAAAATAATTCAAATATTATTATAAAAAATAATATTTAATTATCGAACAACATACACATAGTGTCTAAAAGCATGGGTCCACTCAAATGCACATGTTAGCAAAAAAGGTTTATAATATTTATTAAAATAAAATAAAATAAATCCCTAGATCAAGTCAACAACAACCAAAAAATCACGATGAAAAAACCCCCTCAGAATAATTTAATAGATTTTGCTTTAAAATGTAATTAAATTGTTTGTTTCACTGCGCTAAACAAAATGACAAGACTAAAAAGGCCCTAGATGCAAGTCTATTATTTATTTATTTTATTTTTAAATGTAATTAAATTATTTCACTATAAAAAATATATAAAAAGACTAATATATCATCACATGATTTGAAAATAATTGTATATCAGTAAAAAGATGAATTACCCCTGTCATATGTTTCAAATGTTTTATCATTAAATGGAAAATCCGTGGTTATATTATTCTAATGAAAGTAATATGTGAGTAGGTATATGGTAATTTCATGAGGATTTTTAATTTTTTCTAATATAAACTTAATTAGATAGCAAAGTTATAATATTAATATTGCAAAGGCTTCCTGGTCATTGAATAAAAAATAACTATCCTATAAATAATCAGACTTTTCTAATTAATTTTTTATTAAAAATATTAAACACTAGCTCCCGTGCAAAGTTCAAGATATAAATATTAATTTTTCAAATTATAGTGAATTAATAGCAATATAAATCAAAATACAAAATACAAGATGTTAATGATAAATTCCCCATTTGAAAATTATTTTTTTAATTTCTTTTGTTATTGTATTTTTAATTGTGTTTATGTGAGTTTTAAAAATATATTTATTTTTTAAAAAATATTAAATTATTTTTTTATAATTCTGATGTACTGATATTATAAATAAAAAATTTTAAAAATATTATTTTATTATATTTCAATTAAAAAATATCTTTAAAAAATAACTTACATATTACTTTAAAAAAATGATATTATTTTTATATTAAGAGTGTATTTATTCGAATTTTAAAAGTGTTTCTTGAAAAGATTAAATTTTTATTTTTATTTTTTTCGAAAATAAATTTTAAAAAATAAAAAATATATTTTTAATATATTTTTAAATAAAAAATATTTTAAAAATCATTACTGTAGAATCTTTATGCCTACATGGCTTGTGAAGCGGACCTAAATAGAACACGAATTTTATAGAAAAAGCCCATCCGTTAAATTCCAGCAAAATCTCTCTCTGTGCCTTCTTCTTCACCAAAACTGTGTCGACGGCAGCTCCTCATTTGTGAAAATCAAGCAATTCCCTCTCACTTTTATTACTTTCTCAACGCAATGGTTTACATAACTTCGTGGGACGACTTCGTTGACCGATCCGTGCAACTGTTCCGTGCCGATCCCGATTCTGTATGTTACTTTCTCCCTGCTTTTCTTTAGATTGCGTTCTGTTTGGTTGCGTAGAAAATTGAAGGAAACAGAGCCAGTTTCAATTCCTATTTCATGATTGCCCTTTTTGGCTTGACGTATTAGTAACGCATCGTAGTAGTATAGTCGAGGAAGACATTTTGATTTTTCTAAGATCGAAATAATTAATTCTATTTTCTCCTTCATTTAACAAACTATACGGATTTTCCGTAACACTGTGCTATTTTATGTTGCTTATTTTATATTATTTAGTTATTTATTTATTTTTGTGGGTGTTTATATTGTGGTATTAAAATGGGATATAGACGCGGTATGTAATGAAGTACAGACACTGTGATGGCAAGTTGGTTCTCAAGGTCACCGACAACAAAGAGGTACTTATCGGTTTTAGTTTAAGATGAAATGTTCAAATCTGTGCTTATATTATATACGAGTTTTCCGTAGTTTATATATAAAACATTGCAATGTTAGTATTCTATGATTAATGCAGTGGATTTGAGCTTAGAATATATAAGAATCAGGAGTGTTTGATTTGAGAGGAGTTGCATATGGTTTAGAATGTAATTTTGTGAGAATGGAAAGTATGCGGGTTTTTTCTCTCTCTGTCTGTGTGTTTTAGGGGTTTTTATGGCCTCTCGCTGTTTTATGCATGACATTCTTGGCTGGTGAGATTGCAAGCAAATTCTTGAACAAGTTGCGCAGTCTAATCGAGTGCTTGTTTGCATTTGCAATTTATCTTGTAAGTTGACTGTATTTGGATCTCTATAGGATTTAATTCTTGCATGAGGATGCTTTTCTTTTAATGAATTTAAGATTCACTTGGATTGCTTTGGGGAATAGGTGGCCTGCTTGGTTACCAGAATGAAGCATTTAGCACATGGAAAAAAGTAGATTTTAATCTATATCCATTGGTAATTTTGTGGACCAGTTTGGAGAAAGAAGCCCAAGATATTTTCCGAGGAAACTTGAGATGCATGTAAATGGAATGGAAGAGAGCTCTTTTTAGGCTGGACTGTTCGTTGCTTTGATTTTTTTGATGTATTACTTATAGGAAATCACATGAGTGAGCGTTCTCTTTTTTTGAATTCTTGGGTGGATTTGCTTGATCCGGTGAACTATTTTCTGTCTCCCTGGAGGCTCCTAGGCAGGTTCTTGTTCCTGTACTCTGGGTGTTTATATTTTATGGTCTTTTTTATGATTATGAATGTAAGACATTTATATTACTTATAATATTGATGGTTGAGAGGGGAAAAGTGGACTGGTAAAGTGGCGTTTAGTTTTGATTAAGAAGTGTGTTTTCAGCCATGACTATGTTGAGCCATGCTCCATCAAAAGCATTGAAGTATGTGCATGAAGCTGATTTTGATGTTACATTGAACTTTATAAACCCATGCAGTGAGATATTGGTCTCAGCAGTGTCAGAACAATGGGCTCTTTCTACAGTTTGATGTCAAATGTAATTTTGATGTTACATTGTTTAATGGATCAGATTGGATTCAGAGGTTGTCAACTATGTTTGTTGGATTAGGCTGCTCGTAATTGGTTTGAGATCAAAGTTTAATTGAGGTGAGTCCATGGCTGCCCTGATGATGACAGGCTTGCTTTATCTAACGTTAGGATCAAGAATGCTCTTGGGTGAATGGAATAGTGCAATAGGATTCACATCTATTTTATTTCAAATTAAATAGTAGTCTGTGCAACCTCACAGCCTTTTTTATGAGTTTGATGTGCCTATATCGGTTTTGCTATGCACTTGCTGATAAGTTTTGGAAGAAGTTATTCTATTAATATGGAAGACATGCAGCTGACCAGCATACTCCGCATAAAGTTAACCAGAAACCAAGGGATATCATGTTTATCTGGCATTTCCTTCTCTTTTGATGCACCTAGTGTGCTTATCATACCATTAGCATGATAAAGACTTTTATTGCTCTTTCTTTTCTAAGAGAAGATGTTGGAATGGAAGGGCGCTTTACAGCTGACAGTGATCTGAAAAATGGTCCCCTTATAGTTAAGGTACCTAGGTACATTTCCCCCCACTAAGATCTCTTATGTTCTCAAATGATTAATTTCCATGGCATTCTTGTTCACATTCCAGGCATCCTTTTCCCACTGCCTGACTCCCCTTCCTGCCCTCCCCATCCTTAACATTGTGTGTGTGTGTGTGAGAGAGAGAGAGAGAGACTGAGAGTGAGAGTGAGAGTGAGAGTGAGGACCCGTGGATGCTTACAAAAAACTGATAAGTTTATGATGTTTTGTCATTGAAATGGACCCATGGGTGCTTGCTTTTATTTATAAAGCAAAGCTTCTGTATATTAGCTTCTCATTTCCCTTGAATGTGTATCTCCTGGATTTGCATGCCTTTGGCCTGTCAATAATCAATTTCAAGTGTTTGTTGCCTTTATGCACAATTCATAGCTTTTGGAAACAAGTTGATCACAAATAGCTTTCGCTTTAATTTCCATGGTATCTGAATTCTATTTATTTTTTTCAGCAATGCCTCTATATTAATGTTCGTGCTTTTCTGCCAGTGTCTTAAGTTCAAGACAGACCAGGCACAGGATGTTAAGAAGATGGAGAAGCTGAACAACCTATTCTTTACTTTGATGTCTCGGGGTCCCGATGGTACAATCTATCTCCGAATTTCTTTGTTTCCAAATTGCACTGTATTTTGTACCTATTTCAGTTTAAAATGCAGTTATTTTATTAAATTTGATGGGAACCGATGGATCTTGATGTGTCCAAGTTGTTCTAACAAGTTTTAACTCGTTTCTTGTGTTTCTTGATGCAGCGGATGTTTCAGAAGTTACAGGGAAAGAGCAGGCAGAAGCACGGGCAGGGAAGAAAGGGAGGGGAAGGAAACAATAACCTAGCTAGCTATTGCTAAACAAAGAGGACTTGGACATATTTTAGAGTTCTGTGTCTTTCAGTCATACATTGGAAAACTGGGAAAATTGCTGTTCGCTCCGATCCCGTTTATTCTGGCAATGATTTTTCCTAAAATCCAGGTCTATTGATATTTCGCTATTGCTGTTTATGGTGCCTTTGTTTTGTCCTTTTCCAATTGACATTTGTTTGATTCTTGTATGGTCGCTTTCTGCTTCCCACAATCAGCATCTCTTGCATCCTTGAAAAAAGATGAGTGGACTCCATCTATGCTTCTTGATGATTGTTCGTGACAAAGTAGTCCGGGCATATATTTATTAAGTACTACTATCATAAGCAGATCCTGATCAGGCCAATCAGTGAGTGCCTGGCTGTGGAGATTTTGAAAAGGATTCAGGGATTGGGTATTTGCTGTTTTGAAACAAACATCACAACGCTGTCTTTGGTTACAAGCCACAGGCGCACCCGGAGTAAGGTCAAGGTTATGAATTTATGAATCTTTCTTAAATAAAAATTGATATTATTTTAAAAAAATTAAAATAAAAAAAATAAATTTTAATCAAATTAATCATTTATCAGGTCGACCATCAGGACAGGTCAGGTTTAGCTACGGTGGTGAGGCCTCTACCAACTGGCATAAGCGCCCCTCCTTTGGATGTTTCTTCTTGTTTCTTACAGGGCAGGACTCAGATCAAATGTCGGCCCTGGTAATTCATCTATCATCCAGTTACCAAAACATGCTGGATTTTAAAGGCCCATAGTCTGTAAACAGCAGCGTGCATTTTAAATTATTGATTCATGCTTAGCTAACGTGTGCTGAGTCCGTGCATGTATCCCCGATGTCATGTCTGTATTTGAAAATTTGCATGCTAGGAAGCGCGTGAGGTGAGGACCACCATTTTTTAAAGTGCACATGTCGTGATTGACCTGCCACGAACGTACAAGACCGGCCGAATATTTTTTTTTTCAGCCGAGTGATATCTCTCAACTAGTTTTCATTTTCATTTATTAAAAAAGTCAGTCTTGTAGCATGCCCAAAAATAATGAGTGAAGCTAGATCATACCAAAAAAATAATAATGAGAATATAGATCAAGTATTAGATCACTGGATCCCATGTTAAAATTATTTCAAATAATTTATAATTTTCTTTAAATCTTTTATTGTTATTTGTTATTTCTCAAAAATAAATCATTTGAGAAATCTATGAAAATCTTACTTCACCCCTTCTATCCCTTCCAGCGAAGAAAGGAGAGATGGAAACCTGCAGTGTTTTCTTATTATTATTTGAAGTTTCGCCCTCTCGACATTCCATCCATAATGAATTGATGACATATATAAAATTCTGTTTGTTTTTAAATTTCAAAAAATAAAAAAATATTATTTTAATATAACGTAAAATAAAAAAACTCTTAAAAAATAAAAGCTCAGACATCCGAAAAGGGTAATTAAATGGAGTTCGTTCTTGCGATGTGATCGGCGAGCGAAGATGCTTTTGCAAATTGATTTCAGCTGGAAAAAAGCTTAAAAATTACAGGACTGGACATGCCTTGTCTCCTCACCATATCCTTCACGTACACAATAAAAAGAAAAGACCTCTCGAGACAGAATATCATTGCCGTACCTCATTGAGCTTAAAGTGTCTCATTCATTTCAGATCCCAATGCAATCCCGACCTTTTCTTCTTCTTTTGCTTTAGACCCCAGAAACGCCAAAGTGTTGGATCCATGTGCCGTGAAATCTTTTGAAATTCGACCCCTTTCCCTTCCCTCCGTCAGGATAGAAATGAAAATAAAAATCCCTGGAGAAAATATTCTTCATTTAACGGGACAGATAGACAGGATGCTTTTGGGGGGTATGAGCCACGACAAAGTGAATTGTTCCTTTATATGATCAGATTTCATGTTAAAAAAGACAGAGCGAGTGGCAAGGAGAAAGCTCCAGCTTGATATGAAGCTACTCTCTCGGGGTTATGCTGCCATCTTTATTTGCGTTCATGCCTGTGAGAGCATGTGGGAATTAACTATATATATCTGCTATTTCCTTTGATCTGGACCGTTTCAAAAGAGAATTAAAGCCCTTCCAGGGATTCCTGGACTGTTAATAATAGCAAAAAGTAAAGGGGAAAACGCTGCTGCGCGTTGTATTACTAGCTTGCTTGCTTTACCGAGTCCGAAAAACAGATTGCTACTTGCCTGGAGGAAATAAGGAAGCGAGTCGGAGCAAGAATATGCTGCCTGCCTAGCTACAAATAGTGGGAGTAAAAGGCACCATGCAGCAACGCTATAAAAGGGGACCAATGTGACTAAATCATGATTAGCTCCAGATATTCATACGTGTGTGTGTGTCAATTAATGCTATAAAAGATCCCGTGCTTTCATGGCTTTGCCTTTTGGGAATAAAGGTAAAGTTCTCTCTCCGATTTCATACTGAAATAAACTGTTGATAAAGTATAAACTCGAATCCAGATTGCATAATTCTGCTTTGATGCTTGTATGCCACTGTTGTTTTCCCATTATTATGCAGCAACTTTATGAGAAAGTAAAGAGTTAAGTCCTGCTTTTACTCCCTTTCATGATTTCTTTTGGGCAGTAAATAACACATGACTCAAATTCAAACGTTGTTAGGAAGAAATTATTAAACTTTATGTTTCCACTTGAATTTTTCTTCCTCCCACAGTCGCAAGCACACGAAGAAATCCTCTTTTTCTTCCTGTTCACGAGCTTAGTAGTTGATAATATTTTATTTTTAAAAAATTATTCTCAATACTCGAAATAATTTAAAAATATATAAAAATAATAATTTAGCTACTAGTTGATATATAATTTAATGCGCTTAGGAATTTAAGTCTTTGACACCATGGCTTCCTTGCCTTGTCGGGCTAAACCTAGCTAGTGACGTGATGAACATAACTTGGATGACACGGCGCAAAATTTATCATCCGTGTTTGGATGGAAAAAAACAACATCAGGAAAGGGTTCCAGATGGTTTTTTGCTTAAAAAAGAAGGAACGAAAATATAATTTATGCTCGCAAAAGATAAAGTAGAAGGGAAAACATCATTTTCATCCCAAAACACATTGCTTGTTTTCAATTTCATCCAAAGCAAGTAATTTTATCAATTTCATTTCTAATGTACAAGGTTTTTCTCAGTTAGATACCATCTAACTTTTCAATTTTTCCAATTGACAAAAGTCAAATTCAAAACTTTATTATCTTATTGCATAGGTACCAAAAAAAAATAATCTATGGACATGTATGGAAGAACTTGACTGTGAAAAGTCTACAAAAAACAAATTGAAAATCCCATTGGTTTGTAACCCAATTAAGAACTAGTGAATAGGTTTCGGATTAATTTGAGGTTTCTTAAAAAATGAAAGAACCTGGAAGTGGTGGAATGGGCAATGAGTAGCTAGAAAAATTTCGAGGTCAAAGCACATGCCAGGAATTGTCGAAGCTAATGGAACCCTCCAAGTTTGAGCGGCGAGAACGTTGCCGAGAGAGTTCAATGGGACTCGAAAGTCGGAGGTAGACAATTTTGGGAGCTTGGACAAGTTGTGTACTGCAAGTCTACAAGCTAGACATGTGGCTATATTTTATTCCTGGCTCTGAAAAAGATTGTCTTCCTCTGTGACACCTTCAATCAACAGACTTGAGATTCGACGCCAACCTCTCCTTAAGAATAAAAAAGAAGAAGAAAAAGAAATTTCTTGCCACATGAAATGAGTCCGAAACCTCAAACGATCTGACCCATGCCCAGTTACTTTGTCTTCACATTTCAAGCCGTGTTGAATATGTTGTCCTTTTTTAGACGGGCCGTGTTGAATTACGTTTCCCCTCGATCCTAGCTACGAAGAATTATTTAATACACCTACGGTTGAATCTTCCTCTCACGTGAAAATAGAACTTTGGATGGATGCGCGCGCGCCAGATTTCTCATGGTAGGACACAGAGTATGACCGAGAATGGAAAGACAAGCTAGCCTATCCTAGTGTCGAGGACCCCTGGACTATGACACTTGCATTGTTTTGTCCCTCCTCGGACAGGGTTTTTGTAGACTGGGCAAAGGTTACCTAACGAAATTGCAATCTCGTTTGTTTGCTCGGGAGAGAAATAACAGCACTCCAAGTTTACCTTTCCAACTTTTCTTTTCTTTCTCGTGATGTACTCAACAATTATTTAGAGAGAAATCGTTGAAAACCTCGGTGTTGCTCGGACACTTGGATAATAATATAACTCATGATCAATACACTGTGGCGGTGTCTGGTGATTTTTATAATTTGAAAGAGAGATTTGACGCTTGATCTCATGTTCTGAGAAAATGTGTGACTTCCAATTATTGAACTATAAAGTTATACAATGCAGAAACATGCCCTTTTTCGGATCATGATGTATAATCATGGTCAACGATGTAACTTATGGTATAAAGAGGCTACAACGATTAGAATTGAAGGACTATTTTTCAAAGGAAAAATCATTTTGTTCTGGAAATTTGAATACCCGAAGATGTTTTGAAAATGCTCGCGTGCATGTATTTGATGTCCAATGGATATTTCATTAGTACAATCTCAATCAATCCACCCTCGAAAACCGATGATAATTGATGGGTATTGTTGAAAAAAAGTTATTTAATATTTTTATTTATTTTAAATTAATCTGTTTTTAATATTTTTATGTTAAAAATAATTTTTAAAAAATAAAAAAGTATTATTAACATGTATTTTAAAATAAAAAATTATTTAAAAAATAACTATAATTACACTATCAAACAAGTTCTAAACCAATTTACAGTTTTGTTTTCTTTGTATTTTAAATATTTTTATTTATTTTAAATAATTATATTTTAAAAAAATAATGTATACTAGAAAAAAAAATGATTCCTCAACTCTATTACCCAAAAAAAACATAGCATATTCGTGATGATAATTAACTATAACATTGTTTTTTTATATATATAGAAAAGTTAGATTAGGGTGTTTAGTGTTACTGGTGTGTTTGTGATTTTTTAAGATATTTTTTTTTAATTTTTAATTTGTTAATATATCAAAATAATTTAAAATATTAATTTAATAATTTTTAAATCAAATATATTTTTAAAAACTATTCAAATACACTAATTTACCTGAGAATATGATTATAATTATTTTTTAAATAATTTTTCATATTAAAATTTATATTAATGATTTTTTTATTTTTAAAAAAATATTTTTGATATTGATATATCAATATAATTTTAAAAAATTAAAAATATATTAATTTGAAGTAAATAAAAAATATAAAAAATAATTTTTTAAAAAAATATTTTTAAAATACAGAAATAAACAAGAAAAAAAAGGGGTGACTGATTATTCCGTCCCTGCCGGCTCATTGTAAAAAGAACCCGGTATACTCCCACCAGCTAGCAAACAAGTTCCTCAGTCACGGTGTCTAGAACCATGTCGTGTTGTCACGAGGGCAATACTGGCATTTAACAGAAGTCAGGGGGTGCAAAAGCAGCAAAAGGCGTGCGCCCCAACAGCAGCTTGGCATGCAATCCAAAGTATGTTATACCCAAAATACCCTCGTCACAAAACTCAATTATGAGCGCCCTCTCTATTTACTAATTAAAAAAACACCTTGCGAAGATTACTCCACATTACATTATTAATAATAATAAAGCAAAAAATTGTTAACATTGGTAGTCAAAGGGCAGAGAGGAAATATAGTGGATGTAACTTGGAAGGGAGTGCTTCCTGGAAAGTCAACGGAAACGGGCTCCAACGGGCCCCACGCCCGTCACTCACCTCACAGGACACGAGAACACTCCTAATTCGTGTTCCCCTGGCGCATGATAGCAAGAAGGCAAAGGCAAGGCGATGCGCGCACAGGAGGTTTTTCACCAGGCAGTCTTTGTGGCACGTGTCGGATTTTAAGGGCATGGATTTACACGTGGCAGGATCCAGTTGGTTAATATTTTTACAACGGCTATATGGGATGCTTTGTCTAAGGGGCCCACAATTGGCCGACGTGTAGATCAGCAGCGCAGACAGAGAGGAAAATAGTTGATAGCTAGCAAGGTAAAAAACAAGGGGTTGGTGAACTAGTTGGCCTTTGCGTTCCGTTTATAACAGAGGCGAGGGTAAAATCTCAAAAATTGATTAAATTGAAAATATTAAAATATAAAAAAAATTATTTTAAATTATTTTAAAATAAAAAAATTAACTTCATCTCCGCTTTATAAATATAAAATTAAAAAAACTAAATCAAACCTAAAAAAAATCTAAAAAAAAGCGAGTCATCCAGTAAATAACAAAAACAAACTAAAAAAATAAGTCAAACTAATCTATATCATTTTAGTTTAATTTTAGTATTATTTTAAAAAAATAGTTTGATTAATTTTTTAATAAAAATCAAACTAGATAAAAAAATAATAATCTCTAATTTATAATTGGCTCGAGACACACCTTTCTGTCTTTTTTTTTTTCTTGTTTCTTTCTTCGGTTTTTTTTTATTATACTAATTTGTTTTTATTGAAAAGTGAGAGCTTTTCATTAATCCTTGCCATCTCCCAGTTTGTATCATGTATTCTAGGACATGTTTATAAATATTTAAATATTATTTATTTATTTTTATTTTTATGAATAATTTTAATAAGTTGGTATAAAAATAAAAAATATATTATTTTAATACATTTTAAAATAGTTTTTCAAAAAATAATTATTACTATAATATTAAATACCATAAAAACATAGATATATGAGATATATGATTTCAGTTGCTTTTTAAAATATTTTTTATGTATTAAAATAATATTTTTTTTTATTTTTTAAAAAATTAATTTGATTACAGTACATCAAAATAATAGAAAAATACAAAAAATATTAATTTAAAGTAAAAAAATTTAAAAAATAATTAAAAAACATTTTTAAAATATAAAAACAAAATTTAGTTAGAGAAATTAAGAGACACGAGCAAGATATATTTTTATAGAAAATTTATATACTTTCAATATGCGTAAAAACATTTTTTTTAAAAAAAAAAATTCTAGTATCTTCGTCACTGTTATTGCAAACAATAATCTAACACTGCATTGATAACATTGTGACTTGCATGTATCTTTTTAATCGATATTGTGATTGGAAATGGATTTCTTTCTTTTTTTATGATTAAAATGAAGCTGTAAAAAAATGAAATTATTATGGGTTTATTACAAATAGAGTAATTGTTTATTGGTTGAAGCCCGTTTCTTTTTTTTTTTTCTTTATATATATATATATATATATATATATATATACATGGTTCGCTTTTTCACGTTGAATTGCTGGAACACGCATGATTCATACGCGATTAAAGGAAGTAAATGCAAGTTTACTTGCGAGACTTCTGTGCAATATATCAAGAAAAAAGCATTTAATATAACTCCCGGTGACATCAATGAAAACTCCAAAAATCATTGAGTTTAGGATATATTCCTTAGATTGACTTCGGATCTGATCTGGAAAATGACTCTCATGGCTGTTCTTTGAATTAACACAGATAAATAATTTTTTATTAAAATAATATTATCTTAATTTCCCTCGTTATAATTTAGCTGCATCAATCCGATTAATCTGTTAAGTTATTTTTTTTTAATTCAAACAAACAAATTTTGGCTATCATATCTGTCACGGGACAGTGGATTTAATAATCATGGTTTAACACAAACAAATAACAGGTGCATTGGCTATCGTATTCAATGTAGATTCGAAACAACCACTCATTCGGTATAAAATCTCACATGTCTTGAGATCTAGCTTGAATTGGTGAAGATCTTTGACTCATTTGTACAATTATTACAGATTTTATCTTATTTATTGTACATTTACAATGATCCTGTGCTGATCTATGATAATATTTTGATTTTCTATATTTACAACGAACGGGCATGAGAGGTCAAATATTTTTTGAGTAATCGTTCATGTGGGCTCGGATTCAATACATTTTGTTTATTTCAGGACTGTTTTTTCCCGTGTTTTAAAAATATTTTTAAAAGAATTTATATATTTTTTTATTTTTTTACTTCAAATTAACATATTTTTAAATATTTTTAATTTTTTTATATGCTAGTATAAAAAATATTTTTTTTAAAATAAAAAATATTATTGATGTATATTATAAAACAAAAAAATATTTAAAAAACAAATATAACCATATTGTCAAATGCTTTTGGAATTTTAAAAATAATAAACCATTACTACAGGACCCAGTTTAGTATTATGGGTGAGCACTTGCTAACTTAATTAGGACTAGATGAAGGATGGATAAACAAATAAATCTAGGTTTTTTAATTAAAAAAAATACTATTTCAAGATTTTTTTAAAAAAACACAAATTGCTAATCTTGTTAATCTTAATAAAGCTTTTGATTTTCGTTCCGCTTGGAGCTATGGTTGAACTTAATTTCCATTACTTTTATTTTAATATATTTTTAAATAAAAATATTTTAAAAATTAATTCAAATTTGATTTAAATACACTTCTCATGTTTGTAATTCTTGGGTCGATGAGAGCTTGAACTTTTAAATTTAGTGCATTCCATATTATTAAACTTGGTATTATATCATAAGTTGATTTGATAATTATTTAATTAATTTCACTTTAAATTTGTTTAAAGATTAATTCAATCAAAAAATCTAGAGAAGACAAATTCTACAATTTTTTCTTAAATGCTCTCCCAAAATAACGTTGTTTAATCTAAGAAAACAAAATAAAGGTCGTTTTGAATTTACCAATGAACCTGCGGCCATGTCATGCATGGAGTTTGATAAATGTAACCGAAAAGAGCAAGACACGGCATGTCTGGAAGTGAAGGTGGTGTCTGGTAGTGGGTATAACTGTGTTTTTAATTTAAATTATTTTAATATACTATTTCAAAGAAATAAAAATAAAAGTATTTTAATATATTTTTAAATTAAAAACAATTTATACAGCGGACACAGCCGAAGCTGAATGTAAGGCGTGAATGGTCTTGTTAAACAGTAACAATAATAAAGGCAACTGGGGAGAAGAAGAGGGAATAAAACCAAGGTCTTTGGCATGGGACCCACCCTCATATCTGTGACAGAGACGGCAGTTTCATTTCTCAAGCCCTGCCTTGTTTCTGCACTTTCTTATTTAAATGCCCCTTCCCTTTCTCTCCCACTCTCTCTCTACGTAGAAAAAAGATTAAAAGCAAAAATAAAAAATAAATAAATAGTAGTAGTGATAGAAAATTGAAGAAGAGAGCTCTGTGCAGTCTTCTTATGGGTTGTGCGTGAGCTCTAAAGCAAACGAAGGCAAAGCCAAAGTCTTCTCTTTCACACCTTTCAATCTCAGGGCCATGGAGGCAGAATCTAGGGTTTCATACCCCAACAAGGTCTGTTTCCTTGGTGCTTTCCTTGACTAAAAGTCTTGATCGTTTTTTCTCTGACGAAACAACAAGGCAAAGTCCCTATGTCTTGCTCTTTATCTTGGGTTTCTATTTTTCTTCTTTTCAGTCAACTCTGTTGAATCTGCAAGCTTAAGCCTGTAGGAAGCTGAATTCCTTGGAATTTTCGTATTAAAAGATCATCCCTTTTGTGGTCCCTTGTCAAGTCTTCTCAAAGAATGACCATTCGGGCTTTTAATTTTTGTTTGCTTGAAGATCTAATATTGAAATAGGTTTTCTAGACTTTCGGAGTTTTTATGGTTTTTGGTCCGGTGCTCTGAGTTGTCTGATTAAGATTGGTGGATTTTTTTGGTGGTAATATGGAGGGGGTTGAAGAAGCTAACCGAGCAGCTGTGGAGAGCTGCCATAGAGTTATGAGTTTGCTATCCCAACCCCAAGATCAGGTTCAATATAGGAATTTAATGGTGGAAACTGGAGAGGCTGTGTTTAGGTTCAAGAAAGTAGTTTCCCTTTTAAATACTGGTTTAGGTCATGCAAGAGTTCGAAAACTTAAGAAGTTACCGACCCCTTTATCCCAAAGCATCCTTTTAGACAACCCTCTGAGCAGTACAGACCACCCATCCAAAACACCCCAGTTTCGCCAGTCCATTAGTTTCCTGGAAAGCCAACCAATTCAAGAATTGGGCTCAATTGCTAAAAATTGTCTATCTCTGGGAACCCCATCCCTGGAATTGAGTTCAAATGGGAAAAACCCTCTTCAGCTTGGCCAACCCACGCCAGCAGCGCACTATCAGTTCCTTCAGCAACAGCAACTGCATAGGCTACAGCTTCAACAGCAGCACCAAATGAAGCAGCAAGCTGAGATGATGTTTGGAAAAAGCACTAGTGGGATTAGCTTGAATTTCGATAGTTCTAGCTGCACTCCTACAATGTCATCTACCAGATCTTTTGTATCGACCTTGAGTATCGATGGTAATGTGGCTAATTTGGAAGGAAGTGCATTCCATTTAACGGGGGCGGCTCGCTCCTCAGATCAGAGTTCACAGCAACACAAGAGGAAATGTTCTGGAAGGGGAGAAGATGGAAGTATGAAATGTGGAAGCAGCGTTAGATGTCATTGCTCAAAGAAGAGGTTAGATCTGTTTCCTTTCTATGTGTCTATTTAATTATTCTGATGTTAGCAATTGATAGTTCAGAATCGCGTCTGTTTCGTTTTATGGTAATCTTAGGCTTGTTTTAACTCCTTTTTGCTTCATTGTTTTTGCTGTTATGGCAGGAAACATAGGGTGAAGAGGTCGATCAAGGTTCCTGCTATTAGCAACAAGCTTGCTGATATCCCACCTGATGATTACTCATGGAGAAAGTATGGGCAAAAGCCAATCAAGGGTTCTCCTCATCCTAGGTATGCTTGCCTATTCTATTTCTGAAACAAAGTTTTGCTGCCAGTAACATATACAAATTCTCTTTCAATTTAGTTGTGATTCTGGAATGTTTTGAACTTCCTGATAAATGAACTTATGTTGTTGCTAATTTTGCTAACATTCACTCTGTACCCAGTACGTGATGTGTAGTGTTCATTTATAATCTAAATTGCTCTCACATATACTAGACCAGGCATATTAAATGCTCATTCGATTGTGAATGTTTTGCTCATTTGCAACCTTTTGGTTGTGGGGTGTGTGTGAAGTAGTCTCCAATGAAACAGAACTAAATGCATGAGTTGTTTTTGCTTATTGATCAACCTTTTGGGCTGGCTTGAGCTGGTAGTTAAATAGTGTTATTTTTTGACTCATGGCCTTTGGTGGAAATTTGCTTTCAGTCCTCCCGTGATTTTGAGTCTCCTTTTGTGCTTGTCTATCCTGTTTACAATTCTTGGTCGCCTGCAGTTGAATTGTTGTGAAATTCTGTTATCAGAATGAGATGCCTGTACTGCTGGTTATCATTGGTGACGAGTAATGCTTGTAGTAGTTTTGATTCAAGTGTCAATTTTTAGGAATGGCATATGCTCCAGTACTAGCTTTTTGAGGAACTTGTTCAAACTGAGAATTCCCTCTTAAACTTGTGCAGGGGATATTACAAATGTAGCAGCATGAGAGGTTGTCCTGCAAGGAAGCATGTGGAGAGGTGCTTGGAAGATCCGTCCATGCTTATTGTTACCTATGAGGGTGAACATAACCACCCAAGGATTCCAGCACAATCCACAAACACGTAACCACCCAATGGTTCTCACTGTTCAATGAAGACTTATTTATGAATGGCTCCTGTATATATTTAGCATGGTTCAACCCTGAGATATAGTTGGAGCAGGTGTTTTTGTTTGTTTCTCTCTGTTTTTTTTTTTTTTTTTGGGGGGGGGGGGAGGGGGCTGCTTTGGGGAGTTAGCTTTCCAAAGCTTTGTTAGCAGCCTGACAGAGGCAGGCTTCAATCCTGGCACTGATCCTCAGACAAATGTAGAATTGGGGTTTCAAATTGTAAGAACTCTTTGATTTGCAACCAGCGGCTCTAAACAGTTCAAAAGAAGTGTTTCTTCCCGGGTTGTTGAAATGGGCTCAATTGGTGTAATTTTCTTTCCGATTTGACTTCAGTTCCTGATGGCATTGCATTTGAATGATTCATAGTTAAACACTTCAAAAGAAGTGTTTCTTCCCGGGTTGTTGAAATGGGCTCAATTGGTGTAATTTTCTTTCCGATTTGACTTCAGTTCCTGATGGCATTGCATTTGAATGATTAGCAGTTGGTTTAGAGTGCTCGTGGGGTTCCTGGGCAGCAGATGAGATGAGTGTGTTACTTTGCTTGCATGGACCCATCATGACATACGGCATGTCCACCAACAATGGCTAGCAATGATGGGTTGCAAGATACATTGGGACATGCATTCAAGGAACTAGCAACAACAATGTATATCATTGAATGTACGGTCTGAATCGTAATTCAATCTTGTTGCTGGTTCTTGAATTATCAGCTTTGAAATCTTTTTTCCTTCTCTTGTTCACAGATGGTCTTCTGCATTTGACCAGCTGCTTCCCTGTTTTTGTGATCTTGGTTCTAGTCTTGGACCCTTGGTGACTTGAGCTTGCAGGTCGGCCATTTTCCGAGCATGTACTTCCATCTATCCGATGAATTAATCCCGAAAACATATATATCAAGAAAAAGAAGGAATCTGTACACCAATCACTGCATTAACTCTTCCTTCCCTCTTGCGAGTGAATCATTCAAGTCACCAGAGGGAGGATTGCGCAAGGCATGTGACGTGACATGGGCTATCGATCTATCGCTATATCACTGGATCTCCACTGGCATGTATATTGTCCTCGGACAAGTCCCAAATCTTGAAAATCATCAAGAGCGAAACATTCTGTCTGGCCACCTGTCGGCCTAAGTTGGTAAACACTGTACAGTCACACAACCCCATCAGCAATTATGTCCCCACAAATAAATCACCTACACTAACAGGGGAAATAAATATAGTACATGATGCAAGAATTGAATTGGTAGTGGGGCTGATGTCTTGCTTGCTTGTTCTTAAAAACAACTTTCTAAAAATAAAAAATTATTATTTTAATATATTTTTAAATTAAAAATACTTTAAAAAACTATTATTATAATATTTCCAAACACGAAGAACTTGTCAATCAATTACTAGGGCAAGTCACCGAAGTTATATTGGTGTCACCTGGCCGGGTTGAATAAGGTTGGACTCATGTTTCAATATAAACCCATCATGGTTGTTGAAGCATGATGCCGAGTGGTTTTTCAACCCTGGAACAGAGGTAGATGGGATCTTGACTAGCTGCTGATATTGATTTGTTGTAGTTGGGAAACGCCTTGTCAGGGAATATGTCCTTTGGGCAATTAGTGATGACTTAGAACAAATTGCCCATCTAAAACATTAAAACTCTATTTTTTTTAAATTAATATAAGTATCTGGATTAATTTACGTGTATCATGACTAATTCTATAGATTTTGAAGTTAATAATCATGTAAGCCTCTAGTGACCATCATATGAGTAACCAAGAACTCAAACCTAAAACTATAGAAAAAACAAACTTTTTAATTCTAAATCTTTACCACTTGATTATTAACTAAATGATTGCAAGTAGCCTTTTTTTTTTTTTTTTGATTAACGTGGGTGTCCGGGCCAGCTTGCGCGCACCACGACTAATCCCACAGGCCCTGAAGTTAACGACCATGTAAGCCTCCAGTGGCCATCATATGAGTAACCAAGGATTCGAACCTGAGACCACAGAGGAAGCAAACCCCTTGATCCCAAGCTCTTACCACTTGACCACCACCTAGATGGTTTGCAAGTAGCCTTTCTTAATCTCTCTTGGTATGGAGATCGTTTCCCAACCATGTACAAAATCTTCAACTTGTAATCAATTGGCTTTGACTGTAGTTTTCAGCTTGACCACATATATTCTCCTCTCTTCCCATTTTGGCGAGAATAAATTCTTTCTGAGCCCTTTCCTTTTGTCGTACAACAATGGGGTGGCATTTTTTTCTTCCTATATAAGCATGTGGGTGACTCAATGTAGAAAATTCTATGCGAGGAAATCTATTCGATGATTTCTTTTTAATAAAAAATTTATTCACCAGTTAATTGGATGTTGCAACCTTTTGTAAACTTGGACTCGTATTCTTTGGTAACGGATTCCAACGCGTGCTTTATGAAAATTTATTTTTTTATATTTTTAATCATTTTAATGTGTTGATGGGAAATGTAATTCTTAAAAGGTTAAAAAAATTATTTAAATATATTTTTAAAAATAATAATTATTATATACCTGTATATAATACAAGCATTACACACGCGCTTAGCTAGCTTGACTTCAGTGCTAGTTGAAATGGACCGTCGGGCCCCCGTAATGACCTTCTGGGAGTGGGAAAGTATATTCTTTCTCGGGTGTGAAAGAGGGGAGTGGACCCTAATGGAAGTCCTCTACCACGGCACCACCCTTGTTGGTTTCGATGCAGCTGCCGGTGAAGAATGGGCCCTGAGCTCATGATGGCCTGGGCCTTCCTGGTCAAACCGTTCAGTTGCTCTCCCAGTGGAACACGCCAGAAAACCTGCTCTCGAGCATGTGAAGAGGCTACTTTAATACGTGCACGGCGAGTCTATCTCTATGTGCTACGATTTGTTGGCGTAGGAGGGAACTTATTGAATGCTACTTTGTTTCGTATGGTCTACTGTCATATTTTGTTGTCTCTCCATTCAATCAAAATGCCCTGTCCACAAGCATGTCAAAGACTGCTTTGTTATGCAATACGTTATGGTTATTGTAAAAAAAAAAGATAAAGAAATACACTAATAATACAGGTTAAAATAGTATTAGAAAAATGGTATCCTTCGAACGCAACTTTCTTTTTTCTCTTCAGAAGTTACAAGGAGTAGATAAGAGAGAGAAAAAAAATATTAAAACATATTAAAATTTTGATAATAATAATATTAATATCATTAAAAAAATCTCATCTCAATAAGATAAATTTAATAATATTTAAAAAATTATTAATGATAACTAGAGCTCAATATACTAGCCATTCAAAAGCAAATAAACCCTACATATTTGAATTATTGTTCCCTAATATTATTTTTTAAATATTTTTTGATATTAATATTTTTATCTTGTTGATATTTAAAAAAAAAATACTAGTAGTATTGTTATTAGAATTTTGATGCATTCCATTTTTTTTTGTGTTTCTCTCTCCTCTGAACTCTCTTATTATTGTAAATTATGCTAGTTTATTTTAAAAAAATAAAGAGTAATGTATGATACTTATAATTCACAGTCTAAAATATACTGTTTTTAAAAATATTTTATGTATTTTGTTATTTTGTCTGTTTTTTTTAGTGCTAAATGAAGAATTCTAAAGCTAACATTAGAGTTACACGAAGACCAAGAACTTGGATAGCGTGGATGAATAAGAAAACCAGTGCAGTGAACAAAGACTGGTAAACTGGTGAGCAAAGCAACAAAAACCCATCAGTTTTTTCATTTTGCTTTAGAAAAGTAGAAGAAGGAAAGTAAAAGAACAGGCACTTTTCATTTTGCGTGCTGGCTGGCTGGAGTTGAAATGTTATTAACATCAACATTATCATTAAAATAAATAAATAAATAAAATTTTTGGTTGAATATATTTCATTACAATCATAAAATACTATTAATTAAAATAGAGTTTTGTAAAAAACAATTTGCTTTTTTTAGCTTAAGGGTTTTTTTTTTAAATCTTGCCCTTATACAACTTGATTTTTTTAGTTTTTAGTTTTCTATTTTTTTAATATTAGGTTTTATTTTTCAAAATTGTGCTTAGCTTTTATTTTTCTATTTTGTTATATATAGATCTCATAGATTTTTTTTTCTCAATTTTAATATTTAATGTTAGATTTATAAAAAATAAAGTTTTAATTTTTTATATGAATTTATCTCAATTTTATGATCTAAGTGTTTAATATGTTAATTTGAATTGATTTAAATTATTTTTATATTTTTTTATAATTAATTGTTATTTTTAATTTCATCATTTAATATTGAGTTAATTGAAAATTAAATATTATAATTTTTTAATTTGTTTTATGCAAAGTTATCTAATCTCCTAAATTTAGTTTTTTTTTTTTCATTTTAACATTCAACACTAGATTTGTTGAAAGTAAAATTTCATTGTTTTTTTATTTTTTTCATAAAACAATCATGGTCTCATGACTCGAGTTATTAGTTTAACATATTAGTTCGACTTGGCTTGTTTTTTTATATTTTTAATGTTTTTTTTTTAATTTTATCCTTTAACTTCAGATTGGTTAGAAATTAAGTTTCATAATTTTTTTAAAATTTATTTTTTATGGGGTTGTTTCGATTGTATGATTTGAATCGCATGTTTAATAAGGTGACTAAAGTTTTTTTTTTTAAAAAAATATTATTTAATATTAAGTTAATTAAAAATTAACTATTATAATTTAATTTGATTTGTTTTTTATAAATTTATTGTGATCTCATGATCCATGTCGCTATTAATAAGTTAATATATGTGGATTGAATATGGTATTTTTATAATTATTTTTTAAATGTATTATAATATATTACTATATTAATATTTTAAAAATACAAATTAATACATAACATATTTTTCGCCCATAATTATTTTTTTTTCTATTAAAAGACACGCTATGAATGCTTGTATATGTTTTTATATTTAAAGAAAATTAATTAAATTCGCAGCATAACAAGAACAAATAATCTAATTATAATAAAGAGGTTGCGGCATGAGTTGAGTCGTTTCACTAGCTAGTTGGTGGGTGGCCCAGCAAGTCCGTTTTATTAATGGGCCTAACCCGCACCTATTTTGCCTCGCACCCACCCATCCGTGGACTGGTTGGACCACCCTCATATTTCCAACTCTTGTTTCTAACAGATTTTTTTTCCTCCGAAAATTAAATTTTTAATGTTTTTTAATCATTTTAATATATTAAAAAAACATTTTAATAAACAAATAATCTCATCCGGCCCTGAAAATAAGAGGAGCTGATTTTGATTTACAGCAGTCGGGTTCTTGTTCTTCATAGCAACAACAAAAAAAAAAACCTCGCAGGCAAAATAATTTAATTGATTCATGAATTCATCAAGAATAATTGCTAACTGATTTGATATGCTATTTTTTTAATAGAAAAAAAAAACCCTTGACTGTGATTAATCTCACCATCTCACCATCAACCCCACGTTAACACAAACCAAAAACCCCACTGAACCCTAAACTGTACACGATTGTACGCATAATCTAACCAGCGACAGGGCCCAAAATTCTGCAAACTAACCTTGACCGATCAACAACTTCCTCCGCCCAGCCCCAGCCACAATCCCAGACCACTCAAAAGAGCGGTGCCGGCAAGTTCAAATCAAACAAAAAATGTTTTTTCCCTCCACGCAACTTCTTCTCTTCATTTAAAACCAAACCCACGTTTTCATTCACAGTCTCCATGTTGTATCCCGTAAACTCTGACCTCACCGGAGATGCCGCTGGCATCGTCATCCTCGCCACCTCACCAGCAAGAAAAACCGGCGAGCAACATTTCTCAAAAACTCCTGCACCAACCACCGCAGTTTGCGAAAATGGCACGGGAGCAAAATTATCGTTGTGGAAGAAGTTTGTCCTTGCCTTTGGCCCACGGAAAGATCGAGCTGCCTCGTCGTATGCAAGTTCCGCCACCTCCGCTGAGTCAAACGTGCCAAGCCATCTCCGCGTCTTCTTCCATGGATCACGAATCTCGGCAGCAAATCGACCTCACGGTCTCTTCCTCACGCCTCTGAAATGGCGTTGAGGCTCATTCTTAGCCTGTACTGCTGGAGAGGAAGGAGCTGAAGAACCAGCAAGGGAGAGGGTTGTTGAGACAGACATTGTCGTTAGTGTACTGTGTACTATGGGATTGTTTGATAATGTGGTTTTTGTTTGGGGAGACACTGAAGAGATTCGGAGGTTTTTTTGGTGTATACAGGAGGTGACGCGGTCTTGGTCAACGCCGACAGTTTTGAGATTTGGTTGCGAATTCTTTTGTTCGGTAATTAGTGGGTTTTTAATTATTTTTTATTTTAATTAAAAGGTTCTATATGAAGAATATTAGTAATGACATTGGCATATATAGTTTTGGTTTGGTTTCTGCTAATTATTTATTTTAATTTTTTTAATATGTTAATTTTAAAAATTTAAAAATATTCAAATAAAAAATATTTTAAAAAATAACCCTTATAATAATTTCAAATACCGCCGTAACTGACCAGCCAAGGCGTGGTCTTCTGCACGTGATTCTCACGTGCAGGGACGAGAAATTTATGTTTTTAATTCACATGACTCCATTGAGCAGTAGTTAGGAACGGTTTTACCTGGCCAATCCAATGGCTTGTGTATCGTAAACAATGACGAGCTGTGTTTTATTTTTAAATCAAGTGATATTGTATTGAATTTCAAAAATATAATATTATTTTATGTTAATATAATTTGTTTTGGGTTGATTTATAAGCCATGTTTTCTAACAATGGTTAAGATAATTGTCAAATATACTTAATAATTTATTATGAAAAAAAAATCGTGTTTTTGAGTTATTAGATTAATTTAAGAATTATTAAATCAATTTTAATTAAATTTTTATCAAAACAATGATGTTTTGTATTTTTTTTAAATTACTATTAAGTCAATTTTAATATGTTTGAAATGTAGTTATGGTTATTTTTTTTGAAATATATTAAAATAATATATATTTTATTTTTAAAAAATTATTTTTAAAATTAATACATTAAAACTATTCAAAATATATAAAAAAATTATTTTTTTATAACAAAATTTAATTTAAAAAAAAAATACAAATTGTCAATGTTCTTAGATCAAATATAATTAACTCGATCAAATATAATTAACTCAATCAAATCACGAGATAATCCATGAGTTAATATATATACCAAACATTGGGTTTCAAAATCACATCCATCACGAGTTAATAAACCAAGCTGGATCAAATTGAATAGTAATCTAGCATTGTACTATGGAGACATGGAGCGCCATTAACATCGATGTTTTGCGCCCTTGAGTTGCAACGAGCAAGAAAGGTAAAGGAAGGAGGGGAAAATTATTATGATTGTCACTAGTAAAATTTCTGTAATGAAATGCTTTTTTTTACTCTTTATTTCCAGGTATATTTCTTTTAAAAAATATTATTGAACTGAAAATATATTAAAAGAATTTATTTTTTACATTAAAACATTAGAAACATCAATTAATTACTTTCCCGAACAAAAATAGTTTAAAAATCATTTTAAAAAGACTAAAAACTCGAAAACAAACACCCTAAACTAGCCAGAAGCAGCTGTTGTCAGCTGATCACAGGTTTTGCAATTATGTGATCTACTGGTATGTATTACTTAAAACGTGATTCTTCCCTATGCTTCTTGATTTGTTATATACGGAGAAGAACTGAAACAATAGAGAAGACCAGTTTTACGAGGACAACACCATAAACCAGACAGTGGATTGAGCCAATCAAAACCATTGTAATCCTTGCTGTAAAAAGCTTTGAAATATTTAAAATGGAGACATACTGGCGAGGGTGGAGGCACCATGCAAACCAAGAAGAAGGGGTTTGAAACAAGGAGAGAATTCGAGAGACTACAGGAGGGGAGTGAGAGTTCTTGTGATGACAATGAATGCTTGATGGATCCTTTTTTATCACAATATTTTTCTTTTTAGAAAAATAGAACGAAGTTGACGTGCCTGTTCATGGATGTTAGATGGTTTCTACCCTGAAAGATATTATTTTGATTAATAGAATTGAAAATAAGATTTAAAAACAACAACTAGATAAATGAAGTCATGCAGACAAATAAAGAGATAACTCACCAAAAAGCTAATGAACAATATAGCTTTATCAATAATACTAATAATTGGTGGGTTGGAATCATGCAAGTAACATCCATAACTCATCTAAAGCTGATGTTGCAGGTTGAATAATTAGATTAACCCTGATTAAATTAGGTAAATTTAAAAAAATTTCAGTTAAATAATATTATTTAAAAAAAATATTTTGATAAAAAATCAAATTAAATTCTGATGGGACATATCAACTTTAAATTGAACCTTTTTTAAGTATTTATAAATTAGATGCTGAGCCACTGAATCTAGCTTGATCTATTTGACCGATATGAATTTAATAAATGTGTTGTGTTAGAAGTTTTTGAGAAGTGGGAGTTAGAATGTGTTTAAAAATATAATAAAAGTTGAGGTTTAGATTAGGTATATCCTAACTATATACAAACCTTACCCATAAAAGTTATATTTTCTTGTTTTTCAATTTTTTTCATCTCTCAACTACCACCATGTTTTCAAATATTTATTTAAATCTTGTTTATTTTTGTGGTGAAAATGTTATTTGCAAAAAATTTAATTTTTTGTACTTTTTTAAAATAGTTTTGATGTATTATTATCAAAAATAAATTTTAAAAAATAAATATTATTTTAATATATTTCAATATAAAAAAACATTTTAAATTCAAAATAATAAACATGCTAACCTCCATTTTCTGGGTACATGGACTGTCTCCTTACCGGACAACATTTATGAATCCGAGTGGTAAGCTGAGATCGTGAGTATATTTTTGATGTTATGATGATAATAATAGCCCACCATAGGCAGAGAGGCATAGCTCTAGGAATGATGAATGAATTCAAATGGCGTCGGAAATCTCGTAAGCGTGGAGGGGCGACAAAAATCACAGGATGATAATAATTATTATATAAACTGTATTTTGAAACGTTGCGCATTATAAAAAAAATAAAAACTTTCACCATAACATCTCCTTAACAGGCCTTGTTGCAATGATCAGACTGACTTGTTGAGAGAGTAAGCCCAATTGGTCACTCCCCGAACCCTTCTATTTTTTTTATTTTTAAAATTTATTTCTAACATTAACAAAATAAAAAACATAAAAAAAAATTTAAAAAATAAACAAATAAAAAATTTCAACCTTTTCAAATACATTCACCTCAACTTATACTTTTAAAATTATTTTTATAAAAAAATATCAAATTAATATTTTTTTTAAAAAGAACCATTTTACACTTTCAAATCAAATGTACTTTTAAAAGCTACTGTACTCAAACTAGATTAAAAAATTAGCTTAAACAATAAACCAAAACTATGAGAATTAATTGAATAAATATTCAAAAAAAATTAATTACGGGGAATAAGATGCTTGGGATGAAAAATTACGTGAATATCATGAAATTGGAACGATGAACTAGAACCAAAATAATCACGTTAACTGTTTACTGAGTCCATAATGAAAAATAAGTTCAGATTTGCATTTCACCATTGATGATTTTCACCCATAAAACTACCCGCTGTTGAGAAAGCAAGAGTTCTTCTATCCTAGTGTTAAAAGACACATGGATTGTTAAGCAAATAGTTTAAAAAGTCACTCAGGTTGAACACATCATAATCTCAACAAATACTAACGATGGTTCACTCCTTGTCGAAGGAGAGAACCTGGCCAAGGCACTGATGCAACGAGAGTCTCAGTCTCTTTAGCATAATATAAGTTGAAATAAAACCAGACAAATTTTCTTGTTCAAAGATATTTTTTAAGAAAAGCAGTGAAATTAAAAACTACTCAATCAAGAAGTGACAGAAACAAAACGCACGTCCATGACATGAAACAACAGAGATACCGCATCTGCAAAATCTTCACTTGAGAGGAATAAACCTTGAGGAGTGGGTAGCACCAATTCCAGGCCTTCCATGCTTAACGGGCTTGTAGGAGATCGAGAACTCAGCTAAATAATGGCTTATCATTTCAGGCTTGATTTCAACTTGATTAAAGGTTTTGCCGTTGTACACACCAATGACACTTCCGATCATTTCAGGTACTATGATCATGTTGCGAAGGTGAGTCCTGACTGGTTCTGGTTTCTCACCGGGTGGAGCCTCCCTTTTCTGTTCAAGACATCACAACAAAAAAGTTTCAAAAAGCATTCATTTCAATTTAGCACATCAATATACTTCTGCTGACATATCATAAACAAAAAATAACGACCAAGCAACATAAAACTACACCCTCCATCCCACCATAGAGTCCTTTCCTTATTTTGGGTGTCAAGATGTCTCTTGTCAAAAAATCAAAGAATTGAGCCCCAAAAGAGAGTATTTAATGCTTCTCTTAATGCGTTACCAGCCCAATAAGACTCCTTTTATGGGATGGATGGAGTACAAAGCTTGGTTGAATGACAATGAAAACTAAAAAGCGAGTTCTTTGTTCAATATATAGCCTTTCAACCAAATACATGCACCATTCAAACTTACAAAATCAATGTGCAGCAGTTCCAAAGCATAACACCATGGATGGTTTAACAGCATATTTTTAACACTCAATTGGAAATGACATTCGCAAAGTTAGGACTAACACCAAGTTTGGATGGATAGAAAGCAGGCAAGAAAAAATAGAGGGGATGAAAATTATGACAGAAAGTAGTTTTCTCTTTTCATGTTGGGATGAAATGAAATGCAGGGAAAGTTATTTAATTTATTTGGAAAGAGGAAAGAAAAATTTTCTTGGAAAGAGAATGTAACATCCACATTTGAGTCTTTGGTAAGAGAATGTAAGATCCACGTTTGAAATCATTACACCTGACATTCAATCAAGAATAAATAAGTAAAATCACATAATAAAATGTGAATTACATTTCCTCCACTTTCTCCTTGAGATTGTTGAGACAGGAAATGGCAAGCCAAAGGAATTATTCCCCCCCTCATTTGTCATCACGCACTCCCCTCATTTTCCTTGGAAGTCCCAAACAGAAAAGAATCACTTTCCCTTCAAACTTTCTTGCCCATAGTTTTCTTTCCTCCTACTTTCTACCCTCCCAAACAGAATGTAACATAAGCATCAATAAACATAACATTTACAAAGTCTGCTTGTGTTCAATCATGTGACAATACTGACAGACTATAACAACTCAATGATGCTTACAATCGAAGCAAAATAGAAATCCATAACAGCCATAAATGAAGAACAGACAAACTGTCCATTCTGGGAAGAAGTTCCTGCCATAGAAACCACGGGCTACAATGCACCACCAACTTAAAAATGATAGTATTATTCTGGTGACATGTTTACTTCATTGGCAAGAGAATCTTCCCTGGCATTGGAAAACAGATTCTCATCAAGGTAAAAAGGAAGTCCCAAGGAATTGGGGTATATCACAATCTGACAGCCATATTATTGACTTGGCTGGCCAATTAGTTCAAGTGTTCAACCATTGACATGCTAGATAAACATCTAGTGGTAAAGTCCCGTTGATGGATCAATGTCCTTACTAGTCTACCCGCAACAAATAAAAGAAAAATCTTAATATTGAATTTAAATAGAGGCCATTAGACTTCCATGGTACATTTCTTAAAATGCTATGCAATGGACGTCCATGCCTCAATAAAAGGAATTAAAGATGATGGACAAAAATATAACGGCAACCAGAGTTTATTTTTTTCATTTAATTTATAACAAAATACATTGAGAACTATTCTAAAAAAAAAGAGTCAAATTCAAATCAAATTAAACCACACAGCAGACCACGAGAAAGGAAAAAACGTACCGCCTTGCGAAGTTTCTTGATAAGTGCCATTGGTTTCCTCTTCAAGCCCCTCTGAAACCTGACATCAAATCATCAAGAATGTCAGTAGACATGTCTTAAAGAGCATTTAAAAGCATTAAAAACAGAGAAAATTAAGTTTCTGTCTCGCTCACCTTCTGCGAGCACGGGCAGGAAAGAGCTTGACAAGCTCGTCAGTAGACATGTCCAAAAGAGCATCCAGATCAACTCCTCTGAAACTGAACTTCTTGAACGTTCTCTTCTTTGGCTGTCCTGCTGCAGCAACATCGGTCTCAACGTCTGCCTGAAAATCACCGACAACAAACCAAAAAACAATTAGAGTACCGTTCGAAGCCTCTGTTTAGATCCCGATAAAAAAAATGATTAATCAATCGGTTGTTGGGAATTTCCGACTGTTTCGTTCATTTTCCAGGGGAAACATAGAAGCATAGAGGAGAATGAAAGTCGGAGATGGGTTGGTTTGTGATCTTACCATGGTAGTAGGTGAAGTAGACTGCAGAGACGCAAAACCCTTGCTCAAGCTTAGGAGGTTCGGCTGGAGAGTGTTTAAAGGGTGGCTAGGGTTTTCGTTTTCGGTGGATGTGATTGTGAATTTATAGGGTACGCTAAAATGCAAATGGACAAGATTGAATAGACCCTTGGATTTCTTAATGCACTACTTGTAAACCCTATTTATCTTTCTAAACTTACAATTTGATCCTTTAGCTTTGACGCAATCCTGTTGCAGCCCATTTCTCGTTTTTATTTTCCTGCCAATTCAATTCTCCACTCATCCAACCCTGTACGGATACGAAAAGAAACAATGAAACGGCACATGAAACCGATTCATTCAAATTTATTTTTATTAACAAGAACTAATCTGTGACGGGAAATAATTGTTCCTCTCCTAAAGTATTTTTATTGGAATAATTTTTGTTTTTTAATGTTTTTAATTAAAATTAAATTTATAAAAAATTAAATTTTATAATTTATTTTTTATAAATTTATAGCAGTCACATAACTTTAGTCATAAGTTATGTGATTAACTTAAATTTTTTTAAGTCGCCGATCAAATTAACAGTTTATTCTCTCCTTCCTTTCAAGTTGAGGAAAGCATACCTGAGAAATTCACCAAAACAGTATCGACCATATCCAATTCCTTCACCAAAACCAAGTTAGATCATAGGCCGATTGTTTACCACAAATCCTACATTTGGTTCAACTCCTTTTGCTCCTATGATGCACCCTTAGCATTAAGGAAACTCATCACTAATAGTCCAACAATAAAAGGATTGGTGGTGTTCTCATCCCATCAAACACCGAGCAAATTTAAAACAATAATTATTTTCATACATAATCATCATCTCAAAAAAGATAAAGATGAAATTTTTTTCAGGATTTAGGCCTATAAAAAAGAGATGAGAGAGAAAGCTAGAGAGGAAAGAGCAAAACACCAGAGAGAGATTTTTGCTTTCCTTCAGAACTCCAGCAACAATCATTTGGTCTCCAGTAATAGAACTCCTTCTCTTAGAATTCAATCTTAACTGTGTGGAGAAGAGGAGAAGCAACTTCGAGCTATTTTCATTGGCTCTGCAAATTATGATGAGTCTCATAAATAGTAAATAATATTTTATCAATTACTAAATGATTGTATCACCGTATTTTAAAAAAGCACAACCGTGCCTGCAAAGACAAATGAGCTCTTAGGATATAAATTAAGGAGTATTACAATATTGTTATAATGGAGTGTTACAATATTGTTATGAGTTGTTACAGTGCAAATATTTAATATTGAGTTTTTTTTTTTAATTTAGAACAACAATTATTTTCATACACAATCATCATCCCAAAAAAGATAAAGATGGAATTTCTTTCAGGGTTTAGGCTTATAAAAAAAAAGATGAGAAAGGAAGCTTTAAAGGAAAGAGCAAGACAATGGAGAGGGATTTTTGCTTTCCTTCAGAACTCTAACAACAATCATTTGGTCTCCAGCAATAGAACTCCTTTTCTTGAAATTCAATCTTAACTGTGTGGAGAAGAGGAGAAACAACTTCGAGCTATTTTCATTGGCCCTGTGTTTTAAACGCAAATTATAATGAGTCTCATAAATAGTAAATAATATTTTATCAATTACCAAATGATTGTATCACCGCGTTTAAAAAAAAACACAACCATGCCTGCAAAGATAAATGAGCTCTTAGGATATAAATTAAGGAGAGCTCTTAGGATATAAATTAAGGAGTGTTGCAATATTGTTATATTGGAGTGTTACAATATTGTTATGAGGTGTTACAGTGCAAATATTTAACATTGAGTTTTTTTTTTAATTTAGATATTTTTATTTATACTAAAAATTATTTTTTTCTTACAAAGAATAATTAATTTTATAACAGTTCGGCCCAACTTGTCATATATTATCAACTTTGGACCTTACCGCCTTCACGATTTTGTTTTTAATGACGCAAGCTTACTTCTGAGCCTGCCATCTCAAAATACGTATAACAAGTTGGTAGCTAGCATTCTTAATAAGATCAGCTATCATTCTCTCACCCGTCGATGTGGGATATTACAGTCCACCCCCTTAAGAAGCCTGATGACCCTGTCGGTTTTGATATCGAATGTAATAGCCTCCCCCAACGTGCCATATATTATCCGTTTTGGGCTTTATCATCCTCACAGTTTTTGTTTCTAGTGATGCGAGCTCACTTCTGAACTTGACGTTCCAAATGGATATGATAAATTGACAACCAACACTCTTAATAAAGTTAGCTAACACTCTATCACCTATCGATATGGGATATTACAAATTTTTTTCTACATCATGTAAATATAATTTATTTGTATATAACAAGAAAGAAAACAAATTATAAATAAATGATGATAATGTCTTTGAAATATTCTAAAAATAAAAATAATTAAAAAAATAAACTAAATAATTTTAAACATAACAGAGAGTGTATTGATTAAATTTTTAATAAAAAATTGAAAAAAATTGAAAAAAAAGGAGTGTATTAATTATATTTAAAAAATAATTATAAAAAAATCAAGCACCGCTTAGCTTTGCAGGCTAGCCTTGTTTGTTTACCAACTATTTGAGAGCCAAGCTCGCCTTGACTGATTTAAATGTTCTTTTAATAGAACAAATGATATATTATCTATTTTATTTTTTTCTTTTTATATAGGTAAGTTGTTATCATGAAAGATGATTTTTTATTTCCTACAATATTTTCTAATTATTTCCAGTGATCAGAAAATCAGAATTTATATTTTGAAACTCAAAAAATAATTTTTAAATTTTTTTCATCTAAAAATACCTAGAAAACACTCTAAAAAACTTAAAAACGCAATTTCAAACCATGCAACAACCTTGATCTCTTTAAAGAATAATAAAATGAAAAAACTTCAATGGTCTTTATCTGCTTTTGATTGTATCATAAAAGGGAAAACTAATCTCTATTGAACTCTCCTTGAGAATTCTAACTCATTGACATAAAAATATTTTTTTTTGTAGGCATAACGTCAACATGCAATAACTTTCTCACTTGTCGATAATTTTTAGTGAATTTTTCTATCATTTTTTTTTACTTGGTGATTGAAAAAGAAACAAAATGAATTCATGTACTAAAACATAAAAACTTTCAAACTATATAGAAAAAAATGAAATTGAAAATCTTTAAGCTATTATTTTTCAAAAAAAAACTTAATAAAAAGGAAAGAGCCCTCCTTTCTTATCCCTTCATTTTCATTTTTTTATCAACAAGAAAAAAAAAAATTCTTTTTAGTAAAATTACACAAACTCAATTTGAAGTTTTTTTTTTAATAACAACCTTATGGGAAAAAAATCAAAATAAATTAAGAACTATAATTCTCCACCAAAGCAATGTCGAAGAAAGAAAATCAAAAAAAAAATTCAATTATAAAAAAATTAAAAGATTAAAAAATATAGAAAAACAACGTGTTAATCCAAAATGTACTATGTCTCGAAGTAAGTGTTTTCTCATGCTTTTACGTTTTTAAAAAAATTATAATTATAATTTTAACTAGTCTAATTAAGTCTCGTTAACATTCAAAATTTTTTTTTTTAATTATTATTGAAACATTCAATCCCACTACTGATATCCCAAATTTATTTGGGATAAAGACTAACTATACTTGTTTTGAGCAATTTTATAAGTACTTATAAATTAAAATATGTGGGGTGAACATCATGCAACTAACATTATTAATTCCCTCATAAAATAATATGGATGACACTATATATTTCTATATATTTTATTTTGATCCTTAAAGTTTTATTTTGAGCAATTTGATTCTAGTTAAAGGTTAACTTCTTATAAATGCTCAATAAATAATGAAGTTGAAAGAAAAGAGATCCAACTAAAAGGAATGTCAAACATGAGTGACGAGCTAAAGATTGCATGAAAAATCCACTAAGGTCTTCAATCTTTGAAAATAACATATATACCATTTAGGTCCCCTCAATTTTTCAAAAAAAATCAGTTTTCATACACAAGTTCATTTATGATATTTTTTAGTCCTTGTTTAGAGAGAAAAGGAGAGATGGCTACTGGATTCTAGCGAGGAGAGAGAAATTCATTGATAACTCCATTTATAACTACTAAAATGAGTTTTGTTGGTATCCAGAAGTTCCATAAGATGAGAAGGACTTTACGGTGGAAAAAATTAGATCTAAGTCAAAGTAAACAGGGCTTGAAGGCTTGCTAATGTTTATGGGCTCTTCATTTCAGTGGCCCAAACATGCTAGGTCATGGTCATGTAAGTCTAAGTATTTTTTGCTCTTTTTTTTAAAATAAAATAAATGTAAATATAAATTTAATGGAAAAAAATTACTGAACCTGATTGAGTTCATGATTCAGGTTATAGGCTTAACGAGTTAAGCCACAACAATTAGGTAATATTTTTTCTAATATTGCTTTTTTTTTACCATTATATTTGTTTGATATATATATTTTTAAAATAATTTTAAAATTTATGTTTCAATTAATATCCCTCATTAATGATTTTTTTTCTTCTTATTTAACTTTTTTTGGATAAAGATTAGATAGCTTGCCTGTGCTTCGTTGTGGGTTAAGCTTTTTTTTTAGAAGCGTAGACAAATAATGACAAAGTGCTATAAGTGTACTTTAAAAAAGAAAAAAAAATAACTGCTCCACATCATAGAAAAAGAACAGAAAAAAAACATCGATCATCAATTCTTAAGAATCTAAACGATGAAAGATAAAATTAACAAAAATCAATGAACAAAAAAAAACCAATAAACCCAGGTGATAAAATTGAAAAAAAAAACAAAAATATGGACTTAATGATGAAATAAAAAATAAATTAAAATTTATAACGGTATAAAAAATAAAAATTTAAAACCAAAACATCAAGGGAAGAAACCTAAAATACCATCAAATATTGAACCAAAGGGCCAAATAAAAAATTTCTAAGTCCATAAATTCATTAAAGAATCTAAAACAAAAATAAAAATTAAGTGAGTGGGATCATATTTCAAAAACAAATCAAAATACACCATCTGATGCTCAAAATGCTCAATCTAACATATTGACTCGTAACCCAGGGATCCAGGATCTTAAAAGTAATTGGAATAAAGGATTGAAATATTTTATGTTTATATTTAATTCAAAAGCAAAAATCCTCATAAAAAAACTAAATTAAACGAAGCAAAAAAAACACTCTAGGTAATTTGTGTTTTGTTTTTCAAAATGAATGAAAAATCCCATAAAAATTGAAATAAAAATGAAAAAGTAAGAAAAAATTTGGAGATGGAACTGAAAATATTGAGATAAAAAAGGAAAAAACCAAGTGAATCTCGATGAACTTTCTAAACTTAGATTAATCTTTTAAAGTAAAAAACTGTTAAATTCAAAACCTAGGCTCAATACCAAAAAAATTAATGTTGAAGGGTGAGATAAATTGATTTAATTAAAAAATGTAAAAAGAACAAGATCTAACAAAAAGTACCAAAAAAGTCAAGGCAATATAAGATCAATTTAATATTGAATGATAAAATCTAATTAGAAAAAAATATTTTAAAAGAGGTAGATCCAAAAAAAAAAACCTTGAGGCAACCCATATTACTCTTAAAAAATAAAAACAATCCCCTCAAAAATATGAAAACAAATACTAGATGATAAAACAAAAAAAACCGAGCCAACCCAATTTAACTTTAATAACAAGCGACCCAAAATATGAGGTATGGATAATTTTATTAAAAAAATAAAAAAAATTATGAAATTCAATACCTGATAAGTCAATATCAAATGATGAAATGAAAAAAAAAATCAAACTTTAAAAAAGAAGACCAAACTTAAATTGAGCTGATCATCAAAACTAATGGGTTGGGTTATGATTGTAGAATAAAAACATGAAAAAATAACAAAGAAAAATTGTTGATCACATAAAAATTAAAAAAAATAAATAGAAACAACGAGGACTAAATCATGCATAAAAAAATAAATGAAAGAAAATAATTAGGAATTGAAAAATAAATAAATGAAGAAAAGCATGAAATAAAAAGCAATAAAAAATGAGGATTAAAATTGGAAACAAAACAAAATTAAATTAAACTCTAAAGAATGGTATAAAAAAATTAATTCAAAGGATAAAAAAAGTAGCAACTAGAAGAATAATGATCAAATTAGATAAAAAATTTATATAAAATAAAATGCAAATAGATGAAACTGAAACAAAATAAACAAATTCAAGAAGCCTTAAAATTAAAAAAAAAAGAGGAATAAATTTAAAACAAATACAAACTAAAAGACACATTTGAATTTTTAAAGGTCTAACATGAAAATCAATGCATAAGAGAGAGAAAAGAATCGTAGGAGAAAAAACATCTATCACTACTAACTAGGCTAACACGCCAAGCCATCAAGTTTGCAATAACCTGACATATCAAATGACATGATGATCAATATATTTTAATCATTGTAATATATCTGACGCTCTATTAGTTTGGTAAGAGGATGATAATGCGTTTATGGATGCCTATGACACATTTTTTTATATTATTTTTTTTATATTTTCATTATTAGAATGACTAAAAAACCTATAAGAACATTCCCATATTACAAAAAACACATGTATCATACCTTTCTTTTATTTTTTTTATTTTTAGTTATTATTTATAATTTTTTTAATTTATTAACACATATTACTCTCATTTTGTTTAATTGTATACATACATATACTTTTTGATTTTTACTTAGAATTTTTTTAATTGAAAAACATGTTGAAAAAACTTGTGTATTAAATTTTTTATCGAGAAAAAAACAAGCAATATCTAAACTTTTAAGTATTTGTTTAGTATTATAATAACTTCTGCCTTTTGTCCAACCACAAAGATAAAATTGATTGGTTAATTAAGTAAGTTTTGTCTTTTTACATTGTATTTTACCTATAGTTGCATTTTAAATCTTGTTTTTATAAAAGTTAAAATAACATGTTTTTTATTGATGAAAATTTACTTTTTATTTATTTTACATACAAAAAATTATATCACAATTAAAAATATTTTTTAAATTATAATTACAAAAACTACCATACTATTAAGCACAAACTGAATTATTTGTCTAGTGCCTTGTAGAGTATGTACTAGATATGTAACAAGCCTCTAAATTTGAATCTACAATGATGGTCCTCAAGCATTTTTTATCTTTCAAGGAAAAATTTTCAAGTTAAAAATATGTTATTTTTTTTATTAATATAAATATTTAAGTTATCAGTTTATACACACCTTAATTAATTTTATAGATCTTAACTTAATTAATTTTATAGATCTTAACGATAATATAAAAATAGACAGATCTAAAAAAATATAATTAAAAAAAACCAAAATTTTAATTATTTTATTATTTAAGCTATAAATATAAATATTATTAAAAAATATTGAAAAAATAATTTCTTTGCAGGGCCAAGGCCGGCTTGCCTCTATTGTCTTCACCACAGAATATAAACTTTCATTAATTTAAAAATTTATAAAATTTAAATTAATAATTTTTAATAAATAAATTTATAAATTGATAAGTTAAACTATACCTAAGGTTATATTATATCTAGGTGATATTATTCTTCATTCTTGTTTACGAATGTGCTAGCGAGTAGCAAGGATTGGCTTGGAGAAGTCACAATATTTTTTCACATGCCTGTACATTTCATGTTCTGACTCGGTCTTAGTCTTGGTTTTTCATGCCATCACTCCTGAGTAAACCTGATCAATTGAGAACGTAGAGTCGAGAGATGTTATTGTGGAGACAAACCAGTCTCTAGATCTGCAGTCAATTCTTAGCTTAAATTTGAGGGTCATCCTCCTATTTAATAAATGGACCTCTAAATGGATTCAAAAAGGAAAGACTTGAGGGTGAAATAACAAAGATAGAAGACCTTTGTCAGTTGCATAAAGATTCAATCGCTGATACACACGCCTTCTTGCGAGCTTTCATGCCATGTAAAGAATTCTATATATCCCTGTTATGGTAGGTATAGAATTTTGGTTATACCTTTGTTCTTGCTAACAGATGAATCATACACCATCGCATTTTCGGCATTTCAAACATTGTCAGTGGAGAGAAGTTCTAACCAAAATTTACATGCCTTGTGTCGAAACATTGTTAGCTTTGACAGTGAATGTGTTATAGAAGAACCAGGGCATCATAACCAGTTTAACAGACGCACCATGGATAGTGAATCTAAACTAAACATGGATGCTAATTTTTTAAGAAAAATCAACATGAATATGTTGGATAAATAAAATAAATACAAGATAATAGAGCATCGAGAATCATGGTTGATTCCAATTAGTCTGCTAATCATGATGAGATGCTTTGTGCAGCCACGATGATGCCCCAGTTCAATCTTAGCCATATATAAAGAACAAGAAGCACTACTTGCAAATATTCATGTCATCCAATGAACATTCATCAGCATTTTATATGCATTCTTGAGTTATTCTCGACCTGGATGCTAAAATAGTGGATCACATCTGGAAGCCTATGCATTTTTAAAATTGAAACATGTTGCTGATGCAATTCATTTGTGGTTAAAAGCAGTGATGCCTGCATAAGAAGCATTCTTTTGTGCTAGGATCACATACCGCTTAATATATCACCACAAGTTAAATACTTACTGCACATACATGAATCGATTAGGCACTCGTTAGTCTTTTGATTGCAAGCCAGAAGATGGATTTACGAGATTTCAACATCAGAGAACTATATGTTGGTTCCCGATACAGAATGAAGCGCATTGAAGTGAATTACCAGCGTGTTTGAAAAGACTGGTTAGACAGCATTTACTTTGTCCTTAATTTACACATTCATGCAATTAAATTAATGGTTTAGCAGAAGTGTCTATGATTTTCTTGACAATAATTCGGTGAATTGAAGAGATGTGAATGCATTTGTATCGTCTTTGGAGTCAAGCTACTGCTCAATGACTTTGTTGCATTGAGAAACTGATGAACAACAATGGTAAAAGTAAACAAATGATCAAGCACGGTAAATTCTAACACGATAAATTCCCAGATAGAGGTGCAATGTACATCTTCAAGGATGGTTTTTAGACATTGATTTTCACACAAGAGTGAGTAGTATACATTGATGTGATGCAAATAGCATACTGGGGTTCATATGACTTGTTTACCCAAGAAATTTCCTCATGATGTTTGAAAATGATTGGCTAAATGATCTTGTATGAATCATTGATTCAATCACACTGCATTCAATCACATTTATACTCCAGTTGATCACCAGCAGTGCCTTCACAGATTGAAAACAATGAATCAATTCATTTTTCCAGCAGATGCAGACACCACACAAATGTTATAGTGGCACCTGGACACGACACTCTTAGAGCTAGGATGTGTTCAACTTCATTGTCTTTCCAATCAATAGTTTCCCACCCAAATCTCAATAGAATTCCATGATTCTTGGGTCAATAGATTCCTTTACTACCCTACTAGTAAATGGCACAAAAAAAACCAGAATTAAATCCAAGCATTCTTCTAAATTTTCCCAAAACCTCAATGACATCAAACAAAACCCTACTTTTGAGCATCACAGCTTCAAACTCAATTTTCTCCCAAACTACTCATCCTCAGAAAATGTTACGCCACTCATTAGAAACCTCATATAATTACCTACACAATGCAAAAAATCTCAGCAAAATCAATTAACTCTAGCTCAAGTTACGCTCAATTTAATTGAGCTTAAAAGCACACCCACTTCAGCAAAGTTTCACCATTCACTCCTCATCCTCCCATCTACCCCTCCCATAAGTCTCCAACAGTCAACCGTAGATAAAATGCATATCCAACGGTTTATATTCAAACCTGAACAAAGGGGGCGATCCGCTTCCTAACTCTCTCCACCAATCAGAACCCAACTTTCGGATACCGTCCTACTCTCCCTTGACTATTTAAATCCCATAATTTCCGTCATCTTCTTCACACAAGCGGAAAAAAAAAATCAAGAATCGCCAGCGAACTAGACACCACCAGATCCAATCTAATCTCCTCCTCACCCAGTTCTTCATTGGATTCAATCCCCTTTCTTCTCTCATACCCTAATTCAATCCCAATTCTCTAAAAAATGTCCTCTGACGAACCCACTGTCACCGTCGATGGCAGCACTGAGCCGCCAACTTCTGAACCAGCTGATGATAAGCCGGCCACCAAACCCAGCAGAGCTAGAAAAGCCAAGGAACCTAAAGCCAAAAAAGCTCCTGCCCCTAAAAAACTCCATACTCGTTCCCCTTCCGCTCACCCTCCTTATGAAGAGGTAACATTTCGCAATACGAGATTCAATTTTTGTTCTAACATACGTTTTTTTTTTTTTTTGAATTTTGGATCTGATTTTTTTTCCTGATTTTCGTAGATGGTCAAGGATGCTATAGTGACATTGAAAGAGAAGACAGGTTCGAGCCAGTACGCGATTACCAAGTTTCTCGAAGAGAAACACAAACATCTGCCATCGAATTTTAAGAAGCTTCTGTTGTTTCATTTGAAGAAGCTCGTGGCTGCCGGTAAGATTGTTAAAGTCAAAGGATCCTTCAAGCTTCCATCGGCTAAATTACCCGCTCCAGCTAAAGCAGCTGCTGCTTCTCCAGCTAAAAAGAAGCCGGCAACTGCTGCCAAGCCAAAGGCTAAATCTAAGCCAGCTGCTCCCAAGGCCAAGGAAGCTAAGTCCACCAAGTCGACGGTTAAGTCACCGGCGAAGTCTAAAGCAGCTGCCAAGCCCAAGCCGAAGCCCAAGCCAAAAGCTGCAGCTGCTAAGCCAAAGGCTACCGCCAAGGCAAAACCAAAGGCCGCTCCAGCTAAGGCTAAAACCGCTGCTGCGAAGCCTAAGACGACACCGGCAAAGCCCAAGGCCAAGGAGAGACCGGTTAAAGCTCTGAGGACTTCATCGAGAACATCTCCTGGAAAGAAAGCGGTGACAACCAAAGCCACGTCGAAGAAGGCACCGGCTAAAACTGTTAAGCCGAAGAGCGTCGGCGCCCCGAAGAAGAAAGTAGCAGCGAAGAAAGGAAAGAAGTGAGGAATGATCGAGGAGAGGAATAGAGTGTAGTGCTTGTAGGGGTAGTTCTGTAAATTCGGTGGTTCCTGAGGGGTGGGTTTGTAATTTGAGTTACTAGGAATCCCCACCTGATAAGAAAAGGAAAATGGCATCGGATGTGAGGGCGTTTTTTAACTCTATATTTTTTGTTGGTTATCTAGGGATTCGAAACAGTTATAGATGTATGGTCAGTGAAATTATTTTATGGTAGAATGGAGCCTTGTTGCTTTCTTACATGTCATGTGCTTCGACATTTGCGAATGAGATATGATTTAACTGGTTCTGTTTCCAAATTTTATTGCAACACCGACACATCGTAGCGAATGAGAACTGTTCCGACCTTTTGGGGGGGGGGTGTTGTTTCGTGGTTGAAGAAGGAAAGCTAGCTAGGGTTGTGATTCGCTCTTCTTCTCAAGTCATCAAGGTTAGTAGTTACAGGCACTGCTTCGATACTTTTAAATTAAAGGAGGTAGATGGATGCAACCACATCACTTCAGTTACTTGAGGAACATCGAAATAAAACCCTCTAGCTAATTGTTCTTTTTATGTTTTTGGCTTCCTTTCGTAGATGTATGATGAGAACTTCATTGCTAACACACAGCAGAAATGCTGCTGATATTATTTTTAGATTCACTGCTAGTCATTTGTTCACAAACCACTGCTAGATTTGTCAATCATTTCATTGCAATGTTTCACCACCAAGCCCGTCTATGATTATGAATCACTTGCGCTTATTGATGTGTAAACTTTTAAGAACACTCGGTTCCCAAGGTTTGGGAAACAATTAAAGGTTTTGAATGTGTAATCTCTTAAACATTCAATTGAGGTTTTAAATATTGATGGCATTGTTTGTTTCTTCTTTCAAAGCTTTATTTCAAAACTTGCTAACAAATAATTAACCATTTCTGCCAAAGAATATAGGAAACTGTGTGGTATTGAATGTTAACAATGCCGATTCTACTTTGATTTGATGCAATCTAGTCCATTCTGGATGGTTGCCAGTATTTTTTTTGGCAGGAAAAGTTTTTTCCATTTTTTCTTCACATGGTTATTTTACTTTCCATCTGGTGTTCATCAGATGATGAAATTATAGATGGCACCTGGGATGCCTGCTAAGAACTTTGCTATGTGTTGAATTATGATGACTTTGTTACGGAGGAGGCACAGAAGAAAGTGACACTTTTTCAAGCCACACACCAGATTTAGAAGTTCTTAACTAGATCAGTAACTTTAGAAACGTAACAAAAAATGTGTTCCATTGCTGATAAGATTAGAAAACAACCCATCCACTTAATTGTGTTGTCACTCATAATCTCTGGAAATAAAATCCCAGGTTGAGATTATACTAAAAAAAGAAGTCTGGGGATGAGCAAGTGGGGTAAAACTTCATGGATTTTCAGGTATATTACGGCATTTGAATACATTGTAAGATGTTTTGAAATGTTGATAGTTTTAACCACAATTTGAATTTTGGGACATGAAAACTTTGCATTGAGGGTTCAAGAATTTCTCATATATAGTCATGTTATTTTTCTAGGGATCATTGTTTAGTGCAATGGTCAGGTCTTGGATTTGTATGCATGAAATTGCGAGTTCAAGTATCAAGAGTAGTCATTTCATGCAAAAACATGAAGGGTAACAATGATTTCTAAATCCACCTCTCAGAATTTCACTTGACAGATGTCAAATCCAGGTAGGAAATGTGGTCATGCTTCCTATTTCCTGCTAGCAGTTTTAAGTGGTTTGCTTGGGATTCAGAACTTGATTGTGCATTGGCTAGTGGATGTAGATTTTTATAGGAGCATTTTTTTTTTCCAGATATGCAAGTGTAATAGCGTTATCCAACCTAGTTTAAAATAGTATTGTACACCCTTTGATTATTCCGTGGATATCCTTGGTAACCAATTCAACAACTTTCTTGCATCGTTGTTTTTTCTTTTTGATCAATGATAATTAATATTGGCAATACATAGTGTTCTAGACAATTAAATAGAGACCAGAGGGTTTTTGGTTCTTGAATGCCGAGTAACAATGCATTAGTGAACTTAGATCTGATGTTAGCATCTTGGAAGGTTATTGGTGTTCTCATACGCCTTCGTATTATGTTCAGCTGATCAATTTTTTTACTTGCTTATTTACTTTGTTCATTTGTGGACAGGAGAAACTTTTGCCCCTAGATAGTGCTCTATCCTTTGCTTCTGTGTGGGAGGACCAGGTAGAAGACTGTGAATGTAAATAATCAATGGTTAATATTTTCTTTAAAAAATTTCCTATTCCGAGCTCCATGGTGAATTAGGATTCGTCATGGTTTCCCGCTTGCTGGTTATTGCATTACTATTGTCATCATTTTATTTCAATTGTGGTTATTGTTTGTGAACTGAACCATTTAGACATCAAGCAAGAATTGACGAGCAATGAGTTTTTGTATACCAATATGTTTTCCTTTTGTTCATATAAGCTAATTCGATTCTTACAGCTGTCTGAAGAATCTATTATTTGCATATATGAACTTTCTTCAAAGAATGGGTATACTTATTTTGTTTAATGGATTGGTTGATACCTAGCAGTTTTTTCTTCTTACCATTTTGGTACTCACTGACCGTAATACTTTCCTTGCATATGATGCAATACTAAATAAAGACAAAGGAAGTAAATAAAAGATGTAGAATCTTCAATTTAAGCTTTTTTGAGAGGTTGGATTCATCACCTGAGCATTAGCTAATCATTGTCAATGTGAAACGGTGATATATTACTTTGCTGGAGAAACATGATTTGTTGGTCATTTTAGAAATGCAACATTAGAGTGCTTCTGTATTGGTGGTATTTTAGTAGTACATGTTTATTGAAATATCTTACAAACACTTAGACGTGCTGAATAAGAACTGCATAGGATAGAGATATATTCTATTCCAAATGAAGTTATGGAAAATGTGTCTTCTCTTCTGGTAATTTGCTGAAGAATATTCATCATTCATTCTTTTGTTCTTCTCTCTTCTTCTGCTACAGTATATTATTTCATCGTCTTGTTAAGTTCCTCTTAAAAATACTTTCCCTCACATTTTATAGTGTTGGAGTTGTCTGCATAATTATTTTGAACACTAATCATGATGCTGTTAGTTTTCTTTGATAATCTTTCATAGCTGCCATGGATTATTTTTTAACTGTATGTTGTGATAATTTCCTTTCCCAAACAGTTACCTAATTGGCACCTGTTCTTCTCCAGAACCACGTATCCTTATTTCCTTTCTCTTTCCCTTTCCTGGATTGTGGCTGCCATATTACTCAAATTACATGACTTGTCACAATATGCGGCCTTGTTACAGCCTGGATAATCTAGAGGATGCATAGAGTTGCAAACTAATCAAGCAGTTTATGAACAATTCAGAGTTAGTTGCAGGGCATGCTTACTGTGTTTATCGATATCAAAGAATAAGCTCAAGTTCTATTTTCAGGTTCATTTGTGAAAGCTAAGCTTGAATATGGAAGTGTGTGAGGCTTGAGAAAGTTTTTGCTTGCTATGTCAATTGTTATTATAGGGGCATATGAACGAAGAACAATCATTTTTCTATGGTGTTCTTTGATTGCTGAATAGGCAGTAAATTGAAGGAAAGATTCCATGAGACAACTATATAACAGCATTGCAACATAGTATATGGTTCTATCTTGTGAAGAAATAGATTGTTAGTAAAGTGGGGTGGGCATAGGCATAAAATGGATTTTGAGCAGTCATTCTACAGAATGAAAACGTTACTAATTCAAGGTGAGAACTGAGCAGTAAGTTCTGATTTTGTTCCCACCCATTAAGATTTCTTTTGATGATGTCTGATGTCACATGCATCAATCGAACTTCCTTGTTCTAAGGGATACCTTTGTCTGGAGAATTGTGCAGGACTTTTTGAATAAACGTGCTCATCTTATTCCTGGGAATCATATGATGTCAGGACTTAAATCCACGTTCCCAAAGGGTTTTGGACATCAGTATATTGCAGACTGGACTGTTGAAAGTGTTGTATGTATATGGTGATACAGTAAATGTTCAAAATTATAAGGTAGGAATCAACTTGAATTTTCATTCTCCCTCCCATGCACCCACAGGTTCATTCATCTGCATTTATATAAAACTACATTTCCTGAAATGCTAATAGTACAAGACTCAGGATGGAGAATTTTCCTTTTCTTTTTTAGCAAACAACTTGCGAGACTGGTTGCTTCCCATACATTTTTTATATATAGTTAATTATTTTGAATGATCAAAGAATTCCATGATTGTGTGGTAATTAGCATGATGATTAATGTGTGGCTAGAGGAAGTGGATGACATGGTTGCCTATGACTAATTGTAAGTCTAGATTAACCAATCAGAGTGTTTATGTTTTGGACTGGTTTCATAAAAGATTACCCTCGAGCTTCCATTTCTGGATGAATTTTTTTATGTCAGCTTGTTTTGCAAATGATCATCAGTGCATGGCCTCTCATGGTGTTTCTTCTCTTCGCTTACATGATTCCAGTAGCCTTATGTCTTCTAAATGTGTGGATGCCTCTAGAACAGATGAACAGGCTCGTTGGCCATAAATAGGTAAGAAGACTGCAAACTATGAATCTAGCGTTCATAAAGAAAGACTTCTAACTACACATGTTGCTGACACTAGGAACTTGTCAGCCTTTATTGACATAATGCAGATGACTTTATATTACTTCTCTGACTGTTGAGAAGTCATTATGACCGTTCTGGTGGTTATATAACTGGAATCTTGCTTCCTAACATGTAATATAATTAATTCTCCAACTGTGGGGAAAGGTTTTGCCTATACACGTGAGACAGAGACTTGGCTTGTTCTATTTATGAGTATCCTCTGCCATTTTTCTTTCACTTTAGTTTACACCTGCCTTTCTCTTTGCCTTGATCATTTTGCTTCTGCTCTCTCTAATTTATTTTCTAATACTTGTTTTCTTGTTCTTTTTATTTCTTTTTGCCTGCCCGATTTCAGTTTTCAGCATCCAAGCGCCACTTGAAATGTTGAACCGTGGATTCTATTTGATATACAGCAGGTACACATTGCTCATTTTGTATTTAGTTTTAGGTTGCTAATGTTCAATTTATGACTACACACTTTCTAGAATGTAAACTTACATATACTTTGGCCATGATTTGCACTCATCTAGTTCATTTTATATACTGTCTATTCGAAAGTAAAATCATATGGATTTACCTGCGCCTGAGACTTCTTATATCCAAATGTTGATGATGTGTATGGAAATTGGGAGGTAACAGTAATCCAGAAGTTATTCTTATTCTGTCTGAAAGGGGTTACAAGAACATAGTTTGCTGAAGTGTCGAACCAAAATTGGTAGCAAATTTGAGGAATGTTGGTACAAATATTTGTTGATGTTAAAAGATGACAAGCGTTGGATTAGATAATACAAGTCACTGAAGTTTGTGATCTAAGAAATAAAATAATTTTATTCATATTTGGAATACCCTAGGTGATCTGTTTTACAAAATAATAAAATAAAGGAACGTCAATGCATCAAGGTTTTGTTGGGTCAGGATCTAGTATTGACGAGTTAATAATTATTGTTTTGAGTGACGTAATGCATCAAAAAATCTTCATTCATGAAATTATCATTTAGATTCCTGGTGGAAGGTAATTCAAGAGTTACAAGTGTCTAACTTCCAATACAGAAGATCTCGTGTAATTAATCATCTGATACATGCTTTAACACCAGTAAAAATATTGATATATCTTCATTTTCTGTGTTTTGACTTGTGCTTTCCTAGCAATAGAATTCTAAGCTTGGCCACAAAAAATAAAATAAAAAATGAACGAATTTCTTCATATTAGCCCAGTCATATTTAAGTAAACCTATGTTATACTATTTACTTTCCTCAGCTGTAAACATGCAAAAATTTAGACTCTCATCAGCTTCAATCTTTGGGCCCCTGAATTTTTAAGAAGCTTGGAACTTCATCTTCCCTGTACTTTGAACTTATCATTCTCTTTCAACTTCCTGGATAGAATACTTTAACTCCTTTTGAATGTTTAACCTTGATGGTGATAATACAATGTCTTTCCAAATCGAACCATCTTCACAAGCTGGATTAGGGTGCTTGTAAAGTTCATAAATAGATTCTGCTTCCTCGTTCAAGCTGCCCACTCTTTTTAAACAGTCTATTTCATCTGGATCAACCAGCAGAGTCTTGTCCTTGTCTTTCCATCCTATCAACTTCACAAAGATTGCTGTATTGGTATTTCTTTTCATGAAACCTTATTTGATCTATTGCCAGTGGAACTGTATTTTTTTTTTAAGGTCTAAGCCTGACAGCCACAATCTATATCTTTTATGCATGCTTCTTCATGTTGAGGTTGAGCTTTAACCAGGTTTGGCCATTGACAGTTTGATAGGTTCAGGTTTGCGATTAACTTCAACTCAGTTTTGTGGTTTTTGTGGACTATGGCCTCCAACCTATGAGCATCCAGTAATTTTTTTTTTTGACAAGCAACTTTCTAGTCAAGTCCGCTAATTCCTATCTCAGGCTCAGGTCTCTGCAGTTTATTTATATGGTGTTTGGATTATCCCTGTGTGCTACAGTCTGTGTCCTTGTTAAAAGCTTAAAAAACCAGAAAAGAGTGAAGTCAGGGGAAGAGTTAATGTACCTTAGGTGGACCTTCCAGAGCATTGGTGCAGTAAAGCCTGGCATTGTCAACCAGATGGCAGAATGTTAGAAATGCATTTGCAAATCTCTTGTGGGATTTCAGTTGTGATTGCACCCTAACAGCTCTTCTACACATTATAGCTCTCCTGAAAAAACTCAAAACACCATCATATGTCACTTCAGGAATAAAAACTCCGTGCTCATTATGTTATTAAAACTGGAAGCGTAAGACCATTGCACTCTAAGAATTTGCTACACACCTTATACCTCTGACAACAGCTAAATAAGCATCGCAAACCACCCCGACCAGCTCTATCCTGTATGGTTTTCTTTTTTTGGTTCCTTCTTGCAGTGATTGTTCTTCATCAATTTGCTCCCAGTAGTCCTCAGTTACAGCTCCATCTTTACCGACCTTATAACCAGCTCCCATGCGATAACGTCTGCGGTGGACATTTCGGGCCATTGTTACTGTCTGCACAACAAATGGTACCCACGAGAGAGTGCCATCCATAATTACATCCCGCCCATCATTCAATGCTGTCACCAGGAGCGAAGCTGCTGCATCTGTTGACGACTGGTGCACCTGTTTAAAAAAAAAAAAAAAACTCGGTTCCATCCTAATATGAAGCAACCACAATATTCAAATACTATTTAGTACTGGCACTATTGAAGATTCAGGTTGAAGTGTGTTAACTTCACAAGCATATACTTGAATTCCAAACTTTTGTGCCTGTTGTTTTATCCCAATAGTGGTCGCTGGACCTATGCATGTGACAGTATATAAGAACTGATAACTGATAGGATCAACTCATTCCTGGATCGATTCTTAAGAGCAGAGAACATCTATCATAAGTTTAAAGACCTCAAGATATAAAATAGGACCAATGATACTACCAGAATAGTTTGAGTAGGACAGGAAAATACTGGGCATTACAGTGGGTACAAGTGATGCTTATGATAAGGAAGAGTTTTACTTAGGGTTTGATATGCAAGGGGAGCTTGGAAAATTGTGGTAGATGATCGTGTCCTCATGCTGTTGGAATTTTACAGTGTGAATTGGCTAGGACTCGTGCATCCTAAAAATATTAAACATTAGCTGATAGCTGTTCGAGATCTGGAATTGTTTCTATGTGCAATTTGATGACATAAAGATAGCAAATTTAGTTTCGAAGACGTTTAAAGAAAGGTTTCGCTTGGGGATCTCTCTAAGGTGGGGTGGAGTCTCTATCTCACCAGTTCAGCCGTATGGATCATGTCAACATGTCCTCGAGAGCTCAGGGCTCTGTAAATGACATCTGATTCTTTGAAGGCATCGGCCTCGATAACCACTGCATTCCCTGCTGCTCTTGCCCAGAATGGCCTGTTCTCAATTCATTCAAACAGTATATGTTAGCTTGTTTTATTTCTCCCTGCAATTGTTCACCAACTTTGAGAGCTAAGAAAAGATAAAAGAGCACCTATTTTTCTATGGCATTGTTGTTTGGAGGGATTAAGACATTTCATTTGAGCTAATTCTCAGTCTTTCTTTGCCTTTCCTGATTGTAATTTTACTTTCGAAGTGTTTACACTACCTAAATACCATTCAACTTGATCTTTCTCTGTGCTGTTTTGAATGTGTATACAAAGTTATATAAATACTTAACGATTCATCTAACTCTACGAGCGATAATAACAAAAAGAACCATGCTCTTACTCGTTGAGAATGTCCTTGAGCACCGTGCTCTTCCCAGCTCCCATGCCACCACCCATGAAGAGGAGGACTGGACTTCTATCACTGTGGGCCACTGGGGCCATCACCTCTGTACATTGCGAGTCATCGTTTGATGCAAGTCCCATTGCTTTCATTTCCGCCAGCAATGTACTGAACACCCTAGCAACCTTTAGATCTTTTGTCACCCTCTCAAACGTCTGTTCCCTGAACAAGAAAGAGAAGGAAACTTAACTTGGTTATTTTGCTTCTGCCAATTATTATTGAATATTGATATCTATCCCGAGGCCTTTTAACTCGATTATAACGCGATTGATCGTTTGGCAGTTGTGTCCATTAAAATTTATCTGAAGCCAGAAAGATTATGTAGTTTTGAGTTCTCGTTGTGTTCGATGTCACATCTGTTCAGCAACTCTCCTGCCGGCTTCTGTTTTAACATAATTAATCACACTGATACTCTGACTATTCCTAACTAAAGTATTACTTACCGAGTTGCAGCCATGACAATTTGTTTGAGCTTCCTTTTGGGCTCCGGATCAGAACTCAAAACCTAAAATCGATGGTTAGAAAGCAAGAAAACTGAGATTCTGGAGACGATATGTGCAAGTCTATCACATCTCATTTACCTGATTAATCAAAAGATCAGCATGGCTCCAATGAAATGCAAAATAACTAAGAATGCACCGCTCAAACTCCTCTACCAGCGTTACATAGAGTGAATCGGCATCAGGTTCTTGAGCAAAGAATGCATAAATGTCTTCCTCACACCCTTCACATTTTCGGATGTATTCAGCAGCCAACCTGCATAGACGCGGGCATTCTCTCCTATCTGCAAACCCCATTTGCCTTGCTGCTCGACAGATTATAATGATTGAAAATGACTCAAATGTTTTGCGGAAACAAAATGGATTCGATGTATTCTTTTATCGTTGGATCAGATAATAATTACCTACATAATGGGGGAAGCTCTCAAGCTTTTTGGCACGGCCAACTTCTGATGGTCTTAGGCGTGGGATGATCCTTCGATCCCTCAACTTCCAGTGACGATAATGAACAGCCGCTACGATCAAGCCTATTGAAGAGGCCGCCATGATAAGGTAGGTTTGTTTGCTGTTGTAATCTGAATAATAATATTGAGACAGGGAGTAAACAAACGTTTCATGTAATTGTTATCCATTGTTAGTTGCTGTAGACTAAGAAGATGACCAGATTTTGTCCTCTAAGACTTACCTCTCGGCATGTTTTAGAACTCCAGGGAAGGGAATTTTCTGTTTGGATTCGTGTTGTGAAAACATGAAACAACGTTATTTGCATCGCTTTGCCTTCGAAGACACCGATAAAATCAAGTGGTGACACATGTAACAGGTTTCTATGTCTACAGGCCCTTTCCTTCTTCAATCCTGTCATGTTTTTGAGTTCATCACATGTTTAAAATATAATCATGTATAAAATTTATAAGGACGGTCAATTATATATATGTTTACAATGTTGATGAATTATTATTATTTATTTATTTACTTATTAAATAGAAATTACACCACATTTTATATTGAAAATGAACAGCATACAGCATTCAATAAAAAACATTACAAAAAAAATTATGAAATGTTGAAGAGAATATAAAATTATGCAAAATTTAAGTTACCAAGAAAACAATCATGCAGACGAGAAGCTCTCCCTTATAATGGAAAATGCGTTAAATATACTCACATTGTTAAATGGGATACAATTAAAAGCCTTAATCATAATCCTAAAATCATAATTATGAATATAAGTAAGAGAATGCATATCTTTTGAAATATATTAAACCATTACCCTAAAATACACCAGCAGTTTGCATTATAGTTACGAGATCTGATTTTACTATTGATCCTGTTTAGAGCTCGAGTTGTAAATTAGGCGTGTTAATTATTTTTTTTTAAAATATATTTGTTTTAGTCTTAGATTAGATTCTAGATGAATGAGTCCAGGACAGAGCAGGTATTATACGGCACTTGGGCTGGCTTAGACACAAGAGAGAAGTTTCTACAATCCGAATTTAGCTTTAAAATCCGGGTTTTGCCCTTTTGGAGTACTCGGATCTAAATTCCTCGTGAATTAATTTTCATATTCAATTTTCCCGGCTCTACAAATCCCAAAAAGCGAACAAAACCCCCTCCAAATGGTTCTCAAAGCCCTACCCTCTTCTTCACCTTCTGTTGCTTATGTATCATCATCAAGACCAAATGATTCTTCAATAGGCAAACTCTTATCCCCTTTCTTCAGTAACCCACAAAAGCCCACTTCTTCGAATCCCAAAAATCAAATGAAGAACTCACTTCAAACTCCAAAACTTTGCCAAAATTTGCAACCTTTAACACTCAAAACCAATACCCTACTTCAAAAACTCCTCAAGAAAAACTGAAAGTCAGGTAAGTTCACTCTCAATGAAGCAGTTCACTTCTTTGAACACATGATTAACACGCACCCCACTTCTTCAGTGTCATCATTCAATCTTTTGGTAGGTTCACCCGCTATTTTTTTTACTTTGATGTCATTTCATTTTGTAAAGAACGGACTCGGTTGAGTTGTTGACAGATTTTACTACATTGAGCACTTTGATTTCTTGTTTTTGTAATGTAAAGAGGGCTAGTGATGGTCTTTTAGTTTTTGGAAGGATTTTAGGGACGGGTTTTAGGCCAAATGCTGTGACTTTTAGTTCTATGATTAAGGGTTTGTGTGTGGAGGATAAAATTGGTGAGGCTGTTGGGTTGTTTAAGAAAATGGGTTTGTTTGTTTGTTGGCCTCTGTGGTTACTTATGAAGTTTTGATTGATGGGTTGTGTCGAACTGGAAATACGAGTGATGCTCTTAAGTTACATGGATTTTAGGGGCGGGTTTTAGGCCAAATACTGTGACTTTTAGTTCTATGATTAATGGTTTGTGAGTGGAGGATAAAATTGGTGAGGCTGTTGGGTTGTTTAAGAAAATGGGTTTGTTTGGTTGTTGGCCTCATGCGGTTACTTATGAGATTTTGATTAATGGGTTATTTCGAAATGGAAATACGAGTGTTGCTCTTTAGTTACATGAATTAATGCTTACTGGGAATGGTTAATTTGGTATTTATTGTGGCCTAATTTAGTTTGTCATGGCAGTACGATAGATGGTCTTTGTAAGGATGACTTGCTGGAGAAGCGAAAGAGCTTTTTCTGCAAATGAAGGGTAGAGGGATTTGTCCTGATGTGGTCGTTTATAGCTCTCTGATGCATTATTTGTGTTCTATGGATGAGTGGGAGGATAAAGGTTTGTTTGTTGAGATGACGGATAAAGTTGTGTGGCCTAATGTGGTGACATTCAATGTGCTGGCAGATATGCTTTGCAAGCCCATGAAGATGAAAGAAGCACGTGAATTGTTTGAACTTATGGTTTAGAGAGGTATAGAACCTGATGATTGCACTTATTCCACCTTCTTTTTGACTGGCATGATTGATGATGGGAGGGACTCTTTGTTTCGGTTGTAAATAAGGGGCGTAAACGTAATGTTGTTACCTATAATTCTTTGATAAATGGGTACTGCAAAAATCGGAAGGTAGATGAAGCTATGCGCCTTTAAAGGGAAATGCGTGATGAAGGGATTAGACCAATAATTATCAAATACAATACTTTGCAGGTAAGGTTTGAAATGCTCTGAAGCTGCGACTTCATGACCTGGTACCTAATGTGACGACATATAATGTTTATCTGGATGGGCTTTGCAAGAACAATTGTTTTTCGGAGGCAGCGGGCCTGTTTCATAGTTTAGAAAATTGTAAGTTTGAATCGAGCATTGAAATCCTTAACTGCCTCATTAATTGCTTATGCAAAATAGGGAAGCTTGCAACTGCTTGGGACCTATTTTACAGAATGCCTAATAAAGTTTTAAAGCCTGCTGTTGTAACATACGCCATCATGATACATGGACTTTGTACAGAAGGCCAAATGGAAAGGGCCAAGGACCTGTTAGTGGAGTTGGAGGACAAAAGTTGTACTCCAAATGTGGTCAGGTCACCTTTAATACACTCATGCTGGTTTCTTCCAAAATAACGAGACATGAAAGGTAGCCGAATTTCTTCATAAGATGAAAGCAAGAAACCTGTCACCAGATGCATCCACAGTCTTAAAAGTGATGGACTTACTCTCAAAGGATGAAAACTACCATGAATGTGTAAAATTGCTTCCTTCATTTACTACTCAAGAGCAAATACAGAAGTTGACATGATTAATGCTAGTTGTCATTTGGCTGAAGAAAACTTTAGTAGACTTACAGAACCATGGTCTGCTGCTGTCGTTCCATCTGATTGAATTATTTGTGAAAGCTCCCATGATGGAGTAAATTTGGTGAAGTTTATCAGAGAGGAAGTTGAACTATTGAGGTGCGGCTTCAAGTTCTGATTTATATCATGGCTGGCACTGAATCCCTTGAACTGAGATGTTTAATCATGACAGAAGTTGAAGCATGGACATGCACAACTGGTATTTCTTATTTACGCTAAAAGTTTTGAGATGGAGTAAGTATTATGCTAGTTTGAGGTAGGTCACAGACCTTTCAAGCTTGGGGATTTTGTAATCATCTATAATGCTGCTGGCAAGCAATTTTCTTACTATCTTACCAAAAATTATCGCTTGACAACATGAACAGATGTATGGAGATGCTAACAACCACTGTACCTCTTATGCCAGGTGACATCAACTATGTCAGTGAATATAAGTGCATCTTGATGAGAATTTTTGGAGCATTCAGACAGAGTGCACTGAAAACACCAAGGAGTAAAAAACGTTGCTTTTGAAGGATGCATTTTAATCACATGGAATTATTAAGTGATTTATTGATCGTTGGATTATTGGGATGTTGATCACCAATTCTGCAGCTGATTCTTGAATTGCATTTTTAACACTACTCTGGCTAGTTGTCAAAATCACACGTGATACTTCTATAAGACAGTGATTTCTTCATGCGGAAAGGTTATTGTTAGATTTTACTTTTAGACGGTGTTGGCTCTGATATGTCAAATTCATGAAGAAATTCAAGAGAAAGTTTTCTAAAAGTTATCGGAGCACCAATTGATGTTTTGGTCTGGTTGAAGCTGGTAACAGGGAGCGGTAACAGAGAATGAACACACCTACATGTCACACCATTGGATAATGCAACTCTCTATATAGTCATTGGATTTTGTTTGGTTCCAAGGAGATATCGTTTGGATTTAGCTTACGATCCTATGTGAAGCTACAATCCTATATTGGATAGGAGTAAGAGAGATCCTTTTCACACAAGGACTTGAGGAGAGCACTATTAGTAACGTGGAGTAAGTTTTTGGACCATGGGAGGATGATATCATATTATAAGGTCATGTTAGGCAACTCATCATACATCAAACAGGGGATGTTTTGAAGGAGCACGATAATCAAACTGGCTTCAAGTTAAGCTAAAGTCGACCTTTGATGGTGTCCCCTCTTCTTCTTTTTCTTGTGACGCATGATTCCCAGTTAACCACACTTTTTTGGATTAGGTATCACGATTTTGTTGGTCAGTCTCTTATTTGAATATTATTCAGTGCACTGTATGGTGATTGCTGAGCGGAGAAATATCAACTCATGTTACAGGAGAGGGGGAACTGTTAGAAAATTATTCAGTTTTGGTTTCGAGAGTGACAACAGTGGAAGAGTAATGAAGTGAAACTTGGAACTTATTCCAATCCGAAGCAGTTGGCACCTCTTGACAACGAACAGGAGATGGATTGGTGGTGCATGAGAAGGTAACAGTTTTCTTTCAAGTTATTCTGATGGGATTAAAATTGGCAACACAAGGGGACATGCAAAATCTTCAAAAGAATCTGAGCCTAACCTGCTTGCCTAACTGCCTATATCCCTCTCTTCCTTTCCCACTCTCCTTCCGATGAATTTTGGATCCAAATCATTTAAAGACCTTTTCTTGTCATTTCAGGAATTAAAGTTGTTCTGACAATGATCACAAAAGTAGCATTTAATAATCAGATGCCTCTATACATGACCCACATCCTCGAATATTTTTCCCCACTACTTTCCCTCACGGTTGTGCTTGGCATGCTAGCTGAATGCAGTACTCTCTTATCTAGGTTTATGCTTGGATGATCAGCCGAGAAAAAACCATGAATCCTTGAGTAAGCTTTTGGAATACGAATTAGATCACAAGAATTCTTGCTGTTACAATGGGAGGAATTTACTACTGTACTGACCAGAGAGAAATGGTAATTGCCTTTACATTTGGCCTCTCTATCTGCTTCGTGAAGTTGCATGTTCACTACGTACGTGACAAAATCAATCCCGAGGGCCCTGTAGATTTTTTTTTCCATGATTGCCTGTTGCCAACCTTTTGCCGAAATTATTCAAGGCCTTATAAGACAACTCTCTCTCTCTCTCTTATATATATATATATGGAAGCCAAGATGTTGGATATGCACCTTAGTGCTTACGAGGTTAGAGTTGCATTAATCATGGAATGATAATTCTGTTTTATGGTAGATTTTGTTCTAAATGAAGATGATTTGGGGAAGCCTAGCTCACCAGTAGATCTCCTAGATATGTGATTGTGTTGCCCTAAAGTCTCTTTTTCCATGAAAAAAAAAAATAAAGTCACTACTTTGAATGGTTTTTTGTGTTAGTTGTTGAATGCTTTTTGAAGCATCGTTGCACCCAAGTCAAAAAAGGAGTAGGAGAATTGTAACTCCGTTTATCACTTTAAGACGCAAGTCACGTGACATTGCGTCTTTGCCTAAACTAAGTCACATTTAAAGATTTTGTCCATATCCATGTATAATGCTAAAATCATAAGAATTAATAATTACTCCATTGATTGAACACTTGATGTAGTGTTTTTAAAGTGTTTTTTTTTTAATTTTTAAATATATTAAAATAATTTTTTTAATATCAGTTTATTAGAGTGATACAAAAATAAAAAAAATAATTCACAAATAATTGAATGGTAATATCAAACACCATGTTAACACAAGAGTTAAGTTATTAGCTAATTATATTATTTTAAATATGAAAGCTATAGAGCAACACTATGTTAATGAAGTTTCAGACGAGTGAAAATATGATAACTTTTTCAAATTGGAAACTTTAGATCAAGATTTCTTATCATATGTTTGCTTTTTATTATTTTTATTTAAGCTAATTAAAAGTTCATATTGCAAGCTTAATTAATTTGATTTAAGAGGTGTGTTAAATATATTTTTAATTAAGAAGTAAAACTAGAAAAAGGGATAAGGAATTTATATCCATGTTAGATCAATATTCATCAAATCCCCTTAAATTAATTAAAAGTTTACGATAATATAATAGTTAAATCATGTATCATTTACATCCTTAATTCATTTCAACCAATACCAATGGATGAATATGGATGTTTCAACTTACATCAAAAGCTTGTGAATTTTAAGATTTACTATGAAATATAGTTTGAATTGTTAATCATTATATTTATGTTATGTAATAAAATGGAAACATAAAATAAAATAACAAATCATTTTTAAAAAAGAAATTAGGATCAAAAGCTCCATAATTAAGATACAAAAATCTTAGTTGAGAAAAAAATAAACATCATATATTTATTAAATCTAAATCATTGTATTTTGCTTTTTCGCTTGTCTAATTAGTTAATGACTTCAAGATGCAAAATATATCCTCAAATTTCTCTCCATCCCTGCCTTGTACTCGTTTAAAAGATGAGGTGCTTTGCCATGATCATTCCTCAACTCCAACCCATCTCGGCCATCCTATGGGACATGCGAAGAAATTCCTGGAAAAAATTAGTGGAGAAAATGTTACAGGGACGATAATAATAATAATAATAATAATAATAAAGGAAAGGTAAAGAGAGAAATTTTTGTTCTTTGGTAACCCTAACCCTAGACTTTAAGCAAGTATGAGCCCTTCAATATTGATGCATGGAAAAGGAGTTGCATCACAACTTTGGTACGTAGCGCATAAGCAGAGCAGATTCTCTACAGGTTATCATCAACTAATTGGACTTTTTTCCCCTTCATCTCCCTTTTCCATCCCTTTCACATCGCACCAAGCAGTTCTTCGATTCGATTGCTTCGAATCTTTCAATTTCAATTTTTTTCTGCTTTCAACATGAGAATCCGAACAAAAGATGTTACTTCTACACTAACAAACATGATATTATCGTCACATCGATCATGCTTCGTCTTCTTTTTCCCCATAAAGAAGGGCCTCAAATTAACATGTGATCTTTAGAAGAGGATAAGAGCATGGATACCAAGCTGAACTCATTAATCATCAATATCGTGATATCATGTAATTAATTTACAGTACAATACAACTGCTTGTTCACCTTCCCTCATTAAATTTTAGACTTTGTACATGATTTGATTGTTTTGCCTTACAATCCTCTTGATTAAAGCGCCCATGGAGTTAGGGATAGTATAATCTCATCCCAACTCGATGAATATTGTCCGAACCGATCCGATCCATAATGAATATTGTCAGATCCGAAGATTGATATTGATAGATAAGGTATGAATTCACAAATTTTGTACACATTGAAATGGATAACCATTGCCAGTCCTTACATGAAGCTGCAGTTTCTCTTCACAAACATACATACATATATACATGTACATGACAACAATATCAAACAAATCTGACCCACCAGAAATAATGAACTTCACATGTACATCTGATCCCAGTTATGGTAGTTCTAATTTTATTTATTAAAGTTGACCCACAAGAGTTAATACATCTGACCCACCTGGTACAAATGAGAAGTTAATGGTGATGCCGCTGAAGATCATATGAAACTAAACGAGGCAAAAACACTTAAAAAGCCAAGCTTGGAAACTAAATTTGGATACTTTCTTCTTCTTGCTCCCCTGGTTCCTGAAATATGTATCGCATACACAGAGAAAATATTCTCTAAGATACAATCATGTTGAGACATGAACAAGAGATTGGAACTGAAATCATACCATGTACTGCCGCCTCTGGTTGCTGAATTAGCATTGAGGTGTGTTCTCTTCACCGGAGGATAAGAAAATCACAAAAATAGTTCGTGCAAAATTTAATACTATTATCAAGACAATAAAACACCAACCTTAATTTACTTGCAGGATCCCTTATCTGAATCTAACCGAGGAATACCATGGAGAAGATTGAATTAAGCCCTGTTACATAAAATATATGCTCAGTCAAGGAAAAACATGATAAGAAATTAATTACAATGGACCAGAGAGATCAAAGACAGGAAGACCATCATGCGTGCTTTGCATAGAAAACCTCAATCCATTCTGTGAACGCTAATCAAACATTGTTGGGGGGAATGAAGCCTGGTCCGAAATCATTCAATATTACGTTTATGTTTGAGCTTCTCATGAATGACATCGAACCAGACGACAATCCCCTCAACAGTTAATACGCGAGAGGGAGAGATGGGGGGAGGGGGAGAGAGACAAATCATGGAGTTTCTGATTTGCCATGCATTATTTTTTTTCATGGGGTCCTTATATACGTAGGGATGATAAAGATATTCGAGCTTGAGTCACATGACATGGAGTTGGAATCCACTTTCTACACTACCCCTAACCAAGCTTTTCACACATAGGTAAACGTGTTTTTGGGCAGAAATGAGTTAACTTTAACTACTCTTTTTTCTCAAACATGATAATTAATATTTGTTTGTCTTAACAATAAGTGTGTGCATTCGATGATGAGGTCAACCCAAACAGGCTCTTTTAGGGTTCCGACACCAACATGGGGTCTGTGTATTCAACAGTTTCCTTTCAAACCGATTCAGTAAAAAAAGCGTTTTGACCGTCTAGCTTATCCCATTAAAAACATCGGATCATCAAGGATTGTCAGCTTAGGAAAATCCAACAACCAAATTGATGTCATTTTTCCAATGGTACTTACTGTACACTGATTTCTCGAAATAGATTTGGTCATAGTCCAGAACATTTAATACACGCAGAAGACAGTGGCTTTAATTTTAACCAGAGTCACCTGCAGCCGAAAAAAGAAAAAAAAACCAAGGCACCATAGAATGACTCGTGTTGTTTAATGTTCATTAATACGCAAGGGACATTTTTCTTATATAATCGAACTGTACTTCGCAGCCATGTACCTGCTAAAACAAAACATGATTTTAGTTAGATATCCGTGATTAATGGAGCTGATTAGTCTTAGAGAGTCTTGCTTGCAAGACCTTGACCCTTGTGTTCATGTCAAGTAAGGAACATATCTTTTGCTTGCCACTAAGGTAAAGGGAAGGTGGGAGGTGGAGAACTTCATAATGATGGCATATATATGGAGCTTGTACTATGCCAAGCTTAAGTCCCAAGTCCAACACGGATTGGCCTGAACTGCTTAAAGACGTAATCTTTGGTCAACAAAAAAAAAAAGAAGAAGAAGAAGAAAGAGAAATGGACAAAAGAAAGTGGAAAACCAAGTCACTAACTTGTTAAATCACAGTACTCAGTCACTAATTAATTTGTTGCATAAAGGGCTATATATGCATATGACTAATTAATCCATGAATATGTAAAAGACTAGCAGGTTTGAAATTCTCCCAAGGTAGCTGCAGTTAAAGTTGCTTTTCATAAAGTGACGAGTAAAGATAAAACCTAATGTTTCAACCGACAGCTTGAATTTTGTTGCCAAATAAAGAGTCTATTTAGCATATTACTTTGAATAGTTGAACTTTCAGAGCATATATTTCATCATCAGTTACCTACGATGTACTCAAAGGAATCAAAGAATGATTCTTAGAACATGAAGTATTGACTGGGAAACTTTAACTTGATTCCACAAAAAAAAATAAAAAAAATACCTGAGCTTCATCGATCGGTAATTGATTAAGTTAGACTTTAATTTGCAGAAATTAATTTGTTTGTCTTCTCTAAAATGTTGAATTTGGGAAGCCTGAGGTGATTTAATTACTTCTGAAGCAGAAAAGAGGTGCCAAACTATAACCATGTTAATATAACACTTCTTTTTATGACAAGGGAACTGAGCAGCATCCTGTACATGTGATCAAAGTGTGTAATCTCAGTTTGAGAAAAGAAAATGTTGGACAAGCCCCCTCAGTTCTTGTTTCTGGGACTAGATATCAAAGCAATTCTTTTCAGCAAATCTTCCTTTATTCCAAAAGCTGAATTCATTCAATCAACCTTATGTTGCTGGCGCCAGACTGTGAAAGGCTACTGCTAATATTTAAAGCAGACAATGGCAAGCCAAGTTGTGTCCACACACAAAATGCATTGGTGATATGCTCCTAGTTTCTTTTAATTGTCATCGATATTTTGCGGTTCATCACAATTCGGTAGATAACATGTCCTGTTCACAGTTAAAGCATATAAAAATCCCTGTACCTCATGTTCGATCCCACTTTTAAGTAGCTAGAGATCATGTAGCAAAGCCGGACAAGTTAGTAACAATTATGAGATCCAGCTAAGGTACCCTACCCTATATTACTGTGGACAGTAGTCGTCCTTGCGTCGTTCCATCATAGAATTCAGGATCAATAAGAGACGCCTCCTACATACAGCCAAACGATTCTTGGCCCATAAATCTATCTATCATGAAGAAAAACATACAGTCTTAGATGCAAAATGTGGAGTCAAAATAGGCCTTTTGGGGCCCCTTATTGTTGGAAATGATGACAGAATAATAAAGTTGATAATAATGTACCTTTAAACGACAATTGATTAATAAATCTATCACCCTAAAACACATTAGAGTGAGAGCTAATAAAAAAGCAAAGGGAATCATTGGCTCTGTACAGATTAATTACATAAAAAAGTCAAAGCCTCTTTTTGTAATAGACTTCCGTTACTACATTTCAAGCATTCATGTTCTCAGAAGGTAAGGTGTCATGTATTTCTTGTTCACAATTGAGAACATTTCTACAATGGTGCCTGTTGAAAGCGGGGTAGGCATCTTTCCTTTTTATTCGGTAGGGTGTCGCTTGCTTAGGCCAGCAATAATTATTATGAAATAATTCACGAGAAGTACAACTAATAAGTAGGTCCCTCTGCACAGATAGGTTTCTTGTTGCTTACAAAGATCTGGATTTAGCTTAAAACAGCCAGTTGGTGTAAATTTCTGTTTAGAGTGCGTTGTTTCAACAAGGAACTCCTTGGAGTAGAGGTTATGATTTTGTTGTTGATGTGCTTTTCAAGCCATGAGCTGCTGGTTTTGATAGAACTTTGAGAAATGAGCAAACCATCTCTAACAAAGTGTGGAATACAGTACAGGTTCGAAACAAAACAACAGACAGCGAGCAGAGTAGCCCAAGACAGCATAAAAGGCCAGGTCTTCCTCTTCAATTGCTTTCTTTAGAAAGCCCAACTCCCAAGTCAAGACATCTGCCTGTCTTTTTGTTTGTTAAGCTTGAATGTGATAGGAAATTCAACTTTAGCGACTAATACCCTGTCTAGTTTGTCAGCAAAACGTAACCTACGAGTTCAAAGCATTGAGTTCTGTAAAGCATGACGATTTGACCGTACACATGAGATATTATAGCTACATGGCGTCATCTAGTACCGAAGCTGCTTTGAATATTTGCCACGGTTTCCATTTTCCAATTTGCCCAGCGGCAAGCGGCAGCTATATTTCATGCCATATTTATTGGATACGCCAATATGAACACATTCACACACAAACTTGACAATATCGTTTGAACAGTCAAGTAATCTTGTGTTAGACTTCGAGCTTTTACTTCAATATTTTGTCTCAAACCGAGAGATAGGCAGTTTTTTAGTCGAGATTTGTCAGCAACATTGTAGTGCATGTTTTCTATTTGGGGTGCGGTCTCATGTTGTAAGCTTCGATCTCGTAATTAGATCCATAAGGAGGGGAAAATCACCCATCAAGAGAAAAGTCCAAGCACAGGCAGCTGGCACAAAAATGTAAGAATTACTAGTTAAAATTATGCCTGCAGGAGCTTGAGTTATTTGACTTGAATGTTACTTTACCAAGCTATGACTCTTAATTATGAAAATCGTGTGGTTATATATAAATATGGTTCAAAAATGTCTGCGTTGCTTATGAATCCATGTGCTTTCACACTTCGTTTTTCCTGGTAAACAAAATATAAATTTTAATGGAGGTTGTGGGGGGTCCTAAAATCTAAAATGCATATAAATAAAATTTATATGACAGTTAATCTAAATTATTTTAAAATAAAATTGATGTATTAAATACTTAGTTAATTTTTCTGTTCAAGTAATTTAATTTATTTTTTTAATCAATATATATGTGTCTTGACATGAAAAACTTGGGTAATTGATATTAGCAGATGGTATATGGTTAGTACTTGTAAAAAAATTTTCTTTAATAAATATGGAGATTTTTTTATAATAAAATTAATAACTTCATAAAAAGAAAAATTATAATAATATTTTAAAAAAATAGAATTTAAAAATATATATATTGAAAATATTAAGAAGAATAAAGAAATTATAACCTTTGAGTTTGAAAGATTCATGATATATTTATAACTTATAAATTTTGTTTTTTTATGGATATAAAGGGTTGAAATATAATTCCAACATTGTGATATTTTAAACTATGTTATACTCAAAATAATAAGTATAAGATTAATGAAAAACATTGAAAAACTCACATGAGGTATATAAAAAATCCTAGTAAGTGTTGGACTGGGCTTAAGTGATTACACCCATTAAAAATAAAAAATAAATTGAGATATGCTAGACCTAAATATATTTGATTAAGAATACACATCTAGACCAAGAAGAATGATGGACACATGCCCAGCACCTTGCATGCCGCACAAATTAGGCTAGGTTGCTAGCATGCCGTGCATAAACAGATGATTATACTGATGGATGGGCTCGAGATCTTGCCCAAATTTACATCTTTAAGAGTTAAACTTAAATTTTTTATTTGGGCCTATATTTTTTAAGAGTTAGGATAATGTTATCATAGAACTCATGCTCCTTAAAATATTTTTTTAGGTTTTTCTAACTTTTTTAAATCAATTTTGGAATGGATTTTTAGGTCCGCTAGGCCGTAAATAAAGTAAGGTGAACTTCGATTCTCTAGTGGGATAAAAAGATGAGACCAGGGCTTTCCTTTCGTCTCTCTGTGTAATGATTGATTCCATTCTACCCGCAGCATCAATCAATTTGAAAAATAATTTTTTTTAAAAAAAATAAATAGAAAAAGTTGGTTAGTAACTCTCAATTCTCAAACCAAGAAAAAAAAATTATACATGAGTAACAAGAGATTATTACAAAACGAACGCAACGAGGTGGAAGTCTTCGGCAATATTGTAATTCTGATTAGTATCGTTCTTTGATTACATCAGGGGCCAAAAAAATCTAATTCACTGAATTCCAAATCCCATCCCATCAATTTGATTGGTGAAGGTGATGCAGCCATGTAGAAATGCAGAGCAGCAGCAGCATCATCATGGCGAAATTCCTTTTTAAATTGCGATTGACCAAAAAAAAAAAACACAGAAAATGATATTTTCACTTTCCAAAACGGCTGAGTTTATATACTATGATACGGCACTTAAAATATTTATTTCAAAATATATTAAAATAATATATATTTTTTAAATTTAATTTTAATATAAAAATATCTAAAATTATAAAAAAATAAATTAAAATACTTTTACACCACGGAAACAAAATGCGCCACCGGCCAAGAGGGTTGCGTAAAAGAACGCAGTCCAAGATGAGAAATAACAAGGTATGGCAGAAAAAATATTAAAAAATTCAAGTAAAAAACGCTGTAGTACTCTCCAGGTCTGGAAGAAGCAGCAAAATTAAAGCTTTAGAACGAATAGACACTAACAACAGGGCATTTAGAAGCGACTACACTCCCAGTTGCCCTGAAAAACTATTCTGTCAGTGGAAACATGGTAAACATAGGAGCGCCTAGAGAGCCTAAGCAAAATGGAGAGACAAGTTTTGTTCCGCAGGTGAATTTTTGCCCATTGCAGCTACTGATCCCAATCACCGATTTTCTTATACGATCTTTATACTGTAAATCATGATTATAATTTATAACACGTAAAAATATAAGTTCCAACTACGAGTTACTGGCAATGGCGGCTTCGTATAAATGCTGAATAATTATGGTGTCAAATCGGTATGGCAAGAAGCTAAAAAAGGTGGGGTCTTATGGAAGCTGGTACTCCTGGACGGGGTTCCTCATTCATTGTACTAATGCTCCTCTACACACTTTAATTACATACATAGATCACTTTATCATCGTCCACAGGCCACATCCTTCTGGAACTCACCCTCAGTTACTAAGCATGCAAGAAAATATGCCAATGCTCGGACCTTTTTCCTGAAATCATTTCATTTCATCATAGACTTGGAACGCAACTTCAACAATTTGCAATCACTGGAGCCTAGTGTTTTCTAGGCGCGACCAAAAACTTAATATGTTGCAAGAGAAATCAATCTCTTTTATAGAGAATAAAAATCATATTATAATACCTGCTACAGAAGTAATCATGTTGCAATGGTGCAAAGAATTGGAACATCTTCATGAGCATAGGACTGCAAGAAAAGTAGTTCGGAGAAACCCGGTTCAAAAGCACAACTCTCTGGGATGTCAACACGCAACCATCATGTTAAATGATCCAGAAGAGGAAAAATGTGGCTTCTGCTGATTCTTTGATTGGAAAGGAACTTTTCTTGGCAAGTATCTCATCCTTGTTCCACCAAAGTGAACTCTGTTGTATTACTTATGGCAATCGATTACATGGCAAGCAGAACTGCCAGTGAAATTGAGCACACTAAACCAACAAAATTAATTAGTACCTCAAAAATCAAATCGATTCTAAACACCTGCATTCTATTGCATCCATCAAGTGATACCTGCATTCTATTGCATCCATCAAGTGATACCTGCATTCTATTGCATACATCAAGTGATACCTGCATTCTACTGTATCCATCAAGAAGCCACTTTTCCCTCTAACCTATTATCTTTGAGCTTTGGGAGCAGTTCAGAAACCACTTTTTGTAGAGCGACATGGTTTACTTGATTGTTCCTTCCATTTATGACCATTTTTGACAGAAACGTGATTTCTCCAGTATCCATATCTTTTACTAGTTCATTCCAGAATTCATCATCCTCGCTGATATTTGATGCTCTCATGAGTTCAATTACTTTCTCCAAGGTAGCCACATTACGACCAGCGCCACAGCCCATGGCAGTTGCAGCACCTACTGCATTTGCAATTGCTAATGTATTTACCAATGGTATATTATGGATATAACCAAATGCAATAGCAGCTACGAAACTATCTCCACATCCAACAGTGTCAATGACATTCACCTGATCACATTTTAGAATACCAATCAAAAGTTTACTTTCCACTTTTTAGGACATTTAATGGGAAAAATAGTTAGACAAAATATTGGACTGTACAGTGTCCACTAAGAATATCAATCAAAATCTTATTTTCCACTTTTCAAGATATATGGGTAGAAACAAGAGCTTAGCTATAGGAAGCTTGAGCATGAATTATTCACAAGTGTATAAAAGCAAAACTTACATATTAAAAAAAGAAAAAGAAAAAGAAAAATCAAACATGATCAGAACAAAGACTCTTTACTACTTGCCATGCTCTTGGTTCGCTTCCTCTCAGGTTTTAAAAGCCGAAAGGCTTTGGCAATGTCCAGCAAGCAAAATGAGGCAGTAAATGGTGGAAATTAACAATGAACATGTTCAAATTTGAAGCACTAAAAACATCCTAAAACTAAGGCATTATGCAGGAGAATAAAGGCGCATGGTTTCAAGGAAATACAATAGAGTTGCACTGTCAAATGACTCTATGAAAAGGTCAGGAATATCATACCTTGAATGCAGGTGCACAGGATATACTTGACATGGTAACTAGAATCGAGCCCCTCGAACCCATTTTAATGATCACCCATTTTGTGCGTATCCCATTTTTAAGCAATTCTTGCCCTGCCATTATTGGGTTTCCTATTCCAGTCAATGACTCAGCCTGTCAGATAATTAATGTATGCGAACTAAATCAGAACAGCACCATGCAAACAGCTTAAAGAATTCAAACTCAGAGCACAAATGAAAGACGAGTTAATTGCTATACAAGTGAAGTGTAACAAACTGCTTGTAATAGCCATAAAAAGCTCCAAGACAAACCAAAAAAGAAATAACTCCTGGCGTATAATGGCCAAGGAAAAATCTAAAACTAATATTCTAATTAATGGATAAAACACATCAATGATGCTGTTTGGAGCTTTTTAGTCATGTTGTGTATCCATTAACAAGTAGTATTCATGAGCCATGAAGGATTTCAGTACTTATTGGTTCTATAGAAGTACGCGGCAATCTGTAATTGACAGCATATCCAAAGAACAAGGCGAAAGTTATAGATGACAATCACGCAGTAAGAATTTCTGTTAGCATTGAACTTCAAACACTTATAGGGACAGGTGGAAAGTGCTTAATAAAACTAATTCATTTAACAATCAGTTTATACTTCAACAAATGAAAGTTTTTGAAGAATAGTTTACACATTGAACATAGTTTCATTGCAAGATCCAGACTAACTCATCCACAACTCTGAATTCATCTCTATACAGCATTTCATATTTAAGTTAAATGAAGAATATTCTAAAAAATTGTCTTTCCAAATTTTTCATGCTCGACAAAACTCTCTATTATTTTATAAACTCTAGGTATACACATGTGCCCATCACAGTATGCAAGGGATATAAACAAAAACACATGGTAATCTTATCTTATGTATTTATTATTGTCATTATTACTGCTTTCAGAATTGTTTTCAATATTGGACTAGTTTTGAACTTTTGATTGGAGATTAAAGTGATTGCATTTTACTTAGAACTGAAGCTAATCTTAAAACATTCTAAGAAAGTTCTTGGTCAAACCTCATCAGATGTTAGAAGAAGAACATCACTCATCTTCAACAAATGGCTTAAAGCCTGTCGTTCTTCAGGCGTTCCAGTCAAAAGACTCTTTCCACGTGGTCCAGGATCAAAGAAAACAGACGTTCCAACTTCAACAGCATAATCTTGAGCTAACATTATCAGAGCTGGGGAAAGCTCATCAAATCCATAACCATTACAGAACAGGATCTTTGACTGTTTAATAGCCATCTTTACTTCTTCTGATAATCTACTCATCCAGCTAAATGCAGGTTCCTTGCAGAAATCTGCTCGACTGAAAACAACAAAAGCCACATAAAGATGATCCTGTTGAGCACAAAAAGATAATAGCAACCTTTTTTTTGTTTTTTTGCAATATTGTAATCTAATTCTACAAATCCAGGAAAACATTTACCTACAAAATCCATGTCTTTGCAAAGGGTCAACAAGAACCCAACACAAAAGGGTCTCATATGAAGCATTAGAACTATCAACAATATCACTATCTTCACTCATTCGAACCATACTGATCCCCTCCTCGCGAAGCACATCAAGCAAAAATTGCCCATATATTTCATCACCCACGTGACCAATCGTGGCGCAATGAAGTCCCAATCTTGCAGCTGCTATAGCCATATTGCAGTTACCTCCAGCTTCCCAGTATTTCTACTTGCAAAAAGGAACACGCACAAATTACTTTAAAAACAAACTAACAACCAACACAGACAAGTGCTCAGTAATGTAATTGCCTTCTATTAGTAAGATAATGAGTCAAATAACAATTGAAATTCTTCAAAAATAACATTAATCAACACAAACATAACTTTATTTATTTTCCTTGTCAGTTTTTTTACACCAATCATCTCCACATATTAAATACTAACATCAGCATCTGAACTTGCAAAAATCACATAAAAACTAATCCAAAAACAGATGAACAGCTAAAACAAATAAAAGGGTCACTGATGCGAGAATTAAACTTCATAGATTTTCAATTATACTGATTAAATTTATGCTAAAACCATAATAATCAATCAAAAACTCAAATTAAAAGCTAATATTAACAACAGAGTCATAAATACAACACTCCAATTTCATATTTTTCAATGTAATTTTTCTTCGTTACTAATAATTTCAAAAAGTCAAACAACTGAAATCATTTAAAAGAAAAGCAAACCTTATCAGGTGGGGATTTGGACAGCTCTTGCATATAAGCAAAACTAGCCTCACGAGAACGAGGGGGCAATTTTGGAACATTAAGAACAATATCAACACAGAGATTTCCCAGGGTGGCAACATCAATGTTTTCGATACCAACACTCCTCACTTTCCAGTCGTGAACGGCAGCACCGTTCCCGTTCGAAGGTCCAAGCGAAGCAGAGCCATGACTGGGGACGGATAGTTGGGTTCCTTTACAGATGAAAACGGGGTTGTGGTAGATGGATCCTCCAGTTTTTTGAGGGGATAAAGGGAGGACAAACTGTCTAGGGTTAAGTGGGAGAGAAAAGATAGGGTGGGAAGGAGGTGCATGGTAAGGGAGTGGTGATTTGAGAGTTACGGTGTAGTTATGCATTCAGGGGCGGAACGGGAAGGAGATTGAGAGTGAAGAGAAGAAAGGAAAGTAACAGAAAAGAGAGGAGGGAAATGGAAGGAAACTGGGAGGAATGGATTTGCCTCTAGTTGCAGGAAAGGGGGTGGTCAAGTGGAGAGTGGAGACCGCTGCAACGTTTCCCGTTAAGTGCTGTTTGGGTGGGGATTTTGGGAGGAAATATTTGATGAACTTTTAAGTTTTAGCCTTTCCTATTTCCTTTTTCTTGTAAGGATAAGATTTATTATTATTATTATTTTTCCTTTTTGATATCTCGAATTCAAAGAAGTTTTTTCTTTTAAAGAAATATAAATACTTTTTTACCATCAGAAAAATAAATATATTGATATCTCAAATGTACGATAGTTTTCTTTTTCTTTTTATCATTTTTTTTAATATTATAAAAAAATAAAGATAACTTTATTCTTTCCAAAGTATCTTTAGAAGTCCATCAACCTATTTAAAAAAGAATTTAATTTTTTAATATTTTTTAATTATTTTCATACATTAATTTTTTTAAAAAATTATTATTTTAATTTATTTAAAAAAAATAAACTCAACCAAAACTTTATCATGTTAGGTGAAATTCGCATAAAAAACAAATTTTTATAAAAAATTTTATAAAAAATCTTTTTTATAAAATCTCTAACTTTTTATTCCAAATAAAAATAACAATATTCAGAATAAATAGAAGAAGTTGTCATACTTGCCCGAACCATCACCCAAAACTACGAGATATATAAGAATATATATCCTTAGAATTAATTAGGGATCTAAAACAAAAGTTCTGAGTATCAAAAGCAAAAATTACATTATTATTATGAATATAAAGTTCAAAAACATGGAATCCTAGAAAAAGACTGGTCTGACTTAAATGATATATGATAACTTTTTTATGATCTAGTAATTTTGTCAATACATTATTCTTATTCTGTTCCGCATTGTAATCTCTAATAAAAAAAATATAGTTCTATAAGTAGAAGCTCTTGTTATAATAAATCTTGCGATGTATTAGTTCTTAATTATTAGCAGTAGGATTAATAATATGAATCGTACTTTTACCACTAAACTATACTCGTTATGTTGTGAATATTATATATAAACAAGTCTTTTTATTATAAAATAATTATAAAAATTATAAAAATTTAAGTGTTAATTTATTGTATTTCCTCATGGAACCTAATGAGGATCAGGAAAAGAAGAATCAAATAACTCTATGTGATGAAATAAATTCTTCTTTTTGATTTTGAAAGGAATGGTTTTATGTTGACTTAAGCGGTGCGCTAATCCTTTGAATCTGGTATCAACAGGCAGCATATCACCTAGAACGACGTTTTTTCTAAGCCTTTCAGCTAATTGATACGACTGCGAAGAGTAACTTTTGTTAAAATACGAGCAGTTTCTTAAGAACTCGCTCGGGATATAAAACTTTTAAGTATTCAAAGATGCTCTCGTTAAAACTCTTTATATACAGTTTTAAACTTATGCCAATCCAATATACAATGACTACAAGAAATATATCTGCCTCACAGAAAATAATCCATTGAATCTCTTGATATATATATATAAAAATATATCCAGTTAAAGCCCGTTCATTAAAAACACAAAATAAATGTTTTTAACACGATGCTTCGCTTTAATAAACGAACCCTTAGAGAGGCATGCACGCTAGATGCACATTCAAGTTTTCTTTTTCTGGATGAGAATATATGCTGTCTATGGTCATTTTGAAGTAACAGTTTGCAAATTCAGTGGAGAAAATCTAGAATAATTCCGTGTTGCAATAAGCTCAGCACCACAAATCAATCTTTTGTGAGCAGAGGCGCAAGCACAGAAAGGACACGGGATATGGAATTCTTGAGCTACAAGTTTTTCTGGGTTACGGAATTCTTAAACTAATCCTCCCCAACGACTTATTGCAACCTGGTATTTCATGACTAGGTAAATGGATAGCTTTTTTGTAATCATTCAACAATTAATGAATTCTCATCAGTGCTATATCTTCAAGAAAACTTAAAAGTAATGTCAATAGTTTGGCTACAGCATCTGGAATGATGTCAGGATAGGTGGATGCATACCCCCAATTGTTTCACTCGCTTATCAAAATGTTGTCAGTGTAGCTAAACAATCTGCAGAGGAAGAGAGCCACTGGCTGAGATCTGGAGCAAATTGCTCTGAGCTTTTCCCTATGCCCTATTTCTAGAATACATCGACTTATTCATACAACAAAAAGGAAAAGAGAGATTAAAATTAGCATACACCTAAGTAAGTAACAAAATCAAGAAAAAGTATTTGATGGCTACTAGATCGAGGGGAGATTGTTCTTCTACCAAAGTTTTCACAGATTAATCTCTGGATGGAGAGAGAGTTCCTTTGCCAATTCCTCAAGTTTGTTGACAACATTTTGTGCTGTATCACCATATGCTTTGGAGATCACAGAATCAGGTGTTGAAATCACTACAGGGATGCCTTCATCAGAACCTTTTCTGACATCCACTTCTAACGGTATCTGAAACATTATAATGTAAATTGAAGTGAATTACTAGTTACAAATCAACTCGAATATCAAGAGATTGCACTCATTGTGTCGAATGTAAATAAATAAAAAAGTTGGCATACCTCACCAATAAAGTTGTGACCCATTGAAGCAGCTGCATTTCTAGCTCCTCCTTTCCCAAAAATGAATGAAGGCTCACCACAATGTGGGCATTTGAAGAAACTCATGTTCTCTACAAATCCCAAAATCTGTAAACATCATTAGGATGCTTATAAATAGAATTATTAACAAATTTTCTTTCCTTTCCTATAGAATATCACAAACAATAGAATAAAAATCCCAAACTCCTCCACGACAAGTAACAGGGGAGGAAAACACTTGCTTTCAGTTTCTACTAATATACCAAAAACTAATAAATCTGTGAAAACACACGCATGCAAGAGAAATATATCAATCCACCAACAGATGCTTGCATGTTTCATGTATGTGGCGCCAAAACTTACAAAATCATTATTGTTTGTAACTAATGTGATTTGTAATAAAAAAAAAAATGTTATGCCACTGATCATAATCAGTTTTTTATTTATGCAATATCTAGTAATGCTTCATTATCTAAGCCAAATTGCTGAATTTTTTCACTAATTACTGAATGAAACATTTTCAGATTTCAGCAAAAGGAATGATCATACAGGAACGCCAACTTTAGAGAACATATTCGCTCCTCGACGAGCATCCAACAACGCAATATCTTGTGGAGTTGAAACAATCAATGCACCTGTACAAGAAGAAAATACGTTGCTGAAACAGAGTCACTTGTTGGCAATAAAATAGGAAAAGCTTTCTTCTTTGGCCCCCACTTAGATATAGGGAGTTATATAACATGTGGGAAACAGACTGAATGAACCAACCAAAGCACATGTACAAACATCACAACCTTTTCTGCTTATTATCAAGGAGAAAACTTTACTGTTTACAAAATAATTGGAAGGGAATCAACATTAAGTCATCCACAGAAATGCAACGAGAGAAAGCCAGATGAAGCAAATGAAATATTAAGTCATCCAAAATCATTTTCAACACCGTAAACATAATGCTTGTGGTGTCACAGCATATCCATATTATATCCAGGAGCCATAAAAATAGAGGTCAGGAATAAAACAAAATACTAATACAAACAAGGTACCTGGAAACAACATTTAGTATTATTAATTAGACAAAAGGCTAGTCAGTAAAATGGCAATCGTCATTTTGATAATTAAATCAGCACAACAAAATTAACAAAACCTTAAAAGGGAAATGGAGAGCAATACTTTTTTGTCCTCGGGCTAAGTGAAATACTCTTTACTCACCAGATAGTTGCAGATTTTGGGTCAAAGTTAGTTGTGCGTCACCAGTACCAGGGGGCATATCCACCACAAGAATATCAAGATTTCCCCAATCAACTCCCCTAGTCATTTTCACAAGAGCACTCATCACCTGTAGTAGAAGGTAGACTCAAGTTCTCTTAAGAAGCAAATAAAAAATTCTATGGACAAAACTGCTACATTCCTGCCACCAGTAATCATTTGCAGATGATGTAAAGGCATATGGATGAAAGGAGAGTATATGTAAAGCACGGGGTTATCTCGATTTTTGTTTTCAACAATGTTTAGACATATTTTTCACTAAAAGGAAAGGAAAAGCATCATATTACATTAACTAACGATGAGTTGTTGAGATTTTTTGTGAAGTTGATGTAAGACCACAATCCATCTGAAAGATGAATTGCCAACATGTAGGAGAAATATAGCAACTAACGTACCATGGGACCTCTCCATACGATAGGGGCATCCTTCTCTACAAGAAATCCCATTGACATACACTTAACTCCATAGTTCTCTATTGGAATCATCTTCTTATCTGCAAGAGAGAGAGAAAGTAGTTATGTTCAAATTATTGTTTACAAGTTATAAGCATGACAAACAGAGATCCATTGCATATGTTTGGGTGTGATTGTGTATCACCTCAAGTTCAACACTGGATGTTAAATTCACATAACTTCAACCCACAAGGAAATCACTAGAAGTAAATGAAGTCACAAAAACAAAAACTCATTCTCCAACATCAGCATCTGCCATGCATGTAGAAGGGGAGTTGGGGGGGGAGGGGGTTGTGAAATTTGACTTATACGATAAATTCACTTCGTTGTGTCTCAGTGTATTACATATTTTGCAAGGTACAAAGCACAACGCATGTAATTCAGTAGTGAGAGTGAGAAATGAGAATGATGAGTTATGAAATCAACCAGGTTAGTAAATGATCTTAAACAGAGCAAACAACTTCTAACTATCTCAAACCCCTTGCTATCACACTTACAAGGATCAACTTATTGATATCCACTTAAAATACTACCTTAAATCGACAACATGCCTTCTTGAACACATTAGAGACTTCAAGCGTTACCTTCAGTAATATCTGGCTTCCTGTCAATCTTCATCATCATAGGAACAGATGGTCCATAAACATCAGCATCAAGCAGGCCCACCTTCAGTTGGCACTTAATAGCAAGTGCAACAGCCAAGTTAACTGCAGGTCCAACCAGTTTGCGGATATGAATCAAATCAAACAGCATTAAGGAAAAGGGCAATGGTAAGTGCCTCGTGGAGCTTATGTACGAAGAGAAGACATATGACATGGTAATCAAACGCATTTGAATTCAGAGAAACAATCAATATTGCTCATAATTTGAAGTTAGTTTCCACTTTCCACTCCTCTTTAAACCACCCCCACTTATAAAACATCACAGAAAAAGAAAATATTTCAAAATGAAAACTAATAACGCAGTCATTTCTCAAAATCAGCATCTAATCATTGACCCGGAAGTTAGAACATTGTAATCACCTAATTGCCTCATTAGCTCAGCAAAACTGACAAAAAGAATGGAAATTTTTCCTTGATGCTGACATTCAGAACCGTCCCAAAACCCCAAAAGAGACTCCATTTTAAGAAGAAAAATGAAAACAAACTTGTTAAAAAGCTCAAAATGAAACAAACCCTTCAACTTAACTGCCCCTAAGACTATAAAATAAAAAAGAAATGAAAAAAGAGAAGTAACCCAAAAAAAAGTACCAGCAGTAGTGGATTTGCCAACGCCACCTTTACCAGAAGCAACAGCAATAACATCCTTAACCCCTTCAAGCTGCAATGGTGATCTCTTAAACGTCCCTGAGTAGCTCCTAATACTTCCAAGCCGCTGCAATCCAAAGCCACCACCCCATCACCATCTCCATCAAATTATCAAAACCCAAAAAAGGAAGAAACCAGATCCAAAATACAAGACCTCAACTTACGCTCAAAGGTCCCAAGAATCCTTTCATGGATCCAACCTGGTTCAAAACACACAGCTTCTTCAAGAAAGATGAGTTCTTTTGAAAACCTCGATACAGTCTTTGTTTTACGTGCTGATGATCGCCTGATCTTTGCCCCACATCGGAAAGAAATGGAGAGTGGAGTTGAAGGATGGACTATAAAATAGCAGGCAGCTAGACATGAAAAATTACTTACCTGGACGGGGTCGATGGGCGATCAAGAAGGCCCATGGCCTAGGCTGGCTGTTCTCATTGCACTCGGACAGCGCGCGAGCCTAACATCTCCCCAAGTGGGAGAGTGTACGTCATAATTTGTGCTAGTTGGGGCCTGCGTCCGCGCGGCCCCTCTCCAATCCTCACGAAATTTTCAAAATGATGGGCCTCAAGCGTAAAGGTGGCATCGTCGCACATCTTATGTCTGAAAGCTTCTTGAAAGAGAAGGAGGTAATGGAACAGCTAATAGTAACTCATGCTTCCAACTGTTCATAATAATTCAGCGTATATTAATAGAATTCGTACTCATAAAAAACATTCAGTTGTGGAGATGCATTTTCTTGAACGAGGAAAGAAACACATATGTTAGTAGCGTTCTTGCCATGGAGTTTTTCCAGGTGGATCGAAGAGGTGCTAGCAAAAGGGCGAAGTCAATGATTCACACGTAAAATAGACTGGAAGAAAGATATCCTTTTTTATATTAAAAAAAATGACAGATGAAGATTTAGCCAATGTTTTACATAATATCCATACCATTACCAGATTCTACTTCTATTTATTTTAGATTCTAATAAATATGGATCCGCCCTACACGTTGGGTTTGTGTTTTTTTTGTATATAAAACTATATATATAGATACTATAAACACATTTCAAATAGATATAAAAAATCAATAACTCGGTTTATTGTATTTCTTGAGTTTAATAAATAATTTCACTTGAAATTTTCCAATTAAATCATCCCTACAGTAATTGAAACATGACCACCTATAAAGGATCATTTATCTATTATTTTACGAATTTAATACAAAGATTATCAAATTAAAATTCACATATTATAATCATGAATTTAATTAATATTTAATTCCAAAATATCATAAAATCTTAGCATAATAGTTCAATAAATTATTTACATTCATTTTATTATTATAAAAAATCACACATAATATGCAACATCATTAGCATTCTTATAAATATAAAATATAAAGGTTTCGGTATTTATTAATCGAAACGATATTGGGAGGATCATGAAATTATTTTATGGCATAAATTAATTAATTAATATGATATAAAGTTTTTCAATGCAAATTAATAAAATTTATTGAGTAAACTAAGATGTATATATATATCCATTAAGAATTTAATTAACAATTAACTTAATTCCTCCTTCATCTTCTCTTCACATTTATTACAATAATCCCTTAAACTTCTAAAAGATTTATCCCTTGACCCGGACATGGGTAGTTGGCCTTTATTTGAGTTTGTATCCTTACCACCTAGACTTTCATTTTTTTTTATTCTAGTTTTGTCATTTAATTATTAAAATGTCTTTTATTAGGTTTTATATTTTTTTTTAATTTTTTTTTTAATATTAAATTATTTAAAAAAATTTTATTTTTATAAATTCACTTTGGTGTCAAACAAAAGTTTCAATATCGAGTTGATGATCGATTTTATAATTATCTATTTTTTTTAATATTTAATTAAATAAAAAATAATTTAAAAAAACTAAGTTATTAAACTTTGTGAAAATAATGACCTAGTTTGCAGGTTTGATATTGTAACCTGGGTTGTCTCGATTCATGGATTTGGTGAGTTATTTTTTTTATTAATTTTATGATCTTTTATTTTTTTACTTTATAGTTATAAAAAATAATTTTAAAAAAATAATATTATTAAATTTTATAAAATTCCTGGACCTATTTACCAGTCTTATGGGTTGACTTGATTTGCAGGTTTCATGAGTTAATCTAATTTGGGGGTTTAATTTTTTTTTTTTAATTTCATCTTTTAATAATAGGTGTTGATTGAAAATTAAATTTCATAAATTATTTTATTTCACTTTCTATGAGGTTATTGTAATCTAAAAAAGCCATATTATTTGGTTGATGCTTGATTTTATGATCGTTTATTTTTAATATTATATGATTAAATATTTTTTTAAAAAAACAAGTTATTAATTTTAATGAAATATATGACCTAATTTGTAAGTTTAACATGTTGATTTGAGTTACTAGACTCACATGATTAGTGTGTTTGCATGTCGAACTCCATATATATTTTTTTAAAATTTTTTTGGTTTGCTAGTTTTTTAATTTATTTTTTAAATTTCATTCAATAATATTGGAGTAGTTAAGAAATAAATTTCATAATTTATTTTTATTTATTTTTTTATAAGATTATCATGATTTTAAATAAATATCTGTTTTAAAGTTGATGCTTGATTTTGTGAGTATTTATTTTTTTATATAATAAAATAAAAATAATTTTAAAAAATATATTTATTAAAATTAATATCTCATGATTAAGTCGTAAAATAACCCGAGTGAATTAACCTAGAACCGTTTTTTATATGTATATAAGTTTTTCTAGAAGTTAAACCTTTGTTTTTACTGATATCTAGATTATTTTTAAATTGTGAAAACGATTAGGTCAAAAAATTTAATTAAATGCTTGAGCCAGATTGATAAAAATCCTAATTAAGAAGTTTCAAGATTTACGTGGAGTTTAATGTCTCTGTAAAGAAATTCACCGTGTTCTTAACATTATTTTTGATGTTTTAAAAAAATTGGTTCGAGAAGCGGCGGACCATTCTGGAACAGACTAATTTATTAAACTAAAGTTGAACGCCTGTCCACTTAATCGGGATAGGATGGGTTTTGTTTGCCGATTGCATTTGCATTCCTATTTTGGCCATCACTATACTAATCCGAGACAGTTCATTTCAACGGTCACTCATTTTCCTCAGTGATAAATAATCAACCATTCTATAATTTTCCCTTATTATCACTACCTTCGTGTCTGTCTTCTCTTATTTTCTTTGTCGAATTTGGAAATCATTTATAATGGCAATGCCCTTCCACTCTCTTCCTCGTTAAATTCTATTGTGTCCCAGGTGCATTTTCTATCTCTGGTTTTCATTTTGGTGCTTATGGTTGAAACCCATTTTTAAAGTTCAATTCTTTTTATATGAATCTGTGTTGTAATTGCATTGTACATTGTATTTCACAGTGACCCTTTTTCTTTTCACGTATAATGCTTGGTTTGGCGGTTCTTAATCTCTCAGCATTCGTGTTTCTAACCTTGAAAGAGTGCAGATGATGCATGAAGTAGTGAATTCGTAATTATGCAAAATTCAGAAGGGATAACTTTCTTTTTTTGTGGGACCAAGTAGAAAACAATCTCAAAAGTGAATCTGGGATTGGCTTCTTAGCATCAATCGATGTGGTTTGCAAATTAAATTTGCTGTCTGTCATCATTATTGGGGTTGTTAGCTGATTCTAGTGTTATATTGTGTAGTTGGGCTGGGTAGAGGATTCTTCTTTTTGTTTTTTAATTTAGTATTCTTCTTGTTGGTTGATTTTATTACTACCTTGTGCAATTGGGTAGAGATAAATCTGTACTGATTTTCTTATGTATTCTGAGCCAGGTTTCCCTAACTTTGAAGGTTATTTAATTTGTTCCAACTGTCCATTTATACGAGGAGTTTGTCAGTTCATGATCCTTTCATTTATGCCCTAATTAACTTTGCCATTTTTTTAGGTTCAATTATTCTAGATAGAGTCTCACGTCAAGCTTTAAAAACTTTGGTAAAGTACACAGTTGAGTTGAGTATCCTCCTTTCTGGGGCTTTCTGAGACATTTCTGATTTTCTACTTTTTTTCTTTTTCATTTTTTAAAAGCATTGCTGCAGATTTATTTGTAACTTAGTTATTTCTGAATTGATTTAATTTTTCTGGTTTCTGGGGGTTGTGGCAACTCGCTGCATTGAATTGAGAAGATATGAATTTGGATGATTGGCCTATGAAATATTTTGATGAATAACAGCCTTTTTTTTCTTTTCCTATTTAGTGAGCCCAGAAATTAATGGATTTCTAGTGTGTTTATGGTGGAAATGGCTCCAATTGGCACCTCATTTGTTAAAGTACAGAGGAATTCGCAGAGGTTTATGACAGTTCTACAATCAGCAGCTTCTGAATGGTTTTTGATCTTTCTGCTGTTTATTGATGCTGCACTGTCGTATCTGCTGACAAAATTTGCAAGTTATTGCAGATTGCAAATACCTTGCATGTTTTGTTCCAGGCTTGGTCATTTTCTGGGCAATGAAAAACCTGGATTTTATAAAAATGTAATTTGCAGCAACCATAGATCAGAAATATCAACCTTGATTTCTTGTCACATTCATGGGAAGCTTGCTGATGGCTATGGAATGTGTGAGGAATGTCTATTGTCATCCACTATGAAAAGCAAATCAAGCACAGATATAAACAGACTGTTGAAGGGTAAGTTTGGGTTTGATATTGGTGCTAATGGTCTTGAGGACTATCTGCGGAGCAGAGAACTTGTTTCTGGTTCTGTTGGTATGAGGATGTGCTCATGTTGCAATAAGCCTTGGAGATCAAGGCAGCCTTCCAACAGAGTAGCCCAACTGAAATCACCTAGGAGTGGGATGACTAAGCCTAATATTCCCATGCCCCACCATTTAACCCACCGTGAAAATATAAAGAAAAGGAGAGAGAATTTTCCTGGATCTGTAACATCTCACCGTCTTGTAAGGTGTGGTCACAATCCTGGGTCACAAGTAGCATACACTGAGCTCAAGTTCACTTCTGATTCTGAGTCGGAATTCCCATTTTCTGATGATGATGAGGGCCGTAGTAGTAGTCACATAATGAAGGAGCTGAAGGAAGAGCCTATAGTTCCCCCCAAAACATGGACCGATGGTATAGCCTCAGAGAAGATGACGTATCATTCCTTGAAAGGTTTGGCTTCTGATGTTGAGTTTAACAGGCAGCAAGCTGATTATGAACACTATCCCTCTGCCCTACCTCAGCTTATTTCTTTTGATGATTTTCCTTCTTCATCCAGTGTAATGGACACTCATGTAGGAGTGTCATCGACGAGAAGTGAGCTCATGTTTCCTTTCTCTCAGAATTACAATCTTTCTGCACTCTCTGATCTCATGTCACTAGCAGTTCCCTCATCATCTAATGCTGTTGAAGGTCCTTTGGAAGCATCAGAAAGGAAATGTAAGTTCTCCATATCTTTTCACTTGCCTGTTATGTGTGAGGATAACTGTTTGATATTCAACTTATTACCTTCCTGTGATTGTTTCTAGCAGCAAATGACACTGGAATGGGTGACAGACAAGATATATCCATCAACAAGCACAAGGAAATTTCTATATTAACTGCAACTACCAGAGGAGGTGGTCAGGTTGCTAATGAAGTGCCTTCTATAAATTCATGTAGTGTGGATCTGATTGATGTATGGAAGCCTGCTGCCAGTGGTGAGGATGGAGAATCAAGAACTTCTATGGCAAAAAAACAGACTGTGAATGGACCTGAAAGAGTTGATATGGAGTTGCTGACAGAAAATGTTTTTGCTGAAGGGCCTGATTTATCTTCGCATAACACTATCACCGGGATTGAAGGTCATGATGATGAATTGCAAATGAATAATGCTTTGAGATCTAATGGAGTTCAAATGCTTAAGACAGAGAGCACTGAATCATCCGGTCTTGAGTCTCTCGATGGAAGCTTTTTCACTGAGATTGAAGGTGAAAGTATTATTGATCAGTTAAAGCGACAAGTGGAGTCAGATAGGAGAGACATAAGCGCTTTGTACAAGGAATTAGAGGAAGAAAGAAATGCTTCTGCAATTTCTGCAAATCAGGCAATGGCCATGATCACAAGGTTGCAAGAGGAAAAGGCAGCACTTCATATGGAGGCCCTGCAGTACCTAAGAATGATGGAAGAGCAAGCAGAGTATGATGTAGAGGCTCTGGAGAAAGCTAATGATCTGCTGGCTGAGAAAGAGAAAGAAATACAGGACTTGGAAGCAGAGATAGACTCTTTGCAATTGAACCTCTCCAATGAATCAACAGCAGAGACTATACATGTGGAAAGTGATGATCTGAAGGGGAAAAACATGAGTTTCGAGAATACTTCCCCATGCTATGATGATACTATTGTTCCTTGTAGCTCATCATTTAGGGAGGTCTTGAATGACAATGAGAAACCTGCTAGTGTCAAATCTTCTTTGTCAGAATATGAAGATGAAAAGTTGCTCATTTCACAACGTTTGAAGGGTTTGGAGAGGAAACTTCGTCAATTTGCTTCTCATGGGGGTTTGCAATTCATGTCTTATAGTGACTATTCCAAAGAAGCAGCTCATGGAGGGCATAATGTGGGAGAATCTTTAGACTATGAGGGCAGTCGAACTGCTGATCAGACAAAAGAGGATAATTTGTCAATGCAAAAGGATTCACCTGTATCTAATGGAAGCGTTCCTGCCCATGAAATGTCTAGTTCTTCAGTTGGCAAACATCAAGTTGTTGCCAACAATGAAAGTAACCATCTGATTTTTTATGGGAAAAAATTCATGTCTAATAGTGACTATTCCCAGGAAGCAGCACATGGAGGGCATAACGTGGGAGACTCTTTAGACTATGAGGGGAGTCGAACAGCTGATCAGACAAAAGAGGATAATTTGTCAATGCAAAAGCATTCACCTGTATCTAATGGAAGTCTTCCTGCCCATGAAATGTCCAGTTCTTCAGTGGGCAAACATCAAGTTTTTGCCAACAATGAAAGTAACCATCTGATTTTTTATGGGAAAAAATCCTCCAAGCAATACAAAGAAATTGATTTGGTTGTTCTTGAAAATGAAATCTCAGACCTTAATGGAAGATTGGAGGCACTTGAATTTGATAGGAATTTTCTGGAGCATGCTTTCAATTCTCTTCAATCTGGAAAAGTGGGACTACAATTTGTTCAAGAAATAGTTCATCATCTGCAAGAATTGCGGAAAATTGGGATGAGAAATAGCAGCCAGTCTATTCCTTGAGTTTATATGCTTTGTTATGGGGTTAGTATATTCATTATAACATTTGCATTCTCTTCCACATGTGCATTTTATTGTCATTATTGCTTCTGCAATTGCTAATTTCTGGTAGTAGTGAAGTGTTCATTCGGAAATTAGTAACACTACAATCAACATGTTTACTGGAAAAGGGAAATTTATAATCAGCCTTCGCTAATTTTGAAACTCTCCCATTGGAATGATAAATGGTTTTGAAAATTGAGTTGCCCTTTTCTGTTCAGAAAAACCTAATGAGTCAAGCATATACCATCACCCAGGATTTTTTAGAGGAAATTCATTGTGGCATGATACAATATTGATGCATTTTCAAATTTGCAGCTTCCAGTGTGTTCTTTTGGCTAGAAGTTTAGGAAGTCTATGCACATAGAAACTAATTGTTGATATAGGACTCTATTCACACTACGCATTGCTTCTTCTTCTTTCTTCTTCTTTTTTTGTTGCTGTTTAATCCTCTAACCATTGCCAGTGAAAATGTTAGTTTATGTATTTGTCAACTAAAAGGAACTTGAAAAATAACTAGCATAACTATGTTGCCAACCTTCACATGTTTTGAACTCTGAAATGGAAATGACGTTAATAAAACTAATCCTGCTCGTTGACTGAGACTCTTTTTTCCTATGTTGTCCCCTGCGTTACTCTATTCAACTGATCAAAACTATGCTGCTTTAATGAACCATTCAAGATACTTGGCTCTGATTGCAGTTGAGTGGAGAGGGTTATTTGCACTGTGCCCTGTTGAGATTCACGCCTTGCCTTTTATCTTCACCTTATTTTAAATCTTTTAATAACGCTGCACTTAAGATTCAGCATGTGTCTTTTCCTCTTATACTTGATATAATTTTCAGATATGCGCTTGGCACTACTGAAAGAATTGGAAGCCAAGCATATTATCTACCAGTATTTCAGCGCAGGACTTGCTAAATGCTCTGCTGCATCATCTCAGCTATCGTCTAAATCATATACAGACATAATGAGCTCTCATGTACAGGTAATAATACCTTAAATTTCTGGAAGAAAAGAATAACATACTCCGAGGGTTGGTTCTGTCCATTTTGAAGTGATTTCCTCCATTTTTCTTCCGCTCTCATGGTGGATTTCTTTAGCCACCTCTCCTGTTACTCCAACTTGTAGGCAGGTTCATCGTTTTTTATAGTTGTGAGGGCACCAATAGAGGAGATTGCATAAAGTTGCATCGTTTTTATTAACTTTACTATCTATAATTTCTTGAAGTCAACAAGTCCGTTGTAAATTCGAAAGACCACCTCTCTTCATTTCTTTCTACCATGCAGGGGCCACTTTCATTATCCCTAGTGACAGAAGAAAATGAGAAGCAATTCTTCTCTCCCTTTATCCAATATATTTCAACTTTGTATTTTAACTTATGCAAGGAAGACTTTCCATTCTAAATCTTGGTTTCACATTAGAACAGCACGCAGCCGGTTCCAATTCGCATTTTAATATTTGATTTTCAACTCTTCTCAGATAGGAATTCCCAAAAGATAACATAACTGTTAGAAAACCCTTCTGTTTTTTAGTTAGAAAAATACATGAATAATATTTTTTATTTTTTAAAAATTATTTTTAAAATTACTATATTAAAATAATATGAAAATATCAAAAGTATATTGCTTTAATTTAAAATAAAAAATTTAATTTTTTTCTTAAAAATTAAAAAACAATCAAATCTTATCGCAATGAATAATATTTCAAGTGTTCAAAGTGCCCCAGCATTGATGACAACCAAAGAACCTACCCTCGTATTTGTTTTGTGGACTTTTAGGACGCTGTCAAAGCTGACCACAAAAGACAAGGAGATAGCAGAGATATATATCATCAGTGACGTTATCTGGAAAGTGCTTTCTAACTAAAAAAACATCCGTTGTCTCTCTTCGTATGCTGGCGTTTAAAATAAAAACTCTTCCACTAGTGGGGAATTGTCTTCGTAGTTGTGCTTGCGTATATTTTAAGAATTGTCTTTGAATTTTTAAAAGTGCGGTTGAGATAGAAAGCTGCCTCCGCTGCAATTTCCTGGAGACAGCCCCCACGGGTACCATGAAAGTGATTAATAAGATATTTTGAGTGATAATTTTCTAAAATAGTTTTTATTTGAAAATATACTGAAATAATATTTTTTTTAAAAAATACTTTTAATATTAGCACATAAAATAATATAAAATATTAAAAAAATTAATTTTAAATAAAAATAAAAAATTACTTAAAAAAACATGTTTCATACACAAAAACAAACAAAATTTAAACTTGATATAAGCATAAATAACCTTTTTAATTCCTATAGCTTTTTACTAAATTATAGAGAAATAAATCAAGATTCTTAAATTTTAAAATTACAGTTAAGAAGAGTATAAATTTTTTTGAAAATTTATTAAAATCCATTATTTTATTGATTATCTACTTAAAAGAAAAAGCCTACAAGACAAGACTGTTTAAAAATAATTACTTGATAAAAACTTATCAACCAAGAAAGTAATAATACCAAAATAATGTAATTGTGCACCAATAATACGATTAGGACAGATATCTCTATATAAACAGGCTTTTAGACCAATCTATTAAAAAATTAAATTATATATATAAAAAATGCTACATCACCCATTCCAGCCATTCAAAATAAAATAAAAAAACAATTAAAAAAGTAATAATACATTTGTATCACGAATAAAAAAGATGGTGTTCCCCCCACGCCATCTATTCCCTGTGGAGTGTTCCGGTGAACAACACGTGCTTGTCTGCTCAAGCATTCCCTGACGATCTAACCGACCTGTCAAGATGTTCAGATCAGGGTCAAACTTCAATTTAGTCAAACCACATCAAAATTATACCCCAAGAAAGAAGCTTCTACTTGAGGTGTAGCAGAAGCTTCTATAAATGATTTAATAATTACGAAAAAAAGAAGGAAGAGTAATTGTAAAAGCCAACCACGTGGCATTTAAAAAAACATAAACATTCACAATATTTAAAACATTCACATGTTTTTTAAATATATAAAAAAATAAAAATAAATGATTGAAATCTCAAATACATATCAAACCTCAATTACAATACTTTAGATATTATTAAGGTTTCAATAAGATAAATTTAATAACAACAAAAAAGATCATTAATAATATTCAAAGTAGAATATATATATCATTCAAAAAATACTTACTTATTCAATTTACAAAAATACTTTTTTTATTATAATGATTTTCTATTTAGTGTAGGAAAATATATTTTTTATGATGTTTTTATTTTTTTTATTTAGTTTAGAAAATCAAATGTTGAGATTGATAATTTTTTTTTCTATTTTGTTTGGAAATTTTATTGTTTTTTCTTTACTTCTAGGTTTACTAGTTTATTTATCTTTATTTTTATCTTTATTTAAAGAATTATAAACCTATTAAAGAAATAGACTAGATTGAAATTATTTATTCAATAATAAAATTTTAAAATAAGGTTGCATGTGGAAAAATTATTCTATTTCAATTTTTTCTTCTTCTTTTTTTTTTTTTTGGCATGTTGTAGATATATGTGTAAATTTTTTAATTAAATTTTTATATGATATTATAATGATGATAATTTTCAAATTCTTTTTTAAAATAATTTTTTTAATAATTATTTTATTTTGATCTTTTCAACTATGATAAATAAAACTCTGTAATTGGGTTTTAAATGGGGCCTTGGTTATGTGTAGGGCTTGTTTGATAGTGTTTTTTGTGGTTGTATTTTAAATAATTTTTTATATTAAAATATATATTAATATTTTTTTTTAATTTTTAAAAATTATTTTTAATATTAATATATTAAAATAATTTAAAAATATTAAAAATATATTAATTTAAAATAAATTAATAAAATTTAAATTTTTTTAAAAACTTTGAAACGCATAAATTCAAATAGCTGTCAATCAGACCATTTTCACACTGTCAATTTACAGGACATAGAGAACTGAAAACATTTTCTTTGAAAAGGCTTCTACAAAACAACTTATTATAAAAATATATTAATTGTTAATTAGCACATCATTTAACTCAAAACGAGATCATTTTAAAAGTAATATAATTTTAAATCTTTAATTATTAAAAAGCTTATTATTTTCATAATGATTATTCATGATGAGATAAAAATGATATAAAATTATCATCTTAAATTTTTTTAAAATAAATTCTTGAATTGATACTATTTTTAACATGAAAGGAAATCTCAAAATAGAATGGTTTAGACTTCAGGAGCCGAAACAGCAGTCTTCATCACATACCGTATCGCACGCGCATACAAAAAAGAAGAACAGTGTTTCTTTCGAATGGAATTGAAGTCTTGCCTTGCCCCTTTCCTCGCAGGTCCTTGGAGCTTATATTATAAATAGCTGCGCATGGTTCACCTATCAATTCACACATCGATCGACCCTACCTGGATATCCATCAGCCAAGAAGAAATATCCATCAGCCAACAATTCACCAGACCAAGCCATGTCTATTATTGAGCTCTTAGCATCACTTGCCCTTTTACTTGTCTCCCTCTTCTTCTATCTCACCAAGAATTCCAACTCCAAAGCATCATCAAAATCTAATCCAAACCTAAAATCATACCCCTTAATTGGATCCTCTGTAGCCATTTTTGCCAATAGAAACCGAGTCATCCAGTGGACTTCAGATCTTATCCAAAACTCACCCACTGCCACTGTTGTTCTCCGCCGTTGCTTGGATGATAGCCGTGTTCTTACAGGAAACCCAGCAAATGTACAGCACATGCTTAAAACCCAGTTTTACAACTATGAGAAAGGTAGCAAAGCTCGGCGAACCCTCTTTGATTTTCTTGGAAACGGTATCTTTAACATTGATGGTGATTCTTGGAAGTTTCAAAGACAAGTTTCCAGCCATGAATTCAACACCAAATCATTGCGTAAATTCGTTGAGACCGTTGTCGATACTGAACTATCTCAACGCTTGATCCCGATTCTCTCCACTGCTGCGGCTAACAATACAGTTCTTGATTTGCAAGACATACTTCAAAGATTCGCTTTTGACAACATCTGCAAGATCGCTTTCGGATACGATCCTGCATACTTGCTGCCTGATCTCCCTGAAACCGAATTTGCGAAAACTTTTGATGAAGCTGCCAAGATATCCAGTGACAGGTTCGCTACGCTATTCCCCTTTCTTTGGAAGATTAAGAGGGTCTTCAATATTGGATCAGAGAAAAGCCTGAAAGAAGCATCCTCTGCATTACGTGAGTTCGCCAGAAACATCATCAAAGAAAAGAAGCAGGAACTCAGCAACAAATCATCCCTCGAAACCGTAGATCTTCTATCACGTTTCTTGAGCTCAGGCCATTCTGACGAGGACTTTGTCACTGATATTGTCATCAGTTTTATACTAGCAGGCCGAGACACCACTTCTGCTGCCTTAACGTGGTATTTCTGGCTACTCTCTCAAAACCCAGAAGTGGAAAAGGAAATACTCAGAGAGATAAAAGACAAATCGGAGAGTCCAGTTTATGAAGAAGTCAAGGACATGGTCTACACACATGCTTCTTTATGTGAGAGCATGAGGCTGTACCCTCCAGTCCCGGTAGATGGCAAGGTTGCAATGCAGGACGATGTTTTGCCAGACGGGACTGTGGTTAAGAAGGGAATGAGAGTGTCTTACCATCCGTATGCAATGGGGAGGCTCGAGATGTTGTGGGGTCCGGATTGGGAAAAGTTCAAGCCAGATAGATGGCTGAAGAGTGCTAGCGATGGAGTTGATAATAATGGGAAGTGGAGTTTTGTAGGGAAGGACCCATACTCCTACCCTGTTTTTCAGGCTGGGCCAAGGATTTGTTTGGGTAAGGACATGGCTTTCTTGCAAATGAAAAGGTTGGTAGCCGGGATTGTACGGAGGTTTAAGGTTGTTCCTGCAGCAGAGGAGGGTTTTGAGCCCGTGTTTGTCGCTTATTTGACGTCCAAAATGCAGGGTGGTTTTCCTGTGAGGTTCGAGGAGAGAGCTGATTAAATTATCTTGATTTCAGTACTGTTAATTAGGTTCATCAAGAAGGATTTGTTAGCTTATGCCTCCATGATTAATTTGTGATCCGATGGAGGCTATTATGTATGATTACTTGTTAATTTGCTTTTAATAATCAGCAAGATTTCTATAATGGATTTTTGTTATTTTGTTGACTTTTGTTTGTAATCAGTTGTAGGTATGGATGATAAAAAATAATATTAGAGCAATTTCTTGTATGTAATATTGTCAATAGCAATTTAAATCTATTAAACCTAATAACTCTTGCCGCCAGCTTGAGCATTTAGCATTCTACCTTATTGAACTTTTCTTGGTTGAGCATTCTTAAAGTTCAAATCTTTCAATGCTATTATTGGTTTAAGACAATTACCTTAAAGGTTGTGATCATTTTTGGGGGTTTCTCTGTTTTGAGATCCCCTGTTTCATGCTCTGTTGAAAACAGAAAGTGGGAGGTAATTAAAGACTAGAAAGGAAGTAGTAAGATTATAGCTAGGCAAGGATGCCAGTGTCATAAATGCGCCTCAACCGAAGGTACTGCAAAAAAGGAGTCTAGTTTCATCTTCGAGTCGAGTGAATTAGGAAAAATTATTAAATTAACAGAACCCAGAAGGGGAGAAAGGCATGGTAGAAATCTTACTGTCCCCTTAGAGAACATAACATCAATCAGTCAGTGTCACTTTCTCCGCAAGTTTCTGTTAGGATGTTAGCTTCTCTTCCCCCTCATTCCTGCCTCTTCGCTTGGTTGAGGATAAACGAGAGAGGAGAAGCGCAGTTAGGAGCGATAGACTGACCACGGATGTAGCACGCAGTTTTATGGTTACCGTCACAATGAGAATTAAAGGTAATGCGCTGGGATCTTATCATGCTTCCCGGAGATGCCGGTTCGAATCCAGCTATGGATTCCGCTCTATCCAGCTAGATTTCATAGTGGAGCTGGCCGCGGCATTGATAGAATGCTTTTAGTGCATCCGGGCTAGAGAGCGATTGAGCACCCTCTCCAATCTTCTTAGCAGCAGCGGACGATTCCTTCCATCAATGAGCCGTCAGGTCATTCTCACAGCTTTCTTAAACTGGAAACCTGATCTAGACAGTCAGGGTCAATTGAGCTAATGTGCGTACAAGCGTCCTTTTCCTTTGCCTTAGCCAAAGAAAGATTCCGAAAAAAAGGGTGATCCTCGAAAATATTCGCAGATCCGGGGATTCATATGGGGGATGCTGCTTATGGCGTTGCAAAGGAATAGGATTGGGCAGATTGATTCTTTCTGAAAGGTTAAAGGGCCTGACATATATTTCCTAAGCTTTGAAGGAATAATAAATTTGTGAGATGTAAAATTTTTTCAAAGAAAAGCAAAAGAAAAGAGTAGTTATTTTAGGTATATTTTTTAATTTAAAAGGAGATTTTTGTAGTCTGCTTGAGATGTTATTTATTTATTTATTTTTGTATTATATTTATACTTACAAGCATAAAAAAAAAATTTGAAATACTTAATAAGTGATGTTGTATTTACTTTTTTGTTGTGATTTTTTTTGAAGTATTTTTTTATATGTTTTTGATACAATATAATTATTATTTAAGTTGTTTTTATATATATAATGTTGTTTTAGTTTCACATAACAAATATATGTTAAAGTAAGAATGTTTATCCTAAATTTGATAGGTCTATTCATGTATAAAACAAATTTAAAAATAAATTTTATATCCATATTGCATAAACATGTAGACTGTTTTAAGCTTGTAGCCTTTTGATTTGATACTTCATATTTAATTTTGATATTTTAAAGTTTTTTTTGCAGCCTCTGTGGTTCAAACTTGTTTTCTTATGATAGTGTGATTTATTAGGTTAGAAAAAGCATGCTTTAGAAGCTAAAAATATCATTTTATACGCTTGACAATAGCTACTTTTTACTGGGTTTATGACTGAGTTTCTAGGCAATATTTCTTTATATTCTTGAAAAGAATATTATCTTAATCTCTTGGTCTGGATCAATTTTGGTCCATTCTTTTGTTCATAACCTTCGTTATGCTTGATTAATAAATAATATAGGGTTATTTACATCAGCAACAAGTTTTTGATGGAATTTAATTTTAGAACTAAAACTTATTTGGAAAAAATCATGATGTTTAAGTGATAATCAAAGTGAATGGTACTAGATTATTAATCCTTGCATGATTTTTAATATGTATGTCTTTTTTTTATCGTATCTAGTTTGAATTAGGTTTCACATTTCTGAGTTAGGTTTTAATATTTTTTTTTTCTTTATTTTTTTTGTTTGATCCATTTTGTTCAATATTTTTTTTGTTCAATGTGTTTTTTTTTGGGTTGTTTTCTGGTCAAAACATGATTTTTGATCTAGTTTATGGTTGAACCAAAAATTTTAGGTCAACTCAGTCAAGTCAACTTGATCAGGTCAAGATTAGGTCAAACACCCCCTTAGACTTGTTTTAGTAGTTTTATTACAAAGAAAAATGAGTTTTTATCAAATAAAGTTTAATAAATAAAAAAATATTTTTTATTGCATATGGCCAAATCTTAAAATTTTTATTCATACTTTTTTATTTTAAAAAATATATTTTTATCAAAATTTAGAAAAAACAAGAATTAGTCAAAGGGTATTATAACTAGTTTATAATTTATCTATTAAAACTTGGTGTATAATTTAAAAACACCAAAAAAGACCATTCATTTTTTTTTTACATTAGGATGATCATGTTTTAACATGATAAGATAATAATCTCTTTAATTATAATGACTTTTCTTAAACCCTAAATAGACTAATAATTAGAAAATATAATAGTATCTTAGTTTATACTAGATAAATAAATAATGCAGCTTGTCTTGAGTAAGACGTACTAAGTGTTCTAATACTTTTTTTTTTAATGCAATTAACCCCTTTAGCTAGACTTTGAAATCAATTAGAGTTTCTAGTTACCCAAATATTATGTGACGACTTTCATTTTTTATTTTTAGATAAAGGATTAGAATTCATTGTTCTTTCTGTCTACATCACAAATAAAAATCTCTATCCAGAAAGGTGATACCACACACGTGTGACAATATATATTATATTGTATTAAAAAATTTAAATATTTTACAAATATATCAATATAATATAAATATATATTTCTGATAAGGTATGGACGGGTTGTGTGTCGGGTTTGACAATATTTTTTACCCATCAAATAAGGTAACTATCCAAAAAATATCTCACTCATTTAGGTTGAGTCGGGTCAATATCCTTCAAGTTTGGGTTAAATTGTCATCCTTAGGTTTGAAAAGTTAACAATGATTGAATTTTTTTTTTGCTTATTTTTTCTTTTGACTTAATTATTTAGTATTTTTTTAAGAAAAAATGACTTTTTAGTTTTTTTTTTATTTTATTTCTATCAGGTTATCCAAATCTCATGACTTGAGATACTGGTTTGATAAATTAATTCAGGCTAATTCACCATTTATTATCTAGGTTACATTTCTATTATAGCTCAGGTTGCCCCCTTTTTTAATCATTTTTATTTTATTTATTTTTGTATCAAATTCCATCATTTTATATTTAATTAGATAAAAATTGATCACCCTCTTTTTTGTTATTGAAAAAAAGTATTTTTATCAAATTATTATAGTCATTTTTTTTAAATTATTCAATTCATATCAGTACTTATTTTTTTATGTAATTAAAATAAAACCAATTTATTTAACCACCTATAACCCAATTCATTTAGTTTTCTTTTTTTTTTAGAAACGTGTTTATAATATCTAAAGATCATTGTCTTATGAAAAAAAAATTAGAGTTTGTTTGAGAATGTAGTTATTATTACTTTTTAAATAACTTTTTATGATAAAATGCATGTTAATATTTTTTTTATTTTTTAAAATTAATTTTGATATTAGTACATCAAAGTAATTTGAAAATACAAAAAACATGTTAATTTAAAGTAAATCAAAAAATAAAAAATTTTCAATTTTTTTTAAAATACTTTTAAAAGGAAGATATAAACAGACCTACTTTGACATAGCTAAATACATATGTAATTTATTACGAAATGGATATCTACTCCTACTCCTACTTAACCATATTAATATTAGAAAGTCAAGAAAGATATAAATGACATAGTTAAACTGAAATGAATACCTACTCCTACTCAACCGTATTAATATTAGAAAGTCAAGAAAAATATAAATGACATAGGAAAACTATATATCTGCTCCTACTCAACCGTATTAATATTAGAAGGTCAAGAGAAATATAAATGATAACGGGTTTAAGCTTAATTAATATAAGGATCCATCTAAGATTGAAATATTTTTGAAGTAAAACACATATAAATAGCTAGTTAAAACTTCCAGCAGTTCAAAATGAGTGCTGAAACATTTTTTTTTAATTAAAATAATACAAATACAAACAACATGACAATAATAGTAATTTAACTTAATTTTTGGCAATTTATTTCTTATTGAGAATTAGTGGTGTTTTCATTTGAAAAAACAAGTCATTTTACAATTCATCACTATTTCTAGATTTTCAATAATACAATAAAAAACACTTCGAACAATTTGAACAAATTAACAGGAATATCATATTGGAAATTAGAAGTTATTGAAGCAAATGACTTAAATATATCAGCTTTTGACGTAGGAATAATTAAGTACTAGTTCTAAGTTCTAACGGTTTGGTTTGGATAAAAAACCCAACCAAACTGATTTAGTTTGGTTTTATATATTTTTAAATTAAATATTTCCATTTTGAATTAATAGGCCATTTAATTGGAATATTTTTTTATTACCTTTTCTTTCAAGCTTTAACAAATTAAATAGTTCAGTTTGATTAGGTTGAGATATGGTTTTTTTTCCTCTAAAATTTAAGACTAAAATTAATTTTTAAAAGAAAATTCTAACTGAAATTATCCAACAAATCCATAAAGCCTTTTAGTTTAATTAATTTTGAATTGATTTTTATAAATATTCTGGATAATTCAGTTTAATTGCTAACCTTATTTATTTATTTATTTGGGATGGAGGAATTCAAACAAACTTCCGTTCCTGGAATTAAATGTTTTCATAAAAGAACTTTTAGCATGAAAAAAAGAAGTCAATTTGCTTTTGAGATGGTATATTTCTCATACAATGAGTTCAAACAAACTTTCGTTCTTGGAACGAAACATGCTCATAAAAGAACTTCAAATAAAAAAAAAAAATAGTTATTTTTACGATGCAATTTTCAATTTTTTCAGTCACCGGTGTAATTTAATTCTACGTGCAAATAGCATCTAAATTTTAGATGAGCATGTAAATTAAAAAGAAAAAGAAAAACAAAAAAGGAGATCCATTTTAAGATGAGTACCATAAAAATAATTATCATGCGACCATACAACAATTATCCTAATTAATAAGATATTAAAAATATCATAGAAAAAAATAATTATAAATAACATTAATAACCTCTCTCTCTCTCTAATCTTCTTATTTTTGCTTCCGATGTTATTTTCAATTTGTTCTAATTGCTCCAATCAATATTCTCAAATGTACATTCTGTATAATATAAATTACAACACGTATATAACCAAACATTTAAGATAAAAAATATTAAATAATTACTACCAGAAAATAGATAAAAACTAATAGAATTACAAACAAAAATAGACAAAAATAATTCTATCTCTATTCTTGTTGGTATATACAAATTGTATCTCCAATAGATTATATAGTTTTTTTGAAAAGTTATAACGATATGATGATGTGATTTTTTTTAGATGATTTTATCAACAGAATGATCAAGAGGTTTAAAATGGGATTTTCAAACAGTGATGTCGCACAATCACCGGCGGGTATACCAATAAAAAATATCCGTAAGTGATTCCATTAGTAGTTGCCAATATATACTCATTCTGCCAACACTTTCTTTCTCTATTTCTCCTTTTTTTTTCTCTTCTCCCCTATCCTAACTCTCCCCCTCTTCTCAACACAAGTACTCAAGTTTCTTATACTTGTACGTGGTCACAACATCTGTTCTCCAAGCAATTCATTGTGGATTTTATTATTTTTTGTAAGTAAATCTATTCTTTTTAGTTTTAACATTTAAATGTCAATTTTATTATTTTTTAGTATATGTATTTTGTTAAAGAAGTTTGATTCTTTCATGATGGATCGTGATTATGACAAGACCACTTTTGATCATTGTGTATTTATGAAAAGGTTTCCATATGAAAACTTTATTATTCTCTTGTTGTATGTAGATGGTATATTGATTGTTGGTCATGATGTTAAAAAGATTTAGATTTTGAAGGAAGAATTGAGCAAGTCTTTTGCAATGAAAGACTTAGGACCAACAAAATAAATTCTTGGCATGAAGATCACATGTAACAAGAAAAAGGAGAAACTTTGGCTATCTCAATAGAGATATATTGAAAAGGTACTTGAGAGATTCAATATGAACAACTTCAAACTTGTTTGTTCTCTACTTGCAGGCCACTTTAAACTAAGTTCTAAGCAGTGTCCTTCAAGTGATCAAGAATGAGATGAGATGAAAAAGGTTCCTTATGCATCCACGGTTGGTAGCTTGATGTATATCATGGTTTACACAAAACCGGGTATACCTTATACAGTTGGTATGGTTAGTTAGTTCCTCCCCAATCCTGGTAAAGAATACTCGTCAGCAGTGAAATGGATACTCAAGTATCTCAAAGGTATTTCTAGTTTCAGCTTATGTTTTGGTAATAATAAACCTGTGTTGGATGGATACATAAATATAGATATAGTTAGTGATGTTGATTCTAAAAAGTCCACATCATGATACTTGATAAAGATTATAGAGGAAGCAGTCTTATGACAATCAAGGTTGCAAAAATATATGCATTATCCACTACAGAAGTTGAATATATTGCTCTTACTAAAGGGGGCTAAGAGTTATTATGGATGAAAAAATTCTTACATGAATTTAGCCTAGTTTAAGAGAACTTTGTGTTGCACTGTGATAGTCAAAGTACAATCCATCTCAGTAAGCATCCAACTTTTCACTCTCGATCAAAGCATATTGAGGTTAGATATCAATGGAGATGAAGTCATTTGTTGTTGAGAAGATCCATACTGATAACAACATATCAGACATGATGACAAAACCTCTATAGAGAGAGAAGTTTGAATTTTGCAAAAAGAAAGCAGGCTTGGTAGAGCCTCTTGAATTGAATCTCATATGTTGATCGCCAATATGAAAAATTCCTCATATGGTATATAAGGAGAAAATTTGTTATGTGTGGTCCCATACCATGTGATGGTGGGACCACCACATTAATTGTCAAGAGATAGCAACATAAATGTCTCTTGAAATTAAAAATGTAATGCTCACTATTCATAACATATTTGAAAGATAGAAAATAAAAGAAAGAAGAGAAAAAGGGAGGAAAAAGAGACATATGTACTCTCTGTCTTCATTCTTTGATTTCTAACTTGTTCATCGTTGGATTGGGCTAAGATTTTGACAGCAGTTTCTAGACATGTTACTCTTTATTTTGAACGTTCGATCGAAGATTGGTGGTGTGAAAACTGATTGTTTTAATAGAAATAGGGTTGTCAATATTATGAGTTTTTCTCAAATACTTCTTCTTTAATCTTGTTATATTTTAAAAATAAGTTGTTCTTGATGATATGTATGTTGTAGCCCTTAGTTGAATCTAAGGAAGAACAATTATGAACATATTATTTATTAATAGTGAAAGTTTTTAAGTGGACTACGATCTCGTAATTTTTCTCGTATTGAGTTTTTCATGTAAAAATCTTGGTGTTGATATGTATGATTGTTGCATTATTTTTATTGATTATTTAATCCTGATTTTGATTGCATAAAAAAAAATTAAAACTTATAAATTGTGAATTGATCCAAATAAATTTATCTTAGTTATTTGTTTTTAGTTTTTCCAATATACAACTATGAGAAAGATAGCTAATTTCGGTGAGCTCTCTTCGATTTTCTTGGAAATGGTATCTTTAACATTGATGGTGATTCTTGGAAGTTTCAAAGACAAGTTTCCAGCCATGAATTCAACACCAAATCATTGTGTAAATTCATTGAGACCGTTGTCGATACTGAACTATCTCAACGCATAATCCCGATTCTCTCCACTGCTTTGGTTAACAATACAGTTCTTGATTTGCAAGACATACTTCAAAGATTCGCTTTTGACAACATCTGCAAGATCGCTTTCAGATACGATCCTGCATGCTTGCTGCCTGATCTCCCCGAAGCTGCATTTGCGAAAACTTTTGATGAAGCTGCCAGGATATCCAGTGACAGGTTCGCTACGATATTCCCCTTTCTTTGGAAGATTAAGAGGGTCTTCAATATTGGATCAGTGAAATGCCTTAAAGAAGAATCCTCTGAATTACATGAGTTTGCCAAAAACATCATCAAAGAAAAGAAGGAACTCAGCAACAAATCATCCCTTGAAACCATGGATCTTCTATCACATTGAGCTCAGGCCATTCTGAGGAGGACTTTGTCACTGATATTGTCATCAGTTTTATACTAGCATGCAGAGATTCCACTTCCGCTGCATTAACATGGTATTTCTGGCTACTCTTTCAAAACCCAAAAGTGGAAAAAGAAATACTCAGAGAAATAAAAGACATATCGGAGAGCCCAGTTTATGAAGAAGTCAATGACATGGTCTGCACACATGCTTCCAATTATTTGATGTGATTATTTGTCGCATTCGACATTGAAGGGTTTTTGATAAAATAATATATTTGTCACCTTAAATATTGTGAGGGTTTTAAAAATATAAATAAAATAATATATTTTTAAGCTTTTATTTTTATTTTTATTTGATAAAAAAAATTTATTTAAAGAGTTGTAGAAATTATAACTAGTGTATAAAGATTCTACGATACATAATTAATTACATAAAAAAAATATTGTCATCTCTTAATCATTCAACTTGAAATAAATTATATTACTAATTTTATTTTAAATTGTTAAGGATTTATTGTATTTTATCTTTGAAGATTTTCCTATAATATTTTTAATTTTAATGCTAATAAATATTTAGTTATAGATATTTTCAATTATAATATTGATAAATATTATATAGCAAAAAAATATATATATAGTATTTGTGACTTTAATATCAATAAATAAACCAATAAAATGAATCTAAAAAAAAGTATACATATTTTTTTATTTTTTTAAATAAAATGTATCAAATATTTCATAATAAAAATACATAAATTAAATATACAGTAAAAATATCATAAAAACAATATGAGAGAAAATAAAATATCAAAATAAAAGGGATTTAAAATAAAATGGAGTAAAATAAAGAAGATTGGGCGAGTTGAGCAAGAGGGTCAGGTTTAGGTTTTTTTTTTTTTCCTTTTAAAATCTGGTTTAGCTAAGCTATTAAGGGCTGGCCGGACCCAACACTCCAGTTACTGTTGTTAACCAGTAGCCTGCCCGGTTTGATTTTATTGTCGGTGTCCTACTCGTCTCGTTGCTGTTGTTTTTGTCAAGAAACTCTCTAATACATTCTAGTTTTCTTTAATTTCACACCATTTTAATTTCGAGACAAAAATAATCCATAAACAAGAGATATTGTTGTTGAAATAAAATCTATTGGAGGCAGGTCATGGCAGTAAGGTAGCATCTTAACGACGCCCTGTATTTGCGAAGAGAGTTCAAGAGATTTAACAGAAGAAATTTACAAACACGTAAATTAAAAAATCATACACGTGAATATTTCTTTTGTAGAAACATATAAATCATACAATTTAAGAAATAAAAAGACACATAATTAATAAGAACATACAAACAAAAAGTACCTATCCTGGAAACACAAGACACATGCTTAATAATTTGTGAGGATTTATGATTTCTTTCTATATATGTAACCATAGCTTTGCATTAATTAAATTACCTGATCTACATACAGATCGACATGAAGGGACCTTCACCCATTGAGTGCATATGTTTTCATTTGTATTTAACGTTAGAAAATGGAGAAGTTAAATATCAGGAGGAAAATAACGGTAGCTTTCCACATCGCATAGGGACAAAAACCATGTCGGTAGTGTGCGAGGTTCTAGTCCAATAATAGAAGGAGTTTGTTCTCTTTTTTCGTATCTAGATTCAAGTCTTACCGTGTATATATGTCATCCTCGTGGTATCTTATTTACTTATTAGGCTTACAGAATATTTAATGGACCGTGAGAATTAGTTATGGTGCGCGTAAACTGATCCAAACACTGCACGTAAATAAAATTATATCGGTAAAGAAAAAAAGTGTAAATAATTGACGGACACATAGACAGAATGTCTATGATTTTCCTATCTTTTAACTGGATGAATTATTCAGACCTAATTTCTGTTTCTTCTTCTAATCTCAAATATATATTGTTTTAATTAAACATAAATTCAAAACCAAACTCGAACTCTAATTCGTGTTCATAGTTCATCAATTTCTTTATCGATATTAGGAGAATCTCTAACTTGATGTAAGAAGAAAATTAAAAGGGTATTTAGAAATACGGGTGAAGATTGCTTTTCAAAGTGATATTTGTTTAGATATATAATAAAATACTATTTTATTTTTATTTTTTAAAATTTATTTTTCACATCAATATATTAAAATAATTTAAAAATATAAAAAAATAATTTAAAATTATCTCAATGTTTTGTATTAGTTTATTTACGGCATGCGCAAGAACACCGGTCTTTTCCAAATTCAAGGAGCTAGTTCGAGAACATTAATTTGGCTACGAATATAAATAAGTTCGAGAAAGAATTTGCAAATCTTGGCTACGAATATAAATAAGTTCGAGAAAGAATTTGCAAATCAAAATCCCTGCTGGTCAAAAAAAGTTAAAAGATTCTTCAACTTTTCTTCCTTTTTTATTTTTAATAGGAAAAGATACTTCAAGAGCAATAACTTCAAAGATGATGGCATTAATTAAATGTGATAGTTTTTTTATTTAAAACTTTTAAATAAATGTTTTAATTAAAATAATGATGGATAATTTATATCTCTGATATTCATATTTTATTTATACTTTTTAATAAGATATTTGATTTATACTTTATATACATGCTAAGAATTAAGTTGCAAAAACTTCAAATTGAATTTTGACTAATCATGACTGCTTAATGGGTTGATATACTTTGGTACTATGACGAATAAACAACTAAAAATTCTATCAGAAATTAATTTTTAATGGACTTCTAATAAAAAAAAAGGTAATTGTATTTGATTTTTTGACGTGAATAATCCGTAAGCAATCCCAATACTATTATAAAATACTGACGGGACAATAATCTTCGATAGGTTTTCGTTGACAATTAAAATACTGATGATATTTTTTTTTAAATGCCGGCAGAGAATTCTACTCGGTATTTTTTAATTTTCTAAGTAGCGGCTATGATGCTATCCCATTGCAGCTGATACAGCGTGCAATGGAATAGCATCTTGTCTACTTTTCTTTATCTATATATTATCATTAAAGTATTTATATGATCATGGGTGTTCATAAGTTTTTGGGTGAAATCTTAACTTTAGTACTTAAGGAAGTATATAGGGTTTCAAATCTTGGCACTTAAGAATCTTATGTTTTGATTTGTTAGCACTAAGAGTTCTTCAGGATTTTTACAACTTCTTCTTCTTCTTCTTCTTCTTTTTTCCATATTCTTGTGCCAATCGACCAGGATGATTACTAATACTCTCGCATACATCAAGTACTTATGAAATATATATACTCAATATATTATGTACATATATTCTAATTTTATTCAATATTTAATCGTAAAATAGAGTAATCACATATATCAAATGCGTTTAACTCCATCCACCCTTCCACCGATAATCCTGCACCTCCAAATGGCCTCCAACAGACTGTCTTACGATTGCACACCCATAACCTTATACATAGTTAGCAATTCCACTGTGTGCGCCAGCCGTCCTTGAAACCAATTCCCATCAAAACTCATCACCCAGTAAACCATATCCCCAACATATCTGTGACAAGCCACCTTGTGGTTCAGCTATATTTTGAGAGATGTCCATCTTGGTCAGACTTCACTCTCTGCGGGAGACTTTTATTAAGCATGGAAAGGTTACTGCCCTGTTTCTAGCCCGTAAAAAACAAAATAGGAGGCGATGGAGATTTGGTTTCGTCACGATACAATCGCAGTCTACAACATCAATGCCTGTTAAGCAACTCAACAACATATGGTTTGGAACATATAAGCTACGGGTCAAAATCAGGCGATACCAGTCTACAACAGCAAGGACAACACATCAGATTACTAGCAGGAAATCTCCAGCCCAACATGCTCCAGTTACTGTTACAGAGCGCGACTCCAGAAGTTATGCCATGGTGGTTCGCACAGGTCATCGCAAAGATTTGTCCGCAGCCAATCAGGAAATCTGCAGTGAGAGTAATTCTATTGTGCATATGCCTGTAGTTACTCCTGGTCCTTTGGAGGAGGAAAGGGTGAGGCTTCAAAATTACTTGGTGGGTGTAATAACCGGAAGCGTTAATTATCAGCAGATACGGGATTCATTGTCTGCCAATGCAGTGCGGTTCAATAGGTTTCGCTTTATGGGTTCCGCAGAGGCTCTTATATCATTTGCATCCCATGACGCAATGATGGAGGCATTTGAAAAGGATATATCAATGTGGCGCATCTACTTTGACGAATTAAGGCCAAGCATTATTTCAGATGGTCCTATTGATCGATTTGCCTGGGTTGAGATCAGTTATCGCTACAGAAGTCTGGGGTACATTAACATCTTAAATGGTACAAGGCGCAACAGGTTCCTTACGGAATAAGTAACTATACAGATAAGGGGCTCTGACTACAAGATTTAGGTTAAGGAATTGATCCTCTGCATTTTCTAGCGTTTGAGGCTTTTGAGTACAACATTAGGACTTTCAGTCCCATGCTGGATGAAGAAGATGATGAAACAGAGTCCACGTCAGACAGTTATGAAAACATTGATGCTGCTGACACAGACAGTAACAAAGATGGAATTCCTCAAGCAGTAGGTTTGGAAAGAGACGTTGATGGAATGAGAGTTCACCAGGCTCAGAATGCGGGCTTGTTTGCTATTTTCAAGGACAGTTGGGATTTAAATTCTATTTCCGTTAGTGCACCTCCTGAAGTCCTGTTTCCTGAAGCATTTCAACTACCGTTATCCCTTGAGAGGGTGGTTTATTAGTTAATCGGAGTGCAGTTCCAAGCCCATCTGTCTCAAGCCCATCATCTATGAGCCCAAATGAAGGGCAAAGAATGGTGGCCCCTCACGACACCAACTAACAATTGTTCAGTACTTCATTTAGGCCCCCGTCTTTCACATGCCATGCAATCACAGATTCAGAATATGCCAGCAGCTGGATGCACATCAATCATCCCTACTATGTCGCATCCACTGGTCCTCGGACACAGGAAGCACATGGAAAAGCTCATCACTTCAATTGGAAGTCTGCAGCAGAGCGAAGACGTATGTGAGGTGGAATCAGAAAGCTCAATGGACTCTGGAATCAGGCAAGGGAATCTCCGCTTTTTAACAAGTTCGTGGGCAGCCTCATCAGAATCTATCGTTGAGACAGAGGTGCAGGGACTATTGGAAGCTGGGCAGGAACTGGGATTTGGGAATATTGAGGACTTGCAGGTGTTGGCAGCTTCCATTAGAGACCAGGTGGATAGAGAGCTGGACGATTAATGGAATGATGCCCAGTAGTTCCAATTTCACGGACGGCTCTAGATAGGTATTAACTTCTTTCTTCATGAAGATTTTATTGTGGAATAGTTGTGGATTGGGTATGTCTGCTAAGAGAGTATCAGTTAGAAATATTATTAGGAAAAATGATATTGAGGTGTGCTTCCTGCTAGAAACTAAGAGAGCAATGTGTTGTGATGGTTTTATTCGTATGCTATGGAATAATTTATCAGTAAAATGTCTGCAGTAAATTCATTTAACAAGTCTGGAGGAATTTTACCTATGTGGGATGACAGTAAGTTCATGGTTCAGTCAATCGATTATGTTGGGCAATGGGTAGCACTTTTTGGTCTACACGTGGAGAAGCAATTTAATTGTGCAGTAATAGGAGTCTTTGCCGGAACCACAGTACATGAGAGGCGTGAACTGTGGGATGATCTCCTTATCTTACAAGCTGCATTTGCAACATCTATGTTCATTGTTGGGGACTTAAATGAAACTTTGCATCAATGTGAAAGGAATAGTGGGTTTTTGAATGCAATTGAGTCTGTAGATTTCAAATGTTTCATCTCAAGCTGTAACCTTTTGGAGCATTCCCTCTAGTGGCCACCGATACAATGGGATCATTTAGTTTCACCAAGCTCTCCACACAGCAAGCTCAACAACTAGAACATGAGGTAACTATTGAAAAGGTCAAGCAAGCAATTTGGAGTTGTGATGGGTCACCTTCTACAAGACAGCATGACATCTAATAGGGCCTGATATTTTTGATATGGTACATGAATTTTTCTGGCTTGGGAAATTACCAAAGGGGGTTAATGTCTCTCATGTAGTTTTGGTTACAAAGACAAAACTACATGCTAAATTTTCAGCTTATAAACCGATAAGTTGAGTGCGTGGCTTATACAAAATTGTTGGAAAATTGTTATCCAACAGATTGAGACAAGTTATGCCTAGCATTATTAGTGCTAACGAAACAACTTTCATCTCGGTAGGCAGTTCTTAGATAATATTATAATGGCAAATGAAGTTGTACACATTGTCAAGAAAAGTGAGCAGCATGGTTTTGTTATGAAAGTGGACTTCCATCAGGCTTTTGATTCAGTTGTTTGGGAGTATCTAGAGGAAGTGATGTCATACACGGGCTTTGGGAAGAGGTGGATTTCTCTAATCCATGAATGCATTACGAGATCTAAGTTATCAATTCTTATTAATGGTTCACCAAGCATGGAGTTAGTCCACCATGATCTACGTCAAGGCGACCATTTTGACATGGTTGTGGAAGGGTTATCAGTTTTGTTCAAGGGAGCTTCAAATTCTGGCTTGTTTAGAAGAATTAATTGCAGAAATGACATGCATCTGATTCATCTGCAATAAGCAGATGATACCTTGGTATTTAGTCCTAATGACTTCAATTCGATATCAATTACTAGAAGGATTTTAAGGTGGCTTGAGTTGGCTTCAGGTCTGAAGGTAAACTTTCATAAAAGTTCACTGGTTGGAATCAACCTAGATGATGAATAATACGGTAGGAATGACAAATGCAATATATTGCAAATGGAACTCGCTCCCAATCTAGTACTTAGGACTTCCCTTGGAAGCAAATCCAAAATGGCTCTCCACTTGAAAACATGTAATAAATAGCATCCGAACAAGACCAGGCCTATGTAAAGGATGCTTATTGAGCATGGCAGGAAGAGTGTCTTGTTAAAACTGTGTTATCCTCTCTCCCTTTATATTACATGTCTGTGTTTTTTATGCCAAAGGGAGTTGTTAGGGTCATTACTTTAATTACGAGGAGATTCTTATGGTGTGGGGGTTTAAAAGATCGGAAGGTTTATAAAGTTGCATGACAGATGGTGGTCAGGGGAAAGAATAGAGGAGGTCTAGGCATTGGTTTACTGGAAGGAAAGAACAAGGCATTGCTATTTAAATGGCTATGAAGGTTACGAGACAATAATCCAAGAAGCTGGCAAGAGCTTATTAGTAAAAAGTATTAGGCTTCCTTCACTAATGGCCTACCAATACTTCAACCACCTCTTTTCAGAAACATGGCAATCCATAAATTCTCTCGTCAGCATAGACTCTGCAGTTGGAGAGCCTTTAAAGAACAATTATTGGTATCGGGTTGACAATGGTAAACACATCCATTTCTGGACACACAAATGGTTATGTGGTGAGATGTTAAAAAATCTCTATCCATGCTTATTTTCCTTGTCCACAACACCTTCATCATGCTTGCTGGATATGGGGGAGTACCGAGTACGTCTCAGCTCAGTGGCAGTGGAGGCCACACTGGAAAAGACGCCTACGACCATCAGAAGAGGAGCAATTACAGAGTATGACTCAACTGCTAGCAGGTATAACTCTGTATGAAAACAGAGCTGATACAAGAATATGGGGAGGAAAAACAACTGGTTCTTTTATTGTCAAGTCTAGAAGCAAATTAATTGATAACATCTCTTATTGAAGGAACTTCCTTTGCTCATCCCTCTCGTGGAAAGGATTTTCCCCACCAAAGATCAAAATGTTCATATGGCTGCTACTTCTTGGCAAAGTGTGTACTAGAGCCTTCCTTACGCACCGTCATTTGATACATCCTAGTCAAGTAGTATGTTCTTTTGTGAACTTCAAACAAAACATGATAATCATATTTTCCATTCCTACCACACGCGGAGACTGTGACAACAATTTCAGAATGGTATTTTTAGGTGCATGCCGTGTAGAATAGATCAAATCATTACCCCATAGCGGGACATGACAAAAGACGAGTTCCAGCGAAGTGCCTTAATGATAAAATACCGGATTGGAATGTAGAATTTCAACTCATTTTCCATCGTTTTACACTTTGATTATTGGCCTGGAACAATAACTTTACATGCACGAGGAATAATTTAATTAGATGCCATGACGCCATTTTATCATGGATTAATAAGTGAAGTGCTTTTGGTTTAGGAGCTTTCCAATGCCTTTTTTTTTTTACATCTCTTAATGGTTTTGAATTCTAGTTTATCATAGCTTTAATGGTAAACTGGTTCTATCAACAATATCGTTATTATTATATATAAAAAAGAGATGTAATTAGAATGTTAAGAGCACATGTATTATGTATTATCGCAGCCAATACTAAAATAATTTTTTTTTAATTTTATCTATACCAACACATTTATGTTGGATTATTAAATTAGAGCCTATATTTTCTATTTTCAATATACACACATAGTTTGTATCTAGTAAGAGCTTAAGACATGATTTTAATTTGTTTTCATAAGTAAATCCAGCTTTTTATCAAATATATATATATATATATATATATATATATATATTCCTCTAACAACTTTATGCCAATATTTTTTTAACTATCATCACTTTTCAACCACCGTCACTCATGAAAATTACTCTAAAGTCAGCTATAATATTTTGTAGTAGTTAGCAGTTGTTTGAAATTATTGATTGTTGTTAAGGCTTTCATTTCTTCTATAAATGATGACAAAGAGATAACAAGTGTATGCAGTGAGTGTAGGTGCAATCTTGAGAGAAAATAAAGAGCAAATTTGAGAGAAACACCAAATGTAAGAGTGAAAAACTGGATTTTCTGGGATTGTACTGGGTTGAGTTGAGTGTTTGTATCATTTCTCTAATAATATACAATCTGCTGCCTTTATGGACGTACCCGATTTTGGGGAACCATATAAATCTGCTTACTTGTATTTTATTTGTGTTTACTTTCGGTCCAGTAAGCATAACAAATTGGTATCAGAACATTAGGGAAGCTAGAACACTGAAAAACATGTTTTTTTCATCTGTCAGTTCAAAGTTGCAGAATTTTTAAAGTTTTTAGATCTTGATTTTGACCACCTATAAAGATTCCTCTCGTCGATACGAGTCTGATAGTATAAAGATCATCAAAATCAGAGTTGAAACGAGCCATGTAGAGCTTGCTGAGATTTCACCTGAAATCTACCGGAAAAACTAGATAGTGCCAAAATTCTAGCCTGGTAAGATTGTCATGTCATCTGACATGTCAACATTGAGTCATCATCCACATCATCAATAAATGGTCCATATTGCCAAATCATCAGTCACGTCATCTAATAATGATAGAATATTCTCTTGACAGAATAAGAATATTCCATTCATAGTGACAAAATATTCTTTTAGTAGACATAATATTCCTTTCCTGAGTCAACTTGGTCAGATTGGTTTTTCGACCAACTTAGATATGTTTTAGCCCCTTTTTGGCCAAGTCAAGCTTATTGCTAGCATTTTCAATCATTCAAGACGCAATCGTAAGTTACTATTTTGGCTTTTTTTGCATAAAAATACATGTTTTAACAATTTTAGAAGTCTATTTGTAATCTAAACATATACTAATGGTTGATATTTTAGAATAAAGATTAATGGAGAATGGTAGTATACCTCTACAATACATTTCAGTATCAAGTACCAAATTTGAGGTGGAGAAGTTTGGTGGGAAAGGTAATTGTAGCATGTTGAAATGTGAAGTTATAGATATGTTTGTCCAAATAAATTTGGATTTCACTTTAGAAGATAAATCGAAGGATTTGGATGAGAAAAACTCGGAAAGGATAAATTGATTGGCCTGCAGTTCCATCCGACTTTATCTTGTAAAGGATTAGAAGTATGCCTTTTCAGAACAAAACTTTGCAAAGGAATTATGACAACCACTAGAGGACAAGTTTATAAAGGAGAATATAAAGAATCATCTCTACTTGAAGAAAAGGATCTTTCATTTTCAGCACAAGAAAGGTATTTCCATGAATGAGCATCTAAATGATTTCAATAAAATGATAACTTATTTGAAGAATTTGAATGTGAAAATTAATGATGAAGATAAGGCTCTATTATAATTGAATTCACTACCTGACACATATAAACATCTCGTCACCACTTTATTGTATGGTAAAGAAAAAATTAAATTTATTGATGTGTCCAATGCTTTGGTGAATAATAAGTACTGGAACAAGGACCAAATTATTTACAAGAAGTCAACGTTAGAAGCATTGATAATTAGAGACAGAAGAAACCCGAGACGATTTCAAGGGCGAGGGAGATATCACTTAAAACCCAGAGGAGAATCATCAAACAGATGAAATCTTGCAAAAGATAAGGGCTTTTTATCATAAAAAAAGGTACTGGAAGAAAGATTGTCCAATCAAAAGCAATAAGAAAAAAGATAAACTAACTATGAATATTGTATGAGATGAAGATAAGTGAGAATATACATTCATGGTCTCATTAATAAAAAAAAAAACCAATTAGGTGAATGAGTTCTTGATTGTGCATGTTCCTATCATATATGCCCTAACAAGCACTTATTCTCGTGACTCGAGCAGTTCGGTGGAGGAGTTGTGTTGATGGGTAATGATGATGTTTGTGAGATCAAAGGGATTAGGACTATCCATCTAAAGATGTATAATGAGGTCGTCAAGACACTAATAGAGGTATGGTATGTACTTGACTTGAAAAAAAATCTCTTCTCGCTTGGAGTTCTAGAATCTATGGTTATAAGATTATCATGTATGGTGGAGTCCTGAGAGAAATTTATGGTACATTATTTATCTTAAAAGGCACAAGGATAGGAAACTTATATTTCCTAGATGGATCTATAGTTACTAGTATAATAGTTGTCTTCAAAAGCTTAAAAAATGATGAAATAGATAATTCTAGACTTTGGCACATATGCTTAGGGCATGCTGGTGAAAAGGCTTTACAAGGATTAGTCAAACAAGGTATATTAAAAGGCACCAAGACTAGAAAGCATGGGTTCTATGAGCATTGTGTTCTTGAAAAACAGGCAAGGGTCAAGTTTGGCACTGCGGTACACAACACAAAAAGGATTCTTGATTATGTTCATACAAATATATGGGGACCTTCGAAGAATGAATCTATTGAGGTAATCGTTGGTTTGTTATTTTTATTGATGATTTCTCAAGATGAGTATGAGTGTATATAATGAAACACAAAGATAAAGTCCTTGATATCTTTCTGAAATGGAAGAAAAAGGTAGAGACTCAAACTAGAAGGCGAGTTAAGACTATTTGATTAGATAATGATGGTGAGTACACTTTAGATCCTTTTTTTGAAGTTTGTCATGATGAAAGGATCAATCGATATTTTACTGTTCATAAAACACCACAATAAAATAGAGTAGCTTAAACTGTATATTGGTGGAGAAAATCCGATGTATGCTATCATATTTGGGACTAAGCAAAGTGTTCTAGGCGATACATTAAGTTATGATCATCATATTATTAATCGGTTACCTTCAGCAGCATTAAATGGAAGAACCCCCTTAAAGGTATGGTTAGGCTTTCCTATAAATGATCATGACTCTCTATATATATTTGGTTGTTTAGCATAATATTATATTACCGAGTTCAAGCTAGGTCCTAGAGCTAAGAAAGCTATATTTTTGGGCTTTAGTGGAGATGTAAAAAGCTATAGACTCTGGTGTTCTGAATTAAAGAAAGTGATTGTGAGTAGAGATGTGACTTTTGATGAGTCTGGTATGTTACAACAAGAGAAATCATAAGAGAAGGAAAAACTATCTAGTTATGCACAATAAGTGGAGTTTGAGACTTCAACCATTCCTATAAAAACTATTCAGGCAATTCATATTGAAAGAGATTTAGATGAAAGTTCAGAATAAAACAACTCTAGTAACTACATAATAAGAATCCATTACAACGAGTAAACCAAAAGGAGTTATCAAGAAACCTACTTGGTATTGTAACATGGTAGCTTATGCACATCCAATGATTGATGATGGAATCCCCTATACCTATAAAGAAGTAGTACAAAGTATAGAAAGTGCAAAGTGGAATTAGTTAATGGATGAAGAGATAAAATCTCTCCATAAAAATCAGACTTAGGATTTAGTATAACTCTCTAAAGGAAAAAAGACAATTGGTTACAAGTGGGTATATGTCAAAAAGAAAGGTAATCCTGGAAAAGACAACATTTGTTTCAAAGTAAGATTAATAGCAAAAGGTTATGCTTAAAAGGAAGGGATAAATTATAATGATGTATTCTTTCCAGTTGTTAAGCATTCATCAATTCATATTTTGCTAGCCTTGGTTGCACAATTTGATTTGGAGTTAGCCTAGTTGATGTGAAAATTGTCTTCCTATATAGAGATTTGAAAAAGAAAATTTACATGTCTCAGCCAGATGGTTTCAAAGTCACTAGAAAAGAGAATTGGGCTTGTAAACTGAAGAAGTCATTGTATTAATTGAAACAATCTTCTTACCAGTGGTATAAGCGATTTGATAAGTTCATGACAAAATATGGATACACACGAAGTTAGTTTGACAATATTGTATTTTTTTTGCAAACTTATTGATAGTTCTTTCATTTATTTGCTCTTATATATGAATGATATATTGATTGCATTAAAGAACAAGATAAAGATTGATAGACTGAAAGCTCAACTAAGAATTGAATTTGAAATGAAGGATTTTGAAGAAGCTAAAAAGATTATTGCCATAAAGATTCAGAAAGACAAAAGAAAAGGCATAGTTTGTTTAACACAGACCCAATACTTGAGGAAAATTATATAGAGATTTGGGATAGATAGTAAGAGAAGCTTGTAAGCACACCTCTAGCTCCTCTTTTGAAGCTAAGTGATTTAATGTCTCCATGTACAGAGAAAGAACACAAGCATATGGCTCAAATTCCATACACAAATATAGGTGGTACATTAATGTATGCAATGGTTTGTATGAGACCAAATATTTCACATGCTGTCAGTATGGTGAATAGACATGTGCATGATTCGCGAAATGATCTCTAGCAGATAGTTAAGTGGATTCTATGACACATTCATGACACAACCAATATTGATTTGAAGTCTGAGAGGGATGATAGACTCGGATGAAATTTAGTTGGTTATGTGGACTCGGACTATGCCGGTGACTTAAGCAAACATTGTTCCATAATAGGTTATATGTTGACACTTGCTAAAGGGCCTGTAAGTTGAAGGTCAACAATACAATCAATAGTAACTTTGTCAACAATTGAGGCAGAGTACATAGCATTAACGAAAGCTTTCAAGGAAGTTATTTGGTTACATGGGTTGATTGAAGATTTGGGAATTGTTCAAGAGCACATGGATGCCTATTGTGATAGTCAAAATATTATTTGTCTTGCAAAGAATCAGGTTCATCATTCCTGCACCAAGCACATCGATGTTTGATTTTATTTTTTTAAGAAATTATGGATGAAGGGAATATTCTATTGCAAAATATTAGTACAGTAGATAATACAACTAACATGCTCACAAAATGTGTCTCAAGGATCAAGTTCCAACATTATTTGGACTTGGTTAACATCTCTCAGTGTTGAGCACCTTTAGGGTATAGTGCTATATGACGTATTAGAGGCAACATTGATTGATTACAAGAATTGGATGAAAAAATCTTGCCAAGGTGAAAATTTGTAGCAACTTTATGTCAACATTTTAAACCACCATCACTTATGAAATTTACTCTAAAGTCAGCTGCAAGATTTTATAGTAGTTAGTAGTTGTTTGGTAGTTATTAGTTGCTGCAAAGACTTTCATTTCTCTTATAAATGGAGACAAAGAGAAAGCAATAGAAAAGCAAGTGTGTGCAAGTGTAATTTTGAGAGAAAGAAAAGAGCAGTTTTGAGAGAAATACTAAGTGTAAGAGTGAAATACTAGGTTTTTTGAGATTGTACTCGGTTGAGTTGAGTGTTTATATCATTCCTCCAATAATATATAATCAGCTACCGCCGTGGACATATCCGGTTTTGAGGAACTACGTAAATCTTTTTTTTTTTGTATTTGCTTTCAGTCTAATATGCATAACAATTCCATGCCTTAAAAACATTAAATTAAAAGAAAGATTGATTTAAATTAGTTTATTTTATGTGATCACATTTCATTTAATTAAGATGAAGTTGAATAAAAATAAAATATTTATTAAAATATAAATGTCGAATATATAATACTATATTTGAGGGGATGCATGTGAGAGTGTATTAATTTGTAGTCATCTAGGTTAATTAGCATAATAACAAAGGAGATAAAGAGTTTGGGCAATTGAAAAATATTATGAAAAACTCAAAGTGCTAATAAATCAAGCATAAGACCTTTAAGTGAAAATCTTGGAATCGATCAGAATCCTTAAGTGGAAAGCCAACAGTAATTAATTTTTTGCACATTGCCCTAATTTCTTTAATCCAATTGTTAATGCGTGAAATGCCCTTCCCTCTCACTCTTCTTTTACTTTAATTTCTTAAATTCCTTTTGGTTTTATGTTCAGGTAATGTATTCTTAACCTAGTCTTATTATCAGTCAGTTCTTTCTATATTTCTAATTACCATAGTTTTAAAACCCGACCCGTTCATCGACCCGGTCCGATGATCGGGTCATGGGTCAAATGGGTTGACCCGGGTTGACCCCAAAAAAAAAAACTTGTATAAAACACCTACTAATTACAAATTTATAATGCAACACTTACATAAATCAAATTTAAATTTTAAACCAGCAACATAAGTTTAATTTAATATCCAAAACACAAACCAAATATAAATTCTAAAATATTTTAAACAAAACATCCAACATGCAACAATATAAATTCTAAAATATTTTAAACAAAACATCCAACAATATAAATTCTAAATCAACAACGCATTCACTTTTGTTGAATGAACACATTAAGTTCTTCCGTGTCCATGGGAGCAAAATTCGGATCAAATGTTGATGGAAATGAGCCAATCTCGTCAACACCTAATAAATCATCAGCATGCTCCTTTGAAACTTCATCATCACAATCATCTTCAATCTCATTAACATTTATGACATCTACATTCCAAACATAATTAACAAATAAATATTATATGTTAAATAATACTTTATTTTAAATAATATTTATCACTAAATAATCAATCATTAATTACCATCATCTAAAGTATCTTGTATGGTCATAGTTGAAAGAGCTTGGTGAAAACTCTCTACTTCTTCCGTTGTCAAGATTGATGGGTCATCTTCAACTACCCAATTTTCAATGTCAAAAATTGTCTCAACATTAATTGGATCATAATTTCGTCCTTTCCAATAATTCCTATATATTAAAAGTGAAAGTAAACACAATATAATTATTAATAATGCTACTAAACAAGTTAAAATAATATTTAAGGAATTAGAGAAAAGAAAAATACTTTTGTTTCAATCTTAGATTGCAGTGGACGTAAACAAGGTCATTAAGCCTTTGGTGCTCCAATCTATTTCTCTTCTTGGAATGAATATGTTCAAACATACTCCAATTTCTCTCACATCCTGAAGAACTACAAGTTTGACTTAACACTCGTATAGCCAATTGTTGTAGATTTGGAGCGCTGGTTCCATATGTCATCCACCATTCATCTACACAAAAAAGAAAAAATTAGTAAAAGTGTGAGACTATGTCAAAAAATATTTTTAAATATAAAAATTATATACCTGGAGGCATAAGGATGCGATTATTTATTGCGGACACTCGGCCAAAGTCATATTCAGCATTCCTAAAAAACTTCATCTCACTTGTAATCTTACTTTGCAATGGTAGATTTCCATGTGCATACTTCTCAAGAACATCTAGAAGTCCAGAAATGGTGCTCATATGTTTATCCATTATATTTGCATCATATTGAAATCGAGGATTCAACCAAAATGCCGCTGCATAAAGATTTCTATAAAATTGTCCATCCCATCGAATATTGATAATGTCTATGAAAGGTTTCACTCTAGGCTTTCTCTTTTGAAATCTCCTCATCATTTCTTCTTTTGCATGATGAATAGCATCATACAAATATCCCATCGAAGGTCTATCATCACCATCAACCAATCGCAGAACTCGAACTAAAGGTTCACTCATTCGCACAATTATTGCACATTCTTCCCAAAACAAAGAGTCCAGCACACTCTCAACAAATTTTTTTCCTTTGATATCTTTAGCATAAGCAGATGAGACCCATTCCCTAGATGTCACCATAGCTCTTAACTCATCTTTATGAGCTAAAATGCTTTGCAATGCAATGAAATTGGTGGCAAAACGAGTAGGAGCTGGACGAAGTATTTCTTTTCCTCCAGTGAACTTCCTCATCAAATACAATGGATAACAATGATTATAAATGTACTTTGTGATACCAGAAGCATGCTCAACAACACAACAAACTGACTGCAATTTACCAATGTCCTGGAGTATAAGGTTGATGCAATGAGCAGCACAAGGAGACCAAAATATTGAAGGAAATTCTTCCATCAATAACCTGCCAGCAGCAACATAATTTGCAGCATTATCAGTCACCATATGCACAATGTTTTCTACCCCAACATACAAAACAACCTCTCTAAACAACTGATACAACAATCTAGCAGTCTTTGAGACATCTGATACATTTACGGTTTTCAAAAAAACTGTTCCTTTAGGACAATATACTAAGAAGTTAATTAAAGTCCTCCTCTTCTGATCTATCCATCCATCAGCCATTAATGTGCAACCAGTCTTCTTCCAAATCTCTCGATAACTCTCAACATAAATCTTCACTTCATCAACCGCTTTTGCCAAGTAATATCCACGGATAGCATGCAAGTTTGGTCCTTTATAACCAGGACCCATGGCTGTTACAGCATCTATGGCATGCTGATAATACACAGAATTAACAGCATTAAATGGCACACATGCATCAAACATCCACTTTGCTAAAGCAAGATCACACCGTTCAACTGCTTCTTTCCTTTGCCAACAATTCTGAAGAGACTTTTGAGCACCAGGAGTTGTTCTCGGCATGAAACATGTCCCTAATGTTGCAGATTTCTTATGCTTTCCATAACTTGTAGTTGATTGTTTTATAGTGTTGGTGCTTTGAATCTTTTTCTTTTTTGCAACCTTTGGTGGTAACATATGTTTTTTAGTATTGACATCCTCATCCTCATCCTCATCATCACCATCACCATCATCATCTTCTAATTGTCTAATCATCATCTCTTCATGCTCCCTTTGTTGTGCATTAAATGGATTGAAATCTGCTTGCATTTCTCTAACTCTTTTTTTTGTTTCAACATTTCCTTTAAGGTTCAAAAGCATTTGATGTCGAACATCAGGAGGACATTTGCGATATTGTTCAACTTCTCCTTTAGCTCCAGCTAAATGTTGCTTAAATCGATTAATGCCACCACCCGCAAATACTTTAGCACAATATAAACATACTAATTTAGTTTTTTTACAACCAACACTAAGTTCAGGAGCTTCTCTACAATGACCCCATGCCAAATCTGTTCTTCCTCTACCACCACTTGACATGGAAATTGAAGGTTGAGATGATTGGGCCGTTGAAGGATCACTACTTGGAGTACTACCATCATGTGAAGACATTTTAAGAATCTGGCATAATTTATAAGATTACTACCATAATTAAAGTTTCAATTCATTTCTATAACAAAATTCTGATTTCATTATATCAATTTAAACAAAAGTAAACAAACAGGAAAATTGAAAACTGAAATAACTAATCTAAATAACAACTGAAATAACTAATCTAAATAACAGTAAACGGCCAACCCATCCAAATTCTCATAATTGCAGTTCAATTGTAACTAATATATTATATCAACATCATAGAAAACTGAAATGGCCAACACTATCCATAAAATTGATATATCAACATTACAAAAACTAAAATGGCCAACACGGATAAAAGAAAAAATAAGAGTGCTAGTTCTTTTTCACTGTACAGATTAACATGGAATCAGATTAACATGGAATAGTCTTAAATTGTAATTCAATTTCAGCATCAACAGAAGCAGAAGCAAACGAACAGGGACAGGATATATGTTAACAAACGGAATATTCACATTTCACAGCTACAAAAATATTCACAGCTACAAAAATTAACAAACGAAATATTCACATTTCACAGCATTATTCACAACAATATTCAGAGCAAACGAACATATATGTTACCATTTGAAGTTGCAGAAAAATAGAAAAACAAAGAAAATGAGATTCATACCTGTGAGAAGAATCGGTGGGAAGAATTGATGGGTGAACAGAGGGAAGAACTGATGGGTGAACAGAGGGAAGAACAGATGCTACTGTTATACTCTCCTGCAAGTTCAATGAGAGAAGAAGATGAAATAGAGGATAGCGAAAGCCGAAAGAAGAAAGAAACAAGTAAAAACTCATCTAACCTTATGCTCTGAATTGAAACGGCGATCAAGGATTCAAGAGTCTTCTGCTCATCTGCTCTTCTTCGTGACGGAGTGAAATGGGTTTAACGATTTCTTGAAATTAATTAGGTTTTCTTCTCACTTCTGCAGTTTTGTTGCTCTGCAATGCGTTCGTCCCTTTGCTCTTGTCGTTTTGGCTTTTTAATTACAAAAGCCCAAAACGACGTCGTTTCAGGCATAAGGATATATATAAAAAAATAAACCCGGGTCTCAGCCGGGTTTGGCCGGGCCTTCCAGGTCCCGGGTCGACCCTCCGGGTCGACCGGGTCTGACCGGGCCAATTCCCAGCCTGTTTTTTGCTTAGACCCGGCCCGCCCATAGATCCAGGTCGACCGGGTCCCGGGTCAACCTGCCGGGCCGGGCCGGGTCTTAAAACACTGCTAATTACTTTATAAAACAATAGCTTCTCTCCAAAATTAGAATATTAAAAACTACCCTAGCATGCACAAACCACATCTGATGTTTCAAAAAAATAAAATAAAAATAAAAAATTCAACTGCACTAATGAATCTAGCTTCAGTGTTCAAGAATATAGATGTATTAATCTGCATATGAAATACAATACAAGTGTTGAAAAATAAAAAACAAAAATAACATCATTGTTGGTTGTTACGGTTTCCGAGTTTAAGTGAATTTGTGTTAGAAAGTACTGACTCGAGGGTATTATTTGCTTTCTTTTTGTCTCTGCGTACACGATCATTTGTTTGACGACATGTTAAATATGTTATAAGCTTAATTAAATTGGTCGGAAAAATTCAAATAATGATTTTATATTAATTTTTTTATAAATTTCTTAAATTAATATTATTTTATTTTATTTTTTTCTGGTTTTGTTCGTTATTTTCTCATGGAGTTTTTCTAACCCCTTTAGTTTTTCATTTTTATTTTAAAAAGAATGAAAATAGTAGAATATTTCAACAGCAAATCACTTAGTTGATTGAATAAGCTATGGAAACAATATCGACGGTACATTATTCAACACAAATTCTCAACATGTTAATTTTATGTATTGTATTGATTTATATTTATATAAAAAATAAAAATATTTTAATATATTTTTAAATAAAAAATATTTTAAAAAAAAAACTATGGAATACGCACTCCTAAACACCTTCTAAATTTATTTTTTTCACATCGGTAATTAAAACCCTTTGAATATAGAAAGCTATAAAAAATTAGCATAGGCGAGCTAGGAAATTTCGTTTGATGTAGCTCTCCTTTAGTGGAGCGGCTTCAACTTCCATTCCACCTATATATAAAGGTGAAGCTGAGCACCACGGGAGTTGCTCATTGCAAAAACCTAACCTAAGGTTATTGGTGAAACAGTTCCAAGAGAGAAGAAACCCTTATCCGGCCACTTGTGCTCGTAATCTTCTAAATATCTGCCTCAATCCTTTCATAAATATTTGAAAAATTATGAAAACGAGCAGAAACTTAATACTCTGCAAGACAGTGATGATTGTAATTATCTTGTTGGTTCCTGCAACCAAACCTTTTGCCGATTCTAGGTTCTTGAAAGAAAAGAAACCAAGTGCTGGTGGTAGTGCTGATGCAGTTGATGAAGTTTCCCTTCAAAGGAGCCCGGTCCCTCCATCTGCTGCTTCACCATGCACTAACATAAACAAAGGGAACTCCAACGGTGGTCATTGCCCTTAATCAAAGGTAAAATTGCTTGTATAAAATATGCATGCCCTGGTACAAGTCACCACATGTGAAGTTTGTGGTTAATTATAGGTATCATAAGACTGAGATGTAATTTATTTCTCTCCTCTTTTTTTTTTATGTTTGGATTCGATGTAAGAACTATTTATGAATATATATCATCCATTTGTGTTTAGATAAAAATACTTGCTTCTTCTGAATTCTTCTTTTCTTAGAGCACTGCACTCTGATCCCTCTCTCTCTCTCAGTTCCTATATAAATGTAAATATAACTTTAAAAAAAAAAAATGGAGAGCAAGACTGTTTTCTATTCTAGTTTTTAACTGTATTCTAAGGCTGATTTGAGATATACAGAATCCAGACTAAAAAGAATCATCAGAACTATCGCCGGTACCTTGATAATAGGTGATCAGAGAGAACTGAGCGCGCGCGCGCATGTTCATGCATGTATAGCATGAAACTGAAAGAAAAATAATTAGCACAACATTTATCTCTTGTAACCACATGCTAGTCTATCCATTTACCATTTGAATTTAAGTTTAAATGATCAATATCTGGGATAATACACAGGACTGGAATCAAATTTAAGATTTTGATGAGAATATTCTTATTCAGTACTCCAAGTACCCTTCTTTCTATATCTATTTATGCATGCATGATGCTTGTTTAATTTGTGATCCTTCTCTTTTGCTTTAATGGGAAACCCTATCGACGAGCGTTGTTTGAGTTTTATCGTGGAGCTGGTAACTTTTCTACTCTCCGTTCTATTCGAACAGAAGATTAAAAGGCTGGAAATGAGGGAACCTTTTTGGATACCTTCTCTTATGATTCCGGTGGATGATATATTTAGGGTTTCATTTATAAATGCTATCAGAATCCATATTCCCCTGGATAATGGTGAATTTTTTTCTTATTTAATAAATCTATTTCATGTTTAATCTACTCAGTCCTTGACTCCTTTCTACTTTTAGAAAGCTTTTCTTGAGATTCCGATTAATCCCAGTAACTAGAGCGTGATTTCTCCTCTTTTTTTTTGGTTGAATAAATTAGGATGTGGTTTATAAATTGATTTGCGCATTGAATAGTATATACTATGGGGACGATCCATCAACAAGTTTCGATTTTATCATATATCTAACACTTGATCATGCTTATATTTGGGACGACGAAACTAAGAACTTCGGGATTTAAAGTGTGTATTGGCTAGAAACTAGCTGCTCTTTCTTTCTTTTTTTGACAAGCAAATGAGATTAAGCCAACAGATGGCAAAATAAGCAATCCAAGGGGTCACAATGAAAAAATAGATACAGGGAGGAAATGAAGGAACCCAAGCCAACAAACTAGCCCGGGGAATGACCAGCAGACATCATTTTCCCAACACAAACTCCGATACTCATCTCTGGCTACTTTTAGAACAAAGAATGGAAGCTACATAGCACAGAAAAAGATCTGGGCTAACCCAAAAAATACATGGCTTCTTTTGATTTTAATTCATAATCCCTAATCCAAGTGAGCATGCTAAAATTAATTTATACCTTTTCTTCCCCCTTTCCGACTTTCTTGAAGACTTGAGTTGCTTTCGAAACCATCGAAACAGGTGGGACTAATTCCGGTGTTTCTATCGGAATCCAAGAACATACTTTTGGATTAATATGTTTTATATTATTTTATTAATATATTTTTTAAAGTGAAAATTTTTTAAATTTAAAATTTATATAAGTTTTCACTACTTGTATTTAATTCTATCGCAATCCAAGAACATAAGTTTTTTTTTGCCTTATTGTTGAATGATCATAGTTGATCAAAAGATAAGAACTGGAGCACTCAATCTCTTTTAAAGAGCAAAAACTTCTAACATATCATGAAAGTTAAATGAAGGCTCTTTAAATAGAAGAAGTTATTTGTGAGATTTGAATTCATAACTATTTAATTGTTAAAAATTAAGACTATATCAAAAAGATATTTTAGTCTAAAATTTTAAGCTAAATAAAACTTTAAGATTAATGATGTTTCAAAATTCAATATACTCATGAATGAGTTTATTAAGTATTTGGATAGTGATTAGTCACACATTCAAATCAATATTCTCTTCTTCAAAGCTCACAAAGTAGAAGATTTGTGGTAGAAAATCTAACACTTACAAAACAATCTTTTTTTATAAGGTTTAGAGATCTTTCGATGATAAAATCAATTATTTTTAGTAAAAAATTATAATAAATACTAGAAGGAGCTTTAAAATCTGAAAACAAGTATATTTGTTCTTGTTTTTGTATGGCAAATACTTTGAGAATAAAAATATAAATACTTAAATGATAGAAATTATAAATCATTAATTAGGTGATTCATGGGTATTTATAATCCTTGAATCTTGTCGTATTGATTGAGTGAAGAGGCTGGAGAGTTATTTTCTTATTATAGCATTAATGAGGGATAAATATCTCTTACACGATATTAACGGGGGATAAATATTTATATCACTAATGAAATAGAAATATAGTAGGCCCTTCAAAGAGTTTTTATACATCTATACATGTAGAGAAACAAATATCTTTGACATAAATATTTTATACTAAAAGTCTTAAGAATAAGTAAACAGGGTCTTATAACTCTAACATAGACCTAAAACAACCTCAAGACCAATTGAACTTGACATGTAGCCAAGTTCAAGAATAATAGGTCTGGTAGCTTGCTAGATCCATGTCTACTTGAGATTAGCATATGGCTACTCCAAGAATATTAGGTTTGATAGTCGTCACACTCTTATTTATTTGTACTTAACATGTGACTAAATTTAAGTATATTATATTTGTTAATTTGTTAAATTTATGTTTGATTAGACTCAGCACGTGGTCGAACCCAAGTATGCTAGTTTTATTATTAAATATTTTTAGATAGGGGTTTAGGCTTTTTCACAAAACCTCAAAAATATTGATTAATCAAAGATCTATGATTTATATTATTACAAATAGTAATAACTTTCAATTGTATAAAATGGGGTTTGTCTTGACTGCTGGTATTCAAAATTTTGTTCTTTGTAACCTATGGATATTCAGTAAAGAGAATAGAATGTACAATATTATTTTCTGTACAGGCTCGAGACTCCTCGTGCGATCAAGAATTTTTGCACACCGTGAAATTCTTAGTAGCGCTATAACAAATGACTTCTGCAAGTTAATTTTGCTTTGCTCAATCCAGTTCATAGTCCCAACTACCAATCTGCCAGCAAATATTGCACTTGAGATGCACTTCATTCCAGTCTTCCTTAACAAATTGATATTCAAAAGCACATGTGGTCCCTAATTTCATTAGATTGCCTGCGAAGAACAAAAAAAAAGAATCAATAACTCTATCTCTCTTGATTTGGTTGTCGACCATCATCTTGTCTTATTATTTTGTTGCAGAATGTATATCCGCATCTCTCATCTATGTTGAAGCTAGATCTTCTTTGGGGGTATATAATCTCACCCAAATTCATGAGCAAAAAGACGCAAAGAAATCACGTGCTTCCTCGCACTTATGAAATTTATCTATGCCAAAATGCAGCTGGTAGGTCTCCTCTAGCCTCATCAATTTCATGGCATAGCCAGCCATTTCCACATGGTAATGATTAATTAATTGCAGTATTAATTAATGTAGTAGCGCAATCACTAGAAAGTCTAGAATATGCTTTTGAAAGTCATCCTGGCCATGATCGCTATTTTATGCCTTAAGCATGCCTTCCCAATTGAGATGGCCGGTTTGCATTTTTTAGCAGCTACGAGGAATCACCACAGATTTTAGCAAATGTAGCTATCAATCTTTCTTGAGGAGTGTTGTAACCCAATTTTGGATTAAATAAAATTTTTTAGGAATGTTATTTTATCTTATTATTCATGACAAAAAAATATAATAAATAAAAAAAGAAAAAAAGAGTTTAAAATATATTTTCTCGAGTCAACCGTCATTTTCTGTCAAAACCGAGTCCACCAGGTCAATACGGGTTAAACGATGTCGACCGGGATGAAAAATAAGTTTCAGGACGTTTCGGGTCAAAACCATCATTTTCTATTAAAACCGAGTCCATCGAGTCAATACGGGTCCCACCATGTCGACCACAATGAAAAATGAGTTTCGGGCTGTTTCGGGTCAAAACTGTCATTTTCGGTCAAAACCGAGTCCACCGGGTCAATACGGGTCCCACCATGTCGGCCGGGGTGAAAAATGAGTTTCGAGCTGTTTCGGGTCAAAACCGTCATTTTCGGTCAAAACCGAGTCCACCGGGTCAATACGGGTCCCACCATGTCGACCGGGGTAAAAAATGAGTTTCGAGCTGTTTCGGGTCAAAACCATCATTTTCGGTCAAAACCGAGTCCACCGGGTCAATACGGGTCCCACCATGCCAACCGCGATAAAAAATGAGTTTCGGACTATTTTTGTCAAAACTGGTATTTTTGGGTCAAAAAACCCGGTCCAACGAGTTGATACCCGTATAAAAAAGTTTTTTTTGTAATTTAAAATTAATTTTTAGCGGATGAAAAACTTTTTATAATACTGATTTGAATTTTTAATTTTTACCCCTGTAAATAAATATTATTATTATTATTATTATTATTTAGTATTATTATATTATTATTTAATATTATTATATATAATAAGACAAATAGTAATCGGTGGAAATTTGAATCCGTGAATTGCTAACAATTCATCCGTGAATTGTTGTCTGAATTCATTGGCTATAAATAGCCAATGAATTCAAGACAACAAAGAGGAAGAAAAAGATTAAAAAATTGATTCTGCATTCTCAATTCTCAAATTCACGTATTACTATTTGGGTTACTATTTAATTACTATTCACTTTTTTTATATTTTTCTGCACCCTAGTAAGATATTAATTTTTTTTTAATAAATTAAAAAATACCAAAAATATCCCAACCGTTAGATCTAATAGTGTTTAGATCTGAGCCTTTGATTTCTTAGGATACAATAGGCTTTACCACACCAGATTAAAACCTAAATCAATCTCAGCCGTTCAAATAATCTGCTCTTCGATCTGGTTGCGCCACGTCAGCAGGTATACCGACCACTCGGTACACCGCGCCACACCAGATCGTAGCCCATTCAATCTTGACCGTCCGATCAACTTGGAGATCAAACGAATCACAGCCGCACGATCTATTCATCCAAGATCCAGCGGTTCACAGCCTTCAGACGCATGAGTGCACCATACACTCGTCCACACCAGATCAAAACCCAGAGCTTCTCTCTCCTCTCGCCGGCGATTCCCTCTCTCTCCACGGATCTCCCATTTCCGGCCGTATCAAGCCGTGCAACCACCGCAGAATTGTGCATCGCCTCCCCCTGAGCAAAACCCCGGCCTTTTCACACTTTTTCACCGGCTAAGTTGGCCGGAAAAAGGCCGCGACCGACATCGACCAATCGACCTTCAAGTCGTCGATTCTCCCTCCTCAGCCATCAACGGACAACGAGACCACCACCATCAGAATCCTTGTCCTCAGATCTACCAGAATCGACTATCTTTTGCCGGAAACTCGCCGGAAAATTTCACTCGTGAACAGTAACCGTGCGTGAACAGTAACCGCGCGTGAACAGTAACCGCGGGTCCAGTGGCATTTTCGTAAATTTTCGATAAATCCGAGGGTATTTCAGTCTTTTGCCTATACAGGGGTGCTCAGGTAATTTTTTATGATATTTTATTGTATTTTTTTTGATATTTTTGTATATAAATACTTGTAAATTTTTGCATGTAAAGAAAAAAAAACAAAAGAAAACCAAAATAAATAACAACGCGGGTTTAACACCCATTTTATCATATCACTGTTCATAGGTCAAAAACCCAATTTTCAAGAATTGATATATCTATTTGTGAATGATATCAAAATAATTTTTATTTTATAAAATAAATTTTCTCGACACGTCTCTTTTATTTATAGAAAAGGACCGATGTCAAAAATTTAAATACCAAATATGGATTATGTCCATTATTATTTATTTTGGTAAATCAGACGTAACTCTCCTTTTTAGGGATAAACGTCGACATTTTAGACAAAGTCTCCTAATTTTAGGGTCTGATGTCATTTTTAACGCGTCTCCTATTTTTAGGGACCGACGTTAAATATGTTAAAAATTTACAAATAAGCTCAAAATATAATAGCATTTGAATCAAAATAAGAAAAACACACAAGTAAAGGTAACCTTTCTCTGAAAGGATGTTTTAAGGGTGGTGTCTACCTTCCCTTAATCATAACTAACCCAGTATCCGAATCTCTGGGACCAGTGTCTAATTTTGGATTTCTAGTTCCCTCAAATTACTAGATGGCGACTCCAAATAAAATCTTTATTTCCCCCCAATCAAATAAAAAACTAAATTCCTTTTGTTTAAAAAAAAACAAAAAAAAAGGAGTGTAGCCGTCGCCCGACGTCGTGTAGCGACAGAATGGCGACTCCACTGGGGAATTAGGGTTGAACCAACTGCTTGTGTTTGCTTTTCATATGCTTTTTCTTATATGCTATTTATTTCTGGTATTTATTTTATTTACATTATTTATTACTGTAATTCTTTTCAATTTTTCATATTGGCCACATGCATGCATGATATTTATTTGTGTATTCACACACTTTACGATGAACCCATAAAAGCTCTGGACCCGAGCTTCGTCCTTTTTAAGATTAGAAAAGAAAGATTCAAGTGGCAAGTGTGACTTATGTCCACTGATGCTCATTTGGACTTTCGCTTGGATTGTAACTCACCCTATGTAACGGGTATTGTGGAATTTTCTCCCATACTCATGTTGCATAAGGTTAAGAGGCTGATTACTTCACAAGTAATTCAGGCAATCTAAGAACCAAATAATTTCTTTAAGGATAGAATAAACTAAGCCAAACCTTATGAGTTAAATCCTATCAAGTAGGATATAAGAAACGAATAAATGTCAATGCATTAACATACATTTTCATATGCATTCCATATTCTCATTATATCTCCACCGATCCTTATAGGAAGTGTGAGATGAAAAAAAAAAAACCAAATTTATTGAGGAATTTTTTACTAGATCAAAATTAAGGCAACAAATTTCTTCCCTCAATCAGTTCAAGTTCCTGTAGGTTTGGAGTCCTCAGTGAGAACTATTCTTAAGAGAATCTGATCTGGTCTATTCCTCATCATAAGTTAAAAGAAAGCCTGAAACAAATAACACGCATGCATCATCCATATGGCATTTTGCATCCATTTGTGCATTTCATTCATTTTTATTGCATTCATTCAGGCTGAAATATAGGTCCCCTAAAAGACCATAAAATTCATTACACTCGACTTCGAAGAAAGATAATGGAGAACGAAGAAAGAGCACATCTAGAGGTTCACTATCAAAGGGAGTTGGAGAGCATGAAAAATGATATCGCAAGACTTACAAGTCTACTCGAGCAGGCCCTGGCATCCAAGTCTGGAGAGGATACCTCTACTCAGCCAGCAGTGGCAACTCCATCTGCATCTACGCCAGTAGCTCCTTTCGTGTTCACTTCTCAAAATCTAGGAGCAAATCCTTCTTCATCTGAACAGCAGTTCACTGTCAATGTTCCACCAGCACAAGTGCCGATCATAAACTTGACAGCTGATGACTCACATAAGATGAGATACTCTAAACCTGTTGATTATGACAAACTGACCGCTCTAGAAGAAAGATTGAGAGCAGTCGAAGGGGCCGACTTATATGATCCTGTTCATGCTGCAGAGATGTGTTTAGTCCCAAATGTAGCTGTACCTAAATAATTTAGGGTACCGGAATTTATCAAATATACGGGAACTGAATGCCCAGTCACTCATCTTAAATCTTATTGTAATAAGATGGCAGAAGTGGTGAATGATGAGAAACTTCTCATCCATTTCTTTCAAGACAGTCTTTCTGGATCAGCACTAAGCTGGTATACAAGACTAGATAATACAAAGATCAGAAAGTGGAAAGATTTGGTTAAAGCTTTTGTGGAGCAGTACAAATTCAACATGGAGGTAGCCCCGGACAGGTCAAGCTTGTTAGTCATGGAGAAGGGCAACAAAGAGACTGTAAGAGAATACGCTTTGAGATGGCGTGAAAAAGCATCCCATGTGCAACCCTCTTTGTTAGAAAAAGAAATGGTCACTCTGTTCACCAACACTTTTAAATCTCCCTACTTTGAACACCTAGTGGGTAGTTCAGCTCAGCATTTTTATGATGCTGTAACTATTGCTGAGAGGATAGAACAAGCAATAAGAATGGGGAGAATGTTAGAGCCTACTGAGAAGAAAGGCTTTATCGGGAAAAAGAAGGAGTCTGAGGTAAACAATGTGGAAGGAGGGTACAAGGGTAATAAGAAAAATTACCATCACTATAACTTCCAAATACCTACCCAACAAGTTGCAAATGTAAACTTCACTAAACCTTTCCCTACCAACCAACAAAGTCAACTAAATAACCAACAAAGTAACCAAATTGTTAATCCTCCAAGAAGGAATTTTCAAAGAACCCAAGAACGATTGCCACCTTTACCACTTCCCTTGGGAGAAATGTATTCGAAGTTGTTGAGTATTGGGCAAGTGGCCCCTGTTCCTTTAACCCCACTACAACCTCCATACCCAAATTGGTATAAGCCTGATATGACATGTGAATATCATGCTGGCATTGCTGGGCATAACATTGAAAGCTGTAATGCATTCAAAAACAAGCTCCTTCAATTGATAAAAGCTGGATGGATAACTTTTGATGATGCACCGAATGTGAATTCCAACCCTTTACCCAATCATGCTACAAGCAGTGGAGGGGTGAATGCTATCGGAGTAGAGGGTAAGAAGGAAAGAACTTTGAAGGTTTCCATGGAAAAACTGTACGGTATGATGGTACAGTCTGGATATTTATCCGAGTTTGAACCAGTAATGAATGGAAATAATTACTGTAAGTTTCATGCCAAGGTGGGACATCACATTGATGATTGCGAAGAATTTCACCAAAGAGTGAAAAGGATGTTGATTTTCGGCATGATACGGATAGAAAGTGAAGAAGAAAGCAGTGAAGTGGGAATGATAGGCAGCCAGGAGAAAAAAAGAGAGGTTTGTAGACTCCAACCAACTGTGGGTGGTCCGCCAAAACTAATCCTAATCAAGCCTGTATGTACTAATAATGGAAGTTATGGCACAATGCCTTACAATTATGGGTATGCTTTCAATGTTAAAAATCCTACTCCTGTCTTCCATACAGAAATCGGCGGTTTAACTCGAAGTGGTCGATGTTTTACACCAGAAGAATTAGAGAGGCAGAAGAAAGCTAAAGGAAAAGAAACAGTTGAGGCTTTTAAAGATATGGAAGTAAACAAACCCATAAGTGAAGAGGAGTCTAATGAATTTTTGAAGTTGATGAAGCATAGTGAGTATAGTATAGTAGATCAGTTGAAGAAAACTCCTGCTAGAATCTCTTTAATGTCACTTATCTTGAGTTCTGAGTTACACCGTAAAGCGTTGCAAAAGGTGTTGAATGAAGCATATGTGCCACAGGATATTACTCAGGATACAATGGAGCATTTGGTGGGAAGAATTCAAGCCTCTAATTACTTATATTTCACTGAAGATGAGCTAGACCCGGAAGGGACTGGGCATAACAAGCCCTTGTATATCACTGTGAAATATAAGGACTGTCTGATCGGCAAAGTGCTTGTGGATAATGGTTCAGCTTTGAATGTGCTACCAAGGTATATGCTGGATGAGATGCCAATTGATGCTACTCATATGAGGCCAAGTACTATGACGGCTAGAGCATATGATGGTTCCCCTAGACAAGTGATAGGGACCATTGATATTGAATTGTTTATAGGGCCTCAGATGTTTTTGATAACCCTACAAGTGATGGATATCCATCCTTCCTATAGCATGTTATTAGGAAGGCCATGGATACACGCCTCTGGGGCTGTGACATCATCTCTACACCAATGCTTGAAGTACATCATCAATGGTACTTTAGTGAAAGTTAAGGCAGAAGAAACCTTGTCCATGATAAGGAATGTGGCGGTCCCTTATATTGAAGCAGAAGATTGCAAAGATGGAGATCTCCATGCCTTCGAGATTGTGAACACCGAATGGGTACCGGAGAATACTGTGTTAAGAAGACCAGCTATTTCTAGTACTGCTAGAATGATAGCTAAATGCTTTTTAAAACATGGGCTGCCATTCCAGAATGATCTAATTGCTGGAAATCATAAAAGAGTCAACATGATGAAAATTAAGGCCGTTGATCAGAGGTTTGGGCTTGGCTTCAAGCCTAAGAAAGATGATCATAAGAGAGCTGCTAGGATAAAGCGAGAGAGAAGGTTGGCCAGAATAGAAGGAAGAAAGCCAGAGGAAGAAGACATTGCAATCCCACCTATCCATGTTTCTTTTCCAAAGTCAGCATATGTGATGAAACCTGAAAACATGATGGAAGTCTTGGGACAGAAACTTGCTGTCATGGATATCAACAATGTAGAAGAAGGTGAAGAGAAAGGCTGGAACTGTGATGATGAGCCAATAATAATAAAAGAAGATGAATTATTACCACAGTCAACTGTCCATGCTCTAGAAGAAGCTCCAACCAACGCTTTTGTGCGAAAGCTTTCAGTTGAAGAAGTATTCCAGAATTGGGAGATTGAAGAAGCCCCAATTGTTTTTAAGAAGTAATGATTAAGTGTCTACTTATATTTGCTTTTATGTGCTTTGCATTGTACTTTACTTTGTGATTTTATACCTAGTTGGAAATCTTGGTTCAAGATGACAACATAAGGTCTTTTCATAATTATTGAGTCAACCTTTAAAATAATATTGAGATCAAGCATTTTCATCAGTATTTGTTGAATTCCTTTTATTTTGTTTGGCTACAAGATATGCATTCACACTAAAAAACACCTTTCACTTCCAGGAATTCTGAAAGTGAATCCTCCATAAATCCACAAACATATTGCATTGAAAATGAATGGCCAAACTTTGATAAGGATGAGATTGCAATGGATGAAGAGGAATGGGATGAGGAGTTTGCTAGACGGGTAGAACAGTCAGAGCATGCTTGGAAACCTGCGAAGGAAGAACTAGAAGTGATAAATGTAGGCACCGAGCAAGATAAAAGAGAGTTAAAGATTGGAACTCTGATCACTACAGAAGAAAGATGCAGTTTAACCTCATTACTACAAGAGTATATCGATGTGTTTGCCTGGTCTTATACAGATATGCCTGGTTTAGACATTGATATTGTAGTACACAGATTACCTTTGATAGAAGGATGCAAACCTGTTAAGCAGAAATTAAGAAGAACTCGCCCAGATATTGTGCTCAAAGTCAAGGCAGAGATAGAGAAGCAGTGGGATGCCGGTTTTCTAGAAGTTATTAAATACCCTCAATGGGTATCTAATATAGTGGTGGTACCAAAAAAGGATAATAAAATCAGAGTATGTGTAGATTTCAGGGATCTAAACAAAGCCAGTCCGAAGGATGATTTTCCTTTGCCTCACATAGATGTCCTGGTAGACAATGCTGCTAGAAGTTCAACTTACTCCTTCATGGATGGATTTTCCGGTTATAACCAGATTAAAATGGCTGAAGAAGATAAAGAGAAGACCACTTTTGTCACACCATGGGGAACATTCTGCTATAAAGTGATGCCATTCGGGTTGAAGAATGCTGGAGCCACGTATCAAAGGGCAATGGTGACACTTTTCCATGATATGATGCATAAAGAGATTGAAGTGTATGTGGATGATATGATTGCCAAGTCTAAGAATGAAGAAGATCATGTTCAGGTTCTAAGAAAATTGTTTGAAAGACTAAGAAAGTATCAGTTGAAGCTGAATCCTTCAAAATGCTCGTTTGGGGTAAAGTCTGGAAAGTTGCTAGGATTTGTGATAAGCAATAAAGGAATAGAGGTCGATCCTGATAAAGTGAAAGCAATTCAGGCTATGACAGTTCCTAAGACTGAGAAAGAAGTAAGAGGTTTCTTAGGACGTTTGAATTACATTGCTCGATTCATATCTCAGTTAACAGCAACATGTGAGCCAATTTTTCGATTACTTCGAAAAAAGAACCCTGGTATATGGGACAAAGATTGTCAAGAGGCTTTTGATAAAATAAAGCAATACTTACAGAATCCACCTTTACTCGTGCCCCCTGTGCCTGGAAGACCTTTGATCTTGTATTTGACAGTAACTGAGGTAGCAATGGGCTGTGTGTTGGGACAACATGATGAGTCTGGAAGAAAGGAGCAAGCTATCTATTATCTGAGTAAGAAGTTTACAGATTGTGAATCCAGATATACTGTGACTGAGAAGCTATGTTGTGCTCTTGTATGGAGTACGAAGCGTCTTCGACAATATATGTTGTATTATACCACCTGGTTGATCTCAAAAATGGATCCTCTTAAATACATCTTTGAGAAACCCTACTTGTCAAGCCGAATAGCAAGATGGCAAGTGATGTTGGCTGAGTATGACATTGTATACAAGACAAGAAAATCTGTAAAAGGAAGTGTAATTGCTGATCATTTAGCAGATAATGCTATCAATGACTATGAGCCTTTGAAATTTGACTTCCCGGATGAGGATGTGTTGATAGTAGAAGAGGACAAAGAAAAGAATGATTGGTGGATCATGTATTTTGATGGGGCAGTGAATGTTTCTGGTAATGGAGCAGGCGCTGTGATAATCTCACCTGACAAGAAGCAATATCCCGTCTCAGTCAAACTACAATTTGAATGCACTAACAATACTGCTGAATATGAGGCTTGTATCCTTGGATTAGAAGCTGCTTTGGAGATGAAAATAAAGAAGCTTGATGTCTATGGGGATTCAATGTTAATAATCTGTCAAGTGAAAGGCGAATGGCAGACCAAGGAGGAAAAATTGATACCATATCAACAATATCTCTCGAAACTGACTGAGGGCTTTGATGAGATAGATTTTTCCCACATGGGAAGAGACAAAAACCAGTTTGCTGATGCTTTGGCAACTTTAGCTTCTATGGCCAAAACTGATTACGGAGTAAGAGTACAACCAATCTGCATTGAGATTAGAAATTTTCCAGCTCATTGTTGTTCAGTTGAAGGAGAAATAGATGGGAACCCATGGTTTTATGACATCAAGCAGTTTATCCAATATCAAGAGTATCCCTTGGGGGCATCCAAAGCAGATATGAAGACCTTGAGAAGGTTAGCTCTGGAATTTTACCTGGATGGAGAAATTCTATACAAAAGGTCATTCAATGGGACTTTACTGAGATGTCTAGATGAAATCGAAGCTAAGGTAGCATTGCAAGAAATTCATGAAGGAATTTGTGCAACTCATGCAAGTGGGCATATGATGGCTAGACAATTACAACGATCGGGGTATTTCTGGATGACCATGGAGAAAGATTGCATCGATTATGTCAGGAAATGTCATAAATGTCAAGTGTATAGTGATAAGATAAATGCACCTCCAGCTCCTCTATTTAATATGACATCACCATGGCCATTTGCAATATGGGGAATAGATGTGATTGGGCCAATCAACCCAAAAGCCAGCAATAAGCATCAATTTATCTTAGTAGCCATTGATTACTTCACAAAGTGGGTGGAGGCCAGCTCTTATGCCCATGTAACTCAAAAGGTGGTAAAGAGTTTTATTGAGAAAGATTTGATCTGTCGGTATGGTTCACCTGAGAAGATAGTGACCGACAATGCCCAGAATTTTAATGGAAAAATGATCACAGAATTGTGCGTGAAGTGGAAGATTAAACATTCAAACTCATCTCCCTACAGACCAAAGATGAATGGTGCTGTCGAAGCTGCAAACAAGAATATCAAGAAGATTATCCAGAAGATGGTAGTTAATTACAAGGATTGGCATGAGATGCTTCCATTTGCTCTACATGCATATCGCACAGCAGTCAGAACGTCTACTGGAGCTACACCTTATTCACTAGTATTTGGGATGGAGGCGGTGATGCCTTTGGAAGTAGAAATTCCATCTTTGAGAGTACTAATAGAATCTGAACTAGAAGAAGCTGAATGGGCTAAAGTGAGATATGAGCAACTAAACATGATAAGTGAGAAGAGGTTGGCTGCAATTTGTCATCACCAGCTATACCAAAGAAGGATGGCCAAAGCATATGACCGGAAAGTCCGACCAAGAGAATTCAAAGAAGGGGATCTTGTACTCAAAAAAATCTTACCACTACCAAGTGAAGACCGAAGCAAGTGGGCACCAAACTATGAAGGCCCCTATGTAGTGAAGAAAGCTTTCTCCGGAGGGGCTATGTTGTTAACTAGGATGGATGGAGATGATTTACCTAGGCCCGTGAACTCTGATTCTGTGAAAAAGTATTATGTATGATGTATTTCATCCAATTAAAATCAAATGAAATGAAGTTTTGGCCAGGAAATTCTCTTTGCATATACCTCACCAAAAAGCCCATGCATGATCTCAATGGCTCAACAATCTGATCTTTCAAATGTTTTTTTTTTTACAAGAGAACCCATTCTTCTTAAATGAGGTTTTAAAAGAATTGATTTTGTTTATGATTTCAATGAAATAAATCAATGATTTGTTTAGGATAATGTTCAAAGCAATTCTCTTAAAAGAGATGACCATACAAGTCAAAAACACGCAATTGGAACAACTATCACTTAAATTCTGTCCTGGACTTACATTTTATCAGCATGAATAATGGTTGGTAGTACATTAGCTTGACATAGACTCGCAAAAATGTGGTATCTTATAAATCCAAAACATTACGCTGGATGTGGACAAAGTTTATTGGTTTTAACCGATCCTACTTGAAATGAAGAAAGGCCATCTTTGATATTCCTTTCACTTTCTTTTAAAATTATCCTTTGCAGTCCCAATTTGAGCCAAGTCTATTTAAAGTTTTTTTTCATAAGAACCTTAACTAAGATCACACCCTACACTGGGGGCAAAACGAAAGAAATGATCATGGAAATCATCTTGAAGACATGTGAGCTTATGAAGTCTGACAACAAGGAATTCAAATAAAAAATTCCAAATAATTGAGAGAATTCCCAACAAATAGAAAAAATTCCTAATTTGGAATATTTAGTATCATTTTGTTGTCAAGATAGTAAAATAAAAGATGAAGATAAGATAACAGTGATCTATAGTTTTCAAACCCTTAAACACTTTCTTTGAGCTTATGAAATCCTCTTTCTTTTACAGCCTTGAGCCATAAATACATTACATGCCTTTAAAGTCTTTCTAATCAAGGAAGCAACCTGAATTAATAAACAGCGTTCCCAAAATATAAGAGACTTTTTCATAAAGAGTCATGATATAGCAAATAATTACTCATTATTATTCATGCTGATAAAAGGACTGCTTCTAAAAATAAAGGGAAATTGTTCCTTTTCCCTCAAAATACATTCAAGATTGCTTGAACACATTGAAAACCAAAGCAGAAGGTCATCTCATCACTTACCTTTATTTGAGATTGAGAGATTTACTACAAATCCTTAGAGTTGCTTGAACATTGTTATAAACAGACATTGAGAGTTTCAGTTTTCAAAAACAAAAGAGATCTTTTAAAAAATCATTTTTGAAAAAAATGGTTTTCTATGTGAAGAAGACAGATATATGACACACCAAGAGGTAGTGTTAGAAAATCAGAGATTCTAACGACAACAAGAGCAAATGAGGAAATGAAAAGAGACAGTTACTTCTTCCAAGGGTAGAGAAGCAATCACAAGAAATCTTCCAGAGGCAGAGAAGCAGTCACCAGATTCCTAATGGCACAAAGAAATTTGCTTCCCTAGTGAGAGATACAGATGATAAAACTGTAGATTTCTTCCAGAGTGGGATTGAAATAGCATGATTATGCAGTTTCTATGAAATGAGATTTTTGCTTCTCGTAATATGATCAGTTAGACAATATGATAACTGATACATCTTCGGATATGGAAATCCTAGGTGAAGTGGGATAATCCTCATATATTGACCATGTGAATTGGTTAAAGAATCCTCAACAACACGATGTCAGGCCAGGGAGAAGCTAATGCTCTCAATAAAGTATCCAATGGAGAAAGAGGCAGTGACTATTGAGAAACTCAAACAAAGTTTATCTTGGAGAACTCAACAACATGGGTCAGCTTGAGTAGATTTGAAAGACGCGTGAATCAAAAGAGTTTGCTAACATTCAAGATCGCCAGACAAGATGAATGGGGGATCTATATTTCAAAAAGGTAAGATGCATCTCATATCATCTAACTTCACAAACATTGCATATTTGTCTTGTAGATATTTCTTGAAACAAAATTCCCAACGGGATCCAACGAGATTCAGACAAAATAAAGTTATTCTAATCACATCAAATATGGCAATTTCATGAAAGCAAAATTCATAAATGAAGACAAGAAAGATGGATTTTTATTCATGACAAAAGGTTTAAAAGTACAAATATTAAACAGTGCGAGGACGATCAGGGATATTGTCATCTTGATCATTAATTAAGCCTCGAAGTTCTTCAAATTGTTTACGCATATTCTCCATCTCTTCCTCAAACTCGAGGTGTCGTGTGTTAACATAGTCCTTCCAAAAGTCGACACGTGTATTCAGCTCTTGGTTCCTCCTCTCCAAGTCATTTCTCTGACGTCTTTCATCACGGAGTCTATTCCTTAAATTCTCAATCAGATGATGGAGATCAAGAATCTGAGTATTCAGCTCAAGTCTTCTAGCATGAAGACGCTCTGCAACGTTCACCAGAGATGAAGTAGCTCTGATACTGAGAGCAAGTGACTGATTCACTGCTTCAATATCGCTTCTAGCTGCCAGCATGGTTTCATCACGGGGAAGGACCATGTCTCTAGCCACGGCTACAGCAGTATCTTCATTGTCCATTACAGTATCTTCTATTGTAACTGGACGACCATTCACTTCAAAAGTAGTATGCCAAACTATAGGCTCTACTGCAGGAACAAGATTTGGGTTAACATTGGAAGAAGAGGAAGACATGATTAAAGCTTCAAGAGTTGGGAACTTTGAAAGGCTTGAAATACAAGAAGTTGATGATGTTTGTCACCAAAAAACTGCGTAATTTATAAGGATTCTACTCTTACTATTACTCTGAACAGATGATCAAATCTCAACCGTAGACGTAAGACTTTTATGAGAAGCTTTCATTATCTCTGAAATAGATTGTAAATCAGATCTCAGCCGTAGATATAAGACTTTCGTGAGAAGCTTTCATCATCTCTAAGATCGATTTACAAATCAGATCTCAACCGTAGATATAAGACTTTCATGAGAAGCTTTCATTATCTCTGAAATAGATTGCAAATCAGATCTCAGCCGTAGATATAAGACTTTCGTGAGAAGCTTTCATCATCTCTAAGATTGTTTCACAAATCAGATCTCAATCGTAGATATAAGACTTTCGTGAGAAGCTTTCATCATCTTTGAGATCAATTTTTACAAATCGGATCTGAGTCATACAAATATGACTTCCTTTAGAAGTTTTCATTAACTTTGAAAATCATAGTGAAATTACTTTCATGTATTTCATAAAATCAATCTGAAATCACTTTCATGTATTTCAGAAAACCATTATTGAAATCACTTTCATGTATTTCACAAAACCATTGATGAAATCACTTCCATGTATTTCACAAAATCAATCTGAAATCACTTTCATGTATTTCAGAAAATCAATGATGAAATCACTTTCATGTATTTCATAAAATCAATCTGAAATCACTTTCATGTATTTCAGAAAACCATTGTTGAAATCACTTTCATGTATTTCACAAAACCATTGATGAAATCACTTCCATGTATTTCACAAAATCAATCTGAAATCACTTTCATGTATTTCAGAAAACCATTATTGAAATCACTTTCATGTATTTCACAAAACCATTGATGAAATCACTTCCATGTATTTCACAAAATCAATCTGAAATCACTTTCATGTATTTCAGAAAATCAATGATGAAATCACTTTCATGTATTTCATAAAATCAATCTGAAATCACTTTCATGTATTTCAGAAAACCATTGTTGAAATCACTTTCATGTATTTCACAAAACCATTGATGAAATCACTTCCATGTATTTCACAAAATCAATCTGAAATCACTTTCATGTATTTCAGAAAACCATTGTTGAAATCACTTTCATGTATTTCACAAAATCAATATGAAATCACTTTCATGTATTTCAGAAAATCAATGATGAAATCACTTTCATGTATTTCATAAAATCAATCTGAAATCACTTTCATGTATTTCAGAAAACCATTGTTGAAATCACTTTCATGTATTTCACAAAACCATTGATGAAATCACTTCCATGTATTTCACAAAATCAATCTGAAATCACTTTCATGTATTTCAGAAAACCATTGTTGAAATCACTTTCATGTATTTCACAAAATCAATATGAAATCACTTTCATGTATTTCAGAAAACCATCGTTGAAATCACTTCCATGTATTTCACAAAATCAAGGATGAAATTACTTTCATGTAAAACAATCTGAAATCACTTTCATGTATTTCAGGAAAACCATCAATGAAATCACTTTCATGTATTTCACCAAACCATTATTGAAATCACTTTCATGTATTTCAGAAAACCATTGTTGAAATCACTTTCATGTATTTCACAAAATCAATATGAAATCACTTTCATGTATTTCAGAAAACCATCGTTGAAATCACTTCCATGTATTTCACAAAATCAAGGATGAAATTACTTTCATGTAAAACAATCTGAAATCACTTTCATGTATTTCAGGAAAACCATCAATGAAATCACTTTCATGTATTTCACCAAACCATTATTGAAATCACTTTCATGTATTTCAGAAAACCATTGTTGAAATCACTTTCATGTATTTCACAAAATCAATATGAAATCACTTTCATGTATTTCAGAAAACCATCGTTGAAATCACTTCCATGTATTTCACAAAATCAAGGATGAAATTACTTTCATGTAAAACAATCTGAAATCACTTTCATGTATTTCAGGAAAACCATCAATGAAATCACTTTCATGTATTTCACCAAACCATTATTGAAATCACTTTCATGTATTTCACTAAATCAAGATTGAAAACATTTTCATGTTTTTCACTTGGGTAGGTCGCCCATAAGAATTAGACCAACTGAAAATATATGTGTTTTTCAACATCTCCAGCATTTTTCTTTACAATACTTCCTATGCAAAGTCAAAAGAAAATGATTTTTTTAATGTCTTTGCACCGTAAGCATTGTAAAGAGGGGGCAACTGTTGTAACCCAATTTTGGATTAAATAAAATTTTTTAGGAATGTTATTTTATCTTATTATTCATGACAAAAAAATATAATAAATAAAAAAAGAAAAAAAGAGTTTAAAATATATTTTCTCGAGTCAACCGTCATTTTCTGTCAAAACCGAGTCCACCAGGTCAATACGGGTTAAACGATGTCGACCGGGATGAAAAATAAGTTTCAGGACGTTTCGGGTCAAAACCATCATTTTCTATTAAAACCGAGTCCATCGAGTCAATACGGGTCCCACCATGTCGACCACAATGAAAAATGAGTTTCGGGCTGTTTCGGGTCAAAACTGTCATTTTCGGTCAAAACCGAGTCCACCGGGTCAATACGGGTCCCACCATGTCGGCCGGGGTGAAAAATGAGTTTCGAGCTGTTTCGGGTCAAAACCGTCATTTTCGGTCAAAACCGAGTCCACCGGGTCAATACGGGTCCCACCATGTCGACCGGGGTAAAAAATGAGTTTCGAGCTGTTTCGGGTCAAAACCATCATTTTCGGTCAAAACCGAGTCCACCGGGTCAATACGGGTCCCACCATGCCAACCGCGATAAAAAATGAGTTTCGGACTATTTTTGTCAAAACTGGTATTTTTGGGTCAAAAAACCCGGTCCAACGAGTTGATACCCGTATAAAAAAGTTTTTTTTGTAATTTAAAATTAATTTTTAGCGGATGAAAAACTTTTTATAATACTGATTTGAATTTTTAATTTTTACCCCTGTAAATAAATATTATTATTATTATTATTATTATTTAGTATTATTATATTATTATTTAATATTATTATATATAATAAGACAAATAGTAATCGGTGGAAATTTGAATCCGTGAATTGCTAACAATTCATCCGTGAATTGTTGTCTGAATTCATTGGCTATAAATAGCCAATGAATTCAAGACAACAAAGAGGAAGAAAAAGATTAAAAAATTGATTCTGCATTCTCAATTCTCAAATTCACGTATTACTATTTGGGTTACTATTTAATTACTATTCACTTTTTTTATATTTTTCTGCACCCTAGTAAGATATTAATTTTTTTTTAATAAATTAAAAAATACCAAAAATATCCCAACCGTTAGATCTAATAGTGTTTAGATCTGAGCCTTTGATTTCTTAGGATACAATAGGCTTTACCACACCAGATTAAAACCTAAATCAATCTCAGCCGTTCAAATAATCTGCTCTTCGATCTGGTTGCGCCACGTCAGCAGGTATACCGACCACTCGGTACACCGCGCCACACCAGATCGTAGCCCATTCAATCTTGACCGTCCGATCAACTTGGAGATCAAACGAATCACAGCCGCACGATCTATTCATCCAAGATCCAGCGGTTCACAGCCTTCAGACGCATGAGTGCACCATACACTCGTCCACACCAGATCAAAACCCAGAGCTTCTCTCTCCTCTCGCCGGCGATTCCCTCTCTCTCCACGGATCTCCCATTTCCGGCCGTATCAAGCCGTGCAACCACCGCAGAATTGTGCATCGCCTCCCCCTGAGCAAAACCCCGGCCTTTTCACACTTTTTCACCGGCTAAGTTGGCCGGAAAAAGGCCGCGACCGACATCGACCAATCGACCTTCAAGTCGTCGATTCTCCCTCCTCAGCCATCAACGGACAACGAGACCACCACCATCAGAATCCTTGTCCTCAGATCTACCAGAATCGACTATCTTTTGCCGGAAACTCGCCGGAAAATTTCACCCGTGAACAGTAACAGTGCGTGAACAGTAACCGCGCGTGAACAGTAACCGCGGGTCCAGTGGCATTTTCGTAAATTTTCGATAAATCCGAGGGTATTTCAGTCTTTTGCCTATACAGGGGTGCTCAGGTAATTTTTTATGATATTTTATTGTATTTTTTTTGATATTTTTGTATATAAATACTTGTAAATTTTTGCATGTAAAGAAAAAAAAACAAAAGAAAACCAAAATAAATAACAACGCGGGTTTAACACCCATTTTATCATATCACTGTTCATAGGTCAAAAACCCAATTTTCAAGAATTGATATATCTATTTGTGAATGATATCAAAATAATTTTTATTTTATAAAATAAATTTTCTCGACACGTCTCTTTTATTTATAGAAAAGGACCGATGTCAAAAATTTAAATACCAAATATGGATTATGTCCATTATTATTTATTTTGGTAAATCAGACGTAACTCTCCTTTTTAGGGATAAACGTCGACATTTTAGACAAAGTCTCCTAATTTTAGGGTCTGATGTCATTTTTAACGCGTCTCCTATTTTTAGGGACCGACGTTAAATATGTTAAAAATTTACAAATAAGCTCAAAATATAATAGCATTTGAATCAAAATAAGAAAAACACACAAGTAAAGGTAACCTTTCTCTGAAAGGATGTTTTAAGGGTGGTGTCTACCTTCCCTTAATCATAACTAACCCAGTATCCGAATCTCTGGGACCAGTGTCTAATTTTGGATTTCTAGTTCCCTCAAATTACTAGATGGCGACTCCAAATAAAATCTTTATTTCCCCCCAATCAAATAAAAAACTAAATTCCTTTTGTTTAAAAAAAAACAAAAAAAAAGGAGTGTAGCCGTCGCCCGACGTCGTGTAGCGACAAGGAGCTTTTAGTAGTGGGGCTTAAGGAGATTGAAGGCAACCGATGAGCCAATTATTTACTACTCCTTATTATTTTAACTATATCCCTTAGACTGTATTTGAGTTTTCATTTGCTTAAGCTATACACACTACCATAAAATAAAAAAAATACTGATGAAATGAAATATTCTGTAAGCATATAGTGAGGATTCCATTGGTATTTCTCAATGCTAATAGAATATTATAGTCAAAAACATACTTGTTAGGGTTTTTTATTTCTCATTTAGAAATACGAACAGGATATTTTATTGGCATTGAAAAGAATATTCCATCAATGTTTTTATTTTTTAATTTTATTTAGAATGTTATGATCGCAAAGCTAATAATAATTTATAATTGTTGCAAGTGAACGTGCAGCGTTAGGGGCAGGAAGTCACCACCTAATTGTTTGGTTTAGAATAGTTAGAAAATTCAAATATATTGGTCTTATCAGAGATTCTAAGTATAAATGATTGATTGTGGCTAGAAACTGTATTAACATCTCTAACGCACCCTACATGAGCTAAGTAGCATTGTGTAGTCTAAACGTGGTTTAAAGGTTTTAATAGGTGTCGCATGTGTGAGGTGTTGCAGCAATTATCCACTACTCAATGAAAAATATAATGATCTATCTAGCAAATGTAGAGAGACAAGGAATTTTTATCTCTTCTTGTTAAAAATAGAATAGAAGTTGTCATTTAGTATTTTGCTCACTAAGAACCCTAACTAGTCTCATAGATTGGGTATAGAGATTGGTTGCTTAAAGGTAAAGTATTAGCACCCCAAATACACCATATCTAAGGTAAGTTATATTATTTTGTTGTCTAATAAAAAATTATGGTATTATTTTATTTTTTTAATTATTGGTCTATCTAAGATTCAAGAAAAGTTCTTCTTAATAAGGAGGTTTTTCCCTTAGTGGGATAAAACTTAACCATTCCAGCACCCAAAAACAAAAAATTTAATATCATACTAAAAGACAAACAAAATAAATTTTTTGTTGTTTTTAAAATTTTGATCAATGTTCTCTAACTTTAATAAACTGCTTATTAAAGCCAAAATACATACTAAAATATTATTTCTTGGTGTATGAAAAATACAATATGATTTTTTAGCTTTGAGACATTTAATTACATGCATAAAAATATTTTTTCTTTTTCTTAAATTTTTTTAAATTGACAAACATTAGGTATTTTAATACAGGATTTGTATTTTTTGATATAAAAATACAACCTCATATTAAGCAAAATTTAGTAAAAAAAATACATGAAAAAAATATAATTTTTCAAAAGCATTTTTTTTAAAAAAAAATTAGAATTGGGTTAGACCTAACACAAACATTTTGGGTTGGGCTGGGTCTGCCAACCCATCTAAATAGTGGGTCTATTTATTGTTCACGTGCAACGTGAAAAATGGTGAGACTCGAAAAAAAAAAAGAAAGGAAAAGAAAAGGAGGCTAACCTACGATGGCTCACGGTGCTACTAGTGTTGTGGTTCGTCATGGTTCTTCTCCATTTTCCTCTCCTTTTTGCTTCTATCTCTTTGTTTTTATTTATTTTTTTCTTCTTTTTTTTTCTATCTTCAAACCATTCTCTGACACGACTAAAAAATTGATGTCTTTTTCTAAGTGCAGGAGTGTCGAAGTAATAAATAACCCGCAAAGACCGGGGTCGAACCATAGGGAGGTTAATTGTATAAATTATAAATAACAATAATACAATAACAATAGCAATAACAACAACAACAACAACAACAACAACAATAATAATAATAAAGAAAAAGAAGGAGAAGAAAAAGAAGAAGATGAGAACTTTGAGATGAAATATTAATGTAACGATTAAACAATGATAATAACAAATGTCAAGGTTAGCGGTTCCATTAATGGTATGTCAAACAAGTATAGTATAAACTCTTATTGTTCAATTGGAAACCACACACAAAAGAGGTTTCAATCGGATTATAGATTGTTAACATGATTACATTAGTCATCTTATTCAATTAATGCTAATACTTGTAAATCTCGTCAAGCATTCATGATTATAACTTATGTTAACAACAAATCAAGTTCATTTCATAGCTCAGGTGTCGGTTATACCATACAGTATGGGCTATGAAAGTGTCAAGCATTTGTTGTACCAAGTGTTATACAACATAAATTAAGATTAGTCATTTAACAAGCAAAGTATTAAAGAGTGAACAAGATAACAAATACAAAACATGTTAGAATTAAACATTAAAGTCCATATTAAGTTTACACTATACTTATTCTTACACCATTAGTGTAACCTTTTCACCTTGACATAATAAACTTAGTTAGACATAATAAAAGAAAGAAAAATAAATAAACAAAATAAGAACATAAATAAGATAAGAGTTAACTAAGTAAAGGAAAGGAAATGAAAGGTATAAACTTGATATTAAGAAAAATAAAGCATAAACATTACAAAAAATACAAAGAGAGAAAGCAAGAACATGATCTTGATCTGGATACCAAGATGCCTAAATGCATGGCAAATGCCTCCTTTTATAGGCCAAAATTAGAAACTATTGATTTGATGACTAATTGATAAGTGGGTGGTCAACTCTTCACTTAGTGACAATCTTTATCTTCTCTTGTCTACCCAAAACGTCATTGATAACGTCAAAATTAGAGCCACTCGAAAACATGAAAGTTGTAGGCAATTGTCTTAGCTTTCTTGTGTAAACAATTAAGCTCATTTGGACTTCTAGAACTCTAGATATGGCCAAAATACTTAACAGTGTTCGGGCTGGAGGACAGATTCGGGCTTCTTTTTTGTTGCTACAATTTGGACTTGAAAATGGCTTTTTTAGATCTTGGCCTCCATATGAAAGTTGTAGGCCTATATCTTACCATTCCATCCATATAAAGTAGACCTAAATCTGAGATCTATAGCTCCAGATATGACCCAATTACTAAACAGTGTTCTGGTTTGGATTACACCGACATCTCTTTTCTAATTTTGGTCATCTCTTTGCCCTTACAATTTAAGTTCTTAAAGTCATCAATTAATTCTTTCATTTATATGATAGGCCTGCATTTAAAATGAATATTTACCATAAATTAAAGGTATCTTGTATTATTAGATTTATTATTATAAAACATGTTTTAGTTAAAGAGTTATTGATACTTCAAGTGTAAAATAATGATATAAAACCATGATAAAAATGCACTTTTAAGTACTAATCATTCTTCCTCTAATTCTTTTCTCTTTTTTTTTTCTTTTCTTTCCCTTTCTCAACTACCCCTCTCTGTATTTAGAGGTAAAAACAGATGGGGGGAACCCCCTACTACCCCTGCCCAAGGGGTACGGTAGCTTAGGAAGTCACTGTGTAGCCGCCTCATGAACGCTCAAAGGGGTACGTTCCATTTGAATTTCAGCAAGTAGGGAGTGGTGTTGGTGTCTTTGAAAGGGAGTTGAGGTCTTTTTGAAGGGAAAGGTGGTGGAAAACAAAGGAAGAAAAATCTTCTTTCCCTTCTTCGCGGTTCTAGAGGAAGAAGAAAAGCTATAATGTCGTTTAAAAGGGTACCATTTTAAGATGTTTTTTTTTTTAACAGTGTATGAAACAACGCTCGTTTAACCAAAACACATCGTTTCATTTAAATGGAAATCGCACCAAACTTATGTCAAAGTTCAAATCGGACTTCAATTTATAACTTATTCAATCAAGTTCTAAATTATAATTTTAATTTAAAAATTAATGTAAGTGTATCCCTGTCAAAAATCAAACAACGACCTAGAAGTTTATTATCTTTTTCATTTTGGTCCTTTATCTTGAACATGCAATTTGACTATCAATTAATCAATAAACTTCTAATTTCTTTAATTTAGCCTCTGATTCAGTTTAATTATAGCCCATTTGTTTACACGCGTTTTGCATTTTGGTTCTTAATTTTGGATTTCTTCAAATAAGTCCTTAATTAACCATCAAACTTCAATATTTATGCAATTAAACCCTTAATGTGATAAATTAACTCTTAAAAATTATAATTTAACCCTAGAACTTTAATTTCTTTCAATTAAAGCCTAAATTGACTTCAAAATTAATTTTTTTTATAATCGAATCCTCCATAAATTCAATTAAACCTTCAATAACATTTAATTGAGTGTATAAATATCTGATTTTGAACTTTTTTTTCTCAAATTGAATTTTTTTTATGAGTCAAGCTCTCATCAATTAATGATATATTGTCAAATTTTAATCTTTATATTTTAAATTTCCTTAACCAATCTTAGTTATTTTTTGGGCACTCTGACATCCTTTTTTTACTACTATTATTTTCTTTCTTCTGACTATATAATTTTGTATTATTTTTTTCTTTTGTATTTTCTTTTTTTTTTATGCAAAGACCTAAAAATGGGTTACAACAATGGGTTTCTAACTAGTAGTCTGTCTGTGGCTTAGGATAAAGATTTAATCAGGTGAATAAATATGGTGTTTTGAATTTATTATAGGCTTGTGTGTTTAAATAATTTTTTATGGAAATGATCCATAAAAATTCCTTAATAGGGTTTATTATCTTGAAAAGCAAAAATATTTTCCCTAACTTATATCATGTGATAAAAAAATCTTAATTAAAATTAATGAATAACTAAAATAATTTTATGAATTTTCTCCATGATACCTTTAATGAATTGATTTTTAGATTTACTATTGTTGAAATTGTTCATTCGATCACCTTTATGATGAAAACATCATTTAAAGAACCATTATTTCAAATGAGTCAACTTCATGATTATCCTAAATGGATGAACATGGTAGATGTTTTGTGGAAAATTTTTTAGTTTAGATAAAAAAGACTCTAGTTTGAGTTACTATTTTTTAAAACTAATTAATGTTTGAAATTAATTCAGGAAAAATTTTGGTAAGATAAGAGCAATAAGGTGTTTATCAAGAGAGTGTAAGAAAACCACAATACAACTAAGTAAGTTTAAATCAACTAATGTTATATTATAGTAAATTTATATTATTTTATTTCCTTACTTTATTTGTTTAACAAATATTTTTTCCAAGTTGCGTGATTTGTGGCACTATGCCGATAAAAAACCAATTAGGCCTATAACAAAGTAATTGAAAATTGTTTCAACAATTTATGAAATTAGAAAGTTTTCGAAAATGCTCACAATCCAGTACACAAAACAAAAATAAAGAAATTCATGGTTCAATGAACAAGCACACTAGAACAATTATTAGCTCATTGTTATATTTTTTAAGTTTTATTTATATGTTTATTTGTGAGATTTTTAACATATTATTTAATTTACAGGAAAAACAACTTAGGTGAAAAAACTCATATAAAGTAGGGGGATAGGACGCAAAAAAAAAAAAGTTTATCGATACAAGAATAAAAGTATTTGTTGTATGTTTTTTATATATAGTTGTCATTGCTTCAAGATTGTTTATTTGCATTAATATTATGAAATAAAATTGGATTTAAGAATTTAACTTTTTCTTTTTTGTAAGAGACACATAACACTAGTATAATTGTGAAATTTGGTGAAGACACATCTAGCTATCCTACTCGCAATACCTAATTATGGTTGAAGGCTGTTGCAAGTGATGGACTTAATATGAATCAGGTTTATAATATGCCTATGACATCGGCACAAGAAATGAGGACAAGCCAAATTGTTTAAACTATAGACACATCAGATTGTAACCCAAGCAATGCATCGCAAAAATTTGATGAATTGGTTTAGGAGCAACTACATATTGAGATGTAAAATATAAAAGCATAGATGATGGCAGAACTCCAATAAAAAAAAATAGGATGTATTTGGCTCAATTAAATGCATATACATGTATACATTTTCCTCTCTCTCTTGGACCTTTTAGCTCAAGATCTCCCGACCCCCTTGTTATCTCAAACAAAATTATCAATGGAAGATTCTATTCCATCAATGATTTTGTTAGAAATTTCTAGCAATTTACCAATGCAATCATTGATGAAGAAATTTGTCAACATAATAGTTATGATGTCATATTCCATCAACATTAGAAAATTCTGATGGAAAATTCTGATGGAATTGAAATATTGACGAAATATATTTCGATAATAGTTATTAATAATTTCATTAACCTTACTCAATGCCAATAGAATCTTCACTATATGCCTATGAAATATTGCGTTAGTATTTTTTTAATATTTTGATAGTGATTTGACAAGTTAAAAATACTGATGAATTTTTTCAGTGTTTTTAATTCCCTTGTTATTCTCAAGTACAATTTCCAATGAAAATTTTTTATTAAAATTTTCATAAATAAATAGTGATGCATTATTTTTTATTATCAATTTCATTGTTTTTTATTTTAATTTTTGGATGTGTGTGGGAGAGAGAGACGCTTTTCTTGCCATTATATCATGTTTCCACATACTTTATAGTTTAGTATTTTCTTTCCATGTATCGCCTGGCTGGCCATCCTCATGCCTTGGAAGTGAACGCATTTATATCCTACACACCACCTAATATGCGGGGGGGAAAAGTCTTGCCGCAGATGTAAATAATTGGTGAGCCTAAAGCAAGTCCATTGCGTTGATTACTTTGATTGTGCCTTGATTAATTAAAATTAAACTTGTATAGTAATTTTATGGTGAGATTGAAAGCTAGCGTTCATATCATGCACACACTACTTATTGTCTGATAAATTGTATGTTTTTTAATTATAATCTCACACAAGCACTAGTTAATATATCTTATCCTAGCATGGATATATGGAAGATGTTTTGTGGAAACGGTTTTAGTTTGGATAAATAAATTCAAAGTGAAAACAAACCAGTACCACGGCGCAGCCCAAGGTATCACTTTTGCAGGTCCTTTCGTTTTTGGGTGAAAGACAGTTTGCGCTGGACGTCCTTAGAAAATTTAAATGCATCTATCCTTTTCATTATTTGTTTTTAAAAAAAAAAAACAAAGAAAGAAAAGGAAGGGAGAGTGTGTGTGTGTGTGTGTGTGTGTGTGTGTAAGCTTTAGGGTCTTTGATATACTTAACGCACCATTCCACTGGAGAATATTTATACCAGTGCTTGAAATGGCAGAAGATTGTTGGGATTGGCTAAGAGGAAGAACTTATAAATGGCCCCAGAAGATTGATGCCTCGGGATAAACACTTCTCATTCAAATCCAGAAAAGCAAGGATGCGTGGCAAACAGGTCTAATTAAAGTGCAGCTGGTTTTACATTATTAAGCTTGAAAGTATGCCAGAAAGGTTACTGTATATGCATAAAATCTCATAGCGGAAGCACCACTATTGTAAAGTCTTGGGAGAGTAGGTTTTTCTTCCATCGATTATGATAATTTTAATGGAGGATTTTTAATATATATATCCATCCATCCATCAGCTAGCTAGTTAAGTCTTTTTCAAAGTTAGTTTGGCTTTACACATCGCAGATATTTCTTGACCACGTCAAAGTGCTTATGGGAATTATTTAAGGTACCTCTTCCTTACTTTTTGGTAACTTCACGTTTTGTTGTGAGGGAAGACGCCAACTTATTGCTCATGAATTTCTACGAACAAGACAAAATAAATAAAAAATAAAAAATCGAGCCATTTGTCATGAAATGGATTTATGTTGATAAGTTTCCAAAATCCGCCAGTGGAAAAGGTTGGATGTATGAAAAGGCAGCCCTTCTTTCTGTAAAAGCAATAATATATACTGGAGCTTGATTGATGTAATATATATATGGTTTTTTTTAATGCGAAGATCTCTTTATACACTCATCGAGCTGGGAGATCTGTGGAAATGTGAAAGATTGATATGATACACTAAATTTTAAACTCTGTTATGCCTTTTTTATATCATATTAAAACATACTCATCATTGCTTACAAATCTTCGTGGCGGCTGCAAAACAGGAGCCACTGAATCTTCCTTATATTTTTTTTTATAGTAAATGAAAATGCATGGAAGAGACGGCTCTTGTTGTCACAGCACCACCAATAAGTAAGCTTTCCTTTCTTGTATTTTATAGACAATCACAAGATAATTAAGGCCAAATTAATTGAATTGTCTGCATTCTATGGTAAGCAACGAAAGTTGAATGTCGCTTATAGGACTAGGGATAAAAGATGTAGAGAGAGAGAGAGAGAGATAATGTATATGATTTTGTAATTGAAGTCTTGTTTGTGGTGACGATTGCATGAGAAATTATTAAATGGGAAGAAGTTAATTAGTGTTACGGTGGTTACTAATTAATGGATCCTAGTTTTTTACACAACAAGTGTACCTAGTTATAAACATATTTCGTTTATTATTCCTAATTAATGTAAAAACATATTTCTAATAAACTTGTTTTAAAACTTGGTCCAATAAATTGACTTGAGATCTGAGGGTCGGTTTATGTTAAAACAAAATAAAAAACATAAAAAACTTGGTTGATTTTAGTTGATTTGGTGTCATCAACATGTTGACTCTTTCAATTCTTTTTCTTCTTTTTTCTTTTTCAAAACAACCTTAATTTGATTTTTTAAAAAAGTAATTAATCAACTTTTTTGATTCATAACCTCAGCTTACCTCAAGTTATTTTTTAATTAAATTTTAAAATTATATCTAAAAGTTTTTATTTTGAAAATATAAGAATAATTTATAGAGAATGAATATGAATTATTGTTGTAATTTATAGCTCATATGTAAATATATACTGGAGTAGAGCGGGGTGTGCCAAGCAAAAATAGAAAAATTATTAATTGTCTTTAAACAATTAGGATTTCTTAAACGGCGTAAAAACTACTATATATACATATAATATAACTCTATTTTAAAATACTAAAAATAAAAACTTCCTCCTGTAAACTACTATATATACATATAATATAACTCTATTTTAAAATACTAAAAATAAAAACTTCCTCCTGTAAATATAAGCATGTTATCAAATCACATTAAATTTTGTATTCTTTTAGGTTTATTTTTATATTACAATATTCATGTATAATTACTGCATGTTTTTCATAATAATGGATTATGTTTCGAGCTAAGTTGGTTTTGATCAAATAAAGAACTCCTGAAATTCAAGATTAGAGCAATACAAGGTTCAGGACTCCAGAGTTGAGTTGATCCAACCTAAAAGGGTCGGGTCTAGGGCTTGGAGAGTCGAATCTTGAATTCTTGATAAGTACCTTCTTGGACGTTACCCCCAGGTTCAATTAACATAAGCATAACAAACGTTATATGAGCCAACTAACCCAGCCATGGCAGCCCGGCCCATATAACAGGTACAAAATCAACTAAAAAGGCCTCAGGCCTGTATGTCTAAGCAAGAACCCAGCAAAGCATCGGATACAAATCTTTAGAAATAAATAAATAAAAGCAAGCAGAGCGCAACCAGCACAGCAGCCCCGGATGGTGGCGCTCTCATCTCATTCCTGCACCACCCGCTGCTGGCTCAAGACAAATTCATAACTGTACGGCCAAATCCATCCTCTACTCCTCCTGCCTGCCGATTGTAAGGCGGGTCATCAAAAATTAAACTTAAGTCCTGTTCATGGAAAATATTTTAAAAAAAAGTGATTTTCATAAAAAAATAATTTTTTATGTTTAAGAAATCACTTTTCCTGAACCAAACATGAATAATTAAAATTAAAATTAAAAAAAAAAACTAATAAGGATCTACATTCTATTATATACAAAACATGTCATTACATATCAAACATTAAAATAATTATTTTGTTATTCTTAAACAAGATTATTTAATTAATTATAATTATTAGAGGTAAAATAAATTTTTTCATATAATTTGTATGTTATTATTATATTAAGTATGGATAAATTGAACTTTTTACCTTTTAGTAAAATAACTTAAATAACCTTAAAAACAAAGAAAAAATAAACATGGGTTGAAAGGCTTTTTGTTGTTTACCATTTAATTATATAGTAAAATGATTTCATTATCTTTTAAAGGCCAAAAAATAAAATTGATGCTCAAGGGCATTTTGATATTTTTTATCATAAATTTTTAGTTATATTTGATTTAGGTGAGGAGTAATTAATTTTTTCAACAAATATAAATATAATTAAAATAAATAAATTGGTTCGCACGTGTTACGCTCATGCTCGCAAGGCACCCCTACTCTTTGAGCAATGCATACGATACCTCTTGGAGGTCAAGCATCGTCTTTCTTAGTGGTATTAGACATGTTGTGTCTTATATTTACGATGGTTGAGGCACACATGAAGATACAACAAAGAGTCTATAATAGATTTTTTTTCTTTTCCTAACTTTTTTTCTTTTTTTTTCCCTTTTCTTTTCTTTCTTATTATTTTAAATTTCATGTTAGCCCCCGCAAAAACCAAATGTATTATCTTAATTTATTTATTTTTATCAATTTCAGTTGTTATTTTTTTATTGATATTTTTTTTTATTTTTTATGCCTTTTAAAGTTTTTTCTTTCAATTTTATCCATCAACATCTTATTTAATTTAATTTTTTATCCAATGTTTTCTTATTCTTTTGATTACTATTTTTATTTGCTTTTTTTCCTTTCTTGATATTTTTTAATTTCACTCCTCAATATTTTATTTCATTTAATTTTTGTATTCAATTTTAGTTCTCATTCTTTTTATTGATATTTTTTTTCTTGTCTTTTATCTTATTTATTTTATTTTTAAATTTAGTCCTTTATTATTTTCTTTCATTTAATTTTTATATCATATTTGGTCTTTATTATTTTGATTTTGATTTTTTTAATATTGGATGATTAGAAATTTTGTTTCATGATTTTTTCATGTTTTTATTTTATGGGATAATCATGATCTCATGATCCAATTCATGAGTTTCGATGATTAGTTCAATTTTACTTCTATCTTTTTTTCAGGTTTTTTTTAATAAAATATTTTTTTTTCAGTTTTATTTTTTAATATGAAATTACTAGACCTTGAACTTCATAATTTTTTTACTTTTTTTCTCTATAAAATTATCCTGATTTTATATTCCAGGTCGCAACTTAATCAAGTTGACTCAAGTTTATTTATATATATATATATATATATATATATATATATATATATATATTCCAGTTTTGCCTCGTGACATTTAGTTTGCTTAAGAGTTTATCTTCATTGTTTTATTTAATTTTTTTTATAAGAAGTTATTTTGATTTCATAACTAGACAACGAGTTTTACATGTTGATTTGAGTTATGTTTTTTTTTTATTTAATTTTTTTACAGTTCATCCTTCAATGTTTGCTTTACTTCCTAACTGAGCTATGAATTTTTTTATTTTTCTATTTATTAGGCTCTCGTATTTTTATTTAGTTTTTTTATTATTAAATAAGATCAATGTGATATTTTAATGATATTTAGATAATATCTTTTTATAATATTGAAAAATATTTTTATTTTTATTATTTATTATTTTTTTAATCATATTATTAAATCAATCAAGATGATTAAAAGTTAGTAGATGTTTTTACTCCTTTAAAAACATTATAATCGCTTGAGCTTCCGGCACTTTTTCTGTCCTAATGACCCTGTAAAGGGGTTGACAAATACGAGTAACAGATGCCCAACGAGTATAATGGGACGGAGCTTATTTGGGTTTCTTTGAAGAAACTCCATTACAACACGGCTCTGGGCTCTTAAAACTGCCCCTTTGCTCTTTTCTTTTAAAAAAACTAGTGGCTACGGTAGCAGGAGGATTGCCCGAGCAACGTGCTTCGCATGTGGCAGACCGTCAAAAAGCAAAAGTGACCAACGCGTGACACGAGCACGCTACAACCTTATTGGTTATTACACATTTACACCCGCTGAAATAACGAATAAAAAAACAAAAAGAGTGAAAAAGACAACCCTATCACTAGATCTAATCTTGAATCCGAAACACCGAGAAAATCTTCAGACAGCTGAAACTGAAGAATCATTGGAAGCTGAAAATTCTCGAAAAGACAAACCCACATACATAGGTGAGTTCCCTACTCTACATTTAGACAAGTATTTGTTGACTGTCCGTAACTAGACAACGTGTTGTGTTGTGGAAATAGGGTCAAGATCTTATCTTCCTAGTAAGCTTTTTTTTTTTTAAGCTTGTTGTAAACAGACATTTTGCTTTATGTGAAACTTGGTGTTCTGTTGAGTTTGTGTGATCTTTAAAGTCTGCTGAGAATCCAAGCCTTGTATTTAACTTATTTATTTATTTTTACTTTTAAACTGGGGAATTTATGGATTAGGAGTGGTTTGAATATTGGAATGGGAGCAGGATTTATGTAGGATACAGGTTTTTGAGAAAGTTGAGGTTGGTTTGATAGTGAGACAAACATGGGCGAGAAATTTTGGGTGAATGGAGAAAAGGGTATGGTGGAATCAGTGTTGGGTGTTGAGGCCTGTGAATTCTTGATCACGTCGGCTTCCAAAAACTTATCGAATGATTTGGTTTCGCCACCTGTTAGTTTGGGTGTGCAGCAGGGTCTTGTCCAGCTTGCCGAAGGTTTCAATTGGAGTTATGCGATTTTCTGGCATGCATCTGGCTTGAAAACTGGTGGGTCTATATTGGTCTGGGGTGATGGAATTTGCCGGGACCCGAAGGGCCAGGGGATTGGAGATGGAAGCTCTAGTGGGGATGGCAAATCGGAGGGAGCTGAGAAGAGAAAAGAGGTGAAGAAGCGTGTGCTTCAAAAACTGCATATGTGCTTTAATGGAACAAACGATGATAATTTTGCAGCCAGTTTGGATGAGGTTTCAGATGTGGAGATGTTTTACTTAACCTCAATGTATTTTACATTTCCGTGTGATTCAACATATGGCCCCGGGGAGGCATACCAGTCTGGTAGATCAATTTGGGCGCTGGGCATGCCTAGCTGTTTAGGTCATTATCAATTGAGATCGGTTTTAGCAAGATCAGCTGGGTTCCAAACAGTGGTGTTTTTGCCTGTTAAATCTGGAGTTCTGGAGCTTGGTTCGGTCAAATCAATTCCTGAGCAGCATGATTTTGTGGAGAAGGCAAGAAGCATCTTTGGGGCTTCTAATACTGCACAGGCAAAGGCAGCTCCAAAAATTTTTGGACGTGAACTGAGTTTGGTTAGCTCAAAATCACGATCAATTAGCATTAACTTTTCCCCCAAGGTTGAAGATGAACTGATTTTCACCTCAGAACCTTATACAATGCAAGCAATGAGTACGGATCAAGATTATGGAAGTACTTTTAGTGGGCACCCTAGTGATAAGAATGAAGCAAAACTGTTTCCGCATCTGAACCAAACCATTGTGGGTTTCAATGCTGACACATTGGTGGGTGGTTTGGAGCAGCCGAAGGATGACTTGTCTCCTCAGGGTGATGAGAGGAAACCTAGGAAGAGAGGAAGAAAGCCTGCCAATGGAAGAGAAGAGCCACTGAATCATGTGGAAGCAGAGCGACAGAGGAGAGAAAAGCTCAATCAGAGATTTTATGCATTAAGAGCTGTGGTTCCCAATATCTCTAAAATGGACAAGGCCTCTCTGCTTGGAGATGCCATTACCTTTATCACTGATCTCCAGAAGAAGATCAGGGTTTTAGAAACTGAAAGGGGGATGGTAAACAATAATCAAAAGCAGTTGCCAGTGCCAGAGATTGATTTTCAGCCTAGACAGGATGACGCAGTTGTGAGGGCAAGCTGCCCTATGGAGTCTCACCCCGTTTCTACCATCATAGAAACATTCAGAGAACATCAAATCACTGCTCAAGACTGCAACATGTCCGTGGAGGGTGATAAGATTGTTCACACATTCTCTATCCGGACGCAAGGTGGTGCTGCTGATCAGTTGAAGGAGAAACTAGAGGCTGCACTTTCTAAATGATCTATCTGTATATTTTTATTTATACCATCAGACATAGTCCTCGAAAATTAGATTTTGTACCGATGAATTAGCTTCTATAGTTAAGTTCGAAGATAGAGCTAGCAGTCACTGTTCACTTTGTAGCAAGTCCAGGGGCAAACTCTGAAAATATCCCTCAGGTAAGCTCCAGCTGGGAATTTGGACATGATTAAAGCAAAACAGCCTGTGCTATCCCATTACGTTGGTCCGACTATTTTCTTTTTTCAATGTGATTCTCCTTTGCATCTTGAGGATTTCAAAGTATCGGACCTTACTTTCAGAACATTGCGTGAAATGCTGGAAACAAATGATGCCTGCACTTGAATGGAAACTAGGCATAAAAAATTGAATGGAAACTGATATTGCCTGAGATGAAATTGTGCTTATATAACTGCATCAAGATTGAAGCACATTTCATTGAATCGGATTAGATAAGGAATTGGTTATAGTAATTAACATCTTACTCCCTCTTAATCTTCGAAGAACAACAAGATAACCCTTGTTTTTCTGGTTAAAAAAGCCGAAGAGATGGTGTCGACAGAGGACCCTCATCAGCGATTTGCGTGTCCTGCAATTGTATGAAACAGAACATGTTGGCCCATGAAATCTTTTTTTGGTTTCGCGGCTATATTTTCGGTGTTATTTTTTTATAAAAAAAAACCATAATGTATCAATCCTTGTTGTTTTCTTTTTATGTATGCTATTTAAATAAGTTCATGCATCAATTAAATGATCTGTTAAACTATATGATATTTCTATTTACTTAGGAAAAAAACCTCATGCAATATCCATTTAATTAATTAAGAGCAGCATTAAAAAGAATTCATACTATTCAAAACCACTGTTTGCAGCCGTGTAGATTCTGGTTCACCGATTTGAATTCAATTTTACAACTTCAGGTTCTCCAATTTGGAATTCAATGACAAAGAAAACCTCAAACCTTTTTGAGTTGTGCCTTTTTCCCACGCCGAAGTAAGGCTTGCATTTAGCTTAACTATAATGCAGCAAATTAAAGTAATTTATAGTCTTCATTATGATTTTGAATACCTTGAATATTTTTGGCCTTTGATAACGAACAATTTTTTTGGGGGATCAACTTATAGAACAGAAACTATTCCTCGGTTTGTATGACAGTGAATCTGGGGTCTAAGCTAACGGATGTTGATCAATTCTAACACTAGTTTCAACCTTCAAACCCATGGCTAAGTCAAACTCAAAAGTATTTGCAAGCCCACATAGACATCTATCGGCCAAACTTATGGCAAAGGTTGGGGTTCTCTGTTTATATATATATGAGACCATTAATTCTCTTTGCTGCACCACAACAAGAGCTGATTTCCCTCCATCTCAAGAAGATAAGGCATTTAGGTGAATAGAGGAGGGAAAAGAGAAAAGCTTCAAGAACAACGTTCTGATCATTTTGTAAGAGATGGGGTTCTGTCACAGGGAAAGCACGTTCATCATTTTTTTCATTTTATCGATTCTTTCTGCTTCTCTTCAACCTGGTGCAACGAGGCCATTAGGATACCAATTGCTAAAGCAAGAGGGGTTGTTGTTGCAGTCCCTCCCAAAAGGTTCTGTGACACCATCAGGTCCCAATCCATGCACTTACATACCGAGAGGAGCCGGCGGGACTTGCAAATTTAAAGGGATGAATATAGCTGGGAATGTAGCACGTTCACCTCCTGCGTTTTCCAAACATGCCGTGGCTTCTTCCATTTCTAAGAACATCCGTGAAGAAGATCAAGTTTCTTAACGTTTTCTTTCTTTTAATCGCCAGGAATGGAGATGATGAGGCTTGATGATCAATCCTTATACCTTGATTATTTGTTTTTTTTTTTTTTTTAATTTGTTTGGAGCAACCATTTCAAGTTAAGTTCGGTTATGATGTAAAAATAATGTATAACTGATGATGTTACACAAGAAAACAAAGGAATTAATTTGACTTTTTTTAAAAAAAAAACTTGAATAAATATCAATTTTCTTTAATTATGAGGCTTTCTCTAATTATATTTTATTTTTGGATCATTCCATTATTACGTGTTTCCTGACACTATTTATCTTTTTACTAAAAATATTTCATAGAATAAAAATTCTCTCTCCTTTTATTTATTGGATATACGAGTAAACGTGGATAAATATATGATTTTATATCAAACTATAATCAATAGAACTTCCGTAAACAATCTAGAAAAAAATGATCAAATATATCGAACAATCCAATGTGACAAGAACAGACATGTTTCTCCGTCCAAGCAGTAAAGTTTTTTCCTTACAAATTATGAAATTTAAATTATTAAATAATAATTTAAAATATAATTTATATTATATTTTAACATACTTCTTTAAATTTACATTTAAAATTTATATAAATTGATATTACCTTATACTTGATTCTTATCAAATAAATAGAGATAATAAGATTTAAACTCATAATTACTTGATCAGACTTTAAAATCACGTCAAAAAATTATCTCAATTTAAAAATTTAAATTATTAAATAAAATTTCAAGATATTATTTATATTATCTCATACGCACGCTCATGAAACTATATTATATATTTAATAAGTCTAAAATAATATACTCGATGTTAAAAGTTTTAGGGTGCTCCTTCACTGTTTATATAAACAATGAAGGAGGTGGGTTATTTTTTAAACGTGCATTTCCTCCTTTTATTTATTTTTATTTATAAAACTTTTTATTTAATATTTGTTTATTTTTAATTATTTTTTATAAATTATTTTGATTTATTTTTTTATAAAATTATCACAATCTCAATAAACATCACAATATTTGATTTATATTCAATTTTATAAATATTTATTTTTATTATTATATAATTAAGTAAAAAATAATTTAAAGAACACAATCTTTTTAAACACAATGAAATTCATCATACAAATTGTAAATTTAATGGATTAAACTATAAAAATTTAGTTGATTGAATATGTCATAATCAAATCAAAGAATTTAGTTTGAATATCTCTTTAAATTCAATTATATTTTTTTATTAATTTTCTACATTGTTTTTGAATATATCAAGTCAACTAAAGAATAATTTTTACATAGTTTAATTTTAATTCAGATTAAAAAAATTGTACTGAAAGATATGATTTAATAATGATACTAAATAATTACCCATGTCTTGAATTTTATTTTTTTTTGTTAACCATATAAGCTATTCTAATTATGTAAATTTTGTAGGGTGGCACCCTCCATCCTCATGGAGTTATGGACGGGTTAGTCGCAATACCAACGTACCTGCATGACTTGATTTTTCGTTTGTAGTTGGTGGTAGATTACGCGGGCTCTTGACTCTTGACTACAGAACCGAACTGTTCAGAAGGAAAGGGAAGGCTGGGGTTTGCTTGCGTACGAGGCAATCCTAATGTTCACACGTCACATGCATAGGCAAATCTACCTGTGCTTCAGCACTAGGAAATTCACAAAAGCCACGAGAAAAAACCATCAGTTCACAGGTCTTTCGAAATGAACATTGAATGCCCTCAAGGGTCAGGGTCGAGACTTTTTCAGCAGAAAATTCGTTAGGATGCAAGAGCCGGTGAGCCTGCCCCAAAACCAAAAACTATACGAGCTGTATTTCAAGTGGGCATTTATTTCCGGTGATGATGAATTATTAGGCCATCTTTACCTTTACAAAAGCTCAACAACACTGTTGCTTTTATACATGCTACATATTTATGTAAAAAAACGATGTACTTGAATATAATTTATTGGTGCTGTGCGGCATTTCATCAATCTGTACATTGGCTGAACACCAGATGCTATGAGTAAAGTACGAGATTCGGGAACTCAGGTAACGCAACTATTACAGATACGGGGTAGCTGTAAGCCTGTTAACTATGATACCCACAAGATGTAATTGTCTAAAGCTGGATGGTGTACATTATTGCAGTCTTGAAATCCAATGGGTAATAGAATGGTGGTTTTGTAACAAGTGATCTCCATGTCTTCATCTTAGGATGATAGATTTGAACTAAAAGGGTTCCTCCCCTCTTCTGCTGCCGTGACCTTCGAGTTTCCATCAAATCACCCCCTTGCACTGGAGTCATTACATGTAGCTCACCGTCCAACACAACAAAAACCAAATGAGGAGTTGTAAGTAGCTTTTCGAGGTACACTGGACTCTTTCTGCCAAGAGTTTGAAGCCATGTCATATCTGCAATATGAGGAACACATGAATTAGTTAGCATCACCGACTCCTAGGGAACATCAAAAATAAATAAATAAATCATTTTGTAACCCATGCATAGTTAACAACAACAATAACCAAGCCTCAATCCTAAAATACTTCAGGCTGGCTAAATTGATCCTTTTGTGCCTTTCTGTGTGGTCATATAATAAAACCCACACAACGATAGTAACATCAAAATTATCAGGCAGTTTTGTTGCTGCTAGCATGTGTGTTCAGAGGATCGGCACGAGCATGTGTGCATAGGAGAAAAAGCTAAAGAGAGCATTATTTTTACATGTTAAAAGGCAGAAAATCTGATTGAAAATTGCATATTAAGACAAAACTTATGGGGAACTTAACCAAATGCAGTTTACCATCCCATAAATGCATGCATGACCCGTCTTTTCACTTGTTAGTGCCCTCGCTTAACACATTGTATACTTTATTACAAAATTCGACAGAAGCCCTCAAATGATCTACCGTTACAGACACATAAAAATAGCAACCCATATTTGTTCATTAGCATTTCGTTTTCACCAGAACTTATCAAAAACAAAGCTGCCTTACTACTAAGTCGATCATACAAACAAGGTAACCTCAACCTATCAAGGACTTCAAATAACCATTCCACTACCATTAATCAAACCAAATTTCAATGACACAATAATAGAAGAGAGTTGATCAGAATGAAGACCTTTCAATAAACATGGTCATATCACATTTGAAAACACCTGAAAATAGATGCTGCAGGTGTTCTAACCATTCCATTATACATTCTTACTAGCCGTGACAAGATGAATTAGTATAGAATAAACAAGTGAATTCCAAAACTCCCAAGATAGAAAGTTACTATTTATTCAATCAATAAGACATATACACAAACATGTCTAAGAAAAACAAATATATAGATATGTGTGTACACAATAGTCCATGTACATGTGCAAAAGCAACCACCCCCCATGCAGAGAAAAAGAGAGAAATAGCTTCTAAGCTTAACCACATTTTGTAACTTAAGAGAGGGCAAAGGTACAGTGGAAACACTAGCTGGATCATTAAATGGTGAGTGGAGTGAGCACAGATCAACATTTATAGCCTAATGCAACACATATCCACCTGAATCATCTCCTATATGAAAGATAGAACTACCTTAAAAGGAAGATGCTAATAAACACTTCAACTAACATCCTACACATAATATTTTACATTTCAAATAATTCAATGCAAATGAATTTCAAATAAAATTCTGACACCAGAACATACATTTCTCTCACATTGCCAAAGGGAAATGGCAAGTTTATTGTTTTTCTAGGGAAAGAAAAGAAGGAATATGCCATTACATGTTTCATTTGAATAATGCATAAGGCTGTCTCATTAAAAGAGTGGAGGGACACTCTGATATATCTAAGGGTACTTGCAAATTGGAAGCAATGGTTTTCAAATTTGTTTTGCTGAGACTACTTTGAATTGCAAGGCTGCTTCAGCAGAACCATATTTTAGCACGGGTAGTGGTCTTAACACCAGTTTTAAATTTTTAAGAAAATTCTACCAAACACTAATGCTAGCTACTTAAAAAACACACAATAAAAGAACCTAAAAAGACTAGAATACCCGTGATAAACCGCTATTTACAGAACCATATGTATTAGTCTCTGCATTACCTAGCCACGCATCCCCACATTAATCAGTGACCAAGACTTATTATAATCTGATAATATTAATCCCAACTGCGATTGCTAATAAGGCACTCCAATATATATATAGCGACCAAGACTTACTATAATCTGATAATATTAATCCCAACTGCAATTGCTAATAACACACTCCAATATATATGTATGCATGCATGCATGCATGTATGTGTGCATGCATGTGTCCTACTCTTGTTAGCATGCAATGTGTCAATAATTCATGAAGACTCTTGATTGATCCTAAATAGTATTCATTCTTGTTTTATGCAATCTGCAATGGAATACGAAGGTTATTGAGTTTGTAGCATTTTTTAAAACATCTCTTGACAATTAAAGTAACTGAAATGCACAACATAGAATACAATGACATTGGAGGATAAAAACACTAGAAAAACACAGAACATGTCTATAGTATTATGCTGGCGTTTTTGGCAATCTAATAACCACGTGACAAATATATGCGGTTTAGTCCACCAGAACCCTGTGGCCAGCTGGCCTCAGAGACACGATACATGGAAACCTAGAAGTATCCCATGCACGTGTTGCAACGACATGAGTCAAGTTCTACACACAAGCAATGAAAGGGCTTTTCCAGCTGGTTCACAAGTTTGGAAAACTGTTTTCCCTTTTCTAATAAGGGGTCCAATGGATCCTATGTTGCCGCAATAGTTTACGTGTCTACTTAAACAATCTACCTGTTTAAGCATGCTTCTTTAGTTCATTAAATGGAAGTGAACTGTTACTACTTCTGTATAGCACAACAGCATCTAAAACAGACAAATCAAATAGCATCTAACAGCAACGTCAAGTATAGCATAAACCCTAACTAGAAATGCAAGTGACTTAGCTAATTACTTCAATTCAATAGCTAGCACCTATCACTTCGAATACAGAATAAACACTAACAATACAAATAACTTCACCACAACGACAGGAAAAACATTATAATGACTCACCTGAAAATCTCATCCCCATCAAGCATGAAGACAACAGGGCGACCCTGATTCACTCCCAAGCCCTCAGCTTCAGCCTCCTCCTCAACAACAACAATCTTCCCGAGCCTCCCTCTCCCCGCAACACCCCACAAAACCCCAACTTCCCTCCATTTCCCACATCCATTCTTCTCCAGATCCATCACAACAGCATCCTTGTAATACTCATCTACCGGAAAAATCCCCGAAATCGTCCTCGACTCTCCATACCCTCCCACTACCCAAAACTTCTTTTCCTCCCGATTCCCACTCAAAAACCCCGCACACCCTGCCCTGTATCTCGGCAACCCATCTATTGCCACCCACTCATCTTTCCCAACATCATACCTCTCCACCGAACTTGTCCTACTCCCCGCCGCATCAAAACGCGTATGCCTCGACCCTCCTCCAGCCACAATTATTTGGCCCAAATCAGGAACCGCCACACAAGCAAAAGAACCACGCGGGGAAATCATCGGACACAGTTTCTCCCACAGGAAATCAACAAAATTAAACCGAAAAACAGACGATGTTGTCGTAGGACGGTCGATGGGGTAAGACCGGGTGTCGAAGAGGGACCCACCGAGGACGTAGATTAGGGCACATCGAAACCGAAGTGAAATTACTGAGTCCGTAAACGTGAGGGTTACACGGCATGGGTGGGAGTGGACGCCAAGCGAGGTTTTGCGGATCGAATAGGTAAGGCAAAGAGATGAATGGATCCTGCGCGAAGATTATTAAGAGGTGGTTGGAGTGGCGGAGATGGTGGCGGAGTAAAAATAGGGTCCTGGTTGAGGAGAGAAAGATGTGCCATGATTTGCAAGTAGGTTTGATGCGTGAATGTTGCGAGTACGGTATCATTGACAGGATTTGTGAAGCGATGTCGTCTGGAATACCTGGGATTAGGGTCTGGGTTTCATTAATTTGAAGCTGTGATGACGATGAAGCAGATGGAGCCATTTTCTTTTCTTTTCAAATATTATAAAAATAAATAAATAAATAAATAAAGCTCTATTTTCAGGATCTGGAGATGATAAAGCTGAGGAGTGGCTTAGAAATCCGCATGGAGGAAGAAGGCGGTGGTGGAGTGGTTATGGCTGCCGCCTGCTAGCACGAGTGGCGGCAGTTTATAAGCATGTTGTTGTTGATCAAGGAGCTTTACTTTATGGCAATGGAAACTTCTGTAGGAAAGTGCAGCGGTGATTGCCTTTTCTGGATATGACCCTTCTTGTTTTTTGACACGTGGAATGCGGGTTGGTTTTTGGTGCTAACTGTGGAGAGGAGATATGATTATATGTGTTTGGATTTGGTTTGTGTTTTTTCCTTCTTCTAGATTTGTTTTATTAGGAAAAATATTAAATTATTTTTTAATATTCTTTTATAATTTTAAACATTTTATATTAAAATATATATTATTATTCATCACAATACTAAATAACATAAATATTAAGTGTATCTAGTCACTTTAGTTGTTTTATATTTAAAAAAATATTAAATTGATATTTTTATATGTTTTTGTATTACTTTTAATATATTGATATTAAAAATAAAAAATAAAAAAATTATCTTGAAATATTTTTAATTTAATAATATTGGCACATATGTTTTTATAAATACATTTTAAAAAATAAATAAAATAAATATATATTGTATAGCCAATGCAAGAATTCATCCCTATGTATTTTGTTTTTTAAAAAATATTTTAATAATTTTATAATAATTAGTCACTTACCCTAACATTTTATAAGATTTTCATGATTAAAAAGAAAATACACGATCCATTACTTGTTGTAATTTTTTGAATAATCTCTCTATCATGATCCCTAATAGCACACATTAATTTAAATAATCTGAATGATTTAAAATACAGACTGCGATATTAAATTATGAAATAGGATCTTATTCAACTATTGAAATAAATCAATTAATTATATAAATGAAACCTTTCAATTATATCCATTAACAGATCCCCTCGTGCCATACGCTAGAAATACCCATAAATATATTTAAAATAGTTTTGTTTTTTAATTGCCGAAATATTTGAATCTTAGAACTCAGGATTGCTTAATATTCTTCACAGCAGAGCTATAATTAGAGATCCAAAGTGAAGCCTAGCTCATGTTAGTGGTTTTGCCAGCAAGGTTTCCACGTGGGCCAATGACGTGACAATCTAAGTTGCTCAACTCTGGACATTAGCCTGGTAGGTGTATCCATGCCCTCGGCCCAGGCGGAACCTTAGAATAAATAAAAGTGAGAGGTGACGTGCTGTAATTAAATCAAAGCCCAAGTTAATTTATAATCGCTGATTAAAAAATCCATCATCTTTTTTCAAGAAACATTTTTATCAAAACGACGTAACTTTTGGTATTTTGAGGTTAATTTATCGGACTTATAACTCGGGTCTGATCCCGAGTCGGTTTAACTACTATGTCCCCAACCAGGTTCAAGAAAACAGTAAGGAAATCCAGTAAAATTTCAGTCTGCAAAAACTCGAACCCTCTCTCTGGCTTGGATTACACACACTGGCTCCTGATGGGTTGGGCTGAGGAATGATCTTTTGTTTATGAAGGACAAATTTTGCTACGTCAAGTTTTCTTTTTTTAAATTGTATTTCAAAAATGTTAGAAATTATATATATATATATATATATTTAAATTAATTTTTGTGTGTGCTTTCAAGTTATTTTAATATATTAATATTAAAAAAAATTATAAAAAATAAAAAAAATATTTCAATATATTTTAAATAAAAAATAATTTTCAAACAAGATTTTAGTAATTAATTTATGATGCTATGAATTTAACTGTTGTTGGGAACGACAGCAGATGTGGAAAGTGGTTCTCATGTTGGTTGAATCAACTTGGATAAATAGAGTTGTTATTATATTATATTTAAGTGTATCTAGTTAATTTTTAAAATATTTTTATTTAAAAATATATTAAAATAATATTTTTTATTTTTTAAAATTATTTTTGATATCAGTACATTAAAATTATATAAAAATTAAAAAATATTAATTAAAAATTAAAAATTAAAAAATTTTAAAAATTATTTTAAAATACAAAAATAAACCAGCATAGTGATCAGTAATCTTCTTCATTTTGTGCCGACATATCTAAACAATATTGTTGTAGCTCCTTCTGATAGAGTTGATGACATGATCATGCTGTTTTTACGGAATTTATTTAAAATTATGATAATAGTTAGGGTTTAAAGTATTTTTAGTTTAAAAATATATTAAAAAAATATATTTTTTATTTGTTATAAAATTATTTTTAATATATAAATCAATTTAAAAATATAAAAATTTAATTTTTAATAAAAAAATTAAAATTTTAAAAAACACGCTGCCAGTATAGGTGTGAGCCATTATAATATTTTGACTTAACCGCAGGCTTGCAGTGGAAACATTCTTGTTGCTGTCAATCCATTTCAATGGTGGAAAAATGGTGGAGAAGAATTTATACTGAAAATAATACTTGGTAGAGCTGCAGCTCGATGCTAGTACAAAGTTTTTTTTTTTATTTTTATTTATTTATATATGATACAAGTCATAAAAAAGAAAATAAAACTCTATTTAAGGATATTGAGAAATAACTCTAGATTGAGAAACCTAGAGACACGTACGGTAGTTTCAAAGTCTAGGAAAAACAAAAGATAAACTCTTTTGACCGATACTAATTATTGTAAAAAAAATACAAATTACTATTTAATACTTTCTCTTAATTTTTTAATTTTAAGAATTTCTTGAACTGTTCAAACTTTATAAATATCAATTTTAATAGTGAATTTTTTTATATTTATATTCAACTGAAATTTCAACAAAAAATTTTTATACTCACAAAGATCAACCATAAAAAAAAAAAAATGATATATACTCTTAAGCTTTTCTTAACATAAAATGATGGCTCGTATTCACATCTTTTGGAACTATGTTGATGAAAATATGATTTAATCTTGTTACTCCATGTTTTTGGTGCTTGTTTGGACATGTAAAAAGCCTTATGAAATCGACAAACCTTATTAGTTTGTTTTTTTATCATTTCATCACATAACCTAAAGGTTACTTTGTAAAAACCTTTTTCTTCAATTCTTTAATGAGAAAAACTAATTTAATGTAAAATTGAAAAACCTATAATTATAATTGAGCTATCAAAACAGAAACAATTTTGATAGTTTATATTCGAGCAACAAGATTTATATAAAATATATTTTAGGTTGTGGTGAGTAGTTTTTAATAACAAATCTTATCTTATATTTTTGTATGATTCTATCTTTGTTATATTTAGTTTGTAAATATATTTTAATCCAACTGCTTTCTTTTCTTTTAGATGTATATTAACTTTGAGTTTGGTTCTTCATTTATAGTTTTTCTCCATGCTTCTTTTTTTATAGTCTTTTTCAAAACATTGTGTTTCACAAGTAAAAAAAGCAATATTATATGAATTATAAATATCACTTAATGGCCAATACATTTTAAGAGGTAAGTCTAGATTTAAATTATCATGGTGAGAATACATTATCGATGAGCTACTTTTAATTTAAAAAGTTGAGTTGGTCTCTATTTTGAGAAGTTATTTTAGAAACACCAAGCTAACTTGAAGCTTCAAGAAATTCAAATGTTGCAAGTACTTAATCGGTATTTTATTCTCATTTCCATATTTGATAAAAAAAAAAATAACATCACTTGAAAGTAATAGTTGATTTTTTTAGGATTGAAAAGTCAAAGGACTTGTCATTGTAACTAATAAAAAAATGTGTTTCCCCCTTTTCTTCATAATCTTGTCCGAAAAAAGGTTACAGGCAATGTAGCTAAAAACTTTTAGCTAGCTAACTTCTGGTTTATGGTTGTATTAAGCTTCAAATGAAATTCAATTTTGAGCTACTTTTATTGAAGAACAATTGAGGAAATAGGCTTTCGTATTGATAGTTTTAGCCTAAAATTTATTAGTAAAGCCTTCACCTTTAAGAATACTTTATGCCATCTCCTCTATGGTGTGATTTTTTTTATATATACCATGCCATTTGCTAAAGAGTATGTCTAATTATGAGCTGCCTCTGAATTTGAATTTTTTTATTTTTATAAATTTTTATAAATTTGATTTATTTTTAATGATGATGAATCTTAATTCAAAACTCCAATTTAAAATGAAATGTCAAATCAAAGAATTCATGTCATACTATAACTAGATATTAAATTCCACCCGTAACACTAATAATTAGAAGGCCAATTTTCAGTGATATAAAATTAAATATTATCATTTTTTTTAATTTTACTATTACTCCCCATTAATCCAGCAAAAATAGATAAAATCATTTTCAATAACTTTCTATCAGCTAAGACTCCACTACTATAACACTTGCTCTTTAAAAGTGATTACAAAATCAAATATCAAAAAACCATATTTCTTAAACATTTTTTAATAATTTTAATATTCTTAATAATCTTAATATGCATGTAAAGACTTAATTAAAAGATAAAGATAGAAAGCATATATTTTAAATTGATAAAAGAAAAAAAATATTTTAGTCTTGGATTATTAAATCTCCTTTTTGATCTATTATTTCACTTTTTTTTATTGATGTAGGTTTTGATTACATGACAAACTATTAGTTAATATTTTAAAATATAATTTATATTATTTTTTAATATATATTTTTAAGTGAAAATTACTTGAAACTAAAATTTATATTATTTTTTAAAAATTTTATTAAATAAATAAAAATAATAAAATTTAAATTTATATCCATTTATTCATTAAAATTCTAATACAATAAAAGAGAACCATGAAGCTTAAGTTGAGATGGTTTATATAATTCTCCAAGAGCAAGTATCATCCACTCGATCTCCCCTCGATTTAGCAAAAAAGAACATCACTTCACACTGAGTTTTCTATTTACATATGTTCAACTATTATCCAAATATAGCAGCAGACATCTGCAGGTGAGTACACTTTCATTGATGGGCTTTTCAGTTTCTGGCTTATAATTACTTCGACAGCTTCAATATGAAACAACAGCATTTCTCACTTCATTGAGCTTTCTCTCACCTTCTGAGCTACATAAGTAAATGTTCTTGTTGTTTGGTCTTTTGAGGTTGTATTGAAACAGAAGGCATACATCTAGCCATGGTCAAGAAATATCCGCAGGGAAGCAGCACAGTTAAAGACAAATGGGAGAAGAACAACGCGATCTTTCAGGGAGAGCATTCAAGCGTTTTTTCGTGGGCTCAAAGAAACTACTCATGCAACTTTTGCAAGAGACAGTTCATCTCTGCTCAAGCACTTGGGGGCCATATGAACGTTCACAGGAGAGATAGAGCCAAGCTGAGACAGCTACCTTCTTGGTTTTTTAAATGTCCAAAGTACCCTACTAGTAATCCTAACCCCGATCATTTACTGTCTTCGTCGTCTAAGTTCTTGCCGTACCCGGATGATCACACTCATGATCATTCTCCATACCTCAGCTCTTTCTCTTCACCTTGTTGCGGAGAAAAGAAATCCATAGTCGAAAGTAATGAAAGTAAAGAATTAACAAAGATGAAGAGCAATGCAGGAGCCGTGTTCGGGGTTGGAGAATTGAAGAAGAATTTCGCGCAAGAATGTGATCAACTTGAAGTTTCGAGGAGAAGTGAGACTATTAACTTGGACATGGAAATGGGGTGCGAAGACCCGAAGGAGGTTTTGGATTTGGAGCTTCGACTTGGCCTTCTAGTATAAAATTAAGTATCAATGTTTACTCTAAGTTCACACTATCTAGTAGCTAGCTAGATCTTTGGCTTATTTCTAGCCGGTCTCTTGCATCTCCTTATCATCTGTCGTGATTTGTATGAAATATTCTCAGACGCAGGCTAATTTGAAGGGAGACGGTCTTTTGCGAGGATTTCTTACACCATACCTGACAGATACTCTAGCTGAGAACCCTTTTTGGTCTTGTCTGTTGTCAGTTATGATCATTGTCGTCAATGTAATCTACCATGCATTAATGCTGTTTAGGTATGGCTTTAATTATATTCAGCTTAGAAATCAATTGTCTGTTTTTAATCCTAAACTTCATGATTAGTTTAGGGTGGCCTTGTCCTTGCTGATTAGGTTAACTGTAACATAGTTGAAGATGAAGTTGTTGAGATGCATCTCTCATTGTTCACATATAATTCGTAATTAAGGAAGATGAGGAGGATTTTAATTAGGTGAATGTTTGCCTTAATCAATAATTAACACAAAACTATTTACTTCTATTTTTATTTTATTTTCCTCCCTGCAAATTCTCATTTATTCCCTTCAATTTCTGCGTGGATATCCACTCAAAACTCTATAGAAAATACTTTGGGTTGGCAATGTAGATTGCCGAAGTAGGTGAGCCTCTCACAATCCATTCACTAATTTGGTCGAAATTTGGTGCCCATAGACTAATTAATGACCTCGTTAGTTAAAGATTAATTCATGATGAGCACATCTTATTGAATTAAACCTCTTAATTAAGTTTCCTTTGCATTAACACTCGGGCTGTCCGATCCATTGCCTTTGTCAAATGATTCAAAGAGTTACATTACCAACATCTGACCCTTCGCATGTTCCTGCCATTGTCTGTGCCACATGACCTTTCCTTGACAAGAAACACACAGTTTGTTCTGTGTATACCTAAAGAAAATGACTTAATTCCACCAATCTCTTTGTAAATAGTAAACTGATGAGACTGAATGAAAAGGAAGCAGAGATCATTAAATTCAAAGGATGAAAAGATTTCAACTTTGAAGTGGCAGTACAGAACAGGAGAGGTAAGAAAAATGGACATGGTAGTGTAGAATAGAGCCTGCCAAAGTGCACGTTTTAGTGAAAGAAAATAGTGAATGGGATCAAGGAAGTTAAGCTGCCGTCATGATCCTCGGGGATTCATGCTTTCTCCACAATTCTTCATCCGCCAAAAGTCTTGTTATTCAACCTGTCTTTCTTTGTTCAAAAAAGAAGAAAAAAGAAACTTTGCCTTGTATGATTATATCTTATGGTACCGATGATTAATTCTAATTAAGGGAGTAAGTTATAAATTAATCTCTTTAATTCTGAAAAATAAATTAGATGGTTCCTGTAATTTTAAAAATTTATTAATTAATTATTCATTTGATAAAGTTTTAATCATATTTAATTTCATATTACTTTGTTCCGAAAATTATCTTCTTTTCTTATCACTATTTTCCTATCATTTACTTCTTCCTTTTTTTTCTTCTTAAAATATAAAAATTAAAAAGAAAAAAAAACATGATGTACAAGAAAGGGATTGATTAATTAGTTTTTGAAACTAGAGGAATTCCATACTTTGTTATGAACAATGACAGGGATTAATCTATTCTATACTCAAATTTAATTAAAACTTGTCCGGATCAAGTCTAAGATATCAATGAGGCTTTCTAGAGTTGTAACTAGATGATTGACATGCATTATACCACAGACTAAATTAATTTTTTTAACATGTAAAAAAATATTTAATTATTATTAATATTTTTTTTAGCAATCAAAAATTAATTATATAAAAATTGACCTAATGTGACATGATTAAACAGTTTAATGGGTTCAAAGATAGTTCAAATAATTAATAAAAATATAGTTTGATTCATAGAAATTTAAGATAGCATTTTAAAAAAAATAGTATTGAAACAATAATTTATTGAATTGATTTAAGTTAATCCAGGTTAATTTGTTAAATTCTTGATCTAGATAATGAGACTATAATAACTTTATATGAAACAAATCAAAACAAATTATAAAACTTATTTTTAATCAATTTAATATTAAAGAATAAAATATAAAAATATTAATTAAAAAAACTTCACTTGAGTTATCCTCTCAAATCTGTTATCCAAGTTATGAGATTGGACTAATTTTGTAAAAAATAGGTGAATAATAACTTAAGTTAACTCCAGTTAACATGTCAGATTTACAACCAAAATCAATATAACAAAATCTTACAAGGTAAATTGTAAAAAAATAAAAATAATAATTAAAAAAATAAAAACTAAATTTAAAAGATAAAAAAACTTTTAAAACTTATGATACATATTATAAAGCTAAAACACACAACATGAGACAAACATGAAAGAATAACAATGTAAAATTCTCAATTCTCTCATAATGACCAATGTATCTATGAAAAAGATTTTCCAACCCTAGGACCTAGCTTAATGAAATTTATCTCAAAAGATAAATTAGTAGTTTCACCTTACAAATTATACAGTAAAACAATGATTTCTTCTAGCTTTACTTAATACTATTAAAAAAATAAAAATCAAAATATATTTGAGTGTTTATTTTTTGTATTTCAAAAATATTTTTGAAGAAATTTGAATTTTTTTATTTTTAATTTTTTTTATATTTTAAAATTATTTTTATATGTTGATGCTAAATATAAATTTAAAAAAAAATATCTTATTATTGTTTTAAAAAAAATATTTTAAAAAATAATCTCAGCCGAAACCCGAAACTCACTCCTCGTAGTTCTGCTGCTAATTTCCAGACAAGAAAAGATGGGCAAGGTCCATTCATAGTCTTATTTAGAATGGCCCAAGATACCAAATCAGCTAGGCCTTGGCCCCACTAGTTTTTCCACTCCACTCTTCATCTTCTACCTTTCTTCTTTGCAGCTTCACTTCCGTCTTCAAAATGTAATGTTGATCTAATGACTTGCATCAAAAATTAGTAAGATGAGTTTTTTTAATGGTGTTCCGTCCTTGACCATTATGATTCAAGCTTCCTATAAGAAGTAAGATATTCATAAATTCCCATCACAAATGATTTAATTTCAAAAATAAATTTAATCCAAGAGTGTGTTGTTGGGTAATGTGGAGTATAATAATTTAAAATTTAAAATATATATTTTATTTTTTTTATTCTTGATATCAGCACATTAAATCTAACCAAAAAACACTTTAACAAATATTAATTTAACATATTTTTATATAAAAATTAATCTAAAAAGTAAAACCGATCGAACACAACGATAAACCTGATATTATCCAATTACATTATTTAACTGTAAAATATAAAATAGTAAGTTCAATGACCTTGTCTATTTTACATATTTGCATGATGGAGAAGGACGGCTTTCTTCAATATTAAAAGATTACTGCTCCCCTTTGAACAATTGAAGTTTACTTTAATTTAGATTCCAGAAAAGCTGTCTGTTTAGAAAAATTGAAAATGGTTTTACAATTCAAGATGATTGACCAGAGGCCCATTCTTCAATCTGATTGACCGTCTGGATTTGCATCTACGAGTTTGACCCTGTGGGGCGGCACGTAGATTACTGTCCAAGCTCCTGTTTCCATTAATTTCAATTCAAGAAAGATGAATGCTTTGATTTTCCTTTCTTGCTTTTCTACGCGCAAAGCATTCCATGTCACTATGTGTATCTACAGGCTCTCGATCTCATCCAGTTCTTCAGGTTGGATGATGTTTTTAATTAAAATTTGATTTTTTTTAAATTTTAAATTAATTTTATTTGTGTTTTTATATCATTTTCATGTGTTAAAATTACAAATAAAGTTTAAAAACTAAAAAATATATTATTCTAATATATTTCCAATAAAACAATATTTTGGAAATCAACATTTACTGCATTTCCAAAAAAAAAAACTATATTTATTAATAGTTGAATTGGGGTGAAATTTTAATTACTTAATTATAATTTTTATTGGGAGATTCTGTATACTTTGTTTCTCTTTCTTAAACCGGCTGAGATTGGAAAAACTTTTAAATTAGATTTAGAAGATGTTATTTTTGAATTTTGAATTATTTTTTAGTTATTTTCTTAAGTAGATCTAAGAGTTTTATTTGAATTTTGCCATATAGAGTGGTTGGCTTGCTATTGTCAATATTGAATATGTATTCTCACGAGTTTTGAAAAGAAAAAAAAAATAGCTCCTCCCATCTACAAATTCCGACCAAACTCGTGTAATTTCCAAATAAAAATGTCAGATTTTATGTGCTTGGATCTTGTCTTGAAATTAACGAGTTGAGGAGAAAGGGAATAAAAGGCTGCCTTCTAAAGTTTTTTTTTTTTCATTTTAATGATAGAATAAAAACGATAAATTAAAGCATTAATTAATTTGAATTCTCAGCATCACACTTTGTCTCACAAGCAACATTCGCAAAGTTCCAAAATTCTTATTCTCATGGTTACATCTTCCAATGGATGGAACTAAAAAAGACGGGTGATTTGGTAGAGAAATAGTAGTTGTGGCAGCACTCACGTAGTTGTCGTCCATGATACAGTCCATGTCTTTACTGCCCAAACTCTTCCTCTTGCATTTTTCTTGGCATAGACTATGGACTTAGTCAAGTTCAATGCCCTAATCAACAGCAACCTCATTTCTCGTACCAATACCATAACCAGCTTTAAGTGTTATGTCTGTTTCTGGCCTTTTGAACCACCATTTTCCTTTTTGACGTCGCCCATACATCAGGCAAAGGAAAATCAAACGTTCGATTGGATCCTTTTTCGAGAGAAGATTACAAATCCCATCTTGCTCCTTGCCAATTTAAAAGGAGACTTTGAGTGGGATGTTTTGTCCATCTAGTCATTGAAATGACATGTTGTTCTTAGTTTTTTAGGTGCCAATGCCATTTTCCTCACTGGTGGCCAAAAGGGGCGCCTCGCATGCTAATTAATCCCTTAGAAAAATCAATCATTTCATATACAAGTTGATGTAGAAGTGTTTTTCAAGTATATACCTGATAATTCCCTTTCTACCACCTGTGAAATTCATATTATCAAGACTGGTGTATGATGCTATTTATTTAACGATCAGGCGGTATACGTCCCACCAATCTCAGTGCTGCCATTTTCCAAGCAAACTACAATATTTACCTGTAGATTTAAAATAATAAGAAGAAAAAGTTAAAGAAAACGTTTCGGCCTGCATATGTTATCAACTCCAAGTAAAAGCCAAGACTTTTTGGAGCATTCTTCATGCACAAGTAATTAATTCATATTGTATACATAATACACCCATGATTCATTATAGCTGTGGCATAATTTCATGGTAAGCACCGCCGTGGCTGCCAATTATCCTTTTAAAATTGGTCTGTTCTAATAGTTTATTTGGTAATATGGTTCTAATTATTTTTTAAAATATTTTTTATTTAAAAATATTAAAATAATATTTTTTTTATTTTTTAAAAAATTATTTTTAATACTAGCATATTAAAATGATTTAAAAATATTAATTTTAAAAAATATAAAAAATTAATTTTTTTTAAAATACTTATAAAATACAAAATGTAAAGGGCAGCTGATGATTACCAAACTTCAATTCTATGAAATTTATGATTTTGAATAGTTCACCTGGGGTTATCATATTGATGTGATGTTGACTGTGTGGTGACATAAAGGTGATGTGTTTTCCATTAGTTATGGGCCTATGGTCGATGCTTAAAGACAAAGTGTAAACTACAAAAGTACACTGTTCTTGTTCATCATATATTCTTCTAGGAAGTTTCCTACATCTTTCCTCTGCAATATGTGAAATGCAAGTTCAGTCGTGTAGCATAGGCTGGGTTCAAAGACTACATCTTGTTCTGGCAAAAAGAAAACCTTTTGCTTGTGTTATACTTGCCCAACGACTATTTTGAGACCAGGCAATGTAAATAATGGTTGACTTGACCACCGTGAAAAAACATCATCAGTATGGCGCCTGAAATCTCAGAGAATATGTTTCGCCCTTTAGTCAAATCAATCAATGCGGAAACTGGCTTGCTTTCACGAGCTACCAGGCACCACAAAGCTCCTTCAATCTCGCTCTTTAGCGCTAATTAATTATAAAAGTTGAAATGATATCATCTTAAGATTTTTATTTTAAATTTTTAAGAGTTAATTAAATCAATTCCATGCTCTGTTCAAGGACCGGATTAGCTCCAATCAAGTCTCGTAGCTATATATGTAACTAGCTAGTTGAATATATATTTCTTTGGCAAGATCAAGTATAATGCAAGAAATTAACTGAAGTGACTATCCAAAAGAACTTAATAATTGGTGATGTAGTCACCTCGATGGACTTCTAACTTTTTGCATGTATGTTTATGCTCTCGATCGATAAACAGATATCGTTTTGATTTATTCGAGAAATCAAATGTTCTCTCCTTTGATCGGTACGTAACATATTAGATGTGACAAATTGCCTTTGATGGTCGGCAGGCCCCGGAAGAAATTTGTGCCCCAATGTGAATAGATTAACAAGTGTTGGAAAAGCATATAGATTTGCAAATATATGTGTATATAATATGCTACGCTACGCTATGCTATGTGTGCAGAAATGACAAAATTATGGCCGCGTTAACAAAGCCAACATAGATGAAAGCTACAAAAGCTGTAATGAGGGGACAGCTCAGGGAGAGTCATAGTTAAAAAAATAACTGTGCCTGTAAAAGATGGATCCACTAGCTCTAGCTGCAGCCGGCTAACAGAAACGATCTCCTAGCAAAAATCTAAGACTTTTCTCTCTCAAAATACCTTCACTAGAATTCATCACTTAGGCAATGCCTATGTCCTTTATTTGTCCCTTGTCTCCCACCCCCCTAAACCTTTTCCTCTCTATAATATATCATCATCTACCCTTCGTCTTCCTTGCTCACTAAGCGTTCCCACTATTTCTAGAGAAATTTTTAGAATTTCTATATCATGGAATCGTCAAACCAACATGATGAAGACTCGAAGAGCTCAAGCGACGAAGAAATTACCGATCGATCCTATCAAGATACAGGCACCGGCCGGTCCTATGAGTGTGTTTTTTGCAAGAGAGGCTTTACTACTGCTCAGGCTTTGGGAGGACATATGAATATTCATAGGAAAGATAGAGCCAAGTCAAGGCCTAGCTCAGTTCCTTCCTTTTCAAGCAAAGTCGATGAGGATTTTCCCAGTTTTCGAGGCTACCCTCCCCTTCAAAGTTACCCACCTCACTATCCTACAACTCACGAGGTACATACGAATTACCAAACATTTTTTCCGTTATCCTCGACATGGGGTGTGGGATCCCCATATGCACAACAACACAATGGTGATTTCTATGCACAAACTCCACAGCATTTGTATCCATTCGGAGAAGATATTAGGAGAGGGAGTCTAAGCCAGCAAATCGATCCATCCCATGTAGATGATAATACCAAAGAAAAAATAGAAGACGGCAGTGAAGCAGATGATGATTTGGATTTGGAGCTTAGACTTGGTCATGATCCATAATATTCTATCTAGGTATTTCAACTTAATTACTGTGTGTTTATTTTATTGTAAAGCTATGGATTTTTCAATGTTTCAAGCGAGTGCAAAGCATTTATGATGTTTAATTAGTTTGCTTTAGTAAGTACTAGATTTATGGAATGTATGTTTGTGGCAATTGATGTACCTAGAAAGACATTTGTAGAGCTAGGGAGAAGGAACGTTTTTCCTTCTCTGGTACCTCAAAGAAGGATGAGGGGGGGTACTGGCTCATTCTAAGATCATCAATTGCAGGTTACCACTGATGTTGAAGGAGGTTTTGTCTACCCTTCATTTAGTATCCAATAACCCTAGATTCATTTAGGGTTCTGTAAGATTTCTTTGCTTTAAATGTGTTATCAATTTAAGATGTAATATTTAAACAGTACTTAATAAACTTTCGCATTATTTCATGAAGCTTTATTCCTTATCATCCTACAATGAATTCCCATTAAATATTGCCAATATTCATGACAAGAGTTAACATAAATATAGCAAGTTAAAGTTGCTAGAAACCCTAATTGCTTCGTCAAAGGTGGAAGGAATACTGGAAATTAAGAAGGATAACCCCACCTTATATGAAGTGCTATCCTATTATCCTAGCTACTTTATTCATTGCCAGAGACTTACTAAGAAATGTTTTAGTTAAATTGTGAAGTTGCCGAAAATTAACTAATTCTAAATTATTACAAGTAGAACCCGGTTATCACAAAGATATTATGGTGCTAGCATTAATAGTAAGGTTTTCTGGAGAGCTTAAAGGTGCCTCTTCATATATATGCAAGGGCTAGATAGATTGCTTTATGATTGAGTAAGCTATGTATATGTGTGTGTAGAATTATTTCACCAATTAGAGAGATTGGACCAAGTAGGAAGCATGCTTGTGCATGAAGCCATGAACTAGAGCAGAAACTCCACAAGCATTTATTATTTTCTTATTAAAATGCTTACTATGGAAGTAAGCAATTTATTCCCAAAGGTTTCAGTCTTCCACCTTCTGAATCCATGGTTAAAGATGCCTACGCGTTAGTCTCATTAACCTTTGGAAATATTCTCACTGTAGTTATTACGTGCCAGTTTTACTGAAGCTCTCTGATTATCATCTGATTTAATTTGCTATATCTCTAGGTTGGTAAATATCTTGTTGTGTTTAAGTGCACTATTTTCCTTTGTTAAGGTGATTTTGTTGTATATATTGCCATTCCATTGCTGGCTTGGGTAAACTCTTTTAAATTATTAATAAAAATTCTGATCTCATTTACTCAGGAAAAAGAAAAGAAAAGGTATTTTGTTTTTTTTTTGAGATTTCGTCTTTGAATCTAATTATATATATGTGTGTGTGTGTGATAAATTGGATGAATAAGCAATCTATTACATCATGAACTCCATGAGCTTTTTATTCTAGCATCTTGTTTCTTCTCATAATTGGACTATTTATCTTCTTATCATGTTTTGTGTCTAATTTTGGAGTAATTAATGATAGTTTACAAATTACTAATTACAACAGCATAATAATGGATTATATACGCAAAAATTACAACAAAAAAAAGACGAAGAGGCATCAATTATTTATTATGCACCAAGACACACTTTGCTACGGATTGAAGCAATAAAAATATTGTTTTGTCCTTGCTTTAAAAACCCAAATAACAGTCTTAGGGGTATAAAGATATTTTTAATGAGATTTATTTGTTATTATATATTAATTAGGGTTAAATAAGTCCCTTTACATTTTACATAAACTGTTTAATAACTTTCATACCCTTAGTTAAAAAAATTAAAGTTGGGTATAAGGGCTTTTTAGTATTTTTAACCTTCAAATATTAAATTTCTAAAAAGATAAAACTAATAGTTAGGGTCAATTGGGTTTATTCAATGCAGTTTTTTTGTTATTACCGACTTAAGTGAGAGATAATTAGATCTTTAAACATATATGAAAATAATTAAAAAATAAAAATTTACTAGCGATTGTCAACTGGAAGACATCAATGTTATTTAGATGGTATGTAAAGCATTTTGAGGTATTCAAATGTCACTATTTGTAATAACATCCATCTTTGAGTTGTTGTTTATTTTAATTTTGATTATTATTATTTTAATTTTTATTTATTTTATTTTTAATATTTTTTAAAGGTTTTTTTCGATTTTGTCCCTAAACATTTTTTTTTTTATCCAATTAGATCATCATTCTATTAATTGATTTTTTAAATTCTTTTCTTATTTTTTTTGTTTTAATTTCATCTATGAACATTTTATTTAATTTAATCTTTTTATTCAATTTTGATCCTTATTTTTTTATTGCAATTTTTTATCCATTTTATAATTTATTTATTTATTTCTAATTTAGTTTCTAATTATTTTATTTGATTTTATACAAGGATTGGTCTCATGTCTCGAATAATTAATTTATAAGATTATCTTAACTTAATATCGGTCTTTTTATTTATTTATTTTTTAATTTTATCATTGAATATTAAACTTTAAGCTTTATTATTTGTTTTTTTTATAGAATTATTTCAATCTCATATCCCTAGTTATGGAATAATGGAGTTAATTTGGGTTTACTCAAGTTATTTTTTTTATCATTTTTTAAATTGATTTTTTTTTCAAATTTGATTTTTGATATTAGATTATTGGGCCTTAAACTTTGTTATTTTGTTCACTTTTCTTTCTCTAGGGTTATCCACGGTCATGGGTTGGTGAAGTTAACATGTATTGACTTGGGTTTTTTTTACATTTTTTTATGATTTCACTTCGGTCTTTTTTTATGTCCATTTTAAAAAATATGTTTTTTTATCTTGAACTCATGTCACGGGTTACAAGTTAGTTAACCTAAGTTGACTTGATTTTTTTTTAAATTTTTGTTAAAATTTTTCTTTAATTTTATTTTTTTACATTAGATTACTAGTCATTGAGATTTGTGATTTTTTTACTTTATTTTATGTGTGGCTATCATGGTTCACGTGTTCACTGAGCTAACCTAGGTTTACTTGGGTTTATTTTACTTTTTTTTAATTGATATAACTTCAATTTTTTTCTAGGTTTTTTTAAACAATTTAATTTTTTATCGTGATATCATGATGCAGATCATAGGATAGCCTAGTTAACCCAGATTGACCCAAGTTTTTTCTCTAGTGATTTTTTAATTTATTTTTTTTAATTTCATCCTTTGACATTAGAGTACTGTTTGTTGTTGCGGTAGGGTCATGCTTTTCAAGAAAATTAATTTTTTTTTACTTCAAATTAATTTTTTATCATTTTAATATGTTGATATCATAAATAAATTTTTAAAAATAAAAAAATATTATTTTGATATATTAAAAAAAAAACACTTTAAAAAACAAATCGCTACCACAATGTCAAACACTACCTAAGTAATTGGGGCTTGAGTTTTGTGATTCTTTCTACTTGTTTTTTTTTTATGAGGTTACTATAATCTTATATATTTTATTTTGCGTTTGTCAAGTTAACTCAAATTAACTTGAGTTATCATTATCTTAATATATTTTTTTACATTGTATTACCACCTATCTAGTATTCTCTAATTATTCATAGCTGGGGTGGAATTGCTAGACAAAATGATAAAAAAAAATCCTTTTATTGTCAAAAAAAAGAAAAGAAAAATGTATATTCTCTTTTTGGTATATATAATGCTTTTGCTTATAAAAAAAATAGTTATCATTTTATTTTTTTCCACTGACTTAAAAAAAAAACTGTTCATGATATCTGAATATATAAATTAGCATGCAATATAATTAAATTTTGGGACTGCAAGTGCATGCTTTAATTAAGAGTACTGTATTTATTTATAATATTGGCTACTTTTAATTGAAGGCTTGGGACTTGACTATCTAACATAATAAAAATGTAGACGGCAACGGCAACGGCAGTGATGTCAGAGAAGAAGACTAAATTTTCCGAGTAACGTGTGTGTGTGTACGTGTGTGTATACGTGTATATATATGTACACAGAAAAGTATAACAACGCTTGATTAAAGCGAACCAAAAAAAGATATAAAATACAAAGACAATCGAATATGTAAATCGTCATAGTTATTTAAAATAAATCATCAAGAACATCTAAAACTTAACTCCTGTCAACATGAGATATAATCAGATCTAAATCACAAAGTCACATGTTTCCTCACCTTATTCTGTAAAATTATTAAGCAAATGAATATTAGCCTCTTAACCTCACGCTAAAAAAAAAAAATATTAAAATAATAATTTCAGTCTCTTTTTTTTTTTCAAAAACATTTTAAAAAAATTAATTTTTTTATTTTAAATTAATATTTTTTAGTATTTTTAGATCATTTTAATATATTAATATAAAAATAATTTTAAAAAACTAAAAATATTATTTTAATATATTTCTAAAAAAATATTTTAAAAAATAAATATTCTCTGAAATAATCATAAGCCGTAACCACGCAGACATGGAGACTGTGTACGGCCATCAGCTTAGAAATTAGCATTTGTCATGCTTTGCTAGGCGGACGTTGCGGGTATCTACGACTCTTTCGGCTTCTCAAACTGCAGGCTACTGAATGTAAGACCAAGCTCGCCATATACTTCTAGCTCGTCATCTTGGACCATATCAATTTTTTTTTCTTTTTTTTTTTAGCTGTAAACTTCTAGAGGTGTATAAAAAATATTACAAGTATTATATATCAGAGATAAATTTCCACAACAACAATTGATCACCGAAATTAATGCTGCTGTTAACAAGTTGATTCCATCTCGATATATTATTTAAACTTTGGCTCCCTTAAAAAAATCTACTCGCTCAGCCCTTGCCATTGTCGATATTCGGGTTAATTCCTATATTATTTTCTCCATTTATTTTTTTATATTCCAGTTCTTTCTTCTTTTCAAAAAGCATTCCATTAATGCTAGTAATGTCAGCCGCTGGCCGCGGGCCGCTGGCCGCTGTACAGAGATATCAGATATGCCTTCAATAGACGGGGAAAGGAATAAAAAGAGTAGGTGATTAATTATGTCTTTCCTTGTTCCCATAAACGTAGTTATGCCTCAAGAACTGCAAGGTCAATCTCAGTTTGTTTTTTTTTTCGAGGGGGGCGATCCAAAATGATTAAATTTCGTAATTCTAAATTTAAAGGTCTCAAGCTGTGATATAAAAATAAAAATAATTAAAAAAAACAAATGGTCACATGGATTATTTTTGTCATAAACAAATTTATTAATTACAATTTATTAATAAAAATGTAATGACGAGAACAAGAGGTCTAGTGTAGCCAAGATGCTGATTAGGATTGCATTTAAAATAATATTTTATAAAAAATTAAAAAAAAATTATGTTTTTTTATTATTTTAATATAGTGATATTAAAAATAATTTTAATACACATTTTTAAAACAACCCTTACCACTTCTAAATACCCAAAAGTAAAGACCAGGGTTTGATTTCCAGATGGAGCATTTTATAATTTTTTTTTGACCGTTGTCTTTTGAGCAGCTTTTACGACATTGAAATATTGTATTGAATAAAAAACAAATGAAACGTCGTTTTAAATTTTCGACCACTGAAGACGTAAGATGATGACAATGATGTATAATGAAGAAGACTGGACTGACAAATAAATGCCTGTAAAATAGGCGTTGATCATGGCGTATTAGCTGGGAGGTATTGCTTGAAATCCGTCCACCTGGTTTTATAACGGAAGGAAAGACAAATCTTTTGTTTCTTTTATCTCCGGCATTGATATCTTTGTTGATTATGACATAGTCATGTATTTCAACAACACCACCATGGGACAAATACCAGACTCCAAATTACATACCTCATCGGTCCCCCTAGCTTTTAATTACATTTTAGAGGCGTGCAGCTGCCATGGCGTCCAGCTGCGGCTTCGTGAGTCGTGACTTTTGCCATTTTTGGCTTTAATGAAAGCTTAAAAAAGGTTGACAACAGGATATGGGAGAGGTTGGAAACGGAGCAATAAGATTTAAAAGCTGCTTTGAACATGCCAAGACATGTCCGCTGAACATAATTGGTTCGGTTAGTCAAACTGCCCGTACAGCACCACCACCGTGATTTTTATTTTTTAGTGTTTTATGATATTTTAATATGTTTATATTAAAAATAATTTTTTTAAAAAAATAAAATTATTTTAATATATTTCAAAACAAAATACATTTTAAAAAACAATCTCAATCTCTATCACAATATGTAACACCACCTCAAATAACTATTTGCGGTCAAGTGTTTTACCTCAGAAGATTAAGCAACAGGCTGATTTCATGCAACTGAAAACAAAAACAGGAGCAAAGACTTTACATCCATTCCATGAATTCAACACACGTTTAAGACATGAAACATCTTTACACAAAGCATGCCTGGGTGAGTCTATCACAAGCAGGAACATTGATTATAGTAAAAACGTTAAATGGGGTGATCCCGGTTCTAACATAAGGCCCACAGCTATACCAAATCCATCATAGGAATATTACCTAGTGAGATAGTATACAATTAGGAATAGGACCAGAAATGATGCCACGAGTGTAAACATTCTACGGCTTGATTTGGTTTCAAATACCTATGTAAAACAAACTAGCCATCAGTCGGCCATTACAAGATAGGTGTTCAGCAAGAAAACATGTATAAGAAAGATACCCAAAAGAGTAGAATCTGCAATTACTATGAGAAGTAAATGGAGGGGGTGGAAATCATCTAATTTACATACCATCTTAAAGCGATCCATGGTTCCTGACAGCACTCCCCTGGAAGAATCCATATCATTGCCCTAATGCAAACAGTATCACATTATTATAACAGCAAAAACAGAATAAAAAAAGAAAGCTCAGGCTGCGGTATGTATACCATTCTGTCTAACATAAGATTATGGTTGTCCACCTCTTCATTTATATCACCTGACAGCTGCATAATTAACATGCATTAAAATATGCTCGGATGTTTAAGAAATGTAGTTCATGGACAAATGAAATTATTCGAGTTCTACCAGCACAACAATAATTCCAGCTTAAATTTTAATTCCAGATACTGGATCAAGCTTTTAAAACCTAGCAATTTCAAATTTGAACTGAATAAAAAGCTCAACATATTGGTAGGGCATGCTAACATGTAATTTAGAGATCATAACACCATTCTTCCTAGAAAGCACAAGATGATTTTCAAGAAAGGCTAATTATGCTTGATATCAAAAAGCATTAAGATCTTATCTTTAGTAATATTACTCAAAATTACTGAATTCAGATTGCTGAGAAACCAGAGAACAAATTTAGGAAAATTCAGAGAAGCTTTGCAACTACATGGACTGGTGGGACAAGGCTCTCCCTTCTTTTCCCTCTCATGTTCTTAGGTCTCAACATTGAAAAAGCAGAGCATAAATTAGCCTAATAATAACATTGCCATACTCTCATCATTACTGCATTCAGATTCCTGAAAACCAGAAAAACGAGAATTCAGGAATATTCTGAGAAGCTTTGCAGCCAGACAGCGAGATAAAGCTTTCACTTGTTTCTCTCTCATGTGTTCCAGGTCTCAACATCCAGAAAGCAGCATAAATTAGCCAGATAACAATATTGCAATACTCCTATCAATTGACTAACAACCTACTTTACTAGCTGAGAAAACTCACTCTCTTCAGCAGAATGACTCTATCTTGCAATCCTTCCAAAGCTCTTTCATTATCTTGCTCATCAATCTCATGAGAGGAGTAAGAGGATGAGGCTCTGATGCCACCCTCCTCAATTCCATCAAAAAGAGCAGCTCTATTGTTTCGGATGTCCCTGTGCAGAAAAGGTTTCTAGTATGATGCTGAATGTCAAGGTAATACCACTATGGCATGAACACATTAGCCAAATAAATATGGGCAGCCTCCTCCAATAGTAGGAGTAACTCATGTAAACTAGGAGGGCAGTTGATAGATGAAGTTATGTTTCAGTCTCCACAATCAAGTTGCAAGTAAATTGTATCAGGCTTAACTAGTAACATGTGTGTTCAGCTGTACAGGAACCAAAAGAAATGCATAGCTTTTTCAAGAACAATGACTTGTATCACAAAGAAAAATCAAAAGGAGAAATTAATTATGGTAAGCAAAAGGGGGGAACAGATAATGACTAGAATTGCAGTGCATGTTTTATCAATTTTATTTTTTTTTTGTGTGTGATGGGGCACATAATGTAAAGTCCATTACAAAAATGATTTTATATCTGCATGTCCACATTTCAAAAATTCATTTTATGGAAAACCATCTCACACCGACATTTTCCATAGCATAAATTTCAACAGAGTTCCAGTAAGGTTTTTCATCAATAACAAAAACAAAGTCAATGCATAATCTAGAACTAAATCTTTTACGTATTAGACAACATTGAAGGCTTTTCTGTAACAGCACACTCAGCGGTGTTATGTGCAGGAATAAATTAGTTTTATAAAGTAAACCCTGAATGAAAGAAAGTGGCCAGTATCTAGATACCAATAATGAGGATAACCTTAGAAAGAGAGGGAGGGGTTCCTACAATTTATACTGCCAAGTGACCAGAGTTTGTGATGATAATAAAATACAACATTCATCTGAGTTTAAAGGATTTTCCTAACCCAGACTAATCCACTTAAAAAAAATAAAACACCACATTCTAGTTATCAAACAAACTAAAATACCAGTTCCATCTTCAAGAATTTACCAGAAATAATTTTACTGCTGGTTACAGCATCACACAACACCTGACTCCCAGGAAATTGACACTGTCCTTGTGCGGGATCAGATACTATGGTGAATATCCAGGATGCTATTTGTGGTGTTATTTGTCCTTGATCTAACAATAAAGACGGTATTTCATGGCAGCTAAGCTCTTCCAGTAGTGTGGAATCTTAATGGGACCACATCAGGGAGAAGCAAGCAAGAGTAGACTGGTATAAATTAGTATGGGGTAGTTTGCACATACCAAGGCATAGCTTCATAGCATGGCTAGCCTTGCTGAACAGGCTCGCCACCAAAACTAGACAGCTAAGAACAGGAAGGAGTATTTTGAATGTCCATGATATGGGTCATCAAGGTCCAGAAAACCGAGATCAGTTGTTTTCACTTGTAATACTATCAAAGAGGTATGGAGGAATATTTTACTGGTATGTGGTATTTGACAGGCCTGTTGGAGATTGGGTTATTGAACTGGACTGCACAAAGAGAAATCTGCAAAAAGAGGTTTTGCTGCTACTGTCCTACGGTTGGCTCAGTGCTCCTGTTTATGTAATTCAACAGGAGGCCAATAGGCGGATCCATGCGGAAAAAAGCTCAACTGATCATTCAATCAATTCATTACGAACTTACTAAAAGCGAGTAGTGAATTTCTAGAATTTTGTGAAGAATAGAATTGCTACGCTTCTTTTAGTTTTGCTCACGTATGCTTTTCATGTATATTATCATTGTCCTGTATTGCTTTGTAATGCGGCTCTCCCGTACATACATATACATATACATATGTGTATGTGTATGTATGTATATATGTGTGCGAGCGCGTGTATGTAAATTGATGAAGAAGCACCCACCAGTACTCCACAAAACAATTATCTCAACATAACCTGGAACCTCAAGCACTCATCCATCTCATTCAATCCCAGCTCCTCGTTTCTTATTTTACTACAATTATTTTTTTCTAGACAGCATTCGCAAACACAATTTGGCTAATAAATCGGTCTCTATTCTAAATAAATAATACATTTACTATGAATATAAGTATCAAATCAGATATCTAACAAAATTGCACCAAACATCGGAATCGGAATATAACTAACCTCCTCGAATTCATGGCTTCAAGATCACAGTACCTTCTCTGCTTCTCTTACAGCAACAATCTCACACAGCTTTTGAAGATGCTGCAACTCAAATATTCAAAAAATAAATAACGGCAATGAGTGAAAATATCAGATCTAAACAGATTAAAAGTCGAATTGCAGTTGAGTTCACGGAGTTGTAACAGATTGATCAAGAGTGAGTGAGATCGAGAGCGAGAGAGAGAGGACAGATCTGATAATGAACTAATAACATGGAAAATTAAGAGAGTGAAAGCAACACGAAACTTACCTTTGGGGTGAATTGGGAAGGAAGGAAAGAGAGGCGATGGAGATAGCTGGGAATTTTATTTACAGGGCAAAGGACAGAATACAGATGGATGGAGCGCTGTGAGCCACTGATGATGTCATCAATTGTGGTCGTTTAATCAGAAAATGGATAAATCCATTTGGGTTTTTTCTTTTACTTTAGCACTTAAAAAAAAAACATTATATAAAATATTTAGAAAATTAACATATTTTAAAGAGTTGCTAAGATATTTGACTCTCTTTCATTCTAAAAATACACTGGTACAACTTGTTAAAAAGAAAAATGAGAGGATGAAGAGAAAAAAATAAAAATAATTTTTTTTAAAGATACATCAAAATTTTAATGAGGATACAACAAATAATATTGAAAAGATATCAATAAAATAAATTCAATGATATCAAAAAAATTAATCATTATAACTAGATTGAGGCACACTAGCTATTTAAATGTGTCTAAATTCATTTATTTTCAAACGATTTGTGTGGTTTGCTCTGATCATCGTTTATGATTTTTTTTTTATATCGTTGAATTTGTTTTATCAAGAATTTTTTAAATATATAAATGATATAGTCACCAGAACTTTAGTATGTCTTTAAGATTTTTTTTTGTTTTTTCTTTCTCCTCTTGTAAATTGAAAGAAAGAGGAGAAGGTAAAAATAAAAATAAAAGAAATCGAGAGACACATTGAAACTCTGATGATAATAATAACAGCATCCTTAAAGAGATATTTATAAACAGAATCCAACAACATTATCAACTGTGACTGAAATAAATTAGACGAGTTGTTTGAAGGCGAATAAATCTTAGTAAACTTGAACGAATCATGTGACCTATTTTAATAATCATTTGTGTCTGTTTTTTATGTTGTTAAATTTATGTCGTTAATATCTTTTTAATGATATTAACGATATCATCATCAGAGTTTTGATGTATCTTCAAGTTTTTGTTTGTTCTTTCTTTCCTTGTTTTTCGCTCTTCAATTTTCCTATATTTTTTTTTGTAAATCATGTAAGTCTATTTTTAGAATTTGAGAAAGTCACATATAATACTTGCAACTTACAATATGTAATTTTCTAAATTGTGTTATTTTTTATAATATATTATTTTATTCACTTCTTTTAAAAAAGTGCTAAAGTACTCAAATCTATTTTATGTTTTTCTCTTTAAAGACAAAAATAACCATGTTAAGGGTGGTTTGGATTTGGCATGCAAATTGTTGTTTGTTTATGAGAAGTGTGTTTGTTTTTGTATTTAAAAAATTTATTAGAAAATTTTGAATTTTTTTTGTTTTAAATTATTTTTTTAATTATAGATCTTTTTGATATGTTGATGTCAAAAATAAATTTTTAAAAATAAAAAAATATTATTTTAATATATTTTCAAATAAAAAATATTTTAAAAATCAATTACTACCAAAATTTCAAATATTATTGAAGTCTCTTAATTTTTTAAGGACTTTGATCGGACTCAATAATTAAATTTAGTTATAATGTGTGAAAATGGGTTCAATCTTTTCAATATTTGGTATTATAATAGGTATTGTGGTTATATTTTAAAAAAATTAAAAATATTTTTAATTATAATTAAAAAAAATATTTAAAAACATATGTTTTAGTTAAAACTATTATAAGATAAATTTTTACATGTAAAATAAATAAATAAAAGAGAGTTATTTTAACTTTTACAAAACTAAGGTTTGAAATGCAATTATATATGGGGTTCATCACAAAGAGCATAAAATTATTTGATTAAAATAGTGTTTGTAATTGTAATAATAATTATTTTTTAAAGTGATTTTTCTATGAAAATATATTAAAATAATGTTTTTTATTTTATTTTCTACATCAACACATCAAAATAATTTAAAATAATTTAAAAATTTTAAAAGTATATTTTGAATATAAAAACAAACTCAACCTAACTACATGTATTTTTTTTCTATAATTAGATAACAAATAAAAACTATCATAATACCAAATTATTTTTATAGCTTTTATCACAAAACCTTTCATAAAACCGATATATATATCCGTCTAAAAACATTCTGGATACACCATTCTATAGAAAAATAAAATAAAAGGATAGCTAAGAAAGAAAATAGAGGGTTGAACCGGCAACTGCTCAATGTTGAAGAATATCAATGAAAATGACTTGTAATTAGTGCTGGATTATCACTAAAACTCTAAGTTAACTAGCTAGTTCTCCTCTAAATTCTTGAGGCACATCTAAAGTTCTTATGATTTCCCTTTTTAATTTTAAAATAAATTTATTTTATGACATTGCAGTTTTTTAAAAGAAATTATTTAATTTTTATTAATTTACAAGTAAACATTATTCCACCTAAATCTGCCCGGGGAACGGAGTGAATTGTCACTCAAATCCAAAGCTGGCTAATTCTCCCCCTCTTCTGTTTTTTGGATCAGGAGGCTAATTCTCCTCTTAATCATGTAGATGGACATAGTCTTTCACCTAAATTTTATTTGATTTTTTTCTAGTAAAAATATTTTCGAACTGGTATGGGTGTGAATTACGATTATTTTTTTTCTTTTTCAATAATCTTAAGGACACATCCATGGTATCATCCACGTGTAATAAAATTCAAATAATTTTAAAAATAATAATAACTTCTACGGGATGGTAGCCCTAAAATTATTTGAATTTTATTATGATTTTTTTAATAGATGCATCCGATTAGCTGTGAGTGTTTTTCTAGGCATGCAGTTGTAAGTCATCTAGGTTAATAAAAACTTAAACCATGTAAAAATTTAAAAGATATAATCGGTTTATTTGATAAATTTAAAAATAATTTAAATAATAAAAAATATATAAATATTTGGCTTAAAAAATTAAAATAATATATATTTTTAAAAAATATTAAGAAAAAAACATGTTGAATTAACTTGGTTCAGTCCGGATTAACATTTAAAATTTATAACCCTTGTTATGTAACTATGATAACTTTATAGAAAATAAATAAATAAAATATTAAAATTTAATTTTTAATCAATCAAATATTAAAGAATGAAGTTGAAAAAATTAATTAAAAATAAAAAAAAATCCGAGTCAACCCGGTTTAACCTTCTAAATCTGGATAATGAGACATGGATAATCCAATAAAAAATAAATCATAATAAATTATGAATTTTAATTTCTAATTAATCTAATATTAAATGATAAAATTAAAAAAATTAATTAAAAAAACAAAAAAAATTCTAAGTTTACTTGTCAAACTCTTGACTACTACCATAAAATTGAAATAATTTTATAAAATATAAATCAAAATAAATTATAAAATTTAATTTGCAATTAATCTAATTTTTTAAAAATTAATTGAAAAAATAAAAAAAAGTTAAGTAAATTAAATTAACTTGTAAAATTTATTATTTAAATAATAATATATATTTAAAAAAAATTAAAATAAATTATAAAACATGTAAAAATTAAAAAAAAATAGTAATACTGCATGAGGAAGGCACCGGTGATCTCCCTCTTCAATTAGGTTTTATTTTTGTATTTGACTCTTGCATTTTGCTTTAAACACAAACGCCATCTCATAAACAAACGGTCTCATTAGTGTCACTAATTACAAGGGCCCAAGCAACTATATATATATATATATATATATATATATATATATAAAACACCGTATTTTTACAAGCTTGCAAAAGAATTAGCAGTGGATTCTTGTAATTCTGCGTGGCTTTGTGGTGCCACTGCAACAAAGACAACTCCAGAACAGCCGCTTAGCACCACCGCTATCTCATGGGTTCCTTGAAAGCAACCATCCCAACAGATTCGCGGTTCAACTTGGAACAATTTCTTTTTGATCGGTTGCTTGACGAGAGCCAGCCCATACACGAGCGCTTTAGAGCTCTCTTCTCTCTCCGTAACCTCAAGGGCCCTGGACCCCGCAACGCCCTCATTCATGGTTCCTCTCTCTCCCTCTTGTTTTTTTTTTTTAATATTAATTTTACCTTCGTTTCGGATTTTGATGCTTAGTTAACCATTGAAAGGTGTCTTATGAGTCACTTGGTTGGGCTTTCTGGAAACAAATTTTGTTGATTTATGTTGGAAGAAAACATCTGATTATGGAATTTGATTTCTTGGAGCGTGTCATTGTTTAGGTGGCTTCGTTTTGCTCAACAATTGCTCGACGAAAGAAAGTTACTGTCCTTGTTTTTCTAGTTGAACTCTATGTTTGTGCGTGTGTGTGTGTGGATTATGCATAAATTGGTTCTCCCTTACTACTTGATAATGTCTGAGTGATGGGCGGAATAAATTATGGGCGAGAAAGTTTGATAATTTCAACTTGTGAACTTGCTGATAAATTTTCTATCTAAATCTGGAGTTTTTCTTCTTTTTTTTCCCTGAAGAAGTATAGTTTTTTATTTTTAAGTTAAATTTGTGGTTAAATCATTTTTCTTTCTTTTTTACTTGCATCTTCAGCAACAAGGGATTCTTCAAATTTGCTGGCACATGAAGCTGCATTTGCGTTGGGTCAAATGCAAGATGCTGAAGCTATCCCTGCTCTGGAAGCAGTTCTAAATGATCTTTCTTTGCATCCTATTGTTCGCCATGAGGTGTGTTAACATCAATGTGTAGCATGTTTTTTTTTCTTTGTTATATTGTTGATGGTACTGATTTGTTCTATGTTGTTTTCGCTGTTATATTTACAGGCTGCTGAAGCTCTTGGTGCAATTGGTTTAGAGAGTATTGTACCTCTTTTGAAGAATAGCTTGACTGGTGATCCGGCTCAGGAGGTTAGAGAAACTTGTGAACTGGCTCTCAAGCGAATTGAGGAAATGAATGCTACGACAAGCACTGTTGATGGAACATCTGTGGCTGAAAAATCACCCTTCCTGTCTGTTGACCCAGCCGCACCATCTTATTTAAGCTCTTCTGTTGATGAGCTGAGGTATTTTGTTTATGGATTAGAACCTTTTCCATACATACTATATTTGGTTAGATTGCTGACCGAACTCAATCGACTTTTCAGGGGATTTCTTCTGGATGAAAAAAAAGGCATGTATGAGCGCTACGGTGCTCTTTTTGCACTACGGAATCATGGTGGGGATGGAGCTGTTTCTGCTATAGTAGATTCTTTGGCTGCAAATAGTGCACTGCTTAAGCATGAGGTTTATTGAGCCTTCTTAAACCAAGTTATGATTATGCTCATTGTGACTTGTCTTGCGTCATCCTTTAGAGTGGATATGCATATGTAATTATGATATATTCTAGTGGAACTCAGGTTGTCTGATAATTGGTGAGAGTTTTACTTTGGTAAATAGTAGTAGTGTCTAATGAGAATCACTAATTAGTTCTTCCTTTCTGAAATTTATTTGGGATTATAATGGTGCTATAACTTAAATATGTTTTTTTTTTCTTGTTTCTTTTCTCAAACACTTTTCTATAGTTTTCAGGTTGCTTATGTTTTGGGCCAATTGCAAAACAAAGCAGCTTCAGCTGCACTTTGTAGAATACTTAGAAATGCAAATGAGCATCCAATGGTCAGGCATGAGGCCGCAGAAGCTCTTGGTTCCATTGCAGGTACATCATTTGATATTATTTCTGTTGTGTTTTTGTGATTCTTCTTATTATGATCAAGATCTAGCAAAAATGGATAGAAAATTCTTTTAGTTTAAAATCCCTGAAATGGTTGTAGAAGATATATAAAAGCATGGAATTCATTGTTGTTGGATAAGTTAATGATGCTCTGTCATAACACCCTTTGGAGTAACAATCTATGAATATTGCTTGAGGTTGAAGAGAGAATCTTATGATTGTTCTCGCGAAAGCAACTCCTTGCAATTATGTGTGGGTGATGATAGCTGTTAATTTCACATAAACACGAGATTATTTTCTATTAAAAAAGAGAAGGGGAAATTAATAAGGTAACTATGTTTTTATGTCATATATGTGAAGATTGTGTACTTCTATTGCTATTTCCTGTACATAACTGTCCTAGTTGGGGCTGTGTAACTTGTGACAGATAAATCTTGTCCTTTTTCACTCAATATGCTATGTAATTTATCAGTCGACTTTTGCCTGTATGTTTGTGCACAATGTGACCTTTGAAACCTAGACTATATTCAGTCTGGCTACTCTAATTAGGTTTTTATTCTGACTCTCTCATAGATGAGAAAAGTGTTGCACTTCTTGAGGAATTCTCAAAGGATCCTGAGCCTCTTGTTGCACAAAGCTGTGAAGTTGCTCTTAGTATGCTAGAATTTGAAAGATCAGGAAAATCATTTGAGGTATGCTTTTGAAAATTAAACATCAGAAATGCATTATATTTGCTAGTTAGCATCCTTTAGAAGAAATGACTCTAATTCTCTTCGTTGCAGTACCTCTTCATGCAAGACCCTCTAGCAGAAGCTTAAATTATCCGCACTTCTTCATGCCAACTTCACTACTCCTACACGGTACCAGTTTTGTTTTTTATATCGTCAACGAGCAGGCAGTCTTTGTGGGATTGCAAGCTAGGAAGAATGTCATGGGTCATACAGAGACTCGTACTTTCTGGGGCCATGGCTTCGCTGATTTATTTATGTTGGGGATCATATAATCTCTGGTTGCTTGGGAATATGATTTTGTTCAGCTTTTTAACAAACTACTGAGATTACCTTTTTTACTCCATCTCCATCTTGCAACATGTTGGCGCTTTCTCCTGTGTTTGTCAGGAGATGCGTGAAGATGATTTTAACAAACACTATTCTTTTCATGTATAACGAAAATTTTATTTAGCCTTAAATCTCCTTATACTGATAAGTTCAGATTATATATTCTTTAAATTTAAAAAAGCATAATATCATTCACGAGTGATGCGTGAAAATTGCTTATAAATGTCGAAACGCACCATGCTATTTGCTGCATTTTATCACACCTTCACCTCATGTTTGGTAATTTAGTATTTTTTTTTAGTTATCCGACAAGAAAAGGAAAATGGGAGCTAACAAGGGAACTGTTTATTTAGTATTGCAATTGCATGAAGTGTTTTTTATTTAAAAATATATTTTTTTATATTAGCATATTAAAATAATCTAGATATACAAAAGCATATTTAAAACAATAAAAAAATAAAATAAAGTAAAATATTTTTTGAAAATACTTTTAAAATGTGAAAACAGTATAAGTCGGCTTGAAAATAATAAAAGCCTAATAGATTTCAGCCATCTCATTTTGTTGCCTAGAATTGCCTTGGATTCCTTGATAAGCTAGAGCCGTGTCATTTCTTGGTGTAGAACCGGGTTGACCTGTTTTCTACAAAGGTAGTTAAATGTCTGTTTGATAACTTGGTGTGTAATTTGCTTTTTAAAAGTGATTTTTAATTAAAAATATTTTAATATATATATATATGTATGCATATATATTTTATTTTTTTATATCAGCATATTAAAATTATTAAAAAAACTTCTAAAAAGCACTGATTTTATATTTTTTTAAGATAAAAAATAATTTGAAAAGCAAAAATTACCATAATGTTATATATATATATATATATATATATATATATATATAATGCATTATGTGTGTTTTTTTAGTTAATCAAAACATACCACAATTTAACCTCAAACTCTTAATTTGAAACTTTTTGTTAAGAAAAAGCTAAAAATTTACAGTTTTTCTTAAATCTTTTAACAAAATCTCAATTTATTTCAATCTTGATTGTTATTATTTTAAAATAAGTATTGTTTGAAAGTGTGCTAATAGTTGTTTTCAAAATATTTTTTATGTAAAAATACATCAAATAATATATATATTATTTTTTAAAAATTATTTTTTATATCAGCATATTAAAACAATATAAAAAACTAAAAAAATAATTTTAAACAATTTTTTTCCGTCTTTACTTAACCCCATTCGGAACTTGATTCTTTGATAATCTAAAAGCAAGGATTCTTGAAGAAGCTAAAATAAGGTTGATTTTCAATTATAGTTATCAAACGCGGCTTAAGGGTTAACCGGGTTAAGAAGCCAAGTCCTAAATTTTATAGGTTAACCTAAAAAAATTAAAAATATAAATTTAAAGTTTTAATATTTTATATGAAAAAATTAAAAAAAAAATCCATGTGAATATAAGCTATACATATTATAAATAATGAAGTTTAAAAGAATATTTTTTAAATTTTTTTATTTCATGTAGCAAAAATATTATGTTATTTTTTTAAGTTGAAGTATTTAAACCAAATTTTTTTTATCCCACATTGAAAAAAACATAATTTTTTCTTGTGAACATGGAGTATATATATTAAAGGGCGTTAAATCTTATATTGAAAAAAATATTATGTTATCTTTTTAAGTTGAATTATTTAAACCAAATTTTTTTTACCTCACATTAGAAAAACATAACTTTTTTCTTATGAACATAAAGTATATATAGAAAAGTACTTCAAATCCCACATTGAAAAAATAATTTATTTTTTTAGAAATATGAAGTATATTTATTAAAGGTTTTAAATCTCATATTAAAAAGTTATTATGTTATCTTTTTAAGTTGAATATTTAAAGTAAAATTTTTTTTATCTCACATTAAAAAAATAATTTTTTTCTTGTGAATATAGAGTATATATATGAAAGGATTTTAAATCTTATATTGAAAAAATATAATTTTTTTAGGAATATAAAATATATATATATATGAAAGGGTTTCAAATCTTACGTTGAAAAAAGAGTTTCAAATCTCACATTATAAAAATATTTTTTTTTAAATTTTTTTTCTTGAAAACATAAAATATATATACTAATAGATTTTAAATTTCATATTAAAAAACACATAACTTTTTTACTGTGAACTTAAAATATATATACGAAAGAGTTTCAAATCCCATATAAAAGAATAAAATATTTTTATAATATTTATATAGTGAATTTTAAAAAGTATTAATAACTAACTAAAAAAATATAAAAAAAATATACGAAAGGATTTCAAATTCTATATTAAAAAAATAAAATATTTTTATAATATTTATATAATAAATTTTAAAAATTATTAATAACTAACTAAAAAATATAAAAATCAAATTATATTTAAAAAAAAAAACAAGTTTTATTTAGATTATCAAGAATCATATTACCCACAAAATCAATTAAGTTTTATCAAGTCATTACACTACTCAGGTTTTTAATGAACCCGTACTAGTTTAACTATCAAGGTAACCGAGTCTTACATTGACTCACCAAATCTATCCGAGTTCAATAATTGGGATTCCAATTGATGCTGCAAAGCCTACAATAATAAAATACTCGTGCCTGCATAAATCTACAGCAACAGAAGCTTAAAAAAGATAAAAAAAAAGAAAAAGAAAGTAAAATCACAAAGCATCCTGCTCCTAATTTTACCTAAATATTTTTACATAAAATAAATTTTTAATATATATAAACTCATTTTATTAAACGGAGCAACACACAGTACATGTTTCAAAAATAAGATCCTATCGACAAATATCTCTATTAGTATTATTCCATTGCCGATGGTAATGGCAACCGGAGCAATTCGGAACAACCGTGGAGCTCCGGGTAAGAATCCAGGAAGGTAAAGTGCAGTAAAACACTAAAAATCTCATGCTGAAAGCTTACGAGAAACTCTATCATCTAAAAACTTGAAAAAGAAAACTCATCATCCATCCATCACCTCAAAGATTCCTTCCTCCCAGCACCCTTATTTCTCCATCTCTATTCTACCAAACTCATACTATCTCTCTCACACACAAACAGATATCTGTCTATCTATATATACACAGGGAACACAGTCAGAGAAAGAATGTATCTAGGTAGGTGCCAATTCTGATACACACAACAAACAGAGAGCGAGAAAAGCAATGGCTGATTTTCCAAATCCATGGAAGGTGGAGTACGCCAAGTTGGCTCGATCGTCATGCAAGATTTTCCATAAAATCCATCGCCAAAGAGATTCTCAGGCTCGGCAATGGTCCTCGCCACTCGATTTGACGGTTTCTTGCCTGTAATGTTTATTTAAAATCCACCCTCACTCTCCTCTTTCATTACACTAGTAAAGGCAAAACCTCAAATATGGCCCCAACTATTAAGATAGTGTTAATTTGCCCTCAAACAGTTTAGATTTTTCAATTTTGTTCTTCTAAAATAAAACGTTAAGTTACTAACAAAACTATACCTCATCTTTTTTTATTTTCTTTTTTTTTAAATAGAAAATAATTTACCCTCCAATTCCCGGGTTTCTATCAATTTTCCTCCCAAACACCTTTATTAATTCATTTGACCTCCACACAGTTTGGATGCCTTTAGGTTCTCCTGTTTATATTCTATGTAAAATGACATGTTTCTTATCAAAAACAAATTACAATTTGGATGGAATCCCCGTCAAATATGGATGTAAGGACATAGTTGAAAATTTCAGAAATTGGAGGGTAAAACAGACAAAAAATTGTCTGGGGCTAAACTGAGACTACCTGTATAGTTCAGGGGCGTTTTTAGGTTTTGCCCTTATCCATTTTTTTTTAGAAATCTGATATAAATAATAAACGCACCTGTTTTGTTTTCTGAGTAGAGGTAGAACCATGCAGCCTTCGTTTTGAAGAAACCATTCTATCCAAGTGGAGAAGTTATCTGGATGGGAAAGTCTCTCGGCCTCTGACCAGGCAGCAGTTCAATCACTAGTTAAGAAGGTTCATTCTGCTGCAGAGCCTAGTACGATATAGGAAACTAGTTATGCAATGCCGTAGTGACCACTGTATATTTTCATTGGTATGGTAAGCGTCTCTAGTTTCGGTCTCTTTCTCATTGTTGTCGTCTTTTTGGGTATTAAAGATGAGGAGAAAGAGGATCAAAAACTGCAGCAATCGACAGCCAAAGCTGGTGGAAACTTAGAAATGATGTTGGTAGTGATCATAAGTCAAAAGTTGCCAAGGATACGGGAGATGTGTCGACTAGCAGGGCTAAATCGGCTAAGAAAGATTGTGATTTTGAGAGTGAACTTGAGGCACAATCAAAAGAGTTGTGGGCTTTAAAGGATGACCTCAAAGAGCAAGTGCAGCATTAGAGTTGCGTGCAATGCTCGAAGCCAATGGCCAGAATTCTACTGGATCAGAACTTGATTTGCATGATCGATAGTTCAAAACAACCTTAGCCAATCCATGCTGCATTTGTGCGTTCACATCTTTATACCTTACTAAATTTTGCGGCTTTATCATGAATGCATCTGAAGATGATTTTTCAAGCTTACTAATACTGAAAAAGGGATAACTTTTAAATCTTTGAGATTATCATTTATTATCTTTTGTCAGGTATTTCCGGGGTTTGATCCAAGACAGCCAGTGCTAAAATGGGAGTTCGCTCAATAGAGAAAAAAATTGTAGATTATTTTGGAAAAAGCTAGTTGATAATCTGTTGCCATCCACTGAATTTTCCATATTTCTGCTACCATTACCAGTAGTAATCATGAAATCATTGTTCCCTGAAAAATAAACTTGGACAATACACATCTATAGAAATGTTTCTTCTTGATGCCCCAGAAGAAAAAAAAGGTGATGTTTCGTTTCCTTGCATCATGAATAAATTTCAGTTCACCATGAATCACTCATGAGTTTATAATTGCCGCCATGACATTACCATAGACCAGAAGTTCTTCCTCTTGCATTGGATTTTGATTTAACCCTTTACTCCCAACAATTCTTTTCTAGTGCTGACAGGATGATGTTCGGAGCACTTGATTGCTGCCCAATTTGTTCCGGATCTTTTCGCTAATCTGGAGGCATTTATAGGTGCCGTGGCTACCTGTCTGAATGGAGTAAATGCTTGTATTCATCTTGTGAAGTGGAAAATCCCAGAAGAAACAGATAATCAATATCTTAGCAAGGTACACAATTTTGGCGTATTTAATGCCTTAAGTTGAGCTAATTCTAATTATATTTGCTGCATGCTTTGCAGTGGTTTAAATCACAAAAGGGTAGTAAACCAGTTAGGATTCTTCCTCCAGCATCATCTCACAATCCTTCTGGCAGCCAAGCAACTAACACCAAGCCTCCTTCAGATAGTGAAAGTTTTGGAGATTTAAAAGTTTCTATTCATGGGTTCCAAGCAGAAGCGGTGGTATGGTCGATATATTCTAATTTCTATAATTTGGTGAAGTTATCCATCGATTTTTTTTGCAATTAACTAGCTAATTTTGCTCATTTTATATGTTCGAATTCTGAAGGAAGAATGGAAGGGAAAAAAATTGAGGGAGCAGGTGGACAGTCCCATGCCAAGATCAACAAAGGTATTGGCTCTATGGATTAGATTTTGAATTGAAAATTATTCTGGCCATGGAGAAATAACTCTTTCTGTTGACTTATGATACCTCATGTTCCATTGCAGATGCAAACTGCTTGGTTCTGAGTCAAGGAATGTTTTATGAAGATGCTGAGATTAGGAAAGCAAGGTAAAGCCCTTTCTCTCTGCTGGTCTTTACTATATTTCTTCTTCTTTTTTTTTCCCTGATTAGAAACTAGGGATTCACCATTTATTCATTTATTTTATCAAAGGATTAAATTGGTTCTTTTTTCCTGGGTCCTAACCTGATCTGACTCGTTGAAAATCCGTGTTGCCGGGCTTGGGTTTCATAAATTCTGCACTCTCATTGAAAGAGAAAGAAAGAAAACAATGTAGAGTACAGCAAAACCACAAAATCAAAATATATTTATACCAAGCACATACGTATAAATATACACATAACACAAAGACCCAGACACAGACTCTCTCTCTCTCCCCCCGAAGGCAAGGAATGCGGAGGAAGCCAAGTCTGCTCGTTCTTCATGCAAGAACTGCAAAAGTATCATGGAAAAAGAGATACTCAGGCTCGGCAAAATGGTCCTGGACGCTTTCATGCCTGTATATCTTTTCTTTCCCTTTTCCCTTCAATTTCACCTCCCATTTTCTCCTCCTCCCCCTCCACTTTTTTTCTTCCACTCTTTGATTATCAACTCTTCTTTTGCGTGTCCTGTTCTTTTCTTGTCTTTTTTGTTATAATTTTGCAATGAGGGATTTTTCGTTTCTATTTTTTTTTAATCGGAGTCGAGTTAGCAATTAATGACCTAAAAAAAGTGCAGGAATTGTGAATCTTGCTTGCCTTGGCCTTCATTTCATTGTTCAATTTTCTACAATGTGATAGCTTGATTTGCTGTATTCACTGTTTTATGCCTTAAAATGCTTGTGATTCACTGGACTAAGGTCTGTCTTGTTCAAATTTCTGCTTCAGAAATTATTGATATAATGTCATAACTTGATAGCTAGATATAACCTACTACTGGATGGAATAATTGTTCTTTTGAGTATATTACTATTTCCTTTATGCTAGGGCTTGTATGATGATTGCGTTTTCTTAGATGTTAGCAAGTTGTTTCTCCCTTTTCTTCACTGAGTTAACCCTTTGGATTATATCATCTATCCTGACCTTTTAAAAAAAATGTATAAGAAAATCCTGAAAGAATGAAGTCTGATATGCATTTGTTTTCTGAATAGATGCAGAAACATGCCAGTTGCATATTGAAGAAGGGAAATCAGATAAAAGAGTAAGCTTTTTTTTTACTGCTTACAATCATTTCCAGAGACAATCCAGATGGATGCAATGATTAACTTCTGTATATTTTCTTGCTATTAGCATTGATGATGTTGAAGGCATAGAATCGCTTTGATGGGAAGATCAGCAGAAGATTATAAAATATGTTGAGGGTGGTGGATCTCGTGGTGATGCAGACAGCAAACTAGCTCCTCCTCTGGTGGAATTGATGTACAGGTATAAACTACCTTCCTTGTGGCACTTTTTTTTCTTTAGGCAATTGCATGTATGATAGACCAGGTCTTGTGTTTTACAGAGATGCAATGATGGAGTTTCAGATTAATTTGTCAGAAATGCCTCTCGGAAAACTAGGCAAAAATAATAACCGAAAGGGTTGTTTCCAGTAATTTTTTTTCCCCTTTCCTTTCCGGTTCCGAAGCAGTTCTATTTCTGATGCTGTAAAAATAAAAAATAAAAACCATAACTTTATCAAATTTGATTCTTATCTCTTTGTGCAAAGACCCCCTGTAAAGAGTTTGATCGATTAGTTTACCCTTCTTTTTCACTTCTCCATGTCTTGCAGCATTGAAAGAGATCCAGAATTTATTACATAGCATTTCTTGTAATCCTTCTATCAAAGAAAGCTTGATAATCAATAGATTTTTCACTGTGATCCCTTCTAATCCATCAACATGTGATTAGAGAAGAAGATGATTTTAAGTTGAAGGTACAGGATGCTATGTGTGATAACATCATTGATGTTTTTGTACATTCTCTACTCAACTGTCTTTTTATGCCTTGCTTGTGGTGAATATTTTATTGGTTGGTTTTCTCATAGACATAGTAATTGCTAACTCATTTCTTTGTGGCATGCAAATTAGTGCTTTGTTGAATCTTAGCTGGGACTTCTTATTTGTGCCTGTCAACTTGCGTGTATATAATAAAAATGTTCTGACTGAACTTTTATAGTGACTAAATCTACCTTGCGTACCATGCCCAGGTGAGGAATAATATGTTTCACTGTTTTGTTGCAGGAGAAAATGTTAGAAGCTTACAAGGATATTGAGAAAGCTTCAAGATTAGTTGGCTTTGATGCGTACAGAGATGATTCCCTTGATGATAAGTGTAAGAAACTCCATTGTGATATATCTCCACTTCCCTCATGAGAGTGAGGACTATCAGTTGATTGAGAAGTATCTCCTTACTACTCATGCAACAACTCATATATGGGTTAAACTTCCTGATAGTTCAAGCCCTCAGCACTAAATCTGCTGGTGACAAGTTATTGTTCCATGTTTTTTTCCCCTTCCCTTGCCATCTTAACAAAGAAATTACTGGTGCTTGATGTTATTATCAGGATTGAAGTTTTGAACTGGAAGAAGTATTTTCATTGGAGAGAAGGCAAATTTGGTAGGTTTGCCCCTTATAGAGAAAAGCTCAAGAACAGAATGCCTCTCTGGCATGGTGAGTATCTCTTAATCAATTATATCTCTTCATCAGTAATGGAATATGATCACAGAATCAGGTATGCAGGTGAAACCAAAAAAGGCTTCTCCTTCAAAGCTTCTCAGTTGACAAACTTCGTGGGCATACTTAGCCAAGGACTCAGAATAGCTCCTCCTGAATCTCCAACAACTGGATATATGTATCTCTCTCTCTTTGATGTTTGTTGTGTGCATATGCTTGCATGTTTCTAGATATTTGGATTCATATGCAGCAGATCTACATTTGTGATTTTCACATACATGCCTATTGTACCTTCCTTCCTTCTGCAAGGCTGATGATTGAACACTTTGCATTACAGTTTGGTAAAGGGCTGTATTTTGCTGACCTGGTCTCTAAGAGTGCTCAGCGTTGCTTTACTGATAAGAAAAATCCAGTGGGACTAAGGCTTCTCAGTGAAGTTGCCCAAGGGGAGCTCTACGAGCTGAAGAAGGCAATGGTGAGTTCACATCCCATGATTTAAATGTGTTAGTATGTGTGTGTGCGTGCACATGTGTTAGTCCTCTTGCTTAGTTTGAGTCGGCCACTGACATTGTTCATGCACTCATTCAACATGCAATAGCATGACCATTAACCTGTAATGGACATGAAGGTGGGGTCCTAGAGATCCTTACCCTTAACCTTTGTTGCATGAAGTACCTACTTTCAAGACTCAAAACACACTTCCATGTGCTTGCAAATTTGGCGCAATCACCCTCGTTCAACTTGCTGTATGGTTTCTGATTTAGATGGCATAATGACAGCTTTTCCTGCAGGATTCTGTGTGGTAGTGAACTTGCTTTACTCACCCCATATTCTCAAATGTGGCTTGTGGGAAAATATTGACACATCCAGTGTTCCTTTTGATTTTTTTTCCCTTTTTCTGAATAAGAACCGAAACTTTATTTATTGTCACATTATTTGGAAAAACCACCTGAGGGAAAGCACTCTACAAAAGGGCAAGGCAAGAAAGTACCTCAGGAATCAGAATTCACAAAGTGGAGGAATAATTTCATCGTACCTTGTGGCAAACTAGTGACTTCGAATGTCAAGGCCTCTGAGCTGATGTACAATGAGTACATTGTTTATAATACAGATTAAGTAAGTTCCATCTATCTCATCTTGGTTCTCATTGCTTCTGCTTGGCAAACTAGAAATTTTAAAATCCTACTGCTGATCCCATTGCTGTTTCCATTTCAGATTTAGAATCAATCTTCAATATCTAATTAATTAAATGATATATCTCGTGAGTAAAGTTTTTTTTTTTTTTTGTGGAAGCATGATATAGATTAAAATTCTAGAATTTGATTGACTATTGTAGAACTTAATCAAAATGATCAAATCAAGGTCGTTTACTGCTGTATCAGAGAGGTTATATGGGCATTGCCAAGTAATTGAAACCAGTAATGCTTAAGGCAGGCTTTTAATGATGAATGATCTTTACAATTACTCGATGATTTTCATATGATTATGCCTTTCAATGCCCATATACTGAGCAGTTTTAAAAAAATGGTTTTCTTGGACATGTTAAAATGCAGTTCTTGTTGAAGGTGAGGTTTCACCACAAGAGAAGACGAGGAAGGAATGTTTCCATGTCTTTTGAGAATATAATGATATGCAGTAGTTAACAATTCTCACATGAAAACCATTTTGGATACACCATAAGAGGGTCTTGATGAGATCTCATTTTGGGGTTTGCTGGAGATCCATCAACTTGGGTGTTTTGCATGTGTAAATGGTGTCTCCAACCATAGAATATGAATATGTCAAATTGTTTAAATACAACAGATTATGGGCATTGGTATTATATATTCAACTCTTTATGGGCTGCCCTCTTTTGCTATCCATGAGTTTTTCCCTCGTTGCATGAAGGTTTTCTGAGTACCATGCTGGGATGCAAGTAAACAGGCACCCGGGCCTCAAGTACAGAGCTGTAGGTAGTAGTGGTGTTCAAAATTTAGTCCTGCTATTGCTCTCCTGGAAAGAAAATTTCTTAGCAGGACCAAGACCATCCCAAAAATTTTAGTGTCTGAGCACAGGGGCGTGTGGTCTGTGGCCCTTTGTAACGAGTGTGATCAAGGTAAAACATTCGATCAATTCTGGGTTCTCTATAAGCTTCTACCAAGGATTAAAGGGAGGCTTTAATACAGAGGTGAATGTCCAGCCACACGATTAAGGTGGAGAAGCAGAACTATAAATTTGGAAGTTTCCGCTTTCATAAAAAGTGACCCCCGTCCAAGAAGAGGGGTAGATGTCCCAATCTATCCCGTGAGCATAAAAGGGGGTAAGAATCTTGGCTAATAATCTCGAAAATCTAATTATATGATTTTCGAAATACGATCGCATATGCACAATTAACTTCACTGAAAGGGAACAAGTTTTGAGTTCAGCTCAAATCTCCATCTCAGAAATTCAAGAATTAACGAGGAAAAAGATGGGAGATTTTTGCGTTTAGCATAGAGGTCTGTGCGTTGGTTAAGCTCTTAAAGCTTGCATGTGTGCCATGTGCAAGGATGATGTGAGAAATGGAATCCAAAATGAATGATGATTATGTCATAGTTGAGAGACTAGAAGCTGGAAAGATTTGTCATGTTGATTCCCAAACTGTCTGAGTTGTGGCAAGGAAGCTGTGATGCAGTGACAAAGGTGAGGTAAGAAACATGATAGGGTATGTACTTTTCGATGCAAAGTGCCATTTTCCTTTGTTAGGGTGACGAATCCTTCATGCTGTTCAAGCTGCCCCCTTTGCTTTACATGATGGGCATAATTAATTTTATGTTGTTTAGAGGGACGTGGCTGGCTCTTCCTTGCGCCATTTCCATGCTCTTCCCCATCTCTCTCCAGCTGGTTCGTTGTTGTGAGGATGTGTTCCTCACCTTCTTGTTGGACAAATTTGTTAAATGTTCGACTTTATGCAGTGGAGTTCTTTCACATGTGCTGATGTAAGGGCAATAATGCTTTGCATATTCTCCCCACAACAAGCTACGTCTTGTTCAACACCTTGAGCTGTAAATCGTTGTCAAGAACATGCTTCACTTTGATTTTGGAGGATGACCACCGTGTTAACATGACTAGAAGAGCAATGGAAATGGCAAGGCAAATCACAAAAGATTGTCAAGGCAACGGCCCTAACTGAACTTAAAACCATGAGCATGCTCGACTGAAGTTTTATTGACGGATAATTGAACATCTGTGCTCTCAAGCAAATGTAATCAATGCAATACATGTGGCATAACATCATGAATCGCTATAGCATCGTGCTTGGAGTCGAGGGATTTTGCCTTTTCATTTGATTTTTCGATTACCAGCTCTAATAACAACATTTGTATATAAAGAAAATGATGGGCTCGTTCCAAAGTAGAAACTGTTGCCTCTTTAGAGAGGCATCATGCTTGTCTCTTGTGATCAATGGAAGCATCATCTGCGAGGGTAAACACACGCTACTTTCACTTCAACTTTTCTAGGACTGAAACACTCTTTAGGCAGGGGAGCACTAATTCAATGACATGATCAACAGGAGAACCCTAGTTTCCATAGGTAACAAAAAGTCAGCTTTGCTTCTCTAGGCAACCAAGTGATAATAAACAAATGTGCATGGTGTGCATAAACTAACGTCAATGTCCACCGATTATAATTCATAGCCAGTCATCTCCTATTAAACTACTGCTACAGCAACTTACTTTCAAAATTAGAAGCTTGCAAGTAATCAAAGATTTGTCCCTTCAACATACACTAGTCTATAGTTAATCACTCAAGATGACTTAAATTATTAGTTTAGTGTCGGTAAACAATCACCGGCGGTGGAGGCTTGAGTAAACACAGCCACATAGCGACAAACAACAGCAGTTCCCAGGTGCGGCGTTCGGCGGAAAAATAAAAAACTTGGGTAAGCAAAACTCCCAAAAATCAAGCTTGAAAAAGTAGGAGTAGGAAATTTCAAAAGCAAGCTATGATTAATAAATGTTTTTTAATTAATAAAATGATCATAAAATGGCAATAAAATAGAAACCTCATATTGCATAAACCCCATTAATAAATGTTCCCTGAAAACCGTACATGATGGTCTTCAGTGTCTCCCATTCACTCCTCTTATAAGAGATCCTTTATGTCCCTTAATCCTAAAGCCCCCACCACACTTGATCCCCTAGCTTACCTTGCCACACACATTAGCCTCATTTTGTTTTGCACCATTTCCTAGTGTGCTCGTGTGCCTTTCTTTTTTTTAAAAAAAAAAAAAAACTTGAAGAAGATTCTCTCCTCTCTTTGTTTCTCCCATCATGGCATCATCAGGGACTGGCACTGGCTCCCCTTGTGGAGCATGCAAGTTTCTCCGGAGAAAATGTGCGTCCGATTGTATTTTTGCGCCCTACTTTTGCTCTGAACAAGGGCCTGCTCGATTTGCAGCCATTCATAAGGTTTTTGGTGCTAGTAATGTATCGAAGTTGTTGTTGCATGTCCCAGTTGCTGAACGCTGTGAGGCGGTTGTCACTATCGCCTATGAAGCTCAAGCAAGGATCAGAGACCCCGTTTATGGATGTGTTGCCCATATTTTTGCCTTGCAACAACAGGTTTCTGAAAATCTATATATATATATAGCATATTCACCATTCATACAGAATATCTTCCTCTCCTTTCTTCCATATGTTTTTCAAGCATACCATGGATCATAGATAGTACAAGATTCTCCGTTCTTGACTGTGTTTTATTTTTCATTTTTTTTTGGTTGGAAAAGTGATCGTGGAAAAAGAAGAAAAAAGTCTAGTTTTTTATTCCCACCAGGATTTATGATCTTCTTTGAAAATCAATGCATTATACAGTGTTCTTTCATGATTTTTTTTTCTTTTTAATTGAAAGCTACGCCTGAATGTTCAATTCTTACTGTAAGCTCAGAATCTTTATTTAAAGAATTTCTTTCTAAATTAAACCCATCAAGTATTTTTTTTCCTTGTTGATGATAGGAGGTGTGTCTTGCCGTGTGAGTCCTCAAGTCATGCGGCTGGGTCATATCTCTAGAGATACAGTATTTCTGTACAAAGTAATGAAATTCTAACCTTTGGCAACTCTTCTTTTTTTGTAGGTTGCATGTTTGCAAGCACAGTTGATGCAAGTGAAGGCTCAACTAGCACAAAATCTAATCGATTCACCACGCATTAATGCAGAGAATATTCACCATCAGTGGCAAGGAAATAACATATCTGGGGTGCCATCACTTCCAACTCATCCAAATTACATCAATCCAATCTCTCCACAAAGCTCACTTGATTCAGTTGACCTCATCAGCAACAATATTGATCGTGGGATGATGAATATGCAAGATATACAAAGCAGAGAGGAGTTTGCATTCCAATCTCGGGCAAAGGTCAAGAGGCCATGCAATAGCGACCTGGGCGAGCTTCAAGCACTGGCACTTAGAATGATGAGGAACTGATATTAATTCATCATGGATACCATCATGTTTCTCTAATTTCCGCGTTAGCTCATCGCATGGAAGATCATGTATATATACTGAGCCGACCCTCTGAAGAGACTTCAGTTTTGATCATCATAAGCCTAGTTAACAGAGGCATTTCCCCTCTGTTCACTCAGAACAATATCACTCACATTGTAACAGCCTGGAAATGAAAACTCTATTATCTGCTACCTCCCCCTGTCAAAAGCTACTGCTAATATTTAATTTAGTCATCTTGTGTTTTATATTCTTGGAGGGCAACTTAATTCAATTCTACTGCCTAACTAGAGTGGTTAACTTAATTTTTGAAGATAATTTAATTATTATTATACAGCAATAATTAATGGGGATAATTGTCCTGTGTTCTTCTAGTTTAGTTTTGCTTATCAATGTAATATTATAATTTGGAGCAATTAATGTTCTAAATTCTTCACCTATTACTGGGGGATGAATTAATTAAGATGTATATAGATACAAATTTGAACCTTCTGTTGTCTTTTCTGTAGGTGTTCTAGATGGCAATGTAGTTTTAAATTTTTTTTTGTCTTCTTATGAATACATTAAATTAAAGATATTGACGGAATACATAATTTGAATTTTTTTTTTTTGCCTAAATAACAAGATTTTAATTTGTTAACAATTTATTCTTTCATGAAATTAAATATTAAATTTTTTAAACATGATATTTATTTAATGATTTTTTACTAATATAAAGTGTTTATGTATATTATAATTAATTCTCAAATTTACTAAACATTTTACAAAATTAATAGACAAGTAAAATATTAAATGAGTGATAAACATGTATATAAAAAATCAAATTCGGGTACTAAAAGAAGGGAATAAGTCTCCTTTATAACCGTTAAACTAAAATATCAAGTAATTTATTTTTTAATTTTAATATTTTTATATGTGATTTTTTTTTAAAACAGCAACAATAATAAATTGAGTTATTTGGCTAAAAACTTTTGACAATTGTATGATTTTATTAAAATCTTAAGTTTTTTTGTGCTAATAAATCAAAATAGACAATGGCTTTGTAGTTGGGATCCCAAGGTTAATCTATCTTCTCCATGGTCAAGAGAATTGGTCCCGACTGTCCTTATTGTCGCTCCCAATTAATTATGAAATGGAAAACTTCATCTCAGGATATGGGGATTGGAAACCAGAGAGGAGGTGAGATTGCCATGATTGTAGTGAAGGGCTTAGGCAAGCACAGCACCCTTGTGTTTAAGGACCCACTTGCGGAGGGTCTGTATGTCCCCATAAGTAAGTTTACCTAACTGAAATACTCTTTTATGATTTTAATAGATACAAACTATGACCTTGTTTCCATATGTGTAGACAAAGTGTTCCCTTCAGCAGATGCATTAGGCTACATCATGAGTAAGTAGCTAGCTTTGACAACTTTTTATCAAACCCATTGAAGATGAAGGAGTTGCTCTGTTCTCCAAATTCTATAAATAATGTTAAGCGAAGAAGAAGAAGAAGAAGAAGAAGAAGAACTTAATTAATTAAGCCATTAAGAGAGAGAGGGAGGGGGGGGGGGGGGAGAGAGAGAGAGAGGACGAGTGATTGTTAATCCATATCGGAGATTGATTATTGAGCAGATGTAATTACAAGATTACAACCGTAAAGGAAGATAAAATTGCTCAAACTTGTGTATTGCACCTTGAATATTGATTGGTCCAAGGGGCAAGTAGAGGACCTTAAACAGGAGAGGCATGATGCTACACATTCCACAATGCTTGAACAACGTACGTATCTTTTAATATCAAATAGATAATAATAAGAATAATAAATGTTTGAATAATTATAGAATAAACAGTGAAGGAGGAATGAGATGATGAAGTGCGGGGAAAGGGATAAGGGTGGTGACTTCTGGATAAAAGAAAATATGTTCATCTTCAACTCTACGACGTGGAGCATAAGGATAGAAACCATGTAGAGCATAGGGATGGTTTGGGCACATTTATGAGGTATTACTTCTTCGTATCTCTCTCTCCACCATCATTGAAGGTTTGTGTGTGTATTTTAATACGTATCTCTTTCTTTAAAATTATTGAATATAACCAGGTTATTATTGTTTTTTATTTGGTTTGATTTTTTATAAAAAAATAAATTAAAGTATAAAAATATTATATATCTAGAACTGAAATAAACTAAAAATAAGTTTAAATTGATATGTTTTGATTAGATTTATTTTTATTTTAAATTAGTAAAACCATGATTTTGTGCTCTAGACTATGGTGAAAAAAAAATATAAGTTATTGTAATTCATATAAGTTAAATGAGATTTTTTATTGCAATCAAAACTGATACGATGCAGGCAAGTTTAAATTTAGATTTTAACGTAAAATATATAATTATTTAATTTTACAACAATAATAATAATTTTTAATCTGATCATTAGATTAAGATGAAATTATACATGGAGTCTCCTGATATATGATTTTACCACAAGTTAAAATTTCAAACTAATTGGAGTTCGGGAAAACATCTTATTACTGGTCAACAGAGGCTATATGAATTTTGTTATTTATTTTCTTTTGACTTATGAATTTTCTATTTGATTAATATTCTTTTTCTAAAAAGACATAACAGCTTATTTTAAAAATCTACTAATAAGCTGTAATATAGTTTTTAGTGTGATAAGGATTCATAATTATTTTAGAATCTTTTTCTTATAAGAATTCCTTATTTATTCTAATCACAAAAAGAAAAAAAATAAATTTTGTATTCAGATGAGATTTTTTAGTTTATTTGAGATTTTTTTTATGTTGACAAATATCTCTCTTTCATGGTTCTCTAACAAACTAAAAAATAATTTATAGAAGAACAATTATTTTCATGGCGTTATCATTATACTTTTCATTCATGATTCAATATTTATTGGGTGGAGATTTTCATTTTTAATAGTTTTGATATTCAAGTATAAGTTATTTTTGTATCATATTTTTATCAAACTTGATTTACCAAATTTTCTAGAAATTAATATTTTCACATATGAGTTGTGTGATAGTGTAATTTCGAGATTGGCATAAAAAACACATAACAACATACATCCTAAATCTTTAATTCTATATCCAATAATACAATACAACTAATCAAATAGAATGAAATCCAAATTAACAGACTGTAGCACTTTCAAATCAGAGCCCCTGGAGAATTTGTTGTGTATCTTTAAGGACTGCAGTTTTATGTGCTAGTGTTTCAAATTGAACCGGTTTGATTAGTTCAATTTTTTTCTTTCCAAACTAACCCAAATATTTTTTAGGATTTGATTTGATTTTTTTGATTTTAAAGAAACACGCCTTCTCGACTGTGGCGGTATACATGATTGCCGGATCGATCCTCTCGTCATTCCACCCACTGGCCTATTGGAAAAGCAGCCTTCGGGCTCCATAGATTGATTGAGAAACGCTCAATCGTCCAAGAGAAACTAGAAAAAACAAGATGTAGATCTTGCTCGGAGGGGAAAAGGAAGATAGCACTGTGTATTGAGGAGGGCTACATATTGAGTGCTCCACCACCTTCCTGTAGAGCTTGGCATCCACTACTCAAGGCCGTTTTCTAATCAAGCTTCCTACTCGACGAAACACGAGGCGACCTCATTGGATAGAACAGTCAAGGATAATCTTCATGTCTTGGATTCAAAACATCTACGTCCATAATGCTCTCCATATAGTGGATCTCTTCAGCTACAATTGATAGAATGTATAAAACCTCTGTTGGGGATTGTTGTGGTGCAATGCCATTAGCTGTTATTAAAAACGTGCTATTAAAATCTTCAGCAAGTGGGTTTTTTCACTGTTGATGGGTACTGTTCATACACCCTGTTTTTGTACTCGAAATGTTTTAAGATGATTTGATGTTAATTTCAGGCCAATTTCTTTTGTTTTTCAGGTAATGGTAGAATTGCTAAAAAAAACATAGAAAAGAATATCAAACATGGATAATATACTTGATATTTCATAAAAAAATATATTTAGATACTTTATTTTTATAAATAATATAATTTATATCTCCTTAAATTTTAAAAAATCACTTTTGATGCAATTTATTCAGACTATTTATGACCATCAAAATGAATTTTGTTTGTTTTCATGATTCTATGCAGAGAGATGGGTTTGGTGGTGGTATATTTTAGCCTCAATATAGTCTAAAATATAAATCTAAATCAAGAAAGATAAATTAAATTTGATTTGATTTTGGGTTTTTAAACCTTTCTTTGTGTTGATGGGTTACTTTATGTATTTTAATGCTATTGGTGAGATTTTTAAATTGAAATAATTTAAAAATTAGGTTTTCAAGAAAAAAAAATCATATTTTTCTAGTAATCACATTAATAGCTGAAATCTAAGCTCATAAATAATAAAACATTTACATATATTTTATTTTAAAAAAGTTAATGGTGGACAATTGTCCGTTCCTTATTTGTTATCTTCTAAATATATTTAACTAGAATAGCAGTTAAGTATATACTTAAAAGATAAAAAATTATTTAATCTAGTTGAGTTTATAGCTCAAATAATAGGTTTGATAAATTAAATCATAACACCTAGACTAATTTTTTATTTTTTTAATTGATATTTTTTTATATGTTTTTTTTAAATTTATGTTTTAATTAATATCCCTCATTTATGATTTTTTTTCTTATTTAACCTTTTTGGATAAAGATTTTTTAAAATTATTTTGTGTGTGATTAATTTTTAAGAAGATATTTTTAATTATTTTTCTTATCTTTTATATAAATGAACTATGTTTTTGAAAATAAAAAAAATATTTATTTTTAAATAATATTTCTAATACTTTCAACAGCTTTGCATAATATTTTTCTTTTTTTCATTCAATCAATTTAATGTATATATTTATTTTTTATATCATTTGACTGAAAAACTATATACTAAATAAATTTTGTGTGTATTTAGTTGTCATTTTAAATTTTTTTATTTGTATATTTATCTATCAACACATATAATTCTTGATTTATTTAATTACATACATGCATAAACTTTTTTATTTGCTCCTAGAGATTTTTTAACTACAAAAACACATTAAAAAAACCTATATATATATATATATATATATATATATAACAAGACAAAACAACGGTCAAATAGCTATTGCTTCCCTAATTGATGTTATGCTTTACGAGAATGATAAAGAGATGTTATAATTTTGTATTTATTTCAATTTTAACTAACCAACTATTGAACTTAATCATCTATAATTATTGTAATTTTTTATATATATAGCAATGACAAGGCAGAAGTTGGGTTCAAGTGGCAGATAAAATGTAAAAAATCCATATCATGGAACTGTGCAACAAAGTGTTTAAGAACCTAAAAACTAAAGAAAAAAATAATACATTAAAAAAACAATAATCTTAATTGGTGTTGACTAGTATTTTAAAAATCATAATAACAAGAACACACATGGTCAAGCCGCATTGGATATTATTAATCAAATCCCATTTTCTTCGAGCCCATGGCCATGACCTCGAGAGAAATGCAGAAGTGTATACTCTAAGTTAGAGCCATTATAGTCAAGCACCGTGTGACATCTTCCACACTTTAGCCCCCAACATTGGACAATTGAACACAAACAAAATTAAAAAAAAAAAGAAGAAGAAAATGTTATTTTACATCAATTCCTCTATTTGCACTTAACCGAGTGATGATCATATTTATTATTCGAAAGGTATCCCATCAATTAATTAAATGGATAATCAATTGGTTGATTCTGAGTTCAAGAGAGCTATGTCTCAAGAAAGCTAGTTGAGAGCCAAAAAAGAGAAGGCAAGGAACAAGAACTCCACTTTACTTAACACCACCAATAAATTTAATTGATTATTTAACGAGTTCAAGAGAGAAGAAGAAAAGAAAAGAAAAGAAAAGATGGAGCTATGTGCTCTCTCTTCTTTTCAATGGCCTCTCTTCTTAAAGAGGAGGGCAGGCTGACTATGATGTAGCCATGACTAACACTTGTTCCTGCTGCTATTATTTTTGTCACTTTAAATATAGTGTAAAGAGGTGTTTAGGATAGTGGTGAATAATGATTTTAAAGTATTTTTTTGTTTGTAAAATATATTAAAATAATATTTTTTAATTTAATTTTAATATAAACACATAAAAAAATATAATAATAATAATTTAAAAGAATATAAAAAAGTTCTCATTGTAACGCAGGTCAAATTAACACCAAAAATTATTTTTTTATATTTTAAATTGTTTTGATATCTTGAACTTAAAATTAATTTTTTAAAAATAAAAAATATTATTTTAATATGTTTCAATATAAAAAATATTTTAAAAAATAACTAAAATTATATTCTCAAACAAGTTCTCCTACTTTATTATTTTTGTCTCTTTAAAAATAGTATAAAGAGGTGTTTAAGATACCTCTGAATAATGATTTTAAAGTATTTTTTATTTAAAAAAATATATTAAAATAATATTTTTTTAATTTATTTTTAATATAAAACATCAAAATAATAATAATAATAATAATAATTTAAAAGGATATAAAAAGTTCTCATTAAACACGTCCAAACACCACAAAATAGTTTAAAGAATTGGTGGCGGACAAATTTGTAGGTAAAGAGTTGTAATTTCCAACTATATATGGCACTAATATTTGGGAATTAGATAGTGGGACGTAGCTAAATTTAAAATTATTGTTTAAGATAATTTAAATTGTAGAAATGTTAATTATTCAAGCAAGAGTCTACCCTTCTAAAAGTAAAAATATGGAGGACCACCTGATTTATGGTACGACTGATTTGCTGTAAAGCAATTTTCATTCACATGGCAGCAACACAAATGCCTATGACGTGTCAATTTACTAAAAAAATACACACATTATTTACCAAATATAAAGAAAACAAAGCACAGCAAAAAGTTGAAAGAAACTGTTGCGTAATTATTGTCTGTTTGTTTTTATTTTTCACCCGGTTTTTTAAATTGTTCCTTGAAAGAAAATATTAAATAGATATTTTTTAGTAGTTTTAACATGCTATATAAAATATTTTAAGTATTTTAAATTAAATTATATTTTTGCAAAAGCATCTTAGCTACATAAATACTTAATATTATTAATTAAACCTGACATAACAAATTATTCCAGTTATCGATTGACTTAAATTTTAAGTTAGGTTAAGTTTTAAATTAAATTAAATTAGAGTTTATCCAATATGATGTGGCCAACTATATTAAAATGTATTTAAAAAATTAAAATACTATTATTTTAATTTTTAATTTTAAAAAATATTATTATTTTAAATTAATCTGAATCTTTCCGGTACACAATAACTAATTTAATAACTTTACTTGCTATACACGCATGCACATGCATAATAAACAACAGTGAGGGTTTTGTTTTAACGGTGAGGGATGGTATTCGTATTCATGTTAGATTTCATTATTATTATTATATGGCTTTGAATAGTACCAATGACCAAAGTTATTATTAAAAGAAGAAAGAGAATTTGCACGCACGTGCAACCTTAGCCGTTTGATTGTAACGGAAGAATATGTCCTTGCATCTAACGTTACTGCCTTTTTATTTGTAAGTCCTTACCATGTTCTGTTATTTATATTGGCCACAATTTTCTCACCATAACATATAGTAGATGTGTATTTTGGGTTTCGGGTCGGGTTGGATGCGATTAGAAATGCTTTTATTTTAACTACAATTTTAAAATTTATTTATTATGGAGACTATTTATAGAGTCTGTGTTCATCTCAAATTATAGTAAGAACTTGGATATGAGTAAAAAAAATATAAATTTAGTTCTTTTTTTAATTTTTTTAAATCATAACTATAAAAACTATTATAATCTTAAACACTAATTTAAATACCATTTGATAATGTAGCCAACAGCGAGGTTGGCCATATTGACATTTAATGTTTATTTGGCGTTTTGTTAGTTTTTGTGGTGTAATTTTTAAAAAATAAATAGGTTTTTTTAAAAAAATGTTGTGGTTTTTTAAATAAATAGATTTTTTTTAAAAAAATATTTAATTAAAATTTTTTACATGCAACATAAATAAAATATATATTATTTTAGCTACATATTCAAGATTTAAAACACAATTACACGTGAATTACAATATAAAAGACAAAAATTATTTGACTAATAAAAATTTATTTAATATAATTAGATAAAAAAAAGCTATCAAGATATAAAACACAATTACATGTAAAATAATATAAAAGACAATTTATTTGACTAATTAATTTTTTTTTATTAGATATAAAATAAGAACTACCACGTAAGTGTCTTATTAGCTTCAAGCAAAGTTGATCCATAAACAATTTGTTCGACTATTGGGCTTAAAAATGATCGAGTATGATAAGTGACGGCCTATGCAAGGCTCTCCTAGTTAGTTTAAAATGGGTCTCAACGTAAGAGAAATTAGAAAATGTGAGAAATTAGAAAAGGAAAAGGAGAAGCCCATAAAGAGCTATAAATTGGGTTGACCCAAAAGTTTCCGAGGTTGCTAAAGCTTGGCCTTCAAAACATGAAGGAAAAAATACAGAGGGGAGGGGACTAGAAGAGATCGTCTTGGGGTGGTCAAGTTCGAAGGTGGATCATTGTTATTCACTTGGCCTGTGCTAAAGCTTGGCCTTCAAAACATGAAGGAAAAAATACAGAGGGGAGGGGGCTAGAAGAGATCGTCTTGGGGTGGTCAAGTTCGAAGGTGGATCATTGTTATTCACTTGGCCTGTGCTGAGAACTACCACCCTTGAAAACAAGTATAACAATTCTAACCAGATGGTAAAGTAATAAGAATTTGGAATTAAGGAATTTATTTCATTTGTGATCTTAGATTCGAGTCCTTGATCTTGATTACTCATATGATGGCTACTGGAAGTTTTTATAGTCATTAACTTCAAGGCTCGTAAGATTAGTCATGGTGTACTCAAACTAGTCCGGACATCCATATTAATTTTTTTTAAAAAAATATAACAATAGTAGTAGATGATTGGTAATAAAAGCTTGAGACAAATATTTATTTTTTATAATTTTAGATTCAAATTATGTGATTGTTAATATTAATGATCACTACAAATTTATTTAATCAATAATTTTAAGATTCGTGAAGATTAACCTAGACATGTATAAATTGGTCCAAGCATTCCATATGAATAAAAAATATATATAATAATAATAATAATAATAATATTAAAGGTATAACCTAATTGGTTAAGTTCTAAGTTAACTTTCTAGAAACCGACAATTTTAGAACTAATGGAGAACTTTTCAGAAGTCACCGATTCTAATTCCATAAATTTTAAAACTATTGAAGACTTTCATCATAGTTAATTTCAGGAACTCAAAAAATTGGTAAAAATATACATAAATTAGCTTTAGCTTGAATATCCACAGTTATCTAAAAAAAATTTAGCAATTAATAGCTCCCAGAAGAAAACAAGTGCAGGATTCAGAGAGACATCTGGTGGCTCCGAGGGGATTGTCACAGGCAAATGGTTTCCCGTTCTATTTGGGAAGAGTTAAGGATTTAGTCCCTGTCAGTCCATGAATGCTCAAGAGAATAACCCATAAGTGAATGCAACTCTTGAGAAAAACAAGCTTTAAATTCTCAAAATTGCCTCTATGATTATGCAGATCTAAAATTAACTTTTGATTGACAACATTTATTTATTTTTATTACACGACGTTATAGCAACATTAATTATTTGAAAATGCTTTCATTATTGGTACCAGACAAACCTTTAAGCACATCTCTGAGAGCATAGTAATGGCTATCACATTTGTGGTCAGAAATGATGTTGCCGGGGAGGACTATCCTCTGGAAATGTTCACCTGGATGCCTCTTCCAGAGCGTGAAAAGCTCCATGCCTCTGCCACTGATAGTGTGAGCATCAGTGTTGATGTCCCTCTTTAGATAGTAAACACTCCCAGGAACAAACAACTCCTTCGGCAATGCATTGGCATTTCGTTCCTTTTCAGGGATAACAGCATTCTCTGTAGTAGCTTTCGAAGTTGAAGGTGCTGCAGGGATAGCGAGGGATTCTCTTGTGACGGAACCATCTGTCAAAAAGAGAAGCAAAAGTCAGCAACTTTATAGGGAGGGAGGTGAGAATAAAATGTATGGGATCATGAAATTATCTCAATTGTTATGGATTAAAATATTCTTGTAGCTAAAGGGATGACAAGAGAAGCTCATTCATGTGTTCTTTCACATGGGTTCTAAAATTAAAATGAGCTCCTGAAGAATAGACAGGCTGTTCTGCATGGCTTCTCCAACAATGTTACGTTAAGACTACTACTATCAACTGCAGTGGGACACATATGAGACAGATTAAACAAAAACTGTCAAATATAAACAAAGTTCTGAAAAAAAAAATAACCAACCTAGGCATCATTCTGAAATCTTGGTTCGAAATAAATCTCTGTTGAAGAATTTGAATTTATCATGGAATGTTAGTTTGTACAATAAGAAGATAGTACCAAGGAAAAGAAACTTAGGTCTTTTCATCTAATCTTGATTTTGGCAGTTTCATGCTTTTCTCTTATCAAGTGACCTTCCTCCTCCTCCTGCATACTTCTCTTCAAAACCTTCTGCATTATTCTGAAACTGTCACAACTTCTCAAGAAATCCAACCTTACTTTTATATCGCCTCTCTAAAAAACCCTTATTTTTTGTCAAATAGCAACATAAATTCCCAAATTCAGCTAATACAGTACCTCTGGGTACTACAAATGATCACAGCACCCAGGCAGCTTCCAAACCCTCTTTTCTCGCTTTATTCAACTCCAAAATATTGCTGCACCGCTTAATCATTACCAATCCTCAATAGCAACATAATTTTCTGCTCTTGGCATCAAATAAACCAATGAAAGAGCGTTCCAAACACCTAACCAACAGCTGACAGAACTTCTTGTGTCCAGTTTCCAGGCCAAACAGCCATAAAAAAAATTTAAAATTTGAACCCTAAAAAATCTATAAAACACCAACAACTTCTTGGTTCAGTGATATGGGCCTTCAATATCCTCACTCAGTGATTGGGTTTAAGTCTTACCTCCAAGTGTTAGAAACCAACTCCATGGAGGAACTCTGAGCTTCAGTCATAACATAGGTGCAGTGATAGGCCCCCTCTAGATGTGACTGTATACTGCAGCAATGTGCTTTGTCGGAGGTCCGGGTAGTCTATCTGCATCCTGATTTTTGCCCACAAAGAAATCTAAATGCCTCTATACCATTCTCTGAGTTTTACTAAATGCTAAATTCCCCAAATTCAAGCTTGAAACAAATAGACAAGGTGAACTCCTAAAACTCTGCCTAGTGTCAGAAAGATTACCAAATCATTTGATAACAACCTTAAAAATACAATTGATATACTTCAAGAAACAAAGGTTTTCCCAACAGTCCAGAATTAGGATGGAGCAGGATGGTCTTACCAGGAGAATTTTTTTTGCTACCAAATTTAGCATAATCAGCAAGTTTCTGAGCTACATCCTGAATAGAAGTGACAACCTGTTTTGCATTTGTGACCAAACCTATCACACTCTTCCAGTCCTCCTTCTCAACCACACTCATCCTGTACAAAAAGCAAAGAATAAAGTGGATGCAAAATTGTTGCCAGAAAGGAACTTCAATATCTTAAAAGAAAACTACATGAATCAAGTAATATTGCTAAAAACTAAAAACAATTTGTTCATAGACTTGCGATATTCTTCTAAATTGGTACCTATGAACTCATTTAATGCTCAGATTTTAGGAAGATCATTAAAAGAAACTACAGATGAACAAATGAATGCAACTGACAGTGTGGACAAGCTTTGACCTCCCAAAGGCCCCATTCCTTATGCATGTAACTTAGTAACAATTTTGGATCCCCACTATAGCCAATAATTGACAACTCTCACTTCTCGTATGGTGTAGACTAAATGACAAATCGAGGGGACTTTTTTCTTTTCAAAATGATATGCTGCCAATTCAGGTTCTGTGCAGTTCTGCAAATCAACAATCCACACAGGAGAAAGATCATAAAAGTAGATTCTAGAAACGTGTTTCCCAATCCATCCCAAATATCCCCACAATAAGATTACACCTATTCTTTCATCAAAAAATTGACAAGAAATGCAAAGATAGTTCAGACAACAGGGATGTATACGAATCATCATTTCATCTAACCTGAAGAGAGTAGTGATGGGATTTACTTATGCATTCAAAATTCCTAAGATGTTCCCAATGTCAACAATCTTAATTTCCAATTTTTGAACCCTAAATAATTGAATTCTGAAATCTCACAACTCCCATAACTGATAATCTAAGCAAATGGACATGCACTTTCTACGCACTTGTGAGATACAAGTCAAGTTGATTTCTATTCCTTCTAACTGATGCTCTAAGCTAGTCCATAGAGTGCATGTGTCTACTGCATTTTTTCCCTTCATGTTGTCAGCATAAGCATAATTACCAATCAGTTTGAAGAATTTCATTTCTCAGTCTTTCCAGAGAAGCTGCACTTAATCTAGGTATTAGGTCATCCTGCAAAAAAAGGAAATTGAGAAACACTAACAAATGAAAATAAGAGACAACATTAAAATCAAGGAGCACGAAACTGAAACATCCTTTATCCTCTTTTCTAGGAAGGGAAAAGGCTTTGTGTGAAGAACACCAATGACAGAGAATCAAGAGCACCAGCCCACCTTCATTACTACGTTTATAACAAAATCAGAGCAACTTTCAGCAAGTTCTTTGGAGACACAGGGTGGACTTGCATAGCCAACAGCAGTAACAATGTGAGGGCTAAAACCAAGTTCCTTAGGTGACTTTTTACGGAGCATGATTGCTAGCAAAGAAGCTGTTGCAGCTCCAAGAGAATGTCCCACCAACCTTAATCTAAATCCCTGTAGATCAATTAATTTCACCATGACAGCTTTCTTAATGGGGGGAAAAAACAAGAGAAAGAAACCTGATGTAACAGTAAATTGCCCCCTAGAAAAGGGAAGGAAAGAGTTAACTTTTCACCACCTCGTATTTCTCCAAGCATTTCCTTATGGTTCCCATCTCATGACTAAGAAACCAACGAGCAGCTTCAGTTGTGCCAAAGTGGGTTGAATAGCCTTCAAAGGTGACTTCTCCATCACTCGAGGAAACAATATCGGTTATAAGGTCGTAGACAGTATGAGTTCCACGAATTCCAAGAATTACTAGTTTTTTTCTAGGATCAATGGCAATGTAATATCCAGGCCTCATCACACTAGAATTTTTTACAAACTTAAGAACATTGTTTTCACGGATCATGCTATTCCTTACAAGTCCAGAAGGACCATCCTTATAACAACCTTTTGCTAACTCAACATGATAGATAAGATCATGGACCTATATCACAAAAAAATGCCTGACATAAGTACAAGAAAGAACAACATGTTTAATATCAAGCACACAAAATAGATTCCTCGGCAACAAAGGTTTTAGAGATTACTATCGACTCCGAAGAAACTTCAACTCCCTTAACATCCTCAAAAAGATTTAATGACGCCTGACGCAGATAAATTAGATACAATCCTATCGTGAGATCACTCAAACTCCAACCCTCAATGGCAATCTTGCTCCGCTGAATGCTAGCAATTATTTCCGAAACCGATCGAGTACTCGCTGGAATTTTATTTCCAACCCCATTCCCTACAAAAACCAAAAAAAAATAAATTCAAAGACCCTCAACTCCCAAAATCTACATCAATTTTTTTCTTAAAAAAAACTTCATTCCTATTATTATTACAACACAAAATCATATCTAAATTAAAGTGCTAATTAACTAACAGACCTGTAGAGAGAGCCCACCTGCATAACTGGAGAGCAGGTTCAAGAGCTTTTGTAAGCCAAGCAAGCTCTATTTTCCCCTTATTATCACTCAAATCGTTATCACCTGAGCTGTAATTGCTAAGTTCACCTCCAGAATTATCCTTAGTCTTTGAAGAAGAAGGAGAAGATACTTGAGCTGATTTTTCTGATTTAGACATTTCCGATTGGCTCCTGTTTATAACACCATACAGAAACTTCCTGCATGTTTGTTGCCTTTTCAATAAACTATTGCTACAGTCTGTCAATTGACAAAAACAGATTGTTAAATTTCATTAATTCGAAAAAAATAGAGAAACGGGGTTCAGTTGTAACGTACACATGTCGTGGAAGAGGAATTTTAGGTATCGGTTTGCCATTCTTGCGGCGGCGGCGCCGGTCAGAGCATGATATAGGCAGCTTGATTGTGACACGAGGCCCGTTATTAACTGAAGATTGCTAACTGTGTGACGGCCAAAGCTCGATTTTGATATGACAAAGCAAGCGGTGAGGGAGCAGCTGGAGGAGAAGTGGAAGATGTACGGAAGCTAGCGTGTTCAGTTTTTTAAAAGAGAGATGGTTGGTTTTGCTATTATGATACGGATAGGAGGGTGTTATGGTCACTAAAGAAATTAATCAGATGGGCTTAGTTACTGTGGGTCTGCTAGTCTTATGGGCTGTGGGCTTCACCTTAGATTGACGGCCTAAAATGACAGCCTGGCAGACCCTGATCTCTCTTCTCTCTCTATAAATGACTCTTTTTGAGGTTTAGGGTTTGCTTCAATACACAACCCTCTTCTACATTATAAATTCTCGCCGCTTTCACTCTCACCCTTGCTCTCATCTCAACAACAGAATTCTCCTTCCCAACAGTGTTCTTGACACTGTAATCACAATTTGGTGAAGTAAATAGGAATACAATAGCAATTTTTTTAATTTATTTTTCGTATGATTGGTGGAGGAGAATGAGGTGATGATTATGATATGTTTCCCTATTGGTTTGATTGCCGTGATGATGGTGTCGACTTTGTATTAGCTCTATCTGATCATTCTCTTCCACATCTCTGCTTTATATCAATTGATTTTTTATTTATATTTTAGATTCTACATGGGGGTTCTTAAGAGAATGAAATGATGATTATTTGTTTCCCTATTGGTTTGATCTTGCCGCAATGATGGCATCATTGTATTAGCTCTATCTGATCATTCTCTCGGCAATTTCATTGTTCCCCTTCATTTCGTTTTACAGTTTGATAAAATCTAATACTTATTTATTGTATGGATATTTGGTGATACTCCATATGTAATGTTTGGGTCATTTGATTGCAATTTTGAAAAATTCATGCAAGTTCCGTTGCCTATTTAGCTCGTCGTAATTCGGCAAGGGACTGTTCCGTAAATCAGTTCTATAATATAAATGTTCAAGGCAGCAGAAATAAGTCAATGTGCTTTCATCATTGTTTACTGAACAATTGTCAGTGTTGCTTTAGCTATCTGGGGCTGCGGGAGATTACATGAAATATGATATTCGAGCCTATATATATCAGTTCTGATATGATGTTGTTCTTGATGCCAGTTTTTCAATTGAATTAGACGTTGATTACCTTCCATGGACGGGGTTATCAACACTGACGAAGCAAGGATTTTGAACTTGATGTTAGCATTCCAGAAAAATGCTGAAACCTAACCCGCTTAATAACTATCATGGAAGGTTTTCACTTGCTCTCACCCACTTAATTAAGTTTGTGGTTTGATGCCTTTTGAAGATTGGGAAGATTGTGGGGTTGATTCTTCGTTTAGTTACTGCTGGCTAGTTATTTTCTTGGACAATGTTTAAATTGATTAATTATTCCCAATGGCGTGATTTCAAGCTTCTTTATAACACATTCTATTCGCTGTTGAAGAAGAAATTTGAGGTGAGGGTGTAGCTGGATGATATGAATATTACAAATTAAAAAATTTATGAAATGAATATAATTCGTCAAATCTGGTCATGTGTTATATGCTTAAATTGTATATTATATGTTTTTTTTTATGTATTTTTAAATAAAAGATATTTTGATTATTTCAGCTTACAACAATGAAAAAGACTTGTGTTTCATTTTTAACGATTTGTAGCATGTTACCCATGTCTTTTAAAAAGTATTTGGTCATTTATTAGTTCTATTAGGATATAGTCAGTGAGATTTTGTGCCTAAAGTTATTGAATATGCACATGTTTTAGGATAAAATAAATAAATTCTCAGTCCCCTCAATTATCAGTCCCCTCAATTATCAGTCAAGATAGAATTAATTTTGTAATAAGTTGTTTGATGTAATTAGTTTCGTGTATAAATATGAATATTTAAACATTTTACACATGGATTGATAGTACTTCCATTGTTTTTTTAAAAAGATATATTTTTAATATGAGTATTACAAATTAAAAAACTTGTTTCTTTTCACCAATTGGTTTAATCTCAACATGTTCACCACTTCAAAATGATCTTTGAATCTCACCTTTACTTCGTGCTTCTCAGACTTTTCGGCATGTTTAGTGACCTCAAGTTACTCCTAAAAATGTTGATAATTGCGACTTAGCTGTTTTTTTTTAAAAAAAAAAACTATATAACTAGAGCAATTGATTCACCATTAAGAACATTTGTTGCTAAAGCCAAAATTCTATGGGTGTATGATTCGGGAATAAGAACTTTTTTCACCTTTTTTTTCTTTATTATCAACTAAAACAATAGGTGCCCCAAGTTGCTTCTCCTCTACCTTGAAAGCATTGGATTCGAGATCTATTTTTAAAGGTACATGTGCATAATTCACACTATCTTTATGGAATTAATTCTACCTAAGTATGTAGTATTTACATATACCACTAAAAACCGCTGAATATTAAACTACATGCATCCAGATATACTATTATATCACAATAATCTGATTTTATATGGTTTGAGATGTGCTTCTAATTGCAATTTTACATTTTTAGAAATATGTTTACCGATGATATTTTTACAAATACCGTTATCGATAATAAAATCAAACATATTATTTTTTATATTACATGGGCATAAAATAAGTTGTTTCGCTGTGAATCCACAACAATTTTTGATATTGTTAACAATTTTATAATCAAGTATGTTTGTCTTTTATCATTATTATCTTCTTCGTCATCTCCATTAAGTTTGCGCAAATTGTGTTTGTTATCATAAGATTCTAGCTTATAGTGAACTTTAATTACCGTAGTGTTCTATCTTCGTCTAATAGAGCCCTAGGATCCCCATCAAATTTGTCCTCACCAATACCCTTTATATAGACACTTGGTTATCTAAGTGGATTTTTCAAGAATAGATATGGGGTTAGACTTGCCATGATGCAAGTGTCCAAGCAAGTCCTTCTCTTTTTTCACGAACCTTCTCCATGCCTCCCCAACACAATTGATCCACTTGTTCGGCTAAGTCTTCTATGGTATCCTCTTGTTGATCAGATTTATGTGGTAGGGTTTTTCATGTTGCCTTTCGAGCCCTTACAATGCCTACGATGGCTTTCACTTCTGCATTGCTTTTCGAGCCCTTACAGTGCCTTCGATGGCTTTCACTCCTGCATTGCGGAATGAATTGTTACTATCTTCGTCCATTCAATAAGCCAACTTGTTCTAATACCAATTAATGTTGCGTACAGCATGGATAGAAGTTAAGGTTCTTATGCCTTAAGCTTACTTGTTTTATATTCTTAATTAAAACGTAACCTTAATCCAATTTGTTTTTAAGAATTCAATTTTTGATTTATTGATTTAACTTATAAAATGCTCATTCTTTAAAAAACATTCTCAAAGTCATTTAAACATTACATGAAAATTTCAAAATTGAAAATTTGATAGAGCCTCTTAATGTTTAATAAATTAAGAATTATTTTTTAATCTAAAATTATTTTAAAATCACTCCAATCTATTTAAAGTTACAAAATAGATTAATTTATGCAATATTTTTTAAAATCTCGAGGGTTATTTTATTAATTTACCCTGCATAAAAAGTAACCTTAAGAATCTCCGGATCAAAATCTCCTTCTTACCCTTCCTTCACATCCAACTCGAAGACAACGACCCGTTTAACTCGTAAATATAAACAAATCCAATGGCATGTCTTAAAATGAAAGATCCCCTTGATATTTACCTTTTTGAATATTTTTCTTGATATATTAATTATTTATTTCTCTAAAAAATAAAAAAAAAATATCCCTCAAGTCTCTCTTTGCCTGTCCTGAAGCAAAGCAAAAACAGAGACAGAGAGATTCACTGCGTCTCTTACTCTGTCCCTCTCCCTGACAACAAAGCACCAAATGGCTTTCACTTCATTTCTTGGACGAGTCCTCTTTGCCTCTGTTTTCATACTCTCCGCTTACCAAGAGTAACTCTCTTTTCCTTTCCATTTTTGTACAATCTTGATAAATTTTCTGCTCTACTCCTCTCATCATCATCATCAATTCGATTTGGATCTGCTTAGCCTTAGGTTTTAAATCTAACACTAAACAGATAGATCTGCACTTTCATTACCTCTTAAACTTCTTTTGTAATTTTAGTAGTTTGCAGCTAACTAAGAAACTTAATTTGAATTACTAATGGGTTGAAGCATTTATATGTAACTTATTTGAATTAATAATTTTTTTCTTTTTGTTTACTAAATATGTAGTATTAGTGAAGGCAAAAGTTACGTGGTCTTTGGATTTATTAGTAAATGCATCAAAAAATAAAATCATTGCTGAAATCATGACCAGAATAGAATTGAGGCTTTGGGTGGATGCAAATTAGTTTATGCATTTGCCCTGTCTCTTTATTTTTCTTGTGCGGGTCAGCATTTTGTGCTAGCCAACTTACTTTTATGGAGACACGGCATGAGTTGGATATTGACAAGATTTGTTATTTGGCTAGGCATTAGTTTTCTGGTAAGAATTTTATTCTTTTCTTTTATGATGCAAGACTGAGAAATTTAATTACAGTTTTCTTGGATATATTGATTTGAAGAACCAGCACTAAGCTTTTGATTCTTTGAATGTGGCATTGTATCTTCCTTTTGTTTGGGAAAAAAATTTATAACAAAGCATTTGATGCTGTTGAAGCAGTTCCTATCTTTTGTTTGTGAAATGATTGGTACCTCATTTTCTTGTTTTTGGTAAAAGGATTCTTCGGATGATATTTTGTTATAATCTTTCCTCGATTTCAGGTTCCATGAATTTGGGGTTGATGGAGGACCGGCTGCGAAGGCACTGAAACCAAAGTTTGGTGTGTTTACCAGTCATGTGCAATCTCATGCCGGCATACAAGTACCAGAAATTGAAGTGAGGATCTCTGATATGCACATGCCATTGAAAGATTTGAGAGAAAGATAATAGGTGTATTAGCAAGATAACAGATTTTGAAAAATAAAAATCGAAACGAGAGGCTGAGACTTATCTTGAAGTTTAGTGTTTAATTATTGTTTTTCTCTTCTATTTTGTGAGCTTTCTTTTGTTATGGCAATGGGTCAGTTGGCATCTTGATTTCAAGGTGGAATATCATGAGCATGCTGTATGGTGAAGCAGAGCTTCTCTGTCACAACACACCATATGAAAAAACCCTGCTTATTAGAACACAAAAACTTTGCTTGTTAGAACATTTTGGTGGTATTTCAAGCAAGTTCAAAATCAAGGTTGTAAAGAGAGCTGTAAAAATAACTAATACTAAATTCTTAGCATACCTCCTGTGTGTTTGCATGCACACATCTCAAACTGGTCTAGTGATTGGAAGGCAATGATTAAATGGCTTAAATTAATGGTGACCTGTTGAATTCTTAGGACTGTTTTACATTATCGAAGAATGGGCGTCCATTTTGGCACTCTGGAAAGTCATTATATACTGGATACCTGAGGAATAGGACTTGTACGGGCAACCTGTGTAGCCATGAAAAGATACACACCCATGATTAATGAGAAGAATGGGCGTCCATTTTGGCACTCTGGAAAGTCATTATATACTGGATACCTGAGGAATAGGACTTGTACGGGCAACCTGTGTAGCCATGAAAAGATACACACCCATGATTAATGATTTTGACTTGCAACTAGAATGTCCCACACTCCCAGTTTGTATCTGTATATCGATTAATTGTTTTGTAATCTTAATTGATATATTTATATGCAGATCAAACATTTAGTCAGCGCTGCTATATTTCTCAAGGGCATTGGAGGCATCCTTTTTATCATTGGCAGCTCTCTTGGAGCCTACCTGCTGGTTGGTACAAGAAACATGCTCTGTATTTGACTTTTTGGTTTTCTTATGGTTATAGATATTAGAAATGGTGTATCACATACTCTTTTAGTGAATATTGAGGTCCTTTCTTGTTCCAGATTATACATCAGCTGATTGCAATTCCAATCCTATATGATTTCTACAACTATGACAGTGAGGAGAAAGAGTTTACTCAACTTTTCATCAAATTTACACAGGTTAGATTTAGCTGATTCTACAATGTTTCTGTTCTGTATGATAGTCAATATTGTTTTGCTTTCTGCATGGTTTTAACAGTTTTAAATTACTTTTCATTCATTCTATGTAGAATATGGCTCTCTATGGAGCACTACTGTTTTTCATTGGGATGAAGAACTCATTTCCCAGGAGACAGCACAAGAAGAAGGTTCCTAAAACTAAAACTGGTTAGAAACAATTGGCTATCAGTTGGTAGGTATCTCTTTTTCAGTAAGGAGCTAATAGGAGCTATCGTTGTTTTGTTCATTAAACATTATGTACTTTACCAAGATCCTCCATGTATGTTTTAAGAGGCTTCTTATCTATTTATTTTACAAAAAAAAGAACCTGTGTGGTGTTTTTCTCCCTTGTATTTCATGGGGATATGTTTTTTTATGCTTTTCATTTTTAAGTTGTTCCTAGTATGATATTTAGAGGTGTTTATATACCATATCGAAGGAGGTCATGGACCGGTCTATGTTTGATGAGGTCAAACGTGCATGAGTTAGCCCGTGATCCATGATAGTACTGGTCCCTGTGTGACATGATAATAACTCCAGCTATTTATTGAAAGAAAGGACTATGAGATAAGACAAAAGACGTACAAGATATCGCTGGAGCCATATGAATGGGACTTGATTCTTATTTTCATGAATTTATCCTCCATGTTATTCCAGCGTTTATTTAGTGGCTTCTGAAGAAGATTGTTCTTTTTACTTCTTGGCTTGACTTGGGTTATTTTATTTTTTTGAATAGTGAAAGAATAGCTGTGGAAAAGGTTAGTAGTTTTGAGTATGATAAGTGTCACTGCAATCGACTTCTAAGGTCACAGTTGTTAGTATAATCATATCCTGTAGTTAGATACACTGAAATCCATTACAAACTACATGTTAACTGTTCAGGTCTCTTTGGGCTTTGGAATTTTGGGCGATTATCACTCATTGTGGCCGACTTTTTTCTTGGTGTTGGTTTTGAAATGCATTGCTCGCCGTGTCAGGTTCATAAGAAATGGTCAATTTGCTGAAAAAGTACCCTTCCTGTGTTCCTCATGGGTGGCTGGTTAGGTTGATAAGAAAAGTCTCATTTTAATAATGCCTTGTATGTTAGAGCAGCCTTCCCCCAATAATTTGCATCGAATGAATGCTACCTTCGTGCTGCTACGATTATCGACATGGCAAAATGTTTGTCCCAATTCTCCATCCCTATATTGTCAGAGCTCATCAAATCTTTTCGAAATCCTTTGTTTGGTTTTTAATAGGATTTGTCAGCAATAATTTAGCTCCAATGGAAAACGCGTGCTCAGGCAGCGTTTTATGACTAGCTGCTACGTATATGCTTGATAATTGATGTGTAAATCTGGTATGTACTGTAAAGTGGTCCATGCTTCAGCATAAGGTCATTTTCCTGTTGCAAATTGCAATGCTTTTCTTGAATGGTGTTTTGGAGTGTGGTTTAACCTTGTTTTTAAAAAAAAAATTGATTTTTTTGTTTTAAATTAATTTTTTTTGTATTTTTAGATTGTTTTAAAGTGTTGATGTTAAAAATAAATTTTAAAAAATAAAATAAAAATTATTTTAATAAATTTTTAAGTAAAAAATATATTAAAAATTAATTTTTATTATTATAAGTACCATTTTATATTGTGGTGCCAGGGGCGGAGCTAAGTTAATTTTACAGGGAAGGCCAAAATTAATATGTATATATATATTATTAAAAAACTTATTTATTTAAATTAAAAATATTAAATAATATAAAATTTTAAAATTTTTTGTAGGGGCCAGGGCCCCTGCTTGCCACCCCCTGGTTCTGCCGCTGGTGGTGGCAGTATCTAACTTTTTAAAATGTTTTTTTATATAAATTTATTAAAATAATATTTTTTATTTTTTTAATTTATTTTTAATATTAATATATCAAAACGGTCAAAAATACCTAAAAATTATTAAAAAAATATTTTTCAACTATAAAAATAAATAAATTCTTAGACCCTGATCAGCTTTGTGGTTGTCTTTGGTTAAACCTTATCTATCACATATCTACATGGCATGAATATGCTGAACACTGAGTTATATGCCATGAATATGCTGAAGATAACAGGATTTGTTATTCGCATTCTTTGCACACGGCACGTTTATTGAAATCTAATCTTGAGGAGGTTGCCCTCAGGTGTTAGGAGAGGTGGTGTGGAGCTGGGCATACCTAGATTTTGATTTATACAAAGAAATTTGCTCCCAAGCTTGCCATGTTTTGGGAGGTCTACAACTGGTTTTTTTCCCCTTCTTTTTGATATAGGTTTCCCAGGAGCTGAATGTATTGAGTGTTTTAAGTAATTTCATTACATTATCCTGGCTTTAACATGAGAATCCTAGCTCTGACCTAGGTCAATTATTGGGCATGGATTTCATGTTTATTTTTATTGAAAACTAGCAAGGGCAGATATTCCGAAGAAAGATGCATCGCTATTGGCATTTTGAGGCCAAACAGTGAGGGAACGGACGTGTCTTCCTATATGTGTTGTTACTTCTCAAGAATAAGATTTCAAAAAGAAATGTCAAAAAAGGGCTATGTCTTGGTATGGAGGCCTCTTGTCACATTTGCTTGCTTACACAAACGCATCACTCTACCATTTCCCCCATTCAGCATGAGCATCATTTTCTTTATTCTTGAATGGCCACCACTAAGTGCTCTATTTAGACGCAAGTTCCTCTCGCCAATAACCACCCATTTTTGCTCAAAACATGGAACTCCTGATTCCAGTAGCTGAAGATTCCTTTCTCCAAGATGAGTCCAGCTATGACAAGGGTAAGGCAGTGAAGGCATTTGATGAAACAAAGGCAGGTGTTAAGGGACTAGTGGACTCTGGAGTAACAAAAATCCCCAGGTTTTTTATCCACCCACCAGAGGATGTGCAAAAGTCATCATCCGACAGTATCCATCTGGGACTTCAGGTTCCAGTTATAAACTTCGAGCACTTTGAAAGTAGCCGACGATCAGAGGTGGTCAATGAGATTCGCAAAGCGTCAGAAATATGGGGATTCTTTCAAATGGTTAACCACGGGATTCCTGTTAGTGTCTTGGATGATATGCTAGCTGGTGTGAGACGATTCCACGAGCAACACCGAGATGTGAAGATGGAGTTTTATTCACGTGACCGTAAGCAGCCAGTGAGGTTCTTCTGCAATGGCGATCTCCTTGTCAACAGGGCACCAGCAAATTGGAGGGATACAGTAGCATTTGATTTCCAAGACGGTAAACTGGACCCTGAACTCTTTCCTGAAACTTTCAGGTACTGTAAATGTGCTACATGACCCGAAACTGTCTTGTCTATAAATTCATCTCTTATAAGGAAACTTTTGCTATCGGATTGAAATACATTGTCTTGCAGAGAAGAAGTCAGTCAATACATCAGACACATGATCCAAATGAAGAAGACACTATCTGAACTAATATCAGAGGCACTCGGCCTTCCTAGCGATTACCTCTCAAGCATAGAATGCATGGAAACTGAATCGTTAGTGTGCCACTATTACCCGGCTTGTCCCGAGCCAGACCTGACGTTGGGTGCCACCAAGCATAGAGACCCATCGTTGATGACTGTTCTCCTGCAAGACAACACGGGTGGCCTCCAAGTTCGCAACCAAACTCAATGGGTCGATGTCCCTCCTTTACGGGGAGCTCTAGTAGTAAATATTGGGGACTTCATGCAGGTAAAATACTTGCTTTTTTAACTCTTTTTTTTTCTTGCTTGGCTGCATTTGCAATTGAGACAATCAGAGGCAAAATAGAAGGAACAGAAATGCCAGGGGGAAAAAACTAGTCTTGATAGGGTTCTGTTGTTAGGATTCTGGCATACAAATTCGATAAGATAAAAGATAAGAGATAAGATAAAATGAGAAATGAAACACATAAGAATTTACATGGTTCACTCAATTGGGCTACGTCCACAGACAAGTATAGAAGGATTTTACTAAGTAATGTGGGAATTACAACCTCTCTCGAATAATAAGAGAACAACTAAGAATCTCTCTATTATTAGGAGAAAACACATCACTTCCTATATCACAAATACCTCATAATTTTGTGAGATTACTTTCTCTTCACTCTATTCTTCTTCTTTTTATTTTGGTGTGCATATAGGTTTGAATGCATTGTCTATTTATAGGCAAGAGTGAGGGTATAATAGTCATAAATTTGTTAGGAATATATGCCTAACAACTCATCCTCCACTCATACCAACTCATCCTCCACAAATTACAACTCATCTCCCACTCAAATCCCATTAATTATGCCACCTAATTACATGACTTTATATTCTCCCACTTGAAGACTTTGATTATTTAATCAAATCTTTACACTTGATTATCTGTGATTCTTCTTCTATCCTTTCTATACTTGTCATCTTCATGTTGTTTATATTTTTGTTAGGCCATAAAAGGATCTGCACCATATATACTTATCAGTGTTGACCGGTTTGGTCAAAGCATCTGCTGGGTTTTTCTTTGTGTAAATCTTCTGAAAATCCACATTTTCATTTTCCACCACTTCGCGAACAAAGTGATACTAAACATCTATGTGTTTTGTTCTTAAATGAAATGTTGGATTCCTTGCAATATGCATGACACTTTGACTATCCTAATACAAAAGAATATTCTCTTGTTTGTGCCTGAGCTCCTTCATAAGTTTCTTCATCCATTTGCTTCTTTACAAGCTTGTGTAGCTGTCATGTACTCAACTTCTGTTGTGGACAAAGCTACAACAATCTGAAGTTTAGAAACCCAGCTCATAGCTCCTCCTGCAATTATGAATACATAGCCTGTAGTGAATTTTCTTTTCTCAAGGTCACTAGCAAAATCTAAGTCAACATAACCTTTGATCGTAAATTTTGATCCTCCATAACATAATGCAACATCTGAGGTATCCTTGATGTATCTCAAGATCCTCTTAATAGTATTTCATTGCTCTTACCAGGATTTGCCATGTATCGACTAGCTACTCCCACTGCTTGTGCAATGTCTGGTCTTGTACATATCATGACAAACATTAAACTTCTCACTGCTGATGCATACGGTACTCGAGACATCTCCATCCTTTCTGCTTCATTGCTAGGAGACATACTTGATGATAATTTGAAATTAATAGGAAGTGGGGTGGAAATTGGCTTACAATTTTGCATGTTGAAGAGTCGCAAGATTTTCTTCAAATAATTCTTCTGAGAAAGCCAAATCTTCCTCTTACTTCTGTCTCGGTAAATTTACATCCCTAGAATCTTGTTTGCTGGTCCCAAGTCCTTCATATCAAACTCCCTAGCCAACTATCGATCTTTGTTGAGGCCTATCACCAACATGTCATCCACGTACAACAACAAAATGGTGAAATCTTCTTCAAACCTCTTGTAATACGTACAATGGTCTAAACTGAGTCTGTTGTACCCAAGGCTAATTATGAAGGAATCAAATCTCTTGTACCAACACCTCGGCACCTGTTTGAGACCGTATAGAGATTTGTTCAACCTGCAAACCAAGTTCTCCTTGTCTATTTCAGTAAAACCCTTTAGTTGGAGCATATAAATTTCTTCTTCAAGTTCTCCATGAAGAAATGCAGTTTTCACGACTAACTACTCCAAGTGAAGATCAAATATAGCACACATTGCTAAGACTACTCTGATTGTCGTAAGTCGTACCATTGGAGAAAATATCTCATTGAAGTTTATTCCTTCTTTCTGAGCATATCCTTTCACCACTAATCTTGCACGATATCGCTCCACTTGATCATTGCCATCACATTTTATCTTGTAAACTCATTTGTTGCCAATGACCTTTCTTTCTTGTGGTAGCAGAACAAGATCCCAAGTATTATTTTTGTGCAGAGCTTTAATCTCCTCTTGCATTGTTGTCATCCGCATAGATACATCTGTGCTTTTAATAGCCTCATGGAAAGTTGATGGTTCTTCATCCTCTGTTAGAAGACAGTATGCAATGTTACTTTCAGTAACATATTCTGAGTGTCAAGCTGGTGGTCTTCTTTCACGAGTCAACTGCCAAACTTTAGGAGTTTCAGATTCTATTTGTTCTTGCTCTTCATGCTCTGGTACAACTTTAGAAGAAGCATGATATTGAGTATTTTCCACATAAACTGTTTAGTCTCCTTTATAATGCTATTATGCTCTTCCATTTGCATTTTACCTTCTGCAAATATGACAACTTTACTGATAACTACCTTGTAGGTAGTGGAATCCCACAAGTGATACCCCTTCACTCCATCAGCATATCCCAAGAATACACATTTTCTGGATTTTGAATCTAACTTGCTAACTTCTTGTGTATTGTACATCACGTACACAAGACTTCCAAATATATGCAATCAAGAATAATCAGCTGGTTTTCCGGTCCACATCTCCATCGGTGTCTTCAGCTCAATTGCAGTTGATGGAGATCGATTTATCACATAACAGGCGGTATTGACTGCTTCTGCCTAGAATAACTTTCCTAGACTTGCAGCCTTCAACATTGCTCTTGTTCTTTCTAATAGAGTTTTGTTCATCCGCTCTGCCACTCTATTTTGTTGTGAAGTGTATGCTGTTGTGAACTGCTTTTTGATACCTTCATGTTGACAGAAGTTATCAAATTCATCACTGGTATATTCTCTTCCATTGTCAGTCCTCAAACACTTGATCTTCTTTTCAGATTCAAGTTCCACCCGCGCTTTGAAAGATTTAAAAACTATAAGCATATTTGCCTTCCTTCTAATTGGATACACCCAACATCTCCTGGAGAAGTCATTTATGATTGATACAAAATATCTTGCTCCTCCCAAGGATACAACTGGTGTTTGCCAAATATCAGAGTGAATCAGGTCTAAGATGTATTTGCTCTTAGTTGTTGATGTGCCAAACTTCAACCTGTGTTATTTACTTGTAACACAGTGCTTACAAAAAGGTAAAGTAACCTTTGTAAGCCTAGGGAGTAACTTCTGATAAGAGAGAATCTTTAAACCTTTCTCTGACATGTGACCTAGTTTTTGATGCCACATCATCGTTATCTCTTCTACAAGACTGGCTGATGCGATTGACACTTTTGTCTCATGATGTGTTTCTCTCATTAATGCAAATATATTTGCAACTGTCTTTCTTGCCTTTAAAACCACCAGCGCTCCTTTGATGATTTTCATGATTCCATTGTATGTTCGAATCTTATAGCCAAGACTATCAAATTGTCCTATGGACAAAAGATTCTTCTTTAAGTCTTTCATATGTCGCACTTCTGAAATAGTACGAATTAAGTCATCATACATCTTCAATTTGATGGTGTCAATACCAACAATCTCTAAAGCATGATTATCACCCATAAATACTTTGCCTCCAAAGATAGGTTTATATATATGGAACCAATCTTGATGAGGAGTCATATGCCATGTTGCTCCTGAATCCATTAGTCAGACCTCAGTGAGCTCTTTTATATCTATACAAATTGTCGTTGCTTCACTATATAAAACATCTCCATCTTTTGAGGTGCTCACAACACACCCTTGAGATTTTGATGACTCTGTAGTATTCTCTATACCCTTTTTAAACCAACAATCCTTTTTGAAGTGCCCCATTTTGACACAGTTGTAGCATTTCACAGTCTTCTTACTTCTTGATTTGGACCTCCCCTGCCTTTGACTCCCACTGGAGCCACGCTCTGTTGATCTTCCTCTTGACACCAACAACGCCTCTACTTGGTTTGAACTGTTTCTATCTCCTTTGTTTTTGCACCTATTTTCTTCTTCCAAGATAGCGGTTGCAACATCATCAAAGACTAAATAATTTGAGAGGATATTATTGGTGAAGTTGATAATAAGCTAATTATACGAATCAGGAAGACTTTAAAGTAGAAGCTCTGCACGTTCATTTTCCTCTATTTGATGACCCAATATAGTGAGTTGTGAAAATATATTTCTTATTGTGTTGATGTGGTCAGTCACCGACGTGGTTTCTGCTATTCGAAGGTATAAAGTCTCCGTTTTAAGAAAATCTTATTGTGTAAAGACTTGGACTCGTATAACTTTGATAGAGTCTCCCATATCTCCTTAGCTGTTTTTTTCTCCGCCATACTTGATAATACTTCATTGGCTAATGCTAAATGTATATTAGCAATAGCATTGTCATCCATCCCATTTCATTTTGCATCATCAGTGATCTCCGCGAGTCGATCCCCAAATGCTACCAAGCAATTGTCTTTCCTTAAGATTGCCTTGATTCTCATTTTCCACAGTGAGAAATTGCTCTCATTAAATCTTTCAATCTCATACTTTGCTGCTATTGTATTCACCGAGATCTATTCAGCTATCACTGTTTCACAGGTCTGTAACGTATATAGAAATAGTATCGTATAAATAATACTCCACTAAGTAAGTTCCCAGGAAAGATTGGAGGGGTCACAAACGGTCCCGTTTAAAATCCAATCTCCTTAGACAGAACTTCCTAGACTGTATTTAATCACCGCACTGACTTTTTATATACGCCAACAGTAACGTATGTGAACAGTACCGTATATATGAATAGTATTGTATAGGTGAATAGTATCCGTATGCACGAATAACTTTGTGTATTAACAACTCCAACCAAAAGGCTCTGATACCACTATTAGGATTCTGGCATGCAAATCCGACAAGATAAAAGATAAAAGACAGGATAAAATGAGAAATGAAACACACAAGAATTTACGTGGTTCACCTAATTGGGCTACGTCCACAGACAAGTATAGAAGGATTTTACTAAGTAATGTGGGAATTACAACCTCTCTCGAATAATAGGAGAACAACTAAGAATCTCTCTATTATTAGGAGAAAACACCTCACTTACTCTATCACAAATACCTCACAATTTTATGGGATTACTCTCTCTTCACTCTCTTCTTCTTTTCTTTATTTTGGTGTGCATATAGACTTGAATGCATTGTCTATTTATAGACAAGAATGAGAGTATAATGGTCATAAATTTATTAGGAATATATACCTAACAACTCATCCTCCACTCATCTTCCACAAATTCCAACTTATCTCCCACTCAAATCTCATTAATTATACCACCTAATTCCATGAATTTACATCTGTAGCATTTTGAAAAGAGCAATTAAACCTACAAAATAACTGAGAAATGAACGGTTTTGTCCATTCCAAAATATAATTTGACAGTTCATTGACCTTAAATCTGCTTTCTTGCTATTGTATGTAGCTGATCACCAACGACAAGTTCAAGAGCGTGGAGCATAGGGTTCTTGTTGGGAAGGAGGGATCCCGAACATCAGTAGCATGCTTTTTCTATCCAAGCACAGCAAATAAATTTAAACCTTATGGAGCAATAAAGGAGCTTGTGTCTGATGACAATGTGCCCATGTACAGGGAAACTCATATTGCTGAGTTCCTGGCTTTCTTCAGGTCTAAAGGATTAGATGGTACTCCAACCCTTTGTCATTTCAAACTGGCATGAATGACCCCATGTCTGTTGCCTCACAAATTTGCTCAAACTTAAGTCCATCTTTTTTGTAATAACCAATCGAATTAATTTCCATAAAGATTATCTCGAATATCTTCTTTTATTTTCATCACCAGATCATTTTATGGCTATTTTTTATGGTACTTTTGGTTGACCGACAATTAAAAATGATCAATATCTGGTTACTGTCCCTTAATCAAAGGTTTTACGGTTGAATATTAATCACGATGGCTGACTGATTGTTGAACTTAACAGTGTGTTTATAGGCTAGCTGGCAAATTTTCTTTCTTTTCTTTCTCCAGAATTTAACAAAATTAAAGAATGAAACACAGGCCAGAACCCTCCAGATTTGCAGACCCTCTAACCATGACTAACAGGATTTTCCTAGCTCAAGTCCCAAAAGCTACTTAAGCTCGAAACCCATTTTTAAACGTTTGAGTTTGAAACCCACAAAGATTTGTCAAAACTCAAACTTCTTTCTAATCATGTAAATGGAGCTGCTCAGCTGCAAATGTTTAAAAATGGTCTCGTGGTGACCAATGAGCACCAAGGGCTTGACTTGGAACAGCAGGCAGCGTGCGTGGGCCGGTGGTTTGATGGGAGACGGTGGATAATGATTCTTGAAGTTAGGGATGGTAATTCAATGAGTTGATGACATGATTGTTACCAAACTTCCATTATCGAATACTCAAGTTCTCAACGTAATCATAGTTTCGATTGTTGAAGAAAAAACTTTTGGATGTTGAGAGTGTTGTTGTACAGTTACAGAGACTTCCAACAGGGAGAGATGGCGTTGTTGTGGTCGAGACTTGTTTCCTGTAAGGTTTAAGAAAACGAAGAGGAAAACTGGCCTTTTGAATTTTGTTACCATGTAATGCTGTGCTAACAGACAAAATACTGAGCCATTTACCTCTCTGTTCTTTTCATTACATCACTTTTATGGGTATTTTCTATCGTGTAGTCTCTAGTTTGACCAAAAGGATGTTTGATATTTGGCTGTGCGCGCGCGCTCTACTTTTAAAAAAATATATTAAACTCGTATTTTTTTTTATAATTTTAATATAATGAAATTAAAATTTTATTTTTTTAATATTTTTTTAAATACCTTACGTCATAGTACAAAACAAGCATTTAGTTTGGAGTAAGCTTCGATTCCATGGTTTTTAAGGGTATAAATCTCGAATTATTGTTTTTTAAAAAATATTAAAATAATCAGCATTGGTTGGGTTAGGTTTTAATTTTTAAAAACAAAATAAGTTTAATTTAATACAAAACCTTTTAGTTGAATTATTTTTTATATGCTTAAATTTTGATTCATGAGTCTTTAGTTTATAATGGATTTTTTTGGTTTTTAAAATTGAAAACCAAAACCAAACCAACATAATTTTTTTAATTGTCCAATTAAAATTAGCAAAAAATCTTAAAAAATAGTTGGGTTTAGTTGATTATAAATTAAGTTTTATAGATAGTTTATATGATTTGATTGATTTGTCAAGTAGTTGTATGAGAATGTGATAGTAATTTTTTGCAAAGTATTTTTTGTTTAGTATTAAAATAATATATTTTTTATTTTTAAAAATTATTTTGAATATTAATATATAAAAATAATTCAAAATATAAAAAAATTATTTTTAAACAAAAAAATTATTTTTTTATAAAATGTTATTCCATCTAAATCTTAAATATAAGTGATAGTTAATCCTTTCATGAAGATATTTTTTTATTTTTTAAAAATTATTTTTAATTTTAGTATATTGAAATGATTCAAAGTATAAAAAATTATTTTAAATAAAAAATTATTTAAAAAAAATACTATTTAAAACACACAGTTCCACCTGAAACTTGATTCCAAGTGATAGTTTGTCCCTTTATCAAGGCTTCTTCTTTCATGATTTTAAGTTACCATTGTTATGATGAAATCTATTTTATTGTTACCTCCCTTTCTTTTTTAAGAATATTTCATTCGAATTCTTTTCTTGTACCGAGGTATCTAATTTTTGTTTGGTGTGTATTTTTAAGCATAATTTATTTGCATGTTTAAAATTATATTTGAATACCTGATAAACATGTGTTTAATTAAAAAAAATATTTTTTAAATATTTTTTAATGATTTTGATATACTAATATAAAAAAAAATAAAAATTATTTTATTTTATTTTAAAAAAACTTTCAAACCAAGATTTCCAACACGTTCATTAGATTTGATCAACTGGTACTGAAGATAAAAATATTTTATCTCTGATTCCTTGGATGTTACGACAACTAGTATATTATCTTTCTTTACCCATCGCATCATTCGGTCGATATTGTCAACTCTGTCGTTTTCTTTTAAGTGCGAACAAAATTTTCCTCAATTGTCAACTTTTCAGAGTCCATACATGTCTTGTCGCAACAGCTCACTGAAATTTATCCTGTGATCCCCAGAAATATTAATTTGTCTGCAATAATTAGGTTAGCACTATGATATTATATTTAATGAAAAGGGCTTCACTAGGTGGAAGAGTCTGTAAGATTTGTTGCAGAGCATATGTTTGACTGTAAATCTCTGAAATGCTGTAAAATGGGAACGGAAAAGGGTATAGAATGCTTCGTTTTTTGAGATCAACTGGAAAAGATCATGGCGCAGTTTTCCATCAGGAGTCTCCGATAGCCAGAACTGTAGCTTTCCCACCAGGAATGCAACCTTCCTGCATTATATGTGAGATTGCTAAATATAAACCAAATTAACATAATATTTCTCGCTCGCAATCCCAGAAATTTGAGATTCTAGACAAACCGAACACAAAATTGTTTGGAATCTTAAATCTCAGGATATAAAACACCCAACACTTCTCATATCAAATGCTACCAGAAGGTCTTCTTCCGTAATATTTATCTTTCCCCAGTCTGTCCTGATCATATTTAGGAGGCATGTGTCATCAGGATGTTGACCCTGCAGAAGGGAATGGGATTGTTTACTTGTTTGTTTTGCAGATGTGGTTCATCAATTGAATGTCAGTAATATCAGGCTGGGCAAGCTAGCTAGCTTCAGCTGAAGTTTTTGGAAGATCGTTTTAATGCTCAGGTTGTGGGCATTTTTCAGGTTTTGATTTCCACGCTTATTTTCCAGAATGTGAAAGGAGAACATCAGACTAATCTCAACCCAATAAAAATTCCTAGCTCCTTCTTGATTCAGTTATTGTTTCAGGATGTCTTGTTTTGTTTCTGATGAGAAAAATTCAACTCTCAACCCTTGAACAGTAAAACTCGTTCTAATTAACAAGGACAGGCCACCAAATATACAAACGAAAGATGTTTTCTGTATAGGTCTAACAGGTGGAGGAAATCAAGGATATATTTGCTCGTGCTACAGCCTACATGTGTTGCTCTATCTCAAGAACAAGACGTTAGTGAAAGGTGAAGAGAAGTTGGCACACAGATTGATATCTTTGCCTCTTGACTGTCTAGTAGCTGGTATTCACAATCCAATATTGTTGCCAGAATGGAAGCCGTGTTTCCTAATGCTGTGAATTCATAACCTGAAGATCATTGGCCCAGCTACGATAGGGCTAAGGAAGTGAAGGCATTTAGCGAAACAAGAGCCGGTGTTACAAGGACTCGTTGAAGCTGGCGTGACAAAAAATCACCAGGTTTTTTGTCCATCCACCAGAGAATGTGCAAAATCCATCATCCGAGTTATTATCCCAGTAATAGACTTTGAAGGTCTTGAAAGCGGTCCAAGACTAGAGGTAGTGAATGAGATTCGAAAAGCATCAGAAACATGGTTTTTGTTTTTGTTTTTTTTCAAAATTTCAAGCATGGAATCGGATGAGATGTTAGCCAGCGTGAAAAGATTCCACCAGCAACCGCAGGATCTGAAGATGGAGCTATACACGCATGACCGTCAGTGCCCAGTGAGGTTCTACTCCAATGGAGATCTCCTAGTAAGCAAAGAACCAGCTTGCTGGAGAGATACAGTAGCATTTGCGAAGAATGTAATCTGAATCATCTACTGTTTACTGAAATATTCAGGTATATCTTATACAAGCTGCGTATCTATATTAAATTCAATTCTTTAAGAGATTTTTGTTGGGTTGATTTAAATTGTCTTGCAGAAAAGAAGTGAGTGATTACATCAGGCAGACGATCAAAATGAGGAAGCCACTATCTGAATTAATATCAGAGGTAATTCAGGATAGAATTCATGGAATCGGAGATTCTGCTGTGCCACTATTACCCAACTTGTCCCTAGCCAGACTTGATGTTGGGCACACTCATGCATTCAGAACCATGTTTTCTGACTATTGGCCTGCAAGACATCATGGGTGGCCTCCAACTTCGCGTTCAAAACCAATGGGTAGATACCCCCATCAGCAGGGAGGAGCTCTTACGACCTTAAATGTTGTTTCCTGAATTTTGTAGCTTATCAGCAATGACAGGTTCAAAAGTGTGGTTGTTGTCGGACAAGTTGGATCCCAGGCATCAGTTGCACGTCTTTTCTATCCAAGCACTGGAAATTATAATTCCAAACCATACGGACCAATATATAGGGAAACCAATATAGCTGAATATATGGCCGATGTCAGGTCCAGGGCTTTAGATGGCAGCTCAAACCTTTTTCGTTTTAAATTGGCATGAGACCCCTTGTCCATGCTTGCCGCAAATTCTCAATTTCATGAAAATTTAATCCATCTTCTCTGTAATGAACATAATAGAAGCCATTTACGTCTAAAAAACCTAGATCCTATGAAGGCGTTTAGTTTTTATCTGATTTTTACTGCTTATCCAACTACTGTTCACTACACTTGCTTGGACAAGTTCATGAAAATCCTTTCATAGATTAGTTGGAAACATTCCACCATTCTCCTGTTAATTTCTAGCAGTTCCACGAGTCCTCCCTCGAAAAGTAAAATATACTGCGGAGGACACTGTGCTTGGTTTGGATGGAAGGCTCCGGTTCTCTCAGCTGTCAATTATAGAGGCTTCACTGATTTATCACTTGTGAAGTCAATGCTACTGCCTCTAAACAATCTGCTCTTTTTTTCTTCTATAGTTTTCTTAACTGTGAACTAGGTATCAAAACACAAAGTGTTTGGTTAATGTTTCAGAACATAGAAGATAGATACAGAAACAATTTAGGCTGAAGAGACCACGATGGAAACATAAAATAAATGAAAATAGCCGAACACAAAGATTTGTGATGTATTTAATTTTGTTTTGCAAGGAGGCAGTTAGTGACTTTATCAAACACAAGTTCGGACTGCCCAAAGACACTACCTTTCAAGCATGGATGCATGGAAACTCAATCCTTGGTGTGCCGCTATTACCAGCTTCCGCCGAGCCGATCTTGACACTAGGCACACCTAAGCATTCGAACCCGTCTTTCTTGACTACTTCTGCAAGACAACATGGGTAATCTTCAAGTTGTTGCTGATCAAAATGAATGGATTGACGTTCCCCTGTACATGGAGCTGTTGCAGTCAATATGGGAGACATGATGCAGGTAAATTTAATTTCTCTAATCGTTATGAATAGTTAGAGCAATATCTCCGTCTGAGTCAGATCAAAGATGCAACAATCTGACAAGTAGGAATGGCATCATCTGGATATTAGTCCAGGCAATCCTCACTTCTATTATAAAATGCACTTAAAACCTAAAAGCTCAAAATGAAACACACCACTCGTGACAAACTTAGTTCTTCCATTATTTTCTTCTCCCAGAAAAATAATTGTAGCCCTCATTTGAACGGAGTATGCAGTGGTAATCAGAGTATGCAGCAAATTCACAGCGCGGGATAAATTTGTGGTTAAACAAAACAGATCCAACCCTACAAGAAAACGTGCTCATGTAGGCTTAATGATTTTTAGCTCATTTGTTCACGTAGATTATCAGCAATGAGAAATTCAAAAGTGTGGAGCAGAGAGTACAGGTTGGAGGGGTAGGAGCCCGGGCATCACTTCCATGTTTTCTCTATCCAAGTAGAACGGCTAAATATAAACCAGAAAAGGCGATTAAGGAGCTTCCATCTGACAAGCAGACCAAGTACAGGGAAATTCAATTTGCTGAATTTATGGATGACTACAAGTCCAAAGGACCAGATGGAAAGTCCGCCCTGCCGCATTTAACGAGCATCAGCACTGCAGGGTGCTTCACAATTTCTATAGAATTAAAGGGCTTGGAAACTAGATCCCATCAGTAATATTTTGATTGGGAGGAGGAACTTGCACGTTGGCACATCCACCATTCAGCAGAGCTGCTCCAAATTATATGACCAGAGCAAATCCATCTATAAAGTTATACAATTACCATACCGTTATTCACATCAATTAGTCTGTTCATTTATCTGTTGTCTACTCCTTTTAACAAGCTCTTTTATGGCAATACAATGACTAAAGCAAAATTTTCAAATGTTTTGAAGATTAAAGAATGAGATAGCTGAGACTAGGAAAGAACGAGGGATTAAACACTGCCAATTGCTCACCATATATATTATTACACGACGGAATTTGCAAACAAATAATAGGTTTGTGTGTACTGGAAATAAGAAAACAACCCACAAATTCTCAACTGAAAAAATAGAAGGCTCTTCCAGAAATAATAGCTTTCTTTTTCCTCCCCACTTTTCATTTTTGATAGTGGAGATACAAATGGGAATCGAAACACATGCAAAAAGAAAATTCAATCAAAGATCACAAATCACTCACTATTTTACACAGAAGCAATAAAACAAGCTGCAAGAGCTGACCAGCCTTAAATCTTGATTAGTTTGTTGTCTTGGGCTGCAATATTTGCACGAGTGACCATAAGATATCCATTCTATGCATAATTTTGTTGTTCTGCCCCTGAATGATTCAAAATGCAAAACTGATTAAAAAACAAAAAAATAAACAACACTGCAGTCTGTTGGATAGAGAAGGCTCAGATCTATAAATGTTAGAACTCATCGATTTGATATATAATACAGATGTGCTTGAAAGCAATCATTGCGATTTGTTCCCCTTGTAACAGATAATTCATCCAGAAGATTCAAACATACCTCAACCACAAAACATATCCATGTCTTCTCACCGTGCACTTCTGTAATTCCTTTCAATATTGTCAGACCTAAACTTCTGATAGCTTCTGCTATCTCAAGAAAATGACTGCATTCCTCGCATAACATCTGCATGGATCAAATGGATACTTCTAAATATTCAGAAATAAGCAAAACCAATGACAAATACATGGCTGCAAGCCTGAAACAATAATGGACCTAGCTTCAAATTTACAGATCCAACAAGTATTTACCTCTACAAGCATCTGTCCATTTTTGTTTAGATTTTCTACTATTATTGATGAGACCTTTAGATGGCCTCCCACTTCCACTGCCCAGCTCGAACCCTGTTCATAATTTGCGGCATCTGTTCCCTTCTGATGCATCTGCAAATTCAGCCATTCAGATGCATGTAAGCAGTAAAACAATAATAGAACAGAATAACATGATATGCTCTTTCCTAATGAAATTGTATAGTTCAACTTGCTGATTATTAAACATTAAGTTGGTAAAAAACACCCGGCAACAAAGACTCCAGACTGAAGCATGTTACTCAACATAGAACCATAATTATACTATCAACTGAGAGATGCAATAACAGAATTTACAAATCTGCATTTATTGGTGTAAATTCCATACAGAAAGCAAACATGAATGGAGGATTGAGAATTTTAAATTTCCATGAGTAAACATATGAAGGAGGTTGAGCAAGTCGCTGAGCACATAAACAGTAACAGGGCCCTTGTAAGGAACATGTGTCAGCCCCTACCTTCGGTTCAGCACATTTATTGAGCTTGTCAGCATGCTTTGTAATGTTTTCTAGAAAGAGCATGTGCTTGATTGTGCGCTCCAGCAACGAATCTATACTGCACTGCACAATTTATAACAAAATATTCAGAACAAGTCATGCACAAGATTTTCCTGAATAGGAAATGTGACCGCTAAACTGTCAAAAATTAAGCTAGACCATGGAAAAGTTACCTTAGCTCCATTGGGCACAAGCTCTCTCAGCTCCTTGATGCGATCTTGGATCAGTTGTCTGTCCCTTGGCCGAGGCCTGCAATTTTCACCAGGTTTAGCCCTTTTTTTGTTGTTCTTAGCTGATTCTGAAAGCTTATCCAACTGCTCACTATAGGTACTTGGACAAGTTGATGAAAATCCTTTGGAAGACATTCCACCACACACTTCTGTCGAGTTAGATAAATTCTGTACATCCTCTTCAACAATAGAGGACTGATTAATTGAATAACCTGCTGAATTCATGATATGCTTGGTCTGGATAGAGGGCTCAGGCAATTTCTCAGCTGTTAACAGAGACTGCACTGATTTACAACCTGATTTCTCACTTTTGACATCACTGCCACTATGGCAAACATTGCCTACTACTGCTTCTAAAAGATTCTCTGAGCCAAAGTCAAATGTCATCTGGCTACTACTCATCCCCTCTGGCATCTCAAAAATATTTCCAGCTTCACTCTTCCCTGTTTGATAATCAAAGGGCATACACCTGTTCAAGAAAGATGGTCCCAGAGCTTCAAGCAACTCGCAGCCAGCAGAGAACTTAAAAAATGTGTCCGAGGAGTTGAAGTGAGTTGATTCAGCTGGATGGTCCAGTTTCTTCTCCAAATCCCCTTTGAATGTTATGTCTGAAGATTCAGGTGCATTCAACACCACATTTGGACAAAGATTAATGCTGTCTGACTTATCTCTATCACAAATGGTAGAGTCAAAGAGGTCTGCAGGGAAGCCTGCAAGATCAGCTCCAAGCTTTTCATTTGGAAGTACAAGATCAGATAGACTGACATTCTCCTTCATAAAACTATTTGAATGCATTGTTGTATTGTGCTCTGATCCCTGACCTAGATCTTTCCAGACACTACTCTCCCCTCCAAACATCCGATCACTAATTATATTCATCCCCAGTTGACTCCGGTGATCCAAATAGGAGGCATTTGATTTCAGATTAAGTAAATTGATGCTTTCATCATTTGTTGGTGTTGATATTTCAAGCACTTCTTGTTTATTTTTCAATTCAGCTGCTGTTTTCTGATAAATACCAGGATGGGAAGAAATGTAAGAAGAGATATATCTTTGTTTTTGTCAATAATACAACAAAGGCAACAAGTCATTTGATTTTTTCTTTGTATCTTCATTTATAACTGCATAAACCATCAGGAAAACCTTGAAGCCAAATAGGTAAATCTGGCTGAGAAAGGAAGCGTTTTAGCATTACCAAAACCTCTTACATTCAATCTGTCAAGACAGTTCTACTTCAAGAAGTGAGTGCACACACCTTTCCACATGCACACACGCACACGCGCACAGAAAGACAGACACACCCACACCCACACCCACACCCACACCCACACCCACAGAGAGAGAGAGAGTTACCAGACATAATGTGTTCTTCATACTATCTTGTGATGGACTAGTAGCATGTGAGACTGTGGAATCTTGAAGTGAAAAAAAGACATCTTTAATATGTGTCACCAAATTCACATCCTCAATAACCTGCTCAACCCAAATGTGAATAGTAAAGCAAATTTAGATGGCAATGATGTGTAGATGAAAAAATTATAAAAAATGGAGCAGAATAGAACACATTAGCATGCAATTACATCAACCATGTGCTGATAAAAATAACTTCAAGAAACTCAATTTTGCAAAATATTTTTAAATGTAACAACAACCCAAGTCCAATATCAATTAAGAGTGCGAGCTAGTAATTTTGGATGATGAGCTTATGACATTACAAATGGTAACAGAGCCAGTTACACATGGCTAGCTAGCATGGTTTGTGGGCATCCCCATGTCTTAGGGGAGTGTTAAACTGGAATGCAAGCAGCTCAGGCTAATGGGTGCATTAATTTTTGGGTGGGACAGTCATGCTCCAAATCAAATATTAGGGGCATGGGAGAGAGGTCTTGAGTATATAAATCAAATTTGATAATCCCAAAAGCATCTCTTGCTACAACTTCGACAAATATTAGCCTTGGCATTATTGGGGGATTGAGTCATAACTAGACCCTGTTGATTTTTTATCTTGAGAAAACCTTGAACAGAAAATAAATGCCACCCCTTGGTCTCTGCAAAACAATTACATATGTCATCCTATGACTCTGATTGTGACTGCTTCCAACAGCCTAGTAGAATCCAAAAATGAGGATCTCAACCAGGGCAGAATTACATTGTATATTTCAATCGATCTCATCAAAAACACTGCTAACATCAATTTAGTTCAAGTAATCAGTAAACATGCATGTGCTCGATAGTGAATAACAAGTTAATCAGAAATTTTCTTACTTTATTCAAAGAGCCAAGCTGTACAACTCCATACGGAACAACAGCCACAACAACAATGGTCTGTGGAGAAAAACAAAACAATCCCATTAATATAAAGCAATCTCATTAATATAACAACATCAGCAAGGAAGCAAAAACACAAGTGCTAGAAACCCAAATATTCAATATATAGAAATCAATCCACAGTCACCATAGGACAAGAAAACCTCAATTATATCTAACATTACCAGGTCAAAATTCAATAGAAATTACAGGTTGTCTCCACTTATATCAACCTCAACAAAATGAGCCAGGTAATCATGACTCGTGAGTAAACAAGACTAAACAATCCATCAGAGAATATCTCATTCACGCATATGATGTAATATTCGTTTAGTGATCACTTTTTATGGTCAATATGGAAATATTTAAAGCAGTGGATTCAGTATCCTGTCCCTGGAGTCTTGCTTACAGACAAGAACCATAAAACTAGCAATGTGACAAAGAAATTAGATGATGTTATATTGTTATTCAGTCCCCGCAAAGCCTTTCATCCTGTCATTATGAACAATAAAACATAAAAAGAAAAATAACGCAAACATACCCTGATCCCAGCAGAAAACTGACTTTGCCAGCCATCAGAGAACTGAAAATTCCACCCACAAAAAAAAAAAAAATAAGAGTAAGATTTGATGAAAGAGAGATATTGAACCAAAAGAATGATGCTCGAGTGAAAAGACATTGTTACATTTTCCAATGGGAGTGTACAAAATAGCATATCTACTATTTCATTTCAAGGATAACCCTCACCTCATATGATGAGAAGGAATTAGTTACATGTTTATCTGCAAAGATCCACTGATGTTTTCCACTCACTGCCACCTGTCCAACAATCCTGCAAAACCAAGCATGAATCCAACTCAAACATGCCGATATGCACAGGAATATTTCAAAAGTCACAGACCAAACGTTTCCATATTAATTTTGCTTTATTAATTGTTTACGTGCGGATAAAAAATAAAGCACGCCGAATTTGAAAGGAGAGTAACTAAAATGAAGCATGCTTGAATAAAACCTCCACTAACACAGCATTGGCAATTAAAAATACAAAGGAAAAGAGTCTATCAGTGAAATAACCCATACCCTTCCCCGAGAGAGTATACATGGTAAGACATCTTTGCCACAGCCAATCCAAGCGGGTCACGTGGATAATGCCCGCCATGCAAATTTTCTTGTGTCTGCCTGAAGCACTTGTTCTCTAAAGCATCATGTTGCTCACAATTATCATAGTAGCCATCTTCCCAAGTTAACACCCTATTAATATTTAAAAAAAAAAATATTGAGATTCAAGGCACAATCTTACTCATAAGCTCTCCCCTCAAACAAATGACCAATCAAAAAGAAGTGCTAAACATCACTAAATTAGAAACTAGCTGCATAAAATCACAACCACTACAGTTAACTAAAATGGAACAAAATTGAAGCGAAATTCGAAGTAACTTACATGCGAGCACGATGTTTAAGCTTCCAAAAAACAGCATAATTCCAATCAGTATTGAAGCAGAGGCTCCTCAAAGTATTATGCAAGTCAGTACCCATCCCCAACCTTCCCCCTCCCCTCTCAAAATTCCTAACTCAAAGGCTCCTCGGTGCAAATTCCACCACCAAGAACCCAACTTTGTCAGTGAAAAAAAATCCTCACCCTCAAAACAAAAACCCTAATTTCACCTTACCTAGCTTCCTCTGTAAGATCCTCTTCCTGCCTGTTTTCTCCTTAACCCAGCTCTTGCTTTTATCGGTGGTCCTACTGTAGCCAAAAGCAGACGATCTCTACCCATTCCCTCACTCATACACCACCCTCTTTTCACTCACTAACACCCAATACAGCAAAAATAGAAACCCTTAAAAAGCTCACAAGTTGAAACAGCAGAAGCAATAAAACTCGAAACTTTCAAGATCAGAAGCAAGGATTTCAAAAGAGCAACATTCAGTGTATTTAGCCATGAAATTAGTAAAACAGAATTCAATCTCTCTCAAAAATCAAGCCAAATGAAAATGGGAAGTTTGAAGTAAAGGACTAGCTTATATCGGACGACATGGATCACACTCAAATCCTGACCTTAATTTTGAAAAACCACTCACAGAATTGGAAAATGATTTTCTGATTTTCACACACAGAATTTGATCCCAATGAACACCAGACAGCAGATAAAAGGAACAGGGAAATCAAGTGTTTGTTTCAGATTCTTGAAAAAAAGAGTAAAGTTGGAATCTTTTAAGCTAGGAGAAATAAGAATTGATGAGGTTAAGAAATTCAAAGCTTTTTCATGGCAAAGACATATAAAGAGTGAAAAGAGTTTTTCTTTCCTCTTTTATAACTCTTTTCCTGGAAACAAATTCTAGAGAGAAAGAGGAGGGGTTGTGAGAGGGGCTTCGAAGGCTTTAGTATTTCTTTTCTGGTGTTAAGATTTTTATATATATACATATATAGTAAAACTAGCTGCAGCCGCTATTTGGCGCACTACCCTGTTCACTATAGCTTTCTTGACAGGACAAAGAAAGAGTGCAAAACGATGACACCTGGGCGTCGTTTCACGCCTTGGTGCTGTGCGCAAGGGCATCATCATCTCTTATCCTACGCATCATGATGCGCACTTCAAACCTCTCCTTAGTGGTTGCTGCCATTTTTTTAACTCGCAGGGGAGATTAGAGTTTGGAGGGTCTTGAGGGGTAATATTTATGGATGGAAGATCAACCAAAAATAGGTAATGCTATGAGTACACTTTCTAGGCAGTGTAATTTTATGGCCAACAAAATGATGCCCGAGTGAAGAAAATGCTTCTTATCTTTCTGTACAATTTCATGTTTTTGGAGGAAGCTCTTCTCTTTCTGTCTTCCCCCCATACATCTCTCGATCACCCTTTTTAAACCCAATGAACTTAACCCTCCCTTGGCCCTTTTCAACAATCATTTTATTGCCAAAAAAGTTGTGACACCTACCGCACCTCTCCCTTGCCGTTGTCCCCATTCACATTGTATGAGTTTCAACAACAAAATAAATAAAGACTGGGATTGAATTTCGATTCTCAGAGGGCTCTTCTTTTCCTTCCACCACTCCCCTGTTGTTGCTCAATTGCTCGTTGAAGAACTAGTTTAGTGATATTGTATATACTGTTTTTTTTAATTGAAAAAATATAAAAAAATTAATTTTTAATTTTTAAAAACACATATTAGCTCATGTTTTCCAAAAAACTCATACAAGAAATCAAACTGAATTTTGATTTTTAATTGAATCAACCATTAAATTAATCTTAAACTAATTTTTTCAATATTAGATTAGGATTAGAAAGGAATCGGTTAAAGTCTAGTTAAAACCACAAAACTCAGTCGGGTTTAATAATGAGAGTAGTTTTTTATAGTGAAAAAAAAAAATATGCTAATTAACGATTTATTAAATCTTTCACTAAATCAACCCCCAGCAATCTATAGGGGGAAAAAGAAAGAAGCATTCATCCAATTTTGTCCAGGCGGCTCCATTGTTATTTTAATTGTTTATAATGATCTCATGACATATTCATGAAATAATGTTTCCTGCGCCATACCAGCTCAACATCATTGTCCGAATCCCATGATTTTGTGTTCTAACAGTGGGATCTATGAGTGATTATTATTGCCATTGATTTCTAATCATTTTCTATTATTTATTTATTTCTTTTTTCACGTCGTTCTAGTTATTAGGGATTGGAGCTGGGGGCCATATATTTGTTGATCATGAACAGAAAAAAAAAAAAAACATCATCCCATGATCAATAATCCAAAACAATCACCAACCGTTGTTTTCACTTTGATCTTAAAGATTTTATTTGTCGGAAGCATATCAAGAGACTTCACCCTATTCCACTAGCAAGTTTATTAGGCATAATCATGCATGGTTTTACTCTATTCTGGTTACTTGTCATTTGTCATGCTTTATTCTCTCCCTTGCCAGTGTTGTTTAGATTACATTTTGATTTTTTTTCTCTTTTTATCAACGTAAATGACCATTTGATACTGTAATTATTTTTATTTTTCAAGCTATTTTCTTATATAAAAATTAAATTAATATTTTTTTAAATGTCTTTCTAATATTAATTGAATTCATTAAATTGATTTTTTTTTTTTTTTTGCGTGGAGCAAATTAAAGTTTTGAATTCGTAATCTCTTTGGTTCAACATGAATGATAATGTCCTATGAACAACTGGGTTCGAAATGTCCAGCAGAGATTCAAAGAAGACTGTCTGTTCACCGTTCATCTCTTTCTTTCCTAAGAAACTCTATCTGGGTCAACACTGCATCTTATCTAAATCATGATGTAAATTGGTGACCATTGTCTTTCTTAATCTGACAGCGAAAAGATTCATGAAATGCTTTGAACAGTTTATATTTTTTCACTGGAGCTGCTGAGGCTTTCTTTTTCTTTTTTTCTTTTTCACTCAGAGATGCTTATAGAATAAAGTCAACTGGAATTCTCCATGAATTGTTAAGCTGAGTTTTATAGTGATGCAAAATGATATGTCATTTTCCCACGAATATAGAACAGTAAAGAAATGAGTGGGATCATGAATGCTAGAGGACAAACAAGAATGATTAAACCTTATTTACAGGTGTGTTTTTGTAATACGATGGAATGCATGTTGTTTTTATAAAAGTATGTTTTATTAAAAAAAAAACACGTCAAAAAATTGTTTTTTATATTTTTTAAAAATTTAAAAATGAAAATTATACAAAAACATCTAAAAAACATTAATTTGAAAAATATAAAAAATAATTAAACAGCAAAAATAAACACATTTATAATGTGTTTTGTTGAATTTTCTATTCAGGGATTTATTTGAAATTATAATAATGAATATAGTTTAAAGTGTTTTTAATTTAAAAATATATTAAAATAATATTTTTTTTATTTTAAAAAATATTTATAATATCACCGTATCAAAAGATCTAAATATATTTTTTTAAAAAATTAAAATTTAAAATACAATTTACACTGCTTTCCGAACATGCTATTAAATAAAGCCAGCCCCCTACATGGTCTCATTCCCAAATGAGGTAAATATTATGTAATGGTGCAAATAATGGAGTAGAGCAATTAATGGCGTTGCAGGTTTTAATTAGTTATTTCTTCCATTCTGCATTTGAACTGCAAGGTCACCTTTTTATCATTTCTGCCAGCCCATCCTTTTCCTTTCTTCTCTCTCTACTCTCTCTCGGAGGAGGAATGGGAACCAAATCATCCCTAGTAGATTTTGTAGCTTAGCTTTTCACTAACATGTAATCCAGGAGGGTGACTCGCTGGTCTTCAAGCTCATGAGTGCTGGGTTGATATCTTTCTCACTTTGCATGATCTCCCAGTCAAAATAGTCGGGCGTGAAAATGGAAGACCCATTTTCAAGTACATTGTTCCTGCACATGATGCATATGTGACACTAGTGGCCATTACCTGAATAAACTATGTCCTTCCTTGTTAGGAAACAAGGATTGTAAAGAAGAAAAGTTGCAACCTTTCACCAAGAGTCAACTTGCCCTCAAATGTGGCGGATTCAATTTTTTGCGCCACCCCTTCTTAACCCAGTTCATTACTGACTGACTAACAGTGGCCCCAAGAAATCTAATGGAGGGAATCTAATGATCATTAGCACCAAAAGGGATTCTAGCCAGTAAAGCCCCTTTCACTACTGCTTCTATAAAATATATGCAGGTTCATGATTAGTCTGATAGAATTGAATTCCTCAGGCTAATGCAAATTATCTTAGTTAATGAAAAGATTAAGAAAGATGTGCGCATGTGATCGAGAATCACAGATGGTTTCTTGGCTGCAAGCCATTAACATCATTGACTACGTTTTAATGGTTCTGATTTGGGGTAAAAAGCCATCGGCTTTTTCTAGGTTAAGTACATAGAACCAGAGGTATAAGCCAGAAGCTATGTAGCCTGTCGTCTTCTACCTGGTCGACTTTTGTTTCATGTGATGTGATCATTGTAATTAGCGGGGCAATACCAGTCCAAGCCCTTGTGTGTTCTTGTCGTTAAAAAGGCTAATCTTTGAGTGAATGTTAAGATCATGAAATCAATGCAATCTATTCAAGTTATTGGCCGAATCAGGCCATGATCTTGAGTGATAAAGTTGTCAGGAAAAATCCAAAGCTCAAAGTTGTTTCAAGGAATCAAGCCTGCATGCTATATTCATGGAAAGATGAAACTAGGCTAAAACCCCAAAAAACAAATCTAGTTTTTAAACTTTAATAAAATATTGTAAAAGCCTAATTTTATAAAAAGATTAACTCACTATAACTAGATAAAGTAAAAAAAAAACCCTTTAATTTAGACTTAAAAGATATTATTTAAACGAATTTTGTTATTTTTATTGCTTTTTTTTTAATTTTCTAATTTGTTCTGGACTTTCATTGTTTCTTCTTTTATTTCTTGATTTTTTATTTTGTTGAAGTGGGTTTTTAAGTTTATTTAAGAAGTTATAAGCTTTTTTAAGAATAAAAAAACATTTAATAACAAAATTCCAAATTAAATTTTGTATGGAATAATCTTATTTAATAGAAGGATAATAGTCTTTCGTATATTGTTTTGATATCAAAATGACGCAACCCATAGAAGAGCTTTCTACCCACCATGGGAAAAAGGCACTCTATTTTTTATTTTTTTTTCTTCAAATTATTTGTTTATTTTTTCTTTTTAAAAAAGCAAATATTACAGAACGATTTGCAGCCTCAAGCAAGTGTGGTAAGATTAGTTGCTTAATCCAATTTGTACACTTGGAAGATAAGGTGGGCTTAGTGGCCTTAGTCATTCAATAGACTGCATAAAGTAGGCTAGTAGCTACCCACTATTATATCCAATAATCTTTTTCGTTTTGTTTATCCCTTCTTCTTGGCCTTTTTCTCAATCAAAATGAAGCATTCCACGACATTAGTAGGAAAATATAGCCATCAAACATATGCTAGTAGGAGGCAAGCTCTTAGTGCTATCCACTTCCAAAACTCATTTCTTGGGGCTTTTTTTATATATGCAGTACACTAGTACCCCTTTAAATATATATAAAAAAATAATGCCCCCGATTTTATGTTACCTCTTTTATATGTAAAATAAAAAATACATATAGGAATATTCTGGATGAGCATAAAAGAAATTGAATCAGATATATAAGGTAAAATTATAATTTAAAAACTTTTTTTATTTAATAATATATAATTCTAAACACTCAATAGCAAAAAACCATATAAATACAATAATTAAAAAGTTAGAATTTAGATAAAGTATACCACATTTTATATAGATCCTATAAATCACATATTTCTTTATTAGAACTTTCATTTAAGAATTCTATTGTAACACTAATTTTTTTTAGAAAGTGAAACCAAATCATTACATGGTCTTTTTGCAAGCACACAATAAAATCTATTTTTTTTCGAGCTTAGAATTAATTTTTTATCTCTAATTTTTTGTGGACTAAAGACTAGAAAACATTTCGCCAATACTTCTTAAAGAATAGGTATTTAACTACTCTTAATTTATTCTTTAATTGTCTTTTTCAAGTGTTTAAATTTTCACTTATATTTTCCACTATATATTTTTTTTAGTAGAGTTAATTGGAATAACAATTAAATACTTTTGAATTAATTTTTGTTGATTCATACCTAACCTTATCTTTTATAATTACAAGTTAAACAAGAATGTTATTGTAAGGTTTGACCCACTTTTCTTTACAAAATATTATCCGTTATAGCTTAGCCTAACCCTATTTTCATGTCTCGTGGTTTTATTCCTGATAGTCCACATGCTTTAAAACATGTTTTACAAGGTTAGGTATCAACTATTTTAATATACCTTAACTTTGAATATTTTTTTTTGAAATGGGATGTTACAATCCCCTCATTTTAAGAATGAGTCGTCCTCGACTCTTAAACTATATATAAGGCTCGACTCACTCCACTTTACAAAATATTATTTGTTATGACTTAACTCAATTCTATTTTTATATCTTATGTTTTTGCTTCTAGCAAATCACAGGTCCCAAAATACATCCTACAAAGTTAGGTATCAACTATCTTAATATGTTATGGCTTTAGACACCTTTTTTTCAATATTAAAAATTACAGTTATAAGTTATATTTAAAAAATAGTATACTTAGATTCTTGCTTCAAGAATTCCACATATTTTTTATATTTTTTTACCAAGGAAAAGACTATCTATGAGCATAGGAATAGGAATGAAACTAAACATAATTTTTTAATTGTTAAAGAATCTGTGAAACTATTTTTAAAATCAATCAAATCTTTTTAGAATTAATCAAACTGTTTCAAAGAATTCTAAGAATTTCTTATATTTTTCTAAGAATAAACCAACTATTTTAAAAAATAATTTGTTTGATGATTTTTAAAATATTAAAAATCTATCTAAATCATTGTAAAAATATGAACAACATAATTTATATAATATACTATATTAAACATACTTGTGTGCCACATGCATTATTAATATGTGGCACACAAGTATGTTTAATATATGTGACACGTATGTATGTTTAATATAGAATATTGACAAAACCTAATAAATCACTTAAGCATTCTAGTATGGTATTTAAAAGCTTCATTTGCATAAATTATGATTTATCAATATAATATATTTGTATGCATGAACATGTGCACACATTTATTAAAAATATATTAAATTAATATTTTATTATTGATATATAACATATTATTTAATTAATAATATCAATATTCAATGTTGTGCTATTATCAAAACATAATTAAAAAACTTTATTAAATCATCATCGTAGTTATATTACTCTCTTAAATATAAAAAAACAAATAATGCCTTGGATTTTATGTTATCTTATATACATGTAAAATAATAATAATAAAAATACTTGTATAAATATTCATTAATTAACGTGATGAGTTATGGTTGAAATTGTTTATTATTAATACTGTTTTAAAAAATTTGGTTAATCAATATATATATATATATATATCATAATTTTATATAAATCCCACTGAAAATTATTTTTTAAAATCTAAATTTTAAAAAATATAATCTATAATTTTTTAAAATTTCTTTTTCAAATTATAATCCTCAAAATTACCATAAACATGCACTTTAATGTTTAATGATTGGCCGATGGTAAGGCAAGTCATAGCCTCAAACCCATTAAATGTTTATTAAGATGAGAGAAATCGTTCTTATTTCTTATTGTCTCTCTTATAACTGGGAACACGAAGAACAAGTCTTTAAGCAAAATTTTGCCTTATTTTATTATATTTTCTTATAACATGTACGTATTTGTTTTGAAGAGAGAATGAATCGTGGGATTTTAGGTTCCTGCAGGGCCTGCATCTGGGCTGTAAAGGCTAAAATAAAAGAATAAGGCCCACGAGATAAGAAGGCCCAATGTAAGATAAGGAGTTCCTCAGTCTACAGCTGTCGTCGTGGATAATAGTTTGTTTGTTTTTACGGTTTAGTTTAGTGGTGTGTTTTTTTAAAAATATATATTTTGTTTTGCTTTATAATATTTTTTAAAATATTTTTAGATTATTTTTATTTATTTATTTAAAAATATTTTTTTTAAAATAAAATAAATATTATTATGATATATTTTTTAAACAAATAAATATTTTAAAGAATAACCATTATAATAATACTAAACACTATTTAAGTTAATCATGAATCCGATTCATCGGGTATATCAATATAATTTATGTTTTTCATAACAATGTTTTTTTATTTTTTTTAAATAAAATTATTCAAAATACCTGTGTGTGTGATCAGTCCATATCAGAAACACGAAGCTGCTTTCGCCAAGGAATTCATCAGAACATAGTTAGCTTATGGCTTAGATATTTCGGAAGCATGCACCTCCTCTTTATTACTGTAACGAGCATTTATTGAGTTGTTCATGTCAAGAACACAGAACAAGTTTATCATCTTTTTTTCTCTCAATCCCACTCGATTGCAGTCAATTTTCTGAGCTGGAATTTCATAAAGTAAATGATTCTAGAAAATGTGCAAGCATAGTTGGTATTCTTCCATCCATAAACACGAGCATGGATGCATTTTGTCCTCCAATCATAAACAGGGAAAAACGAGGAAAAGTATGTGTGTGCATACTCAAGATCCATGGCGATTTTAAATGCAGTCAGGATCATTTACTCCAGATTCATGCCACATCTTCTCATGATTTTGGTCCAAATTGGTTATTAATTTCTCTACTCCATTGCAGAAGCTTTCTTCAATCATGGGATGAACCCTCATGTCTTCGTTACATACCGATATATCGTAGGCAGCTTCGTGATGTTTCCTCTTGCATATTTTCTTGAAAGGCACATTGCACGCATGCAATCCCCCACCAGATAAATTGCGAAGGTAATAGCTATACAGTTGATACCAGGTTTATTGTATGAAATTATGCTACCGAACGCATTTTGCTTGATATGATTTTCGTTTTCCTGCAGAAAAGCGAGGCCAAAGCTAACAATTGTGTTGTTTCTGGAGATATTTGTGCTTTCTCTTCTATGGCATGAAGGGCAATCCATATGCTTCAACATGAAGCAAAACGGGACAATTTTTTTTTTGTCTTTGTGAGAAAAGGAAAGGGACTTACAGTTTTCTCTTTTGACGAAAGCCAGGGCCAGCTTAACAATTAACATGTACTTTGCATGCTTGAAACACACTTCTCCTACCTTTGTTGCTTCAATGAACAATACCGTTCCCTCCATGACTCTCATAATTGCAATTATACTCAGGTGGGGACTTCAAAACCTGAATAACCGAAGACCAGAAATCATGTCTATCCTGATTCACCCTGAAAAGGTATCCTGCACAACTATCACTAGCAGCATGGAGCGTCAGATCCAGCATTATATTCTGGTCCATCATATATGCTGTAAGTTCATCCATGAACAGCTTTACGGATTATTAAACTAGCTTGCAAGAAACCATGTTAAGTCAAGATATTAAACATCAATGACAGGGAGTCATTAGTTGTGGCTTGACGGTCTTCATTCAATTATGGCGCAACAAAGAAGAAGAGGCAGTCTTTGCGAACATATTTAGCCCTCCTGCAACCGTTACGGGGGCAATCCTGGCTTACTTTCTTTTTGGTGAAGAGTTGCACGCAGGCAGGTAAATTAAATTTTATTTCACAATTATTTGGAAAAACAAAAGAACGAGGTGAATATAATCATTGTTTGGAAACAGGGGAGACTATCCCTAATTTATCTTTGGCTAAATCAGCATATTGAGAGGAGCTGTTGTTATCATCGGACCTGACATGCTGCTGTGGGGAAAAGAAAATGAGCGAGATCGAAACAAGTCCCAGGAACCATCTCCTTCCACTTATGATGAGGAAAAGTTAAGCCTGTCAGCAGTGGAAAGTTCAGCAGAAGAGACATAGTGAAACAGGAAGTTGAGAGAAATCGAGAATTGGGACTGATACAAACGAGTCCTACAATACTCAGAACATGATGCAGGAAACGAATGACATAGCAAATAAGTCAAAGCTCGTTTATTGAGTACTAATAATCATTTTCTACAACAATTAGCTAACAAGTTTTCGATATTTCCAAGTGAGTACCGATATCCCCAAACAACTAGTACAGTGAACGTTATTGCAAGCTCTCTAATCCAATCTTAATCAGTAAACTTCTGCAGAATGTTATTATAATGGAGTTCTACAATCATTGCTGAAGTTGTCTCCATGGTAGTTTTGTTAAATAGGTCAACTGCAAAAGGCATATTACACTTGCGGCTAGTAGAAAAGAAAATATTGCAGTTGCAAGAAAAAGAGGATTTCATTATCTTGCAATTTGGTTAGCAAATTAATCATTGACAGACATATAAACTACCTTAACTTTTATACAAACATTGGCTAGCATATCGTAAATTAGGGCATTCAGGAATAGCCAACAAAAGTGGGAGAATTTGGACACCATCCCTCATCATGTTTCTCGCTATGATTTCAAAAACACATCGAGTTCTCTTTCTCACTTGGCTTCTTCAAGTCGTGCTCGTATAGTTTCTGGACTGTACATTTTGTTGATGCTGCAACATAAGATTAGATTGTGACATTAAAAGCTTGAAAAGCTTCAGTTTGAACAGCGTGTTATCATGCTCATTTTCTATGAAATCCAATTATTGAGTTTCAATGTACTCTCAATTACAATTGGAAATTTCTTAAATCAAGGAGAAAGAATGAATTGTTTGCGAGGCTTACCGAAAGAGCGAATCCCCACTAGATGCCAATTTCTCAGAAATCCATTCAGGAACGAGTTCAAGCAACAAGTTTAGCTGCTCATCAACTTCTCCTGCATGCAAAACACAAAATGAGTTAGCTTAATGTGGTGTTCTGAAATATGTCCAATGGTTTTTGACAGGAAACTCCTTGCTTACTTCTATCAGCAATATCAGAGTGGCTTGCAATTATCTTGTGTATGAGCTCCTCTTTTGTAATAACTGATTGTCTCATTGACTGAAACAAGAAATGAATCTTGTTGAAGAGCTTAGGAAGGCAGGCAATCATTTGCCGCCGCTTCTTTGCTTGTGAGATTGCAGGATCTCGCTCTTCTTTAGCCTTCTGTTCTTTCTCTCGTATCTGCAGAAGCAACTATGATCACTACCAATCACAGCATTAAATGTCTGGTTTGAATTCAAAGCACAAGTATTGAATCCAAAAAAAACAGAAACCCTGGAGATTAATTTAAATATCAAAATAAAAATGCATGCAGTCAATCAAAGACAACAGCTAAGATGTATCAATAGCCTGTAATGTTCACAGACAGACAGGTGAAAATGATTGAGCATTCAGGATGAGCTTACCGATTGCAGCAGACTCTCAGGGAAAATTTTCAAGATACCATCATCATCTGATACATCCCCTGTCTCTCTTTGTTCATCCATAGCATGCTTGACTGGAGTTTCAAATATCAGTGACCTGCTGGGTGGACGCCTAACAAGCTTGGCTGGTGAGTTGGAAGAACCATCATTATATGGGCTCGTGCATCTTTTATGCTGATGCAATGCAGGTGTGGTAGATATCAATGCAGCTGGAGTTAAAGCTAGTTTTGCAGGAGTTGATTGGTCACTAGCCATCTTTATGGGAGAATCATCTCCATCATTCATGGCATCTTTCACTTTGCTTGGCGTTGCAGATAAACAATCTTGGTCGCAGGTAGGTGTGGAAGACACTTTGGCTGGTGAAGGAGCAGAATAACTAGCTCTCTCATTGGAAGAGATTTTGCTGGGGCATGGCTCTAAAGCCGAAGAAACTGATCTTTGGAGGCTGTTTTCTGCTTCAATTTTTGAACCTTTTTGGGAGGAGAAGCACCTCTTGAAACTTCGGGATAAAAGTGATGCCATTGCTGGTTTCTCTTCTTCAATTGCTGGGGTTCCTGCCACCAATGGCGAGCGATTGAATGGCTCTGGGAGCATTTCCTCTGGAATATCATCACCCTGAAGCCATGGAAAAGGACTGTTAACACATCAATCAGAATTTATAAACGGAAGTACATTGAATCAAGTAAGACAGTAACCAACAAACTCAGTTTCATACAACTCGAAGCAACTCTTAGCTACGGGCAAATCAAAAAGGCTGTCAGTAATGTTCTAATCAGTGGCTTCCTCAGTACATTCAATCACATTATATTACAAGAATATCATAAGCTGATCAAAAGCCGCTTCCCAAAATGCAAATCACACATCACAAAACCATCATCAAAATCACAGTGTAATAGATGTCATTTCAAAAAAACAAAAACAAAGAGCGAAAGAGAGAAACACGTTCATCTTAAACTTGAACCGAGTTATAGATTCATAACATGAATTTTAAGCACTAACAACATAAACAAAGGCACAAAAAACAGAAAAAACCTGAGGATGGTCTCTATAAAAATCCACAAGCCTTGAGCGGAAGACCTTCCTTAAATATATTTTCTCACTTTCAGTTTTCAACTTGCCATTATCACATTGAATTGCATCAGCATTTACAGTAACTTGAAGATCCGGTTTCATACAGCTGGTTCGCTCATCAAACTTGAGCACCCTCTTTATCTCAATTGCCTCTGGCATAATATACTTCAATTGCGCCAAATGTTTATGCGTAAACCTCCTAAAAAATAACAATTACAATTAAAATATACAATTACAAAATCAAAAAATGAAAAATGAAAAAAAGACAGTACAGTAATCAGTAGTACCTGTCTGTTAAAGACTCAATTTTTGGGGAAATGTTAGAGAAAGTAGACATCGAGCCCTTCATACGCAACAACCGGATCGAGCTATCCAAGTTATCAAAAAACTCACCCAGCATTTCATACCTTTACAAGTTTTAAACAAAAAGATAACATTTAGCAGAAATCACTAAAAATTTGAAAATAAATTCAAAAAATGACCCATAAAAACTTACTTATCGGGGATTTTATTATGCCCATCACGAGACTGATTCTTTCTGGGCTTGGGTTGTTTACTGGTGGTGGTATCGGTGGTGCGATCCTCAGGCCAAGACGCGATCTGTCTTCGAGCGGACTTGGTTTGATTGGTTCCATGGTCTTGAGAGGCGATGTGACGGACTTCTTTTAAAGAGAGGGCGACACGGCGGTTGCGGAGGCGGGAAGGGAGTTGGGATTGCTGTGTTGGGGTTTGAGTGGCGATTGTTGAGTTTGAAGGCTTGGATTTTGGGGTTAAAGATGATGGTTCAGAATCTAGTTTAGATTTCTTGGATTTTGAAGAAGAGATTGGTGAGTATAGAAGGGAGTTCATTGCCGCTGTGCTTCTTCTTGTTGATTTTGAGCGTGAAGAGAGATTTGCAGACTTAGAGGAGGAGGAGGAGGACGATGGGGAAGGTGGAGGGCAGGCTAGCAGTATTAGGGGTTTTTCTTGGCGGGAATTGCTGAGGTGGAGCTTTGCCACGTCATACTTCCCGCCAAGCTGGTCCGTTGCCTCCCGCGGTTTTTCTTTCCTGCCTCCTCTGTCTACTACATGCCGTTTGGCTAGATGGTGGAAACGACGAATCATTTAAACTGGGGACCAGGAAAAGACGAAAGGGCCATTCACTTGGACAGTCGTGCTGGTGACATGTCCTCGTGCTTAAAAAGTAAGTTGCACGTGTAAATTTGCTCGGTCATCCCAAGTCACATTCGGATAATATAGATTAAAAAATATGTCATAATAATAGAGAATTTCTTGAATTATTTAAAAAAAAATTATATTTCCTGTCTTGAACTAAAATTTTTTTCCTCTTCATTTATTTTTTATTTAAATTATATTTCGGATACTTTGAATTTTTTACCCGTTACCTTGTTGATTGGTTACCCAGTTATATATATATATAGAGAGAGATTTTTGTAACGTGATTTAGAAAAACTATGGGGTGATTCAGTTAGCCTTATCATCCTTTGTTGAATATTTTTCTTAAATAATTTTTTTTTAATAGATTTATAATTTTTTAAATAAACCAAAATATTAACCTAAATAAACTACAAAACCTAACAATAAAGGAAAAACAATAAAAATAATAATAAAACTATAAAAAAATAAAATTATCAAGCATGGAATTTAATTTATAAACTAAATAAATAAAAAACAAACTTTCTAAAAATCCTTCTTTATCAAATTCTCTTCATGAGAGCAACAATGGAGCTGATTAATTGTATATTTGAAAGTGTACTACTAGATATTGATTTCCAAAATATATTTTATTTTTAAATTTTTTAAATTAGTTTGTTTTAGAAAAAAATATTCTTGATATCAAAATGATTTAAAAATCAAAAAATCAAAAACTTTAAAAATAAATTTCAACTTAGTGTTTCTAAATCCGGCCTGTCATCAATTCAATCTAAAATTCAAGTGGTAGGTTTTAATTGGATCATTAGATTTTAATTAAGTCAATTTAATTATTTTATATAAATTAAAAGGACACTATTTTAATGAAAAATAAAAATAATTAATAATTAAAATTTTAACCAGATTTTAATACATCGGTCAAATTTACAACCACCTTGTTTTCTTATAAACCTAACCTAGTTCAAGTTCGATGTTGATTCATCAAATCAAACCGGATTTTAAAACAATTTTCAACGATGCCTCTGGAATATGCTCTATCCTTGCTGGTGATGCCGCTGAATTGCTTGCTTTTAGGAGGATCCAGCTTATGTTTTGTTTTTTACCCCGTGCACCGGACACAAAGTTAAAGAAGAGACTATAGGGTTGCACCCCTGAGTCCCTCCATGCACGGCTGCCGGTGAATTATTATTAGGACTAAGCAGGCGGATGAACCTGCGAAGTTGAGACGTCTTTGACATTGGCAAGTGAATTCAAACTTTGAATGCGTGACTTCTTCGAACATCTTGTGACGAGGTAAATGTGGCGGCAGCCACTCACGGTAGTGACTCAGCATAACTCGTTCTCTTTTCAAACTCAGTTAAAATCACCCTGTACTGGTGGACTGGGAATCGAAGACCGTCACGACTGGGCTCTCCCCTTTTATTGATTAATTAAAATAACAAAACACGTTGGTCTTTGACGTTTTCTTTTACGTGTAACCTTTTTTTTTTTTTTTCCTTTTCCCTTGATCCTTCAAGAAATTATGCGACGAATTTTATTTATTTTCGATTTTTTTTAATCTAAGCACTGGCGTATTCGAGGTGTTGATAAATAGTATGATGATAAATTAAAGGTTATATATATATATATATTATGTATATTCAGATTCCATGCATGCATAAAACCTTTTATCTCAAGCCAGACATGCATGTCCATCATTTCAGGCTTAGATGTGCATGTTTTTTTTTTTTAATAGTTCTTATTTTTTAAAAAAAATTTACAATAAAGTTTGTTTAAAAACATTATAAGATAATATTTTAAAAATCATCTTTTTTACCATATCAAGTCCTTTTATGATAATATTAATGATAATGCATTAGCTTAATATGTAAAATTATTTAAAAATTGTTTTTGGTAACGAGAATGAAATCTTTATTTTTTTTATTGTAATTTTTTTAATATTTAATATTTTTATATTTTACCATACAAGCTTGAAAAATGATTGATTCATAATTTTTTTTTAATTGTCATGAGAGTTTTTATTTAAAAAAAGACAGTTTTGATAACAAAAATTCATAAAAAATACATGAATAAAGAAATTAAGTTTTTAATTAAAAAGATTTTTTTTTCTTTTACTCAAGTTATTAGAATTCTATGAATTTTTTTTTTAAATTCTCATTGTTTTTTTTATAATAAACTATGCTTTAATAAGAAAAAGCTTATCATTATAAAAAAATAAATTACATGAATAAAAGAGGCATCTAACAATGCAATAACTATAACTTGTAATAATAATAAGGTTCGGTTTGTAATAATAATAAATTTTTTTATAAGTATATTTATTATTTATTATTGAATAGCTTTTATATAAACATGTGAAATTATAAAAAAATGTTAAAACTCAATATATATTTTTAATTTAAATATACATTTGCAAAAACAAAATATATCTATCTTGTCATCAAATCCACACTAATTTAATCCAACTTTAAAATTTTATTTTGTTTTTGGTTTTATATTTCATTCGCATATTAATTAAATTAAAGTATTAAATGATTTAAATTTAATTTAACACTTATTTAAAAATAATAAAGAGAAACTAAGAAGACACAGAAACCTTTATTTTACTTAATTATATTTATTAGTGAAGCCGTGCTTTTTTTTTTCTAAATTATAATTGTAATATATAATATAGTAAAAGAAAAGTGTCTATCTTTTGATTTTAAAGTCACAGTTAAAACTATGTTTTTTTAAAAATAATTTTTTATATTTCTATATTGTTTGATATATTAATATTAAAAAAAAATAAAAAAAATAAAAAATATTTTTTTTTCCCTCTGATCCATTGCCCAAATAAATAGTTGATGAAACCTGATCACCAAGAAAGTGGAGCTACTAGTTACCCAGTCCATGAAGTAAAGCGAAGTACCAGTTGTTGCTTTCTTGTATAGTTGTGTCTCCTCCCCTCTTCCTCCTCCTCCTGCTCAATCCAACGCGGAGGAGGCTTTTTTACCCTTACTGCCACTGCGTTTTTAACATCCATCTCAAGTAATAACAAAAGCAGAGATAGAGACAGAGACAGAGACAGAAGAAGCCCAAAAAGCTTTCTAAATTACCCTTTCACATTACCATTTCTCAATAACAATTTAAAATTAAAATATAAAAAATTCCCAATTGAATTTCAATTCACTCAAGAAAGAACCACGTAACCCAAACAATCAACCTCCCTCCCTCCCTCCCCTCCTCCCCTCCTCCCTTTTCCTGTTTTCTTCTGTCTTTCAATTCTTTTTGACAATACGAAATATTTCAGTGCAGTTTCTTATAGTTGGCCTTACTGAATCCTCACCCTTTTCTTGATTTTTTCCACCCTTCGGTCATATCATTATTCTTTTCTGGGTTTCCAGGTAATTTCGTGTCTTGTCTTATCTCGATTCGAATCAATTTTTTTTGTCCTTTAACGTGATAATGATATCGTACAATATGAATTTTTAGTTGTTTTATTTTTTTCAGTTAATGATGTGAATGTTTTGTTTGATTTGCTAATTAATATGGACAGCTGGGATTAAGCTGCAGTAATTTAATCCAGATTAAGCAATTTGTTTTTTTGACTCAATATAGTGATTATATGATCAGATAAAGATTGCCCATCTCCTTTTTTCGTGAATTTTTATCCGATTAATTTTGGTTTTTACTTTCCGGGTTTTGCTCTAAGTGGTATTTATTTCCAGTTTAAAAGTTTGTGACTTTTTGTTTGCATATTGAATTGGAGGTTCCATTAGAGATCTTAAGTGGCTAGTGATTTCACTATTCTTATTTCTCTTGCTAAATTTGATTTTCTTGGTCGTAGCTTTGGTTGTTATTAATTAATTAACTAAAGGGAGCAGCGGGGATAGCAAAGATAGTGCACTTGAATTAAGTCGTTGTAGAAGCAAAGCAATGCCTCTAGAGAGATCATGTATTTCTGGCATTTGTTAAAGAGTGAAAAATCCCTATTGCAGCTTTTATATATGGTACAAAAGGGAGATAAAACTAGACCATGTCTTAGGAAATAAAGGGAGTTGATCTTGGTTTTTAGTTGCTTTTAGTAGATGCCTTGATTAGTTTTGAACTCCTTGTTAAACTCCCTCTCTGTCACTGGATTAGTGGCCTTCCATATTGTTTTTATCTATAAAATTCACATTTTTGTATGCATTTACGCGTGTTTTCATTAGCAGACTGATCAAGATCATTTTGGTGCTGCTTTTACAGGCAGCAGTGAAGCCTTTGTTTGTATTGTAGAACTGGGTGAAAATTGATTGCCTTGTAGGACTTGAGCTTTGGTAGATGAACAGGTAGATACTTGATCAAAATGCTATGAACTATGTGGGAATATTTGATTCTGTTTTATCACCCATTAATTAAAAATGTTTGCTTAAGTGGGTCTTAATAGATCTAGGATACTGAAGATGTAAGAATACTTTCAGAATGATGGTATAATTTCATTATGTTTCAATATCACATTCTTTCCTGTGCTCATCTTCATTCTGATTAATATGGTGCATTGGTAATATTGGTGGAAAATTTCTTCCATCACCCTCTGCCCCTTCTTTTCCTCCCAGAAGATTTTTTTTCCTTCCTTTTCTCAGTGACATTTGACAAACGAGAAGTGGAAGATACTGTGGTTGTGTAAATGCATCTTTTAGTTGACTGCAGTAGAAGTTGCTTGGTTTGTCATGCAACTTCTCTAGTTTCTCAAGTTTTGAATATTAGTTGATTACCAAGGAAACAGGGGATTGTGTAAAGTAGCTACATAAGGCATGTCTAGTCTGATCTTTTTTTTTTCTTTCATTTCCAGAGCTTTGCCTTAACCATTAATGCAGTTTGGGGAATGGACTGGCTCTATTTGCCTACTGTAAGTGTTTGTGAATATGATGTTCAGTGGGCAGAATTTTAATGCTCTGAGCATATTTAAGTGGAAATGGCATGGTGAATCATCTTTGTCAAACCGCTTGCTTGACGATGTTCCACCAGAGATTGAATTGTCTGACTATAGAAGGGTGCCAAGTCCTGGTTGCGAGAGCCCTTCAGGGCTTCTTAATGGCGAGAGCTTGAATGTGGAACCAATTGCTGATTTGGACCTGTTCTTTGAAAGATTATACAATTACTATTGCGAGAAAGGGCTTTGGTGTATTATTATAAAGTGGATAGTTGAGCTTTTTAGCATCTGTTTCACCATCGGTTTCTCAGGATTTTTTTTATTGTATGTTGATTGGAATGGTCTTCGTAATGCTAAGTGTGGGATGGATGCAGTTGAATCTGGAATCAAGCCTTGTGATCTTGCTAAAGAAGCTCTCCATCTGCACCCATTAACCCCTCTTACGCTTTCAAAAGCTATCATTGTTGGATATTTAGGGTTATTTTCTATATACTGGATCTTCTGTTTCTTGAGGTTTTTTGCTCAAATGAGGGACATTCTTGGTATCCGGCACTTCTATTATAACAGGTGGCTGATCTAATCTGTGAAAAATTTTTGTTGGAAGTTTACTTCAGTACAGATGTTTTCTTTTTTATTGACTTTTCATTGTATTTCAATAATAGAAAAAAATATTATCTTTTTGCAGTCTCCATGTCACAGACAATGAAATTCAAACCATGTCATGGGCTACAGTTCTTGAAAAGGTTGTTCAGTTGCAACATTCACAACAACTGTGTGTGGTTAAGGACCTTACTGCTCATGACATCATGATGCGATTGATGCGGAAAGAGAACTACTTGATTGGAATGCTCAATAAAGGAGTGCTTGCTTTTCCAATCTCCCTGTGGATTCCAGGTGTTGGCCCAACTGTCAGGACAGGTTCAAATGGAATGCAGCATCGCCTAATACTCACAAAGCCCCTTGAGTGGACCTTAAATTGGTGCATATTACAGAGCATGTTTGATCGGTATGGTTAATTTCACATGACTTCCTGTTTAAATGTTGATTATTTAGCATTTTCTCATTAGAATGTACTTCTGCAGGAACTTTTGTGTTAGGAGGGATTTCATTTATAATCCTAATGCATTAAAGAAAAGACTTATGGTAGTTGGGCTTGCAATGCTTGTCCTTGCACCCTTTCTTGTTATATTCATGCTGGTGTATCTCTTCCTAAGGCATGCCGAACAATTTTATAATCATCCAAGCACAGCATCATCTCGAAGATGGTCAAATTTGTCAAGGTGGATTTTTAGAGAATTCAACGAGGTACTAACTGTCTCTCTCTCTGTGACATTATGTTAAAAAAAAAAACTTATCATAATCAATCTGCTTGCTTCTGAAATGTTGGCAAGGATATCTGTCGAGTGCAAATTTCTGAATGTGTTCTAGTTATTTTTCAAATCTTGTGTCTTATATTTGTATTAAACTAGCAAAACCTCTTGATAAGGTGAACATATTTTGGTGGTTTTGTAATATTGCTTCTAGTAAGAAGAGGATGTGTTTTTTCTGATGACACATTTTCTCATGAGTATGAAACAGTGCTTGATTTATTTGATGGCATTGTAATGAACAGAAGCAAGATATTGTTGGGTTTTGTTAATTATTGGATGAATGAGGGCTATGCCTGTTTAAATCTATTAATTTGTTTCTGGCATGTTAGATTGCTAGATTTATTTTGTTACAAGAAAACTTTCTTCTATTTGCCATTTTCATGCACGAGATGAGAGTCCATTTCCATAATGTAGCTTTATTTCAATAAAAGAGTGAGGGTACTAGCAATTTTTGAAATCATTTCTCTGATATGAATCCACCTCCCTGAGCACTTCTATAATTAAGATGGCATGTATTTATGTTGCAGGCTGACCATTTGTTCAAGCATCGGATCAGTAGCAGTGCGATGCATGCTTCAGATTATTTAAAGCAGTTCCCTTCACCTATTATTTCAATCATCGCAAAGTTCATCTCTTTTGTCTCTGGAGGCTTTGCTGCTATCCTGATCATCATTGCATTTCTGGAGGAATCTTTGCTAGAGGGCCATGTAATATACTCATACTTATACTATCTTAAAAAGATACTAAATAATACAAAATTGGCAGTCATAATTGATGATAATATGTATGTTTCATGATAGTCTTTTAAATTCTGCAGATATTTGGGCGCAACTTGCTTTGGTATGCTGCTATTTTTGGAACTATAACAGCTATCAGCCGGGCTGCTGTTACAGAAGAGCTCCTGGTCCTTGATCAAGAAGGGGCAATGTCTATGGTGGTCCAGCACACGCATTATATGCCAAAGAAATGGCGGGGCAGAGAAAATACTGAGAGGGTCCGTATGGAGTTTGAAACCTTATTTCAGGTAATGCAGATGAAATTCATGCATTTATATGAAAATGAGACCTCCCTAATGATGCAGTGTTGATCGATTTTAACTGTTTTATGGTTTTTATGCAGTATACTGGAATGATGTTACTTGAGGAGATGGCTTCAATTTTCCTCACGCCATTCTTGCTTTTATTTGTTGTCCCAAAGGTATCCATTTCATCTCCTGATAGACTGTTTATCTAGTTATAGCTATGACATATATTGGCTAATTTGAAGCTGGTTTGTTGTGATTTTTTCAGCGCGTGGATGACATCTTACAGTTCATAGCAGATTTCACAGTGGATGTTGAAGGTGTTGGCCATGTTTGCGGGTGAGTCGCATGTTCTTATATTAAAAATTCTGAAACCTTAAGGAATTATATACCAAACCATATTTTAGATTTGTTTTGTAACATTGATGATATTCAATCCTTGACTTTATTGACCTGTCACAGTTTTAGTGCTTTTGATTTTCAAAATCATGGAAATAGCAATTATGGCTCGCCCTACAATGCACCTCGCTCTCGGAGGAGTTGTCAGGGGAAGATGGAGAAATCATTTTTGGGGTATGATTTTAGCATTTTAATTGTCGATTCTTCTTCAATTTGATAAGCTTTTTGAAACCTTGTGTGACTGTCCTTGTGCTTGCTTTACATGCACAAAAAAATTCTCAGGATGAGATGCTATTGTATTTGTTCCTTAAAGGGAACTAGTTGCTCTGGGCATGTTAATCATTATTTTGTAAATTTGCAACTGTCGTGTCCTCTCTTGGAAATTGAAATAAACCCTTGTAAGCCTTGCAAGGTGCCTGCGGGTAGTTTTGTTTTAATTGTTCCCTGTGCTTGCTCCTCATCTTGCATCGTTGTATTTTGCAGTTTCCAGAGTAGCTATCCTTCGTGGGAACCCAACATTCAGGGAAAGCAGTTTCTATTAAATCTTAGAACTTTTAGGGACCAAAATTTGCAAGGACAGGGAGCTAGACACACGCACTCTTCTCCTAGAATGTGGCGAGGGAACCCCAGCTTCAGAGGCCCCGGTGATAGAAACATTCCTTTTTCAAGGGAAATGCCATTTAATACTTCAGGTTTTCAGCTGGGTTCTTTGTCGCTACTTGATATAGATCAGAGGAATCATCCTTATCTTCTTGATTGGTATTATACTTCTCGACCTCATTGTTCAACTAACAACACAAAAGATGCCACAGCAGTACCATTTGAAGCAGCTGAGCAACGGCATTCCAGGGATTATTGGACGCCATCCAACTTGGAACAAAATGAAGCAAGACATGATGAAGAGTTCTGGGGTCACAATTACCAGGACCGTTTGGAGTCTCATTTGGGTGCTTCTACTTCTGCCCCATTCTTCCAGGAAAGTGTACTTCAACATCATGACTCCAGCAACCTTGCACATCCTACTAGGAGCCATTGGTGGGTAAGAAGTGGCCCGTTTGGTGCGCAGCCCCAAGCAAGCTTTCTCGAGCCTCCTGATTTCCACCGAGCAAGTTTTCTCGAGCCTCCTGATTTCAACCTCTATGCTTCTGAAAATCGCTATGATAATTTATCGGAAGAAAGCTTAGAGGATCATGAGCAACACTTGGACTGGAGAAGCACTAACAGGCTGTCCCGGACCACTTATTTGGATGATGACATTGAAGCGGGAAGGAGTGTGAGTCTTCTTTTTGATGACATTTATAGCAGACCACCTGACACACCCCCTGCATTTCGAGAACCCCCTAGCTTTTGAGAGTCCATTACCTCTTCAGCAGCTCGAGGGGTTCTTGTTTTTAGATTTGCGGAATGCATATGGGTTTCCGAAGATGGACTGTAATTTCTTCTGGGTGTAAAGAGGAAACCATGTATTCTTTGTTGTACATAAGATTCATCACGAGGTTAGATTCTCAAGTAGGCCTCGTCCCAATTTGGAAGGTAACAGACTCCTATGTTACTGCAAGCCTCGTGAAACTATAAAAACAAATGCAATCCATTGACACATTCCAAATCCCATTCTAATCAATTAGTCAATTTCTTTGCAGTTGCATATTAGATTCGTTTCTTAAATTTGACAAGTATTTTTGAAACATTTTAAAAAAATATAAATGATGTTGTTTTAATATTTTTCTTTTTTAATTTTGAAATGATATTGTTTTTGCATGGTTTTAATCAATTAACTAATTTAACCCATGATTCGTGTTTAATACCTCAAATCCAAACAGTTCTTCAACACGGCACGAAGAATCCTCCTTTTCTTTTCATGATTTTTTATTTTAAAATTAGCATGGTAAGTTGTAATAGCATAATTAAAATAATAATTAGTAAAATAATATAATTTTTACATGTGAGTGATTGAGAAAGAAACATGGTATTTATAGCTTACTTTTAAAAAAATATTAAATAGAAGAGAGAGGAGAAGTTTTTTTTTAAAGACATATTAAAGTTACAATTAAAGCATGTTATTAAAAAAAATTCAAGAAAATAAGTCTAACAATATTAATAATATCAGTAGTAACTTGGCCATACTTATTATTAAAAATAAATAAATTATTTGTTATTTTAATGACAAATATAAAACACTCACGTTATTATTAGTGATATTCATTTGTATTTTTGAGTTCATCTTATTAAATTTTTTTGATGATATTAATGATATTATAATTAAAATTTAGATATATATTGGATTTTTTTTTATCCACTCTCCTTTTTCATTTAATAAATTTTTTCCCTCTCTATTTAATATTTTTTTTGAATATCACGAATAGAATAAACTAAAAATAATATATTTTTTTGAATATCACGAATAGAATAAACTAGAAATAATATATTTTTCAATTATAATATATAAAAACTATATTATTTCACCTGTTCTTGTGTGTGTGTGTGTGTGTGTGTGTGTCTTAAATATGCTAATAAGCAAAAATAGCCTCTTTCCATCTACCCCTCCTCTATATACGCTGGAAAGGGAATCCAGACATATCGAAAGGGTTGTGGGTTCTGCAAGGGTTTAAGGTTTAAGCAATTGAAACCAAGATCAAAACAAAAAAGAAACCATTTTTCACAAAATTTCCTACCATGAAAAGAGCTTCAATCTTACTTCTCTCTCATCTTACTCGCCAAAAACCTAAAACACTAACCCCTCTTCTCTCCAGAAACTATTTATCATCTAACACCACAAACACACCCTCCTACTTCTCACTTCATTCACCTACCAATAATCTCAAATCCTGCACGAAAACCAATGGCCTTATTATCAAGCCCCACCAATCCCAAGCAAACCCATCTCGAAATAGTGGTACCCTTGTTGAAACAACTCCTCAAATCTCCTCTAGGCAGAAGAAAATCAGGGAAAAATCTCAAATCGAAGAGGCTTTTGAGTCTGCAGCGACAGTTGAGGGCATGCTCGAAGCTTTCAAAGATATGGAGGCTTGTTTTGATGAGAGAGAACTTGGTTTGGCTTTATTGAAAGTTGGTCTTAAACTTGACCAACAAGGTGAGGACCCTGAAAAGGCTTTAACTTTTGCTACTAGAGCTTTGAAAGTTCTTGATATTGGTGATGATAAGCCTAGTTTTCTTGTTGCTATGACTTTACAATTAATGGGTTCTGTTAATTATAGTTTAAAAAGGTTTAATGATAGTTTAGGGTATTTAAATAGGGCAAAGAGGATACTGGGTAGGCTGGAGGAGGAGGGGACTACTAATGTTGAGGATATTAGGCCAGTGTTGCATGCTGTGCTGCTTGAGTTATCAAATGTGAAGACTGCGATGGGGAGGAGAGAGGAGGCCATAGATAATCTTAAGAAGTGTTTAGAGATCAAGGAAATGACTATGGATAAAGGCAGTAAAGAATTGGGTGTGGCAAATAGGGAACTGGCAGAGGCTTATGTTGCAGTTTTGAATTTCAATGAGGCTTTGCCGTTTGGTTTGAAGGCATTGGATATACACAAGAGTGGACTTGGGGATTATTCTGTGGAGGTTGCATATGATAGGAAGCTTCTCGGGGTCATATATAGTGGGCTGGAGGAACATGACAAGGCATTGGAGCAGAATGTGCTGTCACAGAAGGTTTTGAAGAGTTGGGGTCTTAGATCAGAATTGCTTCATGCTGAGATTGATGCTGCTAATATGCAGATTGCATTGGGCAAGTATGATGAGGCCATTAATACTTTGAAGGGTGTTGTCCAGCAGACAGAGAAAGATGGGGGTACTCGAGCATTAGTTTTTATCTCTATGGCAAAGGCACTATGTCATCTAGAAAAGATTGCAGATGCAAAGAGGTGTCTGGAAATTGCCTGTGGAATTCTTGACAAGAAAGAAACAGCTTCTCCAGTTGAAGTTGCTGAGGCATACTCAGAGATAGCAATGCTATATGAGAATATGAATGAGTTTGAAACGGCAATTTCATTGCTAAAGAGAACACAGTCTATGCTTGAGAAGCTCCCACAAGAACAGCATTCAGAAGGAAGTGTTTCTGCTAGAATTGGGTGGTTACTTTTGTTGACAGGTAAGGTGACTCAGGCAATTCCTTACTTGGAGAGTGCTGCTGAAATGTTGAAGGAGAGCTTTGGGTCCAAACATTTTGGAATTGGATATGTCTACAACAATTTGGGGGCAGCGTATTTGGAATTGGATAGACCACAGTCAGCTGCACAGATGTTTGCAGTTGCAAAGGACATCATGGATGCAGCTCTTGGTCCTCATCATGCAGATTCAATTGAGGCATACCAGAATCTCTCGAAAGCATATAGTGCCATGGGAAGGTAAGAATATGTCCTCAGTTCCTGGTTCCTGATTTTATTGCAAGCGCATGGCTTTTGATTCATCGAGAAATCATTATTGGGTTGCTATTCCACATCTGTCATGCTGATTAAAATGAGTGCTTTGATGCTGTCTTCCTCTTCATGAAGCTTTTATAAAGGAAAAATAAATAAATCATGTATGCCTGGCCGAGCATGTGAGTATGCAAGAATGCATGCACTTCTCAAAGGGCATGTGAATATGCAAGAAATTTTGATTTTGAGCAAGTGCTCAATATTTCTTTTTCATCTGGACCCTTGGCTCTCCACCATCCACCTTCTCAAAAGCCTTCAACAAGCCAAATTAGAACATTCTCTATTGACTCAACTTTTACACGAGCGAGTTAATAAATTAGTATCTTTTTAAATTTTGGTAGATAAAAAGTACATTTTTATCATCATATCATTTGTGGGTAAGGTTTATAGTAGTATGAATTTACCTTTTTATAAAGAATCTGGAACAGTTGATTTATTGTGTTATTACTTATGGTGGTAATTAAAGTTAATGCTTCTGGAGCAATTAAGCATGTCATGCTGCATGCATGCATTCATTCATTCATCGCGGCAGCTAGCAAATGGCATGGAATTTAGTGTCATATAAGGTTGTTTTGTTTTAGGTTTCGATCTCATAGTAGAATTTCATAGTTTCTAGAAACTTTTATTGGATATTGCAGCTATACCCTTGCCATTGAATTCCAGCAGCGAGCAATAGATGCCTGGGAAAGTCATGGACCAAGTGCACATGATATGCTCATGGAAGCTCGTCGGATTCGGGAACAACTAAAGACAAAAGCTCGTGATGCATCCACAAACCAGCTTCCTACAAAAGCCTTGCCCTTGCCTCACAGTAGCCCCTCTGGAAGAAACGAAGAAACTTACATCATGACATCCCTCTCAGCCAGAATCAAACAAGCTTAACGTAGCCTGATAAACATCCAGCACTTAGGTACATCTCTGCTTCTGGTTAGCTTTTCTGCTTTCCTTTCTTTTTCCGGTTAGCTTTTTTTCTTACAAGTGGATATGATAATTTATTATTGCTATCTGTGGTGCTTTTTTTGTTCCCCTTTTTTTCACATGTACTTGTATAATTCTAGTTATTTAAGCAACACAAACACAGTTTCATATGTAATTGGTTTTGGGGCTGCGTGCTTTTCTTTGGTTGTGTTTGCCTGAAAAAGAATGAAATTACTCTCTTTTGTTTTTCATCCACCAAGTTCTTTCTTCAAACGAACTTGTACAGTTATCTCGTCCCTGCATAAATCCATGTTACATGGAGGCTCAATCATGCTTTTCATGTAGTGTCGCCATTATCATTAACAACTTTTACTTGACATAATATGATTATTCGACATATGCCTCTAAATTTTGAGTATTGGTGACTTTGAGATTTCAGTCTGTTCCTTTGTGATCAGTTCGACTCTAAAAGCCATTAGAGGATGAGAAATTATAGCTGTTAGACTCTCTGGAGTTCCATCTGGCCATGATGTGAAGTTGTTTTATTCTAGTTTCTGCACTCATTGTGAATTTTATGTAGCTTTGCTTAGGCAATAGCACATGGAATGATGCTTGCTGAGCAAGGGTTGCAATTGAGACGGAGGGGATTATATGTGGTTACTGTAGTATAAGATTTTCACCTAGAAGATGATGATGATGATGATGCAATAGGCCACAATGGGACGTGGGTTGGCTCTGTGTAATGTATATCCTCACTGGGTTTGGGCTGGGCTGTACATCGTTTCACGATTATTATGGAGTCGTTTCATTACAAATTAATTAATTAATTAGTCCTCATGATTCCAAAACTTGTATGTTTAATCCTTTTATTTTAAGACTCATTTGTAAATTAAGCCCTTCATCAGTTTTATATTATTTTCAGATTAATCTTATTTTAATAAATAGAAAAATAAAGGAGAAGGAAGCAATATCCGAGCACACCAGACTCACCGCTGCTATAGTGGTCTGAAATGATTCAAGGCAAGTGAAAGTTTTGAAGATTAACTTGGAGACTAATATTTGGTTGACGAGGAACAATAATGTTTTTAAGGAGAGAATCATAAGCTTGTTTAATTATTTCTTTATTATCTTTCATCGGGTTCATCAGGTTGCTATTTGATTTGATTGTATTAGATTTAAATTTATTTATACAAGAAATGATTTTTTAAGATTTGTGATTCTATTAAATTGTGGTGTAATAAAAAATTTTATTTAGTTATTTTTTTGTTTTGCTTCTCCTTTTCTGATTTCTTTATTTCTGTTGTAGCAGATCAACATTGATTTTTTATTTTTCTGTATACTCTTTCTCTATTACTCTATGTTTGTTTGTTTTTTTTATTTCAATTTCTCTGCTTTGTCATTTCCCTGCATATTACTTTGGCTATTGACTTTATAGCATTTTTAATATTCTTTCTATGATTATCCAAAACAAAAAAGGAGAAGTAAGCAAGATGGAAATATTCAATGAAGAAAAAAAATGTATTCTTGAAAAAAAAAAACCCTACATAATTGAAGATTGGATTGTTGCTAGCTAGAGGTGTTTTTTTTTTTGAAATAAGTTAAATAGTTTTTATCCCTTTTTTTATACGGGTCTGCCTATTACTTTTCGAACCATGTTTTTTCACTTTTAATCCATATTTGTCCATTGGAATTCAATTAAGGAATTCCTCAACTGGTTAATTAGCCAATGTATTAACTCAGCCTCCACCCCCACGTTCACTTATTTAATTAGGCTTCAAACTTCTAGATGCTACTAGTTTATATATATATATATATAGCTCAAACCAACATTATACTCCATGAGGTGATTTGAAATTTCGTTTCCAAGGAGAGATTAGGGAGAAGTTCAGAAAAATATCAGTCCAAGCAGTATATTTTTGGTCCTCTGTTTGGCCTTAATTGATTAAATTAATAATATAACTTCAAATGTTATTATTTCTAAAAAAAAAATAGAAAATGCGAAAATAGTGTCAACTAAATCCAACTTCACGTCAACATTTCAATTAATAAAATTGATTAAATCTTTTAAATGTATATTCTCAATAAAGTGAAAGAATACAGATTTTTCAAGTATTATTATTGGTTAATAGTTTGTCCAGTTTCCACTAGCAAGACTTTGAAAAGAAACTTACTATATAAAGGGCAAAAAAAAAAAAACTATGCCTCGACTCATCCTCTCAATTGATTGGTCTCTGTTTTACCTTTCTATTGATGAATTTTGAAGCAGGTGGCCGGACAAAAATATAATTATTTGACCAGCAAAAGCGACAATCTCCTTGGCGGCGTAATTACGAGTACCTTTTGTCGTGCTTTGCATGCATCAGGCATGCATGTTTTTGTATAATTAATTATATTTGGATTAGTTTAAGAAGTTACTTAAGAGATCTAACTACAATCCAGAATCCTGGTTTAGATAAATTGATCACCCAATTTAATTGTTTTGAAAAATGTTCCATTTATTTAAGGAAAACAAAAATAATTTAAAAAACATATAGAAACACATACACAAAGTGCATCACCGAGTACCTAGCTAGAATATAATCATGGTTTTAATTTATTATTTTTATGAGCTAGGTGATTTTGAAAGAATAATGGGGTTGAAAATGTATTATTTTGATATTTTTTTGTGATTTTAAATGTTTTTGATATAAATATATCAGAATTATAAAAATAATAATTAAAAAAACATCAAATTAATACATTTTTAATTTAAATGCATTATTAACACACTGGAATTTCTTTTAATGAGAGCTCCAGCCTCTCAAACAACATGTTTTAAAAAAAAACTATTGCATTTGTAGAAAACTATACCGTGGCTCAACGTCAAGACTGTTGACATTTCTTTTTCCTTCCGTAGCACTAATATTACTTTTCTTCAGAGAATAAGTATTACTAATATTTTATTTAAGAAAATAAGTATATTTTAACTTTTGTCCTGAGTCAAGACAAGAACTCGCAGCAAGCCGAATCCAGAACATCCAATATTGTCTTCATAACTTGCCAGGACGTTGATGCCAGTGCCACACATGTTAATTTTTACTTTGTGTTTCTCTAATCACACAGTTAATTAACTCATTGAATGTTAATAAAATACTTAATTTCTACTAATTAAAGCAAGTCAAAATGAAGAGAAAGGGACATTAACATAAAAGAGTAGTTAACTGCCATTCAGAGCCCTTCCACCTACTTATTGAGCTTGCTCTGTCTTCAGACGAGCCACCCTATTCCTCTCATCATGCACTAAATAGGCTTGAGCTTTGCTGCGACCACAAAACTACTCCCTCTTCGAAGGGAAAGAGTCGTTGCTATGCTCAAACAAATCCTACATGATCATATTTATATGATCAAGACAATATATAGTTTCTCCACTCGAAGAGTCTTTTTAATTAAGTTGTTAATTAGCTGCAGGCTAAGCAAAAGATACCATCTTAGAGCTAGCCTATATAGAAAAGAGGGCTAGCTAGGAGGCAATTTTTCTGTCTTTCAGACTGAGGTGATGAAAGCTCTTGATTTATTCACGTACATTGCTACTATCTTTTGAACATTTTCCAACCCAGTTTTGGTTATGGTAATTGTTTAAGGATCTACGAGAGACTTTTGATCAAAACCTGTTAACATGAGAAGAAGAAAGCCTGTTATTGCAGTGCACTAGGCTTAATTACTTGAATTTATCTTGCAAGTTATAGCATGTTCTCATGCACGTCAATTAGCAACTGCTCGATCAAAACTGATCCCCATGTTCACATTTAATTGTTTTTTCTTCTCTTCAAACATCACAGCTAGCATGCTTATGCAAAGCTGAAATTCTCACTTCTCCTCTTCAGTCGTTGTAATCGGAACACTTTCAATTCCTTTCCATGAAAATAAATCTCATCTTCCGATTAAGCAGAACTTTACCATCATATGTTTATTAATTTTTTTATATAAAATTTATTCGCAAGCATACTAGATTTTGGAGTCTAATGAAAAGATGTGCGGGTCTACGTGCACATATCCAGCTTAAGTTAGGCAACTGCATTAATTAATTTTTATATCCATAGACCATTGGATCAAGTGAAATTCAATCTCAAGCCACCCTTTTCTCTTATGGAAAATTCTTTATGGAGTAATGACACTTGATTTTATCAACCGATAAACTAATTAATTAGTTAGCTTCGTAGACCAGCAGCATCCAGTCATATAGGCTTCAAACTTCTAGATGCAAAAGTCCTCTAAATTAATGTTCAAACTGGAATAATTTATTATACTACTATCTAATCAAATCAGAGTATTTAATTTTGAAGTCAGAGAAAAAAGTTTTGCATCTTGAAGAAATTTGTCCTGGTTTATCCATTTTTTATGGATATTTTGAAAGCAGCAGAATATATATAAACAATATAAATTAATATTTAAAATTACTTTATTAACAATAATATATAAAATAAAATTACATTTCAAATATAATTGAAAATTCAATATAAACTTATATTAATAAAAATAAGTCATAATACAATTTAAAAAATATAATCACAAAACTTATTGTAGATATAAACCATGATAAAGTAGTCCAAATTTAATTTGATATACTAGTGGAAATATAAGATCTATAGGTGCCATTAAATATGGAGATAGTGAGAGAGCAAGTGGTGCTGTCGATGGAGCTATAGGTGCTAATATATTTGGTTCATATTTTATATCCGATTATAATATTTAAGATTATTCATAAAATATTTTTTTATAAAATTTATATTTTGTTTTATTTAAAAAATAATTTTTTTTTTACAATGCTCAATAAAATAAATTAGGATATAATGACTCTATCAGGTAGGGATATGATGAAAAACTCTTATTAATTATAAACTTTAACATATAAGGTGCATTATATATCCTATTCTTTGTAACTTCTCTTGAAATAATACATTAAACTGATTCATTAAATAAATATGAATGATGATTTTTTTAATTAGTTCTATATTTTGAAATCATTTTTTTTTATAATTTTCCTACAAAAAATTACATGTAATAATAAATTTAATTGAATGATGAGTAATTTTTAAATTATATAAATAAATAAATAAATAAAAATACACATAACCACTTTCTTAGACTTGTTGTCTATGAAAATGCCTAACCACTTGGCTATATGATACAACATTGAAAATACATCATCCCATCTTATGAAGGTTCTTTCCCACTTGCTTATTCATGCATATATATATATATATATATATATATATATATATATATATAAATTTAAATTTATTATCTTAAACAAAATAAAAATTATCCTTACTATGCTAACTTGATAGAATGCAAATGACATTGTATCAATGAGAGCTTATTTTGTTATTCCTTTTAGATAATTGGTTTCTCCTTACAAATTATGATCTCCTTTGAAATTTATAAGGATGGACCAAATATTTTTAATCATTTCATCCTAGTTATTATTATTTATCAAAGTAAGATATTTATCAAGACACAATCTATATTTGACATGATTTTCTTGCAAGCTCTTGTCAAATTCTGTTGTTTTGAAATAATTCTTATTTTATCTTTTTAAATATTATAAACAATGCGATTATCTTTCTTGGAAAATATATTTTTTTTTACTGAATAAAATATAATAAATAAAATAGAATAATTACATATAATAGTGATATCACAACAATATATATTGTTTCTACTGTTTTTCTTGTATGAATTGAAAATGTGATAGAATTTGGTAAAAAAATATTGCTGTCAAAGGGTATGGGTCAAGGGATTTAAACGCATTATCTTGAAAGCAGCCTTCTGGAGAGGACACACCTCCAGTTATACCGCAGCCAGTTAACGTGGACTTCGATGTAAAACGTTCTGCTTTTGTCTAAGCATCGCCATTTTTTATCTAGAGACCATCTAGATGACTTGGAAAAGCTTGTATCTATTTTTATTAATAATATTTCGAAGAGTAAATAAATAAATAAAGACGGATGCATAATTCAATGGTTTATGAAGAAGGGAGCTAAGATTCAATTGCTGTACTTGTGTTATTGCTAGGAGGAATTTTATTTAATGTGGAAAGACTCATACGTAAGAAGATATAAATATTGTTGAGTTACATATATATGTAAATATGAAATTAATGAGAAAAGAACTACACAAATTAATAAAATGATTTGAGCTCATGGATTGTGCTGGTGTCTGCAACATGCATGCATAGTTCCTTGCATGCTCGTTCATGATAAGCCCTTTAAGGCTTTCGACTATATACAAGTCTTCACAATATTTAACAGTGATTCCCTGTTTTCATTCCCAGGACTGTACTGAAATGTAACTTACGACAGGGAAGAAAAGCGATCATGCATATGGAGTTATAAACCCGGTTTTTATACGGGAAATGAAAGAATTACATGTTATGTGTTTTAAAAAATAATATAAATTATATTTTGTAATTTAATGTTTTAATTTAGTATTAAAGTTTTGATAATTAAGTGATTATGAATTCATGTTTTATTATTTTTATTTATTTAATAAAAATTAAACATAAAATAATATAGATCTATGCAAGTTTTAAATCTAAAATGTTTTTATTTGAGAAGATATATAAAAAAATAATATAAATCATATTTTGAAAATTTACCTTATATTATTTTATATTTAAATTTTATCAAATAAATAAAAATAATGAAATTCAAATTCGTAATTATTTGATTATTAAGATTTTAATATTATATTAAAAAATTATTTTAATTTAATAATTTAAATTATTAAATAAAATTTATATTATTATTTAACAAATAAAAATTCAGTGGACAATCAGTAACGCTAACTTTGAAAGTCTGACATCCCAGATAAAACTGACAATTCATTGTTATTTTCATAGCATTGTTTTCTAGGCCTTTTTTGTTTTTAATGAATTCTGAAACAGATGATGTAGCGTGTCCAACAGTGGTTTTAGACTGGCACTGGCGATGACTTCCAGTGGTCTTGACATGAATTTTCAATATTTAAGTTTTATTTTTTACCTTTTTTTTTTCTCTAAATACTATACTGATGCATGGGATGCTTGAAATGATAATAAGTTTTTTACAGTATTTTTTATTAAAAAAATATATTAAAAAATATATTTTAAAAAATTATTTTTGATATCTATTATTCAAAATAATTCAAAAACATAAAAAAATGATTTTAAATATATATATTTTAAAAATTTTATGGACATATTAGAATACCATAAACACTTCTGTGTTATGACAAGGTCATCATAGTGCAATATTAGACCAAAGCATGTGTAAAATGCAAATTAAAATATATTGCAATGCAATTGAACACAAAAAATCGTTGATTTTACACATAAGTTTTATGATTTTTTTTTAAATTATTCTAAACAAGAAAAAATTGATAGAGACGCTCATAAAGAAAATAATAATTATAATTAATTGGTTGCATGTGCTGATTTTTAAATTGCTATAATTGCAATTTGATTAGGCATGTTTTAATGGATGAGATATGACCGTTAATAAACTTTGATTGGAATAATGATTGACTTAATCATACGCCCATAGAGTTATCTGTCTCTCTCTCTGTCTCTCTCTTTCCTTTATAAAAGTAGTCTTAGTCACATGTTTGAAAACATAGGTGTTAACTGAATTTGACAGAAAACAGAAAAATATTCTAGTATTTTAAAAATATTCACCACTCCATATCTCATTTATTTAAATATATAAAATGATCACGTGCAATATGATATATATTGAAATTGATATGATTTTCATTTTTATTTTTCATATTTTTTTTATTTTTCTAAATCACTTAAATCATAACATTTTCAATGATAATTGTTAAATAATACATTTGGCTTCATTCACTAGTGAATTGAACAGGAAGTAGCGCGAGTATTCTTCAATTTTTCAGTATACAGGTTCTTAACTAGCATGTGTGTGTAAAATAATTCTGTCGCGTTTTCTTTTCCTCCATTGCTACAGAAGCTAGCCGCCAGCTACAAGACCCTATATAAGTCACACAATGCTTCAAGGTAGAGGCACCACTAACCTATTTCTCCACAAATCATCAAACTTGTAGTTTTGTCTTACAACAAAAAAATTAACGTTGGAATTAATGGAGAAGCTCATCTCGAACAACAATCAAGTTCAGATCAGGTCGTTGCCGGAGAAGTATATTTTCCCACCAGAAAAACGACCGGGGAAGCTCCCTGTTTCTGCAGGCAAGTTCCTGCCCATAATAGATCTCGATGAAACAGCGGGTGACAATAGAGCTATTATTTCACAGAAGATTTTGAAGGCAAGCCAAGAGTTTGGATTTTTTCAGGTTAGTACAAACAATAATTTATCTTTGATTATGCTCAAAATGTTAATCTAGCTCCTGAATACTAATGTAATGATATATTTGCAATCATAAAATCACAGGTGGTCAATCATGGAGTTCCTGAAGATCTGATGAAAGACACAATGAGAATGTTTAAGGAATTCTTCGAGCTGCCTGCGGAGGACAAGGCAATATTCTACACCGAGGACGCGAGATCAAAAAAGCACTGTAAACTGTACCCGAGTAGCTTAATTTACGCCACTGAAGATATTCACTTATGGCGTGACAATTTAAAACACGACTGCCATCCTCTAGAGAAATGCATTCTTGACTGGCCCGTAAAGCCAGCCAGATACCGGTAAATTAATTAATCCCGCATATCAATTAATGTTAATCTTCGTCCCACAACTACATGCAGGAAAGTAATTGTAAATTTTCCATATTAAATTTACCTTCATAACTTTCACAGACAGGTCGTTGGGAGTTATGCAGCTGAAGTGACGAAGTTGGTGCCAAGAATATTGGAGCTGATTTGTGAAGGACTAGGACTAGAGTCCGGGTATTTCGAGGGTAAGCTAAGTGAAGTCACGTCACTGTCAGTTAATCATTACCCGCCATGCCCAGATCCAAGTTTAGCCCTGGGATTATCCAAACACTGTGATCCAAATCTCATAACCATTTTACTCCAAGATGATGTTTGTGGGCTTCAAATCTTCAAGGATAATGAATGGATTGCTGTTGATCCTGTTCCTAGTGCATTCGTGGTTAACATAGGCTACCAGTTGCAGGTACACCTCGATCGTATATATAATAAAAGTGTTTTAATTACTGTTTTTTATCATAAAAAAAGTGATGTAAAGAGTGACTTGAAGTCAATTAAGCAATTCTCTGGATTATATTTTCTGAAAGATCTTAGTTGGTGTTGTGTTATAGATTATGAGCAACAACAAGCTGAAAAGTGTTGAACATCGAGCTGTGACAAATTCAAGGACTGCTCGGACAAGTGCTGCCTTCTTTTTTAATCCTAGTGATGACATCATGATAGAGCCTGCGAAAGCTCTTATCAACGCAAGCAATCCTCCAGTATTTAGAGCCTGTCAGTACATAGAATTTCTTCGCAACTACATGACCAGGAATGGGAGCGATGATGATGCATTGGAGCATCTGAAGCTTCGAGCTTGACCAGTTGTTGGTGCAAGAAACACAAATGGAGGCTGAGATGGGCATGTATCTTTGTTCTTTACCTGTTTTTTTGAAGTATATTTCACTCATGTATCAATAAAATAAACAATAATTTGGGCACCGTTGAATAAAAATCCAGCAAGTATTTTACTATTCGCAGTCTAATTTAAGATTTTTTTTTTTATTTGGTCGATGGAGCGTGCCCTCGCACTGAAATTACTTAAAAGAATAATAATTAAGTTTTGTTTAATTAAGTGATAATATATTTTTTTTAGCATTTTATTTTAAATATAAGAAAAGTAATAAATCATGAATTGAATTTAAATTGTATGTGATTTTATTTAATTCAATTTAATTTTAAAAAATAAAGTCTAATAAGTTTGGCCCTTCCTCGTAAGTTTACAAGTCTTTAAATATATCTTAGACTAACCGACCTTAACAAGAAAAAAAATTCATAATCACTAAATAAAAAAAACTAATAGAAAGTATGAAAATAACATAAAATCTAGAAATATTTAAAAAAATAAGAAAATTGATACAAATAAAAACCGTGGAGTAGAAATGATTTAAAATAGCCATGTAAACTATTCAGGTTGAATGACACAATAAAAGTTGCGGAGATAGCCTAAAATAGCCAACTAAAATAATCTTAAAATTATCAAATTTAATAGTTTATGGTGTAGACTTTAAATCAACAGTCGGGTTTCTTTCAAACCTAATGAAGAGTCAAAAATCTTTTCTAGTGAAGAAACGATTATCCTTTTCTATAAATAGAATAAAATTTTATTGCATGAGAATGAAGAAAATCAGGTTTAAAATAAAATAAAAAAAACTAATTTTTTTTTGTTGCCAGCCATTTTTTCTCTCTCCTCTCTCTATGATTCTAGCGACCAACCGAAGTCACCAATAGTTCTTTTTCCACTAACTCCACCGTAGTTAGCTAGCCCAACTACTAGCTAGCCACTGAAATCCACCACCGATCCTTTTCTTTCTCTATTGCAGATTTTTTTCTTCTTCTTTCTTTCTCTGCCATCACAACTAGCAGCAGCACTAACCACCATTGAAAACACCATGAATGAGCCTCCCATGCCAGCTAGCCACGACCAGGCTGATCCAACTTTCCTTCGTTTCCCCTTCTCTTCCCCCACTCTCTTTCCATGCTATGCCTGCATGCAGAAAGGGGGGTCATTAACCCCCCAACTACAACTGCCCAGATCAAATGATTGGGTTAGGATTGATCCATACCAAAAAGATATATTGAACCGGTCTTGGCCTAACCCAAGAAAAGGTGAACATACAATTTATTTTCCTCTCAAAATAAAAATTTGCAATGACATCTGAATTGTTTTGGATGGAAATTGCTACATATATATATACCTGGAGGCATCCAAATATGTATTGACACTTTTTAGTTATTATTTTGGCTGTTTCAATAAAAGAAATTCAAAGATTATTTTCACCAGTGTTTTTTAAAGTAATCAAGATGATCAAGACAGCTCAAAACACCATACTAGCATGTTAATGGTGCCATATAACATTATGGATGTGCCCTGTATTCTGGGCACAGACTATCCATGCAAGCAGATTAATTAACCTCTGCTTCCTATATATTATTGTTAACATCCGTCATTTCAGTCCCACTCCTGTAACTCATTGTTTGCGTTCATCTCTCTCTCACTGAACGGTAGTAGCATACACTGGCTAGGGCAGAAGAAGACTTTCATAAACTTTTCAAACCCAAAATATCAAACAAACCTCCACAGGTAAACACCAGACACTCTCGTAGATTTCAATTCAGTTAAAATGGTTTATAAATTTATTGCATTTGTTATTGCAATTCTGTCAGATTGACCATTTGACATGAGGTCTGACAATATATACATTGGATTGAGATCTTGGGAACGCCGGTTAGATTCCTAAGGAAATGTATGATTAACATCTTTTCATTGGCTCTATGCCGAATCATCTTGCATTCATCATCAATGGGAACTGGAGGTTTGCCAGGAAACATAATATTGCAATAGAGACAGGCCACGAGTTTGGTTTTTTTGGCTGTCACTTCCTGTGCCAAGTATTTCTATGAGTTCAGTGTAAGGCGTAATATTTTATGCATTTAATTTATTAATACTATTAATTCAAGTTATTTTTTAATTTTATGCTTTAATATTAAATTAATTAAAAATTAATTTTTTTTAGATTTTTTAATCTTTTTTATAATTTCATTATTTATCATAATTTTATTAATTAAATTTTATAATTTATTTTTATAAAATTATCATAATCTCTTAACTTGCTGTACCGTAACCTTCAAATATAGATATTTCCTTGTGTTTACTTAATTGATTCTTGTAATATGATAAGTTTCTTGCTGATAACGTGTGGGCTGAAGTTTAAACACACCAGCAGCTGGGCTTATTCTGTTCATATAATGAGTGGGCTCGACGGGAATATAAAATTTGGGGAGGGTTATTATAAGGGTCTGTTTGGTTATATTTTGTTCAGTGCAAGGATGGAACATTTCAGAGTTGTAACGTTGGAAGCCTGAAATATGTAGTTTTTATTTTGGGGGGCTATATATATATATATATATATATATATAAACTCCTGAAAGTAAACAATTTGAGGGGGGGTTGTGGAACTTTTCAAGCCTCTGGTGGGATTCGACCTGAGAGCGTCGTGCTTAGTGCTTTTGGGTCATACTTCGATACTTTTCCATCTGGAGTTTTTGGATGACACAGCAAGAGAGAGTGGAGTACTGGAGCTATGCAGTATTGCCATGAAACCTTTCACATCACCCCCGATATGCAAAACAAAAGAGCTTTGCAGGCCGTTTTGTTAAAAGAAATGCCAATGACATCGTGCCACAGACAGAATGATGGCTTTGGAACGCTCTTTTGACATCTCACCACGAAATTGAAATTAAAAAAAGGGCCATATCTCTTTCCTTGAAAGCTTAAAAAACTAAAGAGTTATTTTCTGGTTACTAGTTGGTGGCGAAAACAGTTGCTCAAATGCACCACCACGATGAACCCAATCAATGCAGTCGTAGGAACCATCTAGGTGGTGGCCAAGTGGTAAGGATTTGGGATCAAGGGGTTTGCTCCCTCTGTGGTCTCAGGTTCGAGTCCTTGGTTGCTCATATGATGGCCACTGGAGTCTTACATGGTCGTTAACTTCAGGGCCCGTGGGATTAGTCGTGGTGCGCGCAAGCTGGCCCGGACACCCACGTTAATCTAAAAAAAAAAAAAAAAAAAAAAAAAAATATGCAGTCGTAGGCAATATGACCTCAGAATCAACTCATAAACATGACCTAATTGTGTAAAGCTCAGCCATCTTATCTCACCACCTTTGAAACAGCATTCTCAAATGTCTAATAAGAGATCCTTTTCCTTTGAATTCTGAATCGAGTCCATGATATGAGAATCTTATTTTATGCAATTCCAGTCTTATGAAGTGTATATCAAAACCCAGGCATAAAATATAACTAAATAACACCATAAGCATGATGACGAATCCGGCAAACATAATCACATATGACCTCGCTGCAATTATTGTTCTTGATTTAGATTGTATTCAATGGGAAATAAGTTAAATTTCACTATTATATTTTTTTTTCAAAAAAGAAACACTAATAGAAAATATTGTGTCTCTATTTATCAACAACATTTATAAAAAAACATTTTTGTTTGTTATTTATGACGGGATGATGGGACAAAGAAATTATACCAGCATTTTAATCGATAAAATTTTCATTAATAATTTAAAAATAATTTAAACCTGCAACCTCTCTTTCTATCCCTTTCTTCTTTTCATTTAATTAAAAACACAACAACCCTCTTGTCATTGGCATATTTAATTTCAATTTTTTTATAGCAAAGTTTCACTTTATTAAGTAAGCAAACCTTTTTATTTTTATTATGACTCACTTATATTCTTAAGTTAATTTATTGAGATGAGTTTATAGTATTTAAAGTTTGTTTTTGTATTTAAGTGTTTTACTTGTTTTATAACAATATTTTTTATATTAATATATAATTTATATTTTAGAATTTGTTTGAAATTTAAAAGAAATAGATTTAATTTATCATTTTCATTCTTTCTATAGTGAAAAATACCTACAAGATCTTAACTATATGTGATAGAATATTATCTCGGTGTTTTTTTTTTATTTTTCTAGTAATATTTGATTTTTTTAAAGAAATAATTTTGTTTACCTTAAAATACTCAAAAAGGAAAATCTGTTTTATATTTAACCTATTCCATTCTCAATAATTAGAATCAATTGATTTAGAAACACTAACATTAAATTAGCACTCAAAAAAAAGTAAAAAACATGAATAATGTAAAAAATTAATGAATTGAACAAAATCTACATAACCTAACTCACCAACCTTAGTATCACCAACCTCAGTATTTTATTTTAAGATTTGTACAAATATATGCTAAAAGTAAAAAAAAAAAAAAAAGGAATGATCCTCTCCTTTAATCAACTTAAGCTATTATCTGTTTTGTTGTTATCTAATTTTTAATTTATATTTTTAATAAATTTTTAGAAAAAACTAAAAAAAAACTTTGAAAAATATATTTATATTATTTTTAGTACTTTCAATATCATCTCAGAAGAATTTAAATTTTTAAAAATATTTTAAAAATATATTAATTTTTTAATTATTAATTTTTATTATTGAGTTGATGTTGATATTATTCACTTTTAAATATATAAAAAAATAAAATTTATATAAAAAAAAAGTTGAGAGAATAATTTAAAAATATAGCAACATTTTACCTCTAGTAAAAAAGGGGGGGAATTTTACTCACGAGGGGGGGGGTGGGGAATTTAAAGGCACGAGGGTGGAGAAAATTTTGAGGAAAACAAAAGAAAAAACCTAAACCTAAATGTTTTTCCTTTTCTGCAGCTGCCACCTTTCTCCTCCAAAAAACAAACCGGCCCCCCTCCATTTTGATTTTCTTCTTCTTGAGCCGCCAAACACAAACTTTCAGCCCCCACAGACTACCCAAACCAGCTTTTTTCGTCTTCACTGATTTGTCATCCTCCAGCTTACAGAACAAGAGCCACCATTTCCAATCTCTCACTCAGCTGTTTCTCCTTCACCATCACCGTGCAGCTCGTGAAGACCTGGCAATCCCCGTTCTTTTTTATATCTCTTTCAACCGGCCCCGGAACCAACCAAAGGACAGCAGCCCCACAGTCCATTCACCTTGATCTGCTCATTCCCCTCCAACCGAAAAAGAGTAGCCCACAGGCCCTCGTCTTCGCCAAGACACGAATCGGCCATTGACAATTACACAGATTGGATAGAAACCCAAAGCCTAACAGTCGGTGTCCCCCTTAGTCTTGCCGCCACTTGAAATAAAGAAGAAGGTGAAACAAAAGGAACAAGAACAAATCTGTAGAAGAAACAGATTTGAAACAGGGGAAGACCGAGAGAAAATATAAAAAAGGAAAGAAAATTAAAACTAATTGTCTTGCATATTTTTTTTCTTTTCTAAGTAACGGCGGTTGCCACCACGTGCAAGGAAGAGAAGAGAGAAGTAAACTGTTCCAGAGCCCCCCTTCTTGTTGGAATTTCCTATAACGACGCGTGAACTCACGTGCCACTAGTGGTGGTGATGGGTAGAGAACACGCACCATTACTGTTTCACAGTCACGAAAGATGCCCAGAATTCTCCAGCACTGTTCCTAAAGTGTTTTTTTTTTTTGTAATTTTCAAATATTGCTGTTATATTTAGATTACTAATAATTGATTTATTTAGAATTTTTGATATTTTGTAATATGTAAAAGTGACGTGTGAGTGGAATATAGTAAAAAAGTGATGTTAGTGTGTGTTTGTATTTTTTATGTATATTTTCTTTTAATGCTAAAATAAAAAATGGATTAAAATAATAAAAAGAATGAAATGTTTTAATTTGAATATGTTCAAGTATTTTAAGAAAAAATAAAATTAAGTGGTATGTCTGTTGAAAATGTAAGAAAATCTTTCTATATATATTTTAAGATTTAATAATTAATTTATTAAAATTTTAAAAATTTGATTAATATTTTAAATTTTCAAATTATATCATATTATAAGGAGTTTATTTTAAGTAGGGTATAAAATTAAGTGGTATGTCTGTTGAAAATGTAAGAAAATCTTTCTACATATAAGATTTAATAATTAATTTATTAAAATTTTAAAAATTTGATTAATATTTGAAATTTTCAAATTATATCATATTATAAGGAGTTTATTTTAAGTAGGGTGTGATAGAGGTGTCAATATCTTTTCTAACCACAATTAGTTTTTTATTTATAAATTTTTGACAAAACTAGTACATTTGAGTTTTCTAAAATCCTAAATTAAATACTAATTAATGATTCTCGAGACTCTAAATAAATAAAAAACAAAAAATTACAAGCTAATGCTATCCTTGTCATATCTTTAGTAGTTGAATAAGTGTTTAGAGATCAAGCAAATGACTATGGATAGAGGCAGTAAAGAATTGAGTGTGGCAAATAGGGAAATGGCAGAGGCTTATGTTGCAGTTTTGAATTTCAATGAGGCTTGGCCGTTTGGTTTGAAGGCATTGGATATACGTAAGAGTGGACTTGGGGATTATTCTGCGGAGGTTGCATATGATAGGAAGCTTCTCGGGGTCATATATAGTGGGCTGGAGGAACATGACAAGGCATTGGAGCAGAATGTGCTGTCACAGAAGGTTTTGAAGAGTTGGGGTCTTAGATCAGAATTGCTTCATGCTGAGATTGATGCTGCTAATATGCAGATTGCATTGGGCAAGTATGATGAGGCTATTAATACTTTGAAGGGTGTTGTCCAGCAGAAAGAGAAAGATGGCGGGACTCGAGCATTAGTGTTCATCTCTATGGCAAAGGCACACTCTGGAGTTTCATCTGGCCATGATGTGAAATTGTTTTATTCCAGAGTCTGCACTACATTGTGAATTTTATGAAGCTTTGCTGAGGCAATAGCACATGGAATGATGCTTGCTGAGCAAGGGTTGCAATGGAGACGGAGGGGATTATAAGTGGTTACTGCAGTATAAAATTTTCACCTAGAAGATCTTGATGATGATGATGATGCGATAGGCCACAATGGGACGTGGGTTGGCTCTGTGTAATGTCCATCCTTACTGGGTTTGGGCTGGGCCGTACATCGTTTCACGATTATTACTGAGTCGTTTCGTGACACCACCCGAACAAAAGATTGGCTAATTAATTAAGTAGTCCTCATGATTCCAAAACTCGTATGTTTAATCCTTGTATTTTAAAACTAATATGTAAATCAAGCCCTTCATCAATTTTATATTATTTTCAGATTAATCTTATTTTAATAAATAGAAGAATACAGGAGAATTAAGCAATACCGAGCAAGTTCCAATGGTTAACTTGGAGACTAATATTTAGCTGTTGAGGAACAATAGTGTTTTGGAGGATTTTTAAGAGGAGAATTATAAATGGATTTTTAAGAGAAGAATTATAAACTTGTTTAATCGTTTAATATTTGGTTGCTCATTGTATGTTTTGGATTTAAATTTTACTTATTTAAAAAATAACTTTCTAAGATTTGCTAGTGGTGTCGTTATACGACGTCGGGTGATAACTCCACTCTTTTTTATTTGTTTTTTAACAAAAAAAATAGTTTAGTTTTTCTTTGATTGGGTGAAATAAAGATTTTATTGGAGTCGCCATCTAGTAATTTGAGGGAACTAGAGATCCAAAATTAGACACTGGTCCTACAGATTCGGGTATTGGGTTAGTTATGATTAAGAAAAAGTAGACACCACCCTTATAACATCCTTTCAGAGAAAGGTTACCTTTACTTGTGTGTTTTTCTTATTTGATTCAAATGCTATTATATTTTAAGTTTATTTGTAAATTTTAACATGGTTAACGTCGGTCTCTAAAAATAGAAGACACGTTAAAATGACATCAGTCCCTAAAATTAGGAGGCTTTGTCTAAAATATCAATGTTTATCCCTAAAAAGAAGAGTTACGTCTGATTTACCAGAATAAATAATAATGGACATAATCCATATTTGTTATTTAAATTTTTGACATTGGTCCTTTTCTGTAAATAAAAGAGACGTGTCGACAAATAATATTTATTTTATAAAACAAAAATTATTTTGATATCATTGACAAATGGATATATCAATTTTTGAGAATTTAGTTTTTGACCCATGAACAGTGATATGATAAAATGGGTGTTGGACCCACATCGTTATTTATTTTGGTTTATTTTTGTTTTTTTCACATGAAAAAATTTACAAGTATTTATATATAAAAACATCAAAAAATATCATAAAATATCATAGAAAATTACCTAAGTACCCCTGTATAGGCAAAAGACTGAAATACCCTTGGATTTATCTAAAATTTATGAAAATGCCACTGGCGGCGCCTGTGGCTCACGCGCGGTTACTGTTGATGGCGGCGAATTTTTTCAGTGAGATTTCGGCCAAACGATGGTTGATTTTGGTAGATCTGAGGACGAGTATTCTGATGGTGGTGGTTTTGTTGGTCGTTGATGGCTGAGGAGGGAGAATCGACGACTTGAAGGTCGATTAGCCGATGATGGTCGCGGCCTTTTTCTGGCCAAAATCGCCAGTGAAAAAGTGTAACACGGCAGGGGTTTTGCTTCAGAGGAGGTGATGCACATTTTTGTGGTGGTGTCGCGGTTTGAAACAGCCGGAAATGGGAGATCGGTGGAGAGAGAGAGAATCATCGGGGAGAGAAGAGAGAAGCTCTGGGTTGTGCTACCGTGTGGATGGGTGTATAGCGCACTCGTGCATCTGAAGCCTGGGAGCCGTTGAATCTCGGATGAACAGATCGTGCGGCTGTGATTGGTTTGATCTTCAAGTTGATCGGACGATCAGGATTGAATGGGCTACGATCTGGTGTTTTGCGATGTACCAAGTGTTTGGTATACCTGCTGACATGGCGCAACAGGATCAAAAGGCAGATTATTTTAAAGGCTGAGATTGATTTGAGTTTTAATTTGGTGTGGTAAAACCTATTGTATCTTAAGAAATCAAGAGCTTAGATTTAAACATTATTATATCTAACTATTGGGATATTTTTGGTATTTTTCAATGTGTTTTTTTAAAAAATTAATATCTTACTAGGGTGTAGAAAAAAGTATTAAAAAAAGAATAGTAACCAAATAATAATGCAAATAGTTATGCTCAATTCAGAATTCACAATTATAGTTTTTCTCTTCGTGTCCCCTATGTCTTGATTTCATCGGTTATTTATAGCCAATGAAAGGAGACAAGTCACAAGATTATGAAAATAATCACGGGATTGTTAAAATTTTCAACATGCACCGACTGCCATGTACCAAATTGAATTTTTTTTTTGTTTTATTATATATAATAATACTAAATAATAATAATAATATATTATTTATAGGGGTAAAATTTAAAATTCAAATCAGTATTATAAAAAGTTTTTCATCCGCTAAAAATCAATTTTAATTACAAAAAAAAAATCTCTATATGGGTATCAACTTGGTGGACCGAGTTTTTTGACCAAAAATATCAGTTTTGACCCGAAACAGTCTGAACCTTATTTTTCATCCCTGACGACATGGTGGGACCCGTATTAACCCGGTGGACTCGATTTTTTGACCGAAAATGACAGTTTTAACCCGAAACAGCCCAAAACTCATTTTTCATCCCGGTCGACATGGTGCAACCCGTATTCACCCGGTGGACTCGATTTTGACCGAAAATGACGATTTTGACCCGAAACGTCCCGAAACTCATTTTTCATCGTTGTCGACATGGTGAGACCCGTATTAACCCGGTGGACTTGGTTTTGTCCGAAAATGATGATTTTAACCCGAAACAGCTCGAAACTCATTTTTTATCCCGGTCGACATCGTTTAACCTGTATTGACTTGGTGGACTCGATTTTGGTAGAAAGATGCGGTTGACTCGAGAAAATATATTTTAAACTCTTTTTTTCTTTGTTCTTTTTTCTTTTTTTATTTATTATATTTTTTTTGTCATGAATAATAAGATAAAATAACATTCAAAAAATTTTAGTGAATCCAAAATTGGGTGACAACAGGTGGTATTAAATAATTATGTAATAAGAAACCTTAGTTAATTACTTTTTGTTTTGCTTCTATTTTTGAAGTTTTTCTATTTTTGTTGTAATGGATCTATATTGATTTGTTTTTGTATTTTTTAAGTACTTTTTTGGCATCACGTTTTAAAAGTGTTTTTGAAAATATTTGAATTTTTTTTCCTTTAAATTAATATATTTTTGATATTTTCATATATTTTTGATATACTAGTCTCAAAAATAATTTTTTAAAAATAAAAATATTATTGATATACTTTTTTAAGTGAAAAACACTTTAAAAAGTACTCACAACTACATTTTCAAATAAACTCTAAATTATTTTTTTTGTCTATTTCTTTGTTTTGTCATGTTCATGTATTCTCTTCTTCTCTAAGTTTTCCCCCCCTGCTTTGTGTTGTCTTTTTCTTTACTTCAACTATTGATTTTACAGCCTTTTTAATATTTTTTCAATGGTTATCAAAAAAAAAAAAGGAGAAGGAAGCAAGATGAAAGACAATTCTTGAAACAATTCAATGACTATCCCTGTCAATGAAGAAAGAAAAGGTATTCTTGAAAAAAAAAAACTACATAATTGAAGATGATCGATGCTAGTTAAGGAACTATTCTTGGAAAAGGCTAAGGATTGGATAAATAATTTTCATAAACAATAGGAAATGAAGTACAACTCACTGATTCTTAGATTGCAGCTAGCTGGAGGTTTTTTTTTTGGGAAATAAATTAAATAGTTTTTTATCCTTTTTTTTATATATATATACGGGTCTGCCTATTACTTTTCGAACCTTTTTTTTTTCACTTTTAATCCATATTTGCCCATTGGAATTCAATTAAGGAATTCCACAACTGGTTAATTAGTCAATGTATTAACTTAGGCCTCCTCCACCCCGCATTCACTTCAAAGCGTGTGTCTTATTACGATCGTTATTATGATTATAATCTGAAAACAATTATTTTATAAAAAATATTTTTAATTGAAATTGATTTTAAAAAATAAATATTTAATTAAAACTGTAGTTAAAATTAAAATTAAATAAAAAGTAATTTAATATATTTAGTTAAAAATACTTTTAAAATTGAGATTATAAAATAATTTTAAAAAATATATATTAATATTGATAGTTTTTAATTTAAATATTATATATTTAACTATTACTATTACATGATGAAATAAATAATATTTTATATAAAATATTTTTTATTATTTCATTAAATTATTTAAAATTCTATCACGTATGAAATACATTCAATAAAGACTATAATTTTCACAATTTTTTTAAGAGCGTATCAACATGAGATAAAATATAATTAAAATTAAAATTAAAATTGTGATCAAATTCTGTAAATGCGGTGTTATTAAGTAATCTTTATCTAATTTATGTAGTCATTAAATAATATTTAACACTAGTTTTTTTTAATAAAATACAATTAAAAATAAAAATATTTTTTTTTATTTTTTTAAATCGAACCTTATTCATGTTTTACTATTCATGACTTTTGCTTCTTGTATATTTATAGCCATGCCACAGGTAATAAAGGGATCCATCAGTGCAAAATTACAATAAAAACATTGCCACATGTTTATATTTGTGGCTGCGAGTAAATCTTCCCCCAGCAAACAGCGTAATTAATCCTCAAACTTCTGGATGCAACGAGTTTATATATATATATATATATATATATAGCTTAAACAAATATTATACTCCATAAGGTATATAAGGTGACTTGAAATTTCGTCTCCATGAAGAGATTAGGGAGAAGTCCAAAAATACAGTCAAAGCAGCATATAAAGGGCCCAAAAAAACAAAAAAACTCATGCCTCGACTCATTGATTGTTCTCCCAAGCACGATTGATTAGTCTCTGTTTTACCTTTCCATTGAAGAATTTCGAAGCAGGTGGCCGGACAAAAATATAATTATTTGACCAGCAAAAGCGACAATCTCCTTGGCGGCGTAATTACTAGTACCTTTTGTCGTGGTTTGCATGCATGAGGCAGGCATCTTTATGTATAATTAATTATATTTGGATTAGTTTAAGAAGTTACTTAGGAGATCTAATTACAATCAGGAATCCTGGTCTTAGATAAATTGATCACCCAATTAAATTGTTTTGAAAAATGTTCTATTTATTTAAGGAAAACAAAATCATTTAAAAAACATATAGAAACATAAACACAAAGTGCATCAACGAATACCTAGCTAGACTATAATCATAGTTTTAATTTATTACTTTTATGAGATCTATTTGGAGGTGATTTTTAAAAAATAATAGGGTTGAAAAGGTATTATTTTGATTTTTTGTGTGGTTTTAAATGGTTTTGATATAAATATATTAAAATTATAAAAATAATAATTAAAAAAACATCAAATTAATATATTTTTAATTTGAATACATTATTACACACACTAGAATTTCTTTTAATGAGTGCTCCAGCCTCTCAAACATGTTTTTTTATTTATAAAAAAACTATTACATTTGTTTGCCGAAGTAAAAAACATTTGGAAATTCGTCCTGAATATCAATCTTGATGGATATTTTGAAAGCAGTAGAATATATATATATATATATATATATATATATATAATACTTTATCAACAATATGTAGATATGATATCTTATCATGATATTTAAGATTATTGATAAGATATTCTTTTATAAAATCTATTGGTTGTTTCATTTAAAAACTAAAATTATCCTTTTTTTTCTTTTTTTTGCAATACTCCATACAATGAATTAAGATATGATGACTTTACCAAATAAAGATGTGATGAAAAACTCATATTAATTATAAACTTTAATATATGAGGTGCACTAATGTTACTTTTTGTAACTCCTTTTGAAATTACATACCAAACTATTTTATTAAATGAATAATGATTTTTCTAATTAGATCTATACTTTATAATCTTCCTACAAAAAATTGCATGTAATAAAAAATTCAATTGAATAATGAATAATATTAAAATTATATAAATAAATAAATAAAAATACATATAACCACCTTTTTAGACTTGTTGTCTACAAAAGTACCTAACCACTTGGCTATTGATGCAATGTTGAAAGACATCATCCCATTCTATGAAGGTTCTTTCTTACCTACTTGTTCATATAATCATATGTAATTTAAATTCATTATCTTAAACTCAAATAAAAAATTATCCTTACCATGCTAATTAACTCAATACCATGCAAATAGCATTATATCTCTAGGATGAAAGCTTATTTTGCTATTCATTTTAGTTAATTGGTTTCTCATTATAAATTATAATCTCTTCTAGAATTCATCAGGGTGGATCAAATATTTTTAATTATTGGATACTAATTGTCATTATTTATTGAAGCAGGATCTTCATCAAAACACATTCTATAATATTTGTGGTGTTTGTATTTGACATGATTTTCTTGCAAACTGATGTTAAATACTGTTGTTTCAAGATAATTCTAGTTTTATTTTTTAAAATAATGCAAACTATCTTTTTTGGAAAATATATATTTTTCTGTTGAATAAAATATAATAAATAAAATAGAATAATTACATACAATAGTGATATCACAGTAACATATATTTTTTCTACTTTTTTTGTTGCTCGAATTGAAAATGTAATAGAATTTGGTAAAACAAATTGCTGTGAAAGGGTATGCGTCAAGGGATTTAAACTCATTATCTTGAAAGCAACCTTCTGGATAGGACACACCTCCAGTTCTACCGCAGCCAGTTAATGTGGACTTCAATGTAAAACCTTCTGCTTTTGTCTAAGCATCGCCATTTTGTTTTATCTAGAGACCATCTAGATGACTTGGAAAAGCTTGTATTTATTTTTATTAATAATATTTCGAAGATTAAATTAATAAATAAAGACGGATGCATAATTCAATGGTTTATGAAGAAGGAAGGTAAGATTCAATTGCTGTAGTTTTGTTATTGCTAGGAGGAATTTTATTTAATGTGGAAAGACCCATACGTAAGAAGATATAAATATTGTTGAGTTACATATATATGTAAATATGAAATTAATAAGAAAAGAACTACACAAATTAATAAAATGATTTCAGCTTATGGATTGTGCTGGTGTCTGCAACATGCATGCATGATTCCTTGCATGCTTGTTCATGATAAGCCCATTAAAGCTTTCGATTATATACCAGTCTTCACAATATTTAACAGTAATTTCCTGTTTTCATTCCCAGGACACTGAAATCTAACCTACGATAGGGAAGAAAAGCGATCATGCATATAGAGTTATAAACCTGTTTTTTATATGGAAGGAAACAATTATATATTAGATGTATTAAAAAATAATATAAATATAATTTAATTTTTAATGTATTATCAAAATCTTGATAATTAAGTAAATATGAATTCACATTTTATTATTTTTATTTATTTAATAAAAATTAAATATAAAATAATATAGATTTGTATAAATTTCAAATCTAAAATATTTTTATTTAAAAATATATGTTAGAAAATATTATAAATTATATCTTAAATTTTATTTGATAGTATCTTATATTTAATTTTTATCAAATAAATAAAAATAATAAGATTCAAACTCTGTTTAATTATTAAAACTTTGATATTATTTTAAAATATTATTTTAATTTAATAATTTAAATTATTAAATAAAACTTATATTATTATGTAAAATAATAAAAATTGATTGTACTATCACTAACTTTGAAAGTCTGACATCCCAATAAAACTGACAATTCATTGTTATTTTCATAGCATTGAGTTTTAAGCCTTTTTTGTTTTTAATGAATTCTGAAGCAGATGATGTAGCGTGTACAACAGTGGTTTTAGACTGGCACTGATGATGACTTCCAGTGGCCTTGACATGAATTTTCAATATTTAAGTTTTACTTTTTACTTTTTTTTCTAAACATTAGACGAAATGCATGGATGTTTAAAATAATAATAATAATTTTTTAAGTATTTTTTATTTTAACATATTTTTTATTTTAAAAAATTATTTTTTATATCTATTATTCAAAATAATTCAAAAACATAAAAAAATTGATTTTAAACATATATTTTTTAAAACATTTATGGACATATTAGAATACCATAAATACTTCTGTGGTATGACAAGGTCATCATAGTGCAATATTAGACCAAAGCATGTGTAAAATGCAAATTAAAATATATTTCAATGCAATTGAACACAAAAAATCATTGATTTTACATCTAAATTTTATGATTTTTTTAAATTATTCTAAACAAGACAAAATTGATAGATATGCCCATAAAGAAAATAATAATTATAATTAATTTGTTGCATGTGTTGATTTTTAAATTGCTATAATTGCAATTTGATTAGGCATGTTTTAATGGATGAGATATGACTGTTAATAAACTTGGATTGGAACAATGATTGACTTAATCATACGCCCATAGAGTTATCTCTCTCTCTCTTTTTCTTTCTTTTATAAAAGTAGTCTTAGTCACACGTTTGAAATATATGTGTGTTAACTGAATTTGACAGAAAATAGAAAAATGTTCTAGTATTTTAAAAATATTCACCACTCCATATCTCATTTATTTAAATATATAAAATGATCACGTGTAATATGATATATATTGAAATTGATATGATTTTTATTTTTATTTTTCATATTTTTTTTTATTTTTCTAAATCACTAAAATCATAACATTTTCAATGATAATTGTTAAATAATACATTTGGCTTCATTCACTAGTGAATTGAACAGGAAGTACCGCGAGTATTCTTCAATTTTTCAGTGTTTTTCTACAAAATGCTTTCACAAATACTTTTAATCACTTTTTCTGACTTGTATTCTTGCATTTTTCAGTATTTTTCTACGAAATGCTTTCACAAGTACTTTTAATCTTTTTTTTTTCTAACTTGTATATAATCGTCTCAATGGTATACAGGTTATGTTTTTTTTATTTACCATGAATATCCACATAGTCTAATTTCATAAACTTTAAAATTAATAATTATATAAATTTTTAGTAATCATTATATAAGCAACCACCTCAAATATAAAACTATAAAAAAATTAAATCTTTTAATCTTAATTTCTTACCACCATATCAACAAGTTACGGTACACAAGTTATTAACCAGCATGTGTGTGTACAAAATAATTCGGTCGTGTTTTTCTTTTCCTTCATTGCTACAGAAGCTAGCCGCCAGCTACAAGATCCTATATAAGTCACACAATGCTTTAACGTAGAGGCACCACCAAGCTATTTCTCCACAAATCATCAAACTTATAGTTGTTGTATACGGCAAAAAAAATTCACGTTGTAATTAATGGAGAAGCTCATCTCGAACAACAATCAAGTTCAGATCAGGTCGTTGCCGGAGAAGTATATTTTCCCACCAGAAAAACGACCGGGGAAGCTCCCTGTTTCTGAATGCAAGTTCCTGCCCGTAATAGATCTCGATGACAATAGAGCTGTTATTTCACAGAAGATTTTGAAGGCAAGCCAAGAGTTTGGATTTTTTCAGGTTAGTACAAACAATAATGTATCTTTGATTATGCCTCAAAATGTTAATCTAGCTCCTGAATACTAATGTAATGATATATTTGCAATCATAAAATCACAGGTGGTCAATCATGGAGTTCCTGAAGATCTGATGAAAGACACAATGAGAATGTTTAAGGAATTCTTCGAGCTGCCTGCGGAGGACAAGGCAATATTCTACACCGAGGACGCAAGATCAAAAAAGCACTGTAAACTGTACCCGAGTAGCGTAATTTATGCCACTGAAGATGTTCACTTATGGCGTGACAATTTAAAACACGACTGCCATCCTCTAGAGAAATGCATTCTTGACTGGCCCGTAAAGCCAGCTAGATACCGGTAAATTAATTAATCCCGCATATCAATTAATGTTACTCTTCGTCCCACAACTGCATGCAGGAAAGTAATTGTAAATTTTCCATATTAAATTTACCTTCATAACTTTCACAGAGAGGTCGTTGGGAGTTATGCAGCTGATGTGACGAAGTTGGTACCGAGAATATTGGAGCTGATTTGTGAAGGACTAGGACTAGAGTCCGGGTATTTCGAGGGTAAGCTAAGTGAAGTCACGTCACTGTCAGTTAATCATTACCCGCCATGCCCAGATCCAAGTTTAGCCCTGGGATTATCCAAACACTGTGATCCAAATCTCATAACCATTTTACTCCAAGATGATGTTTGTGGGCTTCAAATCTTCAAGGATAATGAATGGATTGCTGTTGATCCTGTTCCTAATGCATTCGTGGTTAACATAGGCTACCAGTTGCAGGTACACCTCGATCGTATATATAATAAAAGTGTTTTAATTACTGTTTTTTATCATTAAAAAAAGAGATGTAAAGAGTGACTTGAAGTCAATTAAGCAATTCTCTGGATTATATTTTCTGAAAGATCTTAGTTGGTGTTGTGTTATAGATTATGAGCAACAACAAGCTGAAAAGTGTTGAACATCGAGCTGTGACAAATTCAAGGACTGCTCGGACAAGTGCTGCCTTCTTTTTTAATCCTAGTGATGACATCATGATAGAGCCTGCGAAAGCCCTTATCAACGCAAGCAATCCTCCAGTCTTTAGAGCCTGTCAGTACATAGAATTTCTTCGCAACTACATGACCAGGAATGGGAGCGATGATGATGCATTGGAGCATCTGAAGCTTCGAGCTTGACCAGTTGTTGGAGCAAGAAACACAAATGGAGGCTGAGATGGGCATGTATCTTTGTTCTTTACCTGTTTTTTTGAAGTATATTTCACTCATGTATCAATAAAATAAACAATAATTTGGGCACCGTTGAATAAAAAACCCAGTAAGTATTTTACTATTCGCAGTCTAATTTAAGATTTATTTTTATTTGGTCGATGGAGCATGCCCTCGCACTGAAATTACTTAAGAGAATAAGAATTAAGTTTTGTTTAAGTGGTAATATATTTTCTAAGTTGCTTGTTTAGCATTTTATTTTAAATATAAGAAATGTAATAAATCATGAATTGAATTCAAATTGTACATGAAATTTAATTCAATTTGATTTTTAAATATAAAATCTTTAGCCTTCCCTAAAATTTGTACAAGTCTTTAAATATATGTTAGACCGACAGGCCTTCATAATCCCCAGAATTCATAATCCCTAAATAAATAAAAAGAACTAATAGAAAGTATGAAAATAACATACAATCTAAAAATATTGAAAAAATAACAAAACTAACAAAAACAGAAACTACAAAGGTTTCCTAAAATAATCATATGAACTGTTCAAGCTAATTGATACAACATAAGCCATGAAAGTGGTCTAAAATAACCATTTCAAATAGCCTTTAATTGTTAGATTTAACCATTCATAATATAGATTTTAAATTAATAGTTATGATCCTTCTTGACTAGTCAAGAAAAGATTACCTTTTCTAACTTCTATTAATAGAATTGGATTTCATGGCATAAGAATGAAAAAAATTATTGAGATTAAGTTAATTTATGTGCGTAATATGTAGTTTATAAAAATATTATATGAAAAAAAGAGGGATACAAATCTGGATAGACTTATCTCCTGATTTTCAATGAGATTTTAGGTAGGACGATGAGGAAATTAGAATTGGGTTCCTCATAGAAATTGTAAATTTAAATGTTAGTTATCTAGGAAAACTAGTCTTGCTAAATTTAAAGATGTAGAACTCTAATTATGAGTTAATAGCTGAGACTGAGTTATGACTGATTATGTAAGACAGTAGGACTAATTAGTTAATAAGCAATTTTGACTATTTTGAAAGCAAAACTAGATTTTCATCCCTTCAGAGAACTTAAAGTCCCGTGTCATAACTTTCTAACGATATCAATTTCACTTAAAATGAAGTTTTAAAACTTTAAATATAGTTAAAAATCTAGTGAATGTTTAAACAATAATAGTTGAAAATTAAAAAGTAATAGTTCAAAAGTAGATAATAACAGTTGAAAATTAAACAATAAAAAATTTAAAGTTAAATAATAACAGTTAGACAATAACAGTTGAAAATTAGATAATAAAAATTCAAAGTTAAATAATAACAGTTAGACAGTAACAGTTGAAAATTAAATAGTAATAGTTTAAAATTAAATAATAACAATAGACTTTCATGTAAATATTATATATAAGAATATAGAAGAATTAAGTCATATGAACACTTGCATATTAAGATATTAACTCTGAAAATATACTAGTTATGTGTATGTATATTATTATGAGGAAATGAACATATATATATATATATATATATATATATATATATATATATATATATATAAAGTAACATATGAGTAATGGATGAATATGAATTCTCTATAATATCGTCTTGAAGAAATCATAATAAAAAACTTTCTTATAATTGAGGTGAAGCAATCAGGATTGGATTTTGTATTAGGGGAAGTCGCAAAACAGGTGAAATAGGTGCGTGATTTTTCTTTTATTTGCATTTAGACTCCCCGTTTTTCTTTAAGTGTATTATTCTCTTCAATTAAATCTAACCCATAATAATACGAAGTTTATTATAATGGCTCGAATTATTTCACCCGGAAATTTATATTTAAAAATTTCTGAATTTTTATTTTTATTTAATCATATGCATGAATTTTTTCACTTTTATTTAATTATTTTATTTTTATTTTTTCCTAGGATTTACAATACCCCTGTTGTCCTTCGTCCCATCATTTATATTATTTAATAATCATTTGGTTATGATTTATTAAAAGAAAAAAAAAACCAAAACCAGTGTCACTGAATAATTGCCAACAGTTTTGCAGTCATGGAATGTAAAACAAAATCTATTAAATATAATCATATCAAATTATTATGGAAGATTTTAAAAAATAATAATCAAATATGTTCAAGTTAAAACACTGCAACCATCACTTTAGATCCCTGTCCGCAAATTCCATGTCAATCACAAATCACTTTTCGGGATCATCTTCTGAATAATTTTTTTTTTATTAATACACTTTGATTATTATAAAAAAAACCCAAATTACAAAAGCTGTACCATTAAACACAATGGGTTTGCCTATAGCAATTCAAGAGAAAAAAATATTCACCCTTCAAATCCTGCTCCTCGAACCCTACCTTGATTAAAATTATAAGATAAGATATTCTTTTGGGACGAGGAAGAAGAAAGGCTAGCTACCTAAACATTATGCGTTGTAGTCCAAAGAAAGTTTAGGGCTAACTAAAATAATCGTCAGATTTCTTTCCCCTAGCTATTCCATTGGACAATCCCACCATCATCATCGTGATTACTATACTCTATCATCACTAGCTAGCAGTAGACTTACCAATGCATAAACGCCTTGCTTTAAAGCCAAAATTTTAGCCGCTTGTCGTGGCACTAGCCAAAGATGTTTAAAAAAGCTTTTGATGCAACTTGCAAGACTGATGTTAATTGCATGTACCTAATGTTGCTGGGCTAAAGTCCAATAACTTATATGTCATTTACATTTCCATTTAGGCTAAAAAAATTAATTATTTAAACACCAACGGTCCACCTTGAGATTCTACAAAGCAAAAACTTAATTAAGCATTGGTTACTACCAAGTTACATAAGCAATAGAAAGTCAAAATCATAAGAGTTACCTCACCGATTAAAAAGAAAGGAGGAGTTACATGAGCATAAGATGCGTAATTACAATGACAAAATTGAAGGGAAGCAATATGATCTTAGTACCATGACATTATTCAAAACTAAGCATCCAGCTAATCTCTGTGTCTCGCCTTCGATATGGTATATCACAGGTTCTGTTGTTTAAAGAACCTAGTACTCCAGCTCCAACCTTGTGCAATAAAATATAGTCAATATGGAATGTTATTTATAAACTAGATCGAGACCTCGTGGAGTCATCTGGTCTTCAGATTATCATAATCATATCATAAATATGTTCGCAAGATAAAAATGATGACCAAGCAGCCGAACGTAATCATGTGACATTGCTAACAACAACAACGATGTAGCCTTAATCTTAAAGTAGTTGGAATTAGACGTATTGATCGATCCTTCTGTATCATTCCACGCCATCATAAAAGACATTGATTTATTGCTACATGTTCCTGTGTGTTTTGGATCCAGGTTTGGGCCATCATGGCCAACCCAACCCAGATATAAAATGGAGTTAATAACATTTTTAATATTACATTTTCATTTTTTTTATTTGAGTGTTTTAGTTTTTGTTATTGAAGTATGTGGATTTTTAAATATTTTTCTAATCAAGTATTGCTATATATTATATTACATCAATTTTAAATTTATTTGTTTTTAAGCTAGTTTTTGTGGTTGTGATATGAACAAAAATAAATTTTAAAAAAGTATGATTTAGGTATGGTTAGTTGGATCTAGATACATATTTAGCAAAGATTATGGTTGAGGTTTATGTGTAGTAAAAAACATATATAAAATGTTTGGTAACTGTGTGGTTACGGTTGATTTTCAAAGTGTTTTTTATTTAGAAATACTTTAAAATATTTTTTATTTTAAAAAAATTATTTTTAATATCAGCACATCAAAATAATATGAAAACACAAAAAAATATTAATTTAAAATAAAAAAAATTATATTTTTTAAAAATACTTTTAAAATATAAAAATAAACAGAGTTTTATAAACAAATACAGCTTTTATTATGGTATGAATATTGGATTGACTCGTATCATGATGACATGTATACCATACATCCATGAAGTTTTAAGTTTGTTTCTAAGTGAGTGCTTGTACTTCTATTCTTATTTATTTAAGTGTTTTTATTTTAATAATTTTTATTCTTTTGTCTTAACTTTTAATAATGTATTAGTTGAGTGTTTTCTAATTCATTAGTTGGTAGCAAATTTTTCCACCTGTGGACATCCTTGTATGAGATAAAAGAAAATGAAAAAAAAAAGTTGTTACTCATTTTAAGGCTTTATATAAATAAATAAATAAAAATTAGAGAAAAAAATAAAAAAAATATTGGAAGAAAATAAAAAAATATATAAGTAAGAAAAGTATATTAGATCTCTAAGAAACTGTTAATGAATATTGAGGATGATCAAATATACAAAATTAAAAAATTTAACATTATTTGCAATAATAATGTGTTTAAATGGTTTTTAATCACATAGTTTTGGTTTTAAACCAAAATCTATTTTGACCAAATTGTGATGATTCATTAATAATAAAAGTGAATGAACATTAGATTATTGATTCTTGTATGATTTCCACCATGTATATGCTTTCAGTTTGCCTATATTTGGCCATGTTTGCGAGCCACGTTGTTGGATTCATGTTGAATATTTTTCATTTGTTCTTCAGTTTTTTAAAAAAACATTATCTTAGTTACATGATTTTGACTTATTTTGTTTCATTTATTTTTCTAGAACCCTTCCTCATGCATGATTAACTAATAATTTAGTGTTTATTTGTATCAATAATACAATTTTAATGGCTTTTAATCATAGGATTTTAGTTTAGAATTGAAACCCATTTTAACAAAATCATGATATTTTAGTGATAATTAAAGTGATTAAATATTAAATTATTGATACTTAAAATAATTTTTAACATGTATGTACCTTTATTATGACCAGCTCTCGTTCAATTTGAAACACAGTTGTTGTGTGCACTTCCAACTAGGAAAATTCAAAAGAATTGAAATCTATTTTGCACAGAGGAATTTTCTCGATCATCTCATTCATCAAAACTTAATAATTATTTATGTGTTCTTCATATATATATATATATCGAGAGAGAGAGAGTGCATAAGAAATTTTTTTTTTATTATTTTGTACTCATAAAAAATTTAGAAGATTATTAAGTTTGTTGGGATAATATGAATCAAAGCTTGGAAAAAGTGGTTTGTTGTCATGGACTATGAGCAATCTTGTGTTAGTGTTCTTCATGTTCTTTATTATTTATTTTTTGATCCGTTTTGTTCAAGAATTTTTTAATTTTAATTTTGTTTTTTGATTTTTTTTTCGAGTCAAACTAGAATTTTGGTTTGGTTTATGGTCGAATAAATTTTTTTAAATCAACCTAGTTGAGTCAGGTAAAAATTAGATGTGTCAAAAGGCTTAATACCCTGTTTGGCTTGGTATAATTTTTGTTAAAGAGTTTTGGGTTGAAGGGTATGTTTCGCAAACACCTTTTAAGACTATTTTTGATAGTTTCATTATAAAGAAAAACAAAAGGATTTTTTGCCAAACAAGGCCTAACAAATAAAAAATAAATATTTTCTTTTTTCTTTCTTGTATATGGCCAAAAATCCTAAAGTTATTTAAGTATTTTTTTAAAAAAATCTAAAATACTTTGACATGTTTTTTTTTAAGTATTGCATTGATTTTATAACAATTTTCTAAATTTTCAAGGATTTTGCCCTCAATTTAAAAAATATCAAACAATTTTATTTTGTTGCTTTTAATAAACGAGATTATGAACTTATATGTAAGATATTTTCTTGATATTAAATAAAAATAATAATTTTTTTATTATTAAAACAGTTATATTTTTATCTAATAAGATAAAAACCTTCTTATCAAGAATGACTTTTTTTAAATTTTAGATAGATTATCTGTTAGAAAACACAACATTTTATTAGTTTATATTAGAAAAATAAACAATGCAACTTACTTCATCTAAGATGTATTATAGGTGCTAATACCTTTTTTTATACAATTAGTTCTCTTTCTTGAATTTTAAAATCACTTAGGGTTTTTATTTATTAAAATATTATAGGGCAACTTTTTTTTTTTTGTATTGATAAAGAACAAAAATTTATTATCTTCATCATTCTCAACCATTCTTATCCAGGAAGATGATTATCATGACACTACACATGTACAACAAAAAACATCATTAAATAGCAATGGATTTTATTAATGAACTTTGTTGTTGATTTACACTTGAAATTACCATCTTTTTAAAAAATAATTAAAGGTTTTAACTAAGCAAAAGAAAGTTAGAGACATGTTTAATTTTAGTGAAAATAGATGAAATTGAATGAAACTAAAATAAAGGTAGAGATAAACTAAGCAAAATAAAGGTAGAGATATGTTTAATTCTAGTGGAAGTAGATGAAATTGAATGAAACTATAATTTGTTTTTTCTAAGGCATGCTTTTTTTTTAATTTAAATAAAATTTTATATATGTGATTTGATTATTTAAATTTTTTATTTGTCAAATACAAATTATATAAAGATGTGAAGTGACTATTAAAAACATCTATATATTTAGAAGTGGACAAAATGTGGACAAAATGAGATGTTATCTAAAATGAAAATAAGTATTGTTATAATTTTTTATTATTATTATTATTTGACTAAGAATCAACTCGCATACTTAATGTTTTTTAGTCCTATAAATGAATTATGAGTGAAAAAAAAAAAGAATAATAAACGATATAATCAATTAATACATAAAAAGAAAAACACAAAAATGTGCAAAAAGGGAAAAGCCGCTGAATAGTAGTACAGCACCCCATCTACATGTGAAATCATTGCATGAACAAAAACTAATAGCATTTATAAGATCAAATTAACGGAAAGGAAAGAAGATGGCTGATGACACGATGTTCCTTTAAATCCCTGGTTTCAGGCCATTTCTTTTGCTCGTCTTATTCTTCTGGGTGGTGGGTGAGAAGGTTGATTATAACTTGATATGGAACGTAATTTTGTTACAAACGACAGAGAAAAAAACAATGGAAATTTGTTTTCTTCCATTTTAGATTCAAATAATGGACAAAATAAAAGAATTGCATTGAAGGGTGACATGACAAAGTGGCAATCCACATTCATCAATTGGCCTAATGCTGCCTGCTGGGATCATTCGTTCCCAGCAGCTCCTCCAACAATTTGTTATCCAAATACTCGAACTCTATAACTTCTTGTCCGCCAGTAGACGAAACTTCATGGCCATCATTCACAGGATTGGCAATGGAGAATGAAGATGGAGAAGCAAATGACATGGCAGAGCTCGGATCCTGATGTTGGTATTCATTCGGGAAATTGAGAATGGCTAAATGACCCCGGAAGGCAAAAGCAGCTCGGTCATACGCCCGAGCCGCCTCCTCCGCCGTGTCATATGTTCCTAGCCAACGACGTGCCCCATTCTTTGTCGGGTCACGTATCTCGGCAGCAAACTTACCCCAAGGTCGCCTGCGAATTCCCCTGTACGCATTCTCCCCCCTTCCTTTCTCTTGCTTCTTTGTGTTCTTCTCTCCTTGATGTGTTTCCATTCTGTGTTTTAGTGAAGAGGAGAAAGGTAACGAACGTCCAGCTTAATTTCAAATTCGGTGGCTATTTATAAATATATTATGAATTCGATGGTCAATGAGAGTCTTATTTGACGGTTGGATCTTGTAGTTTCTAGGAAACTTCCTGGTCTATGCAGATGTGGATTTGGCTTGTCCTTTTTATATTCCTCGGAAGTGCTTTTGGCACCACTAGCTGCATATTTTATTGCTATTCAATGGACATGGGCAGAAAATAAAACGCAGGTTCATGATGGTGGACTCTGAGTTTCTGTGGTTCGGAAAGGACTTGTTTATCTGGTCCACTGAGTCCGCGCTGATCATGAGCACTTACATGCACACAAACTCCATCAGGAGACCAATTGATTTTGGTCTACTTAGAGAAGTTGCTGCAGAAAATTGTCCATTCCCATACCATTTCTTGACTTGGTGGTGTCCCTTTGCTTGTCCCTTCACAATCTTGATGGCTTGTTTTCATTAGTTTTATTCTAAAGTATTTGTTCCCACTTTATGTCAACATAATTAAATTTTGTTCTTTTCTTAATGCAGCGATTTCACCGAGCATAGAATACCACAAAGTACATTACCATTTACAAAATTCACTTATTGCGCAAATTACAATTTAGAATTTGAAAATAAATTAACGAAGAATAATGGTGATAATGAGTATTTGAAATTGATGTCAATTTTATTCATGAATATTTTATGAGTGTATGGTGGTGCGATGATATTTTCTGTTTTTAAATAAGTTTTATTTAAAAAATATTAAATAAATAACTGTTTATTTATTTTTTAATAATTTTAATAAAAAAATAAATTATTTTAATATATTTTTAAAAATCATATTTTACCACAATATCAAACATAACATTCAACATAACTAACTATCTAAGCTTCCTTAATCAATGTTTAAAGCAGATTAAACAAAACTAACATCATCCAATGCTATTCCCTTCCTCTCGTTGTGAAGAAACCTATGTTAAATTAATTAGTTAACTATTTAATTTTCATAAATAAAATAAAATGTTTGAAAATATAGTGGTTATTTTTTATAGTATTTTTTATTTTAAAATAATATTTTAAAAATTATTTTTAATATCAGTATATAAAAACAATTAAAAATTTAAATTTTTTAAAAATACTTTCTAACGCAGTGGCAAGCTGTAAAAAATTTGAAGGTATTTCCGAGATTGATGGCTGAATTTAACAGATTTTTGGGTGACAAGCCCAAGAAGTTTGATGAATTCAACGTGTGATGGCTACACACGTGGCCCAAAGAATTTTAATGAATTCCACGTATGGTACCATCACACGTGGCTCGAATCAAGTATGCTTTTAGATTATTCTATTTTGGGCCTGGTAGAGTAATGCCAGGGTTTTAGCTGGAGATTAGACTGGGCTTGACAGTTGGGCTTAATACCAATTGTATTGAAGCATGTTTTTCCCTCAGATTAATTTTTTTAGTTTAAATCCAAATGACTGCATTTCCCCTGCTCTCGGAAAATATAAGTCCAAAAAATTTAATTTTTGTTAGTTGCCCATTAAAAATGAAATTAAAAATTCTCAAACTTTCATGAAAGAGAAGAAGAAAAGTGAAATAACCCCAACTAAATTTATTATTTATAAAATTAAAAAAAAAACTGATACTAAAAATTCAAGAATCATATCTATCCTGAAATTAAAAAAAAATGTGTGTGTGTATAGAGAGAGAGAGAGAGAGTCAATACAAGTAAATCAAGACAAAAGAATCTGCACGAAAATGACAAGAAAAAAAAACCAAGATAGAAACTGTTGAGATACATAACCATTAAGTTATGTTTTTTTTTGTAAGATATATATTGTTATATTAATATAAAGAATATTTTGAAAAAACATTAAGGGGGCAATTTGCCACCTTTTATTTTCAGGTGGCTTTACCTTTATATGTTGATATTAAAAATTAAATTTAAAATATATAAAAAAATATTATTTTAACATTTTTATAAATAAAATCACTAGTGTAATGTAAAATTTACAATTAAAATGAGAATAAGAGACCCTTGTTCGCAACTCTATTCGGTTATCCAAGAGCCCAAAGAAAGGGAACTCATCATGAGCATCAAGAAAAAGGACTCCCCTGCATTTTACTTTTTAGATGTGAACATGTTTCGGTTCTGTTATATGTTATATATTTATAAAAAAATCGAATCAAATTGGATATATATATATATATATATATATATATATATATATTTCAGAATGAACTAATTTTTTATAAGATTTTTGTCTGGGCTTTCATCTTTTACTTGGACAGTTTAAATTTGCTTTTTATAGCTAAAATTAAGTTTTCCCTTTGAATTAGTATCCCCTTTACCGTTGTAGGAAATCTGGGATTCTTGAATATATAACCAACAAGTTAGCTATGAGACTTGATTCACATTTGTACAATATAAACTTTGGTGGAGGCTTAAATAAAACTTTGATTCACATTTGTAGAATATATATATATATATATATATATATATATATATATAGAAGCGTGCTATATAGTAATAATTTTATTCAAGAGTTATTCCTGTATAGTATTTTATTGATTTTTTTCATGTTTTTGGAACTCATTTTAACATATATTTTTTTAAAAAAATAAAAATCTGCAGTGATACTTTTAGGGGCGTACGAGGAGATATTTATGTTTTTTTTTTAAAATGAAATATCGTTATGCTGGTGAAAAAGAATCAGATCATAATTTTCTCCTTCGTCTTCCCAAACTCCTCCTACCGGTTAAACCTACTTCATAATACTCACTGAAAATATTTTTCAGACCTTCATATTTGCAACAGTAATAGAATTCCAAGTGAAGAAAACTTTACGACAAATTCACCTGCTGAATAAGTTGCATTCATGAAGGGGACAGTACTGGGGCCTCTGCTAGGCTTTCTTCCAGGGTCCATTTTGATTGCCTTGACTGAAAACCTAGGACTGTATATCATTTCTCTTATTCTCTAAGGAACTTCCAAGAAAGAGCGGATTTGCATACTCTACTAATGATTATAGGCTAGCTAGTATAAATTTCAGAATTAATTTGACGCATGCAAATTGGACGAAGGTCAGATATGAGAAGAACGACGAAAGAAAAACACAGCAGAAGAGATTTCTTGGCAACTTCTCGAGCTTGAAGAGTCCCTCTTTAGAGACTCCAAAAATTAATTATTTGCTTAATCCCCTTTTTTAATTATTAATTGTTAGATTACCGTGGGACTGTGCATGCACTTGGCCAAGTAGCTTTTATAGAAATGACATGCCCCATTTACACCAAACCTGATTGTGTTGTCCCCACGTAAAAGGGCATAAAGTATGATTACTTCAAGTTTAAACGGGCAGTCAACTATAAATTGATAGCTTAGAAAAATATTTTTGAACCTCGTTTTTCAAAAACTTACGCTATTACGACATTTCACATGAATAACTCTGGTGCGGTTCCATGCGTGCACCTAATTCTGCTGTATATGGCTCTAGATTCTATTGCCTCATCTTTCCTTTCCTTTTTTTTCTTTCTTTTCCTCCTTTTACTTGAAAAGGTTTGTTTAAGAAATCAATTTTATAAGCAAGCTCTGCAATCTGAATCGTTGGCAACCTGGTCATTTGATAGATTAGTTAATGTTTAAAATAACTACCCTAATGAGTAATGTTGATATTTTCCTAATTCATTGTTAGGGCATACAAGTGACTCCATTGTATTGAGCAAGTGGTCGTCAGGACTCGGTATGGTCCTTCCCTTCTTTGAATGTAATACGAATGCAGTTAGTTTTTCCCTTTTTGGGGTTGGGGGATGTTATTCAAAAATAGTTATAAGATTCATCTTGTTTTATAGATTAATTCGATAATTTATTAACCGAAACCTGACTTTCAATCTAATTAATTAAAGAAAAAAATTAGATTAATTGAATTTAATCCATTTGATTCATAATTTAAATCTCATACCACTTCAATTTAAAGTTGAGTCTGGTAAATATGCTGTGAAATAATATTGATAACACCTTGGTTGGTGATAGGATAAACTTTTTTTTATAATTGGGTTTTTTTTTGTAAGTCATTTACAGGTGTGGCACAATCTCTTTTTTATTTTTGTAATTATAGCTAATATACAAATTCATGATAAATAATTGAGTTAAAAGTTAAAACCTATTTCCCTCGAGGAACCACTCAATTTGCCCAACCACCCTTCGTATAATTAGTCATTACTCAGTAGTACTGGTGGCAAATCTAGTAAACAAGATCACCCCACTAGGAAGTAAGAACAAGATTGCGACCATTTGCATTTGTTTACTAGTTACTTATCTGTAGAGCAATTACTTTATAGGCAGTATATGTGTGCAATTCACTCATTCTTTCGTTGTGGATAAAGATCAAGTTGCCATTTCTCTTTCAACTCACTTTATAAAATAAAAATTTATCCCAGGCAGCTCTTCTTTAATTCTCCATGTAATTTGCCAATTATGTCAAATAATTGAAGATGTATACACTTACTCAAAGTTAAATCACATCAACCAGACTGAAAATAATCATTACTATACATTATGTGGTTTGGAAGAAAACCAAGTTGTGTATAAAGTAGAGATGAATAGAGGATAATGAATGAATCAAACAGACATTCAATGCAAAGAGAGTTGTGCAATTTTTCACATTAGACACGTTGTATATATGGGAGACATTTTTTTAAGGAGATTATTGCTTCAAGTATACAGATTCATGCACCTTGCTCAAATAAAGAGCTCACAATAATATTCACAATAATATTCCTACGGCCCCATCACCAAACAAGTTGCGAGAAATTTGCATTATCACTCATCTAATGCTTTTAGACAGAAAAATAATGAAACAGGACACAGAACATGACAGTTGCCAACATCTTGTGTGTCTTTCTTACATTCTCTGTCTAGCAAAAGCTTTCCTTCTTTTTCTGCAAATCTTGTGAATGCATTATAAATGCAGACTGGATTTTGTAATTTATTGATATTCTTTCTATTTAATTTCATATATGAAATGGAAGCCTCAAAGGATAAACTACCAATAAGTATAATTAAACAGATAAAAGCAAGACACACTCTGAACTCTTTTTAGAAACAAAACAATACAAAATACTCATGTTTCTATATGGGCTGCTGCCTGTCAAATATCTAACTCAATTTTAGATTAGATTTTTTGAATATTTGAAGGATGGATCTAGATTTTTGTCTAATTCTATATGTTTATGGATTCTTTTTTCCTGATTTCCATACTGAGGGTTTGATTTGTGGCATGTTAGGGTTATCTTTTTTAAAAATATATATATAATATTTATATTTGTATGATAAAAAAAATTATATATTGGATTTCAGATAAGAATCTTTTATCTACAGAGTTGGTAGTGTGATATTTTTTTTATTGATTTATAATAAGCTTAGGCTTATCTATGAGCTTCAAATAATAAGACTTTATTTCCACGATTAATATTGTTTTCAATTTATATTCAAAGAATTACTATTTTTCATTTTAAAAAATATATATGGTTACCCTTTATAAAAGGGGAAAAAAATAAAGAAAAAGCTTAAAGCTCTGATAATATTAGTAGGGCGGCATGACTTTAAAAGAATACTGGCTTAGCATTAATGACACCAACAAACAAGTTGTGTGTATTATATAATACAAGTTGTTGTTCATGGACAAGTGAACTTGGAATTCAAATAATTCTGGTGGTGGAGGTGCCAAAAGTGACCGCACCATTATTCTGACGATATAAATCTATTTCAAAACAAGAAATTCCGACCATGTATATATATATATATATACAAGGCTTGACTGTTGATTGTGGTGCCGGAGCCGGACTGACGGCAACATTGAATGAGACTGGTCACAAAAACTCCAAGATGCAGCACCCAGTCATTAGTGAGGGCTTTGATGAAGAAACAGTGACAATCCATAGAATTATTTTTTAAAAAAAATTGGGAATCTATTGCGATATAAGCGACCATGTTCTATGAATCGTTAGGCACCAAGGATAAGTGAGTGCATGGCCGACGCCTAGTCCAGAGATGGGCTATGCAAGGACCACTCTACGGTATTTGTGATACACTTGACCCTCTTACGTGATAGGACTTCCATCGTAACTTTGTAGACGAACAATGATCAATTTAGTGCAAACAAGGACTCAAACTAAGAGCTTGAGTCGTGGCGTCCCCGCCACAAGATAAAAGATAAAAGAAAACTCTAAGTGGATATGTCCAGCGATAACAATTGAACCTTTTTTCTAAAATGAGCGACAAAATCTTAGTTTACCAACGAAAGCAATTGCTTTTTTCTTTAAAAAAAAATTATAAACCAAATCATATTATTATCACCATGAAAAAAATGATGAAGATTAGATAAAAAAAACTCCAACAAAGTAATAATATGTTGTATAATAAAATAAAAAAACTTGTACATAACCTTGTTATGTTAAACCTAGTTCAGTTCAATGAATCAATTGAAGATATTCAAGTTTGTTTTTAAACCACTTAAAAATTTAATTTGATTAAATTTAAATGACTCATCATATCAATGTTTAATCTAAAGGGCAAAGCCATGAAATGCTTGAGCTTTTTTTTATTTTCCTGGCTCACCTTTAAAAAATTAAAATTTTAAGACTACCAAGTTCTAGAATAAAAATTCTAATCTTGCTCATCCTAAAAAAAAAAAAACTTGGTTTTGCCCCTGAATATAGGTGACCTGACTAAATTTTTAAAACAATATTTATTTAAAATAATATTATTTTAATTTTTTTATTTAAAATAACAATCATTTTATTAAAAAAATCCAAATAAGCTTGGATCAACTTACTAATTCATGGCTTGACCCTCCCAACCAGCTGTAACCTCAGTATTAGATTGAGATGAGTTCTATAGCTATGCTATCACGTTGAGGCCAAGGGCGGATAGTTGATACATTTTTTTAGAGGCCCAAGAATATCATTGGAAAAATAAATATTCTTAAAGTATCATAATGAAAAATAAATAATTTACAGGGATTAATAAAATTGCACATTCGTAATTTTTGAGGGGCAAGGGCCCTTCAACTCAGCACTACACGCCGCCCATGATGGCGACGGTGACAGCCGACATTACAGTTGGAGAAATTTCTTTATTTGTTTGTTTATAAATCGTTATCAATATTTTCTTCATTTAAGTCTTATATTCCCAATTAATAGTTTTATATACATAAGAATTTAATATATTAATTATATTATTTAATCTATGATATTTATAGTTATTTGAGTTTTAGATATTTATACAGGAATGATTGTTTTATAATACCTGTAATAAAAGTTTAAAATCTTGTTTTATTTTGGATGTTGACCTTTATCCAACAGTAAAAGGCGTTATATAAAGGTTGATTTCTAGCCTTTTGGCGCGCCTTATCTATTTGGATTAAATTTAGTTTTTATAAAACAAAAAAGAAGATCCTTTCATATATTTTATAAGCGATTAAATTACTTTATTATTTATCATATTTTTTATACTAATTTTTATATTTTATTAATTCCAAATTATTATTATTATTATTATTATTAAACATTAAAAAAATGTTTACTCTATTAGATTTACAACTAATAAAGACAACAATAAAAAACAAAATTATTAGAATTTGGAATTTAAGGAATACATTAAAGGGAAAAAATACATAAATATGAAGAGGAAATTAAAACTAAGATATAAGCAATATAACACACGTAAATCTATTTTTTTTATTTTTAATGAGTTTGAGTTTAAAACTCGTCAAAGATTTTTTTAAAATTTTATGTGATTTTTTTAATATTTTATATTTTTATTATTTTATATTGATAACAAGTGATATGTTTAATAAATTAGGTGATTGATAATAATTATCAGTGATTTGGGTTATCAAATATAATTTATTATTATCATATTTATTGATTACGGGATTTATCAAACATGACTACTTGTTATATTTCAATATCTCTGCATTAAAAGAGAGAGAAAACGAATTAGGAAGAAAAAAAACAGAAGGAAAAAATAATTAATATTATCTATAGATTGTTGCCCCCTTGCAAAATTAGTTAACATCCTCGAATAAATTTCAACATTAAGACACCTGCTTTAAATCCTCCTCGTTCGGGTTCTTCGAAACTTCTCATAGGTAGCCGTGGGATCTCCCTTATGTAATAAATTCATTTGAAAATTAAATGGTTGTCTCCATCAACCTGCAGCAACCCTTTCTTTTTGGAGGACCTTCAAAATTCAACCATTTCCATTAATAAGTTTCTTGTCTTCTTTATGACCTTGAAAGGTTTCAGGAAATCTCACGAAAGGGGGGCTGTATCTGCTCCACGTTATCAATGTACAGTATCATCTGTGTAACATATTTTATGAATCCTTCACATCGTGTCCTCTTTAATGCCAGTCTTTTCAGATTTAAATTGTCACAAGAAACCCTGACTTTAATACTTTCATGGGCGCATCATTTCATCGATAATTAACGATTAGAGGCGGAGATTTGTCTAAGATTACCGATTGGTTTTAAATACGTCAAGTCCTTAATTTCACATGAATCCTCCCCTAATTTCTTGGTAGTGTGCCGAACTCTTAACACCATCCTTGTTTATGCCGTAATGAAGAGGTACTGCTGTATCTTAATTGAATTCCTGTCATGGTTTTGTTGGTTAAATTTATGTGATTTGGATATGAATTTGTCCGATCTAGCTGGCTACCATTTTTTTCTTCTCCCTCTCTCCGAGATAATTCTGGCCGAGAGCTCTACTTCCTTTTCCTTTCCTGTCGTTTCTCAGGGACGAGGGACCCAAGTCAGTTCGAGTGTAAAGAAAAAATAACATCAGAAATGTTTTCGTGATGCACGACAATGTCTAATAAATAAATTAAATGCCTTCACACGCTTGTAAAAGCTGCTCCATGGAAGATGGTCGAAATAAAATCTTTGGAAACCACGAAAATTAATATCAATTAACACAGACTAATATGAAGAAGTCCTCGTCGTAGGAAAAGAAAACTCTTAAAAAGAGGATCCAATTGAATTTTGAATCTAAAATCCTCAAATCGTGATCTTTAATCTCATTAAATTTTATCCATACCCTTTTTCCTCAACTTCAAGTTTTCTTAATTTCATGCTTGAAGTAATAAAAAAGAGTAATTTTCTATACCGGAAAGATCATTAAGACTGTGAACTTGAACGTAAGCTATCTTTTATATATATATATATTGGAGAGAGACAATGTACATCACCTAACTAAACAACTATGGAGTACCAGAAAACCACTCAAAATTCAAGATTTGTAGAGCAGTGAAAATCATTCAACTGTCAATGCTAAGCTAAACTGTCCAAGACAATCAATGACAATGAAAAGCTTGCCACTTTGTTTGAAGAAATGCTGCCACGTGGAAAAGATAGTTAGAAATGCTAAGCAAGAGCGTAACCAGGAATTTTCCTTCACTAACTTGTATATATAAATTTATTAAGTTAATAATAAAATTTTAATTTAGATTTAAAATATCTAAAATTAAAAAAAATACACTATTACAATTGCACCCTTTCATGTTTTGTGGAATAGAATTTATTTGTAATCAAATCTAAATCAATATTTTCACTAAGCTCTCATTCAATGTAAATCATCATAAAATATACTAAAATTTTATTTTTTATTTTATTATAAAACATAGTTTTAACATGTTTTATTGTTAAAAATAATTTCTTTGTGGTAGCAATGAAAATAAACAAAGTTAAAACAAGACGAATCAATTTGTCAATCAAATAATCAAATAATAGTGCTGTGATTTATTTATTTAAACTAGTTCTTAGTATAATTTAGAAATGATAAATTTATTTTCAAAGTTTTTATGATGAATTATATCAATCTAATAATACTCTATTTGAGATATCAAATGATAAATATCTTGTTTATTGAAATCTTTAGAATAAAATTTGTTAACAAACTTACAAATAGTATCAACTTTAAATGATTTAACGTTGTCCTTAGGTTCTAAAACAAAACTAAGTACAAGGAGTTTTATTATCTCATAACTGAACCTAGAATTTAATTATTCAAATTAAAAATTTATTGTTGAATTAAATATATCATAATGATAATGTTGGTAAACTGTCACTAATTCTTATTATTGACATAAATGACATGTAATCTTCTTATACAAAGCATTTATATGTGGTATATCAATCCCATATTATATGTAAATAAATTGCACATATGTCAGGAAAAAATCAAATCCGGCATCTCTTTAAGTTCGAAGCAATATTTTATTAGCGGATAAAAAATAAGATATAATTAAATTAATTTTCAAGTTCACAAGTAAGACTTCTCCATTTTTTTTAAAAAGACAATATTTTTTTAATCTAATAAAAGATAGACTATTTTTTTATCAAAACTTAATGAAAAATATTCAATTTTCTTAATTAGGATTTCACTAGTATCTTATTTAGGTTATTTGCTAATAATAATTTTATCTTCCCAATTATTATTTATCTTTTCTATTTTATAAGAGAATTTATTGTAAAAGCTCATAGATTACCATATAAAATAATTAAATTTTAATAAATATATTAACAAGATTTAGTTAATGAATATCAGGAAGAAACTGGTTAATTTTTTAAATTTTAACCAAACCAAGATTAGTATATTTAATAACATCATGCTTTTAATACCATAATATATATTGACTAAAAAGTTTTAGTCTGTTTATGTTAAAATCCAAAATAAATTTATATTTTATAAAATATTAAAGATACAAGAAAGAATATAATTTAATTATTTTTGTTGGGGTTATCCATATGAAGATATTCTTATTAATTTATTGGATTAAAAAATAGATTATTTATATAAAAAATTAAAAAAAAAATTCAATATTTCAATTAGGTTATTATTTGGTTGTGTTTTGGTTGCTTGTTAAGAATATTTTGCAATTTTAAATAATATTAGAGGGGAATAGTAATGATAAATTAGATTTTTTTTTTATGAGAATATATTTAGAAAAAATTAAGATTCACTACCACTGAAAAAACGTTTTTTTAGAAATTATTCAAACTATCAATTATTGCATATAAAGGTTAGGATTTATTTTTTTCACCTAGGATACAGCCCCCCTCAGCCTTGAATACCCCTCCGCCCGTGCCCACAAGTTCGGGTGACATCGGCAAGGTGATGACATAAACAAGCGATTATGGGACCACCCCCGCCGCCGTACGTCACAAAACTCACGTGCATAAAAAACTCTAAACCTTCCTTATCTGGTCCTCCTAATTACTAACAAAATCAAGAACACCACCCCAAATCTTGTACTGCATTGCTTGCTTTTTACTATTAAATACTCTATAATCCTTTATGTACTAGAGCTTATTTTATCATTTCAATTATTTAAATCTTTGCCAAGTTTTTTTTTAATTATTTCTTTGTTCAAATCGCTCCCTTTTTTGCTGGTATATAAAAAGGGTTAGTGAGGTGATGAAAATTTTCAAGACAAAAACTTAGTTGCCAATTAGGAACAAGTGCAACCAAACCCACAAGTCATAGACCATCAATTGATTGCCCGATCAAAAATCCCAAATGCAGTCTTCTTCGTTTTACCATGATCAATACCTAAATTCTGACTTCTCCCCTGAATGTTCTTTTGGTTCTTTACATTCATTTTCATGGGATGAACTTCTTTTCCAGAGCAATTCACTTCCTTTTAACACTAATGACTCGGAGGAAATGGTCCTTTTTAATGCTTTAGCCAATGGAGCGCCCAAGGAATCCTCAGAATCTAATTCCTCAAGTGGAATTAAGGAAGAGGAAGTGACTTCAAATGCGAAAGAAGAGGAGGAGGCTAAGAGAGAGAAATCTTACAGAGGGGTTAGAAGGCGGCCATGGGGGAAGTATGCTGCAGAGATAAGGGATTCTACAAGGAATGGCATCAGGGTTTGGCTAGGGACCTTTGATAGTGCAGAGGCAGCTGCTTTGGCATATGATCAAGCAGCATTTTCCATGCGGGGTTCGACGGCTGTTCTCAATTTTCCTGTGGAGATGGTGAGAGAGTCACTTCAAGATATGAATTATAGATGTGAAGATGGATGTTCGCCTGTGGAAGCACTGAAGAGGAAACACTCTATGAGAAGAAAATCAAAGAGTCGGAAAACTAAAGTAAATCAAGTACCTCATTCCAGGCCACAAAATGTGGTGGTTTTGGAGGATTTGGGAGCTGACTACCTGGAAGAGCTTCTGAATTCATGTGACAGTTCTAATTCTTGGTGAATTCAGACCGTTAGCACCTCCTTAATTCCTTTATTTGTCAATAATTTTCTTCTTTTCAGACCTTCGGTTTTTTTTTTTACAAAGTTGAGGAGAGGGGTATGTCGTGGCAGGAGTTTTTTATCCCTTCTTGTTGATCCTAATTTTTAAACACCACGTAAAGTTTGTTTCTTTTCCATTTACTAGAAGGCCGATTGAGCCATGGGCTGCATAATGGATATAATACTCATCTCTGATCTCTCTTAATCTACTTTATTTCTAACGTGCGAAAGATTCTCTCTATAAAGTGGAAAAATGAAGGAATGTTAAAAAAAAAAAAAACACCCCAGCACAATCGCTTTAGCTCCTCTCCATCAATTACTGCAGTTTAAAGGCCAGCAAACAAACAAAAAATGACTCCAAAGTCCAAACAAAGCAGGCATAAAAAATCTCTTTCCTTTCATGACCAACTTGTTCATTTAAGATCCAAGCTGGTGTTAATTAAGTGGCCATTTTATGGACCAGTTTGTCAAAATCAAAGATCTGATACTGTATGTTGATCACTAAAGTGAACCTATGTGACGACTTTTCCCTCTCAACTCCCATCGTTTACTTCAACCTGGTCGAAAGGAAACCAATGTGCCCTACACGCTACTAGTTTTGGTAGCGAGGTGTGTGTGTCTATATATATATATAGTTTTTGTGTGTGTGTGTGTGTGTTTTTGTTTGCTCTGGTTTCCCTACCCCTTTGGACATAACGGTGCTCTTCTCAATCATATAATTTTTCTTTGCTCATCTTTGATTGTGGGAGCAGTTCTTACATGTTCGTCACAAGTAAAAATGAAGCAGGAAATAGTCTCCAGCCAAATAAGGATTGTTGCCTTCAGTTAGTGCATGAGAACAAGATTATGTAGTAAATGTGTTCGATGGTTCAAAATATCATACAAATTCTCAAATATTAGACTACTATAGCTATTATATGCCCTTCTGCGTGGATTGTGCAGTGAGTTAACATAACTATGCTGGTGAAAATTATTGCCTGTATATGATTTTTTTAAAAAAAAAATTAGAATTAATACATTGAATTAAAGGGAGGAAGACTGGAAATAGGATGCAAACAAAGCTGAGCTTAAGGATACCCAGGATCGTAGCAAGCCATACAGGATTTTAAGCTATGTCAGTACGGACGACAAATAAACCAAAACAAAGATGATATAATCGGGTGGGTCGCCGCCGGATCCATGAAATCTGCAGCTAGCAATTGAGATGGTACCAAAACTTTATAATCAGATTAGCAGACTTCGTTCTGACGTCTCGTTAATACAGGCCAGAAGCAGCAAATTATTGTGAATGGCAATAAGAACTTCAAACCATTGCTATCTTCTTTTCTTTTCTTTTCTTTTATGAAAAAACGATAACTTCATTTATATATTTTATAGCCAGTAAAAAAAAATAGCTATACAAAAGAGACCATTGCTATCATCTATTACCAAAAATTAATGGAGGAGGGGAAATCTTTCTTCCCCTCCTCACAAATTACTCTTTATTGAAACAATAATTTGTTTTTTATTTTATTTATTTATTTATTCAATCTCATCTTTTAATATTAAATTTATTAAAAATTAAATTTTATAATTTATTTTTATTTACTTAGATTATCTTAGTCCCATAGTCAAAATTATAAGTTTTATAGATTAATCCAATTAACTCGGATTTTTTAGGTTATTTTTTATAGTTGATTTTTTTTCAATTTTATTATTTAGTATGCAAGTTAACTTGGTTTTTTTTATAAAAAAAAATCAACTTAACCCTTTAATGTTAGATTGATTGAGAATCGAGTTTCATAATTTATTTTTACTTGCTCTATATTGATTATTCCAGTCTCATTATATAGGTTTAACAGGTTAACTCAAGTTTTTTTATTTTTATTTTTTATTGATTTTTTTCATTTTATTTTTTAATATTTAGTTGATTAAGATTTGAATTTTAATATATATTTTTTATTCGCTTTCTACATGGTTATCATGAATTCATTACTCGCATCATGAATTTTACAAATTAGCATGGATTGATTCATGCTAGTCCAATATATTATTATCTTAATATTTTTTTAGAAAAATATGTTTGTCTTGAAATTTTTTAATTAAACTATTTTTTTTTATCTAAGTTGTTTTTAGATTTGTTTAGCTAGCCAAGTTTTCAAACACAATTTTTATTTTTATTTTCATACTTGAAAACACTTTAATAATGTAACATTTAAAAAAAATTGACACATATATATACATATACATACATACATACATATCACGGTAAATTTAGTTCAAACTAAAATTTGGAGGATTCAATATAAATATTTTCATCTTAAACTTAAGGATATTAATTAAGATAGCGATCCACTAGCTAATTTACTTAAATTTCAAGTAAATCAAATCTAGTGAGACCCAAAAACTATCATGGCATTGCCCTTTTTTAGTTTATTTGAAGAAAAGCCTAAGCCCAAAGGGCGTGCGGAAGGACCCAAAATGTACAGTTTGTGGCAAAAGGATACTCCCATGAACGCTTATAACAGTAAGGTAAATTATCTCTCGTTCAAATCAGGAACGAAAATAAAACTACACTACTGATCAGAGTAGGAGTAGAGATTCATTCAGAAAAAAAAAATAACAATATAAAAGGAAAAATTATTATACAAAACGGATCTGCTTAGATCAAATCAGTTTTGGTTACTTCAGTAGAATTCTTTAGTTGGTAAAGTTTTCAGAAGAATTTCAATATGAACAAGAATCTGAAGGGCAATAGAGTGCCCCTTTATTATATTTTATTTTTATTATTTTCATGATTTAATTTTTTTTAACACATAAAAATTAAATAAAAATGATAAAAATACCAAAATTATTAAAATTAACTAAATTGATTTGATTGAAAAGATTTTTTTTGGATTTTTCTAAATCTTTTTCAAAATATATATAAAAATTGGGGTAAAGATCTTGGATTATAATGTATAAATAAAAAATCATATATTAATCACTTATATTACTATTAAGACGCCATTTTAGGATACTTAGTGATTGTTCATATATATTGTTTTTGCATAAAAATATAATTAACACACAATGTAATTGTAATGAGAAAAATATTGTATCATAAAAATATTGATTTCAATGTTTATGATGAGGATGAGAAGGCTATCAATAATAGTAGTTGTTGACAACTAGGTAATGATAGAAAAGATGTTGATACTTGTATGGTGATGGGGAGTTAAGATAGAGATGAGATAAGGGTTAAAATGTTTTTTTATTTTCTTATTTTTTTTTCATTTTTGTTCTTTAGCTTTCACTCAAAATTTTTCTTTTTCTCTCTCTTGTTTCTTGCAATTTTTTTAATTAAATTTTGTTATATATCTTTAACTTATCCTCTTTATTTGAAGGTTTTTTTTTTATATATTTTTTCACTAAAATTTTACTCTTCTAAAATTTTCTTTCCCATTCAAATTTTCCCTCCCCTTTATTTTTTTCTTTTATCTTCCTAAACCTTCTCCCATCTTTTACTCTATTCTCTTTTTTTAAAATTTTTATTTTTTAACCTTATCATGTATCCTTTAGTTGCGATAAAGGGTTAGAAATGTTTATATCAGTCCCTATCTCTTCCTTAATTATCACTATGCTCATTAAAAAATTTCATTGATTTTCCTCAATTATCCATGATTTTTTTGCCTTTAATTAAAGCTTATTAGTTAGAGCTAATGAGGCAACTTACAACCTTTAATATATTATTTGTAAGTATTTCAATATCATCTTATAGATCCTATTAATCAAGCTAATAGACCTATAATCATTAAAGGTTTTATATTTTAGAATATTTGAAACTAGCATAATATAGCTAATATTTAAGCCTTTAAGTAATGTGCCTATACAAAAGAATTCTAAGACAATCATAAATAAGTCAGCATTCAAGAATCCCCATGTTTTTCCATAAAAGTTAAAATTAAATCTATTTGGACCTTATGCTATTATCCCGTCACTATTGAAGATGATATCATGAAGTTCTCAATTGTTATTGTTCATTTAAAATGATCAGCCTGAGCTTAATTTTTTAAATCTATTGCTTATCAATATATAAATATCTATGAGTATTTATCTTAATAAATAATTAAAAGAAGTTGAATGCCTCATCCTTCATTTTATTAGGATTGAAGACAAATCTCATTTTGTAGAAGTTATTGGATATGATTCATATTAACACAAAGCCTAGCTGATATATGGAAGAAACTTGTGTTGTGATCCCTATGTTTTACCCAGTTCAATCAAGTTATTAACAATTTTTTTTGTTATCATGCCTTTTTTTTTTTAATAAGTTTTTAGGTTGTGTTTAATTTAAAGCATATAATAGAAGAAACATAAATGAAAGATACAAAAACATGTTCATTAAGAGATGAAAACATGGACATAAAATAAATATATATGTAAAACAATTATAAAGTGATTTTTTATCATTATAAAATAAAAATGACAAATATTATATTCTTTTTATCCTAACTATCTTTTTTTTTGTCAAAATAATAATTTAATGCTATCTTAATGTCAATCGAGATTTCTCATTAAAGATAGATACAAAAACCTTAACTCGAGATTATGTAGTCTCAATGTTATTGTTGAAATTTTTTAATTCATTAATCAATCACTTCAGTATAATTTATATCATTCAAGAAATTAATGCAAGCAAATCAAAATAAAAATGAGAAAATTTCAACCATGTAATCTAATTTTTCAAAAAGAAAAGGGACATCCAAACATACCTCTTTCAAATCACTAAAAGAAAACTTAGCCAAGAAGTGAGTGTTTAAATTGAGTGCTTTCTTAAGGATAATTGAACTCAAAAATAAACTGAATCCTAAATTTTTACCCTAACTATAACAATACTTGTACCCTTCCTTATGTTGCTATATTTAATTAAAAACCTAATATGAAGTCTATAATTTGTATTAACTTTCAATTATTATGGACAACCATTATCTTTACACAATAAATGTTATTGTGTTTTTTAAAAAAGTTCTGATATAAATAATGTATTGTAAAATTCAAAGATAATTTATCATTTATTAAATTATAATTTTGATTAAAATATCCATGATGTTAAGCACAAATATTGGTATTGATATGTATTTATGTATGTAAGTAAATAGAACTGATCAATTTATATCAACAAGACTATTTATGAAGATAAGTTTGGTACTAGACACGAAAATACACCTCAGGCAGTTTTTCTAACATATATAGCTTTCGTTTAATGCATATCTTAGCTGTCTTTTCAATTTGGCATATGTATCAATGGTACACATCAAACACATACACATACTTTTGAGCTTCATGGTTGTAGTATTTTTTTATAACTGAAGTATGGACACATTTTTTAATAGCTAGCTAGATTTCCATAATGATGCTGGAGATTTCTGGTCATCAACATAGAATAAGATACAAAAATAGAATTAATATAGAAGACACAAATATTTGTAATGATGTATGGGTTTTTGCTATCAACTATTCCCACATTTGCTTGTGATCAGTAGTCAAGGGTTCATTCTTCAATGTTTACCAAAGAGCTTAACCTAATCTTTCATGGTGTTCTTCATCCATCTAAATATATATAGCTCAAATTAAGGATTCATTAAACATCTACACTAAATCTTTGGAAGGAAGTACATGGAGAGGAGAATGATAGTAGTTGAGATCCTATGTAGCATAATAGCATGCATTTTCGGAAAGCTGTACCATTATTGAACATGTATCTGCCTGCTATAAGTGATGAACTCGATAATAAATAAACTTATAGTATGCTTATAGCATCAGACCAATAAATGAGAACTAGCAGGCTGAAATATTTCATCTGTAGCAAGGCACATGCACCATGCCTGCGTATCGCTTTTGATGACCATTTTAAAACTGTAGCCCACAAATGTTGTGATGGAAACAGATTGTATGATGGTATACAAGCTATTTATCAAAAAGGAGAGGAAAAAAAAGAAGAGAAATTGGTGATCCCAGCTCTCAATTCCTCACATCTGCTTCAAAATGAACTTGGCCGTGAAGCGGAGGACATTATTCACCTAGGAAATCGCTTTACTTCTTTTGTCCCCGCTCTTAGTAAATTAGCTAGCTATTTTAATTCGGAGAATATACAGAGGAGAGTCCCCTATCAATCATTCCCTCTTCATCTTCTGTTATGCCAGATCGTTTGAGTTCTTAATAATTAAAGGGGATGAGATTTCATGATAAATAAATAAAAAAAGTGAAAGCCTAATTGACCAACCTTGTAGCCCATGTTAAATTAATTATAATAAACATTGATCTGGTACTAACACACTATTTTTTTTTATTTATAAATTAATCAAACACATCTAAATAGGCTTAGATTAAAATTTAATCTTATCTTAATTTAGGTAAGATAAAATAAAATTTTAAGCTCGGTCCCCTATAATAAAACCACTTGGTTCTCAAATAAGAAAATAAAAAATTGTCTAGCTCCACTAATGGTTTCAGGCTTTCAGCTATATGAGAAAAGTTATGATGAGCAGGGAAGTGCCTAGTTAGTATCATTTAATTTAAAGAAACAAAAATAATCAAATTAATTAGCAAATTGTGTATAACTAATGTGTGGGTCCTCATTACACTTGCAAAAATGCAATTTGTAGCTGTAATTTCCCCCCCGAAATGCTCAGTCCTTCCCATCATCATAAAAAATATTCCCTCTATATTGCAATAATTAATGCATGTTTTTTATGATTTTTTCTTGTAATTTATCTTTCGTCTTCGTGCATATTTATATAAGGGCAGGTATTCAGATGATAGCAAACAAGTTAGGTGACCTTAGAAGAAGTTAAAGCACCCAACAACTGATGAAGGATCGATGGATCATTCTTTCTTCAACCACCCAAATCTAGAATTCTCGCCATCATCTCCCTCCAGCTCTCTAGATCTATTGCAGGATGACCTTCTTTTCAACCCTCATGATGATTATTTCTATTTATTCAACTCAAATGACTCTGGAGAGACACTTCCATCTGATGTTCCTTTCACCGAAGCCATAGAATCTGCTACTAGTTTTACCTCCGATGTTCCACCAGATAACAAAGCCAAGGGCTTGTCGGAACTTATTTCCTCGAATGAGATCGAGGAAAAGGAAGCCGCTCCGAATGCTAAAGAAGAAAATCCCGGAAGGGAAAAGACCTATAGAGGGGTCCGAAAGCGGCCGTGGGGAAAATACGCGGCGGAAATAAGAGATTCCACAAGAAATGGAGTGCGAGTTTGGCTAGGCACATTTGATACCGGTGAAACAGCTGCTTTAGCTTATGACCAAGCTGCATTATCCTTGCATGGCTCTAAGGCTGTCCTCAATTTTCCGATTGAGAAAGTGAGAAAATCATTAAGAGAAATGAAAAGTGGTTTAGAAGATCAGTACTGGTGCTCCCCAGCCGAGGCACTGAAGAAGACTCACTCCAAAAGAAGGACAGGGAGTAGGAAAGAGAAGGGGAAAGGGAACGGGTTAGCAACCAAAGAAGTGGTGGTGTTCGAGGATCTAGGGGCTGATTATTTGGAAGAACTTTTAAGCTCTTGTGAGAGAGGTACCCCTCAATGAATCAGCATCTCCGCCAGGATCTCACTACTGCTGTCTTTTAATTTCCAATTTGATTCTGTATATTTTTCCTTTTTTTGTGTGTGATTTTTTGTTTCACTAGGAAAAAAAAGAAAAAAAACTGAGAGAATCTAGGAGAAACAATGTTAGTAAGAAAATCATGATTCTGCTTCTCAAAAATAATACCAAAATAAAACTCAATTAGTTGGGTAATTTCCTTCTAGATATCAGAACAAGATATGAATTTTTTCTTACGTTCATATGTTCACAAAAATTCACATTAATATTCTTTGAACAGTTCTATAATCATCAATGTTTTTTGAACTTCCGTAATTAATAATGTTCCAAAATAAGATGTTTTTAATTTCCAAATATGGCATGAATAATCTTTTAGCACTGTGAAGTACGTTTTAAGTATATATAATTACATCTCTGTTCCTATCAATATAATTATTCTTAAAAAAAAAATACTACGTTGTAAGTATCTGATGTTGTTCCATTTTAACTTGACCGTGACCGTGCATAATTCTATATATATATATATATATATATATATATATATATCTTACTGGTCTAATTAACGTCCACGATTCTAAAATGAAAAAAAAAATAAATCTTAAAATGACATTTTTCACAGTGCACCAATGACATTTTCCTCTCCCCTCGTTCCACATTTCATTAGTGTTCTAATTAGGATATACCATTGTCCATAAGTTACACACTTTTTTATTTTTTTATAATAGTCGAGGTTAACTTATTAAATGTTAGAAATTAAATAAATCCCTGCCAAAGACACACCTTCATAGTATTAATTAAAGTCTAAATTAAGAGCGAAAACTTGAAACCGAAAAACAACTGTATTTAAGAAAAGAAAAAATTAAATTGAAATTAATTTATAAATAAATTAAATGAAGATTTTGAGGATTTGTGCTCCTAAACATTAGGTTGAATTAACCAACTCTTAAGCAATGTCAAATGACTAGTCAATCTAAAACTTCAATTTTTAGGTGAGCTATAGTAAAAAATATCTTTTTTATCATTCACACACACACACAGTGGCTGTTTGCTAGGATGAGATCTCATTATTGATGAGAGAAACTTCATATTCTGCTGCCGCAATCAATGTCTAAGATGAGAAAATAATTATAATATATAAAGCGAAAACTAAAGCATAAAGTTACCACCAAGTATTATGAGAAAATGGTTAGAGAGAGAGCGCAAGACTTTACAAAAGATTGTCCTTTAAATTTACTCGAAAATTAGAGATCAGAAAGCATGAGGTTTGACAACATTATTTTTTCTCTTTTTTTATAAATTCTCTTCAAATCAGGTGCCAGATTCCCACCGTCCAAATGCTAAAAATATATATTAATCACATGACAATGATGTTCACTTTATACAAATATCAAAGAATTATTAGGTTTTTCAATAATTTAATTTTAGTAACAGGAAAGACGATAGGTATCGGTAGGTCGAGTTTTTTATATTTATATTTTATCTATTATTTATCGAGTAAGAAATTTAAATGTTTATAAATTATTTGTTGTATATTTAATAGTATTACAGAATTATTTTAATTTAATAACTTAAATTATTAGATAATATTTCAAGATATGATTTATATAATTTTCTAACTTATTCATTTAAATAAAAGTCTTTTAAATTTAAAATTTATACAAGTTCATATTATTCTTAAATTTTTTTTATCAAATATAATGGATGATAAGATTCTAATTCATAATCATTTCATCAATAAAATTTTGATATCATATTAAAGAATTATTTCGATTCAGTAGCTAAACTTGTTAGATGATATTTTAAGATATGATTTATATAGGTTTGTAACAAATAGGTATCTATTATTTACTATTATTTATTAATTAATAAAAAATATGATAGCTAATATATATATATATATATGAAGTATGTATATGTATATTAAATGATAAGATGATAAATATTATTTATATACATGAGTTTTATGCTATTATTAAGGTATGTATTTATTATATTGTATTAAAAATTCTAAAAATTCTACTAATATATTTATATAATATAAATATATGTTTCAACTTAGATTGAAGTAGATTTCAAATCATGTTTAACAGTTCTCATTATCCATCCATCATATAAAAAATTATACCCATTTAGATCTTATCCATATATACATGAAATTTAGATTAAATTATCATTACTGCTGGAAGCCCAAAATGTCCTTTAAATAAATGAGGATGAGGGATTGTACGGATACAACAACCAAGCAAAACAAGTCTTCTGTCTCTTAATGGCATCATTTTGCTTACCACTAATTCCAGAACTTTAGGTAGGACTGTCATATAAAGAATTTGAATTTGTTTTCTAAGTTAATTAAGAAGCCCACTTTTGAAAATAGTATAGTTGAAATACCGAGAGAAACCACATGCATCAAGCAACGCAGAGATTTAGCCTAATAAAAGATTTGATCTTTGACAGCAATGTATTTCATTCCCTTTTATTCTTCTAACATCCATTAACAAAAAGCATTTGACTGCAAGACTCACTTCGCTAGCCTTGGAAATTTGATGAGAGTAAACTATACATCTTGTTCTAAGATTAGTATATTCCTAATAATTATTGTTGTGTGTATTTTGCGTTATTTCATGCCTAAAATATTCGTATAATTTTTATTCTTTTTATTTATTACATGTTTGTTAATTTGTATGGAAAGTATTTTCATCACAATTCCAATTAAACAAAACAATTGCAATATGTTTTCAATATCAGATTTTAACTTGAGGCCTAATGGTCGATTCAATAATTCAAATCATCCATATATATATTTCTAAATTTTTTAATTGTTATTGTTTTCCCTTAATATCTTGGATTACTTACAGAAAAAAAAAATAGGATGGTGGGATTGTAACAAAGAGAGAAAGGCAAAAGAAAAAAAAAATAAGAAGAAGAAGAAGAAGAGAGAGAAAGTACTATTCATCATCTTCCACCCTCTCTCAAAAATAAAAATTCAAAACCCTAGCGACCTTCTCTCATCACTTTTCTACTGGAGACACACCAACAATAACCCTTGACCGAACCAACCCAACATCAGCCTGATTTGCTCACAAACCAACCCATAGCAGCCAGAACCAAACCTTAACAGCCCTTGACCGATCTCATTTCAACCCATAAATGTTCAATCTTATCCTCTCAAACCGACAATAGCAACCCGACCTCAACACTATTCTGGTCTCCTTTTTATCACAGTGTTTCCCAAAACCTCGACTCAAACTAGTCTAATTTTTCCCAGAAAAAACAAGACCTGAAAACCACCATCTTCAACCTAAAAATCACTTTAAAACACTACCATAACCAACCAACATCAACACGAAGCCTTCCCTAGACAAAACCCACAAGTCACAACCTCAATTACCCCTCAAAACCCCGATGTTTTTGCTGTCTTTTTTCTTTTCTTTTCTTTTTTGGGCAGGTCAGTGCAGCACATGAAGAGCATGCACCACCACCAAACCCTCGACTCATACTGCAAGCGCGTGCGCGTAACGCTGCTCCACCTTGTTTCGGTTCATTTACGACAGTTCCAGATTAAGGTATTTTTGGATTCAAATGCCAATTTATTTGAATTATTTGCACGATGATATTGACGTGGATTAATTTTTATGTGCCCATTTGTTAATGAAATTTGGGTGATACTTTATTAATTGGTGCGATATATATATATATATAAAATCTATAATATCAATAGAGAGTTTAGACTCCATGAATAATAATTTTCGATTTCAAAATATCTCTACTCTATAGAATTAATTTCGGCCCACCTTTTGTTTTACTGGGAGAAAATATACGGAGAAAGGCATTTGAATTTGAAGGACTGCTTTATTACAAGTCTTTGCCTTTTCTCTGTGATAAAATCTGCTTTTCCTTTCATTGAATTTTGTCAAGTCAAGCATTCAATCTAGGTCTAGATCAAGTGGATTTTCATTAAAATAGAAATCTTACTATAGTTAAGAAAATTCTCATAACACCAATAAAAATAATTATTTTACTAAAGCTTAATTAGGCTGCACTTGATTGATACTCTTGTAAATATTTTATTTTTCAAAATGAGTGCGCAAATTAATTAATTACACACATAGCCTAAAACATTTGCATTGAATAATTCCCATAATGTTCATATGGAAACAAAACTTATGAAATTAATTAGAGGTTGAAAGTCCTACCTTTATCTAGAAACAATCTCAGCTTGAGATTTGACTTGAACCAAGACTAGGATTGCAAGTTTCTATAGAAACTAATTAAGATAATATCAAAACAATATTTTTTTTAAATAAAAATTGCTTTTTAAAAAATACATATAAATAAAATTCTTGAAGACAAATTATTTATATATCATCCAAGTTTGACCGGATGAATTGAGTCGGCTAGTCTAATTAAATCAATTGGCAAACAGATTTAAAATAAAACTTAGTTTAAATTATGTTTTAAGTTCACATGATACCTAGCGAATTTATTTATATTTAATAACCATGTTTTAAAATAAAAATATGATGCAATGCTGATATAAAATTTTCAATCAAGAGGATGGAATAACCCAACTATCTTTTCCACTTTTTACCAGAATAAAAATAAAAATAAAAATAAAAACATACAAGGGAGATTAACCGTTGGTACTTGAAGAATTTTCCCTCATCGTGGCTACATGGCAACGGAAATTACCAGCTGTAAAAGAGGTCAAAGATTGGTAGTAAGAACAAACTCGCACAATGTACCGAGAAGAGAACTCTGAGATGCCCTTTATTGACGTAAGCAAATTTGGCGTTAAGTAGTCGCCATAGATTTGTCGTATAGCGTGTCTCGACCGAGCACATTAATTTTTCAATCTTTCGCCTGCTCTGCTTTTGATTGTTGGATTGGGGACCAAATAAATTAAAAATTCCACAGCTCGAAAACAGAAAAGAAATAAGATGCAATCAGGTATGGGAGGTTTCATGCCTTACTCTCATAATACCCGCCCATTAACACTCAATCTCCACCCACTTGTCAAGCACACTCACTTCTTTTCTCTTCCCAAAAATAAGCTTACATGGTATATATATATATATATGATAAAAGATATGATGAGAATATTTTTAGGCACATGTTTTGATGCTATTTGTGAAATTTGGTACATTAGTAATAGACAATTACAATTTTTATATAAATATATATAACAAAAGCCAGTTGTGCCTTCTTTACACAAACACATATGTTATATAAAATAGTAAAATATAAAATATTTAATCATCTAACAAGTCATTGAGTCTATACAATTATAATTTTTTATGTTGTGCATTTATAATATTTATTAATTAAAATTAAAATATTATTGATAAGGACAATTATAATAAAAAAATAAATCTTTATATATAAATGTATAATTGGATATAGCTGTTATGATAAAAAAAGGTAAATTTTTATATATGTGATAAAACCTATGATGAGAATAATTTTAGATATATATTCTAACGTCATTCGTTAAACTTGATGTATCAATAATAAAGAATAGTTACAATAAAAAAATAAAAAATAAATTTTTATATAAAAATATATAGTTAAGATTAGTTACACGCGCGCACATATAAATATATATGTTTGTGTATGTAAAAATTCAATTTTTAATTTCATCACAACTGGCACTAGCCATGTATATGTATGTGTATGTCACTTAATACAGCTATATATATATATATATTAAACATGTAACAAATGAAGAAATTGACAATGGGGTTATAATTTTTAGGGAAAAATTTAAAAAAGAAATTAATACCATTTGTTGGTCTTGGGAAAAAAATGATGAAAGGAACAATTAAATTTTTATTGACAACGGCACGTGTACAAAATGTTAGAGCACCAAAACACACCAAGTTAGGTGTTAACAATCACACACTAAACTTTCTCTTTATTACCGTCACACCACTCAACTCCATTTTTGTCTCTCGAAGTCACTGCCGGTAAATTAACTCCACACACATGCACTCACTATACTCAATGCTTCTTCCCTTGCACGCACACTCGGGATAACTCGGGATATATGGGGCCAGTATTTGTATTTGTAGGCTTAATTGGTTAAGTTTATGGTTTTACTTGTTTCCTTCCGAGAAAAATTTTAACTCCATCACTTTTTGTTTCCTGGAGACCTGAGCCTCTTCTTTTCTTTTCTTTTCTATTTTTAAAGCATCGATCCAAGCACTCTATATAATTTTGATTTCTAGGGCTCCCCTCTTGAAATTTCTATGTGATTGAAATTGAAATGAATTAGGCCCCATGAGAGAATCCTTCTATCTGTCTCTGACCTTTAGGCGTGTAGCATTCGTTGATGATCTCTTTGATTTACAAAAAGGCTATGGCAAAATAACTTTTCTGCCCTAATATTTGTATCCCTTGTGTTTTATATTCGATCGATTGACACCAAGATTAGTGAAATGCTGGTTAATTAGTTTTAATTAAATAGGGTTTGATTTCTTTTTTTTTTTAAAAAAAAAAATAGGGTTTGATTTCTCTTACAACATTCAAGTAGGTTACATTATTAAAGGTTAAATTGACATAATTAAAACTTTCACGTGTTTAGATTCTGATTCTGTCAACATAGATATACTACTTTCTACTTTGTAACAAATATTAAATTACATTAGAGAATAATTTTGTATTAAGAAAATTAAACTTGAAAAGAAAAATATATAGATTGAAGACTATGCCTAAAATACGATATGCTAATACACATGTTTTGTTGTGATTTTCGTAAGAAAAAATAAAAAACTAGTAAAAGAAAATGTTTCTTCATACTCACAAGAAATCGTGGTATCTGCCAACACATACAGAAAAATGTTCAAATAATAAATGAGACCACCTATACAAAACATTGATGGATTAAATTGATCGGTGCGCTGAATTCCAGATTTCAATAGGTCAGTGACCGAAAATTCCATTAATTTTAGTGAGTTCTATATCGGAATATGATGGAGTTGTATGAGCCTATGAGATCCGCCATGGAAAGATATATAGAAAATCTCAAGTGTAATTAGATCCAAGCAACTCAGCTTACTTTAAACTTACTTTAGATCTGTTATGGTAAAGCTATTGTATTTTATGAAATTAAAGATTCAAATCTAAATACTAAATTCAAATTTAAATATTATTAGATTTAATAATTGGGATATTTTTGGTATTTTTCAATTTATTAAAAAAAAATTTAATATCCTACTAGATGCAGAAAAAAATAAAAAAAATAAATAATACCCAAATAATAACCCGAAATAATAATTCCGAATTCAGAATTAAAATTGAGAATGAATTTTTTATATTTTTTTTATGTGTCTTGCTTTTATTGGCTAATAGCAGACAACAATTCACGTGATTATGAAAATAATCACGAGATTGTTAAAATTTTCAACTTCCATCGATTACTATTTGTCTTATTATGTATAATAATACTAAATAATAATAATAATATTTATTTATAGGGGTAAAAATTAAAAATTAAAATCAGTATTATAAACAGTTTTTCATCCGCTAAAAATCAATTTTAAATTACAAAAAAAAAAAAAATTTTACGAGTATCAACTCGGTGGACCTGGATTTTTAACCAAAAATAGTTCGAAACTCATTTTTTTTATCGCGGTCGACATGGTGGGACTCGTATTAACCCAGTGGACTCGGTTTTGATCGAAAATGACGGTTTTGACCCGAAATAGCCCGAAACTCATTTTTCATCCCGGTCGACATGGTGGAACCCGTATTGACCCGGTGGACTCGGTTTTGACCCGAAACAGCCCGAAACTCATTTTTCATCCCGGTCGACATGGTGGGACCCGTATTGACCCGGTGGACTCGATTTTGACCGAAAATGACGGTTTTGACCCGAAACTCATTTTTCATTCCAGTCGACATGGTGGGACCCGTATTGACCCGGTGAACTCGGTTTTGACCGAAAATGACGATTTTGACCCGAAACTCATTTTTTATCGCGGTCGACATGGTGGGGCCCGTATTAATCCGGTGGACTCGGTTTTGATCGAAAATGACGGTTTTGACCCGAAACAGCCCGAAACTCATTTTTTATCGCGGTCGACATGGTGGGGCCTGTATTAACCCGGTGGACTCGGTTTTGACAGAAAATGACGGTTTTGACCCGAAACTCATTTTTTATCCCGGTCGACATCGTTTAACTCGTATTGACCTGGTGGACTCGATTTTGGTAGAAAGATGTGGTTGACTCGAGAAAATATATTTTAGACTTTTTTCTTTTTTTATATATTTTTTTATATTTTTTTGTCATGAATAATAAGATAAAATAACATTCAAAAAATTTTAGTAAATCCAAAATTGGGTTACAACAATGCATGTAACTTTGGTTTTTCAAAATAAATTCTTGTTGGATCAAGTTTCATACCATTTAAATTTGATGGGAAGTATTCGCATCAACATATAATATTATATTTTTCACTTGCATTAAAAATTTCCCATTATGTATATATGAAAACAAAACCTATAATACTTTTGTAAATATTGAAACTAATTAGGATTACATATGCAAAATCTTCTCCAAGTGACATATTTTGCATTATCAAAGCTCTTTTAAGAAATGATTTAAAGTTTTGATATTAACACAACTACATATAAGGATACTTTTAAATATAATTAATAGATTTAGTCTTATTAGACATAACTCAAGACTTAAATTGTGTACTTATCATGTGAACCCATATAACTTTAAAACAATATTATTTAGGATAAATTTAAAAAAAAAATCTTTAAAGTCAAACTAATCAAATCTCATTTAAATCAAATTGAGTCATCTAAATTACCAAATTTAATTAAATTAATATTTAAATTAGTTCAAAATAAAATATGATTCGGTTAAAATTCAAAGTTACCAAGTTACTAAGCTAATTTATAATGTCGATTTATATTTAATAATTTTATAAAAATATAATATAATAGTGATATAATATTTTCAATAAGGAATAACCCAACTATCTTTTCCATTTTTTACCAGGAAGAGAAAAACATACGAGTGAGATTCTGAAATTTACCGTTGGCACTTAAAGAATTTTCTTCACTCATCGTCGCTACACAGTAACGGAATTACCAGCTGTAAGAGAGTTCAAAGATTAATAGTAGGAACAAACTCGTGCAATGTACCGAAAAGAATGCTCCGAGATACTCTTTATTGACGTAAGCAAATGTGGTGTTAAGCAGTCGCCATAGATTTGTCGTATAGTGGGTCTCGACCGAGCATATTATTTCTTTCAATCTTTTGCCTGCTCTACTTTTGATTATTGGCTTGGGGACCAGATAAATTAAAAATTCCACAACTCGAAAACGATGATAAGAAGCTGTATATCGGAGTACCCGCCCATATACGAGACTCAACAAAGCACTCTCACTTCCTCTTTTCTCATCCACAAAAACTTAGCTTGCAAAGTTTCAATCGCCTATGATCTTGAAAAGGTTTTTGTAAAACTTGTTAGGAATTGATTAAGTTGAACATAAATCCAAGAAAATCAGCTTCCATAACTAGACAAGAGGTTATATATCCAACTGTATGATCAAACAAAAATTAATTTTTAAAAGATATCAAACAATAGTTGAAAATAGAATAATTTCGAGATAAATAATTATATATACATTTAAGAAAATAACAAAAAATATAATATTCAATCATTTAATAAGTCTTTGATTCTATAAAATTATAATTTTTTTAGTCAACTATACATCTATGAAGGACTGATTTAAATATAAGTTTTAATAATATTTGTTAAACTTCAAATATTACAACTATAATGATAAAAAAAAATGAATTTTTATATATAGATTTATAATAGTAGACAACTGGCTATGATAAAAAAATATTTATACATGTGATAAAAACTATGACAAGTATAAATTTAGATAATTGTTCTAATATCATTTGTTAAGCTTGAGATATCTGCAATAATGACACAACTATAATAAAAAAAAGTTGTCTATTTCTCTTTCTCTTTGTATATAACTATGATAAGAATAAAAATTGAATATACATACAAAAACAATCAGAATATAAAATGTATAACCTTCTCATGAACCAATAAATTTACGAAGTTAATTAGAATATATAGACAACTGTTATAAGAATAAAAATCAAATACATGTACAAAAACAACTAGAATATAAAATGTATAACCTTCCCACAAACTAATAAATCTACAAAGTTAATTGGATATATATATATATATATATATATATATATATATATATATATAGATAGATAGATAGATAGATAGATAGATAGATAGATAGTTGTTATAAGAATAAACATTAAATATACATACAAAAACAATTATAATATAAAATATATAACCTTCTCACAAACTAATAAATCTAGAAAGTTATAATTTCAATATTCAACTGTGCATATATGCAGGGTTAGTTTTGATTGAAAAAACATACCATTTGTTGGTCTAGGAAAATAATGATGAAAAGAAAAAATGAATATTTATTTATAAAGACACTTGTAAAAAATGTTAACACTAAAACACGCCAAGTTAGGTGTTAACACTCACACACTAAACTATCTCTTTATTACCGTCACACCACCCAACTCCTGTGTGTTTTTTTTTTTTTTTTTTTGTCTCTCAAAGGACAAACCTCACAGCCGGAACGTAGCCCCATATACATGACATAACTAGAACATTACACATAATACCGATGGAAAAACTGTTGTTTACTGGTGGAAAAAACTTTATCAATGGAAGTATGCACAGTAACCCTCTCATAAAATTTATCATTAGTGATTTTAATTGTGCTACTAATTTTATTGATAATATAATTATAAACAGATTTATAAATAAAAAACATGCAGAATAAATTTTTTTATTTAATTTTATTAATGAACATGACATACTATCAACAAAATAAATCACTAGTAATTTTATCTATAAATGAATTAATGTTACTTACATAATAATTTCGATAATGATTCATATAATATGATAAATTCTGTAAATTTTTTTAAATTTTATAAAACTTTTTAAAATATTGATTTTATTAGCAATGCTTTCTGTAATGAACCCTAATAAAGTTATGTAACGAAGAATAAAATTATTATTATAATTTATTAATAGTGCTGTTTCATCAATATTTTTATTTGTAATTGTAGTTGATAATTTAATTTCCGGTAATGTTACTCAAATGCTTCTTTTCTTGCGCACACGTACTCAGTGTACTAACTTAGTTAAAGCCTTCTATATTTTACTCATGCTACCCAAGTGGTTCTATGTCTAACACGATTACTCAAACGGGGTAGTACCTGTATCTGGAGGCTTGGTTAAGTCTATGGTGATTGGTCTATATATATAATTTTTAAGTGTAACATGTTTTTATTTTTTAAAGGAAGATTTTAAGGATAAACTTTTTAAGACTTTTGTAAAGAACTCTATAGATTGGAGAGACAATAGTATTGAATAATCTGAATTGAACTTCAACATGTCTCTTACCACACCTTTTTATTATTTAAATTTCAATCGGACTTCATTGATTTCCATGAATATCAAATGTAAATAGTGTGATATTTCTTAGAACGTTGTGGAAAAGTTAAAAACCTTTTTATATATATTTTGTCGAAGTTTACCGCGCGCATGTACGAAAATAGATGACCTGCACCTTTTGTTTCATAGAGACCTGAGCTCTTTTTTTTAATACATTGATCCAAGCACTCTATAGTCTGTATCTTCCAATTTCTAGGGCACACCTCCTGGAATTTCTCTGTATAACCATGTTATTGGTATGATCCAATCAGTTTTCTTGAAAATCATCATTCGTAATCTATCTAGTGGGTGGTTAGGTGGTTGTTTGTGCGGTAATTTTAGTTTTTAAAATAAATAACATAAATTGATCGTTTAATAATATAAAAAATAATTTATTAATTGGTGGGACCCATAAACTTTTTCCTTAAACATCCACTTAACACGTAGCAGCAATGAACTGTTTCTTGTGTAATTTGGTTGGGTACTATTCACTCCAAGAAATGAACAGTTCACACATAAATTATATAACTCACATGACAGCATAATAAATATTCACTGACACTATTCAGAGTATTATTCACTTGAATAGTGTTTATTAAATCATGTCTAACTTAGAGAAAAAAAATATTTTTTTTAAATTATATTTTATTTAAAAAACTAGTATTTAATATTATTTAATAATACTATATAAATTAGAAGAGTATCACATGATGACGTAATATTTATGGAATATGATCTCAATTTCAATTTTGTTTTTAATGATATTTTACATGATTTTATTGCATGTTTAAAAAATCATGAAAATTATAGTTTTTATCAGATAAATTTTATATGTGATGAAATTGTAGATAAGTTAATGGAATAATAAAAAATATTTGATATAAAATATTATTTATTTAATGATATAATAATGATAGCTAAATCTATAATATTTAAATTAAAAATTATTAATATTTATATATATATATTTTTAGTTATTTTATAGCCTCAATTTAAAAAACATATCTAACCAAATATATTAAACTACTTTTTATTCAATCTTATTTCCAATCATAGTTTTAATTAAATATATATAAATACCAAACTAATCTCCGCTAAAAATACTTTAATAAAATATTTTTTTTAAATCATAATTATAAAAATTATTAAAATATCAAACAAACTCTCAATGTTGCTAAATATTGAAATGAATAGAACAGAGAATCCTGCCATCAGTCTCTCCTTGGCGTGTAGGAGTGTAGCAGATGATCGTGCTTATCTCTTTGATTTAGAAAAAGGCCATAGCAAAATAACTTTTTTGCCCTAATATTTATATCCCTTGATACTTGATAAAGTTAATGACTTAAAAATTAGTAAAATGTTGGGTGAGGTTATCATAGAGGTTAAATTGACATAATAATAACTTTCACTTGTTTGGATTTCGATTCTGTTCATATAAATATGATGATAATATGTAATAGAATATTAAATTAAAAATAATTTTATATTTAATAACAAAATGAATTTATAAGAAAATTATGGATTGAAAGATTATATCTTAATTTTATATTTAATAACAAAATGAATTTATAAGAAAATTATGGATTGAAAGATTATATCTAAAAATACAGCAGCAACATATATGATAAGCTAATTAATTCCTATTGTTTTTTGGTACTTTTTTCCTAAAAAACTTAGTAAAAGAAAATGTTCCTTCATAAATGAGACCACCTATTCAAAACATTGATCAATTAAATTGATCGGTGCGCTGAATTTCAAATTTCAATAGGTTAGTGGCAATAAATCCCATTAATTATAGTGAGTTCTATATCTGACTGTGGTGGAGTTGTATGAGCCTACAGGATCCGTTGTAGAAAGATAGAAAATTTCAGTCCCAATTAGCTCGAACTAACAAATGGAGTTATAAAACCATTTCTAATTCCAACCACTCGAAATAACAACGATCCTGGGGCACTATACTTTGATCGGTCCTTCTCTTCTAGCTGTTGCCCAATGTCAAGCCCTTAAGCCTAACAGTTTTATTTCCGTCTTAGTTCATCAAATTTATTCAAGATATATATTTTATCTACGCTCAACAATTTTAATCCTCAGATTCCTGAAGAACACAATATTTAATAACGAGCAGTATAATGTATAGCGTCACCGGTGATGGCGCCATAAGGCAGCAAATTAAACCTTGATTAATTTAATTTTCAAGCTAAACCAAACATTCATTAATTCTCAAGCAGAACGTCTCCGGGCAGATAATATTTGAAGAATGCTACAAGATAGAAGAACAGCACATACGTGAAGCATTATGTGCGGGAAATCTATTGCTTTTAACAAGTCTTGAAACCAAGCAGCAGGCATGGATGTCAAGGAGAAAATAAACCGAAGAGAGCCTAAACCTCAAGTTAAAACTGAAAGATCACTAATAATATCAAAGGCGGTGACATTCCTTGCCACATTTTCCTTTTCCTTTTCCTCTTTCAATTGCAAGTGGCAAGCAGGCTATGGCAACTTCACACATCACTAAGATACCTGCTTCTGTTGCTGGCCCCAAATTCATGCCCAGAAAAACTCTTATAATGCAGCTCAACGGCAAGGATTTTGATTAGATTAGAGAGAGAAAGATTAATTGTCAAATAAACTAGAAATACATTAAAGAGCAGAAAATATATTTAAACTTCATGCAAGATTCCTTAATTAAACAGAAATAACTTCCCTGCTCACCAGACATCTGCAAACAACAAAATTATAGCATGTCATAATTTGCATTCATGCCTAACAAACATTAGTTGGCACGAACAGAAACATTACAAGAAAATGTTAACTTTGTGAAGAAATCCAACGCTAAAAACCCAATTATAAAGGGTTCGCAAGCAAAGAAATGGTGGTGTTCGAGGATCTAGGAGCTGAATATCTGGAAGAACTTTTAAGCTCTTGCTGTGAGAGAGTTGTTCCTCGAGTGAATCAGCATCCCCTTCGGGATCTAACTACTGCTGTCTTTTGATTTCCGATTTGATTTTTTACATTTTTCTTTTTTGTGTGTGCTTATTTTTTTTTCAAAACAAAATATAAAGAGAAAAGCAGTCGTGAGAAAAAAAACTGATAATTTTTACTTTTCCATGATTCTGCTTCTAATTAAAAACTGCACAGTACTGCATTCAGTCACACCACCCAGCACAATATTTCTCTCTCAAAGAACAAACCTCACTGCAAGTAACCCCACGCACATGTACTCACTGTGCTCACAATGCCAACTTAGTTAATGCCTTTTAAAATCAGCCTACATAACTAGCTAGTGTGTGTGTATCCACTCCTTAACTATTTTTAAAAGAACATTACTCTATATATAAAATAGAATAATTTTGAGATAAATCAATACATATACATTATAGAAAACAACCAAAATATATAATCATTCAACAAGTCATGGAATTAATAAAATCATAATTTGAATAAAAACTCTGATATCATTTATTAAACTTCAAACATAAATAACATTGACACTTATAATTAAAAAAAGGGGCAATTTTTTTATATGTATATATAGCTGGAGACAATTGTGATGAGAAGAATATTTGGATTTTTACATGTGCATATATATAAACACATTAAAAAACATCCAAAATATAAAACATATAACCATCCAACAATCAAATGAACCTATAAACTTATAATTTCTCTAGTCAAACTGTGCGTGCATGTATGGCTAATTTTGGTTAAAAAAAAAGTAATACCATCTTTTAACACTAAAACACAACAAGTTTACTCAGGATACTAACCTAGTTAATGCCTTTTATATTTAATCGCACTACCCAGGTGGTTCCACGTCTAATATCTGTATGCTTGGTTCAGTCTATGGTAACTATTCTATAATTTTCTCCGATCTGGACTTCTTTAGACTTTGGTTAAGAACTCCAGATCAGAGAGACAATATTACTGAATAATCTGAATTGAACTTTAACAACACGTCTCTGACCGCACCTTTTTGTTATTTAAATCTCAATCTGACTTTATTGATTTCAATGAATATCAAATGTAATAAATAGTGCTATAGTTTTGAGAACGTGATGGAAAAGTTAAAAACTTTTGATTCTTAACTCTATCATCACCACCACCATCACGTTTGGCTTCCTAGAAACGTGAGCTTTAATTTTTTTAATGCATCGATGCAAGCACTCTATGCTATTCTAATTTCTAGGGCACAGCTCTTGGAATTTCTCTGTATAATCAGGTTTTTAGGGCGATTCAATCATTTTTCTAGAAATCATCATTCGAAATCTATATAGATAAAAGCAACACATAAGAAGACTATATAGCCTTATGGGAGAATCCTTCCATCTGTCTTTCACGTGTAGGAGAGTAGCAGATGCTCCGTTCGTTTATCTCTTTGATTTACGAAAAGTCCATGGCAAAACAACTTTTTTTCTCTCAATATTTGTGTATCCCTTGTGGGTTTCGTATTTGATCGAATGACAACAAAATTAGTTAAATGTTGGTCAATAATTAATGTCAACTAAGTAGGGTTTGATTTCTTACACAGCATTCAAGGGAGGTTGTCTTAGAGGTTAAATTAACATAATAACAACTTCCACATATTTAGATTCTAAATTTGTCAGCATAGATGTGATAGAATATTAAATTAAAAAATAATTTTCTATTTAATAACATATTGAACTTATTAAAAAAAAAACTTGGATCTAAAAATATAACAACATTTATGATAAGCTAATTCCTATTGTTTTGTGGTAATTTTCGTCCAAAAAACTAGTAAAAGAAAATGTTTCTTCATAAATGAGACAAAAAAATTAATCAATTAAATTGATTTTGCGAGTGTACGAGCAAGATATGACTATTCCAGAGAATCAGTGTTGCCTGAGAGAGAGATGGAATTAAATAAAGCCTTTCTAATTTGGGTATTTAACCCTTGTCCTGAAAGGGAATAGAGCCCTAATATAAATAGATAGAATCTAAAGCCCAGAAGAACTACTATTACATGATCATAACATAAAGTCCAAGCATTGTGGTTTAGAACCCATGTGACCCCTCTCGATGCATTTTGGATTTTGGGTAGCCATTGTACCAAAAAGGCCTATGCTTCTCTTTCAGTGCTAAAATAATAATTTAGATGTCTTAACAATCAATAAAATAATAATATATGTATGTCTTAACAATCAATAAAATAATCTAAATATAAACTTTATGTAAAACTATTTAGATTTTAAAAACTAAATATTTTAATTTAATAACAGCTAAAAATATTTATTTATAAGTAATTCAAAATAATTTATTACAGGTTATGAAAAAGAATATTATTTGAATACCTGAATTATATTTGGGAAATACATACCAAAAACCTAGCTGTCGAAAAGAATAAAAATTGTTTCGTTGATGATCTTTGGATTGCCCGAAAATCCATAACCATTTAATTGGTGCATCCCACCGATCAAAGTTGGCCCAATTGTTCAGTGGGAAATTAGACCTTTTCCTCATCTAGATGAAGTTCACCCTGACGAGTCCTCTCTTCTGTGTTAGGACTAATCTAGTTTTTAAATTTTTTATTTTTTTCCTCCTATTTTTTTAGTTAGTTTTAAAATAGAAAATAATTTTTGAATTAAAATAATTTTTTAATAAGAAAAATATACGATTTAAAAATAGATTTCGAACCTCAATGCCTGGCCTGCTCGGGCGGGCCTAGATTTTCTTAACTGGTTCGTCTGGGCTCTCAGATTATATAATTCATATCAAAAGGTGAGAGTCTATTGTTCACTTGTCAAACCCCTTCATTTATTCTCATGTCTGTCTCTCTCGTTTGTTTGTCTAAAAGCTGATAAAGCCCCCAAGACAATTATCCAGAACATGGAACCCCATGTATGTGGTTTTAACAGCCATACGCACATACATGTTGTCTTCATTCCTCATGCTTCAAAATATCTGTAGATTCCCCAACCTCTGCTACTTCCTGTAAAGCATAAATTTCTAGGTTCTCTTTTACTCACGACTCAGATAATATGGGCGTTGAAGAATTAAATCTTGTCGAGTGTATTGGTGTTCCTGTTTCCTAAAGTCAAAAACACTGTCATATCACTATCAACCATCCTAGAAAAAACTAGACATTCTGGGTGGACAAAAATATCAGGTGATATTGGGCGATCATCATGGGCGGGTTCTTCAATCTCTTTAATTTGGTTTGACCTATAAACAGAAGTTTCCGGTGTACAGAAGTGTCCATTCTATAGACCGATGGTGTTTCGGCAGACACTAACATTAGACACTTCACAACTTTTTGAACTTTAATTTTGGTGCAACAAATATTTGTCTTTTACAAATCCACAACATGAACCAGCCTGAATAGACCATATAAAAACCATCCACGAATCCATTGAATCAACGCTATTTTCTAGCGAGAAAGCTACTTTTGGTTTTTTCTGAGAACCATTTTGTAGTGCTTAATGCTTTTATTGTCAAAGGGAGAAACAAAGGAAGGGGTATCGTGCAGCCATGTTAGTTGTGAGACGGTTGGATATCCTTTTCATTATGCTCCCCACTTTACATGGGACATTGAAAGAGATTCCGAGAAGCCATCGAAACCTATATCGAATTATACAGATTTTTATAGATTGGAAGTGGGAGGCTAGCTTTCACTGTAAGGGGTTTCGATTCAAGAGTGGTGAATGCATGATGGTAAGAAAGATCTAGGAAGCCCTACTTTAAGTTATGACCCTTGAGAATGGACTCCTCCAGCGAATTCTAACCATTTTTTAAGGAATGTGGATGCCAACATTATGAAGTGGAAGTGCTGAGAAAGTTGGAGGTAGCTAGGTTTTTATGCACTTTATTGTTCTTTAGAATGAGACCACCTTTCAAGGCACTCACACAAATGTAATCATTGCGCATCCACCCTTTATTTCCAGCTCTACCCGCTGAAAACTCAGCAAATATTGTTGTTTAAAATTTTTTAAAAAATTAAAAGTATTTCTTCTTTCAAATTTGTCAGGGGCGTTTTTTATATCCTCCACTAGGTCGCCAAATTCGCAGCATTACAATAATTTATTGCGTGGGTATCATCATTAATGATTGCTAGCAAATATATGCTTAAGATTTAATAAACCAAATTAAGAGGGATGATGCCGACTGCAACGGTGAACATTGCCCCCCCCCCCCCACCTTTTTATTTTTAATCTCCCGACAACTACTTCCTATAATAAATTAAGTGGAAATCTCCAGTTTAATACAATCATCTTGTCTAGATATTCTTGCCTGCATCTGTTAACTTTATAGAGTTACTGTTGAATTCGGTAGATTAGCATCCATATGCTTGAGATCGCTTCTTAAATTCATGAATTTTAAATGTTTAGTAATTTCTAAAGACAATATGTATGTTGTTGTCAAGTTTCAAGTCTTTTTTGTTTTTGTGTTTGAATGTGTGTGTTTGATTTAAAAAATAATAAATTAGTATTTTTTAATAATTTTAAAATATTAATATTAAAATAAAAAATTATTTTAATATATTTTCAAATAAAAAATATTGTTAAAAAACATTATATATCACAAAACCGAATTGGCACACACTTCATATATAAAGTCTAGCACACAGATAGATATATACCCGTTTGAAAGGAATAAGAATTTTATTTTGATACTAAAGCCGAAGATATGAATAAACCTTGACACATGCGAATGTATATATAATTAGTGGTATTAAATTTTTCAAGTCAAACATAAATTTCAACCTTACAAAAAAACTTATGTGAATATTTTTGAACGTGACATTGAATTCGGCATTCAAATTAAGAAACTTCATAAACTGTGCTTTATTTGTTTCATCTACTCCAAGGACTTGTTATTGCCTTCAGACTCCAATCCTTTAACAAACGTTAACATGTGATCATGTTTTTTTTATCGTTGTTATAATTATTTTTATTATATTATTTTTTTAATATTTAAATATTTTTTATTTGGATGAATTTTAAATTAATTTAATATACATTTTAATGAAACATTGTTTCTTATTTTATTATTAAACTGAGATAAACTTTTATCAAAATATGTCAAATATCTAACTAAATTAATTGTTAGGTTATTCAAGCAGTCAAATACACATAAATTTATGTGGTTTAATAACTTATCTATTCTATGAAGCTAATGATTTATATTAATTACTAAAAAAACCAATACAAACAAATAACAAAAAAAAAAAACTTCTCAACTCAACTTTATTCACTCTAACTCTCTTTTATGGTCTTTATTCTTTTTGTGTTTTTCACTCTCATCCTATATGTGTGTATACACACACACTAAGCTAGAAGTGAAGGGAATGGGACATAAATTATATCATAACTTATATCACCAATTAAACCTTTATTATATACCAAGTGAAATATTAGATATTCTCACTTGCATGTAATAAAAGTGAGATAATGTTTATCTTTATTTTCTAACACAAACTAGCTAGACAATATAACAAAGAATGAAATTATTTTTGACTTCTTTTATATCCTATTCCCCTTTTTCAATATTGAGTTCTTAGAAAGCAATTGTCTTTCAAGTTTGCAATTGAAGGGCTCCATCAAGGAGAAAAAGATTTTAGGGGTCAAAATGAGAAAATGAAAAAAAATCACCACCTCACAATTTAGTTGCATCCTTGACTTTGATTTGTTTTTAAGTTATATTAAAGTTTTAAATAATATTTATCAAATTTATTTTATCAAATAAAACTCATAAATAATAAAAATAATTATTTTAATGGTCAAAATTGATATCATTAACAACCTTTTAACTCTATATCAAAAAATCTAGCAATGTTCTTTGTCTCCTCTTACAAATTAAGGATTGAAAAATAAAATTTTGTACCAAAATTTCATTTCAAAGAACTTAAGGGATTGAAAGCTATAATTTGAAAAAATGGAAGACTAAATTGAGATTTTTACTTCAATTTTTAACTTGTCATCTATTTTTGATAATTTTTTTACCTTGGTCATTTATCTTTTAATTTCATTCCTGGTTAAGAGATAGGAAGATAGGAAGCAATTGTCTTTCAATTTTGAAATCAAAAGACTCAGTGGAGGAGAGAAAAAATTGAGGATCAAAATTAAAAATTAATCTAAAAATTATTGCTCCAACCTATAGTGATTTATGAGTGATCGCACAATTCACGTTGAACAACGTTTTCACCTCACGAACTCAGTTTTCTTTATAATAATTATAATTGCCTCCTCAATTTGTTCGTGAGACACCTTTAAAAGTAGTGGAGCGACAATGAATTAAATTGTACAGCTATTCCAGTTTGTGGGAAGCCCATTAATGAAAATTAAAAACCTACCAACCCACCAGATTAATGCCTTCTCAATATATGAAGGCTATATGCTATTATTTTCTATTGTTGATTGTGATGTGCTTCGACGTTTGTAGTCGTATTACATTGAAAAGGACTGGCGATTAACGCAAAAGTTTTCACAAAATTATAACTCGAAGACTATGGTGATAAGCTTTCGTAATGTACTATTTATAGGATTGTAATTTACCACGGGTTATGTATTTTTATTTTTTATAAAAAATTTATATGTGTAAATTTTTTTAATGTATTTATATAGTTTAAAAAATTTAAATTTAAAGAAATTTTTTTATAAATAAATATAATTAAATAAATCAAGAACTATATATGTAAATAAATAAATAAAACATCATCAATAATATCTAAAAATAAAATTTAATAAATCAAGAAACATATGTAGATCAAAATATTTAATCTTAAAAGATGACATATTTATCCAATTATGTTTGTTAAATTTATTTATTAAAATAATTTTTTATTTAAAAAACGATAATAGAAATAGAGACACAAAATGCATTAATTAAAAAAATAAAAAAATAAATTATGCAAGACTACAAATATTAGAAAAGAAAAATCTCATCTTATTGCTTAAATTTCTTCATCCAAACATCAAATAAACCTAAATTAAGTGTTATAAAAAGAATTTTAAAAGTTCAAAATTTTGAGCCCAATAACATGGCCAAATATTCACGGGCTCAACAAATATCCTAAATCAAAAATTTTATTTTTTTATTAATATATATAAAAGATATTTTTATCATTAATATATATACAATGAATATTTGTTTTTTATTAATGCTATCAAAATAAAATAACTCTTTAACCTCATAATTTAGTTAAAAAATAAAGTCCATGGATTATATATATCCCTTGAATTATCCAAATAAAAAATTCATAATTTACATTCAAAGATATATATATATGTAGAATAAAAACAAACAACCTTATTTTTATAATTTAATATTTTTTAGCATATTTATTACTTTTTTTCTCAATAAAAACATTAATTTAATTATTAAGAGTCTTTGGTTCTCTCAAAAGATAATTTTTTATAAATATTTTGAGTCATTTATTAAAAAGTAGTTTTTAAAATTTTTCAACTCAATTTAAGGTTTGGGTTACTAATTTTATTTAAGTTTAGTAAGGTAAACTGAGTTATCTAATTAACTCGTCAAGTCTACTGAATTGTTCAAATTTTTAATTTTTTTAATTTTTTTATAAATTTATCTCAATCCTAGTATCGGATTGAATCATCATGCTTTAAAAGGATGACAGGGTCCTTTATTACAGAAAGAAAAGTTATTTTAATGAATATTTGATTAATGCAGAACAAAATTTGCACAAAATTATAACTGGATGAATATTGTGCTTGCTATCTGATACAGTTTATCCCACGAAATTAGTCGAGGTCTCTTACGAACCCAACAAGGGTAAAGTAATTTTGTGAGCTGTGACAGATAAATAAAAAATCGAAGTGTGTGCTTCCTTCTATGTTTCCTTCTTCCTTGAAGACAAAAGGGAAATCACGAGTCCATGCCGTCTTGTAGGAGAGAAAACTACTCTCACGGAAATGAAAGGAAAGGACAATCTGTCTCTATTCAAATCGAACTGTTCGAGCCGATGCTCACCCTTATTTGATTGTCTGCAAATAAATTTTTTATATGAATTAATGAAATCCTCGTTGCTTCATTGCATGGCTAGAGATGTTCATAAAATAATGGCGCTTAATTTTCGGTTGAAGGAGTTGACTCGAGTGGTCAACTATGCTCACAAAATAAAGATGAAGGTTTCCCGATGGAGGGGGCAAAAGATAAGGATAAGAGGTCACGTCACGTTCATGTTTATTCATATATAATGGCAGAGAGGGGGTTTCGAGGAGAGTGAAGGGAAAAACTGACACCGAGGACGACAGGTTGAGGTCGACTTTAAGTATTTTGTGGGTTTTGCTTCCATGACTCCAAGTTACCGTGATCATGATGAAGTTTTATTTATTTTTTATAAATAGAAGCATTTTAATTATTTTTCTTTCAATTTATCGCCGATGACTTCAAATCATTCCGGCGATCATCTTTTTTATATTAATTATACAGTAAGCTTGTACGATTGGGTTGGTTTTACAGTAAACTGAACTGTTCACATATGCACTGTTCAAGTCAATGGCGCAGCCTCCTTTTTTCTTTTTTTACTTTTTTTTTTATTTGGTCCTCGCATTTTAAGTAGATCTACGTCCTTCAAGTTTTTTTAATTCATTTAATTATGGTTTTTTATTTAGAGTCATCCAAGGGTATTTTAGAGTTAAACATGAGTTTACAGATGTTATTACGGTATTTTTAAGATGTTTTTAAATAAAAATAAATTTAAAATAAGTTTTGAGATTTCAAATCTATTTTTTTAATTTTTAATTTTTAATTTTTAATTTTTAATTTTTAAAAATTTAGTTTTAAAATCCGATTTAGATAGGTTGATTGAAAACCTTGCTGATCCGAAACTGAAATCCGGATAAGTTAACGAAAAAACCAGTCAAAAAATTAACTTGAAAAAACACAGTCAATCCCGAATAAATCCGGACCAGACTATTATATATATATATATATATATAATTAAACAACGTCGTTTTTGGCTTTAGCAGAAAACCTAAATCCCCGTCTCTCTTCAAAGTTCACAGCAGCCATATCAGTTGCAGAGCAATTTAAGCCACACGCAAGCCATACCAGGTAAGTCTCCATCTCTCTCTCCTTCCGAAACCTAAAAAATAACACAGAACACAAAAGTAAAAGAAAACAAAACCTATTCTTCTGTTTATGTCTCCAAAAACCCTAGCTTTTTCTATTATGCCTTCAAAACAGTAATTTTAATACGCAGATCTAGTAATAAACCAAAAGAAGAAATAGAGCCCTCACTCTTGAAGATCTGGAATGGCTGAGTTAGGGCAACAACCTGTGGAATTCTCAATTCTCGTGAGTCAAGCTGCCGAGGATTCATTTCTTTCTTTGAAAGAATTGGTGGACAAATCCAAATCCACCCAACAATCTGATTCTGACAAGAAGATTAGTCTGTTGAAGTACTGGGTTCACACTCAACAGCGCATGCTTAGACTCAATGTCCTTGCTAAATGGTGCCAACAGGTCAAGAAGATTTTTTTTTTTGGATTGGTTGGGTTTGTGTGTTAAAGAGTTAATTTGATTCACGTTTCAGCGACGTATGCTTAAATATATTTTTTTTGAGTTGACCAGAGTTAACCGATTCACTTTATCTAATCCATGATCTTATTATTATACTTAATTGGTTATGAGATCGGTTTAAAAACAATTCTTTTCATGTACAAAAAGTCATTTAAAAATAAATAAATAAATAAGTGGAGCAAACAACTCCTTCAATGAAAATTAGTCCGCCAGCTACATGGACATGGAATTTCTCATGCTTTGCCATGCGTGTAGGCTTGACCGCTCTAGGATAGCAGAGTCTAATTATTATTATTTTAAATTTTGAATATTTTTTATTTAAATTTTAATTAATATCAACTCTTTTACTTTTTATTAAGAAAATTAGTTTTTTATTTTAATATTTAATGAGAATAAATAATTGTTTTTTAATTTATTTCATTAAACGTAAACAAGACCCTTATATTAATAAACAATGGCGTCTTGTTCTTTTACATTATAAATTAAATTAAAATCCAACTCACATCATAGCATCGTAAGGTTAGTGTCATGAATTTATCATCAGGGAAGCACACATATTTTGACCAAATGTTTCGACTGGTTCCAGAAACACGAATTTACGCTAAATCAAGGCCTCTTAAGAGCCCAACAAGGGTATTGTAATTTTGTGAGTTGTGACAGGTAAATAAAATCAAAGTGTGAGCTTCCGTCTACGTTTCCTTGTTCCTTGAAGACAAAAGGGAAATCACAGAGTCCATGCCGGCTTGTAGGATAGAAAACTACTCTCACAGAAATGAAAGGAAAGGACAATCTGTCTATTCAAATCGAACTGTTTGAGCCGATGCTCACCCTTATTTGGTTGTCTGCAAATAATTTTTTATATGAATTAATGAAACCCTCGTCGCTTGATTGCATGATTAGAGATGTTCATAAAATAATGGCGCATAATTTTCATGGTTGAGGGAGTTGACTCTAGTGGTCAACTGTGCTAACAAAATAGAGATGAAGGTTTCCTGATGGAGGGGGCAAAGGATAAGGATAACAGGTCACGTCACGTTCATATTTATTCATATATAATGGCAGAGAGGGGGTTTCGAGGAGAGTGAAGGGAAAAACTGACACCGAGGACGACAGGTTGAGGTCGCCTTTAAGTATTTTGTGGGTTTTGCTTCCCTGACTCTAAGTTACCGTGACCATGATCACGTTTTATTATTATTATTTCTTTTTTATAAACAGAAGCATTTTAATTATTTTTCTGCGAATTCACCGCCGATGACTTCAAATCATTCCGACGGTCATCTTTTCCATGTTAATTATACAGTACGCTTGTACGACTTATGTGGTTTTCCAGTAAACTGAACTGTTCACATATGCAGTGTTCAAGTTAATGGAGCAGTTTTTTTTTTTATTTTATTTGGTCCTCGCATTTTAGGTGAAGTTTCGTGGAAACAGTGTTGCTATAACAGTGTCAAATGTGAACAATCTGTGCGATAAAGAAACAGCACAGATTTTTGCAGCTAGAGTTTTGTTAAAAGAAAATTGGCAGCAAAGATTATTAATGAACATGAGCTGAATGATGAAATGTCCAGACCAAGCAGTAAAACTTGTTAAGAGCATACACCAATAAAAATAAAGATTGTAATGAAATTTAATAAATATTGACAACCTATACACATATTCAAATTCAATAACATATGAATTAGCAGCTTGCATACAGATGCAAATTCTGCATGTATGCAAGCTCTGCAACACACAATAGCTTATGAAAGTTATAGGTTTGATTTAGCACAATCTAAAACTTGAACGAATAATTATTCAAGACATATAAATGACTCATCAGCTGACGCAACAAGAACTGATAGTTGGAGGTACCAGATGAACATGTAGAATATAGGTTTGTAGTTGTTATGGATTCCTAAATCTTGAGATCATGGAGCAGAACGTGGAGGCTGATCAGAGGATTGCTCCAAACTACTGAATCATGGGATAACAAGCAGCAATTGTTCATTACTTACTAGAAAATAAATCATTAAGATCATGAAGATCATAGAAAAAAAAAATACCCCACTATGACATAAAAAATAGGAATCAAAAGTATACATTGCAGCTTATATACTTTGTTATAAATAATTGTTGATACTCTTAATTGTATATAGAATGTATAGAGAGGAAATAGCATGTGTAAGCTTTGCTGTGTAGTATGTGAATTCTGTTCATAGTAAAGATTATGTAATTTTTTATTGACGAGATAAATAAAAGTTAAAAAATTTTCTTGTATTTTTTATGTACTTTGTATAGTGCAATCTATTTATATATTCCATTTATTTTTTAATTTTAGAAAAGTGGAGAAATATTTCTGTTGAGGCTAATACTTCGTTGTTAAATAAACACAAATGAAATTCACAAGAAAAAGTTGAGTCTAATAAAAGACTAGGCTATTATATAAATTTATTTACAAAACAAAAAAATTACAGGAATTTACCCCATAACGGTTGTCATTTATTAATACCAAAAAAGCACATCTAGGTATATTTTAATATCAACTCTTTCACTTTTTATTAAGAAAATTAGTTTTTTATTTTAATATTTAATTAGTATTAATAATTATTTTTTAGTTTATATATTTAAATATTCTTAATTCATTTCATTAAACCTAAATAATACCCTTATATTAATAAACATTTGTGTCTTGTACGTAAATAATACCCGTATATTAATAAACATTTGTGTCTTGTACGTAAATAATACCCTTATATTAATAAACATGTGGGTCTTGATCTTTCACATTATAGATTAAATTAAAATCTAATTCACATCATATCATCGTAAGGCTAGCGTCATGAATTTATCATCAATGAAGCACACATATTGTGACCAAATTGTTCAAATGGTTCTAGAAACACAAATTTACGAAGGCTATAACTGCCAAATTATTTTTGCCCCTCCTTAATTTCATGGTTATTACTTGTATATAGTAGTTTTCAAAACTAAGAATCTGGGCAGCCCTTTCTTATGCGTCTTCAAATTAATTTGCACATCAATTAATATTAGTTTTTCTAATAATTTTAATTTTACATGTTTATAAAAAAATTAACAAATCACTAAAAAGATAGTGATTTTATCATTGAAAAATCTTATAAATCATTATTCATTCTATTATTTTTTAATTTTATTATTTAATATTTTACTTTTTAATATTATAATTTATTTTAATTTTATTTATACAAAGTTATTCAAGCATGATAATCTAGCTTATTTTCATTGTGTACTACTCTAAAAAGCACTATTTATTTAAATAGTACTTAATTTTTTAAATTGATTTTTTACAAATTTCATTATTAAATATTGAGTTAATTAAGAATTGTGCTTCATAATTTATTTTGATGTGTTTTTCTAAGTTTATCTCAACCTCATGACACAAGTCGCAGGTTTAGTAGGTTAGTCTAAGTTCACTATAAGTTTATCTCAATTTTATAACCTGTGCAATGGACTTGGTCGATTAACCTAGGTCAACTTGGATAATTTTTATGTATGTTTTTAATTGATTTTTTTTTTAAATTTCATCTTTCAATATTGTTTTGATTAGGAAATAAGTTTTATAATTTGTTTTGACTTGTATTATTTATAAAGTTATTTTATACCTATAACCCAAGTCATAGGTTTAATAGATTAACTTAGTTGACTGGAGTTATTTTTTTAGATATTTGTTAATTGATTTTGTTATCTTATCTTTTAACATTGAGTTTACTAAAAATTAATTTTTTTTTTCTATATGGATTATCATGGTGTTATAACTAGGGTTGCGAATTTGAGAAGCTAAACTTAGAACCCATTTGGCAACGAGGTTGCGTCTGCGTTTTATTTAAAACGCAGAGATAACCTATTTGGTAAATAAAAAAATACATTTTACTATGTATGGATCCCATGATTTTTCGCGTCCGAAACGCAGAAAAAGAAGAAGCAGCATTTTGTTGCTTTGCGCACATTGTTCACGCTAATTTTAATTAGCATCAACAGTGTAGAATACACTGTTTAGCGAACAGTGCAAGAGATTTGCATTGTTCCCTTGAAAAATAACGAACAGTGCAATTCACTTGCACTGTTCACACACTTTTTTTAAAAAAAATATTAATTTTATTAACACTTTTTTTTAAAAAAATGTTAATTTTATTAACATGTTTTTTTAAAAGAAAACTAGTTTAAAGTAAATTAAATTCATTTGCACTGCGATGTGAATAATATTTTTTTCTTGAAAAACTAGTATATACTGAATTAAATTTACTAGCACTATAATATCAATTTTATACCTGATAATATTTTATCTAATTTTATTATATGCTCAAAATATTATGAAAATTATAGTTTTTATCGGATAAATTTTGTACATAATAGAATTATAAATAGTTTAATGGAATAATAAAAAATATTTTATATAAAGTATTATTTATTTTATGATGTAATAGGAGTAATTAATTCTACAATATTTAAATTTAAAACAATCAATATTAATATATATATTTTAAAATTATTTTATAACCTTAATTTCAAAAGCATTTTTAACCAAACACATTAAACTATTTTTTCTTCAACCTCAATTTCAACCATAGTTTTAACCAAACACCTATTTTTTCAAATCAACTTCAATTAAAAGTACTTTTTATAAAACAACTTTTTTCAAACCACAACTACAACAGCTACCGCAATACCAAACACACTCTTAAATAAGTCCAATATGTTGTCGTTTAAAATTTTTCAAAAAAAAATGTCATCAAGAATAATTTTTTTAGTTAAACTATATTTTTATTGGTTGTTTAGATTATTTTTTGGTCCGCCAAGATAACCAGGTCATATTATATCAATCCTTACATGATTTTTAAAAAAATAACTCTATTAGAAAAAAATGTTAGCAACACCTAAATAATTTTTTATATTAAAAAAAAATTAATCAAGCCATAACACAATACGAATCAATAATCTAGTAATTTCTTTGTATTCCATTCATATTTGCTTGGCTATGTCCCTCTGTTATTCATTCTATTCCAACATAAAAGAATAAATGGGTCAAAATGATGTATCTAGACTAATACTCATCTATTCCAACATAAAATAATAAATTGGTCAAAATGATGTATCTAGACTAATACGACTAATATAAAACAAAGTTATATATATATATATATATATGGAAACTTGGTTACTATATTTTCAACATGAATATCAAACTAAATTTATAGACCAAAAAAATTAAACAAAAACTATCTTTTGTTAGAGTTTTTTTTTCTACATTAGTATAGTGAACAAACTTATTTCTCTAACTAGCACAGTTAAAAAAAAACTCACTCTAGCACAAAAACAATAATAGTGTATGTAGTATATATGGAACGTATAGGTTGCACTTTTATTATATGCACGACTACATGTGCAAAAATTGGTTATGCATATAGTAAATGCATCACTTATAGATCTCGTATATAATGCATTCACGACCATCCTTTTAATTATTTTAAAGACGATTTCCTCTCCCTTTTCTTATCCCTTCATTTCTTTCTACCACTGCTTCTCCCTCTTTTCAATATCGCTTTTAACTCAAGTCATTTAATCTTTCTCTTCACTATAAAAAAATCATTTATATCCCTTCCTTATGATAAACCTCACTTCTTTTTTTTTTTATAGTTGTCAGTTCTCTCTTTATTTATCCACTCATGAAAACCATCAATCTCTCCTTACTGTCACTACTATCCATATTGCCACCACCCACAAGTGCCCTATTTAACCAATTAGAGTTATATTCATCTTTCCCTCTATTAATTGTTATTTTACTTAGCTAATTTATGAATTTTTTAGGATAAGGGTTTTAAGATTTGGGTTAAGATTTTTGTTGATTTTCCTAATTGAATCATAATATGAGATTAATTAGATATAAAACTAGTAGCTAAATGTATACATTACCTTATTTAGTAAGAAAAATTGATGAGTTATATTTTGTTGATTATTTTAATGTTTTGGTTTTAAGGTTTAGATTATGATTTTTGTTATTTTTAAGTTTTTTTAATGTAACTTGAATAATTTTTCTATATTGACATATTAATATTGTGTTTTGTTGTGATTTTAACAAAACATGTTTTTTCTAGTGGGAATTTTATGCTATTATAGTGGTAAAATCATCAATAGCAATAATGGTATCATTTACCATGAAGAAAGTGTTGAGTTGTATAGCTTGAGATTATACAATTTATTTGATAAACTTAAAAATTTAGAGTGTTAAGGAATTGGATGGAATTTGATTGAATTTGGTGTTGATACTACTTGGAGGATGTTAAGTGAAGGTCATCTAAATCATTATGCTTGTGTGCCTATTAACGATGATATGAGTTTTAATAAAATGGTTAGGTTAATCATCGTAAATGGGTTGCAAATATTAAAGCCTTACTTGAGTAGAAAACTTAAAGTAGGAAAATTTTTTAGTTTGGAGTTGACTCAAGCCCCAAGTTATAGTTAAATGACCATAAAATCATTAAATACAACAAGTATGTTGGTGATGCAATAACCTGACATCAATTCATTAAATGTTGTATACGAAACCTCGATTGGATATGATAACGACTTCGTATTGTTACGGTGAATCTAAATTAAGTAATGAGAAAGATTGTTATTATGCTAATATAGTTGAGGAAAATGGGTAGGGTGAGCTAATAAACCAAACAATGAGATCCCTTGTTTCTAAAATTGAAGATACTAGTGGTTCTACTCATGTGATGAGATTTGATTGGGCTTTAAATCGAAGAAATTTAGGCTTAAATACTAAGTTGGAGGTTAGACAAATGTTTTGAACTAGGTTGATTTAATCAATGCAATTAAACAATGGTATTGTAAAAAATTCACTTCAATATAAAGTGCAACGTTCAACTATAACTTACATGCAATCACATGTAAGCATGAACTATCATATTAATGGTATTTTCATGTTGGAGAGATGACACCGACTTTATAAGATGTTGTCATACAAATTAACTTTTCGATAGATGAAATTCTTATTATAGACCTCACAACTTTCGATATAATATGATTTATATCTTCGACTATTGGGATGAGTGTCTCCCCCTAAGAGATATAAAAAAGATTATATTAGGTTAACAGGGTTGAACAAAAGACCTTACTAAAGGACGCTACAAAAGACTGTATTGCATTATTATGCTAGAGCATGCATGATGCATATATTTAGGACCATGATCTTTACTAATCTAATAGGCAATGAAGTTCCATGTTAGTTTGCCACTACTTGAAAACTTTTTTGTGCTTGGTGATGCTTGCATATCTATACTATCAGCTTTTCCACATCTATGTCAAACGGGAAATAAATCGATGGATGTTTATTATTTCTACATGTATAATTTCATATTATATTCCATTAAATATTTACTAATTTTTATATTGTGAATATGAAGTTTTGGTCGTGGGAGAATCTTCACATTGGTTATCTTAATATTTGGAGAAATCAAATGATCAACATGGTTACGGAAAGAAGACTTTCAATTAAAGATCTGTAATAATAATTACGAACATATTATTAAATTTAAATTTTTTATGAGAATTTTTTTAAATGTAAAATATGTCAATTTATGACATGTGAGGAGATATCATATATTTACATAACTGTATTTGCCTATTGAGTTGAATCTCTACATGACATAGTACATAAACATAATAAGATGATGCATAACACCACCATAAGAGCATATTATAAGACATCTATGTTACACTCTTTGTTAGCCATTATGTAATCCAGATAATTTCGAGCCTCATGCACCAAGATATAATAGATTGATATGTGTGGATTAGTTTTTTTAAACATGATAAAATTCTTATTTATATCTCATAAATGACAATACTATTTTTTTTTAATATATTAGGTGAATTTTTTAATGCACAAGGATTGGAGAGCTACGACTGCAATTCGTGATGTTACCGACGATTTTATATGCAATGTTTTTAATACTTGATTTTTATTGTGTCATTCTTCACTTGATGAGGTCAAGGAGGCTCAGCATTTGGACAATGTAATAGAAAAGAGTAAAATTGTTTATGATGTAAGTTGATGATATGCTTGTAGCTTTGATGGTGCAGGCCCATCAATAGGTTAATTTGTTAGATATTTAATTATATTATTTAATTAAATTGTAATTGAATTGAGATTGTTTATTATAAAGAATTATTTTAGTGATGAGATTAAGTTTTTAATCTCTTTTTATATATTTAACCATTGCATTCAAAGATAGTCGCATCATAAACAATACTAACAGTATATATACTACAAGATGGCCCTCTTGTAGACGCTGGGGAGGTGATTCACATTCTTAGTTGTTTGTCATTATGGTTACCGGTAAAAAGTCTAATAATAAATCCAAAAACGCCAAACAAAAAGTGGAACCAAAGTAGTCGGAATTGAGACCATTTTGAACTCAATTCATACTTGTACTGAACTCGGCGGATTAGCATCCACACGCTTCCGAAATTCTTGAATTTTAAGTGTTCAGTAATTATTAAACATAATGTGTACAAACAAGGTGGGCTCTTTTCTGCTTATTTATTTGTTTCACCATCACCAACTTCTATATTATTGCTATTACAATGACACAATTATTATTTTTGTATTATTTATTTAAGTATTAATATTTTTTTGGGTTTAAAATATCTTGTACGAGTAGAATTACTTGTTGGATCAGGCAAAGATTTTTATAGATTAATTTCAAGGTCTAATTATCTAGGAGCGATGAGCGTGCCAATTGTTTTCATTTTTAAATTCAAATTAGATATGAAAGCTACTATTTCATGACTCTTTATATTCCTTATTGATTTTAAATTATTTTTTTATTTAGATTATGATTTTTAATTTAATTAAAATTTTACTAATTAAGATGTACTTTATAGGCTACTTTTAGAAAAATAATTTATGAAAAATACAACTTTCAAAATATATTAAATATATAACTTTTAGAATATATCAATTTTTTTCCAACCATACAAAAATAAAGGACTTCTAGTATACCACGAGGGATTGAGAGGTAACACAAGCTATATAAAAGTGAAGGATGTTTAGGACCATACAAGAAGCCATAATAATTGTTATTAAATTCATAAGTTGACTCATGAAATTATATAATTTTATGAGTTAATATATATTTATGGTGTAAAATTAAATTAAATAAAAATCAGTAAAATTGAGTTTGATTTGTATAAAATTAGAAAACTTGGTTCAATTTTACGAGTTAACATGTATTTAACATGTAAAATCAAACTAAAAACTTGAAAATTAATAAAATCATATTTAACTTGTGTAAAATCAGTAAACTCAATTTAATTTTATGAGTTTATTAAATTTATGATATGAATTTAGTCAGGTTCGAATTTAATATTAAAATATATGTTGACTAATTTTACAATATTGAGCATATCTCTCAAATCGATAATCAAATTAAATTATAATTTTACAAGAAAAATACTAAATATATAAAAATATGATATGGTAAATTTTCAAGTTAAATGAAGTTTGAAAATATATTATTTAAGAGGGTTGAATTTATTTAATAAATCTTATTAAATCTGCCAATATTTTTGCATTGTTTGTAATATATCTAATTTTTTTTAATTGAAGTTAGTTTAAAAAACTAGATATCTTAAACTTTTCAACCATGTATGATAAATATAGTAATTCACCCAAATAAAAAAAATAATGTGTTTGAAATAAATACTGAAATTTTCCATAAATATAAGAAAATTAGAGATTTCACCTTTAAAAAAAGAAAAAAAAATATATAACCCACTAAAATTGATAATAATATTTCTATTTAGTACTTTTCTTTCTTCTAGACATATTTATTTTTAAAAAATAAATTTTAAAATAATGAATAAAATACAACAACTTATTCCATGAACACAGAAAAATTTATTTGGCGACTCCAATTCATGGGAAGCCACTGATGAAAATTAAAAGCAATAAACCTGGTCAAAACCACTAAAAAACATACCAACCCTCAATGTGTATTCTGCCATTTTGCTACTGTTGATTGTGATGTCCTTTGACGTACGAGGCTGTATTAAATTGAAAAAGTAGACGACGGAAGCAAAAGTTGCACAAAGTTTTAACTCGACGACTATTGTGATAAACTTTCAGGATTCGTCGTACTGTTTCTTTCCCATAAAATCTATCAATACCTTCAAAGAACCCAGATGGGCATGCTGGTTTTGGGAGAAGTGACAGATAAATAAAACCAAATCAAAGTGGGAGCTAATGAGCTTCCTTCTTCCTTGAAGACAAGAGCAAATCACAAATCCATGCCGGCTTGATGGGCCGAGAAAACTAGCTGATCTTACAGCAATCGAAAGAAAGGACATTTTATTACCGTTTACAGGGGGGAACAGTGCTAAATATTTAAATATCCCAGATAAACTCAATTTAATAAAAAAATGATTGACAAAAATTAAAAAAACAAATCAAACCAAAAGGATTATTATAACTAAAAACTTATTACAAATTAAAGCCCTATTAAATCAGAACATGTTAAAAATAGCCTCTCTAAAAAGGTCTATGAATTAAATTGGATTTTTTTGGTTTCAAAAATACTAAACCAATCCAAAGATTAGATTATCTCATTTGGTTTACTTCCATTCAAAGTTTTAGAAAAGAAAATTTGGTTGAATTTAATTTTTTTATCCAAACCTAATTATTTGAACCAATGAGTACCCCTAATTGTTAGTTGAAGACTTGACTACGAGGGATCTGATTTTGACGTGCAAAATAATTAGTTTGAAGATATACTTATAAGGTATCTAAAATTATGATTTAAATTGTGTTTTTTTTAAAAGATTTTAAATATTTTTATAATGTTTTTAGATTGTTTTCAAGTGTTAATATCAAAAATAATTTTAAAAAATCAAAAATATTTTTATTTTAAATAATTGGATGGGTTACAGGTGCTCTTAGATCCTGTAGTTGACTAGAGAGAGAGAGAGAGAGATCGATGCAAATGCAGCATTATTTGCTTGTCTGCAAATGAATATTTTAATATGAAATGAAGAAAATCCCGTTGCAGGATTGCATGGTTGGAGATGCACATAAAATAATTGGGATCTGGAGTTGACTAGAGAGGTCAACTGCGGACACCAAATAAAAGATGCTCGCTTGGACAGGAATCCGGGTGGCGGGGCATAGAAATTTTGCAATTATCATACCCTTATAATGGCAGTAGGAAGGGGGGAGGGGCTTTCGTGGCGACTGACGGAGAAATTTGATACCGATAACGACAGCTCGAGGACATCTTTTTTTTTTTAATTAAAAAATATTAAAATTTACTTTTTTATATATTTTAAAGTGATAATCTTGAAAATAATTTTTAAAAAATAAAAAATAATAATATTTTGATGTATTTAACATAAAAAATATTTTAAAAAACAATTATAAAAATACTTCTAAACAGGCTAAAGATATTCTCTATAAAGTTTTGGATTTTTTGCTCCCTGACTTTGATTAAATTTTATTTATTTTATATAACAAAATTAGATGAATAGAAGAGTTTTAATCATCCTTCTTCGAGTTTATCACCGATGACTTCCTAATCTTTCTAGCAATCATCATTTCCATAAGCCATGAATTTATCATCAAGAAAAGTACACATACTTTGACCTCATTGTTCGGCTGATTTTTTATGCACGCCGAGGGATACTTATCACGAGTTTAAAATAGATTAGGATAACGTTGTTTTTTGAAATATTTTTTTTAAATATATCTAAATAATATATATATATATATATTAAAAATTATTTTTTATATTATTTTATTAAAATAATTTAAAAAATTTAACAATAATTTTTAAATAAAATAAATTCAAAACATCTTGATAGGCGGGTTGCACCGCAACCGCAAATAACTTTTATGTCAATTTAATTTTCTTTTCTCTTTTATGGAATAATAAATCAGTCATGATGAATTATTAGTGTTTAATTTTCTTTTCTCTTTTATGGAATAATAAATTGGTCATGATGAATTATTAGTGTTGAAGAGTATGGTAACTTTTTTTTATATATTTAAAAAAAGCTTCATTTAAAAAATATTAAATTAATACTTTTTAGTTTTTTTAAGATTTTGATGTTTTTATATAAAAATAAATAAAAATCATTTTAATATATTTTCAAACAAATAATATTTTTTTTAAAAAGAAAACAGTCCATCTCACAATACCTAATACATATAACATCCTAACATAACAATCTTTGTAAAGAAATAAAAATTGGTTTGCTCGGTTTAACACCTTGAATTGTGTTTTGATATTATGATACACAGTATTTTTCAAATATATTTTATATTTAAAAATAAATTAAAATAATTTTTTTATATTTTATATTTTTTATATTAACATGTGAAAATTATAAAAATATACTAAAAAATCAATTTTTCATTTTAAGATAACCACAAACCAAATCCTTAGACCAAAATAATTAAACTAAAATTATCTTATATATATATATATATAAATAATTAATTAACTACGTCACACACAAACGACAATGGTGGCCCTCTTGTAGACTTCAGGGAGGGTGGCCCATTCCTCCTTGTTTGTCTTTACAGATTTATTGCAACGAGCTATAACAACCGGTCACTATGCATCCCCTCCATCCACGAAATTCAGGCCACTTTTAATCTCAAATGTTCATAATGTTGACCGACGACCACGTGGAATAAGAAATAGAGTTTCTTTCTCCCACGGGGATGACCCCCCCCCCCCCCCCCCCGCGCAAGCTCACTAGAACTGTTACATAATTTAACTGTAGCTTGACCTGAGGAAAGAAAGTCTTTGCTTCGATCCAATTGGCCAGCACACTGACAACTTCCAATAAAATAAATAATATAAGATTTTTTTAGGTTGAATAATAGCGGTGGCCAACGAAAGAGGCGGAAGCTATTACTGCAAGTGTCGAAGGAGATAAAACGGCAAGGTAAATGGACAAGCGCGTGATTAGAGAGAGGAATATGCCGGTGGCATATTTCCCTGCCTTTGCCGCTTTATTACTTGTATATATATCCAAGACACTCTCTCTTACTTGAACAACAGCATTCTTCCTCACCAATTTCTTTTTTTCAACCTTTTTATTTCCCTCCTCTTAGTCCCACCTCACTCCCTCGAGGAAGACAGCAAGATTCGTGAAGGAAGGAAGGTTAGCTAGTGTGCAAATTAAAGCTCTCTCTTTTATGGGGTTTTCTCGCCTTGTATTCTTGTCATTTCTTGTGTTTCTCTCACGCATGCAAAAGAGGGATGAAAAAAAACGACAATATACAACTTTTGTTATACTCATGATCTTCTCGCTTTCTCCATATACATTTTTTTTCTGAAAATTTTTGATTAAGAAACAATTTAGGTTCAAATCTCATATCAAGTATTGCCAGTTGAGACCTGTCTGGATCTATATTTCAATTTCCTTGCTGCAAATTGTGATTCAGTTTTGATTTTTTTGGTCCCCCAATGCTGCCACAAGCGCCGGTTGATCTTCTTTGTTAATTTATTATTACGAGTCTAATTAATTCTAGGATCTCACCCGATCACTTGCAAAAGCTAAGCATCACTTTAAATATATGTTCTTGTAAGAATCAAAGCTTTGAATTAATTGCAATTACTATTTAAAATTCTACGTAGAGTAAGGAAACTCTCTCCCATGTTCTTGTTTTGTTAAAAAAACATAATAATACTTCTTGTCCATCCATCCTGCCTGAATCCACCTGTGTAGCTTTGATAATTTTGGCTAACACTTTCGATTTATCAAATAGTAGAGGTGTTTCTTTTCTACCCCTGCTTTTATTTTTTCCCTCTTTAAATTTAGATTTTCTTGCAGTGGTCTACTTTCAAATGTTGTTGTTACATTTAGAAAATTGCCTTTTCAGCTCTCTCTCTATTTTTTTTTCGATGAATTTTCAGCTTCTCTTTTTGTTCACAATAGCGTATGAGATTTAATGTTTTTTACGAGCATGAATCTGTCTTATTTGTCGTTGTCTTGACAGAGCTTTTAGCCATGGAAAATTGCTAAACATCTGTGGTAGCTTGCATCTGTGGTTGTCCAGTGTGAAAGAGATTTCTTATTAGCTACCATGAGTTCTCCTTGTCTTTTACTTTAAATTTCCTATGGTCACGGAAGTTTTTCGTCTCTAGAAGATTAATGGGCTATTTATTTATTTATTTGTTTCATAGTTACCTCCAAAAAGATCTGTGTGAAATAGAGGAACTGCTCTTTTGTCTAGTTGTGTCTGTTGCTTTCTTTTACTTGTCTCATACACTGCTTCTTGCGCTCCATGAAGCTAAATTAAGTGTGGTGATTAAGAAAAAGAGTAGCAGTTGGACCTACCATTTGACTAAGAGGATAGTCTCTTCCGATAAATCTTTAAATATGCTGTTTTCTTCGTTGCATAAAAAATTGTGTGAAAAATTCAAAACTTGTAATTAACAAAATTAGAATCTATGTATTTTATTGCTGTCTTGAGAATTAGTCCTACCGTCCACAAGTAACGTGAAGAGTGAGAATGGCTTTCTTTTGTTTGTTTGTTTTTCTGTGTTCTTTTTTTTATTGGTGACGCCAATTGGAATGTCAATTATCACCGGCTCTTAAGCAAACTCATTTAAATTTTCGATATTAATTTCTAAAGATCCTTGTGATATTGCATGGTTTTTACTCCGTTTTCAATTTTTGCAGAGAAAAGAGAGAGCAAGGAAAGGCATTTTCCTAGATAAGCCAGGTGGTCATGGCCAAGGAATTACAGGTTCTCAATGCGCTTGATGTGGCAAAAACACAATGGTATCACTTCACCGCAATTATTATTGCTGGCATGGGATTCTTCACCGATGCCTATGACCTCTTCTGCATATCCCTCGTCACCAAATTGCTTGGCCGCATATATTACCATGTTGATGGAGCAGAGAAGCCTGGTAGTTTGCCTCCCAATGTAGCGGCAGCTGTTAATGGTGTGGCGTTCTGTGGAACTCTTTCGGGCCAGCTCTTCTTTGGCTGGCTTGGTGACAAGATGGGAAGGAAGAAAGTGTATGGTATGACTCTTATGCTCATGGTCATATGTTCGATTGCCTCGGGTCTTTCATTTAGCAGTGATGCTAAGGCTGTCATGTCGACCCTTTGCTTCTTTCGTTTCTGGCTTGGGTTTGGTATTGGAGGTGACTATCCACTTTCTGCCACCATCATGTCTGAATATGCTAACAAGAAGACTCGTGGTGCCTTCATTGCTGCAGTTTTTGCAATGCAAGGTTTTGGAATTTTGGCTGGTGGCATATTTGCTATAATTATATCATCTGCATTTAAGGCCTGGTTTGATGCTCCATCTTACCAGGATGATGCACTTGCCTCAACTGTCCCACAAGCTGACTACGTTTGGCGTATAATTCTAATGGTTGGAGCGCTTCCCGCTGCTCTTACCTACTACTGGAGGATGAAGATGCCTGAGACTGCCCGTTACACTGCACTTGTCGCCAAGAATGCAAAACAGGCTGCGACTGATATGTCAAGGGTTCTGCAGGTGGATCTTGAGGCGGAAGAGCAGAAGGTCGACCAACTGACCGAGGACAAGTCCAATCAATTTGGTCTGTTCACAAAAAAGTTCCTTCATCGCCATGGACTCCACTTGCTTGGAACAACAACCACATGGTTCTTGCTTGACATTGCATTCTACAGCCAAAATCTTTTCCAAAAGGATATATTTAGCGCGATCGGATGGATTCCCAAAGCACAGACCATGAATGCCATCGATGAGGTTTATAGAATTGCGAGGGCGCAAACACTTATCGCTCTGTGCAGTACTGTCCCAGGTTACTGGTTCACAGTGGCTTTTATTGACAGGATAGGAAGGTTTGCAATCCAATTGATGGGTTTCTTCTTCATGACAGTGTTCATGTTTGCGTTGGCCATTCCTTACAACCACTGGACCCACAAGGACAACCAAATTGGATTCGTGATTATATACTCATTGACCTTCTTCTTTGCGAACTTTGGACCTAATGCCACCACATTTGTTGTACCAGCCGAGATTTTCCCTGCAAGGTTAAGGTCCACTTGCCACGGTATATCAGCAGCTTCTGGGAAGCTCGGAGCAATTGTGGGTGCATTCGGGTTCCTATATTTGGCTCAGAGCCAGAGCAAGGACAAGACCGATGCAGGGTACCCTACAGGTATCGGTGTGAAGAATTCACTCCTTGTCCTGGGTGTCGTCAACTTCTTCGGCATACTGTTTACCTTCTTGGTCCCTGAATCAAATGGAAAGTCCTTGGAGGAGATGTCTGGTGAGAATGAGACTGATGAGGGGTCAGTGCCAACTGGGGAGCAAAGTTCACATAACAGGACAGTACCGTTGGTTTAAATATTTCCTTTATCCAGCTCTCTATTATAAGTTAGTTAAACCCTTGATAGTTTTTTCAATATACCTCTCTTGTTATCGTGTCTCTCCCCCTGCTCTGTCTTCCTCAACCTTGCAAGTTACCGAGTAAATCAGGTCTCTTTTATGTCACTTCAACTTGCTGAAATGTCAAAAGAAGTTTACATTGTTGAAACGCTATTGTGATGATGAGTTTAGCTTTTGCATTCCAATCGATTCTAACCACATGGACATTATCCTCCATTTCCTTTGCTTATTTTGATTTCTTGCATCTTTCTTGTTTTTTTCTGCGATGTCCTCGAAAGTGAGGTGTGAATGATTCCATACTTTAGCTGGACCTCCATTTTGATATAGACGTGCACTAGGGTTCAAAAGTCAATTCCTAGTATTGTCGCAGGTGGAAAAAAAAGAACCTAGGAAACTAAGAAAACTCATTCCGAGAATTAGAGGTGTTCCTTGAGACCTTTCTTTAAATTTTAATTTTTTAAAAAAATATTATTTTAATATATTTTTACATTAAAAAAACAGGTAAAAAACAACCAAACTCTCGAATTAGCATTTTATTTTTCTAAGTAATTGCCTTTACCTACTTCTACACCCCCATTTCTTTGCCTTCACCTACTTCTACACCCCCATTTTTCTTACTTTGAAATTCGATCAACCTATCTATGCAAAAGAGTAATTGCGAGGCAATGATACAAATCTTTACAGGGTGACACTTGAACGAAAATTCTGGAGACCCTTTAATTCCTCTCCCTGTGACATGTCAATTTCTTCCTCCAAACTAGTACCTTTTTGCCTCATGAGGAGTTAACGAAACTTACGAAACTTCAGTTGCTTCCGTGTGTGTTCGTGTTGAAAAAGACTTACCCTGTATATACCGACGACTTAACGGTTAAGAGCCAGCCAGCAGCATCTGAGCATCAATTATGGCACAAGTACCAGGAATTACGTGTGAATCGGGAGCCACCATCACTATTTAAGAACCTTTGACTACTTTCCAGAATCTAAGAAGACAAGCTACATAGCTTTTAGGAGCCGAAAACTCTTAATGATGACTTGCAGAAGGTTCATACTTGCCTATCCTGTTAGGTAGTTTGATTCTTTCATGTTATAAATCTGAACGGAACTCTTTAAAATGCACTTGGAATTCTCATAAACAAAAGGTATAAATGAAATGGAAATGACTCCATGGTCATGTGGAATTTAGGAGGCATATTTTTATTTATTTATTTATTATTTGAGAACATTCCCACATAATTATAATTGCTATTTCAAACAATTTCGGGTATTTCAATTGGCTATATCACCCAATATTTGTTTTTATGTTTCAAAATATTTTTAAAAAATTAAATTTTCTAATTTTTTTCTTTGTTCAAAATTAATTTTTTTAATTATCTTGATATGCTGATATGAAGTATAATTTTTAAAAAAATAAAAAAAATATTATTTTAATATATTTTTAAATAAAAAATATTTTAAAAAATAACGACAAACATATTTTTTAGCAACTTTAACCACAAATCTATAATTATAAAATAGATGTAATTTAAATGATATAGTGCATTAGAAATAAGTATGGAAATAAAAAATTTAATTATCAACTTTATTTGCTCGTGTAATTTGTCCCTTGACGTTAATGGGTGAAAATATTGGCATCAATGTCACTAATTAAAAATTAAAATACAAATACATACATAATCGCCATGAAACTACGCCTTAGTTTTCCTCTCGCGTAAATTTCGAGCCACAAAATCTCCCTATGAATTGCCCACAATCCAGAGTCTTGAAACACAAATAGTATCAAATCCATGGAATGGAATTAGTTCTTTTATGTCCTTTTTAACATAATTTGTCATTTTATTAACCTAATCCTTCCAAAATAAATGAATAGTTAACATTCTAGTAGTTAATATTTACTTCATTAAACATTAAAATCAAGCCTTTTGAATTAACACTTACCCTTTATATACAATTTTTAATTTTTTTAATAGGTATCTCAAACATTAAAAATCTTAGAAAAACTCCTATTATCCGAATAATTGACAATATAAATATTATTATTGATTACTTTTTTAGTATGTTATAAGGTCCATACTTTTTTTATTGTAGATTGTAATATGTTCCTATTGAAAATCTCTTTTTTATGTTGAAAACCCATCAGCATATCTCCTTAATCAAACACTTTAGCACAATTAATCGTGTTCATTGACAATCTTCTTGTATTTGACATGGATTTTTTGCCATTTATGTCTCATTTTTACATGTATAGTCTGTGATATATCTAATACCTTTCTAAATTGATACAAGGTCAAGTACATATCTAGAACACTGCATGTATATAATTTTGAATAATTTTTTACATTTTGTATTATGTTTGACATTATTGTATGTGAATTCTGACTATTCAAGTGCAACATCTCACTATTTTGGCTTGTCACTGTAAATACTCCGAATCAAATTCTCAAGCCCTTTCCCAACAATTCATCTCTATGCTTTCCGATGAAAAAAGAAACTTTAAAACATCGAGTTACTTTTATTTTATATTTCACCTCAATCCATCCAATTTTATATGGTTCAATATTCTAATGGTGATTTTAATTTTTATGCAATATTTTTGCCTATAATATTTTCACAACTACATATATCGAAAAAGTTATTAAGTTTTATGCATCGAAGAGTTAAAAATTACTAGCATAGCTACAAATCCTCAGTAACTCTAGGTGTTAGCAGCAACTTCACACCCATGTAAGCATATTCATCTTCAGACTCTTAATTTCTCCTCACCTTCATAGGTCAACACAACTCGCTCTGCCCCCGCCCTCATTAACATATTTTTGTTTTCTACTAATCACCGAAATGATGCCCATGTTTTTCATATTTGTAGCACTTTTCTGATACTGGTTTGACTTGGGAATTACCTAATTATTCATTTCAATTTATTTTCCTAAGATCCCATCAGATCTAGAAATTAACATTTTGTTTGGTAGAAGGTTGCGATGTTTGTATTGCCTTTCTCTTAGAATCTAGAACTGATAAAGTTTCTCTTTTTTGTCATTAATTTGATAAGAAACAAGAGATCAAATCTTATGGTTATAGCTTGTATATAGTTTTCATGAATTAAGAATTTGAACAGCCCCTTTGGCTTAATTAGAAGTGTCGTCAAATTAATTTGTACATTAATTGATATTATTTTTGAAACATAATTTAAAAACGCACATTCATTAGTGTACCAAAAAATAAATTCTCTATATTCAATTCATACTTGTATCGAGTCTATGGCTATGCAACTTTATTCTCTCTCTTCTGTAAATTGTTCGGTTTGATATATATATATATATCAAACCGAACAATTTATATATTACATTCAAATTAAGGATAGTCACATCATAAATAATAATAGCACATGTTACACGATGGCCCTCTCTTTTGGAGGGGAGGCCCGTTCTAGTTGCTTGTCTGCGTAGTTACAGGTAAGAAGTGCAATGAGTGATTTTAATTTTAATTTTTTTGTTATAATTTGTTTTTTATATAAAAAATATCAAATTGATATTTTTATATGTTTTTTAATAAATTTAATATGTTAACGATAAAAATATTTTAAAAAAATTATAATATATTTTTAATTAAAAAGTATTATACACAAAATTTTCAAAGAAGACACTGATAATAATCAAATTACACCAAACAAAAATTGGAACCAAATTTTTAATCATTGTCCATCCCTTACCTGCCAGACCATTTTTAAGAGATATGTCCATAATGTTGACCAACCACATGGGATTAATGACTAGAATTTTTCATTGTCACCCTCCTACTCTCACAGGACTGTTGCTTTGACTCGTGCAAGCTAGGAGCAGGAGAAGTCATGGCTATGGACCTTTGTTCAAGGTGATTGTCTCATCATACTTCAAGTGGTTGATAATTTTAATTTAGTTATAGAAAATAAATTCAATTTAACTGAAATCTATATAACTTGAAATAAGGGAACCAAACCTCTACAATTGCTCAACTCTCTTGTAACTTTCACTAAAATTAATAAACCATAAATTCTATAATAATAATAATTAAAGAAGAAGAAGAAGAAGACGACAACGACGACGAATTTTTTAAGTTCGAATAATAGTTGTAGCCAACGAAATAGAGGTAAAGCTATCACTGTAGGTGTAAAAGGGATGAACATAAACGCAACGTAAATGAAAAGGGTTATTGACCGAGGAAAGAGGGCGGGCGAAAACAGGGGGGGAATATGCCCGTGGTATATTTGCCTGCCTTGCTGCTTTATTAAGAATTTAAGGGGTGCTCGTCGCTTATATATTCAAGAAACACCATCTTTCGTGAACCAAACGAGCTTCTTTATCAATTTCTTTCTTTCTAGCTTTTCTCTCCCTCTTTTTTGTCCCTTTTTCTCACAAAACTCTGGTGAAGAGTTTGCAGAGAAAAGAGAGAGCAAGGAAAGGCATTTTCCTACATAAGCTAGGCAGTCATGGCCAGGGAATTACAGGTTCTCAATGCGCTTGATGTGGCAAAAACACAATGGTATCACTTCACTGCAATTATTATTGCTGGTATGGGGTTCTTCACCGATGCCTATGACCTCTTCTGCATATCCCTCGTCACCAAATTGCTTGGCCGCATATATTACCATGTTGATGGAGCAGAGAAGCCTGGTAGTTTGCCTCCCAATGTATCGGCAGCTGTTAATGGTGTGGCGTTCTGTGGAACTCTTTCGGGCCAGCTCTTCTTTGGCTGGCTTGGTGACAAGATGGGAAGGAAGAGAGTGTATGGTATGACTCTTATGCTCATGGTCATATGTTCGATTGCCTCGGGTCTTTCATTTAGCAGTGATGCTAAGGCTGTCATGTCGACCCTTTGCTTCTTTCGTTTCTGGCTTGGGTTTGGTATAGGAGGTGACTATCCACTTTCTGCCACCATCATGTCTGAATATGCTAACAAGAAGACTCGTGGTGCCTTCATTGCTGCAGTTTTTGCTATGCAAGGTTTTGGAATTTTGACAGGCGGGATATTTGCTATAATTATATCATCTGCATTTAAGGCCTGGTTTGATGCTCCAGCTTACCAGGATGATGCACTTGCCTCAACTGTCCCACAAGCTGACTACGTTTGGCGTATAATTTTAATGGTTGGAGCGCTTCCCGCTGCACTTACCTACTACTGGAGGATGAAGATGCCTGAGACTGCCCGTTACACTGCACTTGTCGCCAAGAATGCAAAACAGGCTGCGACTGATATGTCAAGAGTTCTGCAGGTGGATCTTGAGGCGGAAGAGCAGAAGGTCGAGCAACTGACCGAGGACAAGTCCAATCAATTTGGTCTGTTCACAAAAAAGTTCCTTCATCGCCATGGACTCCACTTGCTTGGAACAACAACCACATGGTTCTTGCTTGACATTGCATTCTACAGCCAAAATCTTTTCCAAAAGGATATATTTAGCGCGATCGGATGGATTCCCAAAGCACAGACCATGAATGCCATCGATGAGGTTTATAGAATTGCGAGGGCGCAAACACTTATCGCTCTGTGCAGTACTGTCCCAGGTTACTGGTTCACAGTGGCTTTTATTGACAGGATAGGAAGGTTTGCAATCCAATTGATGGGTTTCTTCTTCATGACAGTGTTCATGTTTGCGTTGGCCATTCCTTACAACCACTGGACCCACAAGGACAACCGAATTGGATTCGTGGTTATGTACTCATTGACCTTCTTCTTTGCGAACTTTGGACCTAATGCCACCACATTTGTTGTACCAGCCGAGATTTTCCCTGCAAGGTTAAGGTCCACTTGCCACGGTATATCAGCAGCTTCTGGGAAGCTCGGAGCAATTGTGGGTGCATTCGGGTTCTTATATTTGGCTCAGAACCAGGACAAGGCCAAGGCCGATGCAGGGTACCCTGCAGGCATTGGTGTGAAGAATTCACTCCTTGTCCTGGGTGTCGTCAACTTCTTCGGCATGGTGTTTACTTTCTTGGTCCCTGAATCAAAGGGAAAATCCTTGGAGGAGATGTCTGGTGAGAATGAGACTGATGAGGGATCAGTGCCAAATGTGGAGCCAAGATCACATAACAGGACAGTGCCCGCGGTTTAAATTTTGCTTTAGCCACTACTCTAGAATAAGTTTGTTAAACACATGATAGATTTTTCAATTTTCCTTTTCTTGTTATGGGCCAGTGCCAAAGTTGGAGCTAAGTTCACACAACAGGACAGTATTCAATGATCTAAATTTTTATCAACCTATCTCTATTATGAAAAAATTATGCAGAGTAATTGAGAGGTACTGATACAAACCTTTACAGGTTGATAATCACAAAAATTGACGCAATTTAAATGATATGGTGAAATAAAAATAATATATGAATATATAAAGTTTAATTATCAACTTTAATGACATATAATTTGAACACAATCCATGGCTCAGATCAAAATTTATGCCGTAAAACAAGTTGTTTGGTATGACCAAGGCTCTTCTTAAACTTGAACCTGTCATTCTTGTCCATGGATATGTCTACCAGGCCATTCACATGTCATAATGAGCAACCAGCCAAATCTTTTGGTTTGTTCTCGTCATAGTTTCTTCGATGCCACGAGTTTCACTTACTGGGTTGCATTCTTCAACCAAAATCTTTCCCAAAAAGATTTCTTTAGCGCAATTGGAAGGATTCCTCGCGCAAAAACTATAAATGAAATTCAAGAGGTTTATGGAATTGCAAGGTTACAAACACTTATTACTCTATGGAGTACCGTTCTAGGCTACTGGTTCACAGTGGCTTTGATTGACAGATCGGGAAGATTTGCCATCCACTTGTTGGCCTTCTTCATGACAGTGTTTATATTTGCTTCGGCCATCCCTGACGACCACTGGACTCGCAAGGAAAACCAAATAGGATTCGTGATGATGCACTCAATAACCTTCTTCTTTGCAAATTTTGTGCCCAATGCCACCACATTTGTTGTGACAGCCGACATTTTCCTAGCAAGGTTGAGGTCCGCATGCCACCGTATATCAGAAGCATCAGGGAAGCTTGGGGCTATAGTTGGTGCATTCGGTTTATATTTGGCTCAGAACCCGGACAAAGCCAAGGCCTGTGCTGGATACCCTGCTGGTATTGGGGTGCGCAATTCGCTTATTGTACTAGGTTTTATTAACCTCTTGGGTCTGCTGTTTACTTTCTTGGTGCCAGAATCGAAGGGGAAGTCTTTGAGACGATGTCCCGTGAGAATTGAGGAGCAAGAGCAGTTAAGGTGGCCTGGAAAAAAAACCCCTCTCATTTATTTTTGTATTGATTCGTTAGTTCATTGGAGTACATATGTAAATGAAATTCGATTTGCTGATGTTTATCTGCTACAGCTTCCAGTGCAGAAGTGAATTTAGCAGGAATTTCCAATATAATAGCACAGAGCTGCTTATCACACTTCCGCAATGCTAGTTATTTAAGTAACATGTAGTTAGTTTATCTTGTTCACGTAAGGATCCTGTACGTAGAATAATGGAACTAGGAGGCATTAATTCGCAAGTTGGCAAGAGCTTGACAAACTTGTTTTCCTCAGAAGAAACCATTAATGGTATGGACTCTTTAATTTGCGCGGTCTCTGATCACTTCAAGATCCATCTCCGTAGGGTCAGTAGCCTGAATCTCATAGTGGATACCATTCAGCTCCCTTCTAAATCTCTCTTTAGATGTGGCATAGAGCACCTTTGCACGGATTCGAGAGGTTGAAGGACACCTGATCAAATGGTCATACATTGAATAAATGAAAGAAGAAATCAATTTTTCTGCTGTGTGGATGGAAACACACAAAATTTCATCAGAGGCGTGAAAAATTGCAGCTGGAATCAATAATCAGAGCTCTTGCCCATAAGACAAGGTATAAAAGTTGGCAGGAGAATAAACAGAATGAATACGCCATCAAATTATTTTCATGGCATGGGTCTGTCAGTCTTTGGCATAAAGCTGTGGCTGAACATTTCTTTGGCATAACACAGGCAGCAAGAAAATGCAAATTCATGACTCGAAAGTCCAAAATCCAAATTACAAATTCTATACTTACTTCAAGTTTATAAGGCTATTACAAGTAAAATGATACAAAACAGAACTAAAGGGGGGGGGGAAAGCAACCTAGAGTACAGACTTAGCGTAATCAAATTGTATTGAATATCAATTCATGCTCTCAGACAGACAAAGATATCTCTGAGGGCCGAACCTCCTCATTTACCTAATGAGCTCATCATCGTACTAGATAGACATCAAAATACCATGTTTAACTTGAAAGGGTAAACTACAGAACACAACTTAAAGCAGACTTAGAGTAACATCTGAAACAAAAAATTTATTCTTATCATAAACACTAAAAGAAGATGTCCAATCATCTTATCTAGATTGATTTATTTACTAGATAGATTTACAAGTACATGTATGAACATAACATTTGTATGTATATGTGTATATGACCATTTGCATTTGTTATTGTGGACAAATCGCAGAAAAACAGAGTGCAACTTTTGTGGTTACCTTAGTGGCATTATGCAAATACTATCATAATCATCACCCTAACAGCTCCAAGCCTTTTCAGTACAACAAGAAATTGTGAAGGCTAGACACATGAAGGCAAGAAAACTTTCCTTGTGTTATATTGCAAGAATGGATGCCTATAATTCAGATATTTATGTGCAAATATTTGCACATGGGGAAAGGGCCGGGGAAGTTGCATATGCTAGTCTAGGAGTGCCTATATTGAAACACAAGATGATCCAAATGTGTTATGAAGCCATTAATCTCATATCAACTAGAAAACAAGGATTTTAGTTACTTACAAGCTCAAAAAGCATCTCTCTTCTCAAGAAATGCTTTTTAAAAGGATAAAACTCATTGTATGATTCCAATGGAACAATACCTCTTAAAAGTTTTATCTGCAGGGATAGATTCACATAATCGTTTGTCATGTCTTTCAACAAGGAAAGAAATCAAATCCCATATATAGCATGCCATCAGACTTGGCAATTTTATGATTACAACTAATCCACGATCAACGCAAAAGGCATCCAAATACCATAACAAGTTATCTTTCGAAGGATTCATCAAAACATAGCACATGTATAAAGAATCGTGTAAATTTATCATGTCTCAAATAATTTTCTAATCCAACCAATCAAATCGAAATTAAGGGAATCAAAGGCAGAAACTCACCATGCAATGAAGAAGATTTTGCTCTTTTGACAATTCTCAAACGTCACGAAATCGAAGTCATAGACAGCATATCGACAATCATTTTCAGGCAAAGATGCAGCGAAATCTTCATAGCTCTCAGATGGCTCCCCGGTCTTCTCGACCACAACTTCCATCTTCTTCTCTTCAATTTTGAAGATCACATATCGGTGCACCTTCTTCCTCTGAAGTTCAGTAAATGTATTTTTGCTGTGATCAGCAACCCCTATGCCGGATGATGCATTGGCCTGGAAATTTACAGTGAATTAATCACATCAATAACTTGCTGTCAAATTACAACGCAATTTCTAAGTAAAAAAAAATCTGTTCATTTAAGGTTGATCACAAATGGGTTCAAACAACAACGGATTTCCTCTTCTTTAGCCCAAAAGATCAAATCTTTTACTAACAAAATAGAAAAAAGGGGACAAATTTAGCCAGACAACATCGTTGGTTAACAAGAGAAGCAAAACCATGCAAGCATCAACATAGACAGTCAAAACAATCTCATTTTAACAAAAGAAAACAACCCCTTGTAGAAATAAACAGAGACGGAGATGGGGCATACCCGACTTGCACCTCTGAAATTCATGACAGCTTATAAAGAGTTGACAGAATTGTAGCTGAGTTATAAGGTAAATGAAGGATAGCAAATAAACAGCACAGCCGCTCTAATTCTAACAAATCTATAAAGAACAAAAAAAGGAAGGTAGTGGCCAAGTTACAGAGAAGTTAAAAGAAATACAGAAAAAGGAAATTCAGTGCTTTCAGGACAAAAGAATATGTCTTCTGTTGCTCTCTTCTTTTTTGGGTATGATGTAAGAAGTGTGATAAGGAAAGAGATTTATGAAGGGTGTGAAAGATTCTGAAATGTGAGGAGAGGTGCGTATGGGCTCTTCTACTCTTCCTCGTGCAGAAAGTTAAACAAAAAAAAAAGGACATGGATGTCGTCAACGGATAGCTAAGGTGTCCCCCGTCGACAAAGTGTGGCTGCGGTTTCCTTTTTCTTTCCTTTCGTCTGTGTGTCCTTTCATTGAAGTAAAGAAATTCATTTAAAAATTATTTTAAAAAACAATTTATTTTATATTTTTATTCATATCTCTTCAGGTTTCTTATATCTTGAGGCATTAACAAAAACAAACTAAGAGTTAAAATCGAGTAGAGAAGATTACGTTTCTGTCCAAACTTACATGGATGAAGTTTCAATACATTCGCATCATGAAATTTTGAAGATCACATTCGCATCTTAGTAAGGTTTTCTGTGTGTGTGTGTGTGTGTGTGTGTGTGTGAAATTTGCATTTAACCATTAATGAAAGGAGAAATCATTCTAGCATAAGAAAAGGAGGAAGAAAGAAAACATTCAATGGAAATCGAAGAATCAGAGAGCCCAACATAAAAGGAGAAGATGACCAAACATTATAAGGGGACGGTGCGTTGCATTAACGCTACTACCATACCTCTTGATCTTTACCATATATAACAACTACTCTAGGATTATCTATATTTATTAAATTCAATCTAGTAATTGATTTAGAATTAGGTTTAGATTATTATATTAACTTGAGTTAATTATTTTTATTAAAATACATGGAACAAGTTTAATTGAATCAATTTAATTATTAAAAACATGATTGAATTAACCAAGTTTTACTGGAATTAATTGTTTTTATTAAAATATCATCGACCGAGTTTAATTAAATCAATTTAATTATTACAAATATAATTGAATCTATCAAGTTATACAAGATTTATTTTTTAAAATTAAATTAAAATAAAACTTGTCATAAATCAACTCATTAATAAATATGTTATTGTCTAAGGAGCTTACTTATCTGCATTTTATATGAGCATTCACTTGATACTTCAAATATTCTAAGTTACTTTTTTGTACTTTGTTGTCATTTCAACCAAAAGGAAATTTAAATGCAAAAGGAAAAGTTAAAAGATAAAAAAAATAATTAACAAAAAAAATCCAAACATATAAAGAAAAATAATATTTAAAAAATTATTAATATATTAATATATTAAATCAACATGAATCAATATAGTAATCTCACAGTTTTGATTATAAAATTATAATAATTTTATAAAAGTAAATTAAAATAAGTTAATTTTATAGTAATCTCACAATCTTGACTATAAAAGTAAATCAAACCAAAAAAATATTATGAAGTTCAATTTAAAATAAATCAAATACTTCAAAAAAAAATTCAAGATAATTTAAAAAAATATATTGAGATAAAAATATTTTGGGTTGACAGGATTTTACAAAGTGACATGCTAAACTTATGATTTGAATCGTGAAATCAATTAAGTTTACTAATTTTATTTTTAAAAACTATTTTTTATTTACTTATGTTGTAATAAAAAAAATTTAAAAAAAAGTTCAAGAAAAAAAATTGATGGAAAAAGGGACAAGTTTTACAAAAAAAAATGAAAAAAATAAGTTTATCAAAATAAATTGAATGATGAAAAAAACAAGATTTGAATTTGGACAAGGATAAAATCTAGAAAATTTTGAATTTTTTTTGTTAATCAATCAAACATGTAGATACTTGAATGCATTCAAGCACAATTTATATTTAAGCAAATCCACTTGTTTTTTTTTTAGAAAAATACAAGTAGATCGCCATTATAGTAATGAGAAAATCAAGGTGTTTTATTTTATTTTTTCTTTAAAAATCTATTTTTATCTATAAATACCTAATAAAAACTCTTATAACTTAAAAAAAATCAATTCATTAATTTAAAAAGAAAACTCAAAAAACCAAATCAAACTTAGTAAAAATTTCCTTTTTCAAGTTTGGTTTGTTTTTCCATGCAATATTAAGGTTCAAAATAATTATCATCAAATTTTTTTATTAAATAAAACTTATTAATATTAAAATCATTTGTTTTAATGGTTAAAATTGATATCAATCAACAATTTTTTCTTTATTCAATGACTTACTCTCTCTTTCTTGAAGTTATAAATTAAGAAATAAAAATAATAAATTTTGAATAAAATTCAAATTCACAAACAATTCAAGGAGTTAAAGAAAAATGAAAATAGGAGTACTAAAATAAACTTTTTCCCTAAATTTTAGATTTGGGAAATATTTATTCATATATTGTCTTTTAAATTTGTCTATCCCTGAAGAGTTTCGACAACTTAATTATTAATCTGGGCATTGAAAGTTACTATTAAAACAACAACAAATTGAAAATTACAAAAAAGTCGATGGGCTACAGTAGAATTGAAAAAATTGCAAGAAATTTTTAATGTTTTGTAATTGTAATTTCTCTTTATCAGATTTGTAAGGAGGCATCATTTAGATCGACACTAGACATGCCATTTCGCGCGCTTGTCGTATATTTATGCGTTATTGTAAATTTTTTAAAAAAAATTATATAGAAAAAATTATCACAAATTACAATGTTTTTAAGAAAAAAATAAAAAACTAAATTTTTAACCAACTTAATATTTAAAAAATAAAATTAACAAATAAAATTTTAAAAAAATCATAACAAAAAAAACAATGCAAAAAAACATTTTAACAATCTATAATGTTTCATAAAAAAATTTATAATTGTAATTCTTAACCAGATCAATATTAAAAATAATAAAATCAATAAAGATAATTTTTTTTTAAAATCATAACAAAAAAAATATCGTGTGAGGGAACATTGTGACAATTCAAGGTGTTTTAAAGAAAAAACTTACAAAACTAAATTTTTAACCAGTTCAATAAGAAAAAATAAAATCTACAAAGATAATTATGAAAAAAAATATATGTGAGGAAATACTGTACCAATTCACAATTTCATAACAAAAAAAACTACAAAGTTAAATTTTTAACTATTTCTATATGAAAAAAAAATCAACAAAAACAATCCTTAAAAAAAATACAAGAAAATGAAAAAAAGAAGAAGACAGTTTTGGAAAAAGAAAAACAATATGAGAAAAGTTAAAGTTAAATTCTCAACCAGTTCAATATTAAAAAAAATTAACAAATATAATTAAAAAAACATAGAGAAATATTATAGCAAAACAAAAATCATAGAGAGAAACATTGTAACAATCCATAATATTTTTTTAAAAAAAACTATATAAAAAAATTATCAACTAACTCAATATAAAAAAAATCGATAAAAACTATTTTGGATAAAAAAAGAAGAAAAAAATTCATAAAAAAAAACATCTAGGAAAACATTATAGTAGTTCATGATATTTTAAAGAAAAAACTATATAACTAAATTCTCAATCAATTCAATATTAAAAAAAATCAATAAGAATAATTTTAAAGAAAAACATAAATAAAAAAGAAGATGAAGACAATCATGAGAAAAAAATGTAAAAAAAAAAAATTATAGAGAAAAAAAAAAGAAAAAAGATAAAAAAACATATTGGAAAGTTATGGTACTTTCCCTGTGCGTTTTAAATTATTAGTTAACTAGATGTCATGCTTGCGCACTGTTGCGGGCATATAAAATGCTTGTATGTTATCGTAAACTTATAAAAAAATCATGTGGTGAAAGACTGTTACAATTTATAATGTTTTCAAGAAAAAAACTACAAAGATAATTTTAGAGAAAAAATATATAAAATAAAATGAAAAAACAACTATGAAGGGAAACATTATACCAATCTATTGTGTTTTGTGAGGAAATATACAATTATGATTTTTAATCATTTTAGTATTAAAAAAATAAAATTAACAAAGATAATTTAAAAAAACAATAAAAACATCATATGGAGAATGACTGTAGCAATCCAACTGAATATTAAAAAAGCACAAAAGCTAAATTTTCAAGCAGCTTGACATTAAAAAAATAGAAGCAGCAAAAATAATTTTGAAAAAAAAATTATATAAAAAATCAAGAATCATAAAAAAACAAAAAAAAAATGTAGAAAATACTATAATAATACATAATGTTTTGTAAGTAAAGCTATAGTTATAATTCTCATTCAGTTTAATATTTAAAAAATAAAATTTATAAAAATTATTTTGAACAAAATCATAAAAAAATAAAAATAATATGGAAAATTACATTACCAGTCAACAATGTTTCAAATAAAAAAATTATAAAACTAAATTTTTAATTAGTTGAATTAAAAAAAAGTAAAATCAATAAAAAAATAAAAAATAATTTTATAAAAAAATACGAGGATGGGAAAAAAAATGTAAGAAAAATAAAAATACTATACCCACGCATTTTAGAGACGCGTGCGTTTAAGAGTATTTGTTAATATCAACATTAGCTGCTCCCCGCGTCCTCCTGAGAATTTTCTTTTTATACATTATGTATTATTATTAGTTTATTTATATTTTCCACGAAGCCAAGCCCAATGTTAAGCCCAAGATATTCGGGCTGATTAATCTAAAAGCGCTGATAATAACGTAATTGTCCTTTTGCAATTAAAAAAAATAAAAAATAAAATCTGTCCGTCCAAGTTGGGGGTAAGGGTTTTCAAAACCTACAAATTTTGATCACAAATTGATCACAATTTTCGCGCGAAAAGATGGATCCTGAAGGTAGGCTGTTGAATTAACGGGCTATTCTGTCTTAAATCGGTTTTTAAGTTTCTTTAAAGTTGATATTTTTCTTTTTTTCTTGTTTTGTGAAGTTGATGTTTTTATTTTATTTTCTTGCATGTAAATAGGGCATAGAGGGTCTTCAAATCCAGCTGCAATGCTTGCAAATCTCTTAAACAAAAGAGCCAAGCTGCATGAGGAGCTTCGTGTTATCGAAAGACAGGTGCTTTATTCCTTAATTTTACGATTGATTTGAATAATACTATTAACAGGGATGCTGCCTATGCTGTTTTTTCTTTCTGGGTTTTTAGGGTTTGGAGTCTTGTTAGTCACAGTGAATTGGGATTTTTATCAAAAATGGGTCCTGTAACCTCGCCAAAAGTTTTGACTCTTTAAGCAACGAGTTGAAATATTTTCCTACAATTTTATTTGGGTTCTTCATTTAAGCTTGAGTTGTTCATGTGAAACTAATCGGTATTCATATTAGAGTTTGTTTTGTTTGAGAAGCTCTTTTTTATATTGGAAAGAAATGAGAATCGAAAGTAGTTTTATATCATTTTTTTGTTTAATTATAACAAGGCATTATGTTCTCTCCTATCCCATCTCTATTTTTTTTCTTGTTCTGCAGGAGCTTAATGACTGCTTTGATTCAGGTTTATGATCTGGAGACAAGCTATTTGCAAGATCCAGGCCAGTGCGGCAATGTATTGAAAGGTTTCGAAGGGTTTCTATCTTCGTCTAAGAACACTGCACTGTATGGCGTGGATTTTATGATTTTCCTTTATTTCTTCTAATTTGATATGAATAGTTTTTCTATCTCCTGTCTTTATTTGTGAAGTTCATAATCTGATATATGAAGTTTTTTCTTTTCTTTGCTGTATAAATAGATACTAGTTATTTGCAGAACTTCGCATGTTATCTTGGCTACATAATAGGTGATGAAAATTCTTGTTACTACTGTTACTGAAGGCACAAAAAAAAGGACACAGACGGTGGACGCTAGCAAATATTCACATCTTAGTTGTAGTAAACAAGTGCTCAGAAAGCAAAATGATCTATCTTAAAGTTACTGAAATCAGTAGAACCAAGGTATAGATTATGTAGATTGTAGCAGTTTTTTCTTGAGAGGTTGGTTATGTGCTACAGAGAAGCTTTGACATATAAAAGAATTCCAGGCTGAAAAAGAATCTTAAATACAGTTGAAGGAGGAGAATGTATGCTTTACATTGCCTAGAGCCTTCTATACAGTAATAGTCATGAAAAAAAAAAGCAGGAAAAAAAAAAACACAGTAACACAGATAGCTTGATGTTTGCTTGCTAAGTTTATATATGCCTACACATTTGGGATCTGGATTCAGGTGGATTGCCATAAATTTTCTTTAATTAACTCCAAGCTTATAATTGCAGCTTAAAACGGTCTAGGAAGTTCCAGCCTGAAGATAGGCTCTTCTCGTTGTCTTCAGTTACTTCACCAGCTGTATGTACTATAAGTCTTAAATGCTTAGTAATGGCAGTACTTCCTGTGTTTTCTTTTCCTTCTTTTAATAATATTTTTCTTCGTTTTTTTTTTTCATGTCAGTTTAGAGTGTGCAGGGTAATGATCTATGCATGTGTTTACAAGATAAAAAGAAAGCAAGAAAAATAAAATAATCAAAGCTATTTATAATGTGCCTATTTGCTTGAGGACTATTTCTAACTTCTTAGGTGTTGCTCTCTTGAAAGATCCAGTGTTTCACGAATGTCATTTTGTGCTGAAAGTGTATGCAATGCCTTGAAATTGCTCATGTTGCATGTAAAACATATATAATGGGTGATGAGAAACCTGAAACATGTGTGTGGTGCTTTTCACCTCACATTGAGTTCTCCTCTTGCTCATGGCTTTTTTATCAAAAACTTCAGACTAATGCACAAAAAAAAAAAAAAAAAATTGTCTGTCAGCACCTAAACTCGTTAATAACTGGAAAAAGGACCGTCGGGTTTGTTGCTAGGTTGTGCTGGGTCTTGAGTTTTCAAAACCATGGATTAAAAGACTAAGCAGCTACTTCGAATTCAATCCATGTTTGCTTGCAATTGCTATCCTTGGAGATTGTATGGCAAGGAATTCTATTCTGCTTTAAGAGTACTTCTAGTTTATGGAAAACTTGCTTTAGAAAATACAACTACTCCTGTTTTGTTCATTAGACATGATTAAATAGTAATGGGACCATGTAGTCTGAAAGCTGCTTGTTGTTTTGAATGTTATTTTGCTTTTACTCAATCCTGTCTATGGCATATGAATCTGGTTTTTAAGATGCCACCTGTTCTGGTGATAAGCATCATCAGTTAGTACTGGAGTATACAGGCTTGCAACTTTTCATTATGTTGACCCACTCACATATCAAACAACTTTCGATTTTGTTTTCCTCATCCCAAATTTTGGTCAGTTAGAAATTTGCTCTAATATGTTACTCGTATTTCCCTGGCACATGATGTTTTTCCAGGCTGAAGAACAAGCCACTGGACGAGATGGTGAGCCATATAAAGTTGCAAAACTCTGTTTTTCTGTTTTGTTTTATAAAATTCTTTCAAACCTCTGTTTATTGTAGATGGGAGATCAGAATTTGGAGTAGGTCGATCCAAGGGTGGAGGCATATACGCAAACGGACAGTGAGTACTTTGATTTAGATCAGTCTGAACCTCACGTTATAACTATATTCGGATGCCTTGTGCATGATTGAGATGACCAGTTAAAGTTAAATGATGACAGTGGGAATTTAGGATGTAATAATAAATAACTTACCTGATTTATTTTTCAGAGGAAAGCCAAAGAAGGGAAGAGGTGCATCAAGAGATTCTAAAAGGATCAGGCCTTCAGCTGATCCAGATTTTGATTACGATGATGATGCAGATTTGACCTTGTGAAATTGGTTGCAGAAGATGATATGCTAGTTGGCCGTTGCATGTTCTAGGTCTTAGAGCGGAAATCCCCGTCATCACTTCTGTTGTGCGTTACCGTTCAAGCAAACAAACCTTCTTGTACTGTAATGCATTGTTACGTGGTGTAGATCCTAGAGCTGAATTCCTTGTGTATATTCTTCTTATTCGTCTTGAGTTACGGTGCGTTCAAGCAAACAAACCCCTTTTCATGAGTTATTTAATAACTGTTATCCTGTCATCTTGGCGGTGTGGGGGGGACACTTTTTTATTTACAAATAACCTTAATAAATTAATAATCTCGATTAAATAATATTTTGTTGGATCTAAATTTAAATTTGATGTTTAAATAGTATTTTAATTAATTAATTTGTAAAGATTTTAACTGTAATGATAAATTAATATGTTAATGATAAAATTATAGTACCTGGCTTCCAATAGTCTTGCATTTATGTAGCTGAAAATTTTTAAGACCCGACCCAATTAACTTGTCACAAAGTTGTTGGCATGTGTGGATAATTTATTTAAAGTTAAATTGATATTGTTTAAAATAAAAAAAAGAATTAAATAGTTTGGGTTATGGATTAGAGAGAACATATGTCAATAATCTCTTTTTTTTTAAAAAAAAAAAGGCATGCTAATATATTATTTGAGAGTTAGGAGGTGCAAGAGTTTTCTTAATTGTAACAAGGACATGCTGTTTATCACTTTTTTTTTTAATAATAAAAAAAGAAAACTCTAAAAAAAATTCACTTATTTTGTATATCTGATATGTTTTTAAATACTATTTTAAATTTTAGTTTTAATTTTAATAATTTTTTTTAAATTATTATGTATCTTATCTGAAAATAATAATACAAACAATAAATTATTCAATTAAATTTGGTCTTTTATTATTAAAGTCTTTACATTGATTTTGAACATAGGTTTATCATATTTATAAATTTCGTAGATTTCAGTCACAAACACATGAAATTCAGTCATAAACACATTAACTTACTAGTTTGAGATTATTTGTTAACTTGATTTAAAAATTATAAAATATTTCTTAAAATATAGATAACGATTTCAATTTAAAACATTCCGCTAAATAAGATAAATAAGAAATACTTTAAATAAATAAATAAAAAACAACCATATTTTCAGAGTTAATAACAATATTAACCACCATATTTCTCTTTGTAAACGGGCTATCCAAAGACCAACAAGTTAACTAATAGTTTCTCTTACTGGTTCCATAGTTGTGAGAAATAACGGGTTTGCCCCTCTTGTTTATTACTCTATGACTGCTAAATATTCACTCATCCAATTATCCTTAAAATATAATCAGATTTAAAACAAAAATATATATAACAAAAATATATATCAAATTATTTTTTTTTTTATAATCACGCACACCTTATCATAGAGATTATTATATCATTAGGGGAAAGATTATTATATCATTAGGCTTCCCTTAAATTCAATTATTATTTCATGATAATTTTCTAGAAATACAGAATTTAATTTTTTTTATTAATATAAATATTTGGATTAGTTTATATATATTTTAATTAATCTCATAAATTTTAAAATTAATAACTATATAAATTTTTAATAATTTATTGTAATTAGTAATTTTTAAAAAATAAACTCACAAGGATTTGAAAACTTAAATTTCTTATTTATTGTGGGGGATAGCAGACCTCTATTAGTAGCTCATTTTTAAATTGAAGAAAAAACGACGTCGGTGTTTTCTGCTTGCGTTTTATTTAATTAATTAGTAATTTTCCCTGTCAGTTCTGTTTCATAGAATTTAGCTCCCTCCAACCCGAAGGGCAGCCCCGACAAGAGCGGCTCGTATCTTATCTCTTTGTGTGTCACACAACCATGAACTTGCTGGTAATCTCCATTTATGTTTTCAAAGAACGCCTCCTTAAACAACAATTTACAGCAGCTTCTCTTGTAGTGTTTTTTCTTTTTTTTGGTTCTGTTTCTCTACTTATTTATTTATTTATTTTAAAAAACAGGACAAGATTAAGATGCAGAAGAAGGAGCCTGACAAAACACCTGAAATTCCAGTCTACTGGATCGAAACCTCTGATTCTGTCTCTCGTCGCTTCCAGTTTGAACCCGACGGTCAACTCTCTGTGAGTCTTTTCTTGTTTTCTTTCTTGGAATTTTCTAATCCTGAGCCACTCTCTCTTGTATAAATTTTTACGAACACTTGGTGTGCCTGATTGTTTCACTTGTGACAAATAATCTAGTCTGTGCGTAACTCTGAGCAATGTCTACAAAATTAAATTGTGGGTTTCTTTGATTTTGTTAAAAGAAGCCAATTCAAAATAAAGTTCACTGCTTGGGGAATTTGAGTTCAGTCAGTGATATTGATATGCAAACAACAGATGAAGGTAGTTGATGATGCAAGACCAGTTTATCGTAGAGTGGTCGAATCTTTCTTGAACAAGTTTTTTCCATCAGGATATCCGTACAGGTTAGTTGGTACTTTGCCTTTTCCTTGTTGGCTGTGCAAACTTGGCAACTAAATATACACTGCTGGGAAGCTTTATTGTTATATATGTGTGTTTTGGTGTTTCGTTTTTTGCAGTGTGAATGAGGGATATCTTAGATACACTCAATTTCGTGCGCTGCAACACTTTTCTAGTGCTGCATTATCTGTGCTATCTACTCAGGTCTTCTTCTGGGCCTATTCTGAACTATTACTCTCAGACTTCAATTTCTTTGTCTTAGTTTAATTTAATTTCTTGTCCCTGATGGCTAGAGAAACTATGCAATGCTGATGCCTCTATCTTTGTTGATTGTCTGAAATGGATATTTTGCTTGTGTTCTTTTACTAATGTTGTTAGCATTTATTTATGCAAGTAGAACATATATTCTAATTAGCTAGCATGATCCCATAGTTTTTTATTTTTTTTAATCCTATGTAACCAGGGCTGTAATTTGGGGGTCTTTTCTTTATATTCTTAATGCTTTGCAGTCGCTACTATTTGCTGCTGGCTTGCGACCTACACCTGCACAAGCAACAGCAGTGAGTTGGGTACGTTTCACTGGTGAAATGATTGATAGATTCTTTATCCTGATTGCTTTACTCTCTAGTTCTTCATTAAATTTTGTTGATGAGCAGATACTGAAGGATGGGATGCAGCATGTAGGAAAGCTCATATGTAGCAATTTGGGTGCTAGAATGGACTCAGAGCCGAAATGTTGGAGAATCCTAGGTTTGTTTTCTTGGGTCTAAAACCTAAGTTTTTCCTGTATTTATGGACTCTTCTCACTTCATGAATGTGGATAGGAGTTGGTTGGAGTCATGTTTTATTTTCTTCAAGTGTCTAACTAGGTTGTGTTTTCTGTGTTGCAGCTGATGTGCTTTATGATTTGGGCACTGGCTTAGAAGTTCTTTCACCTTTATGTCCACATCTTTTTCTTGAGGTGGCAGGCCTTGGCAACTTTGCAAAGGTATATTTTAGGCTAACAGCCACGTAAATCTGCATAAAAATATTTACTTAGCTCATTATGGGTGTAATTGGGTTTTATCTTCTTCTCTATCTTTACTGTCCTACATTTTGGCATAGACCAACATGTTTAGTTTGCTTCCACTTCCTTGGATTTGATAGGGGATGGCAGTAGTTGCAGCAAGGGCAACAAGGTTGCCGATATATTCTTCATTTGCCAAAGAAGGCAATCTAAGTGACCTGTTTGCAAAAGGGGAGGCCATCTCAACACTTTTCAATGTTCTTGGACTAGGAGTGGGAATTCAGTTAGCATCCACTGTCTGTTCATCGATGCAAGGGAAGGTACACTGTTTATCATTGCTGTCTGATACAAGTACTTGATATGTCTTTTTGCATTATGTGTATGTTCTCAAAAGAGAGTGCAAGTAGCTGTTTCCAAAGGTTGCTGATGTTTAGGAGATTACTATTATGACCCAACACTAAAGCTGTGTTTTGGGACCCCCATGCCACGTTCATTTTCTTGGTTAAGAGGCTCAAAACTGTGACCAGCAGACTCCGTGCTTTGCTGTGGTGTGGTCTATTTGAGACCACAACCTCAAGTGGAACGTGGTATCTCTTATGCCAGTTTTGAATCAGCCACTGGCATGTTTTAGGTTATCAAAACAAACTGATTTAGTTTGTCTATTCAATATGCAAAAGTGAACCTCTGCAATTTATGGGGAAGTTTTATAATGTTCTGATATAGTAGTTTTTGTTTTCTAAATGACTCACGGGGGATATATTTTGTAATGGGCTGATTTAGCAGTTTATGTTGTCTAAGTGACTCTCAGCTTGTATTTTCTAATATTTCTTGCAGTTTGTTGCTGGGCCTCTTCTTTCTATTGTACATGTTTGTTGTGTTATTGAAGAAATGCGAGCTACCCCAGTTAACACATTGAATCCACAGAGGACGGCAATGGTTGTGGCTGATTTTGTCAAGGTTTGTTTCACACTTCAGCACGCCTTACTTTTTTATTTCCACTTGCCTAATTTCTTCAACTGTCATCCAACTCAGACAGGGAAAATATCAAGCCCTGCTGATCTCAGATACCATGAAGATCTTTTATTTCCAGGACGACTTATAGAAGAAGCTGGCAATGTAAAAGTTGGGCAGGCTTTGCGCAGGGCAGTGAGGCCTTCAAAACTTCGTGAATTGAAAGAAATATTTCCTGGGGAGAAGTTTATTCTAAGTCCTGGGAATAAATGGACTGATTTGGTATTGGAGCAAAATGCTAGTGGTGAAGATGCATTAAGGGCATGGCTGGTGGCTGCATATGCTTCAAGCATGAAGAAGTCTTCTCATGAGTCTACTTCTGTAACCTTGCAAGATGCTTATGAGAAGATGAATAGTGTATTTGATCCATTTTTATCCGAGCTGCAAGCCAAAGGGTGGCATACTGATCGTTTTCTTGATGGAACAGGAAGCCGGTTTTCTTGGTAGCATTTTATAGTTTTGAGTAGTATTTCAACCCTTCAAGATAGGTAGACCCGCTGGTTGAAATTCAAATCGAGTAGGCAGCGATTAAGGGTAGGTCTTGCCTTTTTCCATAACACACGGATTTGTTTAGGGAGGCAACAATGATTCTTTTGTCCTTTTCACTGGTTTCCTTTTTTCTTGCTTACCTACCTCCCTCCCTCCTCCTCAAAAAGGACCAAGTAAAGCTCAGATTAAAGGATTGAAGTCATGTCGAACTCCAGTTATACTCAAAGAATCATCAAATGTTGTTGGACTTGAACAACCGAAACAGGAAATTTATTATTTGCTGAAGTGATGTGGAGTTCAATGATACAAGAATTGAAAACAATGCAGGCATATTCTTCCAGCCAATATATCCTGTACCTTCTGCTGGAAGGCCAAGTTTCAAGTGCGATTAGACGTAGCAGCAGCCCTTTTATATTGCAACATTAAGCTGGAAAGACTAGGAACAGTAATGCTATATGTGCAGCAGCCGATGTAGAATCAGCAAGACTCATTGTAAATGGAACTTGGATGTCAAGGAACGATTAACCAATAATACTTGTACAACTTGTAACATAATGATATATTTGGATCATTGAGTAATACCAGAAAGGTAGGCTTACTTTCACGATTGATATCCATCATTTTGCCACTTTAGCATATGCACGACTATGCTCCTCTCGAGGACTAATATCCGCATCTAATTTACCTTTTCGTTGTAAGAGCTCTGGCAGATTAAGGAGAATCCATATCCAAATCAAGATTTATCCCTTTTCTTACGAGGAGAAAGGGTACAGATGCATGACATGCTCCGAAAGAGTCATTATAGCCCTCCAAATCGGGCTCTTTATTCAACTAGGCCCTCCAAATCTCCGATTGAAAGAAAGCCCCTCCCAGACTAACGTGATAATTCCTCCCCTGTCTTGGTAATTGGGGATATAAAAATCTCAGTGAGAGAGATCTTTCCACCACATATAAAGCATACTTGACAGCATTGACATTGTTCATCGCTTGGTGTTCGACCAGGGAACAAACCCTCTTTGAATGAAGACTTTTAGCCTCTAATTTCTTGCCAAAGAGATAAGGTGGGAAATCGAGAGGAGGTTGTTTAGTTGACTTGATGCTATTATTCGGGCAGGCACATAAATTGATGATTAATGGAACTGGGTCCTGCTTTCGGAAATCATTGACATCAAGCACCACCTAGTGTTATGATATTTTGTAGATCATTGGTCACACTATCTTTTTCGTTAACTTATCAAAGACAACATTGTTGATCTGCCGGAGAGAATGAGGAAATTTTGTAGCTTGCATTCACACCGCCTGCCCTTTCCAATCAGAAGATTGCAGTCATCGACGGTATCATCAGGCACCGAGTTATGGTCGTCTTACGCTTTGACTTGGACTCCAGCACGCATTGAAGTCAGCCTAAAATGATTACCAGAAACTCAACTTGAAGCCCCGTGACTTTTGCATTATTTTTGGATTTTTCTGTGCTGGTTTTGATTTACTAACTCTATATGGTTGGATTAGAGAATTCATTAACACACGATAAAAAATTAAAAAATTGAAAATATCCCTGATCAGTTCGTAAGCGAATGTGATAATAGTATTTAATTAATTTTTTGAAACACTTTGTTGACATAGATTATTTTTTCAAATTATTATAAGCATTCAAGTGGGGTACTTCACAGCTCGATATCGCTGAATTGCAAGGCTACGAGTCCAACACTGTGTGAATTATTGTTTGAAGTGGGGTAGATGCAGTATTTTTTATTTAAAAATATATTAAAATAATTTTTTTATTTTTAAAAAATTTAACTTTGACATAAATCAATCAAAATGATCCAAAAATAAACAAAAAAATTTAAAAACTAAAAAGAAACTAAAAGAATTTCAAGAACCTGATCCAGAACTAAATCAAAAGGATCATGTCACTAATAGGAGACGCTTAAAGCACAATCCAATGAGCTGCTCTATTTGATAACGTAAGCACTACTACAATTACAGCAGCGTTTCTTAAATAGCAAAAGAATCATGTCACTAAGTTGACAATTGAATGATCTTTGAAAAGGATTTTCCTTTTCATATGGTGATGGTTACTAATTGATTTTTTTTTAATATAAGTTTAATAATTACAATTGATTACGCACGTTGCAAGCCACAATTCGTAATTCGAAAGGTTCATCTCCGGATAGTGACTTCTAGCTAATTCATATGTTACCTGTCTCATGCCGCGTATATGTGTAATCATGCATGCACCCAATTTTATTTTATTTTTTATTTCTTATGTGAGGGAGTAATTAGCAGTATTTTATTTATTATTAGAAAAGAGAAATTCTACGTGAAGATATTTTTATTTCGGTCATTAGTTTTTTTTATATTTGTCTTTTTTTAAAAAAAATCAATGATAAAAGAAAAACTCCACCAACCTTAATCATGGAGCATTATGGTTGTATTATCTCTTTTTTTATTTCGAGACAGTTTTTTATTTCCATCTTTGAAAACAGTGATAATGCATCGAATTCACTGTTAGCCTAACATTAGGACAGAGATCAAATGATTTAAGCTGTGTCTTTTTTAAAAAATAATTTTAAAATTTTTATATGTTTGTTTGTTATTAAAAAAATTAATTAATGAAAAATATTCTTTAATCAAAAGAAAATTTAACTTAATTTTTAGAAAAGTATTTTTCTAGAAAATTTAGGTAGAAAACACTTTTTAAAAGTTGTGAAAAATATCATATTATTTCCTGATTGTATTAAATTTGATTCTTAAATTTTTTATTGTTATATATAGTTTGTTTTGAATATTTATTTTTAATTTAATTTCTTGAAATTTAATTTTTATATTAACTTTAGTTCTTATTTTATAATTGTTATTTGCTTTCTTCTTTTTATTTTTTTATTGAAATTTTTTATCGAACAAATTTGGTTTTTATTCATTTGATTGTTACTTATTTTATTGAAATAATTTCTAAAATATTAATTATTATTATTTTTAATTTTTTTATCTTGTACTTTTTTTTATTTTTTAGATTTGATCTTTATTATTTTGATTATTATTTATTTTATTTAAGATAATTTATAAAATTTTATTTTTTAATTTCATTCTCATTCAACTTTTTAATTTATAAGATTTATTCTTTATTATTTTAATAAAATTGATAATAATAAAAAATTAATAAATTGTTTTTCAACTTATTTCCCATGACATAAAAAAATACTATAAAATATTTTTCAACTTATTTTTTATTACATTATTAAATATCAAAAAATATTTATTTTTTTAGAATTTATTTTTGAAAAAAAAATTATTTTTCAACAAAAAAACAAGAACTTAATTTTTTTAAAAAATTTTTGGACATAATATATTTTATTCTCTAAAAAAAAGTAATTAAGAATTAATTATTGAGATTCAAAATCCTTTTATCTTAGCGTGCAGTACCTTTCTTTTCACGTGCGTTTCTCAAATGCTAGGAACAAATTAAGGCGTGTGAGAGTACAGTGATTTTTGTTTTTAGATTTATTTTAAAAATGCGTTTTACTAACAAATTTTTTAATATTTTTTTATGGTTTTAAGAGATTAATACTAAAAATATTAATATTAATATTAATATATCTTAAATAAATAAAAAAAACAGTTTGCCGACCGTACGGTAAGTAAGAGTTACTCCCTGTGACCGAGGACAAGACATGTCGACTGTCAAAGCAACGCTAGCCAAACAACTAGCTCTCAGATTGATGTTAAAGTGCCTTTTTAGTGGAGCCAATTCTAACGAGGATAGGTCATGTATCACGGATTTGACTAGTTTTTTCTACGCCTCTTCCAGCCAAGAGCTTGAAGGTCAGTTCCATTGAAAAGCTTGACATTAAAAAAATAAAAATAAAAATAAAAATAAAAATGAAGTTGCAATTGATGGCTTGGACTCCATCGACCATAGCCTGGTCTTCATACATTTAATGTGAAAAAATATCTTCAGGAATGAAACGTTGAAAAGAGTCGTAAGGAGATCACAAAGCGACTCCTGCTCTGCAAGAGCAAATTATATATGTTTCCTTTGCAGCCGTCGGCAGAGAAAATAACACAGAGAACAAGATACGCAAGAGTTAAATAAAATCAAGAAGAGAAAGTTTTTCATGGTAAAAAAGAAATAAAAAAAAAAACGATGCATTAGGGTTAGTGATTTTTAAGAATTAATTGCAATTTTCACACTGCTAGTTACGAGAAAAAAAGAAAGAAAGACCGATTATCTAATTAATTTTCTAGTTTAGGGTTAGTGACTCTTTCATTTTTAGTGGCGCTAGGTATTTTAATAACTAGTTGGGTGGAATTATTTAAACTCCCAAATAATAAACAGTAAAAAAATATTATTTTTGTTTAATTTTATTGTTTAATTTGCACCTTTTGATATTGTTTATAATGCATTAGTCACCGAAATGAAATTAAAAAAATCAAATCAAATAATGGTCAATTCCTTATACTATGCATGGGTCCATTTTTTAAAAGAATTCAGATATTGATCCCGAAAATGAAAAATAAAGAAAAGAAAAGGACAATACCCATTTCTTCTTAAAATATTAAATCTCTTCAAGGATGTGAAGTACTTGCTTCCTCCCCGATTTTTTTAAGGTGATTCCATGGTGTTTTAGAGTTAAAAATGAATTTATAGAAGTTCCAGGATATTTTGATTTTTGGATTCAAGAACTTGGATCCTAATCATCTCTAATGCTTTAAAAACAAATCAAATGACGACAAGTAGTTTGTCTGAACAAAAAAGAAATTAACTGGCTTGAAAAATACAATTTGAAGGGATCAATATTATCTTCATGCACTGAATTCTAATCTTTGAATTAATAAGCATTCTCAGATGAATGCACAAGATGATACATGGAGTATATTTTTAAATCATTTAAATAAAGAATTTAATCTTAAATAATACACGTTATGTACAAAGAAAAGCATTTTTGGCATTTTATATATGGGATAGTATTTTTAAGCAGGGCTTAGGTGAGTTCTAACTTTCTTCCTATCACTTTCTCGTGAATGTGGTGTGTGGACAGATGAGTTTTAACTTTCTCGTGAATGTGGAGTGTGGACAGAAAAATTCTCACGTTTTTTTTTTTTTTATAAAAAGACTCCAACTTGGAGAAATCATCATCAGTAACCCATTGGATTCAGGTCTGAAACGAATTTGCAAAAAATAAATTCATTTATCATTTAAACTGCAACTTAAAGGACTGTGAAAAATATGTCTTGCTTTTGAAAGTACCAATCAACAATATCATTTGATGAATATACACTTAAGTAAACAAATAAATTAGTTTAATTTCTTTCAAAATAAGATCAGTTCTTGTTAATTCAAAGATGGATACGTAAGGCTATTAGTTTCTGGCAATGAAAGACTATTTGTAGAGATTTGAAGGATCTTTATGCATCATTTATTTGAAAATTTATGTTTGGTTAATCACCAAATAACCTAACATAAAAGATAAAAAAAACCCATCAAGTCAAAGATAATTCTTAAAAAAAAAACTGAAAATCATTTATTTTCTTCGCCGGGAGTTAGAGGGGAGAGTTATTTATTAAACTCTTTTGAAATTCAAGATGACGCGAAGAAAATATTTTGGGCCAGTCCCTGTCAACAATCCTTTCTTCTCCGAGAGAAGGGTCCTTTCTCTGTGTGTGTGTGTGTGTGTTTAATTATTATTTTAGTTCGCCTCCCTACATGGTCCTGGAAAGGCAACGACCGGCGTCCACTTTGGACAGTTTCTTTTAAGCTTGAGGTTCATTTTGAATTTAATCCGTCTCCCTACATGTTCTATAAAATTTAATTGACGAAATTGGAATTTATAAATATTTTTCGTCACTGTTTTTTACAGAAAAGTCAAGAAATCGAAACTACAATATCAGTATTAAGATGACCAAATTCTCTTGGTTTTGACCGGTGTTTGTCTCATTCCTCAATGGCTTAATCAACTCGGACGACCTTCACTTGGCAATAGATTACACCTACTTGTTGCAACATTTTTACCTAATACACTAGCCGGCCTCTTTCTTTGACCTTAAATGCAGAAGCTCTTTACAATAATATATACTTTAGTCAATGTGAAATTTGAAAATATACATTTCTTTTTCAGAATAAAGTATATATATACCCTAAAGACATGAACATGTAAGGACACGTATAGGACTCTTAATTCAAACCCATTTCTAGTATCTTCTCGGACCCAATAAAAGATAGAAGGGAATTATTCTCAAAACCTCCCCCCCCGTAACGAGAAAAAAAAGATAAAAAAAGGAGATCGATGAAGAAAAGAAGAATCAGAAAAAATGACAGCTATATTACATTCTATCATATATATACACACACACATCATGCATTGATTACAAGAATGCTTCTAGCTACATTCCTGATATTTTTCTCAAGAATAATATTGGAATCAACTCATAAATGGAAGAAAAATTATATCAAATCATATAGACATGTTGCCAAATACTCCCCCTCAAGTTGGATCAAGAAGATTGATTGATCCAAACTTGGAAAACAGTAATTGAAATCGGGCAGAAAGCGAGGCTTTGATGAATAAGTTTATAAGTTGATCTTGGCTTCTGGTATATTGAGTAACAATCATCTGCAACTGAACTCCCTAACATAATGACAATCAACTTCAATGTGTTTGGTTTGTTCATGAAATACTGGATTAAAACAATATGCATTGCAGCTTGATTATCACAATAAAGGGACATAGGTTAAGGGTGAAAGACACCTAAATCAATTAACAATACTTTCAACCGTATAAGTTCAGATGCAGTGGAGGTCATAACGCTATATTCAGCTTCAGTGTTGGAATGAGCAACAACTGATTGTTTTTTACTTTTTCATGAAACTAGATTTCCTCCAACAAAGATACAATACTTTATAGTAGATTTACGATTAAGAGTATTCCCTGCCCAATTTGCGTTAGTGTAACCAAGTATCTATGTGTGACCATGGTTTTGCATAAGAATTCCACATCCAATAATGCCCTTAAGATATCAAAGAATCCGTTTGATGATCATCATATGGGCTACAGTAGGTGAGTGTATGAATTGACTAACAATACTAACCTGATGACTTAGATTAGGCCGTGTGATGGTAAGATAGATAAGCTTGCACACCAATTTTTGATAAAGTTAAGGTTGATCAAAATAGTCTTCATCTAAAATCAACTGAAGTTTGCTATCCAGTGGTGTCTTTGCAAGATTGCAGTCAAGTATATCAACTTCACGTAACAAGTCCAACACATATTTTTGTTGATTAAAAAACAATCCTTCACGAGAAGTAGTCATCTCTATGCCAAACAAATATTTAAGAACACCAAGGTCCTTAATAGCAAATCACTGATAAAAAATACTCTTAAGATTGGTAATAGCTGCATGATTATTATCAGTAACAATAAGATCATCAACATAAATTAAAACCATTAACTTTTCATCAGGCTTGATATGAACAAATAGCGAGTGGTCAGCATTGCTTCTGGTGAACCCAAGTTCAATAAGTACAATGCTTAACTTAGCATACCAAGCACAAGGAGATTGTTTAAAGCCATAAATAGATTTATGTAATTGCAGACCAGCTTTAGATCATTACTCTGAGGATGACCGGGTGGTAACTTCATATGCACTTCTTCTTGGAGGTCGCCGTGTAAAAAGGCATTCTTTATTTGAGATAAACACCAACCATGATTTATAGTATCTGAAAGCAGAGTTTAAATGGTGTTCATTTTTACAACTGGTGTAAAAGATTCATTGTAGTCTATACCATATGTTTGAGTGAAGCCTTGGGCGACTAATCTTACTTTATGTCTTTCAATGTATCCACGTGTCTTGAATTTGATCTTGTATACCCAATAACTTCTAATAGGTTTTTTATTCTTTGGAAGTGAGACAATACTCCAAGTGTGATTGGCATCCAAAACTTGAAGCTCCTCGTGTATAGCCTTCTGCCAAATAGTTTGATGATAAGCTTTATGAAAACTGCATAGTTCTATTGCTTTGGTGATAGTGCTGAGATAAGCTCCATAAGATGAAGATAATCTATGTCATATAATCATGAAGCCTGGATAATGGTCTACAGTTACGAATAACATTACACGTGGAGGAGGAACGAAGGTGCTTCTGATGTTCAAATTGCAGATCAGCCCTTTTTGTTGTAGCTAAAATAAGATCAATATGAATATCCATTCTTGCATTATAGTAAAACTATTCTAGGCAATATACCTCGACTACTTGAGTTGGAAATGAAAATAAAGCTGATGAAAACTCCCCTGATTAATGATCTTACTAGAAGAGGAATATTAAGATATGTGTTTATCAAACCAAACATCCCTAGTAACAACAAGCTTATGAGTGGTGTGATTGTAACACTTATATCTTTTTTGTATTAGAGAATAACCCAAGAACATACATTTGTCATGCTAAGAGGATGAAATGTGTGCATAAGAGGAACAACCAAAAACTTTTAGATGTGATAGAGATAACTTCTTCCCTGTCAGTAACTTAGTTGAAGAATTAAACGTTAGATTTTTACTAGGTAATCGATTTACAAGGTAGGCAACTGTGAGTACCTCTTGAGACCAAAATATTTTAGGAACATGCATTTGAAACATTAATGATCTCATTTTCTCTAGTAAGTCTCGATTCTTTCACTTTGTTATTTCATTTTGTTGTGGAGTATAGACATAACTAGTTTGGTGAATAATGTCATGTATGCTCAAGTATTGTATCATGATATTGGACATATATTCAGAGATATTATCTAATTGTAGAATTTTGATTTTAGATGAGATTGAGTATGAACCACATGATGGAAATCTTGAAATATTATGGCAACTTCACTTTTTTCTTTTAACGAATATAGCTAAGTAAAACAAGAGAAATCATCAACAAATGTAACGAAGTATTTATAACCATTAAAAGACTCAACAACAAGTCCCCAAACATTGGTATGAACTAAATTAAAAGGTTTAACTGAATAAGATGTGGAAGAAGAAAATGGTAAACAAGTAGATTTTGACAAAGGGCAAACATCACAGTTTATTGATTTACTATTCAAATTTGAAAATAGTTTTTCCAAAATATGCTTTGAAGGATGTGTCAAACACTGACGCCATAACTATGGCTTTAAAGCTAAATAATCAGTGACTTAAAAGCTTTTGGGTATGCAAAAATATTTAGAAAAGTAATAGAGACCTTGAAAGAAGAATCCTTCACCAATCGTCTTCCTGGTGAATAGATCTTGAAATACAACATTGTAAGGAAAGAAAACAACATAACACTTTAGTGATGTTGTAATTCTTCCAACAAAGAGTAGTTTAAATAGGAAAGAGGGAACATATAAGGCTGGAGATGCAATTGTTTGAAAAAGTAATTTAATCTTCCTTTCCTAAAAAATTGGTGCATATTTACCATTAGCAATGAATATTTAAGATGATGGAGAAAAATTGTTAAAGTCAAGCAATTGATTATGTTTGTTGGTTTATGATCAGTGACCCTAAATCTATGATCCAAAAATCATGCATATTACTTACAATAAGAGTAGAAGAAAAGGCATTCAAAATACCTGGTACATTTAGAGATGAGACATTTTTATTTGCAGCTAAAAATCTTACAAACTGATTAATAAATGCTGATGAATCTTTGTTGTTCTCTAAATCACCTCCACTCTGTTTTGCACTCTACTTTACATGAGAATAGGATGTAAATTCATTAATGAGCTCGATTGGGCTAGAAGTAAATGTTGATAATCCATTTGCAGACTAGTTGGTCACAGAGTTGGCTTTATAGCTTGATGGTTGAAAAGGCTTATGTCCTCCCTTGCTGTCTCTTGAAAGCTTTGGTTTTGGTTCAGGATGAAGATCCCAACATCATTCAACTAAGTGTCCAAGATTGTTGCAATAGTTACATTTCAAATTAGGTTTTCTACCCTTTCTCTTCATAACATCTCTGATGGAATACAAAAGTTAGGGCTTCAGAGAAATCTGATATGCTGCTTAAGGTCATAACCTTTCTTCTAGTTTCCTCCCGTTGAATAGTCGCACTCACATTTGCAAAGGATGGTAATTCAGAGTTCATGAGTATATAACTACGAAAATATTTATATTCATGAGATAAATTAGCCAAAAGTTGGAAGATTTTATCTTCTTCAACTCGTTTAAGTAAGGTTGCAGCATCAATGGTGTGAAGTCCATAGATTGTCAATTCATTCCATATGTTTTTCATATTTCCAAGGCATTGGACAAATGATTTTCCTTCCTAGTGCAAGTATGAAATATCTTTCTTAAGCTGAAAAACACGAGCAACATTATTCTAATTTCATATATCTCTCTGACTGCATCCCATAAATCTGCAGTACATTCAGAATAGCTAAAGATTTCAACAATGTATGGTTCCATAATGTTGAGTAGCCATGACTGAACCATCTGATCGTTAGCAAACTATAATTTGTACTGGGGAGAGTTGACATCAAGAGTAGCATTACTTTTGTTAATAAATTCAATTCTTGATCTTCCACCAAGTACTAATGACATAGCTCTTGACCAAGGGAGATAATTGAACTCATTCCATTTAACAGAACATAAACGTTGATTTGAATTCATATCAAGAAAATTCAAATCAGAATATAGATGTTAGTTGAATGAAGAAGGAGCAATAGAACTTTCTATATTCTCTAATCTACTAAAAGCTACTTAAACAATAACTATATAAGATTGGTAAATATGAACTTTGATACTATAAAAAAAATAAAAAAATTGACAAAGAAAGATTGTAATTTTTTTCATATTAGTTGTATTACATTCTATCACACACATATATAGATATCGTGAATTGATTAAAAGAATAATTCTAGCTATATCCTTGATATTTCTTCTAAGAATAATGTTAAAATCAACTCATGGAAGCAGAATCATGATAGAAAAGAGAAGAAGAATGATACCAGATTATATAGATATATATACCAACAATTAATCACTCTTAAACCCCAAAAATAGAATTGTAATTTTTCACCAAATAAAAAAGAAATTTACTTATTATTAAAATAGCTCTACAACATGTCCTCGACTAGATTATTAAGCAATTAAAAAAGATTAAATTATAAAATCTTATTGCACCACTGCCTATATATATACACCCACACCCACACCCACACCCATACACACTACAATGTTAATTAAGTGTCCATGTATCCGTAGGTCGTAATTAGATACATCTTTAATAGAATTACATAGGGCGAGCGGGAAGAAGCCAGGTTTACTCGAATGAATCCATTTCCATGAAGAAGAAAACAGAAAATCCGCTCACAAGTTCATTATTTATTATAGAAAATGCTTTTGATTTTATTTCAAGAAATTGTGCGAAAGAAACCATTTTAAGTTTGCATAGTGATGGTTTGTTTTCGAGCCTTTTCCTCCCGACATATATATTCATTGAATTAATTTTATTTTTTTAAAATATTGAGTCTTTAATTTATCAATTTTTTCCGAGTTTATATAATTAATAATTCATATGATTTAATATTGTATAAAAAGTGACAACTTTAGTAGACGAGGGGCTCACCGGAGAGAAAGAATGATTGTATGAGATAAAAGGTTTTAAAGAAAGAGAGAGAGGTGCGCGGTGTTTGTAAAAATAAAATAAAATTGTGTTGCTTTATAAATAACTGAAATATCTATAGAATTTATTTACTATAATTTTAATTCATATTAAAGATTAATTAATTAGCTTGGAAGAAAAAAATTAATAAAAAATATATTTTAATTATTTTATAAGAATAAAATTGATTTTGTAATAACATATTAAAAATACATGTTAAATCATTATTAATTGAGATTTTAGGGATTGTTTTGAAAAATAATATAATTTCCTAATAGCAATTGTTTAGCTATATTTCAAAAATAATTTTTTTAGAAATTAATTAACTTAAACAAAAATCAAACTAAAATTTTATTAAGATTCAATTACTAAAAAAATAATATTCAAAATTCAATAGTTAAAAATAAGAGAGAAGATATGATGATGTGGTAGAAAAAAAAATAATAAAAAGATTTATTAAAAACACACTCCATACTATTAGAAGAATATTGATAAGATGATTATACTTATACTTTGAAAGAATACCAAATAAGATTGTAATTAATCCTAAATTAGCTTTGAAAAAAACCCCTAATAAATTATAATTATTTTTTTATGGATTTTCAAGATGTGATTAAAATCATCTTATCAAGATCTTTTTAATAATATTAAATATGTCTAAAATAAAATTTTAATATATATCCAATGACATATTCTTTCTTAGCCATTAGATCTTTAATTTTGTTTTTTTTATCATTAAATTTTTATAAAATTTTAGATTGATTGTTTTACATATTAATTAAATTAAAAGAGATATAATTTTTAAACAACTTGTTATTTCTAATAATAGTTACGTTGAACTGCTATTCGATCTCAATAGTAGTTGTAATCAATTATGTTATTTCTCTTATACTTTTCTGCCTATTATTTTTCCAAAACTTTTATGAGAGAATTCTGAAATACGCAAAATTCTTGTCTTTACCACAAAAAGTGGCCTTTATTCTTTCAATGGCGCAAGACGTTTCGGAGTTTGATAGTTTTTCCTTAACAATCTCTATATCTCCAACCAATTCCTCGAAGAGTTTATGACAATAACTTGATCCATCCAAAACTTTCTATTGAAAATTTCAAAGTTTCAACGATTGAAAATTAATGCCTTCCGAGTGAAATTATTTGGCCTTCAATAATTTGAGCTCATCTGCATCCCACGTTTATGCTTGCACTTGCACATAGCCACCATGTTCACATCCGTTTAAAGCAAATGACCACGTTTTTATTTGACCATTCTGCGAACCAAATAGCTGCACAACACTAGAGAGAGATATTTCCTAGAAATTGCGGGCTGATATTTCCTTCGAAAAGAATGGATGGGGTGTACTTTGTAGAATATTATACACACACACACACACACACACACACACACACACACACACACACACACACACACACACACACACATATACACACACGCATGCCCTTGTCATCCTATATATATAAACACCCACTACCTCTGGTCTTGCTTCATATTTTAAGCATTTAGTTTGTTTCATTTCTTTGCACAGAACTAGCTTCTTTCATTTCTTTGCACAGAACTAGCCATTCTTTCGACCTCTGAGGTATAAAAAATGGTGAGAGCTCCATGCTGTGAGAAAATGGGGTTGAAGAAAGGTCCATGGACTGCTGAGGAAGATCAGATTCTCATCAATTACATTCAACTTCACGGCCATGGAAATTGGCGTGCACTTCCCAAACAAGCTGGTAATTTTTACACATCGCTTTCAAACAAAAATTGCCTGTTCAAAGCAGATATTCATTACTCATTAGTACTAAGAATAAAATGAAGATTCTGCCACACATGTTTGTGATTTGAAGTTGGAATTTCACAAGTAGGTGATCCTATTTTTTGTGCTTTAATTATAAGATCAGTTAGAACTTCTGAAGTGAATTCTAAGCAATTGCATGGATTACTAAGTAAAATTGATCATCTGAAAGTTTTGGGAATTACAAGAACTGCATAATGTTTTGGTTTTGAATCAGTTCTCTTTTCACTCCCTTTTCAGGTTTACTGAGGTGTGGAAAGAGCTGCAGGCTCCGATGGATAAATTACTTGAGGCCCGACATCAAACGAGGAAATTTCAGCAGGGAAGAAGAGGATACCATCATCAAATTGCATGAGATGTTGGGAAATAGGTATGCAATGTTAGCATTTCAGTCAAACTACTGTTTATCATAATTTACATGGTATAATATTGACAACACAGACACATTTAATGCTAAGTTAGGCTGTAGGCAAGCCATTCAGCCAAGGGAAGGATAGGACAGCTTCGCCAGAAGGAAGCAAATATCATTAAATTAAGGTTAAGATTTAATAATGGGGCATTGTTCTAGAGCTGAAGAACATAGAATTGATACTTAGTGCCTCGTATGGAGACGGGAGATAGGCTAGGCAGAAAACACTTATTTCTCATGTGATTAAAGGACCTGTCAATTTAGCCGCCACTCCACAATATCCCCTAGACCAAAAACTAGAAAAACAAAAAACTCAACTTGTCATTTTAAAGTTTTTTTTTTTTCCCCTCATGTGATTGACCAACATGTCATTTTTTTTTTCATGGTTGTATCAGAAACATGTGTGTCTGAACAGATTCCTAGCAGTTTCCATTAGCGTATGCAAAAAAAAAAAAAAAAAAAACACTTTTTTCAAGTTGAAGCACTCTCAAACAAGATTGGCACGCTTTGGTTAATGGACAAAATAGTAATCATTCATGTGACATGATACGTGCCAACAACTCATTTAGCATTTTAAATTCTGCAAATCAGAGAGGATCAAAATAAAGGTTAGTGCATATCTTGACATGATTTTCTTTTCTTTTTTTCTATTCAGATGGTCTGCAATTGCAGCAAGATTACCGGGGCGCACGGACAACGAAATTAAAAATGTTTGGCACACCCACTTGAAAAAAAGACTGAAGAAAAATCTTGTCACAACAGAAATCAAGGGAAGATCCGTTGATATGTCTAGACTTGATCACGAATTAAAGACAGATCAAGAATTAGTCGATTCATCAAATCTTGCAGCAGGATCTGATCAGACCGAGGAACATAGACCAATCTCACCGCAACAATGTTCAAGTGACACCTCCTCTTTGATCACAGGTGATATTGATACCAGTAATAACATGTGCATGAAGATCGAGTCGTCGGATGATTTTCCTGAAATGGATGAGAATTTTTGGTCAGAAGTATTGTCTGCTGATAATTCAAGTGTGAGTGATTTTTCGGCCATTGGCACCGAGCAACAACTTCAATTTCCATTTTCTCCACTAGTAATTGAGGTGGAACAAGTCTATGCCACTAATTCAAATATGTATGATAGCACTGAATATTGGCACGACCTATTCACTAGAGCTGGGGGATCACTAGATTTACTAGAAATTTGAACAATTGTAACCTTTTTTCCTCCTTTTATATATGTTTAGTTAGATGGCAGATGATCATGGATTGTTTCTGTCCAGTTTGTTGACTGTTTAGAAGGAAGACAAAAATATTATAGAATAATAATAATAACAATAAAAGAAAGGAAGAGCACATATACTCGGCAAAACTGTCCCGTTTGTGAACCAGAAGTTCGTTTCTCCAGCATGCAATCTTTTTCCAAGCAAGGAAAACTGGAAGAGAAAATGTAAAAGCATAATCATCTTGACTGGTTCGAAATTGAGGATTAACATTGTACTTCAAAAATCTTGCTGTTGCCGGTAAATAAAACCGAGCAAAACCAAGCATAATGAGGCTTGCTCTTCAGGGAAAGCAAGGAATTTGCTATCCTTTAATCATTTTATCAACAGATTATTAATTGAACTCGAGCTGAATGAATTTTTCCTAATCACTTAAACCAACTCCCTGAGATTACGATGTAATTAATGAGATACACTCTATTTTAAGTTAATTCAAAGAAAAAAATCCCACTCTCCTCTGATCATGAGTTAATATATCGCAACCTAAAGTATAAGCATGGTGATCTTCCATGAAGTTTCCAACTAAGTTAACACTTACTGAGCCAAGACAGAATTATACATAATGAAAACCCTCGGTCTTGAACGATGTTAGATTCTTGTGGTTTCAACAAGTTGTCACGGATTTTGAATTCTACAATGAAGGACTGCCCTTTTGTCAGATCTTAACTTAATCCTATATTGAAAATTAATTCAAATCTTGAAAAGGGTACTTGTGGAAAAGCTTGAAGCTAGCTTCAAGAGATACTTAGACCTTTTCACAAAAGATTGATTAAGCTAGGAGGGTTGGAGATGATGTGGTGAGCTTTGAGAGTTGCCCAAGAAGAACTGGGTGGGTAATCCACAAATTCTTACAAAAAAAATCCTTTACGTTAAACTTTCTCATACCTAAGAAAATATATTGCCTTGAATGCTAGATATAATGTGTAGAATATGCTTGATGTAATGTGTAGAAATGGGGAGTGAAGTAAATAAACATGAACAAAGTGGGAGGAGAAATATTCAGTGTTGTAAGAACTCTCTTTAACTTGTGTCTCACGAGGCTTGTTTGTGTGCCCCATGGAACACATCAAATTGCGTAGAGACACGGGCACAAGTGGTGAAACATTATCTAGCCTATTTTAAGGGCCATTTTGCAGATTATTAGCTTCTAATGGATGATGGAGCTATGTTACTAAACACAAAACTAGCCTAGTGTGACGTCCACTGCTGTGTGGGCTCATTCCTAACAGGGGTGGGATGCAAACCACAGAAACAAGTACTTTTTTCAGGAATTGAGAAATGATTGATCCTATGCAGAGCGGCGGGGGTGGTGGTGGGTGTGGGGCTGGTCCTGTGCTAACTCGTAGGCTTGTAGCTGCACTTGACCTGCGATAAAAAAATCGGGGTGGCATGCAAAGTTGCAAACCACAGAAACAAGTAGACTTTTCCGGAATTGAGCGATGATTGATACTATCCCGAGCCGGCCGGGATACTTGGCCTGAAGGAATGGAGATGGCTGTCCTGGTCCGGTGCTAATGACAAGCCATAGAAATTACTAGTTTATTGGTTCTTTCTCTGCCATATTTCTATATATAAAATTAAGAGATCACGAACTATACATTATTATTTAAAAACTGAACGCATCTAATATTATTTAAAAAATTATTATAAATTAATTATAAAATATAAATTTAAAAATTATTTTTTAAAAAAATAATTTTATTTTAAAAAAGAATAAAGTCAAACTTAATATCTAGCTTAACAAAGCAATGACCTCCACGAGACCCCCCCCTCTCTCTCTCTATATATATATATATATATTTAAGTTTAATAAAATAAACAACATGTTATTATCCTATGTATAAAAAAATAATGTTTTGTTTGTTTATCATTAGAATTCAATTATCGTGATGACTGGAAAAATAAAGTTCTTACTTTTTTATTTAAAAACTCCTTTTTAACTTAGTTTTGATTCAAAACATATAGATAATATCCTAGATATTTTATTAAATTAACTCATCATGAAAAATATAAACAACCTTCCTAAACCCGAAATCCACTCAAAATAAAAAAAAATTTCGAGCTCATGTTTGAATATTTTATGTATTTTCAAAGTAAAAAAACATGTAACATCAAATAAAATTATTTGATAAAAAAAAAATCTTAATCTAACTTTAGTATCCGGGAATTATTGTATAGGTAACATCCACATTCCAACCCATTATTGTTTGGAAAAAACTTAATTTATAAAAGTTTTTTCAAAAGCTTTATCTTTATACATAATCAAAACTAAAAGAAATAAATTATTAGACTATTTTAAAAGCATAACCTCCATGTTAGTTTAAAAAATATTTTTTTATAAATTTTTGAACTCATAAAATAAAAAAAATTATTTAAATAGTAAAATTACAAATGTTGTCAATTCTATTTTGTTCCATATAGAATGACCGGTATATCTCATTTTAATTTAAAAAATAGAACAAACCAGAATAGATTTCATCTCGCTTAGAATTTCTGCTAGTTTTGAAAATTCCACCTAAATTCTAGCTAAAATGTTTTAATTTTATTTCAACTAAATATTTTTTTATATAAATATTATTAAGATTTACAGTATCAATCATATATTTCTTAAACTGACCATTGTATCTGGATAAATTTTTATGAGGAGTTTCTTTACATATTGTTATATCTCATGTTAAAATTTTAAAATAATCGAAGTTTAGAAAGGTTTTGCAAGATTGTTAATGAAATTTTTATAATTTTGATTAAATTCATAATTTTGTTTAGAAATATCATTTTATTATGTTTTTTTTAGATTGAATTTTTTTATATTAATTTTATCATTCAACAATAAATTTATTAGTAATTGAGTTTCATAATTTATTTTAATTTTCTTTATTTATGGTTATTATGGTCTCATAAATAGGATTATGAATTTAGAAAGTTAACCCAAATAGACCTAATATGTCCTCGTCTCAATAATGTTTTTTTAAAAAATTTTGTCTTAAATTTTTTTAGTCAAACAATATTTTTATTATTTATTCAAGTTATTTTTGAATCTGTCAAGTTAATTATGTTTAAAATTTAAATTACATAATTTTATCTTTGAATTAAAATTAAAATTATATCAATATTTTGAATTATATATATATATATATATATATATATATATATGCGCGCGCGCGCATGTGTATACACAAGCGAATATATAGTACAACCCAAAAATAATATTCGGAAAGCTTTGGAAACCAAAATATATTATTTTAATTAAAAAAATTAATTGATACCCCGAAACCGAATTAAATTTAAGAAAGAGGCATGGGATCTGCTGACCTATATTGTCAAAGAAATAGTAAAACAACTATATGGATGAAAATTGTGTGGCACTAGAGGATGCCTGTTTCGTGCTTCTAATTTGTTGGTTATAGACAAGCCATTTCAAAAACTTGGAACCATCATTTTCGTAATGGTCAGGAGTGCTTTTATATGCAAATCATTTTTATTTTTCTAGAAAAACACGAGAAATTTAGTTTAACTACTAAATTGCATTACAATATATATATATATATATATATATATATATATATATATATTCTTAAATGGAAATCTAAGATTGGATTTCTAATTTAACCAAACCTAATGGGACATAAGTTTGGCCCAAGCCGAGCAGCTGATGTTTTGTGTCCCTATTAAGAATGGCTGGTGGTTCAAGATTGGATTTCCGAATCCCACAGGGCTAAAGAGTGTAAGCCCAAACTGCCTTGACGAAAGGGAGCTGTCCAAAATGCGTGGTTTCGCTGAACCATTTCCCAATTTGCGAAGGTTAACATGTTTAGGCTCAGTTAGCAATTGATAAGATCGTTTTCTTCTAATATAATAGCATTATCCATTAGTGACTATAAATCTAAATAATTACTATCCGCTTAGGGGTCACAATTGCTTTGTTTTTACTCTCATCAGCATCATGCAAATGGACAGGGTTTATAGTTATAAATATGCATCCATGAACCTCAAGGTAGAGAAGGAGTTTAATTCATTATAGATCTTCAACAAATTGGCCATCTTCATCTACACACAATAAATATAAAGCGAACATAGATACATAACATAATCTCTTGAGATTTCTCTTCATTAATGCTTTATTAACTCAAGCATTGGAGAGCCTCCACGAGGAGTTTTTTTTTTCCCAGAAGTTTGTGATCTTCAGACCCAACAACTTATTTTCAACGTTCCAGCCCAGTCATCTACCTTGAAAAAACTTTGATTTATACATGTCTAGAACCTCAGCATAAGCAATACTTCACATGTACATAATCTTGCATAACCAAGCCTCCAAACCCCTGATCAGTGTATATATATATATGTCTACGTACCGGATCTTTTAATCAATATTTCTAGCAACTGCAAACAAAAGAAAGCAAAATCTTATTGAGAAGGTTCCTTAATTATATGAACTAACAAGGCTATAAACCTCGTTCAATCGTTTCCTGAATCTCCATCTCTTCCCTGAATGTCGTAATGAACTGCTCAGCTCTTTCATCTATTCCTTGCATCTGGGGAGACGCAAATCCCAATGACTCCCACATATCATCCGCCGTGCAGCCTCTTTCCCCTCTCATGATCTCATCTAATCCCATGCTCGTTCCTCCTGGCTCTACTGTTGTCGCAGCCTGATGATCAAGAATCTTCATAGTCCTTGTAGTTGGCGGAAACTTTGCCACCAACTCACTAGCACTTACAGGCCCTCGAAAGAGCTTAACAATATATACAGGTGCTAATTTTTTGTGTGCATGGCCAAAGCGGCTGCTACGTTGTTTGAAAGGAAGTGCACGACGTTGGTATGCAGGCCTCTTTCTTTTTTCATCACGTTTATGATTAAACGTTTTGTTAATAATATTGTTGGTTCTATATTTTGATTTCTTGATAGATTTGGACATGTTGAGTTTGTGGAGTTTTCTTTGGAATTTGGATGTGAAGCTCTTCCATGCCTTCTTGGCTGGCGGAAGCCTCAGATTCAGGCAAGACATGAACGAAAGAAGGAAAGGGGGATGAACAAGAAAAGAAGATGTGCGCGTTCAAGTACAGATCAACAGATGGTGTGTTAAAACCTGTGCTTTATAAGAGTAGCTGAGATTGTTCTTTCTGCATTGTATTTGTTTTGTCTGACGGGTACGGGATTCGTATTCAACTTGTGCCATAAATTTTCTGTGGATTCAGGACTGGCTTAGTCCATACGCTGAATGTTTGACGTGAGAAAATACAAGTAGCTATAAATGGACCCGCTTACTTCTTACGCTATTATAATCAACTAATCAAGTTCAGTAGAAGAGGAAATTAACCAGTTCGGTGGATCGACTTAAAGCTTAAGACTAAATATAATACAAATTAGATATTCACTTACCGATGGTTATTCGTGGACGACTTAAAGCTTAAGACTAAATATAATACAAATTAGATATTCACTTACCGATGGTTATTCGACAATCACTCAACCTTTTTGGTTTTGTGTGGAACAAGTGAAGTTATATACCCATATGACGCACAAATGGCCAACTGCTGACAAAGGGAAATGAAAATCTAGCGAAGAGAACATTTCATGAAACTACGATTGACAGATGATTCTAGGAAATATAGCAGATATTAATGTATAGGTGATGAAGGATTCAGCCGATTATATTTGTTCTCTAAGCGATAACGCTTGATATCTTGCATTGTGACTAAAGAATAACCTCTTTACTGCAGTTCTATCTGATAACATTTGAATTATGATCCAGAAGTTGTTTTTCTTAAATCAGGCCAAACGGACTCGTGATTTTGTTTTGCCAGAAAGCATTTTTCTCAAATCAGGGCTTCTTAATTTCTCTGCCTTAAATAGATCGAACAGCTTTTAGTCTAGGCCTCACCTGAGTTTACACTTTGCAAGATACCTAAGGAATCGAAATTTTCGATAGGGATTGATATATGCCTTTCCAGTTCTCTACAACATCTGTGATTGTAACGCATCTTTCTTTACCAACTCAAAGATTCCACCCTCGTGTAGAAGTGTTCAGCCAAAAATGATCTTTATTCTCCATTTTGAAAGCTACATGCATGGTAGCGAGAAATTTAAATAGGATAGATTCCAATCTTATTAAAACCGTTGTTTCTTCTCTCTGTCATAGTGATTACGGATCTAACACCAACAACAATAATAATTAATCACATAATACTTTATCAGCACAAAGTGAACCATAATGGTGTTTTCTGAAACAGGAGTACTTGATCGAAATTGGATAAGAAACATTAGTATGGTTAGCTGGGATTTATGGTTAAGGAATAATATAAATTATATCTTGAAGTTGAATTGGAATAATTTTTTGATATGATATTGAATCTTTGTTGATTAAGTGGTTAAGAATTCGAATTTTATCATCATTCTATTTTATTTGATAAAATTAAATACAGGATAGTGATGAATTTGCAAGTATGAATTGATGCTGAAGATGCTGCCAAAAAGCAATAGCAATTTGATTACAATGAAGTCTCTCTGTGGACTGCATTGCATCTCTTTGGCTTAGTGTAATCCGCCTAAAATCTTTCACAAAAAGAATCATGTAAACTACCAATGCTGAGCTCATGCCGCATAGAGAAGCCGGCATTTTGTGTACAACTCTGTAATCAACGGTAACAATGCTTAACTGGTTTGTCTCTACCATAGGTTTCAAGCTATAAATAGAAGGATTGAGGTATACACTTCTCCTCAGGTTGTAAGAATTAAATTAACATAAGCCTCGGAGAAAGAAAAGATACAGGAGATATGGCCAAGTCTAGCAACAAAACAACCATGCTCTTCAACTTGACTTTGATGCTGTCTATTCTCCTCATTGCTTCTGTCGTCGAAAGCAGATCAGTTCTTGGCAGTAAGTCTTAGATCAAACACTAGTGTAATTTAAACTCTTTGATCAATTTTATCTTTCTCTTGGCCATAAGGATAGCAGGCAATATTGCAATATGAATTGATGCCCTTCTTCTTGTTTTCGGGTTCTTAGGGGCAGCAGCATCCACACCAGACTGTGCGTCAGTGCACGGAGTAGTAACTGGAGACACTTGCTCTGCTGTTGAAAAGCAGTTCGGCCTAACTGCTAACGACTTCAATGCAATCAACCCCAATCTCGACTGTGACAAGCTCTTTGTTGGTCAATGGCTTTGCGTTGAAGGCACATCGAATTAAGCTGCATCCTTTCCAAGTATTCAAATCTTATTGTACGCCTTTTTATGTCTATGAGGACATGAATAAGGAGATGGTCTCCATGTCGCTAGCTAGGCTTCTCTGAATTACTGGCAATTATGTGCCAGTGATCATTACACTTTATTTTTCTCGGAATTTCAACTGTTCGGCTTCATGATAAAGCTTCGGCCTCCTGTCTCTCCCATTTCTTTCCCAGGACTGGCACTATCACTATAAAAAGAATTTTTTCATACAAAAAAAAAAAAGAAAAAAAAAGGAGAGAGTTAGATATTTGGGATTTTCAGTACGAAATTATCCCACAAAAATTTTATATTTTATAATTTTTTTTTATAAAAAAGTTTTATTATAAAAAGTATTTTGATAATTATCCCTCAAAAAGGGAATACTGATGAGTGCTGACAAATAAGGCAGCCTGACGTTCAAGGCCCAGACTCACTCCAATTCAAGAAATGGGCCTTAAGGCCCAAAACAGCTCTTGGTGCTAATTTACAGGGCTGTAGGAAGTCCAAAACAAAAGCCAGCACAACCCTAAAAGACACGTGCCAACATCAGCGCTCTTGCGCTCCCAAGAATAAGAATTTTGTTACCGAGACTTCCCATTCATGTAGATTGAATCCTCGAAACATTTACCTCATTGATAATAAGAGGTTGTCATATCATTTAAGCCATTCATACACAGCAGCAAGACTAAGGTTTTTTGAGTCACTTATATTATCTCCAAGCTTGATATTTCTTATGGTAAAATCTCAGTTAGTGAAATGGGGGGCTAAGATGTGTTTTTTTTTGTTTGGGGACCATTTCATAAGAATACCTTTAAAAAATTGTATGAATTTAAGGATGATTTTGAAAGAATTTCAAACTTTGAGGGCCACTTCGTACATTCGTCACTGGCTTAACGAGATTAATTCTACATTTGTCATAGAGCTTGTCACCCACACCAATTCTTCAGAAAGTAAAGAAATTACTGGCTGGCTGGCTGGTTTGATTTCTCTGTTTCAGTGACAAATAGAGAAAGCAAAGACAAGTGGTGGGTGTAAATATTGTTCCTAGAACTTTAGCTAGGAACAGCACCACGTACACTAGATGGCCTTGCCAACTCAACTAGCAACCCAGGCGAGGTGGCTGATCGTTTTAGACATCACGACAATGCCTCCATGCAGAACAAACCAATCCTCCATGCCACACAACTCTGCCAGTCACCACCTCTTTCACCCTATAAAGTGAGCTTCAAATATCAGCCCAACTCACCACTTCTCATTTTTTTCTTCTTTCTTCTGCTTCCCTGTACACGTCCAGCATGACTAAACATGTTGTATTATTGCTTCTCTCTTTGCTTGCTTATGCAGCTGTAGCAAGCACTGAAATGCAGCGGAGGGAAGCGCAACAATGCCAGCTCCGGAAGATCTCTACCAGCAAACCTTCTCATCGGATGAGGTCCCAAGGTGGTGTGACTGAGATTTGGGACCCAGAGGAGGACCAATTCCAGTGTGCTGGGTTCGTTCCCATGAGGGACACTATACAGACTAATTCCCTCTCTTTGCCCAAGTTCTTCCCTGTCCCTCGCTTGGTGTACATTGCTCAAGGTAAGATAAACGATTTTATAACATCAGGCTGACTGATAATATGGACCAATAATTACGAGCTCATTTTTATGCTCTTTGAGAAAAGGTAGCTAACATGAGAAGTAAAATGGAACAGGTAGGGGAGTAATGGGAGTCAGCTATCCTGGATGCCCAGAGACGTTTCACAAAGATCAGCAATTTTCAAGAGGCCAAGGCCAGAAGGGAATGTCAGGAGACCAGCACCAGAAAGTTCACAGGATTCGCCGCGGAGATGTCATTGCCGTGCCAGCAGGAGCAGCCCATTGGTGCTACAATGATGGTAATGAGGAGCTCATCGCCGTCTCTGTTCTTGATCTTAACAACCAGGCTAACCAGCTGGACCAAAACCTTAGAGTAATATTTCTCTCCATTTCCCTTCGAAGTTCCAGTAACTTTTAATATGTGGTGAGGGAGCTAATTGTTGGTAATTGTTCATGTTACAAAGGGATTTATGCTGGGGGGCGGCCAATCCAGGCATGGACAGGAAAGAGCTTCTCGGAGATATGCAGGTCAATCTGAGAGGAGCCATGAAGAGACCTTCCAGAACATTTTCCGTGGATTTGACGAAGAGTTGATGGCTGAGGCCTTCAACGTTCCAAGAGAGACTGTAAGGAGAATGCGACAAGATAGTAACAGAGGACTCATTGTCAAGTGCCGAGAAGATATGAGAATCATGTCACCCGATCAAGAGGAAGAGGAACAAAGCGAATCTTCACCTCGGAACGGCTTGGAAGAAACTTTCTGCAACATGAAAATCAAACAGAACATTGAACTCCAAAGAGAAGCCGATGTTTACACTAAACAGGGAGGAAGAATCTACATTGCCAACCAGCAAAAGCTTCCTATCCTCCAATTCCTTGACATGAGCGCTGAGAGAGGCCATCTTATGCCAGTACGTAACATTTAACCCAATTTCAACCCTTGATTTACCGTGCATTTTTTTAATCCAACTTCATAGAATCATTCCTCTCGCAGAATGCATTGTACACGCCACACTGGTCCATGACAGACAACAGAGTCGTCTATGCTCTCCGCGGTGAGTTGAACGCACAGGTTGTGGATGAAAGAGGAAACACCATAATGAACGAGAGAGTAAGGCAAGGTGACATGTTTGTGATCCCTCAATTCTATGCTACATTGATGAGGGCAGGAAACAATGGTTTTGAATGGGTGTCATTCAAATCAAGCAGCCAGCCAATGAAGAGTCCCATGGCTGGTTCCATTTCCGTGATGAGGGCCATGCCCGTTGATGTCATCTCCAACGCTTACCAGATTTCCCCAAGAGAAGCTGAACAATTGAAAATGAACAGAGATCCACAGTCCATGCTGCTGTCCCCTACCAGGACCTCATCTTGAACAGAATTTTTGTTCGGCTAGCTACTTCCTGTATTCCTAGGGCCACGACTACTAAGAAATCCCTTCTTGTTTCCTTAGAGAAGGATCCATCAACCAAGAAGCTTCTGTATATTTTGTGGGCGAGTGTAAAAATGCATGTAAGCCTTCTTTTATGATCAATAAAAGGTGGCCTTCTTTTATGACAGCCTTCCAGTTCTACCTGGACCATGGCTCATATAATCTTTTTTCCCCTAACATTGCCCAGGCTAACGAAGAACAAATAGCCACTCAAAATATCGCATATCCTGAAATGACAGAATGAACCCCGCAGTACTATTCTAAAAACGACGGCCAAGAGAACTTTCTGGTGCAAATTACAGCAGCCATTTCCCAGACAATGAATTTTGTGATTTTTTTATTTGATCAAATGAAAAATGTATGCTAGCTAAGCTTTCCCAGGCCACGTGAAAACCCTGGGAAGTTCAGACCCAAAAAACAAAATTGGAAAATAAAAGAAATTCAGTAAATTTCAATTGTACAACATCCATCAGTAACTTGAAAATATGAAAACTAGATGAGAGATTGGACACCAAGCTGTTGCATTTCCATTAGCTTCCATATTGGGTAGATTGCACCCCCACCAAGTTCTTCTGGATCTACTTGTCGCATAGCCCATGCATAGTATACAGTATGGATTGTATCCTACGACAGCCACCAAAAAATTTATTCGAACTCTCGCAAGCAAGAGCAAGCAGAAAGAAGAGTGTTGATTTTTAGGAAACACGTTTTGAGAAAGAAGATTCATATTTACCTGACCCCCTTCTGTTATTGCACCATTTTGATCACGTATACAATGGACTTGCTGTGTCTGGAACTGCATTTATTCCAAGAAACATGGCCATCAATAGGCAGAAAATCATTTAATGATTGCAATAAAGTTACCCAAAAAGGGATGCATACCGCCACAATGATTAGCGGAGAGGTTCCCATCATTTTGATCTCCCTTACTTCCACATCAGATATATGTAAAATCTGCACCAATCATAAGGATTTTTTTATCAACTTATCAAACTGGAATATACCATGCATTCCATTTAAAAACAATATACAAATAACTGCAGTCTGCAACCAATACCTAAAAGTCATGACAACTATGAGTTCTTTCCCAACTATGAGAAACATATGCAGCCTCTTAAATAACTATCTATTTCCTAGTCTTAAATTGCTCGATAAACCCACCAAACGATTATAAATGTAGCAAAATCCCTCAAAATTAGATGTGCACACACTTGTCAACATACCGTCATTGTTTATTTCATTCTTTGTACTCATCATTTAGTAAGTCTAAAAACAGTTATATACTGAATAGGCAATACAATAACATTAACTATTATGTCTGATGAATCACTTGACCACATGCTCTATCACTAAAGCAATTTGAAGGTCAACAAGAAATGCAAATGGATTACTTCATTCATGACATGTATGCTTTGCCCGGACACCACCCCCTACCCAGGCACATGTTTATGATGCTAATGATGAGATAGAACTCAGCACCCATCACATCAACAAGTAACTACAGTATGCATCCTGATATATGTTATTGTCGATTTTGATTATGACAACAAGTTCTTTCTGACTTTTAGAAACATATTTAGCATTAAAGGCCTGGCTATTTTCTAGCCTCAAATTACTCAAGAAACTCACCAAATTATTGTATATGTCACAAAATCCATCAAATATTAGATATGCATACACTGGGCAAGAGTCTCAACATACCCTGTCATTGTCTCTTCATTTTTCGAACTTGGCATATAGTAATTCTAAGAACAGTTATATATATAGCACAGCAACATGGTCTAACTTGAAGTGGAAATGTGATAGATAGCTATTACATCTGATTACTCATTTAAGAGAATTAAGTTAATAATTATGCTTGGCAAAAGCATCTACATAGTCCTCTAAAAATACAATAATTGAAATGAAAAACATTTGCCTTTACCGTGGATAAAAAAAAATATTAAGAAGGAATGTGCAAACCCACAGGAAGAAAAGGACATTCTTCCGCAGGAAAAACTAAGCTCAGCAAAATGGCACTCCAATCAGCTAAATGCAGCAAAATCCATGCTATTAAAAGCCTTGAACATTGCAAAATAAAGAAAGTGTTTTAAAGTGGAAATTGTTACCTTGTTATCAAAGAATATGCCATGGGCCTCAAAAGCCTTATGTTCTGCTTCACGCCGATTAATCACTTCAGAGGTGCAGTATTTCTTCAAAGTTTCTATATCCCCCTGTACATAGAGAGCATTGGTTAGTTGCTGATGAGACAGAATTCCAATTACTCATATGGGCAAAAGGTGGGAGAGTCATGATAAATGAACTTTGTGCTCACCTTCATATAAGCATTAAGGACAGGTCTAATAGCTTCCTGAACTTCTGCCACAAAATCCATCAAAGAAAATGATCTGGTAAAAACACATCCAAGGAACAAAAAAGTTCATAAATTTAAGATGTTGGAATACAGAACATTAGTTTGTGAAAAAACAAAATGAAGCTCATTTGATCGTACGGATCTCGACGACGTATTTCCTTGATTGATGCTGCAGCGTCACTTTCTTGAAAGATGGAATCACTGACACTGTCAAGAAAGGAAAATGTTTTATGAACTCTTTAAGGTATTCGTCCTCTCTAGCAAGAGCACACAGGAGGGAGGGAGGGCCATACTCCTGGATTTTGTGAACAATGGGACTATCACTCGTCTCCCATCTATCCCGCATGTCCTCTGCAATCTAGGAATTTCAACCAAAAGGGATGTTACAAAAACGATTTGAGAGGGGCACGGTGAACTAACACCTCAAGAACTGATATGAAATTATGGAAGATCAGACCTCATGACCCTTTGTCACAACAGGTTCACTGAGACCAGCAAAATGCTTGAATAAAGGATGACCTTGCATCTGGGCTTAAAAGATCAGAAAACATTATCATCGCAGCGAAGAAGCAAGACAATATAAAATAAGTAGCTTTATTTGTAACGAAAATTCATGCAGCATTAATAAAATTACTTTTTCTCTTATTGACTCCCATTTTTTACTCCATCGAGACTGTTTTGAGGGTAGAACAGCAATGTCAGTTTTTGTACTTATTTCACCGCTGAAGGAAGGAGGAGGGGTATATTCCAGGTGCTTTCTTGTATTGGTATTACCATATAACTCATCCTTCACAACATCATATCCTTTCTTCATCATTTCACTGACCCTTGCTCCTTTCAATTTCTGGAAGGCTAAAGACACTTTTGAGGAAGGAATGCTTGATTTAAACTTTCCAAACAATGTTTCTGTTGTATCACTGGTTCCAGTCTGCTTGTCTGCTTCTTCACCAGGAAAGGCCTTTCTACATTCTTCAGCACCAACACCATCTTTAGTCGATGTGCCAGCAGACTCAGATGACTCTTCTTTCCCAATCCCAAAAGTTTCTTTGACCTAATCACCCAAGATGTAAAAAATAATTACTTCACGGCCATCACTCCAAAGAATAGGCTGGTGATTAACAGGTAAGCATACCTCCTCTGTGGCAGCTGAAACTTTTTCTTTAACATTGGCAGAAACCTAAAAACAATAAGCAATTGCTAATAGTAAATTATATCCAACTAACACGTGTTATTATTAAAACTCAATAATCCTAGATTCTCCAATTCAGAGACTTCGAAATCAACCCCACTGTCCGCTATCTGATTAATAGGTCAGTTTCAAAACTCTCTGAACAGAAAGCAAAAATGACTTTGACACTCTCTGAATGGAAAGAAAAAATTAATCTTGCAAAATATGGACAATCTACTCACAAAAATGGAATGTTCCAAGCAAAAGATACTTCTACGGTCAACAACATCTGAAGATCAATGATATGAATCACACACCTTTTTCGCAGTAGCTTCAGCTTCAGTCCAAACGCAATCCACATGCTTGTACAGCTTCTCAGTTGTCTGCTTCGTTCTGCATTCGCCATTTCATCATCTCAGGCTCTCCCTTGACATACAACGGTATGTCTCAGCCTATTAACTACTAATTAAAGCTAACAAATTACACAAACCATGAATCTGCTGTTTATTCTCAAGACACACCTTACCTTACTTTGAGCTCTTCTTTCACCCCTTTCAGTTCCTCAGCTTTTTCCTTCAGTTCCTTCACAGACTGTTTAAATTCTAGATTTCTGCATCCAATATCAACGAAAAATGTATAAATAAATTATTACAACTCCATAACTAACAAAAAAAGGGACCATAAATACCTTTGAGCTTCTCCTTTAACTTTCTTGGAAAACTCATTGAAGACGCTAAATCGACGGTAGCCGGAATACGGGCATCCGTAACTTGATACCACCTGTAATCTGCTGCTTGGAACCTACAACGCCAAAAACAAAACATACAGTCACTACCCCAATACAGAAAGGCAAAGACAGGGGGGGGGGGGGGGGGGAGGTTTCTTTGGAAAATAACCTGTTTGGTTATCAAGTGAAGACACAGGGGCTGTCTTGAGAGTACCAAGTCTCGAACAAGTTTCCTGCTCGCCATTTAAAACAGAACAATTTCTTTGGTTTAATTCTTTCCAGAGGGGGGGTTGTCGATGTTTCGTGAGAAACAAACCAGCAACGGTAGCGGTATTATTTTGTTGCCCTAACGTGTGTTTGTATTTTAGTTGCTGCCTATAGAGAAGAAGGGAGGGGTTTGTTCGGGTGACGAGAGATTTGTGCGGAACTCAGGATGTCAGAATAACTTTGAGCTCGTCTGGGTTAGCATGTGAGCCTTGACCAAACAGTAACCTAGGACCGAATTTCTGGTCTGGGCTGATCTGGTATGGTCTGGGCTGGTCTGGGCCGGCATGGGATGGGCTGGGTTAAGAGAAATGGTTCGCTTCAAATTTCACTTCAAGAATAAGATTGGAAACACAAATAGATTAGTGAAGAGATTCACAACAGGATCAAACAAGAGTTCAACACAATTCAATCCTAGTCGCACAACACACCAGTCGACAAAATCCAAGCTAAAATTTCAAGTTCTTTACATCTGGGCAACATTGCAACACAACAATAACAGAGAAACACACAGAAGGATTGGTCACAAAAACAAGTAAGAATATATACTAGTTTATAATTAATTACAAGCTTCGTTGGCAACAGAGAACTGCTTGGCTTGAGCGGCTGCAGCCTCCTTGGAGACCAATGCCTGTATCAGCAGAGTCTTCACTTCCCAAGCAGAGTATGGAAACCCCTCTCTAGCATATGAGTTCAGAAGGGCTGCACTCGCCTGCTTCAACAACCCAGCAAATGCGTTCTCATCGTCATTCCTAGTCGTTGATTCCAGCAAGGTCACATCCGACCCGTACCGCTCAAATACTCCTGATCCAAACACCTTTGATACCATTGCTCTCTGCGGGACCATCCTTGGCCATGACTCTCTCCTGCTGCTCCAGAACCTGAGACAGATCCGGGTCCGCTCATGTCACTCAATCCACAAACTTTATACATTACGATACAACACCATAGGTACGTATGTAACGTACATGTACGTGGTAGGCATTCTTCATGCTTCTTAAGACTGAAACTGAAGGAGAGAAGATGGGGGAACAGAGGACTTACTGGGGAGTACATCTTCCTCTGGTTCTTGTGTAGATAAAACCAGGTCTTGTGGCTGCTGCTTTTGAAGCTGCAAAGTGAGCAACAAAGATGATGAGAACGAGTCGACTCAGTAGAAAAGCCGTACCCATCGTCGTGATTTAACTTTGCTACGGCTGTGCTTAAGCTTCCATTGTTCCTCTGATGTCGCTGTTTGGGATCTGAGTTTCTTCTAGCTATGTCTTTGGACACGATTTCAAATTTGAGACCAGTGAGTGTCTCTGTCCTTTTAGCACGTGTAGCTATGATTTTAGACCGGACTCCGTTTTTCCAAAAATATTCTATAATATAATGAAAAGAAAAGATTAAACAGAACATAACTGGAGCATGTGGTTAAAATTTGGCGAGGCTTGATTTTTTTTTAAATAATATTATTTTAAATAAAATTTTAAAAAAATTATTATCATAATTAATTAACTGACCATCCAATCCGTAACTACATCATACACCAAGCAGATTTGAAACTATATTCAGTATCTATATATTATCTATAATTATTAAACTTGATTCCTTTATTAACTTAAAAAATTTATAGTTAAAAATATTTGATTTAGTTTTTAATTATATATAAAAATATTAACATATTAAAATTTAATTGACCGGGTTAGATTTAATCTATTTAATGTTAAAAGATTTTATTAAAAAAATAAATTATTATTATTTTAATTAAAAAAATTAATTTAAGTTGATTTAAATATTTTTAAAAGTATAGTTATGATTGTTTTAAAAAAAATTATTTAAAAATATATAAAAACAATATTTTTTTATTTTTTAAAAATTATTTTTAACATCAATATATTAAAATTATCTAAAATATTAATTTGAAGTAAAAAATAAAAAAAATAATTTTAATTAAAATGAAAAAAACAAACGGTAATTAATGCCGATGAAATGACTTTTCATTAAAAAAAGCTATATAAATTATAATTTTTAAAGAACAGAAGAAAATAACTGTAATATTAATTTTTAAAATATTATCATGCCTTTAGCTGTGAGGATCTTCCGTTGCTTTCGTGTTCGGCTACCAACAGAGATCCTGCATCTATTCATAGCTTAATTGCGGAGACTGTTCTTCTCCAAAAGCAAAGCCAATGGTTGGAAAGGAAGATAGCACGTGAGATGAGATGGCATAGAAGCTCTGGAAAGCGTCCCATCACGTGCTTTCTTCCTATGTTGTCCTAGGACTGCATGAGCTTTTGAACTCGTTGTTCCTGGCGGAGGGATAATTGGGGTTTTACTCGTCATTGATTGATGCAGAAAATCTAGAGGCTGTTTCTACATGTTTTTGAGTGTTTTTCACAGAAAAAAAAAAAAGACATTTAATCCGTCACCAAATCGGAGGTTAGAATTATGGTTTTGTATTGCTTTGGGGCTTCAGGGCAGTTTTGAAATTGAATATCAAACCTCTTTTATGGATCCTTTCGTGAGCTCAATGCTTTCTATACTGATATATTAAGGTTCTTTCTTCAGAATAGCCATGGCTATAGCTCTACCAAAACCTGTCACATCTATATAATCAACGTTAAGAAAGCAGAAAGCAGCAACATGAAGTGAAGAAAACAGCTCCAGAGGTAGGCCACTTACAGGACTTCATTCCTCACTTGTAAAAAGGTACAAGCAGCAGTAGTTATTAGAAAGTAGATGCACAAACTCTACTTTACATAACAAGAGACCTCAAAGCCCCTTTTTATTTCTACCTTGATTTCTTTTTAAAAAAAAAATGATACTGCCTGCCTGCAGCATCAGATTAAACAGTAGCCCCATCTACACTCAAGCCTCAGCCCAGCTTCCAGATCGAGTCGACCTGCGGCTAGTTAAAGTGGTTTCCTGCCTCTCGAACTTGATTCTTTTTGCATCTTCTACTGAGATTCTGAAGGCATTGGCAAGAACTTCGGCTGGCATGGCCCGGAGTGCCGAGGTGCGACCAGCCAGAGGAGAGATCATGGCATTGTCATTGGTCTTGAAGGATACCCACTCCAAACTTTGTTGATCAGACCGTTTCACAACAGCGAAATTTTGTGGCACTGTCAATACTTGTCCCTCGCGCAATTCGCCATCGAACACAGTACGACCACTGTGATCCACCACCTGAACGTGTGCTTGACCTCTGATTGCGTACATTATGCTATGCGCATTCAGGTTCCAATGTGGCATCATCATAGCTTCCTGTGAATTAACAAACATTAAGAATTTTTCTTTTGAGGATGGCATTAATTCCACGCAAAGAAATTTGGCGAGGATATATATATCGCACACTTACATTGTAAAGAACGCCTCTCTCGGCACTGAGTTGGATGTATCGAAGGATAGGGAGATTGTGGCTATTGACAGTGCTAATGCGACCTGCTTCTGGGGTGAACACATCAGCACGTGAGGGGTCACCAATGTTCTCTCTAATCCTCATTGTGCACATGGTCTCCTCCAAGCCATTGCGATGTTCTCCACGTTGTCCTTGCTCTTGTTCCTCTCGTCTCAAACTGGGTGGCATGGCAATCTGAAGTCCACCTTTCACCCTCACAATGTTGCCCCTTCTGTCACTCTCACTCTGAAGCTTACTTGCTACTTGTTCACTAACATTGAAAGCCTCAGTAAGGAACCTTGTGTCCATTCCACAGAAGATGTTGTTGCATTGTTGGTGGCCATGGCCGCGAAATGGTTCTCGCCCTGTTCGCTGTTCGCCAAGGTGGCGTGGCTGGCCTTGTACTCGCTGGAACTCTTCTTGTGGGTTACCAGCTAGATAGAAATTCTATCACAAAATCCTAGAAATGTCAATAACTATTGTGTTTGAAAAATGATTTGGTGGATCAAGTTACCATGAATAAAAATGATTTGAGTCTTACTCTAGGATTCATGTCATCTAGCTGGTTGGCACTGTTAGCCATATCAAGGACAGTAACAGCAATAACACGCTCATTGCCGTCATTGTAGCACCAGTGGGCAACTCCAGCAGGCAAAGCAATGACATCACCCTCTCGGAAGCGATGAACCTTCTGGTGCTGGTCTTGTAACCTGCGGCTGCCTTGACCTTGCGATTCTTGAGATTCTTGCAATGTTTCAGGACATCCAGGCATCAAGGTCCCGGTCATACCCCTACCTGAATATTAGAATCATACACAAATTAGCGAAATAATAATCTTTCTTGCTTGTCCTAAAACTAAAACATATAATATAGAGTAACAAAAAAGTATCCTGTATAACCAACTAGAGGTATTTAATTAAATTAATCTTGAAGTTACCTTGGACGATGTATACAAGTTGAGGAGCATTGCTATAGGATGGCAACAAAAGGCCATTGGGTTCAATGGTCCTCCTGACGACGGCTACACCAGCACATTGGAACTGATCATGGTTGGGATCCCAGGACTCTGTCTCACCGGCTTCACTCTTAATGCGGTTACCAGGCTTTAGGGCGTTGAGCCTATCAAGCTGGCACTGGCCTTGATGCTGACGTGAGCGATCATCTGTCAAACCTAAGGAGCCATGGAAGAGAACAAGAAAAAGAGAAAAGGAGAGCAGGACATTAGTTTTCGCCATGGATGGCATAGATATAGGCTGCTTGTTGCTAGTGGATTGAGGTGAAGTGGCGACTGGGAGGTGTTGGTATTTATAGATCAGAAAGGGAACCGAGTGAGTGACACATAAGGGAGATGGCAGCTGAGATTTATTCAGCTCTTTCTCCGTTTGCATGGCTACTTGACCCTAACGTCTTACACCTCATAAGATCAGGCAAGGCAGGTGTCCCCGAGCTTAAGAGAACAGCACAAATGGGTCCTAGAGAAAAGAAAAACATGAGACAGAACGATATTTATGTCTGTACGTATTTGAAGCGTATCGAAATTTGAAATATCAGTGTTGTACATAATTAAGCTTGTCGTTTCTATCATAATCAAAACTCGTATACTTGCTTAATATTAGTTCACACGAGCTTTTATTACCTTTTATACTAAACATCAAGGGTTGTCTGATAAAGCTTCATCACTGTTCACATGTGAACAGAAGCACTTAACTTCTTCTTCTTTTCATTTTTTAACATTTTTCTTTGAATATAATTCTCTTATAACCTATGAAATTAGTTTTGATATTATAGTAACATTAACAAATTAAAAGAAGGAGAATTAAAATATAAAACACTAAAAATATATATGTATAATCTCAAACTCTAAACATTTTTTTGTTGTGATATAAAAATTCGTTATATTTATTTTTCAGTTATTATATAACTTTGAAACATGAGAGAAAAATTACATGAAAACAATAAAAAGAGATAAATTGGTTAGTTTGGCCATTTTTAGTGAGGAAACTTGTTAATTTTAGTATAAACGGTTTCATTAAAAAAAAAAGAATTAAGTTTGGTGGAGCTTTTCTATAAACATGGCTTAAAAAAAATATTATGTTATGTTTTAATTTTTTATTCAGTTAATTTTTTTTTCTTGACTTTAAGGTTTTTAGGGTTGCTGTCGTATTTTAAAGAGGATTTTATAGTATTTCTTAGTTGTTTGTAGATGAAAATAAAATTTCAGCCTGAAAACCCTTATTCCTGATTGCATGGCCATCATAGTAATGGCAAGATTTTGGCAATAGTAAAGGCTAGATTACGGCAACAGTAGGTGAAAAATAGAGCTTGGGCTCAATAGGTCATCCAACTTCACGTTATAGGTTATTTTTTGTTATTTTTTTATGTTTTAAGTTTTTAATTTTTTTTAATATTGGGTTTTATTTTTTTATTTAATATTTAATTCATATTTAAATTTTTATAATTTATTTCAGTATGCTTGAATTTTCATAATCTCAAATAAACATTATAGAATTTTGTTTGTCTAATTTTATAAACATTTATTTTTAATATTAAATCTAGTAAAGTTCATCTAGATTATAGATTTGATGAATTAAACTATAAATTTTGATTAATCAAATGTATTGTTGTTTTAATATTAAAATGATGATATCATTTCAATTTTTTTAAGAAAAAATCAAACAATGTGTTTATATTTATTTACCAAATGAGTTAATTAAATTACATCAAAATATATGTTAAAAAATAATATAAAAAATTATTTTTAAAATTTTACTTAACAATTTAAAATTGTTAGATTGAAATAGTTATTTGACAATAAATTTTACATAATTTAATTTAAAATCTGAGTTATATAAAAAATAACATTTTTAATATTTAACTCACTACACCAAGTAAGTTGAATAATTTTCTTATATATTTAAAAAACTTTGGTACCACCCGCAGCATATCACGGGCAGTTTGCTAGTAAAGCCTAGAGGAATTTGCTTCTGGGCGAATAATGTCTGAATCAGAGTTAAACAAGGTTCGGTAATTCAGCATGTATTGTGTAGTGCATGTTCATCTTCGATTCCGCATGAGTAATCAGTGGATATGTATTTCGCAAGACGAAGATGCCTGGGAATACAATTTGTGCAGTGAGCAGTGACTACTGGCTGGTTAATTGCTTTGATGCTAAGTAAATTAGTCAGTCTGCTTCTGTTATACAGGAAAAAGAGAAACCAAATTTAAGACGATGCATGCAGATTCTTTAAGTGTGTGTGTGTGTGTGTGTGTGAAGCCAGACCTTTTCTGTTTTTTTTTTTCTTTTTCAAGAAATGAATGTATGGATAGATCCTTATCAGAATTATGTATTTTTCATATCAGATATCCAAAAATCCTACGTCTATTTATGCAGAAGGGATTAATTAGATGCAAGTTGATGTATCATTTTTTTTTTCAAGAAACCAATGGCTAGATTCAAACACGGAACTGGATGTATCATCCTCTCCTTGTCTCGACCAACCCTTGAACGCTTTCCTAGAGCATCGGATTTGTCAAATATATTTAGCTTGCAACTCAAATTTAGATAAAAATAAATGCATCAGAGAATTGGCATGACTGAATTAAACCGAAGTTTAAAGCTGTTTCTTGAAAATGATATAGGGCGGTGCGGTGGGTTTGGCTTTGGATCTGTAGTACACCCTTTTCTTCTTCAGTGTTGCATTGTCAATGGTTATCACAATCTTCCCTGGTTCGCTTATGTAAAAAGAATTCCTAACACTGTCACCCATTTTCTTCTCCTTGTCCTTCCTGAGCAGAACTTCGTATGATCCCTCGTCGTCTGGGATGAACTGTTGTTTACATGTCACCTCCCATCCAACCACAGTAAAGTCCCATACAATTGTTACCCCGGCCTAAACAGCAAAGATTGAAGAAGATTAAATCATAGGGAAACGGCTCAACAATAAAATCATAGGAGGGGTTTTTGCACATTTATGAGAGGTGAGATTTGAACCATGATCTCACAAGTTCTTATGTCACCCCTCATGAATCTCTGTCGATAAGAAAAAAACTGTTATACAGTTAAATCTTTGAATCTTTATGTAACCTTTATACGTAGCTAATCAGTACCTCAATGACTGGAATTTGGATGCAGCTAGCTGAATTTGGTTTGACAATTAACTCTGAAGCTTTGTCCTCTGGAAAAAACTCGGTATCATTCTCTCTTTTCAGACCACCATATTTAACTGGAAGGTTTTCAGAGGATATGTACCTTGACATATGCAATCAAAGTTGGATCAAATTGTTAAAGAGACAATTAGCATACAAATAATAACAATAATAATGCAACAAGCATATGTTATATATAATTTGATTAATTACAATGTTGCTCACTTTAGAAGGGTTTTTGTGACTTTTGATGGTCTAGCAAGAACAACGTTCTTTTTACCTCTCTGATGCTTGAGCCTGGATGTTAGAAAACGGGATGTGTAGTACCAAAATGGAACATTTATCAAAATCTGCAAAATGGTGGAAACATCTAATGTTAACTTAAAATATGCAGTTCTTTTGCAATGAGATGATTTACCCTTCTTACATGCTTTTGAATGAGCTCAGGGTAATTGGCTTGAATCAATGTGGAGGCCCTTTTGTGGACTGAACGGAACTCCTCCCTTTCTGGCCCTGGCGAGTGCCTGAGATCCGTAATCTGAAGTATAGAATCTGCCCCTCCAGCTTTGAAACTAAGTTGCTCGATGCTCTTCTCCATGAGTTGGATTCTTAATCTCAAAAACTTTTCGCGATTCTCTTCTGTTCCTAATACTTTCCTGTACAATTCCTTGTCCTTGAAAGCCCCGTACAAAATATAATGCACAGGCTGACCTTGTTTTCCGACGCTATTTATGTACGCAAATTTTTCTAGGCCGACATGTAAATTCTCTTCAGGAATAGCATCTATCCTGTATTCGTTCCGCCAATTCACAGCATTGCGAAGCATCTTGAAAGCTTCGTTAACCTTAAAGTCCTTTGCTGTCAGGAATTTTAACAGCACAAGATCGGTGCTCGCATGGCCTTTACTTGGCAATAAAGGCACACCCCAAAGGCTAATCTCCCTTTGATGCTGTTTCTCCCTCTCTGATTCTTTCCTTAAGAAACTCTTTTTGGGTTTTTCTAGAAGATAATTATCAATAATTGCACCTTCCACCATGCTCCTGAATTTGTTCAAGGCCTTTTGCTTTCTCATCTCCAATTCAATAGAAGCAGCTGTTTCTTCATTTTCTTGAACAGCTGATTGATTAAGATTTTCTATGTAGATCTCTTGATCTTGGAAGGTAACTTTTTTCCCATTACCCTCTTGCTGCCCTTTTTTAATCATCCTGTCTTCGTTGTCTTGGTGCCTCTTCTCAATTTTCTCCTCCGTTAATTGTTGTTGATATGAAGATTCAATCATCCGAAGAAATGGACAACAACTACAGGGAGCTGAACCCCGAGGCCATCCAGCCGCTGGGATTCAATGAGAAGAGGACGAGAGGGGGGAAGACAGAAATTGAGCCAAAGTGGAAAAGGTAATATGAGATGTTTTTCCACTTTTCGAGGAAGACAGGTGATATATTCAGGACATCTTCGAATTAAAAGCTAGATGTTTGCTGAAGTCCAACCACTTCGGCCCGAGCCAAAATTATGCGATAGCTAACTATAGTTGCGGTTTTGTCGAGCAGGATATTTACAAATTCATAGACAATCAATATGAATTCATAGCCAAATTCAGGACATCTTCGACTTAAAAGCTAGAGGTTTTGGGTAAATGTTGTCTCGTTTGAGACGAAGTAGTATAATGTAGGCACGTTGTCTCGTTTAAATATTTTAATTAATTTTTTAAAAAAATATGCTAATGAAATTAAAATGATTCAATATGATTTTCTTTTTAATTTAGTATGTATTTTGTAGTGTTTAACACCACGTGTATATTTCATGTTTAAGTTTAAATATATTATATGAATATGTTTGATTTTGAACAATTAAGAAAAAAAACGCTTTATTGGCTATTTATTTAATAAAAACAATTATAATTAGAAGATTGAATAATCGGAGGAGTGTGAAAATCAATCGTAAAAAGGTACTCGATTACTTATATTAATTTTATTTAATAAAACCATAGAAAAATCACCAAACAACCATTGACAAAATTTAATATTTTTAAAAAATAATAAATCATGAAAAAGGAATATACTCTTTTTTTTTCTAAAAAAAGGAGCTGGATCAAGCTATGCATGAGGCCCACGCACTTGAACTGTACATGCTCATCCCAAGCATAAAAAAATAAAAAGAACAAAGTTGGATGACACGTCGCTGCCTGCCACTTTCAACTACTAATATTTGTTAAAAAATTGGAAATCGTTGGTTTTGAACTTTTAAACCTAATTTCTACATTATTTTTTCAACTCCAAGCATTCAGAATCATCCCAACCTCCACTAAAAACTATTTTGGAACCTCAAGCTCGAGAAACTCAAAAAAATCAATTCTCTCTTCTCTCCCTACCTCCAATAACCAAACAAAATTCCTTAACCTAGTGTTGAGTGTTTTCTTGCTTTAATATTTAGGTTCGATTTTTTTTATATGTATTTATTATTCTCAGTATCTTAAGACTTACAAAATGTTTAATGGATTCAAAAAATACTTATTTATTTGCTAGACTTACAAAATGTTTAATATATTTCAAAACCACTCGTGGTACATATAAACTAACTTTAACATCTAAAATTATTAAATAAAAAAACCAAACAAAATTCCATTTTAAAAAAAATCACTTCTCTTATTTGAAAAAACAACAGTCACCTCTTTTATTCATACTTATGCACTCTTTTATGATCTTTAGATTTTCTTAAATAATAATTGATTTGAACCGAAAGACGTTTTTAATAAATCTTTTTTTGCGAAAGATACCAGTACTCTTTTATGATCTTTAGATTTTCTTAAATAATAATTAATTTGAACCGAAAGACGTTTTTAATAAATCTTTTTTTGCGAAAGATACCAGTTATTTTCTGGAATCGGTAGTTCGGTACTCGTTAAAGCCAGAATACATCTTTTCTCGAATAGAGGAGCCTCCTTCCATGGGAAATAAATCATCAATCATTGGTTATAAATGAAATAAGACTGCATCCTAGCACCCATAAAAATTTGGTTCGGATCACAAATCTTGTTCAGCCTTTTACTGGCAGCATTATAATAGCTTTTATAATTGTGGTTTGAAAAAAATAAATTGAAGAAAAACTACAAGTTATAATTTTTTTTAATCAACATTTTAACAACAATTTTAAATATATGATTAAGGGAAGAATAAAAAAGCAAACAAACCACAGCACCACAACACAACGCACCATAGAAATAAAAAGTTGATGATACGGTGCACGTGTAAATGGCGTGGTAATAGAAATGCATGTTTCCCTGCTACGGTACGAGATTTCTCGGGACCTTGATTCACAAATCAAATTTTATATTTCCATCTCTAAGGTCATCAAATACACGTCCCGGGATTTAGATGATCAGAGGAGGTGAGAAACTGGCACAACTATCACACTGCCTAGGAAGAAAGAGAACTAGCTACGCAGGTTGTAAGGTCATATCTACAAGTTTAAAGATTTGAGCCAACCAAATAAACAAGATGCTAATCTGCGACTGGATTCTCAAGATGGTCGATATACTGACAGGTCAAACGTCAGAGTTCTTGAGCAACTGCAGTACGGGGAAAAAAACAACACTGGTGTCACAGATCAAACTTGTTGAGATGCAAAACCATAACCCGATAAAGTTGCGTGAATAATGATGCTGATGATAAGATAAAGCTCACCTTCTCTCAGAGTCCCTGTAAACCCCGACCAATGCTTCAGCCTTGTCATAAAAGCTATCCTTCAGAGAGATCACGATACTCTGAAAACCACTGCCACCATCACCATCCACAATACCCCTGGTTCCTTCACATGATCTTGCTCGAATGAATCCAGCTACCTTTGCAACATTTAAATTATCCAATGCAGCATCGACTTCATCCAGTATGAAAAATGGTGAAGGCTTGTAGCTGAAACAACTCCCCGGGAAAAGGAGTAATATTAAATTATGAGAAAATGCATATCATGTGTGGATCATCCCTGATCCTCGAGTACACTTTGCTGCTTTATTTCAGAAATTCGATGCATGAGTAAATCATCAATCCACAAGAAGCACCTATAAACTAAAAGTTGCATTAAAAAATAAATAAGATCACCAAATGGAGGATTAAAAGAGAAGAAATTAAGGACCTTGTCGTGATAGGGGTAACTTGAATTAGTTCAAGGGAAAACTGCATTTTCTACCCATGCCAGTGTATATCAAGCATTCAACGCTTTTTCAGCATACCATCACACCACCTTTTGATGCTCAAAATCTATTAAAAACTAAAATCCAAGCCTGGACATTATATACCTGGTCAACTACTTTTACATGAGGGGCCAAGAACTTGCAGTTTTACCCCAGGAACAAGAAGAGTCAAATGCAAAGGTATTAGAAACCATGCAATGTCTAACTGTTACATTTAAGAAACAGTTCACTGATCTCTAAGGACATACCTGTGGATGGAAAAGAGTAATGCCAGTGCTGCAACAGTCTTCTCCCCACCAGAGAGCTGTTCCATATCTCGAAAACGCTTTTGTGGTGGCATAGCAGTGTATTTGATACCGTGTAAAAAAGGATCATCCTCGTTTTCTAAGCTCAAATATGCCATTCCGCCCAATGGATGATTGCTGCTCTTTGTCAATTGTTTGTAAATCTTATCAATACTATTTGAGATGTGGTTGAAAGCTCCCATAAACAACTCGTACCTTTGTAAACAGAAATGAAGTAAGAAGTATTGATGGTAAAATATTGGTAGCGTTACTTTGAGTTAATTTGGTCCATCAAAGTAACAAAGAAAAATATCAAGAAGCAGATGGCATTGCAAGCAGAACAAGATTGAAGATTAATAAAACACAAAACCAAAGAAACTGAAAAATACATACACAGCCAAGTATATATTCAGTAATTCCACCAACTATGATTCCCATTTAATAAATCAAGCTATGCATACTATAGAATAAAGAAGTTGAAGTCAGCCATTATCTGAAATTCTTTTTCCTCTTTACTTGCAGGAAAAATGGATATGTGTATTGTATAATCGGTATGAGCATGCATTCCAGTGAATGAGTGCAAATACTCTGCCCGTGCATAAGCAATCATATGTTTTTGCATGAGTGTCAATGCTAGATATGTGTTTATGCATTTTGTCTCTGTATGCAAGTTTATGCAGTATCACCTTTCCTTTTCCACAACACCTTTTGATGATAAAACAAACAAAAGTTCTATTATGGGAGAGAATGCAGAATGCACCACAAATAAATTCCTCAAATATTTGAATATTCTAGTTTCCTCCTTTTCTCCCCTCACGGACTATCCTTAGGTTTCTTCTGATTAAGGGGTTTACTGAGCTAATGAGCAGCCTGTTCAAGTTCCAAGTCCAGGCAGTGCAGTGCAGTGCAGTGCAGGTGTTTTCCAAGAAATTCCATAAAAATAGTTGATAATTTTTATGAAAAGAAATTCTGTGTAAGCACTCCAAGTCTGCTCTTTCAGATAACAATCATTAGGAAACCAAATATCAAAGATACAGTTGCCAACTTTGTAATAAAGAACTATCAAGCATTTGTTGCACTTTTTGTATAAAGATGGTAATTATTTTCCCAGATTGTGTTTACTGACCAGATTTTATTCCTTCAAACACAAGTCAGATAAAAATTTGTCCTTAATACCGATTGTTCTTACTAAAGGGCTTGCCAAAGAAAACTATGCAATTATTACCTTCTCTGCTTAACTCCATTGTAAGAATCAGCTATTTGCTTCTCCTCCTTTCTGGCTGCTTCAAACTCTTCAGTGACTACCCTCTCTCTCTCTCTCAGAGCCTCATATTGATCCAGTGCCTTCAAGTTTGGTGCGGTTTTTTCAATTTCTGATATCAAGGCATCCATCTTTTGCTTAAAATCTGCCTCAATCTTCTCTCTGACAGAAGGTCTCCTATCCTGAAGAGATCTATTTAGCTGACTAAAATCATAATCCGGCCCGGGAATTGGCGAGTCAATGTCCATAGGGTCAGAAACAGTGGGAAGGTTTATATTTTCTAATTCACACTTCTCCACTATATCCTGCTTCCAGGAAGATAGCTGTGCAATCTGTGTCTCCTGTAAAACCATCAGGAAATATATCAGCACCAATTTGAGGGCTAGGTCATTAGATCTTCCTTGCTGTTAAAAGAGAATCTTTCATTAAAGAAAAATTCACTAAGAAAATTTTGTAGGACCTTTGAGTTTATAAGACGGGTAAGCTTAGATAAGTTGCTTGTAACTGCAGAACCCTTCTTCGTCCATTCACGTATCTCATTTGCGCACTCTTCTGACTTGGATTTCCACTCTATAAGATTAGGAAGATGAGAAAATTGTAAATGTGACCAAACAAAAATATCCACTTGAAGGAGAAGAAACAGCAGAAAATAAAAAAACAACATTCGAAGCCAATTGGCCTCTAAAGATTCAGGAGTTAATTCTACATGATTTTCATTGACCAACATGTTCAATTAGTTGAACATGCAAATTTCACTCCAAATGAACTTGCCTTGACAGTATACAGATTGTGACAGTGAAGCTCCCTCAATTCTTAATACCCTTTAGTTCTTTTGATTAGGATAAGTTGGTAAGTATTTTTCTTCTTTTTGTTTGCCTACCATAAAACAAATTTAATATTCTACATTTTCAACAGCATCTAACTTTAAATATTATTCTATATAACTAATGAGTTTGTCACAATGAGACAAAACTAAAGGGAAGAAAAGGGAAGCAAGGTAAACAGCAAGGTCATGGTGAATCATACTAAGATGAACGCAACCAAATACACAATGGCAACCATGTTAGCAGCCTTTTTTTCTCATCCTGGAATACAATTGAAAATCAAATTCATTCCTCAGAAATTTGCATGGGCTAGACTTGCAGATAATTTCTTCTCATAAATGAGCATCTTACAGTAGAACAAATTTGGAATGGTGGTTCTGTTATAGTTTAACTCAACAAAACACTCCACTTTACATGAGAAAATAAAGAACCAAATTACCTTTCATTTCTTCCTTCCATTTATTAATCTCATCAGTAGCTTTATCAGCTGCTAATTTAATTTGGGCCTCTTTTTTCTGAACATGTTTCAAATCATTTTCTAAAGCAGTGAGAGAAGATTCTAGTTTTCTAATTCGTGATTCCATGTCCCGTTTTTGCTCATACTCCAACCTGAAAAAGAAAGAAAAAGGTTTACAAATGACAGTTCATATGAAGATAAATGGTCAAATAGAGTAAATAATCACAGAAAGCCTCCCTTCAAATACAATCTCAACTATGCAAAGATAAAATGACTTGGCAAGTTATACATCACTGCATCAGCTCTTAGGCACATCACAACAGAAGTTCAGAGGCTCATCCTTATATTTGCATGTGTCTTCAATTATTTCAACTCAGAAAAAGGCACCGAGACACACATAAAAGGAACCCACATCATCCAAACATCAAATTACATTTTGATACCTAAATTTTGTGATTGTGTGATTAGGTCCTAGACAAAAAAAAAATAATGGAATAATAAAAATTTTCTTTTTTGGTTTGTAGTCTTTAATATTTATGGAAGTCCTAAAATAGTTTGGTTTTTTATTTTAATTTATAAAGTGTAGAATTAACTATTTGATTTTAAAAAAAGGAACAAGAATTCAATTTTGTTTCTGTTAATTTTGCCAATTTATCAATACTTAATCATAATCAAATTCTTAAAAAGAAAAATAAGGAAAGAAAGAATTAGGCACACGTATTTTGGGTCTCTTATTCATTCAATCAATTTTTTCTTACGCCCATTTGGTTAAATATATTTACAATTGATCAATTTCAATTCAAATTTATATATGATTTGGTAGTTTTCATGTTTGAAACATTTTTTTATTAGATTGGACTTGGAGGTTTTTGCCTAAATTTGAGACTGAAGTTAAACATCTAAATATATAAAAGAAAAAATCCATTTATTGTTCAATCTCTCATGAACACCAAAAATAATATTAACAATAATAAAATTCAGAATAATTTTGTAAAAAATTAAATATTTTGGAACTTTCTTGTAATACTGATATTGTCTTTAGGAATTTTTTTCATATAAATCGTTAAATTTAGGGATTCAGAGCTTAGAGCTAAAGTGAAATTATAGGAAAAGGACAAAATTAGCAAAAAGATTCTAGTCCAATGGCTCATATATTATTTTACCAGTTTGCAGGACTCAATCGTGGCACTGTATTATAGCCCTATCAACTAAATGTTGCATAATGTATAGCTTACAAGTATGTTCTTAAACTAAGAGCACTAACTTCCTTCTCCACCATATATTCACTCCTTTTTTTTTTCATTTTTTGAAGATGAATAAAGAAGCTTTATTAAGGATGAAGAACAAAAAGAAAATAAAAGAAAAGGATCCTCCAAACTGCAAAGTTAAACAAGCTACCACTAGTCTCTCTACCTCCCTCTATTCCTTCTTTTGACAGCCCAATTTCTTCCTAGCACCAGAGTTAAGCATTTTTATCACACCCAAGTGAACAAATACACACAGCAAATGTTAGATGTGCTTATGCTAATACAGTTACTGGAAGAAGACTGATGAAGTATTCAGAAGCTCCAGTGAAGTGAAATTAACAGAATTAGATTCAGAAACCTCAGTGAAGTAAATCAACAGGCCTGTTAGGATTGGATGATTATGGTAACTCTTAGAAGCATTTGAAGAAGATTAATGTATGTTTCCTATCTGTCTTTGCAACCATTAATGGCATTGGTTTTTACACTTGAAAGTAACAATGTTTAACATGTCATTCAACAGGAAAAGAAAGTCTGTATCCAATACATCTGAGTCGACATATTTTCCAACAACAAAAAACCTTTGAAATATTGGTGGAGCCTTTGATGCCACAAATTCTGTACCCCTGTTGTTCTAAAGAGGAAAACAAGAATCTCCCACTTGCATGCATTTCTGTTGCAGATAACAAAATACAAAACCAGACCATGCCCTTTGATGAGGGGAAGGTATGATAAATCATCCTTGTAGCTTCCAGAATTTAGAGAAGGGTTTAATAAAACTACACAGAAATCTTAGGCAGTGAAGCCAGGAAGAAGTCCTAGACCTGCTATTTTGTTAAAACAGTTAACAAGACCGACAGTTCCCAACCACCAGCATCAAGATCAATCACGTGATGAACTTGCAATTTGTACGGATGAATCGCCTCAACAGAAAATTGATGGCCATAGCAGCTATGGTGGGAGTATAAAGACCAATGAAAACAACTACAAGATAGACCAGACTAGATTACAGGTGCTGAAACTGTAGGTTTACGGGCAATTGAAGTTTCTTATTTTTCCAGAGACTGAAAATCATTTGTGGTTGCCAGGGAAATGGGTGTTAGTCATATTTTCCACGGAAACTACAGCCAACAATTCATACATGCAAAAAATGAAAGCATTCCACAAGACACAAATATAGATAAAATATGGTAGCGGGAGAAAAGATAACATACTGGTACTTCAGCTTTGCTAGCTGGTTACTCAAGCTTAACCTTTCTTCAGCCATGTGTTGTGCAGCCTTAACATGGTTTTCTTCATATTCACGAATATTTTCCACCCCAACATCCTCACTAAATTTTCTATATATTCGGTCAACAATGTCATTGATTCTCTTCTCCAGCTTCCTAATTTCAGTGGCCCTCTTTTCGACAGTTTCTTTTAACTGGAAGCAATATCAAAGTAATATATTTAACTGTTTTAAAATGTCTAGGTGAAGATAGACATACACATGGTCATGATTGAAAATTCACCTTACGAAGTTCAGGGTTTATACGGTCAATTTCTTCTTTAATAATCCGCTTCTCCTTTTTCATGTTTGCAAGTTTGTCCTCAATACTTTTCTGCAACAAAATCAGCAGAAGTGAGAACAGAGTCGACTCAGTGGAAGCACAAAAGTTGCTACAAAGGGGAAACACATTTTAGTGGTAACCAATCAAGTATTCCCAAAACCATTTAAAACTGACTAGAAGTTTTATCTGTATACAAAGAGAAATGAAGTTAAACAATCTTAGTCAGGAAAATTACCTTCTCAATCTCTGCATACTGAATCTTTTTTTCAAGCCCACTCATTTTTCCTGAAGCTTCAGACTCCTTTAAATGCATCTCCCTGATTGACCCAAGCTCCTCCAACTCAGACTCAAGTTGTTCTTTCTTCTTTTTCAGGCCTACAGAATACCAACATTAGTCTTGCAGCAGATAAGGAGAAAGAGTAATACAGAGCAGAACTATGATTCAAATCAGGTATTTTGACCTTCAATCTTTTTATCATCCCACTGCTTTGACTTTGCTTCCATTCCACCACTGGTGCCACCAGTCATTGTGCCAGACTTTGTGAGCAGGATCCCATCTACTGTTACAACTGATGCAAGCACAAATAACTTCAGATTTTAAATTATATAGAAAACAAAGGGAACTAAAGATACCAATCATTTGTAGCAAAAACTGGTATTGAATAATTACCTCTAAACCTCTCCCCAGTCCAGCTAAGAACTTTGGCTTCATCAAGTTCATCACACACTAGAGTATTTCCAACAGCAAAAAGAATTGCCTTCTCCAGGACAGGATCAAACGTGCAATTGTTAAGTCAAAATCATGGAATTTGATTTGATTTGATTTTTTGTTTCTTCTTTTAATTCTTTTGACTGCAATTAACAGCACTCTTGAATATCTATTGACCAGCACATTAATTATTATTAATTAAAAAACAAAAGGATGAGAGCAACACAAAAGCAAAGAAGAGAAATCTATAGTACAGATAAAGCTCAAAATAAGAGAGCAGATCTACTCATCTCTTGCTACAATACCCCAGAACTTAGTTAACAAAACTGAAAACAGTTTTTGAGATGAAAGGCAGAATGGCAGCTTCCAAGTCAATGCAACAAATATTTGAGAATATTTAAGCAGAAAGTGATTTGATTTGAAACACATTCCTGAGTTTGGCTATTCATAACCTCATCACCATCATGCAGAGGAACGGCAGGACACTTACTGGAGGTGGATCTGAGATTCACAACACATGCCATTACCATTAAATTTATGACTACAAAAGTTCCTTGAGGTTCGCCAATTATTTAGACAATCAAAATTGCTTCCAAACCCTACAAATTCACCAATTGCATCACACTCACTACAGGACATGTCTCAGTTATGAAAAAGAGGTTTTAGGAAAAGAGAAAATTGCTGGAAGAAAAGGTCTCACAAATTTTAGCCACCTAGACCTAAAAACATCAATCCAACATAAAGTTCTGGCAATGGCATTCTCGGAAAAAAAAGGAGCTAAGAGATATCCTCTATCATGACACAAAATATACAGCTAGAGGAGGACCTTATGCGCCTCCTAACCTTAAACAGCCGTTAGTGTTCACCGGAAAGATGGCCCACTAAGATGTTCAAGAGATCAGTTCAGTTTAAAGACACATTACTTGTTCTTTCTTGTTAGCACACCCTTTTTCCTTAGGAGTATGCTAGCCCCACAGTATGTCAACAAACTCACTATTGTCATTGTAGTTTGACAGTAAAACCTAGACATCAGCCATAAACAAACACGCCAAACTCCATCAAAAGATTAAAATAGGGTCCATATTGGACAGCTAGAAACTCCTAAAGTGTAACAGAAACAGCCAAGCATTATCAACAGACATCAAACAGACAGGCAAATCGAATAAGAAATATCTGCTGCAACAAATCCATAAAATTATAAAATTGGTAAAAACCACCACTGATTCATGCAGTCCCAACAGCATTCATTTCTTAAACTTGATACAGAAAAAGAAAATCAAAAACAATAACCTCTTTTCATTAAATTCTACAAGAGAAAAAAGATCACAAAAGGGAACTAAGTTATTCACATGCAATCCATGAGTGACTGATTACGCAACATCAAATACCATATCGTTCATTCTTCAAAAACAAAATTACCATTATTCATGCATGTTGCCATCAAACAAATAAAAACATAGAATCCATATGAAGAAATGGTGAAAAGGAAACAAATGTATCACACATAAAAAAAAAATAGTTCAATAACAAAAACTCATTCAAAAAGTTGATTTCAAAAGCATGAAATGCATCGTAATCATGATTTTGGCTGATACCAAACTTTTTCAAAGGATATTGGATCACATCAAAGACCAGCTTTGCAGTACCACCTAAGGTACGCAACCTTTCAATTACTGGCTTTACACGAACTGATTGAAGGGGTATAAATGTCTGAGGAGGAAGCCTTTGGTCTTTCAAATACTGCAGAAACCAAAATGAATGAATTGTTGTATTACTTTCAGACAAACTACAGTTCTCAACAAACTTCATCACAATTACATCTAGAAATCAAGAGACCAATAACAGAACTTCAGTAACAGCATAGATGAAATAATGCAGGAATGAAATGTGCAGATATTAATAACCAGAATTACAAAACATCCTAGAGAAAAAAATAGTAACTCAGCAGATAAAATGAGTACCTTGATACACTCTTTCCCCGTGTTTTCATCCTCAACCACAACTGCATCCATGAACTTCCCCATAGCAACAGTAACAGCAAGGTTGTACTTCTTCTGGGTTGGCCTACAGAGATCAATCATCCGACCATGAACTCCTTGAAATAGGCGTTTGAGAGTCTCAACTGCTTGAAACAGCTTAGCATCCCTCTCATTCTCATGTCTATCTGCTCTCGATTCACGTAGCTGGTTTTCTATTTCACCAATTTTGGACTTCAAGTTCTCATATTTTTGCCTAACAACAAAAAGGATTTCTAGTTAACAAATATCACTTTCATTTGAGTGAAGAACTATTCAGCATCTGATCAAACAAAATGAGAAGAACTAGATGCCAAAGAACACAGTTCTCTAAGACAAGGAACATCTACTACTATGGAGAAAAGACAAATGTTAACAAGCAAATCGACAAGGGAACAAGTTAAATAACCTGGAATCCCGATGTTTATCTTGCATCTCACGCAATTCCTTTTTCAGATAAATCACCTCATTTTTATGCTTTGTAGAAGCATCAAGAATCTTTTTCATTCTTTCACGCATTTGTTTGTCCTGTGCATCCAGTTCATGTGCCCGATTTTCCAACTGTTGGAGGTTTTCTTCCAAATTCTTTTGAGCTTCCATATCAGCATGTTGCTGCCTGTCCAGAACCTCCTTTTCATCCCTTAGCCTGACAGTTTTCATGCCAGCATCCTCCTTACTGCACATTTTAATTCCAACAATGACGAGGGCAATAGGAATTCCATGATGCAATAACAAGATCAATGGACAAGAAATAAAGCCTTGTGTTTTTTTAAAGGGTTCTGGTCATAGAAAAGATGTTACATGTCAGCTTTGCAGCAGGGGGAATTAAACACCCCTTTGATATGACACAACCGGAAGGGAAAAAAAAACAATCAGAACAGAAGGCCTCTCAAAACACTTTAAATGTTGGATAGACAAACCCTGCAAAACCCACAGAAGCCAAGAACCACAGGGGTGCTCAGAATAGAATTCCAATCCATGCTGGCTGCATGGAAAGTGAGCAATTCAAAAACTTTCCTCAATTCCTCTTAACTCACAAGCACCAGGTACCCAGAGGAGAGCACAAGTCCATAATCACTTGTTGTCCTTTTCCCACCCTAAAGCAAACCAAGTGAGAAAAAAGCCCAACTAATTCATTGATTCTCTATTTGATGTGAAATTTTAATGGTCCAAACAATGACAACCATCATGAACAAATTTTATTACACTGAAACTGCTGATAATAACCATGAGTACAGCTATGGAAGTAGGCCAAGCTTTGGTGGAGACACAAATCATGATTGATTTATCTGCATCTAAAAGAAGATGGTGTATAAACTGCATAATGAAATTGTTTATAAGTCTCTTCTTTATCATTTATAAGCAAAAGAAAATGCTTGACTCCTTTCAAAACCCAGTATTCAACCATTTAATGGAAAAATAATGCCAGATTTTTTCACATTTCCCCCAAACCATGACTGCTACTAATTACCTCAATCATCATCTTCTGCTTGTTCATTCAGCCTGCAATTACTTATGGACTTATGAGATAAAGCATGAAGAACAAGAAAGTTGATAGGTGAGATAGCTAGAACCCAAGAATAAAATGCATGCAACCTTCCAAAAAGTTGTTGTGGATGGCAGATCCATAGAACATTAATGAGATATAGACCGACACAAAACACAAGCTTCTATCACATGTTACTAACAAATTAGTAAATAAACAACTTCAAGATAAAGGGACCATTGTTTATTCACTTGCACTTAATTTATCATCCTCTCTCCCTCAGGAATGGTACACCAAGGTCAATGTCTACATTTATATTCAAAGGATTTCTGACTTACATAATATCATTATGGTCCTTACCATCATCAAAGCTTTCCATGGCCAAGAGATTCCATCTGAGTTTAAAACTGTCCCCACATCAAGGAATATGTTTCACAGCAATACTCTTTGTTTAATGAAAAAGGATGGGAAGAGGGGCATGTACTACTTTGATAGAAGAATACATACTTCCCAGTCAATTGTTCCAATTATCGAAGTTAATGATGAACTAGACACCTTAGAAGTTCCACACAAAAAGAATAGCCCACCAGTCTGTCCAAAACCTTGTATCTCAATTATAAAAAGGAACGTGTACTCAGGACCCAAAAGGAGTATATTCCAGAAAAAACAAAAGTTGAGAACAAAGGATTAAATAATCAATTTAAACTAAAAGGAAACTTACATCTGGAAGTATTCCTGTAGTTGACTGTCAGCCAAGGGAAGTTTTCCACCAACATCTCGACTTTTTTCACGTAGACCATCCATTTTAGAACTCAGATCTTGAATGCCACTCTCCAGCTCTTTTATCTCATCAGCATGCTTCCTCCTTTCTACCATTTTCCTCTCAAGCTCCTTCCGACTGCTCTTAATTTTTGAATTTATGCGTGACATTTCCTCATTTAATTTAAGAAGTTCTGGTTGCTGTGAACAGGAGAAAACATCAGAACAAATAAACCACAAAATACCCTTAGTCTACCTAAAGTAATCGATGAACCAATAGACAAAAAACAAGGTTATTCATTAAACATAAAAGTCCAAAAATATTCACATATCCATAAGATACCGAATGCAACCTTGAACCACAAACATGCATACATGTGCATGTACCGCTGACTTAATGGGCATTGAGAACTTTCTTTGCCCAGGTGTTTAAAACCCTAAAGTCCTCCACATTATAAGACATTTAAGATAATAATCGTTATCAGTGAAACAAATGCCTGCAAAAACTCACATGCTTGTCAAGTTTCAAACTTCTCTCTTTGATCTTCCTTTCACATTGCGTAATCTCTTTCTGGTATTTTTCTTGTTCCTTCTTCTTCTTGTCTGCTTCGTGTCCAAACTTTTCAAGCTCTTGCATGAGATCTTCCTGATTCCTCTTTTCAGCATCAAGTTCAGCATTCATCTTAATTGAGTCATTGTGTATGGTATACAATTGCCATAGAAAGTGCTCTTTCTTCAAAGATTTCTATAGAGGAAAAGAGGATGATGGAAAGCAATTAATTCTGTGAAAAGACCAACAAGCTATTCACATATTGTATGGTCAACAGAAAAACACACTTATGATCAAGGTACAGGGAGGTAAATCATGCTAAGAACTTGTACAGAAATCTTATGGTTCATACCAATTGATCTTGCAAACGTAGATGCTTTTCCGCTTCTTCCTTCTGCTCTTTCTTTTGCTTCCTCTCCATAACTACTGTTCTCTTTTTCTGATAAACAAGAGCTGATTTTTCTTCAGCCCTGGCTTTCTTTTCTTCAAGATCTTCATATTCTCTCTTGAGATCTTCAGATCCAGATATCTGCTCAAAAAGCGCAGTCAGCTCTTTTGGGTTTTTAGATGCAATGGACTCCACATCGCCCTACAGACAAAGATGCACATTTGTCAGATGTAACTCCGACTCCAGGAAATTCAATTGCCAAGTCACCATGCAATATAGTATGACATAAAAATGTCAATTCTCTCTCAAAATCAAGCAAAATATTTTCAAGCTCACGATTCGGATTCCTTCAGGCCGAGACAAATATGACTCCTATTCAATAAAAACGGGATTACTCCCCGATAATATTCAGCATTTGCAACACAGCTCCACATTGGATGACATACACTATCACCACAACATCTTACAAAAAAAAAAAACACTTCTGTAACACGAAATGCATGCCAGAAGAACCAAATCTATCAAATAGACACTAGTAATAACAGTTAAACAATACTATGATAATTTAAAGAATCAAAAATAAAAAAGAAACCAGGGAAAACAAAACTACCTGAAACACCAAAAAATTCCTGGCCTTAACAAGAATTCCCAGCTCTTTTAACCTGGCACTGTATTCATCCCAATTAACAACCCTGCCATCAATACGGTACTCACTGCCACCAGAGCTAGTAATAGCCCGGGTAAATTGGAGCTCCGACCCGTCAGGCAACAGGTAAACCAAGCGCACGAAGGCTCTCCGTCCTTTTTGCTCCTTTTCACGATCGTCGTACGCGTAAATAAGGTCTTTCAGCTGCGCTCCACGGAGATGGCCAGTACGGACACCGAGAACGAAACTGATAGCGTCCATTAAATTAGATTTCCCAGCTCCGTTTGGGCCGATTATGGCTGTGAAGTCCTTGAATGGACCAATTGTTTGAAGACCTTTGTAGGATTTGAAGTTTTCCATCTCCAATTTTAGGATTTTGCCTGGAGAAGACATGGAAGGCATTTTGACTGACCTAGGGTTTATCGTCAGTGCGTAAGAAAGTGGAATTAGGGTTTTTTTAGTGGAAATCGGGGCAAACGACGCGGAAGGATGGAGTGCTAGGGTTTTGTGGGGTGCTGGAAAGGGGATTTTCCGGGATAGTGGAGAGAGGAGGGGGAGTGGTGAGATTTTTGGGGGATGGAGGGAATTGGCGGGAGGGGAGTTTTGGAGGAAATTTTAAGGGGGGGAGCAGCAGTGGGTTTTCATGCGAGTGTGCGAGCAACTGCACGGAATAAAATGAAGTTTTTTTTAAGATCATTTACTGTGCCAGCGGCTGAAATAAATCGTGTATTTATTTATTTATGAAAATTTCAATAATTTATTTATACGCGCTCGATCACTTCTGGTTTTTCGCGTATTCAGTTGGACCCCGTATTTTGTGAGTATTTACATTAATGTCCTTGGGATCCCACGGTCACTCAGTTGTGTGGGGTGCCCTCTTTACCCAAAAAATTAGCTTGCTGAGGAAGTTTCAAGTTTCATCTTCTATCCCCGGGCAAGATGCTTAATATTAATATTTAATGAACGTGGTACAAATTATATTTTTAAAATAATATGTTTATATTTTTAAATTATTTTGATATATTAATATTAAAAATAATTTTTAAAATATAAAAAAATTATTTTAATATATTTATAAATAAAAAATATTTTAAACTATTATCACCATAGTACTTTCAAACAATCCCTTGCAATTTTACGTGGCTTAGGGTCTTAATTTGTTCCCTCGGCCGATCAAATTAATGTTACTTGTACTTTGTACTTGAATCTTTTTATTTTTATTTAATAATTATTTTGTGATTTTGCAAAATTAATTTTTATGAACCGTGAAATAATTTTTAAAATTATAAATATTTAAAATAATATAAAAAATTTAAAAATACTGAATAAAGACAAGGGCTATTATGGTTGTAATAATTACTTATAATATTATTTTTCTTTACATTTTGTTAATCATTTATTTTACATTAAATAATATTTAATTTTATCTATTCAATCTAGTCAAAATTTTGAGGATTCAATTTCAAATCAAAACAAATATTTAATCTCTTATAAAATATAATATTTTTTTATAATCAATATATTTGTTGTTATTTATTAACATATTTTTTAAATTTATTTTATTAAATATATATATATATATATAATTTTTTCTTTTGAGTTTACAACAAAAAAAAAATTAATGGTAAAAAAAATTAACAACGCCAATACTTTTATTACCGAGGGAAAAAACACTATATATCACAGCTAAGCGCAAGAAATAGTTAATGCTATTAAAACATAACTGATTCGATTAACTAGTGCCACGTAGTCTGATGATAGGAACGATAGTGATTGACGTGGGAAAGCATTCTGGCTGTCAAAGCCACCGTAGGGGGGATTTTAAAATAAGAGGTTCAGGGGTATTTGGAATTGTGATATTAATTATATTTTAATGTATTTTTTATTTAAAAATATATTAAAATAAAATTTTATTTTATATTTAAAAAAATATTATATTAATATATTAAAATAATTCAAAAGTATAAAAAAATTATTTTTAATAAAAAAATTAAAATTTTGTAAAATTTGATTTACACCGTATTTTAAAATAAGCATTAAGATTTACAAAAATAGTATTTGGTATTTTTTAAATGTTTTTTATAATGTATTAAAATTAAAAAAATATTTTTATATTAACAAATTAATATATTCCAAAACATTTTAAAACCTTAAAAAAACAATTTAAAATTAAAAAATTAAAAACATGATTTCAAATAAAAACAATGTAACAATATTTAGACTGCATTTATGTGTAGTTGTATGCAAAATTAACTATTTTTTACACGCAAATTAAAGCAACATGTCTTTTAACATTTCATGATTATAGTAATTCTTTAAAATATTTTTTGTTTAAAAATATTTTAAAATAATATTTTTTTTATTTTTTAAAAAATATTTTTGAAATGAAATACATTAAAATCATATAAAAATATTTAGTCAAGAAAATAAAATTTGAAGAAACGTGATTTTGCGGCGCTATCAAACGAACTATTCATCATGGAGGAAAATTCGGATTATATAAAGCAACTAGCTAGGTAAAACAACTCTAATTATAAATTTAATCAACAATACTATGAAAGCTCACTGATGGATTAGGTTAACGTACTCCCGAAGCGAACAATCTTTTACATGAAGACGAAGAATTTGGAGCCATTAACGAAAAAAAGACACTGAATTAAATAAAATGGCAGAGAAAAAAACAAGCTCGTGGCAATAATCTGACATGATTTTTTATAATACACAGGAATGCAAAACCCAGAAGTCATTCCCAGCTGGTGAAGTACGAGGGAGATAAGTATAACCAACTTAATTACGTAAAATCTCTTAACTAATAAAAACAGTCTGATTATCGATGTATCACTACATAGCAGGAAAGGGCAACTTATTAGCATACAAGGAATCGAGGATTAAAGAAAGTAGACCTGCAACGTACATTTTCACAAACCCTGCATTCTGTGCTTTAACTGAATTCTCGCTCGTCAATCTTCTTCTGGCTGCTAAATTCAGCACTCTCTCCTTTTGGGGGATCTGCTGTCTTGGTTTCATTACGAGGTTCAACTTGAGCAGCCCCTTCTGAAGGATCTGCTATCCTGGTTTCATTACGAGGTTCAGCTTGAGCAGGCCCTTCTGGAGGATCTGCTATCTTGGTTTCATTATGAGGTTCAACTTGAGCAGGCAATATAGTGGCCCCGGTGTTATTGGAACTTTCAGGCAGGTGCTCTCCGGATTTTATACCAGCTTCCAACTCGTTGTATCGGAGAATGACTTGTTGGAGCTCATCATGGAGATTCAGGGCCTCAAAAAGCATTGCCTCGTCATCAATGGTGCTTTCTATGATCCTCTGAATGACAGGCTGTGACTGCTTGCACTTGTCCACCAAGCTTACTGTAAGATCATCCTGCTGCCACACAGGAACTATTAATGAAAGCAGGCAATTTTTTGTTTATCAATACCACTAGAGCTTGTATCAACATCATTTTTTTGTGCAACGCAATAGCATTAGAAAATATGAAAAAAACTGAAAGATGAGATCTAATCTTTTTATCCTGTGCCATATCAAAAGGATTGTAAAATTAACTTAAAGCTGGCATCTACTACCAAAAAAAATTAAAATGCATGTACAGAGGTGAACGTGGATTAGCTGTTTGACGAGAGTGGTAATTTCTTACTGAATAGCACCCATAAAAAGAAGAAGGGATTACCTTAATGGGTTTTGGCTCAGTTTCAGCATTCAAAATACTAGAAAGAAGTTCCAGACTGTTCCGAGTTGTTACAAGTGTTTCATTCTTTTCCTCAATTGATAACCCCCCAGAGTTATATGAAAGAGTACCATGATCTGCACCATGCAATCCCGTGTCAGGAATAGGATAGCTTTCAGGAGGAGACAATGGTTCCTGGTGAACATATGACTCCAACGAATATTGCATGGGGAATGAACTTCCATCTTCAACTGGTGGTGTAGGCAGACTTCTTTCTTTCAAGCTCTGCCACAACCAGAAAATGATATTAGATGTGAGAAAAGAATAACAGAGGCTTTTCTGTCTTTCAAGAATCTACGAGAACCATAGTAATTGGCACAAAATGATATAGGAAAGAGAAGGGAGGGGGTGGCACGCCCATTTATAGTGCTGACCAGCAACACAAGGAAAAAATGGGCATGATGTTAGTCCATAAAAAATTCGAAGACATCGACACAAGTTAGTGACACAAAGTGATACTCTAGCATGACCCCCATCCAATAATCTTTCTCCATCGAGGAAAAAAGGCGCACCAGTTTATCACTTAATAACCACAAATCCCAGAGAAATGTTGAGTAAATTAGGCGATTAGCAAGCACCCAAAGTTCAATTTACTTTATGATTATATTGAGTAAATTTTTTTACAATTTTAACAAAATCTAGACGAAATTTCTTTGTATAGAAACTACACTCAGAATTTCATCCCATTTAAAAAAACATACAAAAAAACACAATAACTCAGGTCAACAAATTCTAACTAAATTTAAAATATTAAGAAAGATGGATTTTCAATACAAAAACATCAAATGATGCTTATAAAGTAGGAAAGGTTTGATTTTTTAGTTGTTTTAAAGGAAAAATACAAGTGTTTTGTGGATTTTTATTAAGTTCAAGTCAAAGCATCTTCGGTTTGCATAGAAGTCTAGAGTGTGTTCTTCGATTCAAGAGAGCACTTAAATTTCAATTGATATTGCCGTTTCTGAAATACGATTAAATCAAACTATGTCATTTCTACGGAATCTTTTTCAAATAATACTATTTAAAAAAAAAAAGTAAATTAACCATGCTAATTTAAAAGGGAAAAATAAATGGTGAGTAATACTGTTAAGTGCTAAATTTGTAACTCTGCCTCGCATTGGAATTCAAAAGCTGTAGCTACGAGGAAAGATACGGTTGGAAAAGTGTACGCAACCCCCACATTCTTAAAACTGAAGCTTTTTAGGCTTCTGAATTTACAGCATATTGCAAAACCCAAGAAGCTGTCGAATAATGATAAATCTACAGTTCAATACAAAAACCCATTTACAACATTCATGCAGATAGCTAAAATATCCAACTAGTTTTCTTTTTTTCCCAAACCAACTAGCTTATCAACTATGAATTACATTCCAGTATTTTAACAATGATTGTTTTCTAAATAAAAATTTTTAAAATAAATTAAATTAATATTTTTTTATTTTTTTAAATTTTTTTTTATATAAATATATTTAAAAAATTAAAAAAATAATTTTTGAAAGGCGCAAGGCATACGTATCACAGCTGTTAGTGTGAAAATAATAGTGATCCTTGATTAAACACATCGAATTATTACCTAATCTTACACAAACAATTAGTGTATTTCCATAGCAATGACAGCATTTGTTTACCGAAAGAAAGCTTACCATATAGGTCTGGTGAAAGACAGGCAGATACTCAAGATCCTCGGACTCTCCCCAAGCCCTAATCAACTGCAAAGCTCGATCACGATTCCCCTGATCCGTTTGCGGATTCTCGATCATCCTAACCATCTCATCCAACACCTTCTCAGACGCCACCTCGGAGAACACCTTCTCACAATTCGAAGTACAGGCCTCCAACAAATCAAGACTCAGCCTTTGGCTCACCAAATTCTTGCCCGAAATCTTCCTCTTTATAGCCTTAACAATCTCCGTACCACTAAACTCTTGGCTATTAATCATCGAACATATCCTCAGATTCAAACCCCAGTTGGGCTCCTCCATTGTCTCTAACGTAGCTTCATCAACCATCTTCGATTCAGGTGTTGGGGTTTGCAGTATTTCTTTCACCTTATCACTTACAAGTCGACTCATCTGAGCCCCACCAGTCTTCAACCGTTCACCCCATTCAGATAATTTCAGCTTGTCCATCTCTTCTTTGTGCTCAAAACTCAAACATCAACAGCTAAAATACAAAACCTTGATTCAATTTATAAGAAACAAAAAACCGGTTAAGCTTTTTCTTTGATTTTCTTGTCTTAAGGACAGCATGGGATTAAACACAGAATTAAGAGGAAAACAACTGGCCAATCTGAGGTCAGATGCTATCGTCAAACCCTGGTTCTAGTTGAGAGGCGCAGAGAAAAGGAAAGCTCTGGATGAAATGGGTCGTTATAATTTTCAGCTGTTCTTTTGCCGGTGGAGATGAGAGGCCATTCAAGATACACGTGCCCTAGAAAATGACATGTCGTTTTCTAATATGGTTGCCCCGCACAAACGATACATCGTTCGACGGGAATGGCGCGGTACTGGCATCAGGCAAAAGTCATGGCATGAGAACAGGCAAAGAAAGGCGAAAAGGTCGTGGTTTATGACAGAAAGGAACTCAGCATGGTACAGAATGACGCGTCGTTTTGAAGGAAAGGCGGAATCGGTATCGCAAACAACGAGTGTAGTGGGTTTTTCTTATCTGAACCACGCATACTTATGTGCTAATTTGGTATTCCAGTCAAACATGTGATTTAAAAAAAAAAAATCAAATTAATTTTTTTTATTTTTTGTGATGTTAAAAATTAATTTAAAAAATAAAAAATTATTATTTTAATATACTCTCAAATAAAAAATACTTTAAAAATTTTATTTTACTATATTTTTAAATAGGTTGTGAGTGGATGAGCTTACACAAAATTTAATGTAACCCGTTTCAAACTAAATCACCTGTGTTCATAAAAAATCTAATCACCGTGTCTATTGAAATCAATGATAATAATGGATATATATATATATATATATAGAAGTGAAGATGAATATTTATTATTATCCATTATCCGTGGATTATAAAATAACAATTTTATTATTTAATTTTGAAAGATTGATTAGAAATTGAGATTTAAAATCAAATATAGTTATATTTATGCCCTTGAAAAAAAAACATATTTTATAATTAAAGGTTTTTGGGGCTTTTTGTTTTTTTACGGTGTAATTGTTATGTAATTTTTAGAGTTGATTTTTTTTATTAGGAGGTATTTTTATTTTTTTAATCTTGTTTTTTTTTACAATTATTACATAGTATAAAGAATAATATATTAGTGTGTTTAGAGGCGTGTAATTATTTTTTAAAATATTTTTTATTTAAAAAAAATATATTAATATTTTTTTATTTTTTAAAAATTATTTTTAAAATTAATATTAAAATAATTTAAAAATAAAAAAAATATATTAATTTTAAATAAAAAAAATTAAATTTTTTTTAAAATACTTTTTAAACTTAATCTCAAACATCCTTATATGGTGCTTGTTGATAGCTAGTGATCACCTTCCAAGATAGCATTCAATGACGAGCTGGCATGTGTCAGTCTTCTATGATTTTCTATTTTTTTTACATCTTAAAATGTGTATTATCCTTCACCTATTAAATTTAATTTATTTATTTTATTTAATTTTTTAATTTTTAATTTTAATTTTAATTATTTTAATTTTAATTTATTTTTTAATTAAATTAAATTATTTAATTTAACCTCTAACCATTTTTAATCTCTTTTCATTTTAATATATAACAAAGAAAGAAAAAAATTATATCACTTTTAAGCAAGTTACAAGACCCATTGCCATTCCTGAGAGGCACTGTTAAATAAGAGAGAACGGAGAAACTTGTGAATTATCTGCGAGGGGTTTGAGAAAAAATCGGGCAGCCCAAGGTAAAGAAGAGGGGAAACACTAATATCAACCAAACAAAATTAGTAATTGTCTGCAAAGGAAATGGTTTCTGTATCAACTTGGTTCCGTTACATAGCCAACAAACTCGACTACTCTGTTTCTCTCAGCTATAAGGTTCCCTCTCTGTCTCCGCCTTTTTTTTTTCCTCGCATTTTCTAATGATTTCATTTCTTGCTTTAATGAGTGTTTGTGAGTATTCTCATTTATACTTTGTTTTGATGATTTTCTGCCTTGTATTTGGTTTCTGGGTTTTGGTGGCTCAATTGCTTGTGTAAATGCTGTAACTTTGTTAGAAAGATTTCTTTTTGCTTGATGGGTTTTTGTTTTGTTGATCTTGATCAGGGGTTTACTGGTGATGGGATATTTCAATGCCATTTCTCTTTTATTTTTTTATGATTTGCACTTCTTTGGAGACTAAGCTTTGTTTCTTGGCTATTATTTCATTCAGATTTACGTGCTCCATGTCTTTTACTTATAAGAAATATTTGCTCTGGACTTGTTCATTTGGTGCCTATGAGTATGTATGTGGGAACAATGCTTTGACTGGGAAGCTTAATTATGATATTGTGTTGCGGTGACGAGAATTGTGCTTGATTTTTGTTGTTAAACGAACTAGTCCTCAAATTGGGAAAGATTTGTGTCTAGTATTATAAGGCTCCTCGGAGTTGTTGCCACATGCTCTATTCATTGTATTTTCGGATTCTTCTATTGCTTTGTTTTGCATTGGTTTTTGAATTGACAACTCATCATATGATATCCACGCGCACTTCTCCATTACTTTGCTGCTGTTCCTACATCCATATTTGTGGTTAAAGTAAGGATCTTTGAACTATTTTTATATGATTGTTCTGACATAACCTTAAACTTGTTGCAGAGCTATAAGGGTGGCTTAATCAATGATAAAGAAGTCGTTGATTCAGTTTGGAAAAATCTACTTCAGGGAAAGCTGACTTTTTTACACTTGAATAAAGGACAGGAAATGGCCCCAACAATTGGAGACCAGGGGGGTACCCTTCTTGTTCGCAAGTTACCATCTGCTGATCCAATGTAAGAATACTTACACATATGTGTGCGGGTCTGTGGTTTTTTATTTCTTAACCATCACAGAGAAGCATACTATTTGATAAATAATGTATCAGGCAATAGGAAAGTGACTGCATGTGGGTGATTCATATAGGCGATTCTAACCTGTCACTTGCCAGGTAGGATTTTGGTGTTTTTGTTGATTGCTGGTTGTAGGGCCCGCTTTTTAGATGCCTGCTTGCTAGAAAACTAAACGATACAGTTGAGAGTAAAAGTTACAGTGCTTGGAGGGCCATATGGTTTTCGAGATGCATGACACCCTGCCTGGTTATAATAAATCCTTGATACCATCTGTGTTTTAATTGGCATGCTGTTAGTAGATGTGTTGCTAGCTTAGTCATCTGAACCGAGCTTCTCTAAGAGGTTTTCTGTGTGAACTAACTTTAAGGCTCATTCTTTTGGGATTTATGTAATCAAATCCCATTTGATGGCGAAGTATTTGGCTGCCAATTTTGTAAACTTGTGGATTCAAGTTGTAAGAGTTGACTTAACACAACTTCTACTGCTATTGCTCAGGACCAGATACATAAATGTTTGCGTACAAGTGTGAGATAAGAGTCACCTTTATGAGAAAGTGATCAAGTGAGGAAGGAAGGTATATGCATGCAAAGACACACAATCCTCCAGTTTAAACCATTTGGTCAACAAGCTGACATTGTGATATCAGCCTTCTGTCCCTAATGCTTCCTCAACTTGTTCTGTGTAAAATTTTCCAACAAGAAAGCTTGAGCTATTTGGTAGAGAAGCCCAAGTGCCATATAAGCTACACCAAGCTTTACATATACAACAGCAAAAAAGAGGAACCATAAAAGCCTCTTATGTTCAGGTCTAACCAAACTCCATGAGCAATCTAGTTGACAACAATCATTGAAGCGAAACAGATGTTAGATTCCAATACCATGCCTTGGAATCCATCTAAACTTAAGCTGCTAGGTATAAAGCTGTATCAAACTTCATACATGACCATCCTAGGGTTATCAACAACAGAGATCTGTGCTAATGGCTGATGACTTTGATATGACTTGTTCAACTGAACCAATCTTTGGACTCACACTGATAGATATATTGATCTGCTTCCTCTTATGTAGTTACATTACAGGCTAAATTTTCACAAGCTATTGTGATGGTAGAATTCTTTATCTCTTCAATTCACACTATTTTTTTTGTACCCAATGCTTCAATACTATCAATTTTATTTAGGTTGGTGGTGGATTTGTCCGGACCATTTTAGGCAACTCTTCCTTAGCTCATACTTGATAGGTATCCCTCACCTTTCAATGGGCGTGCTTGTTTTGGTGTAACAACAGAATATTTTGCAGTTATTTCCTATCATTTGGAAAAGATTTTACTGTCTTTCTCTAGAAATGTGGCACGGTCAATAGCCTAGGATAAAAAAGCATACATATGCATACCCCTAGGAGAGAAAAGGATAGAAATTGTAAGAAGTATTTGTTTATCTTATCGAGGTTCAACCAAAATTCTCTTTATTTTCTACAAATGGGGATCATATATATTTTTTATTAAAGAAATGTGACTGAGCATTGTTTCATCCCATTCAGGTTCTTCCAATGCCATGTTCAATTACTGCAAATGAGGATCATTTTATATTTTTCATTTGTTATTGGCAACCTTGATACACCCTTTTTCATGCTTTATACGCGCGCGCACGCGCGCGCGCACCTTTTGCTCTAAATAACATGGTGAGTAATAAGTCATAGTTCTTGGCAGGCGTGTTTTTGTCGGAGATGTAGTGCTTTTAAAGGATCCTGAGAAGTCAAATAACTTTCTTGTCAGAAGATTAGCTGCTATTGAAGGTTATGAAATGGCGTCTTCTGATGAAAAAGATGAGCCATTTGTTCTTGACAAGGATGAATGTTGGGTATTGGCTGACAATGAGAAGCTGAAAGCCAAGGTACATGCTACTTTGACATCATAAAAATAGGATCTACATAGGCTAATGGATTTTTCTATCTGTTCTCAATAGGATCTACATAGGTTGATGAATTGTTTGATCTGTTCTCTTATCACATCTTTTACCAAAGTTAACTAATAATGAAATTTGCATATATATATATATATATATATATATATTTCCAAGGATGCCTAAACCATCAAGATAACCAAGGAAACATATAGACATATGGTTTTGCCTGTGATGGGATTAGATATTGATTTCACAAAAAATTGAGGCTTCAAGAAACCTAGTCTTTTTGTCATGAAGGATGCATTGCACTGTAGATATCTAAATTAACCTAATTTCCTTTTCATCATTGGCACACTATATGCCATAACTAGGACACTATATTACCAAATGGGACCAATAATATTTGGACAGTTCCTTCTTGTTGCATGTCATTCAAATTAAGACTGGGCTCTATTGGTACTAATTAGGATGTCGGGCAGTGTCTCAGTTAGCCATTTATCACCAAGAGCGCTTTCTTATATTTTGTTAGTATTTCTTCTTAAATGTATCAAACTGGAGGATTCTTATATCTACTTTACCTTGTTTCATATTCGTTGTCATTTTTTCTTCTTTTATGCTCTATTTCCTTGGCTATTTTTTCTCTCAAGAGCATTTAGGTTTAGTTGTGACTTTTGACCTGGAGATTGTATTTGATTCTTTTAAGGCCTGAGATTGTTCTTTTACTCTTTCATCATTCTTCTTTGGGGGGTCACAGGAAGCCAATGACAGTCGGAAATTTGGTCCAATTTCCATGTCAAACATAGTTGGCCGTGTCATATACTGTCTGCAAACAGCTGTAGACCATGGTCCTGTACAGAACAGGTGAGCAGCTGAATGCTAGTTCATTGAGACTTTCCTTTTTATTTTTTTTCTTTTGCAAATCTTTGATATTTGATTTTTTTTTTTTTTTTGGCTGTCTTATGCCAGTCATTTCAGCTCGAGAAAGGACTCTCCAGTGCTGGAGGTGGAATTGGATGTTGAAGAGATGGCAAAACATCACAAAGCATAGACTGTGTCCACCAACACGCTGAATCATTTGGTTTGTACATGCATCAGTTTTTCTTTTCTGTTATCCACAGTGGATTTTTTTTCAGTTTTATCTGCTACGGGAGGGAAATGTGTTTACTGTCATTCTTGGCCAGGTGTGGCAATCGGATAATTGGGTCTTCCTTTGCGACCTAAAAGCAGGAAGCCAGATTTTTTCAATTTGGAGTTTCTGCTTTATTTGATATTGCGGTGAACAGTTTTGTAATTTGAAAATCAGACCAGGGAAAGAAAATGGAATCTTACGCAGTTGCCTTTCAGGCTGCTTGTGTTGGGATTCTTGTCTTGCAGGCTGCTGGTGTTGGGACTCCTGTCTTGCCTTCATTGCCACATATGTCGTTGCTTAGATCTGGTTCTGGGACTTTAACAATTGGATAGTTTTTCTAACTTGAAATAAATTTTTGGCTGTTTATGGATATGTCGTCTTGCAGTCTCATTGTTTTTTACTGTCATCACAGATGTATTGTAGAGATCATTTAACCTGTCTAGTGAATGAACTCTTGTCATTGTCTAATCCTGTTATGTCTGTTCGGCGTGGCAGTACAAGTGAATCCTTCCGCTTTGACGGCTTTACTCGTCTGACTCCTGCATTACCTATTGTTGATTATACAAACGAGATGGTTTTCCAGCTCCCTTGTCAACTGACCTGTGAAATTTTTTTGGAGTATTTGTCATCAACTTTAAGTTTTAGAAATTGTTTGGGTTTTTTTTTTGTTGAGTTTGCTTTTAAAATTGTTTTAAATTTATGATTTTTAAATTTTAATGTGTTAATGTTAAAAATAAAAATAATTACAAAAAACCTTCCATGATTTTATTGTTGATTCACTGTTTTACTTTTTTAATTGTTTTTACAAAATTTATTTCACCCGAGATATAAAATATGTAATTTTTCAAACTAAAGTGAGAGAATAAAATATGAAACAAATCTTAAAAGGTTCAATGTATTTATTCTAAAAATATAAAAAATAAAATTATTTTGATGTTTTCTTAATTAAAAATACTTTAACAAAAACACCTTCATTAGTAATTATGTACATAGAAGTTGTTTGAGGATGTGGTGTAATTTGTGTTTTAAGATTTTTTTAATTTTTTTATTTAAAATTATTTTTTTGATATATTAATATAAAAAATATTTTTAAAAAATAAAAAATATTATTTTAATATATTTATAAAAAAACACTTTAAAAAATAATTATTACTATATTTTAAAACACCTTTTTAGTTTTTTTTCTAGCTCTTGAAAACTTGATTAACAAGCCGCTTCAAGGTGGCTATAGTGCTTTCTTGTGTATTGGTGTGCTTAGTATTATACATGATGTTTTCAAAATTGATATTGATTTTCAATTAAAAATATATTAAAATAATATTTTTTTATTTTTTTTAATATTCATATATCAAAATCATCTAAAAATATTAATATAATATTTTTTTACATAAAAAAATAATTTAAAAAAAACATGCTTTTCATTTGTGTTTGATATTATGCAGGATATTTTTATTTTTAAAAGTGTTTTTTAATTGAAAATATATTAAAATAATATTATTTTATTTTTACAAGTTTAATATTCATATATCAAAATTATCTAAAAATATTTAAAAAATATTAATTTAAATTTTACTTACATAGGCAATTATTTTTAATGTTGCAATGAAAAAAAAGAACACTCGTTCCATCAAATATCCATTTTCAGCCAAACTGTGAAATCTTTTTGGAGTTTCTGACATCTACTGGAAGTTTTAGAGTTTTACAACTCTTGAAGGAAATAAAGAATGAAAAAAAATCAGAGCCCGCAATTTGACAAGCTTCTTGAGCACTCTTCCGTATTGCATCTTGCAAACGAATAGGTAAATTTTTTTATTTTATGTTTTTTATATATATATTTTTAAATTATTTTGATGTATTAATATTAAAAATATCATTTTAAAAAATCATTTTAATATATTTTTAAGTAAAAAATAATTATTAATATATTTTCAAAAACATCCAAGTAGGTGTTTAGGGCTATTGATGGAAATTTTTTTGGAATTTTTGGAATTATTTTTTATTTTTGAATTATTTTGATGTGTTAATATAAAAAATAAATTAATAAAAATAAAAAAAATGTTATTTTTATATATTTTTAAAAAACTTTTAAAAATAATTTTCAATACTTTCCCAAAGCACCACTAAATAAAGATATTTCAACAGTTAAAACCTGCCATTTACCCCCTAGGGTTCAAAACTTCTGACGGTATGCGGTTGGATTTGGGCCTTTGGGTTGCTCTCACTCTGTTGAACATGGCAGAAAGAAGGGCTGAGCCCCCGGATAAATCGCAACTTGGCTGGAACAAAAGCCTCCATAGCAACCGATCCGTCTCCGATGCAGACACTAAACCCGACACTTTGCCGCCTGTAGTATCATATGACAGCAAGCCAAGCCATGTCCGCACCCACAATAACCCCTAAAGAAACAGCTTAATGCCGAGAAACTCCTTTATCGATGGCTGCATAAACAAAACAGCAATGAAAAATGTAAAGATGACACGGAAAAGAGAAAATAACACAGTAAAATGCAAGAGCGGAACTGTTAGGCCAACAGCTCTCAACTAGTTCGTACAATGTCACAAGCAGCCCATCTTGTTACTCAGAACCTGGCTGGTACTCGGTTTATTTTGTTTCTCACTCCCTTTTACCTTTCCTTTCCTGCTTCAAGTTCATTAGCCCCTGTTTAGTTTCCGTGAAAACGAAAGAAAACTTGGTTTGGCCGAAATGGGAACCTGTTTCTCAGTTATCTTTTCGTTTTCTTCATTCCGTCAGCCAGGGTTTTCGTTGGCACGCGTTTTTGCATCTTTGTTTTGAAAGCTGTTGCTAGTAAAGATTGCTGCTCACCATGTTTTTGATAGAATGACTTTCAGGAGTAAGGAGAGGGCTTCTCTGTTGCTCCTAGCTTCTTTTAACTACTGGGTTTCTTTTTCTTTTTTATCTCAAAACTGACTATTTGTTGTTTCAGTTGTTTGCTTGTGTTTGGCTGGTTGGCTTCTGGTAACCCCTTAACATGCCACTTTTTGCTTGCTTTTTTATTTTTTAATAGCATTGTATAGGATCTTGAGTCTAGGTACTTGACGCCGATTGTTTTACATGGAAATGGTCTCTTGTATGTATATGTTATGGTGGCTTTAATTTTTGAAAAAACTATTTGCTAGCGACTTCTTTACTTTTATATGCTACATGGTTTTCGACAACGATATTGTCCCGTAAGTTTTGTGTATCTTTCAGCATCATCAGGCACAATGTCATACCTTGCCCAGTTGCAAGGTCTTCCACGTGCACTGCAAGATTAGTGTTAGGAAACAAAAGGTTCGCTTTTCAGTAGCACTGTAGGAAATGTGATATGAAGTTTGGTGGTGAATTTTTCTGGCCCGTATGTTTATAAGGGCCAGGTTACTTAGGGTGTTCTTTATATGGATACTTCATTGAGACCACGATTAATGTGTCCCAATTTTGCATTTGATGACATGTGCATATGATGAAAACCACAATCGTGATGGCAGAGCTGGAGTTTGAAATGTTTATGGTGTTGATGAGGTTAACTATGACGAGGTCCAAGTAGTTGGTTGGTGGTGAGTGGTGTCTCTTGGCTGCTTGTGGCTGTTTTAGAGTTATAATCAAAGTACTGGTCGTTTGATGAGAAGATAGTTATGTCCAGATGCTCTGGATGGGAATAAACACGTTTAACATTCCGTACCTTTTGTGTTATTGCTCAAAATTGTATAACTTTAATAGATATAAGAATGCCTGGTCTGCCCGTTTTATTTTGTTACAGGTAATATGTTTGAATACTCTTTGTTCTTTCATTTGCAAGGAGATTGATGGGAAGACACTTTTATGTCTGTTGTGCCGGTTTCATTCCAGCTCCTTGTTTGATTTTTGAGAGGAAAGATGTTGGGCTGGTGGTGCATTAGTGTGAATCTTTGTGGGGAGATGAGTTGTCTGGTGGCTGACTGTTACAGTGCATGAGAAACTATTATGTTCCTGATTGGTTTTCATAGAAATACTCCTGCTTTTGAAAGTAGTCTCTCATCATCATAAATGCGTTATTATTCAAGGTGCTAAGAAAGGCAAAAATTCCATAATTCATGGCACCAAAAAAATGTGCTGGGTGATGCTGGAAGCACTTGGGAAAATTTGTATTCATAAACATTTAAGTTAGTCGCTGTCAAAAGCGAGTATTATTTGTTGACTTCTCATAGCATCAATTTCATGATTAAAATCAAGATCCTCATCACATGTATAATTTCCTAAACTGTACAACTAATTTTCCTTGTTTGTACGGATCTGTGCCATTTGTAGGTTATGGATCATCAGAAGGCAGGTGTCTCCTCTGCTCAGGAATTTATGGTAGAGCAGTTGTTGTATCTCCTTGTTCTTCACATTGTGTCCGCTATAATCATTTGTAGGTTATGGATCATCAGAAGGCAGGTGTCTCCTCTGCTCAGGAATTTATGGTAGAGCAGTTGTTGTATCTCCTTGTTCTTCACATTGTGTCCGCTATAATCATTCACAGGCCCAGTTTGGAAAGATGAAATGTTCTTTCAGGGCTTCATCCATTGTGTGCAAATGCTCTGGTGGTCACAGGAGAAACCCAGACTTATCTAGGCAAAACAAACAGTTTTCACGTAACAGGAACAGGCAAAATGAAGAGACGAGCAGCTTTGAAACCCTTGATGAATCTGATTTGTTAACATCAAAGAACGGGTCACTACTCTCCTTATCCGGTACCCCAAAGTTCCAAGCCACTGCTGCTCCAGGGCCTAGAGAGGAGATTGTTGAGCTATTTAGGAAGGTACATGCTCAACTGCGTGAAAGAGCTGCAGCCAAAGAAGTCAAAGTTTGAAGCTTCCCAAGGAAAAGGTAGAGAGAACGAAACTGTGGATTCCCTCCTTAAGCTACTTCGGAAACACTCAACTGAGCAAGGTAAGAAGAAAACCAGCAATATCAACAGTGGAAACTTCAATCTGGACCAGCCAGAGAATGGAGCATACAAGAAAGCTAAAGGCACAAGCTCCTTTAACTCGACGTAAGAAAGAAAGGAACGACGCCCTAGAGCCCAACACCTCTTTTACCAGGCCACCATCGAAATTCCAATGGAAATCTCCAGTACCTCAAGTGAAATTCCAGCCCATTTATTCAAGTGAGGATCTTGTTAATTCTACATCTCATTTAAATTTAAATGGTGAGAAAAGGAATCAGTTTGAGATACTCCCAGACACCACCGAGGAGCTTGAATTGGACCCCGAAATAGAGCCCGAGTTGGATTCAGAACATGAGCCAGAGTCTGCTTTCCCTGGTAGTTCATTGTGATCAGTGATACGGGGGAAAAAAGACAAAACAACAACACAAATTTAGATAAATTCCCTTTTGTTTTCATATAATTTTGTTTCCTTGACCTCTGTTTTTTACTTCATGCAAAGTAATATTTAGCTCTTCAAATCCCTCCATGATGCGTTCAACTATCAGAGATGAGGGCGGTTTTTTTTTTTTTTTTGGAAAGTGTTTTTAAAAATATATATTTTTGATATTTTTAAATTATTTTAATATTAAAAATAAATTTTAAAAAATAAAAAATTATTACTTTAATATATTTTTAAATAAAAAATATTTTAAAAAACATTCTTAAACCCAACTTCTTTTTTTATTACATGAAACTTGCTTTTCTTTTTTATTACATGAAAACCTGCTTTATGAAGAAGCTATCGCTGCGAACAAACATTCTCCGATGGTCCCATAACATAAAATACAGTTTCCTTTAATATCAAACATGTGGTGTTAGCGGAAAACAAACGCAGCCTTACTTGATCCCCCTGGTGTTGACTGTTAATTAACTATGACCCCAATCCTTCGTTGCGAAGTTTTCTCCCTCTCTATAATAACCATTTCCTTTGCTCCTTAATCATCCTCTTGTATAAACTCTCTTTTATTTTGTTTCCTTTCTCTTCTCCAAAATCATGGGCCAAAGTCTTGATCCAATGACTCAAAAACAATCCAAAGACGAACTTCTGTATCAGCTGGCTATTGCCGGAAATGTGGACGCCGTTAAAGCTCTTTGTAGTGAAGGGGCTATCCTTGAGGTAAACAAAAATTACGAACCATATCCTTCTTACTACTTAATACAATACTGGCCTTTCTCTACTTTTTCTACATCATGTTGATTCTGACGCTAAAGCTACAAACTTGTTATGTTGTTAAAGCTTTACCTTCACTTGCTGCAACTTATGCAAAAAAATCTCCTATTTTTTGGATGAATTATGCACAAAATTCTTGTTGGTATGGTTTTGGTTTTGTCTAGATAGAGGAAGTTGTTATCTTAGTTTGACTTTTGGGTGCAGTTTATTGACAGAGATGGAAAGACCCCTCTTATAGTGGCTTGTATGGATTCTGGATTGTATAATGTTGCCAAAGTTTTGATTGAAATGGGAGCCAACGTCAATGCTTATCGTCCAGGTAAGTTTCTGCAACCAGAAAGTTTTTTTTTCGTGCTATTTCGTACTAGTCATATATATATTGTGTGAATTAGTCAAATGCTTACTTCACATTTGTAATTGTTAGTCATTTATGAAGCTGAAAGTTTTGTCCTTCGTAAATAAGAATGATGCAAAGTGCATTTGTTATTGGCAGGGCGTCATGCGGGTACCCCTTTACATCATGCGGTGAAAAGAGGCCTGGAGCAGACTGTTAAGTTACTTCTCTCAAGTGGAGGTAAGTCTGAGTCATAAGTAGTAGAGAGGCACAAGTTTGTTAGCACAGTGCTGCGTGTTTGCATCCAGTTTTATGGATTCCGGTTCTTTCTTCAATATTTCAGCGAATGCTTTAGTGAGAAATGATGATTGTCAAACTGCACTTGATGTTGCTAGAATAAAGGGGAATATAAATATTGTGCGCACTATTGAGGTAAGCTTGAAAAGAATGCAGGTTTTAATTTATTAACTCGCCTCCATACATATTGAAAGATGGTTTAATTGCCTAACTTTTATTTTCACCTTTTTTTGTTTTTTTAGAGTCACATTTGCTATTTCACTGGCTGGCTGCGGGAGTTTTATGGTCCAGGATTTCTCAGAGCATTTGCTCCTCAATTTTTATCAAGCAAAATGTTTGTATAATGCGGAGTTACTTTGTTAATTCATTTATCTCATGCCTTTCCCTCATAATTGCTTCTCATTTGGTACACTGCTGTTTATTTTATCATATGGCGGCATTACTGGAGTTTCTGTGATGCTAATTAGATTGTCAATATGATTTCCACATCTTCTTTGAAGGCCTGTATAATGTTATTTCTGTTTTTACTTGCCAACATATCAGGTTAATTTTCTGACCAAGGCTTATCACTTGCAGCTGGGCTGCTGTTATACCACAAGGTTCCAGCAATCCCATGACACCCAAGAAGCTGGAGCTTGTGATATATCCTTCTTTCCAGGTATGGTGACCTTAACTATTTATACTGTTTGCTTATGATCTAGATGTCTATAGTAAACATCTGTTGTATTCCCATGTTTGCCTATGAGAATTATTCCTCAAAATGTTTTTAATACCAAGTTGATAATATGGCCTACCCATCACTGTACTTCAGTCTTACTTTAAGAAGAGTTGTTTATATAGAAGTCATATTCTATGTTATTTAAGATATCCCTCGACTTCATTTTCTAATTCTTGGGCTCAGTTTTAGCAATTGTTTAGGCATTGGTCCCTGGGGTCATTGTACCGTTCTACATGTGCCTGAGATCCTAGTTTCCATTACTACATGTACCCACACCCTAAAGTTCACATGATAATTGAGGTTAATGGATTGACCCCCTCGAACCCTATTAAATGACCTATTGCGAAAGATATTAAATGAGATATTCCTCTGAAAGGATGATAGTTTTCAAAAACCTCATAATTGTGCCATAAATTTTGTTTGTTGTTGATGGATATTGGTAGTACATAAGTGTGAAAAAGATATCTAGGTACTGTTTTTTTGTGGTTCTTTGGAATCATCGACCAACAATGGCATCTTTTTGTTTATGATGTCTCCTTTTGGGCATAAAATCAACCAGAATTGGTTTCCCTACCAATGTAGCAGCCACTTACATGGACTGCAATCTGGGAAGTCTAAATTCCATTCTAATGCCCTTTCTGGGAAAATGCTGAAAACACATGAAATTTGTAGCTTCACGATTAGAGTTCTCTGTTTTATTCATATTTGCATAAGCTGTCCTTATTTTCTGAACCTTTCAATATCACCACTGCTGAATCAACAGGATGTACAACCTCGTACAGTTATTGCTCTTTGGAATGCTGAAATTGAGGAACCTAACTTCGATAGACCATGTCCTGAGCTTACTATTTTTGACCAGTCTACTAGTAAGTCATATTCATGATTGTTGGTGGTGGCTATTATTTTTTTATTGTTCATAGAATCTTGCCATAGATGTGCGTGCCTTCAAATGTCACCTATGATATAGAAGTCTTGACAGTTTATGAATATGTGAACAGCAGATAAATATTCCATTTAATATTCATAGTTTCCTAGTGTGTTTGTAGAACATTATTTACCTCACTTGTTATGTTTCCATTGTACTAGCTTAAGTGAAGTGCTTTATGTGGTTATTGCATTCTTCCAGAAACTCAATACAAACTTGTATCTGCTAACGAGGGTGATAAACAGCAGCTTCACTGTTTATATGATGCATGCAGCGGAATTCCTCAGGTATGTTGGTTTTAGCTTTTGCAATGTTTATTTTTGTAGCCTAAATTTGCATGTATTAAATGAACTGTGTATCTTTGGAATCTTTTGGTATAGATGATTACAGAATTCAGAAAACAGGTGCTCTCAATTTAGAAGTATGTATAGTCATTGAAATGTGACCTCTTTACTATTTTTTATGAGAATGATACTCTTATATCTTCTTGAACACTGATGTAAATTATGGAGACTTTGTCTGTATAATACAGGCACAAAATTAAGAATTTCAGTGTTTTCTAACAGAGAGTAGTAAATCAAAAGTGAAAATTGTACCAGCCCGAGATTTTACAATCCTTTGAGTCTGAAACTCAATGAAAAACAGGGATTTTCCTTTTCTACTTCAATTCAAATTTCATAATCTATAATAACATGGTTGTACTCCCTTCAGGTTATTTAAATCTTTATCAAAATTTTGCTAGTCTTCCCTATAATAGGATATTCCCAAATGACGACATATGCAACCACACACTCACAACAATACTTAATTCTTGATGTAACCATTCTGAATCATATCTCATCATCAAAACTTCATCTCAACCATAATTCTTATCATCCTTCAACCATAAATGTTCTTTTAACACTATGGCCATGTTTGTTTTTCAAAAAGTAGTTTCTGGGAAATCACTTTCCAAACTTTCTCGTGTTTGTTTGCCATTAGAAAAGTTGGTTAACAGAAAACATTTTCTGGTCAACGGAAAACACTTTCCAGTCAGAAAAATTTAGCATGGTTTTCAGGAAAGTGTTTTTCTGGAAAAGTTGGGCAGAAAACACTTTCCGGAAGTTGTGAAAAATATAAAAATATTATTATTTGCTGATTATATCAAATTTGATCCTTAAACTTTTGATTGCTATATATATTTTGTTTTGAATATTTATTTTTCAATTTTATCTCTTTAAATTTAATTTTTATATTAATTTTGGTCCTTATTTTTATAATTGCTATTTGCTTTTTTCTTATTATTTTTTTATTGAAATTTTTTATCTATCAAATTTGGTCCTTATTTTTTTTATTGTTACTTATTTTATTGGAAATAATTTATAAAATGTTGATTATTATTATTTTAATTTCTTCATCTTTTATTTTTTTATTTGATCTCTATTATTTTGATTATTATTTATTTTATTTGAGATAATTTATGAAATTATATTTTTTTCAATTTCATTGTCATTCAACTATTTAATTTGTAAGATTTGTTCTTTAATATTTTAATAAACATGAGAAAAATAAAATATTAATAAGTTATTTTTCAGTTCATTTTCCATGGCATAACTAAACACTGGAAACTGTTTTCCAACTTATTTTCCATTACACTATCAAGCATTAGAAAGTAATTCACTTTCATGGAATTCACTTTTTAAAAGGAAACTACTTTTTAGTAAACAAATGGAGCCTAAAGATACATGCGAATGAAATAAGGACTTCTACACCTTAAAAATTGTAATCATCAACAATTAATAAAACTTAAGTTAACTTTTTTATACTAAAAGAAACATTTGAATTACATGCCACAAAAAATATATATTGTATTATTTACAATCCAAAAAACATAAGATATCACAATGTTCATAATCATTACCTAAAACTACTGAAGGAATCACAATAATGAGTTATTGCTCCTGGCATGTCTGAGATGAACTTGAAACGAGCAACTAACATTATAATGCTTTCAAATATTAACACAACATTAAGGACATATAGCATATTATCAACATATCTTTAATCTCTTTTTACAAGTCAATTTATCAAATACCTTAACACAACAAGTAATCTATAGGATCATCATCTTTGAGGTTTGATTCAATTTCATTTTCAAACATCCTTCATGGACATCCATTCTCCAAAACATACCTTCTACAAAAGTCGCAATAGAAGTTTAATCCCTTAGACATTACCAAAAAAATTCTTACTTGTACTCTTTTATTCTATAACGGAAATGAAGGTGAGTTCCCCTTTGGAAACCTCTATTATTCTCGTTCCCATAAGACTTTAGCCAATACTCTAATTATTTGACCATAATCATTAATCAAGTGGTTTGTTTCCTTAGCCATTTCAATCTATACCAAAACTACATTATTCATTCGTCTTTTAATTACAATTCATGCCCATATAAGTAATCATACCTTAAACACTCTCTCCCTACCTTGAATCACCATTTACAATACATTTATACTTTTTTACCATCTTGAATCCTATTTTTCAATTGAATTAGGGTGTCATCCTAGCCTTTTCCCTTTTCTGCATCGGGGATCACTAGGATCACTATAATAATCCATCAATTCACTTTTAGGTCATCATATCTATCTTTGTTTCGTTATATTTGAAATTATCTTAATAACCTTCAATTATGTTTGCATTACCTATTTGGAATAGTCTAGACTTGCACTATCTTCATGGTCTAACATCTTTTTTCCATATGATTGTTGCAATAGCTACCTTTAAGCTGTCCAGGACAACCTCCATCATGCTTCAATTTGATTCTTCCAATCATTCTTCAAACATAATACAATTGACCATCAAAACAACTCACATGCTTCAATTTGATTCTTCCAATCATTCTTCAAACATAATACAATTGACCATCAAAACAACTCACATGAACCTTGCATTTGAACTATCAATATGCCAAAATCATTTGTTTCTTAATCTACTAAATCGTTATCATTCACATCGTGCATAAATTCACATCAAATATTACTCTTTGTTTCTACATCCTCTACTCGAGCATTATACCTCTTGATTTCATATCCCCAACTCACCTTTTCAAACGGCCATAATCCCTAAATCGAATTCCTGACTATGTAACCATCTTTATAATCTTTTTTTAATAGCAGTCCCTACACTTGTAGTAGACTTTAAAAGAGTGAACATCAGTCATTGTACAAGCATTTTCTGTACACATGTCCTTAACGGTGCTTATTTTATATCTTTCTTAATTATATTTATGAGGAGATTTAACCTTCAAACTTGAGATTGAATAACTAAATCAATCCTAAACATCAACAATGATATCCATTAATTCCTAACCATTCATCCATGGAAGTCAAATATTTTCTCAATCATCCATCAAGGAAACCAATTACCCTGGCCAACTCTCATGATCGTCAATAACTTTGGCCATCCAACATGGATGCCAATTAATCTGGCAAAACTTTACGGTTGCTAACAATCTAGCCATCCTATACGGATGCCAGTTTATCTGGTGAACCTTTATAGTTGCTAATAATTCAGTCATCCAACAAGTATGCCAATTAATCCTTTGTTTGTGTCACTACGTTCTTATTTTTCTCTATAATATATTCACACATTTAAAAAATTTGCAGTTATTAACAAACACAAAACTTGCAGAACACCTACCTAATATTTGTAGATTTAACTCCTTTCTTCAGAGGTTAATCATGTTTGGCATGCCTCTTTTAGAGCACATACAAACTATCAAACTATCAATACACTTTCTTATTTTTCAACTTTCCATTCATGTTTATTTACACATACACAATATATTTAAATCTCCTAGCAAAGCATTCTATATTTTTTTATCCATTTCCATATATTTTTAGGTTCCCATGTCAACATATATTCATATCCACATGTTCATGCACAACACATTTATATTAAGAAACTTTGCATTCATATTCACGCATCCATTCAAAACATGTAACACTACAATTTCCATATCCTTTATAAACATGCACATTAAGTATTAAATTTGCCATATTTCATACCAATTGGTATCCATCATCTTTCATTTTCATATGCACAAATCCAAGCATATTCTTTAGGTTTCAAGCTTTACGCATGCATTTTATACACGTTTAAGACATACTTTAATGCTATCATATTCAATATTTCAATTAAGCACATTTCCATTTATTTTTTTCCTAACCTATCCATTTCATCCACAAGGGTTTTCCCTCACTTATTGGAACATTTCTCCATCATTCCAAGATAAATTTTATTCACCCCCGTACTCCTTGAAAACCCTACATGAATCCTAATACAATTCCAATCAATAATATTAAAAATTTTCATTCCTTTCATCAAGGAATGTTTTGGCCAACAAAGGATTTCATCTCTTTAAATTTTCTTCTAATTCTTATCCACACATAATTTTCCAACATTCCCATGTTGATTCTAGCACACTCCAAGCCAAAAACATCAAATAAATTTCATTTTTATATTTATGGAAATTTCAGCTACACATGGGTTCTCAACCCTTTAGATTCTTACTTGTAATTTTAAACCAAAACTCATTTAACATCCATGTATTAGAACATATCATTCAATTAACACAAACCAAATCTAATTTCCTCACTACTTGGCCGAATGCTCTGGGTGCCAGTTTCATTGATTCTTTCTTCTTTTTTTAATTTTCTTCAAAAAAAATTTCAAAGCAAATCTTATTTATGTATGTTGTACAACATTTAAACACAAGTTTTATACAAAATCATCACTTTTAATAACAACATTTCTCATCCACCACCAAAAGGTAATTCAGCCAAAAGAGGGAATTTATCCCTTGAAAATTTTCCTTTATCTATTTTATGTTCAAGTCACATAATTTCATCTTTTAATCCTCAATAACAAACTAAAACACATCATTCATGCATTCTCATTCAAAGACCAATGTTTCCTCCTAGGCTGATCTTTGAGCAAAGAAATTCCCTAGGTTACCCTTTAATTGTCCATATGATTTTCACTTATCCATACATAGAGCATGCTCATCAACTTTTTTCATAACTAATTTAACAGCAAAAACCCATTTTACCTTCACATTACAACAAACCTCAACATTCATCACTTGGCCATTTCAATTCAAACTCAAATCAACTTAAAACTTAAAAAGAACAAGAAAAGAAAGGTCCTTACCTCTTGTTCACACGAAACCAATGATTTTTTTCCAAGCAATTCAAGCCTTTCTTCATAATTTCTTCATTTCACTCTCTAGAACTCAAGCTCTCTCTCTCTCTCATTAACCCTTACTTTTCTTCCTTTATTTCTGCTCTCCAAACCCTCCAGATGATGCTTTCTTTCCAATTACTTGATTTAATCACTCACAAACCCCTTTTTATGGAAGAATCTCTCCATTTTTGCTAAGAAAATGAAGTTCTTCAAGCTATTTTTCCCATGGCTGTAACACCAGTGGCTGCTGGTTTTCAAAAGGAGATCTTTATGGTTTTTTGACAATTTTACCCCTCAAGAAGCTTTTAGATAGTTTTCATATATTTTACCTGGTTATCGGTACTTTTTCATACAATCTTTCTATTGAATTTCTTCCCTGTCGTCTCGCTAACTCCTCGGGACCATTTTCTTATTTCAAATCGTATTTATTTTATATTTTTCTCATTTATTTATTTATCAAATTTATTACCATTCCATGATAATGTTATTGATTTTTAACCGAAGCTTGCACTAACACTTTTCGTACAATCCATCCTTAACTTTTTTCCTCATTATGTCATTAATTTCTTGGAATCATTTTCTCATTCTCAGCATACATTTATTTTAAATTTTCATCATTTTTTTCTTCGTTGAAACTCATCACTAGTTTAGCCAAGTTTATGAATTTTGAATCGAAAATTGATAATTCTCATATGAATTCCATCACAATTTTTAAGATCACAATTTTTAAGTTTATTCATGGAGATTATCCTCTCCATTTCGCATCACATTCCATGTTATTTATATCATATATTTATTTTCCTTAATTCCAAGTTTCCATAACTCGACAAGGTCTTGCGGCTCGATGTTTGCACGAGAGTTTACAAAAACTGATCTAGATGCTTAAATACTTCTGTCAAATTTGATCCACTAGAAATTGCTTATTTTAGAAGGATAACAAGTAGAGTATACACATATCTAGAGCAGTGGAAGGGAGTGGATTCATGACTCGGGCACAATGGTGACCCTGTTTTAGGTTTTGAAGCAAAAGGCTTGAACTGTTTGTCAAGGAAGTGTTTTGACTTTTCCATTTCAAGCTTTTAATCTTGAGTCGAGTTTGGTTGTGCTAGTTTGTTTCCTAATTTTTTGAGATGTTTTAGCAAATTATGGAGAACTTGGTGCACTAAAAGAGTGGCTGTTGTGGATTGGTTTATGCAAAGTTCCTTGTAGTCTAATTTACATATTTTAAAAAATAAATGGCTTTTGCTCCATTCTTGCTTCATTGTATGCAACTTGCCCCCTACAACAAAGACATCATTGTCAACATTTATAATTTCAGGTTACGCCGCCACCAATGTATGGCAATCCTCCAACCACAGGCCCAGTGGTTGGTCATCATACTTCAGCAGAAGCTGTGGGATTGGCAATGGCAACAGGTGGATCCATTCAGTCTACCATAGAGGAAAATCCACTACATCCAAATACTCATGAGAGCTCTGAAGTAATTAATGCAAACGGCTGGGAAGACCCTGTGCTTGGTGATAGCCATAACAGGTGGGGCGCATCCACACATTCAGAAGCACGCAGCAGTGGATGGATGGGTGAGGCACCAAAAGAAGACTACAATGGATGCGCTGTGCCTAATATGGGGCCAAGTGGCAGTCAAGATCATGTACAACCCCGTTATGATATTCCCCCTGTTTCTGAAACTAGTGGTGGAAATACTGCATCAGCTCCATCAGCTCCACCAATTCCTGATGAGGAATTGGATGCAGGGCCTATCCATCATCCATCATTTGATTTTAGTCTACTGGACTTGTCTGTTCCGGCCACAGAGCTTGGAGCTTCTGTAACAAGTGACGTGAACGAGGGAGGTAGTTCTTCTTCATGTATAATATGTTGGGAAGCTCCTGTTGAAGGTGCATGCATTCCTTGCGGTCACATGGCTGGTTGTATGACTTGTTTGAGGGAGATCAAAGCTAAGAAAGGTGTTTGCCCAGTTTGCCGATCCAATATAAACCAGGTTACAAGGCTTTATGCTGTCTGAAAAGTGGACCTGAGTAAAAGGGATCTGGCGTTAATTTGTAAAAATGTTTGGTTTGATGTTTACATCTCTGATGTGTGAGTTTGTTCTAGATATTAATTACATTTAGACTAAAGGTGCCACTCAAAGATGAAACAAGGCACTTATTGCTAGATGACAGTAACCCAAGTGCAGCATGGACTATGAATATCGAACTCAGCTTTGTGAGGTTTCCCTATGGATTATCTTGTGGAAATCCAATGCTATCCGTGGCATCAAGGAGACCATCATATGTCACCTCACCTTGGAACTGAAGGGCATGGACGCTTAATCCCTACTTGAGGTCGTTTGTCTTTGCAGCAGCTACTGCGATTTTGTTCAAGTTCAATAATATAGTGTTTGGTTATAAAATGAAGCTGTGGTTTGCTTCATGTGACGCACTGAAAATAAGGTAGTTCTTTTGAAGAAATTTTTTCATGCTTTTTATTCTGCGTTTTGTATTTTTACGTTTTAATTTCTACTGTTCACTCTGGCAGAATGAACAGTGAACATATTCACTGTCAATACCAAGCCCTTCCTTAATTCACAGGCTGGATTTTTGGCATATTATTCTTTATTTGTTTGATTACTGAACATTCTTTGTAAAGAAATAATCGTGTTGTAAATGTTCAATGGAAAGTATACCAAATGATGGATCCATATTTTGTTTCTTCCAGTTTTCTAGCGCCATGTTTGGGTGGGGGAGGATGTAAGACAGGAAGGATGATTTGCAAGGAATTAAAGAGTTGAAATACGCAAGGAATTAAACAAGTATCCTTTAATTCCTTCCTTGAGTATATATAAATTCATCGGCAGTATTTTCCTCCAGGATATCTCGAGTTGATGGAATCCCGCTTGTGATGTGGCTAGGAAATTGTGGACCATTCCAAGAACAAAGCCATGTTTGATCAGAATCCCATTCCAACGTCAGGAACCCTACCCTTTTGTTCTTGACATCAAATGGTGAAAGGAGCACTGATCAGAATCCCATATATGCTAGTGAGCCACTTCTCAAAGCTGAAATTCACTTTACTTATGCTTGAACACGCTCGAGTACTACACTACCAGCCCACCACAGAAAGCAAAGCTTTGGACATTTTACTGTCAGCGACTTTGATGATTCTGTGGAAATTGAAACGGAATGGTCTCTAGACAGTATTTTTGAGCCGTAGCATTTTCTTCCAAGTCCATTAACCCTATGGGAACCATTATTCCTCGATGAACTCATCCCCTGTAAGAGGAAACACAGCGTACACGGCAAAAAGCATAGTTTTGTCGGCATATAAAATATTAATACTGCTCGGATCGAGGACATCAAAGTATTGTTTAATTGATAGGATTGTTGACCCGAGTTCGCAAAATAAAAGCAGCAATTTTTTCAAGTAAGAGAACTAGGAGTTTCATTGGACGTGCTTTCAACTATTAAAAAAAAATGGTCTTTTTTGGGTTCAACATTTCGGTTGGCCAATCTCGGACTACGGCTACATTTGGCCCTGCATAAACAGCCAGTGGTCCGATTTTTAAGAGTAGAAATGTATGGTAAAAACTTACTTTCAGTAGAAGCTGAAATGTTGTCTCGATGTTACCTCACAAAAATGCATGCTTCTCCAGTGGTCCGATTTTTAAGAGTAGAAATGTATGGTAAAAACTTACTTTCAGTGGAAGCTGAAATGTTGTCTCGATGTTACCTCACAAAAATGCATGCTTCTCCTGTAATAAACTAAAGAAGGTGTTTTGCTTACAAGCACAATAGAGCCAAGCAAGCCCTTCATCTAATCTCAATTTCTCAGCTATGGCCTCTCATTCACCACTGGAACAAGGGTTTCTACCGCAAGGAGGAGTTATGAGTTCAAATTGCAGAAAAATAGAGTGCCCAGGTTGAATTGGAAGAGAGGAGGTACGGTTAGAGTAGCCTGGCCCGAGGAATGGCGAGCACGTCTCGTAGGCCCTGGATCACTCCTGCCTAAGCACTTTTGGAGGTTTCCTTTTCTTATTATTTTTATGCACACTTTGGAGGTGTGGTGAGGTGCAGTTAAGTTTTTATAGTGTGAATTATAATAAAAAAAAAACATATATATTTTACTTTTATCATGGTGTGTTTTCTGCTTTAAGAAAATGTTTGTTTCTGAGTAGCTCAACTTGTGTGTGAGGTGGGTTGCGCGACATAATTCATGAAAAAGCATATAATATGTATTTTTTTCATAGTTGCGCTGCCTCTTAATCAAACACATCTTAAAAGAACTGTATCTCCGGAGAAAATTCACCACACTTCTATCACAAACACACATTATAATAACATTGGAGGTCTATTTTCTCAAGAAAGTGAGGTCTATTTTCTCAAGAAAGTGTTGCCACAGTAGTAATTTGAGATGCTTTATTGTACATTTAATAGAAAGGGAAATATGGCTCTGGTTTGATGTGGAAAGTCATGATGCTTCTCCTCCTGTAGCCACTTCACTGTATGGCGAGAGGAATTAAAGTTGGTCCATATCCGAGACAGATTATAGCTGGCAATTGCTTGTTAAAACACTTCAGGAGACAAAAAGTACGGTTAGGTTGTCATTAAGACAAAAGAAAGTTGTCTTGCTGGAATGCAAACACCGTCAAGATGTAATGGAGCAGGACTGTTGCTCGAGTCTCCCTGTATACCTGGTTTTGCTGGTATCATGATGTCACGACAATCATTCAGTATTTCATTGCAGCAAGAACTAAAAATCCCAAGTTTTTTGGTATTTCTTAATCGTAAGAAATCTTCAGGTAGCATCTTATTAGTGTCGCGTTGCATAAAAGATAATTATAAAAGAAATAAATATGCTGATTGAAGGAAGTAAGATGCATACATGACAATGAATTTGTATTTAAACAAAGGCTAGATGGTCTCCCAAGAGGAGAAGATATTCTTGATTCAAATCCTATTATTTACATTTCTTGATTCATGTATAAGAATGTGATCGATTGGAGATCTTGTGTTCATAGGTTCTTGCCTGTAAGTGAGTTCGTAGATCGCGTAAAGTTATATATATATATATATATATATATATATATATATATATATATAGTGAATTTATTTTAAAATGAATTTTTATTAATTTAAAAAAGAAAGGACATAAAAATATGTTATCTTCATCCCACCTATCCTTTTCTTTTATGTTTCACAACAGTAATAAATTATTGTTTTCGTTAAAACTATTATACATGGAGAATCTCTTAAAATATTTTGAGAATCTCTGGTTAGAGTACAACAATGTCGAATCGAACCACCAGACTTGTCTTTATGTTCTGTGTTATGGATTTTTAGATGACTTGACTGCCTCTTGATAGGTCTTTTTTATAAATAAAAAAGTTCATCAAACCAGATAGTTAGTTTACAAACTAGATATGCTTATTGCAATATATGTTACGGGTCAATTTATTTTATTTTTTTAATATAAAAAATGTAAATATAGTATAAATGTTTTTTTTTAATTAAGACTTTAGTTATTGACTTGACTTGATTAGATTTAATAAATTTACATAAATAAAAAATATATAGATAAATAAAGTAAAAATATAAAAATATGATAATAAAAAAACAAAAAAAACCAATTCAGGTTTATTCGGATTAGCATGTCAAATATATAATTTGATCGTGACACCGAGATAATTTCTTTAAAAAAAAAACTAAATAAATTATTATTGTAAAATAAATAAATTATGTAACTCAATTATTAATCCATGATAAAAACACGAGTAATTATAACAAACAAACCAAATAAAATAATAATAACAATAACATGAGAAAAAAGTATAAACTGCAATAAATGATATAGCTCAATTCTTAATTTATGGAATACAAAATGATGAAATTGGATAAAAATCACGAATTCAAGTCAACTTGAGTTGACATAAAAAATATATAACTCAGGAAATAAGAGGCGAGTAAACCTGAATTAGCCCGTCAAATTTACAAACTAGGTAATGTGATTAAAATAACCAAGTAAAATATAAATTATAAAAAATTACAAAGTTAAAAAGAAAATAAAAAGAGAGAAAATAAAAAATAATGTCAACTCGCCTTAACTTTTTAAATCTATAGTCTCGGGCATTGGACTAGAAACACCCTATATGAAAAAATCATGAAAAAATAAAAGAAAAAACAATAACAAAACAATATCAATAACATTAATTTTTAAAATATATAACCCCTGGCATTAGACTGTGAACATTATACATTAAAAAATTATCGAACTTAATTCAAAACTAATTAATTTAAAAGAATAAGGACAGAGATTGAAATAAAAAATAAAATAAAATAAAATAAAATAAATTTTTATTAAAGGATGAATTGAAAAGAAAAATTAATTCAATAAAAGATCCAAAACAAATAATCAAAATAATAAAAATTACATTGAAAACAATAATATATAGCAAATTGGGATATACAAATGAAATTGAAAATAAATAAAATTCTATAAAAAATTTAAGAATAAAAATTAAAAATTAAAAATAAAGTTGAAATACTAACAAAGATAACTAAAATGTAATTTTCATAGGATAAAAGAAATAAAAAAACTTATTAATGACAAACACACTACAACTACCAACAATGAGAAGTGTTGAGAGAAAAAATTTATATATTAGTTAAATACTAAATTAATCTTAAGCTAATCTAACAATAATTTTAAAAAAACCACAGTGAAAAAATAAAATAACCTTTTAATATTATTATTTTTAATAATATTTTAATAATTTCTCTATATTTTTTTAGGTTGTTTTGGTAAATATCTTGTCAAGCATCAAATCGCCACTCAATTAATATTATAATAACAAAAAAACCCATCAAGTAAGTATGAGAATGCTATTTTAATTTTCCAGCTTTCAATGATATTTTCTTATATTACTATGTAATAAAAAATGATAATATACTTGTTCGTCTCCAAATAATCGGACGATTTTTCTGGTCGAGGGGTTAAACAGCCATTACACCTTTTCGGTGAACATTGTAGATGGACGTTGCCGAACAGTGTTTCTCGAAGAGGGTTTAACTTGTATTAATGTCTATGGTAAGTTCAAGACTAAGTTTTAATCTCAAACTAGTTGGGATTAGCTACACGAGTTTCATTTTCTTTTTTTATCACTCCAGATGATTACGGATAAGTATTGAATAGTGGCAAAGATTGGTTGACATCCCATTAATTAAGAGATGGTTTGCCGCATCCTAATCTGGTTTGTGAAATAAAAAACACTCTTGTCATGTTGTTAAGACTAGATTATGGTCAGCTAAAGACCACAAAGCGGACAAAATACAATGATGTGGGCTTCTAGTTCTATGTATCTGATCCTAGGCTGTAGGCTAGTGTGTCAGTTCTTGTTTCTCTTTCGATCTGAGCATGGGCATGGACAAACATGTCCCGAAGTATGAAGCTGCCCTTCAATAATACAAGGGATCACTTTTATTAAAACCTTAAACTAAGCACATGATTACAGTCGGTAAGAGGCAGTATCCTATCATCCACTTCAGCATAAGAATACAATATACCTCGGAAACATAGACTCGATCGTCGAGTTCTCTTTTTAGATGTGCTCGAGTTTTGTGAAACCGAACGCCAGTCGGCAGCCCAGAGCAAAAATCCAAGTTCCCAAGCTCTTCTTCTTCTTTTTTTGGGGGATTTTATGGATTCTTTGTGTTCATTGTTATATTGGTTCAAAGGAGAGCATGGATGAATCATAAAAATTCAATCCCTTCTCCTGACCGAGATTTTTCGAGTCATTTCAAACAGGATTACTTCTCGATCATAGAATTCATTCATAATTTATCAGTTGGACAAGAAAAGAAATGAATTATTAAGTTTTCAGATCATTTTTTAAAATAAATAGATCAATTTAGAGCAACTATTTTAATTACATCAATTTTGTTATTTAAAAAAAAAATTGAAATGGATCGGATCAAATTAAACAAATTATTAAAAATCCAATTTCATCTTATCAAAATCAATTTTGAAAATAAAATTTATCAACGATTTTTTAAGAAAACTCTTGCTCTCAATAGAGTAAATTACCATTAAAAAATTCATGTTAAAATTTGCATTTAGCAAAACTAAAGAGGGATTCAAGGGTATATTAGCCATTTACTACAGGGTGTTCCGCATCTGCACATTAATCATAGTATTTCTCCTTGGCTAAAGTAATTTATCCACTTTGGATATCATTCCATCGCATCAGCAAATTATATATATATATAAAAAAAAAGTGCCTTGACTTTACCCTTCTCACCTTCTCCCCAATCCAATCTTAAATAACCTAATCTTGTTTCCATTACTACTAATCCCATTCCATCTCTCTGTCTCCACTGTTCATCATGATTCTTAATTAAATTTCTTCCCCCCACTAAACACAACGAATCCGCATTCAACCCTAAAGGGCCCCTTAATTAATAATTAAAAAACTGGGTCCCACCATTTTTAACCCTTTTATTTTATTTTCCCTCGATTTTGCTCACAGTCTCTCTCCAATGCAGCTTTGTAATGAGAGTAGGGCATCGGTTCTCTATCCACACTGTTTTTTCAAGGCATAAAGCATGGATCTTTGATAACTTTTGTACAAGTTATACGTCTATGTCCACCAGGATCTGCTTTTTAGGGCTTGATTCACCGGCTTGAGCTGCTCATATAGATTGTAAAGGTATTCTTTTGATCACAAGGTTTTGGTGATGTTCAAGAAATGTTACTTTTTTCTGCACAATTTGTGTTATTTGGAAGTATTGTTTTGATGGGTGGTTGTTTGTGTTTGGATTCAAACTTTGGTTATTCTGTGAGGTGGGAAATTGTGATATAGCAAGTGGGTGGTGATTTTTGACGCAATATTCTTTACCAAATCGTTTTTTATGGTGGGCTGGTTTTCTGATTCTGTTTTGCAACCTACCTCGGGCTAGAAATATTAGATGTCTGTGGAAACTGAGAAGAAAAGAGTAATTTTAGATCTCATTTTGTTTTGATTCTAAGAACTGAATGTGAATTATGTTTTTCTTGGTCAGATGATGTTTGTAAGATTATAAGCAATAGAGGGTTCTTGTTGTTCTGTCTTGAATTAGAGTGATCAGTTCTGTTCTACTTGGTCAAATGGTCTTTATAAGATTGTAAGCAATTGCAGAGGTCAAAGATTTTAATTTTATTCCCCCAGGCGTTATTAGCAACCAAGTGTATATTTAAAATGGTAGTCATCAAATGAAAGCTAAGGACTCTTTTTTTTTTTTTTTTTATGGCAAGCAGGGAACAATTGAGATATTGATTATTTTTTCCGATATGGTAAAATGGAATCACCTCATTATGAAATAAAAGAAGTTACCAAAACAATGGCTTTGCTTATTTTTTCTAAAGGGGCAAGGTCTGACTAGTGTCAAAGTCATAGCAAATTCAAGGAAATGATTTTTTAGCATGTTGTTGCATATTTGTTGAAGGGCTCGTCTTTCCTTTAATGTAGGGTTAGATGCACAAAAATACAGTATATTTTCTAATAATTTTGCTCTCTGGTCGTTCAACAACATGTGAATTCATTATATGTCCTCTTGTTCCCATGTAAAATCTCTGCCTCCAATTAAGCAACACTGCTAGGCACTGTAGAAGGGAATTTTCTTAGATGGAATTGAGGTTTGAGATAGCTTTTTGTTGCGTTTAATGATGCCACTTACTGGACCCCATAGGATAACTTGTGGGCACTTGCATGGTGCCTGGGTCAGGACCTCTTGTGGCAAGTGGAGACAGAATGCACAAAATGCCGAGACCAGCTGAGAATAGAACATCTTACTTCAGCTTTATTTGGAGGGAAGGCATTTCATTGATTTTGGTCCAAGCATCATTGTGGTGCTGCCTTATGTAGATTTACTGACCTTGTTGACTGTGAGCATGTGGAGTTTGCTGCTAGGCTTGGCTAATTGATTAGGCTCACCCATGATAATTATCAACCAAATGTTGATGATTTCTTATTTTGGTATTTATGCATGATTGATGGTCCTTTACCCATTCATCTTTGGATTTACATGTCTACATAATGAAATAATTACTACGTGATGAGGCATATGTATAAATTTAGTGTTTTCTGGACCGACCTTTTGTCCCTTCTTAAAATGAAAAACACAAAAATCTTAACGTGTGAAAGCACTGTGAAATCTTGTAAAGGTTACACGAAAAAATTTGTGATCAAGATCAAGAACCGCAAACCTATCACTGTTGTTGTAGAGAAATAGTCTGACACTATTCTGATTGGAAACTCCTTTTGCATTAAAAATGTTTGGTTTTTTCCTCTTTTGTTTTAATGCAATCTCTTTGCTATGCTTTATGAAAAGCAGGTCAATGGACACATCATCTGTAAGATGTCTTATCAACAGTATTTCTCGATTCATTCATCTTGTTTCATGTCAGACAAGGAAGTTTATGCCTATTCAAAAGGATTATAAGAGCATGGTTATGATGTTAAAGCATTTGAAACCAGTTCTTGATGGAGTTGTTGATTACAGCATATCTTCAGATGAGGTCCTGTGTAAAGAGTGTGAAGAACTTGATACAACTGTTAATGAGGCTCGTGAATTTATGGAGAACTGGTGTCCACAGATGAGCAAGATTTGCAGCGTGAGTAATTCTGAACAGCTTATTTGTGTGTAGTGGACCAAATATACAGTGTGTAATGCTTTCAGATGGAGTTCAAAATATTGGCGGCCTTCGTTATTTATGTGTGCTGGTTCTTCCATGATGATGCTCATATTGTTGCTTGAAAGACTAAGCAACAAAAGTAGTCTTCTATCATGTAATTGTTAGTCTGAAACTTTCTTTGTGATCCACGCTAAAGAAGCCAACATATATGAATTCTATAAGATTATGTTATGCTTGCAAGTAAGAAGAACAAATGCAACCTGAAAGTGTAATGGAATCTATTTCTTTTATTTTCTCTTCTTTCTTCCTTGGCAACCAAATGTAGCTGTTTATGATATTCGAACACGTGAGCTTTGACTTGGGATGTCCGGGGAGGTAGTTGAGGTTCAAACTCTTAATGGAAATGTGGTTTTTTCTCTGTCCAGGTCCAGCAAAGTGAAGCACTATTGAAGAAAATCCAGAGCTCTGCATTGGAGATTTGTCAAATATTATGTAGATTGTTGCAGAGTTTTCCATCTGCTTCAACTTTAACTATTGTTCAGGTGTGGATAGAGTTGGAATATTTGTGTCACACTGTTTTCTTTTTAACTAGACAGTCCTGGTGGTTTACTTTTTTTTTTTCTTTCATTTTATGTATATATATTTTTAATGTGGTCTAATCTATCAGATTGGTCTATCCATTATACTTTTTCAGTTGTTTAGTTGCATATGTCTGGAGTGAGACTGATTTCTGTTTAAATGTTTCCAGCACTGTATGCAGGAACTTCAAGGTTTGAAACATGAAACAATAACAGAACTTATAGAAGAGGCTCTGAGAAGTCTAAGAGATGATGTTTCTCCTTGCACTAATCATCTTATGAAACTTACTGAAACACTTGGTTTAACATCAAATCAGGAACTCTTGAAAGAAAGTGTGGCAGTGGAGAAGGAGAGGATGAATGTTAAAGTCAATAATGCAAAAGGGGACTTGGATCAAATTGACCAAATTGTGGATCTGATCTCTCACATGCGTAATTGGTTGCTTAAAGTTGAGCTCTTTGATCCTAAGAGTGGTGCCCCAATCCCTCCGTACTTTCGGTGTCCATTATCTTTGGAGCTCATGCTAGACCCAGTGATCGTGGCTTCTGGTCAAACTTATGATAGGGTGTCCATCCAGAAGTGGTTTGATCATGGGCTGAGCATATGCCCTAGGACCCGTCAGACACTCTCTCACAGAAATCTCATTCCCAATTACACAGTCAAAGCTATGATAGCAAATTGGTGTGAGGAAAACAATGTGAGAGTTTCAAGCAACTCTATCCCGTCACATCATGATTTATTGCACTTGGATAGTTTTCGTTATCGTTCTTTGCACAGTAGCAATTCTACATCTAGATCATCGATTGAAGTTGGGAATGGATTTGAGAAACAGAAGATTGGTGTTTCATCTAGATTAAGTGATGAAGAATTCAATCATGTCATGGGGACTGGAAGCTTTGAGCGCCCATCCCATGAACTTTCATATATACATAGCAGGAGTGAATCAACCTCAAGTGCCATCTCCACTATTGAATATGTGCCTCCAGCATCAGATGAGATGTTGAAGTTATTAACCATGCGTGACAATGTGAATGACTTGTCAGGAGAGATAACTTCTGGATGTCCTGCTGTCTCTCCTTCCAATAAAGTAAAAGGATTTTCTCCCTGTTCATCAGGAAGGCAATTTCACAGTCCTAAAACACAAGATGATATGGCCAGCAATGGAAGCCATAACTATAGCAGAACAAACTCCCTCCAGTTTTCCGACTCAGTTTCTCATGATCTATGTACAGCTTCTCAAGTCAAGAAGTTGGTTGAAGGGCTTAAAAGCCAATCAAATGAAGTAAAGACTAAAGCAGCTGAAGAACTAAGGCTTCTAGCAAAGCACAATGTTGAGAATCGCATCATTATAGGCCATTCTGGTGCTATCGGACCATTACTTTCACTGCTGTACTCAGAAGTGAAGATAACCCAGGAACATGCTGTCACAGCCGTGTTGAATCTATCAATCAACGAAGAGAATAAAGCCATGATTGCTGAAGCAGGTGCAATAGAACCACTTATTCATGTCTTAAGATCAGGAAATGATGGTGCCAAAGAGAATTCTGCAGCAGCTCTATTTAGCCTCTCTGTTTTAGAAGAATATAAAGCCAAGATAGGCCGTTCTGGTGCTGTCAAAGCCTTGGTCGATCTTCTTGCCTCTGGGACTATAAGAGGTAAAAAGGATGCGGCTACTGCCTTGTTTAACCTTTCAATCTTTCATGAAAACAAGGCTCGAATAGTTCAAGCTGGAGCTGTGAAGCATCTAGTTGAGTTGATGGATCCTGTCACTGGGATGGTTGACAAGGCAGTCGCTCTTCTTGCAAACTTATCAACAATCAGCGAAGGTCGCATGGCCATTGCAAAAGCAGGAGGCATCCCATTGCTGGTTGAGGTTGTTGAATCAGGATCTCAAAGAGGAAAGGAGAATGCTGCCTCCATACTGATGCAGCTGTGCCTTAATAGTCCCAAGTTTTGTACCCTTGTTTTGCAAGAAGGGGCTGTTCCTCCACTTGTTGCATTGTCCCAGTCAGGCACCCCAAGAGCGAAGGAAAAGGTATGCAGTTAATCTCATCTTTCCTTGTTTGTACTGTAGCTGTTCTGGTATCTGCTAGCTAGCTAGCCAAATTATAGTGGAGGCCGTTGGTACCTTTTGCCAGTTGGGAAAGGAAGCATGGTGGGTTGACTGTGATTGTATTCCTTATGATGTCTATTGTTTTTATATTTTAACTATAGGGGAATCAAGACCAAGAAGTTTTTTGACATTTAATGATGATGATGGATAGATATGCTAGATGATAATGTATGTTTGTATGTGTTATGTAGGCCCAGCAGCTTCTCAGTCACTTCCGTAGTCAAAGAGAAGGGTCCGCAGGAAAGGGTAAATCATGAAGAGGGACAAATTTTGTTAGATTTTCTGATTTTCTTTTGTTTTTATAGTCTGCCTCGTGTATCTTCTCTGCATCAAGATGATCCATTGGGAAATATTCTTCCATGCTTATTTAGGTTTGAGCCATATTTATTTACCTTGCAGTCATGATTTATTTCTCATTAGGAATGAGAGGAGTGTTAGTGTGTTGGCTAGAATTTAGTTTTCCCAAGAATATAGCTTGCCCTAGTATTTTGTGTGCAGTCACTGGGAAATTTTTTTATTTGATTTTTCAATTGATGAAGGTCTTAATATTGTACATATCTTGTATATATGCCATTGACTGTTGCAGTCTGCTATATAATGGAAATAAATGATATTGATGCCATTTGACAGAAAAACCTCCAGTTTTGATGCTTTAACTAATTTGTTGTCGTGCAAGTAGTTGAATTGGAGGCATTGCATCAATGCCTACCTGCCGAGTACATTCTTGGTGTTGGCTGCAAGTTTTAGCAATATCATGGCTGCTAATGTCCTTGATTGTGGTGTTGCACCTTGCTGATGATATGGATAACCTTTTTGTATGCTTTTTTGTCCACGTATCCGCTTTCTTTGGATTTTGGTCTCTTCCTTGACCATAAAGGTTTAACCTATGGTGATTGATACCAGCCTTCGCTGGAGAGAACTTCTGCAAGAAAGCACACCCTCGTGCTCTCTCCCTATCGCTGTCTTCCACTGAAAACAGAGAAATTGCTGTTGGTGACAGTTGGGAAGACAGGCTATGCTTATAGTAGGAGTAAGAAAAGAAAATAATTTTCTTGCCATTAAAGCAGAGGGAAAGGTTGTAGCTCTTCCATTCCATCACGCTAAATTTAGTCACGTGAAAACTTGGCTTTCATTTCATTTCTCTGTTTCTCTTCCCCCTGTATCACAGCAAGATCAAATTCTTGAGGCATTGCCATGCGAGATTGGTTTTCCAAGTGATTAAAATCCTTTTTGGTAAAAATCCCCATAGAATAGCAGGCTTGGTCCGCTCTTGTCATAAATGGGCCCAAACTCCATCTTCAAGGCTTTACTTTTTGGGTACGATAATACCTCTCACCAGCCAGACTACAAATGGTGCACTGTTCCTCAACCATGACCTTCCTCTTCTTCTTTTTTCTTTTCTTTTTTGTTTTTTGGGAAGAATACATGACCTCTCACTTATTCTTCACCTTTTGTTTGTTAGCTTCTCCCATGGAAGAAAATAAGGCTTCCTACATGCTTTGTTTGTTAGTACGTGTGTTATTTTGTATACTGTGATGCAGAGTGATTTTCATTTAAAACTATATATTTTAAGATTTTTTATTTTTAATATCAATACATTAAAATCATTCCAAAACACTTACAAAAATATTAATTATAACGTAAAAACAAACCATCAGTTGACAAATTTACTAGACAGATGTTTACATGCTTTTACTGTGGACACGGCTGAAATCCAGGTTAGGATATGTTTAGAAGAAAGTTAACGATGCCCTTGTAAAATTCATTTTTCTTCCCTTTTTTCTCAAAATATAAACCAAATGATTTTTTATTCATCTCTAATAATTTAAATATTTATCAAAATAGCTACTCATACAATAACTCGCCCATATTAAATACCATCCAGACCAACCAAACTTTTGTAGTAGGGTTGCCTGTGTACCATCAAGTTATTTTTAACTTTCTCGTCACATTCTCTGTTTCAACCATGTCATGCAAGCCCATCGCCCTTATTAATAAGCTTGGGAAAAGTTAGAAAAAACGTACCTAACTGAATTTAAGTTATCAGCAGGAGGTGAGACTTGCCAACAGCAATTATCAAGCTGTTTTTTCTTGTAATCCGCCATCGTAATCATATTTTCTTGATAGAGTATCTGGAAAAAGAGACATGCGTGGGGCAGGGCCTCAGTTGGCATAAAACCAGTTGTCTAATATTGGAGCAGTGCAGATGATGGCCTCTTGGTTGGCCCCTACCAGCACCGGAGCCTACTTAATTTCCTCGGTCTGTTCACCATCTCAGTAGACCACTCTTGTGATGTCAAATTGGGACCTTCACAGTCACAGATCATGTTTGTACTCCATCTTGTAGGATCATTCGAGCCCATTGTTCCCCATCTCAAATATAGCTCCTGCTATCAACAAGAAGAAATCGATCAGCTTTAAATTGGTTGCAGAAGTTAAACTGGTCACGTGGTTGCATTCCTTGAATCAAGCAACGATAATATCAAACTTGGGTTCGAGCCACGTGGCTCCAGACATCCTTTTTCCATACACTCCATCGCATCTTTCTACTCTCTGGTGATAATTATTAATTAAACAGCTAAAATTAATATGAAAAGGACTGGTATTTGTTCTTCCCCATTATCTGACGATAAAGTTAATACTATTAGGTTACAGCAAATCGCAGGGTCCAAATGCTTCCTGGATTTGACATTATGGGATTGGGATGGATATCGAACTCGATGCTGACAACAACCATTGAACAGGTCAAGATGTGAATTAATTGATTAATATAAATAAATGTAGTTTTTTTGCTTTATTTCATATTCTTACCATTCGATATATTATGTTGAGGTTATTGTTTTCTATACATATAATGGAACTTATCCTTCTAGAGTCTCTGTATTTCGATAGAAATAAAAAAATGGATTTATATTTAAACGAGTTACCATCATCCAGAAATGACAAGATTTTCACTCCAATCATAACTCGATGTTGAGGTGGTGAGAGCACAAATAATCATCATAATCAATCTTTTATCTCATGATCCCGGCATGTAGAGCTAGCTAGCTTTCGCCATAATTAAGATCTATGATTATCTAATTATTTGCGAAATCATATTGATGTTATATATAATTAGAGTATGAAATACAATGCTTGTATGCATAAACTACAGGGCACGGGAGTCCTAAATATTCAATACTATATGGATTATTAATTAATTCTCATGTAACCATATATATTATATATAAAAAAAATTAAAAAATTCGCCCTAGTGTTTTTGGGAAGAAATTAAAAATGTGTTCTATAATCACCCAAGATCTTGGCATTCCTTCAGTGCTTCCTGCATGGCACAAGCCAACACTAAGCATTACATAAAAATACTATATCAAACTATATAATAATTAATTAACTACAGTTTTTTTCTTAAAATAAAAGAGTCCTGACACAACAATCTAGCTCATAACCTAGACAAAAACTCTGTAACAGGATTCAAAAATAGCTACTGTTATTTTGTAGTTCTTGCATTATTTTATATGCCTCTCTTGGTATACTTATGTTTCCTTGAGCCATCCTATCCTATTAAATTCTGTGTTCGACAAATCGGGTAAAAGTGAGAAAAGAACAGGGAAACATCCATGTCTGCAAGTGATGTACTACAATTAATATTTTAGCTGTGTGGAATTTATTAATAAACGCAAAGGTTTGTGAAGATGAATCTATTATTTGCTGAAAAGCTTGGGACAAAGATATCATTGTAATACTTTTATATGTTTTGCTTTGCTTTTCTCTAGGTAATTAAGGTGGAATATGATGCGGGCAGTGTGCGGACAGCCCTTGCTCCCTTTTCGCTTCTTCGGTTTTGCATTTTTAACTGTGGTTGAATTTGTTTTAAAATCGTGTTTGTTTTAATAAAATATTAATTTGATCTTTTTTATGATTTTGATATGTTAATGTGGAAAAAAATCTGAAAAAATTACTTGAATATATTTTTAAGTAAAAAAAATATTTTAAAAATATCCTTTATAAACGTTGAAAAGAGAAAAAAAAAAAAAAGCTATAGCGTGTAATTTTAATGACATATCGTTAATGTCAATTATTTAATAATATGACACATGTTTTAGTGGTATTACTAGAATACTGCCTGCAGTGCTTGCTATTTGAATCATTTTTTTTACGTAATAAATTATTTACGTGTAAAATTAAGGTTAATTTAATTTGTTTGAATTAATTTAATAAATTTAAAAATAATTTAGATAATTAATAAAAATAAATTAATCCATCAAACACAAACACATAAATAAGGTCATAAAATTAAAATAATTTTATAAAAAATAAAATAAAACAAATCAGAAAACTTAATTCCTCCATCAATATAATATTGAATAATAAAATTAAAAAAAATAATTAAAAAATAAAATAAATGGGTTAGCCCATTAAACTATAACCTTAATTATGAGGTTTAGATAATCTCAAATAAAAATATCATAAAAATTTTTAAATATTAAAAGATAAAATTAATAAAAAAAATAGATTAACCAATAAAAATATTGACTCGAGTAATGAGACTTTGCTAGCTATATAAAAAAATAAAAGTAAATCATGAAGTTATGTTATTTAAAAACTAAATATTAAAAAATAAAAATAAAATATAAATTAAAAAAATAGAATGAGGAAATATTAAGATTAATAATATTTTGTGAGGTGATGCAAAATAAAAATACTATTTTTTTAGTAAATTGAAATAACTGATAAAATATAATTTTAAAAATTAAAAGTTAAAGAATAAAAAAAAAAATAAAAAACATACATTAAAAATAAAATACTATTAAAATAAATAATACATATCCGTTTGAAAAGCACGCTCTCTCTCTCTCTCTTTCATTGTTTTGTTAATACCGTGACTTGTTTAGTTTAACTTATTACCGTTTACTTAGTACAAAGTTTCTTAATTATTGTTGCCGGCTGTGTGAAACTTTGGCTTACCAGTTAATATTAAATAATAGAGAATTGATTCTAGAGGACTTCTATAGTTCCACGGGTCTTCTTTCTTTGCCTTCACGCTATTACCTTCTCTCTTATTCGGCGACACGCGGCTTCTCTTTTGAATTTTATAACTTGACCGCCGATCACAAGTCAATGGTAGTATTGTAAAATACAAGCCCAATTTTGTAGGCCCCCCCCCGCCCCCACCTCACCCCCCTCCACTCTTGTCTTCTACCTCTGTGCTCAGTTTGTGGCTTATCTCTCTCTCTCTCTCTCTCCCCCCTCACAGTCCCTCTTTCTTCATCTTTTCCTCAGTAATTACATATTTCTATTTCATTTCCATAAATATTTTCTAAATTTTGGTAAACAAGTCAGTTTGCACATCATCTGTATATACAGTTGCAGTGTTTATTTTTTAAAATTTTTTTATCATTTTAATATATTGATGTTATAAATGATTTTTAAAAATAAATTATTTTAATATATTTTTAAGTAAAAATATATATTAAAAAATAAATACCATTGAAAGGTTTATTTAGTCCGAATTTGTTTTTCCTCGAGAGAACCAGTGGTCTGTTTAGAGTTTGGACGGACACGTACGGTCTGAAAAAGGTTACATGTTAAAAAAAAAAAGAACAAGTGAATGTCAGAGAAGTAAATATCTAATTTATTAGTATTAAACTGGTTTTAAGTTTTAAACAAAGGTTTTTAGCAGGCCTCGGGTTTCCATATAAGAGGGTGGTACTTGGCTACGTGGTGAGGGGCTACCCACGACCGAGGCTTGGACTATTCGAGTACTTGCTAACTTGTCGAGTAATGGCACTGGGGTCCGAGATGTTCCTATGTTGTTCATAATTTCAATAAATTAGTTGTTTTTTCCTGTATTTTTTACCTCAAATAATTTTTAAAACTCGGATCTGAGCGAAGTTATAATGTACAGTTTTTTCCAAATCTGTATTTTTAAATCGTGACAGTAAAAACTAATAAAATACCAAACATGCATCGAATCTCTCGACTGATTTTATCAAAGTCAATGTAAATCTAGCAGAGTCAACACCAGAAAATTAAGAAAATATCAAGGTTTTAATAAAAATAATTAAATTATTTTTTTAACCGACCCCTGAATCTGCAAACGGAGTGTCATAGCTGCTATAATTGCACGCTTACTTTTCAATTCGAAGACAATAAAGACAAAGCCCTTGTACTTACGGTGCTTTAAGATGTTTCGGTGCATTGAGCCTCCGTAGCAGTAAATGTAGATCTCAACAACCCTTAGTTTCTGTTTAAGCTGCCCTCGGTTTGTAGGACAGTATCTAAGGTGGAGACCCAATTGGAGGGTCAGTTATTAAACAGAGTCTGGTCCCATTACAGCATGCACTTCCAAAACTCATGGAAACTCCACTTAAAACTAAGTAATTTTGCTTTTAGTGCTGTGGTGGAGGATACAATGCTTTTTAAAAATATATTAAAGTAATTATTTTATATCTTTAAAAAATTTTATATCAAGCACAGAAATAAATAAAAAATATTATTTTAATATTATTTTTTTTCAAAATAAACGCATCCTTAGAGTGTTTACCAAAACTAAATTTCTAATATATAATCTATGAGTTGTCCCTGTTCATTCTTTCTTGTTGTCACGGGCTATTAATGCTACGTACTGATTCGTTACCCTACTCAGTGTTATGCATTACTCTACCTGTTACTCATAATTGACCAATCAATCATCCACCAGGGAACAGAAAGTTGTCGAAGATGGTTAAATGATATGTTTTTTTTTAAAAAAAAATTATTTTTTATATTAACACAGTGATATAATTAAAAAATATTAAAAAATAATAAAAAACAAAAAACTAGAGTTAAGAACCGCCCTCGGAAACCGGGACATTTGAAGACATGGGTCCGAGAGGATTTGCAGAATATAGCCAGCATGATATGCCGGTACATTTTATTGGTTCGCGGTTTGATTGATTGAACAATTACAATTGACAGGGGACCTAATGCCAAGATCAAGGATTTTTATCAGCTATAAATATGGTATTGCGAGTGGCATGCATACATGGATTCGGTGTTGTGAGTTTGAAGTAATAATATTGGTAAAATCAATGCTTACATGCTAACCAGCAAATAAATATATTTATTTGAGAAAAAAATATATTTCAAGTCAATATCTTATCCTAACTCCTGTTACTTTTAGTTGAAACAAGGAATTTTTTTTTAATTTTAAAGATGTAAAGCAGTTTTCTTGCGATGAATTGTGCATTTTGCTTCAAAAAAAGGAGTTAGCATTGAGAATTAATATATTTATTAACCCGTATTGTCCTCCTAGTTGATATTGATTTAGTTTTGAGTTGGGTTAAACTTTAAAAAAATCAATTTATAATTAATAATTAGTTTAATATAATTCAAATTAATTTAATAGAAACTCTAGAATCACAGGACGAAATAATAGTTGCTATGATTATGAACTGAATTCCTAATTCACAAATTGATTCTCAATTAAGTCCTCCAGGGTTATTTCTTTTTTATATAAAATAGAGTCTTTATTTTATTATAATTTCATGTCATTATATACAAAATCATTGTAAATATTTGACATAAAATATCAATTTATCTTAAAGCACAACATCATTCATTGCGTAAAATAGGCAATGTAGATGGATAGCATTGCAAATTTTGGTGGGAGATCAATTACTAGCATTTAATTTGGCATATTTTTCAGATGGGGAAAGCTCCCCGGCATTTAATATAAAGTACTATAAAACTGTCCCTTTCATAGGGATCTGTTGTGTATAGAAAAGTATAATACCATTCAAGTCTAAATTTCTACCCTTGTATTGTAAATGTGACTTTACACTGCAATTCAGGGCTTTTAATTTTGGTATCAATTCTATCCTGTGAAATTCATAGTTATAGAACTCACTCTACCTCGTTGGATTGACCCCACCTCTTATCCAAGTCGAGTGATTCAATCCAAAGGTGATTGGTTTGACCTAATTAATATGGTGATTTAACTCACAATTCAGTTGATATATATAAAAAGTTAACTTGATTTGTTTTTTTATCTTCAAATGATATTTTTTTTAGATCTAAATATATTAATTTAGATTAACTTATTTCACTTGTAACTTAGATCAATTGAGACAATAACTTTAGTCAAATTAATTTATATTCATTGATTAACTTTAGTCAAATTAATTTATATTCATTGATTTTTTGGTCGAGTAAGTCTATGGATTTGGTTGTAACTATAAAATATGTTTTTAATATTATAAGGTCATTTAATTGTGCTGCATTACAACCCATATCAAATAGTATTAAAAAAATATTAAACAATTATAAAGGCATCGCTAACATGCTTTCAAGATGAAAAAAATTAAACGTGTAGCAATTGATTTGACATGACATAGTAAATTTGATAAGTTTAGATACAATTTGTATAACTAGATAAAAATATAATTTGAATAAAAAAATATAATTTGAATAAAAATATTTTAAGATGAATTTTTTTAAAATATTAATATAAAAATATATTAGATCGAACCAAATTAATTCAAGTTAATATATAAAATTTGTTATTTAGATTTTGATAACCTTATAAAATAAAAAACTAAAAATATTAAAACTCAATTCTTAATTAATTCAATATCGAAGAATAAAATTAAAAAAAAAATCAATGAAAATAATGATTAAAAAAAACTCAATTCAACCTAAGTTAACTTATCAAACTTGGATCTTAAGACTAAGATAACCCAATAGAAAGTAGATAAAAATAAATTATGAAATTTAACTCTCAATTAATCAAATGTTAAAGGATGAAATTAAAAAAAAATCAATTAAAAAAATAAAAAATATTCAAGGTAACTTGGATTAACCTACCAAACATTTAACTCGGATTATGAAATTGAGATAATTTCATAGAAAAAAGTTATAATAAATTATAAACATTAATTTTCAATCAACCTGAACACTAAAAGATAAAATTGAATAAAAAATCAATATAAAAAAACAAAAAAAAACCTCGAGTCAATTAATTAACCTGTAAAACTTATAACTCAAATCATGAAATTAAAATAATTTTATAGAAATAAAATTAAAATAAATTATAAAAATCAATTCCAAACTAACCTAATTATTGAGAGATAAGAGTAAAAACAAAAACTTAATTAAAAAAATAAAAAAAATTATAATCAATTAAGTTAATTCATAAAACTTATGATTCAAATTATAGAATTATAATAGTTTAAAAAAAATTAAAATAAAATAATTTATAAATTTCAATTTATAATAAATTGAAATAAAAAAAAGTAATGATGAGGAGGGGAACGAGGATCTCCTCTCCTCAAATAGTTTTTGTTGATATTAAAATTAATATATGGATTGCTAAAGGTGTTTTAATATTCACATGATGAAAAATTAAAGAGTCTTATGATTCATGTAAATTAATAGCTTATTTCTTTGGTTTGTCACTTAAAGCTCCATTTCAAAGTGTTTTTTTAAGGAAAATTACTTTGAGTATTTATTGTTTATTTTATTTATATTTTAAATTACAGTTTACTGAGTTTTATATTTTTATAATAAAAAAAGTCAATAAAAATAGGTTTATTATTATATTTAATTTAATAACCAAATTACCACAAAAAAAACTCTATTTATGACCAAACATGAAACCTTTTTTAAATATAGAAAGTGTTTGGAAATATGATTGAAAAAAATTTAAAATTTTTTATTTTTATTAAAATTTAATATAATTTGTATGTTTTGAATCATATGTTGATATTAAAAATAATTTTTAAAAAATAAAAAAAACATTATTAATATATATTTTAATATAAAAAATTATTTAAAAAATCATCACTACCACACTATCGATTAAACCTTAACAATTTGTGTTGCGTTCGCAGCTGCCTCATATTCACTCGGTGGTGAAAGATAAAGCAACTGGAGGTTGGATGAATAGCACCGAATTTTGACTCTCTTTCTGCCATTGTATTTCCCCTGCATCTTTCCAATATTTTCACCTTCTTTATCCAACCAAAAATAAAATCACCATTGAAGGGAAAGAATCCAATATTTTTTTTCTCACTGTTCAAATCGGTAGCTTAATTGAGTTTTTCTGGCAGGGAAAGAATCATCACGGTCTCCTCCCTGCTCAGTGCGTCTGTTCTTGTTTTTCTGTGATCCCTTGCTTTGCTGAAACCTTCTTCAACCCTCTGCCGCATCATCTCCTCAAATTTCGAAGATATGCTCTCGATTTGGATTGCTTTCCTTCTAATCTTTTCCTGACTTAAAGTTACCTTATCTTTCCTAACAACAATTTCAGATTCTTCTACTGTAACTCTTTGAACAAGGCCTTCCATCACATCCAATCCATCTGCACGTACTTGAGTAATTCACCAATATAAGCTTTATCTTGCTCATCATATCTTCATTGTTGATGTTTAAGTCTATTACATGCTTGTTCATCTGGACTGAAAGAAGAAAGATCAACATTCCTAGACCAGCTGGGCGCAGTGGGGTTCCGTTCCTATCGACAAGCCCCACTCGTTCTAGTTCCTTTATTCCACATGAAGTGATCGCTAAATCAGGAATAACCATGATTCTCGCTTTTGATTACAGGGAGGTCAACAATGTCGCCATTGTTTTCGCTCTTCACCAACGAACCTCCAATTTCTAAGTACAAACGGGTCTTGAAATCAATTTGGGGTATAGGGATTGTGTCTTAGAGCTAGAGAAGAAGTAAATTACTTGGAGGACCTCATGGTGCCTTTTATTTTTTACTGTAAGGCTATTCAAAATCTGCTAGTAACTAAATATTTTATTCAATCACAAGTTAGATTAATTTTTTTAATATAATAATTTTTTAAATATAATTTATATAATTCTTGATAAAAATAAATAAATTATACGAAGATGGACTTGATTTGATGTTGTTAATTTAAAAAATTAAAAAATAACTAAGATTAATATAAATATAATTGTGCTTGAAAATGATTTTAAAATAATATTTTTATAAAAATTAAGACAATAATATATTAGATTCATTTTAATTAATCTATATTAACATAAAAAATTTCTAAAATAGATTATGAAATTATAATAACTTCATTGAAAATAAATAGAAATAAATGATAAAATCCAATACTTTATCAATCTAATATTAAATAAAAAATAAAAAAATTAATAAAAAAATCTAAAAAATAACTTTAGTTAACTTGGATTAATTTGTCGAAAGTTATAAAATTAAAATAACTTTATAAAAAATAATTAAAATAAATTATAAGATTTAATTTTAATAAATTAAATATTAAAAGATAATATAAAAAATAAAAATAAAAATGGTTGCCGTACCTAATGAAGGGATGAATAATCAGATTTGGAATAGTGAAATTCAATAACTTGTTCCAAAACGGAATTATACAGGACTTTTGAAAAAGGTATTTTGAACAGTGTTTCACAATAAATAAATAAAATTAAAAGTGCCTTTATTCTATAAGCACATTAACAATTTTATTTTTTCCTTCATTCTAACATTAAAAATACATTTAACGACTTATTATTTCCAAATACTCTTACAACCAAAGTTGTATATATCATAGTTGAAACAAACTCCTTGTACAAATGGCAGCTAGCGTTCGTAAACCAAAACAATATTAAAATGCATCTCTTTTTAGTAGCAATCAAAATTCAAAATCTGGGCTGAGTTTGCTGAAAGCCATCTGTATACCGATCAATTTGTTTTGTAAATAGCCTTCTCGAACTAGCCAGGAGCCCTGACTATATTGCTTGAAATCATAAAAGAAATGAATTGAGGATACAAGGAAATTGATTATTATACATGGACCTAGCGAGCGTGATATGTTAGAGAATGCTTCAATTCCTACTATATATATTATAATATTTAGAATAATTTCTGCTACTAAACTTGTGGATTCTAATTCGAGACAAGAATTGCTGCAAGCCTGGGAGGGAAAAAGAAAAGAAAAGGAAAAAAAGACAATTGCAGCTGAACGTATCAGGATCGAGGAGATAAATTTAAAAACAATAGGTTTGGCAGCTCGAACTATTGTTGCTGAATCTGCATGTGCATATTGCTGAAAGGAGGAATTCCCTGCTATTTAAGTGGTCAGATGTTCGGAAAGGGCAATAGCAAACTCAGAGTCAAGTTAGGGCTGGTTGAGGTGGATCAGGCAATGAACAGTAGCTTGCCTTGCCATTCTACCTTCAAACTTCCAGAGGGTATTCTGGTCACTTACTAGAAAGGAATTGTCATTCAAGACTACAGGCTCAGGGAACAAAATCATGTTACTACTTTCAATTTTTACCCTCTTTCCTTCAAGCTTTTTCCTGTCTGCATCCCAACCTACTTTTCTCAAACCCTTGCCATTTCCCACAAGCCCTAACACAGTTCCCTCACTCTATATATCGTCATTAACCAATAAGAGCTGAATTGCTCCACCTTTTTAAGGTAAAAAAAACCTCAATCACTAAGCATTTTCCAGACCCCCCACCCCAAAAAAAAAAAAAAAACCTTAATTCAAGCTTTTCTTGGATTGCTCTAGCATTAGCAAAGAGGAAGAGTCCACTCATCCTCTCTCCCATCATCTGTCTCATCATCCCCTTCTTTATTTTTCCACATAAAAAATTATTCCTTTGTTGCACTATTTCCAGCTCCATTCCTCATTTTCTCTCCCTTCAAAATGGAAATCTTGTAATATCAATTAATGATCATAACGTTTTTTGTTTCATTTACTTCTTTCTTCTTGGCTCTTGCTAGTTTTTTCACATCAACAGGAAAAAAAAAACATAGAACTATCCAATCTTTGGTAGGACTATAAGAAACCAAGGGATTCAGTACTGCCCTTTAATTTCTTTATCTCCGTCACCCTCTTGAATTAAGGTTTTTGTGTTTAGGAGAGAAGCAAACCCTAGAAAAAAACAAGAAGAAGAAGAAGAAGAAAGGGGTGGAGTGACTTTAAAGACAAAAAATAGGAAGAGGAAAGGCCACCGCCACTGCCAGCAGCAACAACATAACCTAAACCACCTGAAAGATCGAAATAACTAAGACAAAACTCTATGAATTCAATCCAAGAAATGGAGAGCTCCAACTCTGAAAACACAAGTTTCAACAGCATAGGCATAAGCAACACAACCATGTCAGTCTCAAACTTACCACCACCATCCTCCACCACTCCGAGTCGCTATGAGAATCAAAAGCGCCGAGACTGGAACACCTTTGGCCAGTACCTCAAGAACCACAGGCCTCCTCTTTCTCTGTCCAGGTGCAGTGGTGCTCATGTCCTTGAATTCCTTCGCTACCTTGACCAATTTGGCAAGACCAAAGTGCACACTCCAATCTGCCCCTTTTATGGCCACCCAAACCCACCCGCCCCCTGCCCATGCCCTCTCCGCCAGGCCTGGGGTAGCCTTGATGCGCTTATTGGACGCCTCCGAGCAGCCTTCGAGGAAAATGGAGGGAAACCTGAAGCAAACCCTTTTGGAGCTCGTGCTGTTAGGCTGTATCTTCGTGAGGTTCGTGATTTGCAGTCTAAAGCAAGAGGGATTAGCTATGAGAAAAAGAAGCGTAAGCGTCCACCACAACAACAAATCCAAGCCCTGCCACTGCCACTTCCACTGCCAATGCCACCACCACCAGGTGCAACTTAACAAAAACAAACAAAGAGTACCCTTTATCAAGCAGTTTACATTACTACTGCTCTTGATAGTTCTTAATTATTTCCCTACCCGTATTATTGGTTATTTTGTTTTACTAGTATGTATGAGTTATAAGGCATTTTAGTATTTAGGGTTAGTCTTTTTCTCCTCCTTTTGGGGTATTTCTATGTTTTCTTTGATATGTGGAAACAATGGGCAGCTAGATCTGCGGATACCATGCATCTGCTTTTGATGCAAACAGTGGTAGTAATATTACTAGTAATGGGACCAGCGGTAGTGGTAATAGAAAAGTGATTGTACTTGCAGTTATGGTCTGTGTTGCGACTGGGGGCATCTATAATTGCTCTTACATTTGTGTAATATTCATGTATGCCAAGCCATAGATTTGCAGATCATGTGTGACCTCGTTTCTCTTTCCCCTTCTTTGGACATTAGCGCTTCTTATCAAATTTTATAAGGGTGTTGGAAACTCAGTCACAGTTATCGTGGTTAAAGCTTGAAAGACCTTACATGAGAATCATATGTCAGATGTCTAGCACTACTACTATTGTTTTAATGGTTGGGTTGCAGATGTTTGGTCAGATCTGCCAAGTCTTCATGTCCGAGTCTCTGACTTACCTTCCCCCCTATTGTAATGTTGCTTGTACTGCCTTTCTGTCTAGAAAACCATAGGAAATTAACATAAAGAAAGAGTATTGATCCATAAAGATTGGTCTTTCAATTAAGTAACCTTGAAAAATTGATAAAGGTAACCCCCCCAGCCCCCCGCAGCAACACATATACTCTCTTGCAACACATAGTCCCTTGGTATAATTATATTGTTCTACTCTTGTAGTTGTAGATGGACTCCTTGAATAACTAATGGATGATGTAATTTTCAGAAACTTGTGCTGTTTCCGCTAGTGTTGTCATTTCGGTTGAAGGGAGGAAAGACAATGAAAGACGTGGCAGAAAAAAAGTACTTCTGGCTTCTGAGATTTGTTGACTACGAGTTCAGTATTGTATATTATCTTTATGTGTACTACAATTTGACTTCTTTACTAGTAAATTCCTCCGGCCATTTCCCTTATTACTCGTATCATAACAGGTTTTTCTCCTCCTGTTTTTTGGAAAGAGAGGAGAGAGGTTCATCAGTCGTCGAGTCAAATTTACCTAAACACTCAAAAGAACCTAGCAAGAAACAATGGAATCTAGCTGGGTTTCTAGTCTAGGCGAAAAATTATTGTTGGTATGAAATTAGAAGACAAGACTAAAGGTCTCCATCCCGAAAGTTTGCCATTATTGATGTTAAATCACTATACTAGTGTGCTAATCGGTGACAAAATACCAAACAAGCTTAGGAACCATGCATGGAGACTCGAGGAGCTTTTGCTAGTTAGTCTGGCCGACAACACTTTAGTTATAGGCTAATGTTGGGTCATCTTATATAGATTATATTTGGGTTAAAGCAAGAATTTGCATGATTGCTCTATGCTTGTATAAACAGCAAAAAATAAATAAAAATAATTAATGGTTATTTTATCTGAGGAAAGATATATGCTAGTGAAACTTCTTTTCCCTTTCAGCGATTCTTGTGGGGTACAATTTTCCACTTTGTTGTTTTAGAGGATCTATTCGTGCCACTAATCATTTGGGTTTATTATGTGATTAGCCATGATATGATTTTTATTTTGATAAAGTTGCTCTATGTATAGTAAATAAGAAATCATTGATCAAAGAATTTCCTTTTTGTTCTCGCCATGCATATCTTAGATTTTGTCTCCCAATTATCAGTATCCTGTACTGTTGATTTTCTGTTTCCATTTACAATTTACTATATATCGTATATATTTAACAAAGGCCTTATGATGAATCGGCCTAAGAAATCTGTGTATAGCTTCCTTTGCATACTAGAGCAGCTGCTTGAACATGAATTATATATACTTCATGGATTCCCAGACTGGTTCATGACTGGTTCATACCACAATTGTATGTAGACCGTACACGTACGCTTTCTTCTCCCCCCCCCCCTCTATTTTGAAATGAATGTTTTTGTGTTTTATATGAAAAGAAATTTGGATGTGGCCTGCAAACTATTCTAAATTATTCTGAGGGGAGGTTTTGTTCTTGAATTACCCTTGTGTGTTCATATATATTACAATTTGGAATTCCTTCTATGTTGAGGTTTAATTCCTCCAACGGTCCTCAATTAACCTTCTTTCCCTAGCCATTCTGTACTGAATTTTAATTTATTGCTTACCTGGTATGTACTGGCTTGACTCTGTTGTCTATGTAACATTGATTTGATCTGACTTTTATTGTTAATAAACTTCCAGGTTCAAAGCTTTATCTTACCTGCTTGACTAGTATAATTGTGTTATCTTGAAAATTGTCGTCAGTTTAGAAGGATGCTGTTCTTGTACCAAAAAAAAGTACAAAATGACTGCGAGCATGATATATATAGTCACCACATGTTCCCCATCAATTTCAATAGTTTCTGTTTTCCTCGGCCAAAGGATTCTGATATCAATTTGTGAAATGAGCACTGGGCATACGTCTTGGCTTCTTTCTAGGATACATCAGTTTCTTTTTCGTTGTTCAAAATGCTCATCATGACAGTGGTTCGATCGACGATCTGTGTATTTTTTAGCATAGTTTAATGTTCTAGTATTCCCATATTTTATGTTTTGTAGGGAATGAGATGATAACAACGTGTAGGCCCATTGCGGGGGTGTATCGCAAGAAATGTAATTTCTGAACGTCAAGGACGATGTTTTTGCCCACAGTGTGCATATCCACACACAGACATAACATTAATTTTACAACATGCTGCTAAGAGCATTGAATTACTAGCTGGAGGATTTCTATGTTAACAAATGTTAGAAAAGGTTGCTTGAAGCTGCGGACCTAGAAAATTTTATTCAGAAGGCCTCCAGCGTAACATGATTCACCTTTGGATAATGATTTTTTTTTTAGTTTGAATTATAATTTAAAATGTATTTTTATAACTAATCTATGATAAAAATTAGTTAAATCGGAAATTTATTCAGAAAAAAGACTGAAGATAATTTTTATGTTAAAAAAATTAGGGATATTTTATGTGTGTTGTAGTCAATAAATTAAAGCAAAAAATTGACTTAAATTTGCACTGAACTTTTCATTCAAGTTAAAAATCAGTTCTGTTCAAACATATTATTATTTTTTATGGATAAAAAATTAAAAAATAGCTTAAATCATTCCATGCTATACCTAAACATTTGACTTTGGTTTCTTACTCAAAGCACAAAATGAAGTCTGGCTCCTATATGTCACGACTAAATAGATAGCTTGTTGAAGGGAATGGTGCTTGAAAGGCTGATAAATTAAGTAATGCAACTACTAAAAGATAAATATCATGGTATATAAATTAAGTAATGCAACTACTAAAAGATAAATAGCATGGTATAAGGTAAAAGAAGAGGGAGTATTTTCCTCCTAAATCACGAGACTCACACTCGTTTATATATTTCTTTGTTTTATTGTTTGGTAAGAACACTAGAAATTCGCTCTCATGTCATCAAGATACACGTATACCTGCCGGGAACTTGATAGGAGAATGTGTGTGGTTTAAATGAATAAGCTACCGTTGCGCCAACATTCTGGCATCATGTTCATTTTAGGGTAAAAGCAACTTTAAGCTTATGTTTCAATGTAGGCTGGGCTTCCTGAGTTTTGACCGTACGTGCTTGTGCATGCTCGGGATGGCTGCACAGGTGTGTTTTATTGTCTTTTTTTTTTTTTTTTTTTCCAGAAATGACATGATCATCCATACCTATCTCGAACTTGTTGTTTGTGCAATGAAAATGTCAATCCACCTAAAGGAGCTTTGGTGGAGGGTGATGGGACTCCGGAGATGCACGTGTAGACCACAAATTAAAAGTCTTTCTAACTTAGAATTGCACTGCCTCAATATTCTCATCATTATCCAAAGGCAATCACCTCGACAGAACTTCTCGCCGAATATATAGATCATTGACTTAAAGGATTATACGCGGCCTGATGAATACAAAGCAAGGCGAGGAGTTTTCTTGGAGAATGATAATCTAGTCAAATTACCGAAAATTACTCGGTTGTTCATCGCAGAAATCATCACCCTGAATCAGCGAAAGCATGCTTTAGCACCAGAAACAAAGGGTAAATTATATCTTGCCCCCAAAGATTCAGCAACATGCCATATTGATCCTCACACATTAAATCTTCCAATATATAGCCTCTTAAAAGCTTTAATATAACGTTTTCCTTAATAATTAACCACAATTGCATGACTGTTTCTTTTTTCCCACCATTATCTATGATTTTTCTTTTTCAAACCTTTTCCTCTCGAAACCTCAAACATGAATATTCGATAAAAAGGCTTAAAAATCCAAAAATAATGAAAAGAAATCAAAAGGTGGCCCGGCTGCTAGTTGCCTTAAGCTATTTAATGAAAATAAAAGGGCAGCATTGAAACTTTTAGAAACTCCGAGGGTGATATTAAATAAATCTAACCATACATGAAGTGAAATATCAAAAATCTATCGATGTGCGCGCGGGGTTCTAATCCAGTGGTGGGAGGGACTTGTCCTCTTCCTCCACACCTGGGTTTGAACCTTATCGCGCATGCCTGTCATCCCCGTCATGCCTTATCTGTTTATTGGGCTTGCAGGATATTCAGCGGGCCGTGGGGATTAGTCGTAGTGTGCGTAAGCTGACCCGAAAACCTCATGTAAATAAAAAATAAAATAAAATTTATCGATGTTAGAATATAGTTTTTACCGAAAAAAATGTAAAAAAAAAAGAAAAGGAAAAATAAAAACAGGTGTCGGCCTTCATGAGAAATGATATTTCAAGCATGTTAAACACTCTCTACTTTAGATTTTATATATATATATATATATATATATACACACACATATATATAACTAACTAGTGGCCCACATGATATGTACAAGTAAATGGATCATATTTATGCCATAAAGAATGATAATGGATTAGGTGTAGATTGGTATAATAAATGATAATCTACTCATAATATGTACAAGTAAATGAATCATATTTTCCATAAAGAATAAATGATAATCTACCCATGATATGTACAAGTAAATGAATCATATTTTCATAAAAAATATAATGTAAATAGGTTTGTTATAATGGATAATTTTGAAATATCGGTATAAATTGTTATAACTAAATGATAATATATTTTAAATAAATTATATAAATGATAATAGATGTATTTATAAATAAAAAAATATATTTGTATTTAAAAGAAAGTATGATCATACTAGATTAAAATAATAATTCAAATATAATATAACTTTTGATTCGATAACTGGATTAAGTTAAAAATCTTATAGAAATTCTTGGAGGTTGTTTTACAAATATATCATTACGCACATAATTAAATATTTAGATACTAAAATTTTTTTTGAGGTCTTTAATTTTAACAGTTTTGTTATTTTTTTTTGGATTTCATGTTTTATTTTAAAGTCTATAATTGTTTTTTTAATATTGTTGGATTTTGATTTTGTTTATTAGCTAAAGTAGTGTGTCTAGTCTATTTAATGTTTGGTTAACCTCCTGAGAAGAAAGAGTTTAACATTATTATTTTAAAGAGAATATACGATGAATTTGAGGTTTATATTTGCGTATTTTTTTTCTATTAAAATTCTGTGTTTTGTGTGTGTTTACTATTTTAGCCACCACCAACATTAAAATCTCAAATTCAAAAAGTACTTGAGATTACCTATTACCACAATATCATTTAACAAAAAAATCTTAATTGTTTGAGTTAATTATTTTCATCTGATAGAAATATCAGAAATCCACTCAATTAGCCCTCAGTCACACAGGACGGTGTCGATCCCCACCTTTTGTTTTGGTTTCGAAATTTGTTCGGAATATTTCAGACAGTTAGAACTGGTGTGTTATGAGCAAGAGATACGAATAAGACTGAGTGAAATCGGTGCACTTGATCCAGGCATAGATTTCGATTTTCTTCTTAATTGTGAAAAAAGGTTGTCTAGTCATGGGAATGGTTGACAGATGCATTAATGTGTTCTTATAGCAGTGCTGCCAACGCATTCCCTACAAAAGAAAACATTAACTGGATTCACATGTTTTCTGTTTCCATAAGCTATTTTTATTTTATTTATTTTATATATTTTCGTTGATCTCGTATCCTTACTCTAATTCACACAGAGATCCAGGTACCTTCTGCACACCAAAGTATGTGATCTTTAGCACTCAAACCAACCGATCCCGAGAAAAATTATCAATGGATAGCTTGTTCCCAGAATTCTAATTAATTAATGAGATTGAAAGCTAAAGAATTGGCCAAATGGACTGTGATTAATTTATTTTGTACAAAAAATCACTTTCTCAGAAGAAAATTAAGAAGTTTCACACATGAAAAAAGTGAAAAGGACAGCAATATTTTTTTATAATATTATTTACTTAAAATTATAAAATTTTATAATAGATGGTTATTTCTTTATTTTTATTAATTAAAAAAAGAATAGGTGTCTTTTTTTAATAAAATAATAATAAATAGACCTCTAAGCCTATCATTAAAAGTTTCTTGGGATTAGTGGTTGTTAATGAAAAGTAGAGGAATTATATTACCATGATATAATCAAATTTAACCACCAATATAAATCTTAAAAATTACTCTTATCTTTTTTGTGAACATTAATTCTTTAAGCTCAAAAACAAAAGTTTGGTTTTATAAAATTCCTCTGGCTGCAAATAATTTACAATCATTAACATAAAAATCATGAAAATAAACTTAATTTGATGAACATATACTTTTTTTTTTCAATAAAACTTAGGTTGAATAAGAGAACAAAGATGCAAAAACCATCTTCATCTAGTATATTTCTTGGTTGAGCCCAAAGATAACAGATTTAACAGCTCATTAAATATAAAAATCATGAAAATAAACTTAATTTGATGAACATATACTTTTTTTTTTCAATAAAACTTAGGTTGAATAAGAGAACAAAGATGCAAAAACCATCTTCATCTAGTATATTTCTTGGTTGAGCCCAAAGATAACAGATTTAACAGCTCATTAAATATATATATATATATATATATATATATATATATATATATATATATATATATGCATGCTTAGGTGCTATTAGATGTAACAGTTTTACAAATGAAAATTTCTATCTATATTTACACTCACCTTTCATTGATATATATATAACTGACGGGCTCACAAATAAAATTAGTTTATCAAAAAAACTCTCATCAGTCATTTATGGTTGGTAGGTAATAAATATACTAATGAATTTATTGATGGACAAAGCACATCAATTTTTTTTAACTTACACAAAAATTGTTAAAAAGCCCTTCAAATATTGATTATGACCTTTTATTATGTCTATGATGCCATTGGTAAAAACATAATTATCGACATATGGAGAAGTAAACAGTTTTTATAGTCACTAAAATATACCAGCAGACATATTTCATCGATATACCTGTATATAATTAACACCATGAACAGTGTTAGTGAGAAGGAGAACAATTTCTATAGCCATTAGAATATACCAATAGACATATTCTGTTGGTATACCCATATGTAATGTATAATATGTCGATATTTTTATCTATGTAAAACAGTGTCTGATGTCAAATTATTATACCTCATCTATCTATCGTGCAAATACTTAAATCCATAGTTGCACACACATCACAATAACACTAGTTCATATCACAATAATAAAATATTTTTTTTTGTCATTTGATAATAAATTAATAGCATTGTCATTACATTAAAGTGAATTTCGTACATAAATATTACTTTATAATTTATGGCATTATACATTTATATTATGCAAATTAATCAGAATTGTCTTTTTTTTTCCTTCTTTTTTGTCAATTGACTAGTCTTCATCTCCATCTTATAATCTTCCATGTTAATTTCATCGTTATCATCTTCATCAAGTTGTATATCTCTATTAGAGCTTAATCTATAATTTGAGTTAATGATGAATATTTATACAATAACTAATAATTTACTGTAATTTATGCAGTCATCTCATAAATGGTTTGTTATAATCTTTCATAAAATCAAAAAAGTTGATCGCGTCTACCTTAAGTTCTTCATAAACGATGGATATTAACCGACATGACCATGATTCATTATCATCATATCCATAACCATATTTTTATAAAAATTACTATTTTCATGTACAGCTCCAAGCACATTGCCATAACTAGAAGTTGATCTAATATATTTTCTATCATGGTATTGTGAGGAACATATGGTTCTTCGTTTGCATGCCAACACATATATTTCTCCGTATATTCTTTTTTATAGAAAATACATTGTTATAACATCAGGATCGAGAAATTTTTTTATTTATTTTTACACCTCTTGTATGAATATCTAATACTCCTTATACTAATATTTCTCAGATTAGATAATATATAATTAATAAAACCCTGAGCCTCATTACAATAATTCATCATCTGCAATCCTTGTTGTACATCATGTATTAATTAACTATGTTAACTATATAAATTTGTGAAATTATCAATCTAGATCAAACTTATTCAATATATTTTAATAGTACTCTTAATTCATTATCAATTATGTGTATAAATTTAAATTTCTACATACTTACCAAAAATTTCAACTCGGCAATAAAATTAACAGAATATAAAACACACTTGTTAAATAAGCTATTATTTATTTTATCATAAAACACCTAAGTCAAAAACTTGACATAAGTTTCATCAATTTACAATCAAATACAATTTAAAAAAATAAAATAAACCCTAACATGTATAGATCATAAATCCATACATCAAATTTATATAAGAAAAAACTATAAAATAAGTAAACACCCAAACAAAATACATATACTACAAAAATATGCAAAAAAATAAAAAAAATAAAAAATTGAGTTAAAATGAAAAAATGATATATTTGTTTATCTAAAATGAAGAGTCCTCAATAAAATTTGAATCAGAACATGAATGCTGACAAACTAAGTATTATGGTGGCTGAATTTGTTATAAGAAGTTGAATTGAATTGAAATTGAAGGAGGAAAGAGTGATTATTTGTTGTAGAAAAAATGCAAAAGGAAAAAAGAAAAATGGAGGAAGGGGAGATGATGGTCAATTGTCAAGTGATAAATTAAATATTACCAACGACATCATCGATAAAATTATTTCATCAGTCATTCTATTAGTAAAAATACCATATTATCGTATAATTTGTCTTTTTTTAAATTCCATTGAAATACCCTCTATAATTTTCTAAGTATATACTGATAAAAAAATTTCATCAGTGTATTTATGGATATACTTTACCGTCAAGTTAATTTCATCTGTAGTGTCATCCATAAAAGTTACATGTTATCATATTGTTTGATTTTTTTTTATTTTTTATCTTTTTATTGTATTTTGCTTGGTATGTACCTAGAAAATTTTTCTGTTTGTGTTTATTGATGGATACAAAAATGAAAAATTATATTGATAAATGTTATTATAATATACTAAAAAAAATTATTGATATTTTTGTTTGTACTTATTAATTTTTAATAATGAAGCTCTGATTGAGTTTAGAAATAATGTATCTAAAAATTTATCAAATTTAAATATATAATAGTTAAGTGCTTGGTTGAGCAAAGATTGTGGGATATTACCCCTCCTCTTTGGTGGTCTAAACAAAAACAATAAATGATGATACAGACACCAGTAATTTTTTAATATTTTGTAACGAATTTGTGGCAACGTGGTAAACTTGAAATCATATAGAATTTACATAAAAATTTACAGACATGGATCAGTACCATTTATGAGTGTCTCCTAGTGGAACAGTACCAATCAGGCAGTAGCATCCAGATTCATCTGTATAGTCTTTTTTATTTTGAAGTGTATGATATAAGCTGGTGCATGCTATTACTGCGTCTAAAAGCTAGAAGGTGCTTCCGAAAGAAGTAGTGCGGCCGCTCCACGTTCTTGATGGCTAAAAACTGCTCTGCTGGTAATTATAATCACTTGCAGAAGAAAGCCTTTTCATTTCGAGCATTGCCACTACCATGCATGCCGGCAAATGAGTTGAGGAATCCAATCACAGTTCTATACCATCAGCTACTGCTTAAAGAGAATCATATATACTACACACATCTTCTCAAGATTCTGGAGCATGTATAGAGAGCGTAATTTTATAATCTTCAAATCCTAATATTTCGTGTCTTTTATTTGTGGTGTTTGTTCTGTGTATGATGAACTTGAGTGTGTGCTAAGAATAAGATCAATTGCTGTTTAATTATGAATATATTAATCTTTCTACTGTTTGAGTTTCAAATCTGCAATCATGCAAGGAAAATAAATGCAAGTCGATTCAAATAAAGATCACAATTATATATATATATATAAAATTCTTGACTGTTTATGGCTACAAGAAACAGTATCACAGGGAGGAAATTATGCAACGACATACCGGGGTAAATTTTATTATAAGGATTTTTTTCCAGATTATCGAGCACTGATTTTTCTTGCCCAACGTGTTTTAAGTTGTTTTTTTTTTAATCAATAGAATTAAAAGTTTCCTCCCAAAATTCCTTTTTAAAGGTATTTTTAATTGCTATAGAGGAAAAAAATGAAAGTGCAGGATGCAATACTTCCTCGAAATTACCAAATAAAAAAGAATTTTGCAATGCGTTGAGATTAATTCCTTGACTACTGTTTTGAAGAGTAGAGTTTTATTTTTTAGATTAATGTAAGTGTTTAGATCAATTTATATATATCATAATTAATTTTATATATTTTAAAATTAATAATTATATAAATTTTCAGTTATTATTATGTAAATAATCAAGAATTTATTATATAAATTCAATCCAGACTTTACCACTTAATGTTTGTTTTGAAGAATAGACTTGGAGACATAAGAGGTTGTATAAGAAAAATACTATATCACTCAAGTACCCTTCATTCATGTCACATCTATCACCAATTGTTTGAAATCATTGCCAGTACCCCACCTTTTATTTTTTGAAATCATCGAGCACAAAATACCTCACGCAGTATCTATAAAAGTCCCTCAATTTTCCATCCGCAGAGAATCCTAACTCAAAGATATAAAAAAAAGAATTGACATCGCAATCATTTGCGAGCTTCTTTCAAAATTACATGATTGATGAATAAGTTAATAGAAAGAGTTCCTTTCTTTCTTTCTTGTTTTTCTATTTCCTTGAATGTTTCGATTCTAATTTAAAAATAACAAAAAATAACATCAAAATCATTTATTAGTCCTATTCAAAATAACAAAAATAATAAATTACTTAATACATATTTCAGTTAATATAAAAAAAAATCTTTTTTCTTTTTTTATGTTGAATATTTAAATTCTAATACAAAGATTTTTTTTTAAAAAAATTATCGCTGCCAACATTATTCAAATTGATATAAATAATGAATCAATTAATCAATTGCATTCTAGCTAATAAGAGAAAGAGAAAAAAGTTCTCTTTTTTTCTTTTTCATCTCTTGTTAAATAGTTAAATTTTAATTAATAAAAATTAACATTACAGTAATTATTTATTAATTTTATTCAAATTGATACGAGTGATAGATTAGTCAGTTCATTGTATTACAACTAATAAAAGAGATAAGAAAGAGTTTTTTTCTTTCTCTCTCTTGTTAGATGTTTAAATCCTAGTTTAAAGATAAAAAAAAAAAATCAACATCATAATAATTTATTTGCCATCTTTGTTCAAATTGACGTGAGTGATAAATTAGTTAATCCACTATATTCCTTCACTTAAAATGACATACATGATAAATGAGCTAAGAAAAAGAAAAGGAGTTCTCTTCTTACTTTCGTGTTTCTTTTTTTTCTTTTATGTAGAATCCTGAAATCCTAATTTAAAGGTAAAAAGAAAACAATATCACAATCAATTGTCAACTTTTAAAAGTACATGAATGATGATTTAGTCTATTATATTCCGCCTACTAGGAGGGAGAGAGGAAAGAGTTTATTTTTTTTGGTGTGTTTTTTCATTTCATGTTGAATGTTTAAAGTGGTTTTTAATCTAAATAAGTGTAAGTTTTTAGTTTGTCCAAATTGTTTAGATGTGTGGGTGTCTTAAATTCATGGTATTTTAAAGAATATTGGTTTTCTATCCATTGAAATTATCTTTGCTCAATTTTACATTCAAGGATTGAATAAAGGCAAAGGGTATAATTTTATTTTTCTTTTCTGATTTTTATATATTTTCAGTATTTTTTTGCTTCAAAAGATAATAATTTTTTTTTCTTCGTCTTATAGAAAAGGAATTTCTTCTTCGGTACATAGTTTTTTTCAATTCAGATGTTTGGTTGACGTGTATGGAAAATCGAGTCTAATAAAGGGATTAAAATACTGGTTGAAAGTGCTATTAGAATTGCTGTTATTGCAGACCAAAATCATATAAAAGGACTAGAATAACACAAAATTGAAAGTTGGGGGGCCATCGCTTTAGAGATTACAACTTTACCACGCCATGGCGAAGAGATGCAAGCATAGGCGAGAGAGAGATCCTCTGAAATCAACAGCACTGGTACGAGAATCCCGCATTCTTTTGTCAATCAGATTAGACGTTCGATTTGACACATAAAAAAGCCATCACTGGGACCCAACCACAGTGCTGATCCACGTGCGCACCTATCGTCCATGTCGGCTACAGTACTCGCTTTGTTTGGATTGACAATATACCTCCCAAATTCATGCATTTTGCCACGTGCCTCAGCCTCATAGGTGGGCTCCACCTCACCTTGATACCCGTGATCCGTACAACATCGCTGTCGCTTCTTAATCACGGCCACTAATAAAAGCGGGTCCCGGCTTATCTTGGGAAGCGTGTAGGGTCCCTTTAGATTCCCCCCCCCCTTGAGCCGTTAGATGATACTTTTCTGCACGGACACCCCTGGCTTTGATCGATGAGTTTTTTTTTCCAAATAGCATGCGTGTCAAATTTTATTTTTTCTAAAAAGCGCCATGCCATTTTTTTTATTATGAAATAACATATTCATCCTGGTGATTTTGTTATTTAAAAAAAATATTTTTTAAACTTTTTTAAAGATTGCACCGTGTGATTTCTAGCTACACAACCAGTTAAAGTATTTGTTTTTCTTAATTTTTTTCATTGTTTTGTTTTTTAATAGCTATGCTATTTATTTTTAAAAAAACTTTAAATCAATTTTTTTTCAAAATAAATAACTTCGGGTGGTTTTGTTTGGGCTGAGAATTAAAAAAAAAACTATCTGTGAGCGAAAAGGAATTACAGAAGAAATCCCAGTGGGATGACATGTTTCCAGTTATATATAAATTAAAAATTGTGAAGAATGCAGATGTTTTCAAGGTCTCACAGTAAAGTAGTTAAATATGAAATAGGAAACTCTAAAAATCCTTGCATTCCTGCTTTGAGATATACATTTAAGTCCGTTTGTGATTAAGATATTGTTTTTAAAGGTATTTATTATTTAAAAATATATTAAAATAATATATATATTTTTAATTTTTTTACACCAGTACATTAAAGTAATAAAAAAACATTATAAAATATTAATTTAAAATATTTTAAAAAAAAGAAACACCATTGAAATACAATGTCAAATGGTGTCTTATAATAGCCTATCGAAGAAGGATCCCACTTTTTTTTTTTCAATACATTTCATATAGTTTTTATACGTATATAACTAATAAAAAATGAAATATGATTTTATAATATTTCAAGATACTGTGAAAGCATTTTTATATGCATATACAATGCGTCCAGGTCAAGGATAGAGTGGGTACGAACGACCAAAGGAGGAGGGGTGACCAAAGTGGGGTTAAGCAAGACGAGCATCTTTGTCAAGGCCAGAACTGCATAAGGTCGTAGTCAAGGTCGAGATCGAAGTCTTTTCTAATTATATACATTTTATTTGTTTGTATATTTTAAAAATATTTTAAAAAAAATTAAAATTTTTTATTTATTTAAAATTAATGTTTTTAGATATTAAAAATAATTTTTTAAAAATAAAAATATTTTATTTTAATATATTTCTAAATAATAATTTAACAAAAAAACATTAACAAACACACTTCAAAACAATCCCTTCATCGTCATGCTAATATGTCCAAGGATTGGGTCTCGATGGCTCAATGACGGGAACCAAATTCAAGCTGTCTAGGTACCAGACCAGGCTAGAAAGCCTTAAATTGAGGAAAGGATAAAGGTCTTGCGTCGAAGTTGGGCTAGGTCCTAGCCTAGCTTGGGCGAACCGGCAACCAGCTCTGCAACTTGTGATCGAGGCAATAGTACCCAAGATTGAATAGGGGCTAGATTCCATAGGTTCTGGACTAGCCGGGAAAACTCGGGGATTGTTGGGGGTAATTTGTAATGAAAATATAAAAACCAAAAATAAAAAAAAAATTATTTGACTCTGAGACGTGAGAAAGAATTATTTATTTTTAAAAAAATAACATCACCACAGTATAACTAAGCTTATAAACTGCCTTAAATTTTTAGTAAAGATGGGCCAAGAAACTCTAGGGTGAAATTACAAGAATAATAATAACTGTTTAAAATATTTTTTTGTTTAGAACTATATTAAAAAAATTAAAAATTTTATTTTTAATATTAATACATTAAAAAATAATTTTTAATAAAAACTTTAAAAATATATTTTATATTGTGTTAAAAAACATACTAAAAAAATCTTAAGCATTGTCAGAATAGTTGAGGATGCAGATAAAGAACAGGAAAAAAAAATATTTGGCTTAAAGCCGGATCGAGACTGGATGGGAAGACTCGGGGATTGTTGGAACAATTCGACATGATGAAAAAAAGAGAGTTACTAGGCTTAGAGGGACATCATCTTGTCTTGAATGTATTTATTTTCCCCGACAAGAAATATATAAATTTTTTATTATTAATTGCAAATTGTCAATCTTTAGATATTATTGGATAATGTCATGTGCTGTGTTGCAAGTAATCTTAATTTTCTTTGAATATAAAAATAAAATGTCTAAATAATAACAATAATCTCAAAGAAAAAAAAGAGTAAGATTTATATTATTAACTTGATTGAGTTTGATAAACTTATTTAATTTAATAATAGAATCAAAAGCAAAATAAAATTTAACAATAATTAATCATATAAATAAATTGTTAATATTGAAAACGTGTTGTCATTTATCTATGAACACTATCTCATTGCCAAAAAAAAGTTCATCAGTATATTTTAAATATCATTATAAGACATTGTACAATAATACTAAAAGAGGCCCTCAACAATCTCAAAATAATAATCCGAAAAGCAAACCAAACAAGATATAATGCAACAAGTATTTTATGTTTATATTTAATTAATTTATTTAATTTAATTTAAAGATAATTTTTTTTTAAAAAAAGCTAAATTTAACAAATAATAAAAAACAAAAAGATCCTGAATAATTTGAGTTGTTTTTAAAATTAGTAAAAAATAAAAATAAAAAGATAAAATTAGTATATTTTAAATATCATTATGAGACATTGTACAATAATACTAAAAGAGGCCCTCAACAATCTCAAAATAATAATAATTTGAGTTGTTTTTAAAATTAGTAAAAAATCCAATAAAAAAAAGATAAAAATAAAATAACGAAGCTCAATCTCTAGTTAAATAAATGCTAAATAATAAAATTAAAAAAAATATAAGTTAAAAAAATAAAAAAATCCAAGTAAACACAAACAAGTCTTCTAAATCTATATTAATCTTCTAAATTTGTAACTCATGAAATCTTAAAATCAAACTTAATGAAGAAGCTCAATTCTAAACTAATTTAATGTCAAATAATGAAATAAAAAAATAAATTTAAAATAAATTTCAAAGTAAAAAAAATAATCAAAAGTATAAATATCAAATCAAATAGGAAAAAAAATTGGAGTATGAAATAAAAAAATAAAAAAAATAACAATCAAATAAATAATGACCAAATCTGACATAAAAAAATTAAAAGAGGATAAAATTAAAAATAAATGATCTTATAAATTATTGTAGATAAAATAAATAGTAATAAAATCTAAATAAAAAATAAATTGAAGAATTGCTTTAAAAATATGAAGAATCAGACATGAGAATTAAAGAAAAAAAAAGAAAAAGAAAAAGAAAAAAAGGCTTTCAAAGCTATACTAAAGGTTTGTTGATCTAACATGTTTTCCATGAATGAAGGTGAAATAAAAAAGATTTCAATGTCTTTGTTAAAGCTAGAGTTCGGTCCGATAAACAATCGCACATGTTAGTTAACAAGTGGAACAACATCCTATTTTTTAATAAGTATGTTAATTATTTTTTAAAATAATATTTATATTTATAAAAAATTTAAATGGTCTCTTAATCAACATAATTACAATCAAAAGGATATAATGAAAATACAAAAAAATCCCTGATTATAATTTTTTTTGTTTTGTTTATAATGATAATTTAGTAATTTCATCATGTTTTGAAAAAGTAAAAATACTAAAATATTCTATAACTCTAGTTAATTAAATCTTATTTTTAAGAGTAATTTAGTAAAAATATTGTTCTAAAAATGTAAATAAGACCTAGAGGCTCCTAATCAATCTATTAACGAATATATCATGTAAAATATTAATCTACCAGTGGTTGCTAAAATGAAAAAAATAAAAAAGTAATTTTATTACAGCGATCCATGATAAAAAATATCCACGTGTGCAACAAAACACCGAGCTTCTTATAATATTAGAGACCCTAAAAAAACCATAAAGTAGTCCATTATAAACTCAATTTTATAAATACTCTGGAAGATTTTTTTTAACGTGGAATAAATTCCCTTCCTTCGACTTTCATTACAAACTTCAGCAATAGAAATTCGAGTAGTTGATAACCTGGTTGGAGCCTGGTTCAAGTAAGGGACAAGTAGAGGTTAGGAGCAAAGGTTCCTGGGAATTGGTGCTGGCCACTGGGCTACCAAGATCGGTTCACTTCCAAACCAGGTTAATTACGACATTATTATAGACTCGTGATTACATAATATTTAAAGAATATCTGAAAGTATGGTAACATGGTTTTTAAAGTATTATCTGATTGAAAATATATTATAGTAGTATTTTTTTAATTTATATTTGATATCATTCAAAAATATTAAAAAACTGATTTAAAAATAGAGTTAAACAACAATACCAAATAATATAAATTCTTAATTAATAAATATAAAAAGAACCGCCTTCAAGTATCAATCATAATGAAACCCAATTTGTCGTTTTTTCAAAACCAAAAATCTACGAAACAAAATCGTTTTAAAAAATTAAGCTGAGCCTTCGGTTAAAATTGATTTAGATTGGACCATGCGCCTAACAGTGTAAACCTTCAAGTATCAATCATGATGAATTGTGACTTTTTAAGAAATACATATAAATGAGTAGCTCGAACTTCAATAGGATGGAGAAAATGAAAGGAAATAAAAAATAATTATATTTTAAGGCTAATCAAAACTCCAATGATAGTATATTTAATTAAGATAAATTAAATAAAACTAAAAAAATTGTCAATGGTGACTGAAGTGTACCTCGTACATCATCCAAATATAACGGGACTCACTCGCCTTTCTCCTAAATTGTGCTATTTGCTAAAATCTATTTTAAATGTTGCTAATATTATTTATTTTTTATTTTTTTAAAAAAGCTCGACCTCGATCAGGTATCTCACGCTAGCTCCGAGCTGCTAGCCTATCAGCGTAGTGGGTACTTCGGATGCTTACAAATTGCCAGGTAATAAAAGACTCGCGTTATCGACTCTCGGTTTGACATGATTTTGATGATATCAGATTTTCGAAGGACGATGGTGCAGATCAGATTCGACAAATGGATCTTCTAACATTTTGTTTCTTATAGGAGGCTTTACCGAGGCTCTAAACTTGTAGGGTTAGGCTGGGAGAGGTAGAGTAGATGCAACCAGCCAGAAGCAGAAACAGTTAATTGTGTCTGTGCATTTATGAAGAAACAATCCTCGATAACGCTGAATCGAAATCATTTGTGAAGGGGCGGAAGAGATGGACCCCTACTTCCTCCGATCTTTATTTTAATTTCTAGGAAGGTTTTTTTTTTTTTTTAAGGATAAAAAAACAATAAAATCCCACATAGGTTGTCTTCTAAACCCAATTCATTATAAATTTAACGAGTCATTACATGCTGATCAATATTTTTTTTAAAGTACAAAATAATGTTCATCTGAATTTTTTAAAGATTGAATTTTTTATTACTTGATATCAATTTATTTTAAAAAAAATTAAAATCAGGTCCGAATCAACCAACAGATAAAAACTAGATTAATAACCCTGTTATCTCGTTTACTATATTTGTTGTGTTTTAATCACCAGCTTCTTTGGACAACCTTGTTTAATTAAGAGGCTAATCATGATATCTGGCAAACATTTCTCATCTCTAATGATAATAAAAAGAATTATGCATTGGAAATGCATGCGATCACAGAGGTTCAGAGTCTCGAGACAATGCAAGAAGGAAATGGACGCTGCACTTTATAGAACTGGGCTCCATCACGGTAGCCTCCATTCCGGGCCACAGGAAATGGAGAAGAAGTAAATCTGACTTGAAAATGGAGATTGCAGCCCATCAAAGTAGAATGCTAAAAGCATTCATCACTGATGTGCATGAAAACAAACCCAAAAGCCCAAGTTGTCTTAGGGTTCTCCTTGCTGTCATGGGTTTCTGGTCCACGGCTAATATTTAACTTGGATTAACTTGAAATACTGTTTAGTTGGAACTTCATGTCTTGATTTTTCCACACTAGCCCAATTACTATGATTCGGCCGAACTTAATAGCTCTTTGATCAACGGCTAATATTTTAACAACAATGATATCATCCCCTTGTTAGCAATCATTCACTAAGAAGTATAAAAAACTTATTAAAGGTAAATTACTCGTCATTTCCCTATGCAAATTACTCAATTGTGGTATTATATCCAACACGGAAAAAAATATATTTTTAGATAAATTCTAATACAAAAAATCCAAAGACTAGAAAATCATTAATTTTGATAATGATTTACAAGGGTTTCTCCAGCACCTATCCTTGAAAGCAAATGGTTAATGCAAATGAAATGTTTTAATTTTCATAACCAATAGTATTAAATCATGTATTAAAAACTTCACTCATTTATGAAAATAAAATATGTATTTATATAATTTAAAGCATAAAAACTATATAAAAAAACAATAACTCAAAACCACCAAAAATCCACGCGCAATGACCCACAGAAAAAAAAAAATCCCCTTGCTAGAAAAATACCCACCCCAACACAGCTCTCCACCGACGTCCAGATCATCCAGTTTAACCGCGAAAACAATAACGGCAATAACAATATCTGTCACACGCGGAGAGGGACAGGTCTGTCATTTCCAAAAGCAGCGGCTGCACCGCCATTAAAATCAGATAGATCCATCTCTCTAGAGATCGAACCAAAACTAGACAATGGGTTCACTTCCACCGTCCCTACACCTCCCTGCGCCAGATGCCAAGTTCCAGCAAATTGACCAAACCACCCTTCTCGACCTCTTCAAATCCCAACAAAACCACCTCAACTACTTCTTCCAAAACCTAAATCTCTCCCAAGCCTTAACCTTCTCCCAAACCCTTCTCAACTGTAACGGCACTATCTTTTTCTCCGGCGTCGGCAAGTCCGGCTTCGTCGCCAATAAAATCTCCCAAACCCTAATATCTCTCGGCATTCGCGCCGGTTTTCTCTCCCCTGTTGACGCACTCCATGGCGACATCGGGGCCCTCTCCTCCTCCGATATCCTCGTCCTCTTCAGCAAATCTGGGAACACCGAGGAGTTGCTCCGTCTTGTTCCGTGTGCCAAGGCGAAAGGTGCGTATTTGGTGTCGGTGACGTCCGTTGAAGGCAATGCGCTCACGGCGGTTTGTGATATGAATGTGCATTTGCCTTTGGAGAGGGAATTGTGTCCATTTGATTTGGCTCCTGTGACTTCCACAGCGATCCAGATGGTTTTTGGGGATACCGTCGCGATTGCGTTGATGGGAGCGAGGAATTTGAGTAAGGAAGAGTATGCTGCTAATCATCCTGCTGGAAGGATCGGCAAGAGCTTGATTTTCAAGGTCTCTCCTTTTTCTTTAAAATATTAATAACCGATGTTTGATTGCTTTTACTTATTGTTTTTCTGTCCTTTTTATTTGGGCATTTAATTAAACTAGAATTACAGTTAGGATTTCCATAATTGAATCATAATTAGTAGATCTATGTTTATAGGTTAAGGATGTGATGAAGAAGCAAAATGAGCTTCCAATCTGTAAGGAAGGAGACTTGATAATGGGTCAGCTAGTGGAGTTAACGAGTAAAGGATGCGGCTGCCTGCTTGTTATAGATGAGGATAGTCACCTGATCGGAACGTTTACAGATGGTGATCTACGGCGCACTCTCAAGGCTAGTGGGGAAGGCATCTTTAAGCTTACAGTAGGAGAAATGTGCAACAGGTAATATGAAAGAAAAATAATGGATTTGGTGTTCTCCTTATTTCTCTTTTTTCATCTACTGTTGTGAATTATGGATTGAGGCTGGCTTGAGATTTTGGTAAAATTGCATGTATCTCAGCGCATTGTGTGTGTTTTCTCAGGAACCCAAGAACAATTGGTCCAGATGCAATGGCGGTGGAAGCCATGAAGAAGATGGAATCACCACCATCCCCTGTACAATTTCTGCCGGTTATCAAGGATGATAACATCTTGATTGGCATTGTTACCCTGCACGGATTGGTTTCAGCTGGCCTTTGATAGAAATTGGGTCTTTATTTTTCTGATGTTGTTCATGGATTTTTCTTTCTTTTTTCCTTTCCGTGATTCTTTTTAGTATTAAAAAACTGGAATCCACCCATGAGCCAGGGTTCTCTTGTATTATTATATCATCATTGTTTCAAAAAATAATGGATTCGATGTGTTTGTTCTCTATAGTGATATTGGTATTCCCCATGTCTTGGCCAGTGTGATGGTGACATAACCATGGCAACCACTCCCGAGAGTGAAGCTAGCTTGCTCTCATTGCAGGATACTCAGGAAACTCGTACGAAAAGAAGGTGAAAACACATAACGAGGCTTCCCTCGGAAAGTCACGTATCTGTCGAAACTGGAGGCCTGGCTTTCCAAAGGTAGCTTTTTTTTTTATGGATAGAAAGGAGATGTGTCCAATAGTCCTGCCAGGGAATTTTGTGCCCCGATTTAAGACAGTGGGCTGTTCCTTAATGTTGAAGTTTGAACCCACTCAAGTTGCGTACTTCATGGATTAGATAAACAGCCATCCTGACCACCGCACAGTGGTACCTCCAAAGTTTAGGGGAGCTGCTCTCTGCACTTCCGCTATCTTTTTATTGTTATAAACTGATAAAATTGTCTCTCTGAAAGAACCCTCTCCTTGCTCGCCCTCGACTCTCTTCTTGCTCATAACCAGTACTTAGAATCCACCAGCTTTAAATCATTTTATTAAGAATTCTGCTTTCACTAACACAATAATAATGCTCTTCCTTTTTTTTTTTTTTCTTATATATATATATATATATATATATATATATATATATATATATATCATAGCTCGCGCTCATGATGTTTCTCCACCGTGACCTTGAGACCTCATGACCCAATTGGACTTGTCCTACCAAGAAACCTATACCTATATCATTATTCACCAACCAAGATACTCTCCTTCCTCGAGCGGGGTTCATTTCAACTGTCCTCTCCCCGAGTCTGAAGTAGCGGTGGGGGAGGCGCGATTGATTAGGGACCAGTTTTTATTTTTGTATTTCTTTCTTTTTAAAATAGCTTAGCTTTCCTATCGGTGAAGATTTCACTAGTGAAAATCTTGTTAAATTGACTCTAGGGATGCTGCGTTTAGAAATTGCTTTGAGTGAAATTGGAAAAGCAAAGAGACTGAGGTGCGAGATTGTTTTCTGGGGCTTTTTTACAGAGACAAGCATAGAGAGTTAGGCGTGAGGTTTGTTTTCGAGGGATAGTTTTGTTAATTCATAGCAATCAAAGGATAGTGGGAATGTGGTTATAAAGTGGAAAGTGTGTGGATATCAGCTCCCAAAGTTCAGCTCCGGCAAACACCCTGGGGAAGACGGGAACCCAAGCTTTCAGGCTAGACTAACGAGCACCTGAACCACGACCCTCCAACATTCTGCTGTGACAAGCTAGTTAATTTACTAGAATCCAATCAAATGGTTTTCTCACTTATGATGCCTAAGCAAAGCATGTAATCCAGTTTACTACAGAATGCCCAAGAGCTTACCGGCACGCCACTGCTAGCTTCAAGTCGCTTTCATTTTTTTGGCATCCTGGGACACCATTAATACATTATTTCAGACAATCACAATCAATACGTGTCGTTATCCAATATACTTTTCTTGTGAAGATGAACTTGCTCCCTGCATCTGCCCAAAAAGAAGCCAGCTTTGGAGGAGAAAAATGGTTTTGAGGGTCCCCCATTACGTCTTTACCAATGTTTAGATTGTCAGAAGTCTAATCCGAAGACTAATTGTCATAACGAAAATGTGCAGTTGCCTGTCATTCTAGGAGTATCTTCCTTCCTCATGTATGACATGCCATTTTTTCTTGTCACGGTACACACTAATTCATAACTTAATTTTAAAAATATATTTTGACCTCGATGTTTTGAAAAAGTTTCATGCTCCAGTGCGGAGAGACGAATCATAAACAGCCCGGTTCAAGATTTTATCTGATTTAAATATTGGATGTGAGCTTACCGAATTAACTTAAATCAATTTACAAACAGCATATTTAGATAAAAATTAAAAAAAGTCATTAATTGAATCATTTTCAGATTTGTTTGAGTCAATTGGTAGACCAAGTTAGACTAGATCAATCTTCAAACCATTTCAAAATAAAACGTGACCAAACCAAAATCTAGATTGATTTGCAAGCCAAATTCAGCTTAATAACTATTTAACAAACATGAACACGAGGATAAAAGAACACCATAAAAGGGGCAGACAAAGAAGAAGAATGAGCAAATCTACATGGGATATTGATTCCAACTTGACTACTTCTAAGAGAATTGTAAGTTACCGACGTAAACATTATGTCTTTTAAGAGTAGTCCAATATCTTATAGTGCACCCCACTCATTTAGGTGAATAATTCAAGGATGTTTTGTGATTTAACATCGTATAATTTATTTTTTAATTTTAATTTATCCCGATATTAATTCTTTCTAAGACAAAACTTAAAACTACCGCAAATATATATGGAATATTTGGGACCTGAAACTATCTCACAAATATATTGTTTACACTAAAAACAGATTGAGTGAAGAATTATGCTCAATGTTTTTCTATCTTCTTCTAATAAGTATTGTAATTGATGATTGACATCTAATTACATTATGACCTTTGAGCTAGCATGCTTTAATTCTTACATGTGTGAAACCATAAAGGTAAATTTAGTATATTTTTCATCTTTTATATTATGTGTGAAAGTTGATGCAGTTTTGTCTCTAAAGCCTTGTTTGTATGTTGGAAATTATTTTCATGGAAAGCATTTTCCTTACTTTTCCATATTTTGATATATTGTTGGAAATTGGTCTATGAAATTTATTTTCCAAACAAAGAAAAACATAAGCTTTATATGAAGAAAAATATTTTCTAGTTTAAAAGATTGGAAAACAATTTCCACAAAGATATAATACTTTAAAATATAATATTATAAACAAATAATAAATCACTAATATATCTATATAGGGCATAATATATTAGGATTTACTAATATACAATATAAAAATATATTAATTTGATAAATTAGTTCGTGTAATAAATTAGTTCATGTAATATTTTAATTTAGACAATCCACTTTTCACAAATCTATTTTTTATGAAAATCATATTAAAAAATATACTTTATAGCAAACAAACATACCACTGTATATTTTCAAACACAATTTTGAAATCCAAGTTTAATGTTGTTGATGTTAAATTTTGGATTGATAGAATATAACCCATTAAAAAAAATTATTAACCATGTAATCATATTGTCTTTAAAATTGGTTATATGTAAAAGAAATTCACTTACCCATGTTAAATGGTAATTAGCCAATACATAATCCATTAAACCAATCTAAAATTCATTAAGTAATCGCACGTTAAACTTGAGTGACTTGACAAGTTAAAACTCTAATGAAATCCAATCAATGTTTTATTTTCCTTCCAAAATTATGTCATTTTAATTTTCTTAAATTCTCCAAAATAATGCTTTTTTGGACAAAAAAATACTAATAAATTATGATCAATTTATTGACTTGTGAGTTAACCTGCTCATCCTATAACCTTACTCATCTTATAACCTTATTTCAGATTGAGCCATGATTGGACTGGATCTAACAACTATGCATGTAACACCTTGCTCATTCCTACTAATATAGAGTAGTGGTTCACTAATTTTCATTTTAGTCCTTAAAAAAATTTTGTAAATTTTTATTATGTCCTTATATGTAAAAAGGATTAACAAATTATTCCTTAATTTGTAGTTTTTATTCCTCAATCTTTTTTGAGAAATGCATTTTACTTTGTGTACTAAAACACTATTTTATATATATATATATATATATATATATATATATATATATATATATATATATGTAAAGTCCCCAAAAGCACATGTCAAAAACATTATTGAATTAATCACAATTGAATTATGTATAAGCATTTTTGTTTTTCATTTTCTAATCACTTCTAGTTTTAGTGAGTACTAGGCTTGTTGCTTGCGCTTCGCTAAGGAGCCAGAGTATCTTTTTTGTGTAAAACATAATGTTCAATTGTTAAAAGGAGTCTTAAAAAAGAAAGAAAAATATGTGAGTTACATCATAGACCCGACTAGGTCGAATAAGCTCACTCTAATTTAATTAAATGAAAAAAATAGAAATATGAAAGAACAAAATAGGGTAAAAACAAGATATTAAAAAACTAGTCTTGGTCGACCTAAGTTAGCATAACAAATCTATAACTCTGGTAATAAGGGTTGAGCTAACCTAGGACATTACACGAAACTTGTAATCTAAATCATGAAATCTAATTAACTTAAAAAAAGAAGAATTATAAAGCTTTTTTAAAAAAAATTGTGTTAACTTTTTAAACTCATGACCTGGGCTATTAAACTCGAAACACCTTATTTAAAAAATAAAGTAAAAACTTCAATTATAAAAAAAAGATTTTAAAAAATAGTAATTAAAAGAATGAAGATCAAATTTCAAATATCAGATAAATTTTATATTTGATTGAATGATGAAATTGAAAAAAATTATTTTATCAAAAAGATTAAAAAAATCAAAAGAACAACGATCAAAATTAACATAAGAAATAAAAATAATTGAAAGCAATAATAATTTTTGTAAAAGGGTCAAAAAAATAGAAATCAAAACATTAAGGACCCAATTAAAAAACATACTACTATGAATTTGGATTGAATGATGAGATTAAAAACAAATAAAACTTTTAAAAAAAGATCAAGGAAAAAAAATAGTAATAAAAAAATAAGGATCAAATTAGAAAATATAACATTTATAAATTGGGATCGAAGTATGAAATTAAAAAAATAAATAAAACTTCTACAAAAAAGACAAGAACAAAAAATAAAATAAAAAAATAATAAATAAAGTTGAAATACCAACAATAAAAAGGATCAAACTGTAATTTATTTAGAGAATATAGAAAAGAAAAAGGATAAAATGCTCACCGATGCCAACATGCACCACTCTAAAAGAAAAAGGATACAATAATACTTTCAATAACGTAGTGAAAGGGCATTTTTGGATGCTGGAAGGCGTTCCACATATCGCTCGAAATGCATATGCACCTCCTGACTTTATACACATGCCTGTCTTTCTTTTTTAATTTAATGAAATATCAAATTATTCTTGAGCTGACTTAATAATAATAATAATAATAATAATAATAATAATAATAATAATAATAATCATTGTGAAAAGATAAAAAAAAACCCTTAACTCTTGTTTTAAAATTTATGCATTTAAAAATATTTTGGTTGTTTTATTGTGTTTTTTAATTGTTTATTATTTTTATATTTGATCAAATATCAAATCTCCTCTAGGTATTATAATTAAAAAAAAAAACAATTCTGCAAATAAAAAATTGCCTCTTGAGGTTTGTTTTAATGTTTTTTATTTTTAATGGCATTTTAGTTGTTTTATTATGCAATTAAGATGAAGAAAAACTTATTTATCATTTTTAATTTAATAATAATAAATGAGTAATGTGAAAAGACTATAATCTTTTAATAACTAGTATTAAATTTATTAAATAGAAAAATATAATTATCTTTACACTATAGTTCTAACAAAGAATGTTTTTAAATGTTTACCTAGGTTTTAGCTTCAATTAATTTAAGAGACGGAACTAAAACGAAAGTGACTACTTATATTCAAAAATGTAATACAAATTAGGTATACTTAACAAGACATTTATTTGGGAGATGTGTTTTGAATCCAACCCATTAGCATCCTTAGACTTACAGGAAAGAAATTTATTTAGTAGATTTAGCTATGATCAAGTTGAGGAAGGTTTATTTTAAATTGAATGGAAGTGATCCAAAACTATATTCTAAGATCTTATTAAAAATAAGAATCCAAACTTCTTGAATTGAAGTTATTATTTAATCTTGTAATAAAGTTTTAGCACTGTATTTAAACTTTTGGACACACACATGTGGCAAATTGGATCTTAATTTTAAAAGTGACAAGCAACCGTTCCAAATTTTACTTATTACTTCAATGCTAAAAAAACACTTGGGAATTGGCATAATTTATTTTTGAGTTATTTTCTAATTTATATTTTTTCTCTTTAAAAAAATATTAAAATACAAAAAAATAAAAAAATATTATAAAAAAGTATAAATAGTGAAAAAAGATTGCTAGAGTGCCCTAAAAATTGTCAAAATTGGTTGAGGAGGTTCAAGAAAATAAAGATTAAAATTTAACAGTATTTTATTGACTAATAAAATCCCTGTTGATAAAGAAAATTTAATTTAATAAAGAAAAATCCAAAATCAGATGTTTATAGATTTCATTACATTTTATTAAAGGTTTAATTGAATTAATAGAGAGTTTGATTGCAAGAAAAATTAATTTTGGAGTGAATTTATACTTTAATTGAAAGAAATTAAAGTTTTGGGTTCAAATAGTAATTTTGAAAAGTTAATGTGGTCAAATCAGGGGCTTAATTGAATAAATAATGAAGTTTGATGGCCAAATAGGGTCTTAATTAAAGAAATTTAAAATCAAGGATCAAAATGAAAAAGGTGCGTAAATAGAGGGGTTGCAATAAGAACCGGATCATGGGTCCAATTGAGGAAATTAGATGTTCATTACTCAATTAGGGGTCAAGAACAAGGATCAAAGTAAAAGAGGCAGCCAACTTTAGAGCCGCTGTTGGATTTTTGGTAGGGATGCAATTGCATTGATTTTTAAATTAAAATTACAATTTAGAACTTGATCGAATAAATTACAAATTGAGAATTAATGTGAAATTTAACATATTTTGCCATCTTTTCTTTTTAAATGAAACGACGTCGTTTCATACACTGTTCATTAAAAAAAAAACCCAAAACGGTATCGTTTTGAAAGCACTGTATGTCTTCTTTCCCTGGATGCGCGAAGCAGTGGAAAAAAAGAAGATTTTTCCTTTGTCACCTCCAACTTTCCTATCAAAAAGACACCGACTTATCTACCACTTTCCATTTGTTAGAGGGGCGGTGGAAGGGCGATAACACAGTGGTCACCTCGTTTATATGTCTCTCATATTTTTGCCTATAAAAACAGGGGAGCAAAGATGAGAAAAAAGGACAAGAGAGAGAACAGAATGGGAAAGGAGAAGAAAAGAGAGAGAGAGAGAGAGGATTAGAAGGAAAAAACCAAAAGAGAAAAAAAGAGAGCAAAAAAGAGCGAAAAATAAATGAGAGAGAGGAGAACAAACAGGGCACCACCAGTCATCGCAGTCCCTCCATTGCAATAACAGTGTTGCCGTCACCAATAACATCATCTCAATGCCACCATAGGTCAACCTTTTCCCCTCTTCTCCTCAACCTTCATCTTTTGCTTGTGTATTTTTCTCTCCACTATTAATGTTGCATGTGAACAGTGGAGAGGCTTACTGTTTACATAGCCCAGCCTCTGTAGTTAGGCTAGGTTGGACCCAGTTCATATATTTGGAAGTGACAGGTCCATTAAAAAAAATTGAAAAAATATTTTGTTTTGTTCAGAATTTTACAATTTTCCATGTAATTTTGATTGATGTCGAACAATATTTTTATGTCATAAAAATACAAATCTAGTATTAAAATATATGATTTTATAAAAAAATAAAAAAGAAAAAAATTAAAAAGAAAAGGAATTTTTTGTGTGCATATGGCTAAGTGTCTCAAAAGCTAAAAAATATTTTAGCATGCATTTGACTTTAATAACTAGTTTACTAAAGTCAAAAGAACATTGGTTAAAATTTCAAAAATAAAAAAAATTTTATTTTGTTTTGTTTTAGCATTAGGGATTATGAATTTATATGTAAAACATATTCATCATATTAAAAAGGTATTATTCATCAACGATATAGAACAATTAGATTTTTATTTAATAAGATAAGGATCTCCTTATAAAGAATGACTTTTCTTAAATTATAAACAGATTGACAAATTTTAGACACTACAACCAGAACTTAGATTTTATTAGACAAAACAATGTAGTTTACCTTAGGTAGGGTGTATTTGGGGTGCTAATACCTTCCCTTTACGCAACCAATCTTCGTACCCCATCTCTAAAATTAGTTAAGATTCCTAGTGAAAAGAACACTAGGTGGCCACTCCCAATCTATATTTTACTGATTAGAGATAATAATTCATTATCTCTTTATATTTTGCCAGAGGTAGACACCATTATATTTTTTCTAGAGGGTGGATGATCACCGCGCGCCGCACACATATAATAGGAATCATTATTTTCAATTCAACCCTTCATTTTTTTTCATTTCAGTTTCATCTTTCTTCACAATTTCATTCTTTTTCTTTTTTTTTTAATAACCATTTAGGTTACAATTGAATCAGCCAAATTGACTAAATTTTATCGAAACAATTATTTTAGGATTTAAATTTAAACTTGGGCTGGGTAAAGAGCTTGACAGAGAGGTTTTTTCTGTCAATTAATTTTGTTCATAAATTTTTTTATCATTTAATCAAATTACTTTTGAATCAACTAGGTTGACTGAGTTATGTCATGACAACTCCTATACAGTTTAATTTTATACTCGATTTAAAAAAAAAAAATTAGTCAAGAGGTTTTTTCACGCCAATTTTATCTTTAGATTTTTTTTTATTGGTCGGTCAATATATTTTTAAATTACAAAGTTAAATGATTCATGTTGAAATAATTTTTACATGGTTTAATTTTAATTTTAATTTTAAATTAAATAAATAATTAGATTAAAAAGTTTCAAAATTAATTTAATGAGCTTATTTTAATTAAAATATCGAATAGTTTTCAATTACTTGAAAGTTTTTTTGTTTAACATAATTTTTTTTTAATTCAACCCGCACTGATATATAAACCAGTGCATATCTATCGGAAGAAGCAATTCTTTCTTATTTTGATTAAAAAGGAAGAAAAAGAAAGATTTACCCAGTAAATAGACATGGAAGTTTTCGGATTGCAAGCACACACGCACAAGGAAATGTTATACAAAGACAGCTAAAAACTGGCCTTGAGAATAATTAATCTGGCCCGATGCTACCAATTAAAGAATATTATTAACATATACTATAATTTGTACAAGATGCCAAAGACATACTGTATGCAAAAAATAAATAAACCCTAACGGTATACTTGCACAATCTGCCTAGCTAACGTCTGATCCAATCAAACATTGAGGTGTCCCTCAAATAATCCAAACACAACAAATACGTACATCATTAATCAACAAATGGTTGACATCCTTAATTTCTTAAGTAGATTTATATAAATAATAGTAATATTTTCAAATGAAGACCACGCTGTTATGATCAATCTCAAATCTCATGTCTTCCAGATTTGAAGCCAGAGCCCCATCTCCCAAGCTAGTTTCTTCCAAGTCCATGTCATCCCACAAGAAGGCACACTGATCATCAACCACTTTGGAGCTGATGTCAGTGCTAATATTGAGGTTGGAGTTCCTGTCCTGAGATAGCTGAAGAAGGTTTAGCAAAGAGCTTTGGTCTTGGTTTTGATGGGGTGGGTTTGATGACAAAGATGCCATTTGCTGGTACCCACAAGACAAAGTTTGATGCTCAGTTAAAGGTGATGCTGCTAAGTTTACAGTGCCGCTACTAGTTGTGGTCTCGAACATGAACTGGGGGCTGAATTTTGCGTGGTAATCTTCTGTTTTGCATTTGTGGAATACTCTGCACAACACCCAGTCCTCCTGTGTAAAGTAACTTTAATTAGTAAGCATAAAGGGGTTGATCGATGTCACCGATGTCACCTACGTCAAATATTTGTCAAGCTCGTTTGAAAGTGTTAGCAAGGTGTCAAATCGCGAAGCAGAAAGCACAGTACCTTGGGGTGCATATGTGGGGTCTCAAGACGAAACTCATGCATGATCCAACCAGTTTTGATTCCATTGGGAGCTCTGTTCCTATAGAAAACCAAGGTCTTTCTCATCCCTACAACCTCACGAGTTGTAGGGTCCAAAACGGTACGATCCTTCCCTGTAGCTTTCCAGTATCCAGTTGTTGTAGCACGATTGGTTCTGAATCCGGTGGCGTATTTTCGATCCCGGAAACTGAAGAAATACCACTCAGTTGCATTGAGCTTAGCCACCTCTAAATCCCACAAACATATGTAATTGGGTAAGTTCAATTAGCAAGCTGAAACTACGGATAAAATAAAATAATGCTTTCATGTACATGAAATTACGTCTTCGCTCTTTTGCGTGTGTGTGGGGTTAATTCACTTGCTACATCTTGTCCATGAAATTAATCATGTGATTACTTTAATACTATTCACTTATTATTGAAGACAGAAGTGTGCATATATATATGGTTGATAGTTACATCTAAAGCATTCAATTACGTTTGTGTGCCTAATTTATTTATTTTTAAAAAAAGAAGAAGAAGAAGAAAAACTAGCATGAAATGAAATAATTAAACATAACTATGAAGTTGTCGGGTTTATGCACGTTGCCTTTTATATGAATTATGTGAAATAATAATTTCTTATGAATAGAATAGTTAATTAACGAGGCAAAGGTTGGGAGGCCATGCATGGTTAATTGGGGGAAAAACAAACAAAGAAGCCTAATTACTTAGTATTTAGCATCAAATATAATTCAACTGGGAAGAAATAATTTCTAAGAGTATGCGTGCAGAAATAAATTTGTGAAAATGAAACTCTTCAATGCTTTCTTGGAAGATACTCTGCTGAAATCATCATCATGCCTTGAAAATCAAGGGGAAGGGAACAACAGATCTTCATTATTGATTCCATTGTACTTGGTTGCTTTTGGAAAAATTAATGGAAATTACTAATTTCGGTAGGATAAATAGTAGGCAAGCAAGCATTGGCTTCTAGTTTGACTCCTGAAGCCTCCCGGATAAACAATAACAGGTCCCTTGCATGCACCGCAAGGCAATAAAAGCCAAAATCATTTAAGTTTTTGCATTATAACAAAATTGTATCCTTATATATATATATATGGGGAAAGACTTCTCTTTTTATATGATATTTTTACAAGTTAGATATGGCTACGGACAAAGCATTTTTGTAGAAATTTAAATAAAAACTTTATGTATTCTCTAAAAATTATCATTTCAGGTAATTAAAATTAATAGGGAAAATGGAAAATCATATATATTTCCATTAGGGAAGTACAAACAAGAAAATGGACAGGCCACACATACCCGTTCATGTGTTTGTTCAAATGTTCTTGTAACTTGTATCATGTGTGGTTTGTACTAATAATCAATGACTTGAGACTTAATTTTTTTTCAAATAAAAACCTTGAGAGGATCGAATTATCCTCTAAAAAAAAGAAAAAGAAAAAGCAGAAGAAGGAGACGGTAGGAACATAAAAAGAAGATGATAATTTTGTCTCCCATGTGCAGCTTCAGACAAGCACATCATGAACCAATATGCGTGTGTGTGAACGAACCAGTTATAACACTTAGGCCAGATATACAGGGAGTGCACTAAATTCTTAGGAAGATAGCAGGGGACATAGGACATCGAAGCTTCACATGACCACACAAATTGCCCCCATGTACAGAAAAAAGAAAAAAGAAAAAAAAAAGAACAGGACTGGCTAACCAATTGCATGGACACGCCCATGGAACACGTACTTGCCTACAGTGTTTTTAGCCGTAAAGGAAAACACTGAGGAGGATAAGCATATCCCCAAAAATAAGTGATATATGTGACCTAATTCTTACAGTAGCCATATGATCAAGTCAGGCTTTCTTGGATTTGCTTCTAAATTAAGAAAGGTCACACGAGCACACATTTATACAAGTTAATGAAAACCGGAAAATATATAGAAGACAAAAGTATAGCAATGAGTCCCAAGTTGTGAATACTTTTGTTTTTTTGGTAATAACTTGTGAAGAGTTCCTAATGTCTAATATGCATAAATATTTTGCCTGCTCAGAAAAAAGAAATTGATGAGACTGAAAGAATTTAATCTGAAATTAAGTTGCCAGGTGATTCTTGTAGCCCTTATTATATGTTTCTGTGACCTTTTTCTCCTTGTCGTTGCTTACAACTTACCAAAAGACTATAAAAAAGACCTTAAAGCAATGGGAAGTCAATCTTTCTTGAATTTGCTTCTGAATTAAGAAAATCTGAATTCAAATGCTTAGTGCTCACACATGAACACATGCATGTAAGTTAAGGAATATATGAGTAGTAAAAACTAGAAAATAAAAGAAAAAAATATGGGACGATGAATCCCAACTTGTGAGAGGTTAATTTAATTACCATGTCTAATATGCGTAAATAATTTGCTTGCTCATGAGAAGACATTGATAAGACTGAACGAATTTAACTTGGGACTTGCTAGGATTCTTGTAGCCATTATATTTCTATGACCTTTATCCTTGTCGTTGCCCACCACTTACCAAAAGAATTAATTGAAAATATAAAAAAGGGTAAAAAAATAAAACACATTACCATAGAATATTATTTGGCCACCTATTTTTATCTTATCTTATCTTTGGCTACCAATTCAACGACGCACTAAATGGTGAGTTTATATTAATTAAGAAGTTTGTCTGACATTAATTATCATTCGAATTTCATAGCTAATTAAGAGCCTCCCCCCCCCCCCCCCCCCTTCTCACTATGCATGTGCGTGTATTATCGTGTTTAAAGTTTAAACAGAGACTAAACCAAACGCGTGTGTCCGTTCGTCTTCCTTGTAATTCCGAAACTCGAGTCTTCTTTTCATTTTCTGTATGTCCTCAGCTGTGCTGAACCAAGCACAGAAATCCTGGTTTTTTTAATTTTATCATCGATTAATTAAACAATGCATGAATGATATTATTGATGAGTTATTACACGATTAAACAAAGTATCCTCTTCAAATTGGAAACTAATGAAAGGTGGGGCGAGATTAGAAGCGGGAAAACCTAAGAAGAAACAGAAGGAAATAAATTTGTGATTAAAAGGAGACCTGTATGAGATACATACCAGGAAGTTGCCATGGCTCACAAGTATGCAAGTCAACTTCCACCAAAGTACCCTTCAAGACTTCTTCATTTGTGATCTTTTTGTAGAGGTAATGGCAAACGAGCTCTTCATCACTAGGATAAAACCTAAAACCAGGAGGGAGTGTTGCTCCAATGTCTCTTAGCCCCATGATGATTGTCTTTTGAAAGGAAAATTCTAAAGCACTAATTAAGGCTAAAGCAAGGAGCAAATTTTAGACAAGACGTAGTGGGGAATATAATTGGAATGTATTTGAAAAAAGAAGAAGCTTTGATTTCTTTGCTTTGGAATTAGAATAAGATATGTGAGAGAAAGGTTGGTGTTGTGTGTTTATATACATAGTTAGGATGACAAGTGCCTTTGCCTCTTAGAATTTCTTATAATATTATAGGAGCAGGCCATGCTTGTGCAACTAGTTAGTTATAGTGTGAAGTCTCAAGAAAAACCAAAGTTACAAGAAATCTTTTAAGGGAGTGGTGAAATTAAATCAAATATCGATGCATCATATATTGACAAAAATCCATAACTTTTTATTAGAGAAGCCTTCCAAAACACCCCTTTTTTTATCTATAATATATATAAAGATTTCTCCCTTTACTTTAATTCAACAAAACTATGATTATTTCCTTACAATACTATTTATGCAGAAGGAAACACAAAAATACTATTTATGCAGAAGGAAACACAAAAGGTAATATTTTCTATATATATATATATGGCCAACATTTTTGTAACCCTAATTAAGTTTTCTAAATTATGTAATTAATGATAATAATTGCATCAAAGAGGATATAAAAAGGGACAAAAATTAAATGGACAGTACTAATGCTCCATTGCATATAATTTACTCAAGATATATAGATGAAACTGGAGGGGGAAGTATTTTTTGTGTACTAAAGTATGCACAATTGAGTATTTTAAAAAAGAAGAAAAGCTACGGTTATGTATAGAGTAGAATACCTGTATTAATTTTGTCATCTTGTGGTGTTTTAGTTTCTGGTTACTAGGCTGTATGTATTATGATCGGTTGAGATTAAGTTGTTAATTGATTAAATCGAAGGTCATGATCAATTAACGAGGCTGCTGGTACGTGTTATTAAATAATTAATTGGTAGGATCATTCTATCAGGAGGGCCACCAGCTCGATAAAACGCCCCAAAACAAATTGTCCCAAGCACGTGAACCATTTGATTGATCTAAGACCCAGAAACATACACAGCTCAAGTAATAAATCAGAATAAATAGCTGGAAATTTCGAATAATAATATCATAATCATGAACTCATTGATATGTATATATCTGTTGAGAGTCCGATCAGTTCAATTTTTTTATCACGGAGGAATATTTTTGGATTGATTATCAAGGTGGGCCATACAGCTTGTCTTTGGGATATGGGGGCCACTGGTGATGAAGGATATTAGGCCCAATATCAATACATTTATACGGTGAACTCAACTAATTAATTTGGTGTGGATTTTGTTTTCTAGATGATTAGTAATGCTAGGAAGGCAATAATAACGGAAGTGAGGACAAGGGGATGTTTGTCACAACATGTATCATCTAATGATAATAATTAGAGGGATTTTATGTAGTAGATCATGACTGGACTGGGGTCACCATGGCTTAACATGCCATAGAAATAATGGAGACGTCATTGTAATTTTCACTGTATACATGACCATGACATGTGAGAAAAAAGAAGAAAAGAAAAGAAAAAACCTAAAGAATCTATAGCATATGTTCATGCCACACAAAGTCAAGAATGCCCTTTCAGTTCCAAGCAAGAATACTTGTACATCAGGTTAAGAAATACATGCCATGGCCTCTTTAGATGATGATGGGTCGTTTTTTCCGTTACAGGATTACATTGTATTAATTACAAGCATACATCATTACCTTAAGGGGACATGGAAGCTCAAAGCAAAACGACAGTCATTAATTAGGCTTAGTGGTCCTGTCGGAGAAGAACACGGTTAATTAACACCTAATTATGGCTATATAATCGATCATATAACTAAATGCAATTAAGGGAACTAAGGTTTAAATCAAAATCAGTAAATTGTCATGAGAATGTAAAGAGATTAACCAATCTCATGAGCTAAAATTGAACTTCAAAATATATAGATATAGCTAGCGTCTTATTATTGTCTTGAAAACAGAAGAGATAGTGATGATGGAGGAAAAAAAACATGTGTTCATGTACTTCCTAGTTTAAGATTATTACAAAAAAAAAAATCACAATTTTTTTTATTTTATATTGTTATTTTTGGTTCTTTAGCCAAAGACATCTCGATCTATCTAGACTAATGAAATAGAATTATACAGATCAAATAGAGAATTATGATGATGAAGTTCTATAATTAAGTCACCAAGCAAGTACAATGACAAGGGTCCTAATTATTTACAATCACCGAGGAAAGTTATTGTTGATAATTTTGTTTGAATTAATTGTAAACCCTAAATCAACGGGAGGTGAACGCGGTGAGTCCACATTTTTAAGGTACACATCATAGGCATGGTGACGTAGAGATCATTCTAAAATTATAAATCATGACAATCCAAAGCAAGGCAAAGATACAAATGATTGGTGAGTTGTAGTATTAGGGCTTTTGCCAAGGTGGGAATTTTTATTTGTTAGGAGTGTGGATGATGTTTATACAAAGAGTGACGGCTTGATATTCCTCCTTAGAGACCAATAATTTCATTTCATCGATCCCCTCCCTCCCTCCCTCCCTCTCTCTCTCTCTGATGATGATGATGATGATGATCAGGCCCTCCTTTCCATGGTGTATGCCCTCATACTTGATTCACTTCCATAAGTTATGGCCTCTCTGTATATGGGACATGTTTGGTGTCACACACAATACCAATCACAGCAATCACACGCCCTCTCAAGGCTGTAAATTACAAAGTGGTCCCTATAAGTTATGAACATTACCCTATCAAACCCTCTCAACCAAGTGTTAAATTAAAACGACTTCCAAGCGAACGTGGCATTCTCTAATGTTCCTTGGAAGCTTGTTCTTAATTGGAGATGTTGTTATCGAAATCATTTTTCTATGAACAAGACATCAGCTCCCTATAATATTACTTGATTAATTAAAGCATATACTATTTCAATGATTATCCTAAGATTTTCATATCGTATAGCTAGATTATAGATACATGGCTGACAAGAATGATATTTTGGCATCGTATCTCTTATTTTAAGATTTACCAGTGAGTAACAAGCTACAGGAACTATATATCAAAACAACATAAGGAATAGTGTTCTTCTTCTTCTTGTTTTTTCTTTTAATTTTAATGTCTGTTACTATGTTATTGACATTTCAGTCAACAATGGCAGCTCAAGAAATTAAGGAATATAATCCCGCTTCTTCTGTTTAACTCCCTTCTTTCTATCTGTGTGTGTAGAGAGACAGAGATCGAGGGAGAGTATATACTTAAATTTTGGCTCTAATTATAACATTAAAAGAATCATTGAAAGAGTATCTATCCCAGATCACACGTTGTTCTTATCTCGTAATCTAATTCAACGAAAATCATTATAATTATAATAAGAAAAACATCATACAGAAAACAAGGGATGATCAGTGAGCTAAGTTCTCTGCTGACAGAAAAATTAACAGAAACGAAAGAGATGTATGCTGGTGACTGGTTCCTGACAGATGCGGCATGTAAAAGTGAAGGTTTGAAAATAATACTCCAGAAAATAATACTCCACTTTACGTGACAATTTTCCTAACTTTCTTTTCTTTTTCTGTTTTTTTTTTAAATCTTATTGCACTTTGATTCCATTATCAGAACTCCTTTTCAAGAAAAAGGTTATTGTAAACTTTTGAAAATCTTGGTATGTGATGAGATCGTTGACGACTCAGTACCGTTATCAAAATATATATATTTATGCTTTCCCCAAAAAAAAATGTCGGTATATATGGTGAGGACTTTAGATAATTTAGGGTAAAATATATCCTTGTAATTATACCAGATACTTCCATTCTTAATGAAGATCGGCTGCTTGAGCTTTGCAATACTTGTTAACAGATCTTGCTGTCTTAAATTATATATGTGTGTGTGTGTTGATGCATGGAAATTAAACGGGAAGATTAAAAAAAAAAACCAATGATGAGCTCCCTAATTGCAAGTTGCAAATTAATGATTATGGAAAACTGAAGATTCTGTGAAGCATAGGACCCAGTTCGGGTGATGCTCTTTCCAATTTTTTAAGAAGAGAAATAAAAAAGGATCAATATAAAAAAAGTTTTATGAATTTATAAACGCTTGATGAATATGATATAGTATCAAGTAGTACTTTTACCAATTGACCATGATGAATTACTCCGGTGGAAAAAAGGGATGAAATCCTATTACTATATATATATATATATATATATATATATATATATATATATATATATATATATATATACACACACACATAAGAAGATCAATTGAACTATTGTTGAAATCCCAAATGCTATGGCACCTCCCCCAGTTGCAATAACATAAAAGAACACTTGGCATTCAAGTTCTGGTGCAATTCTCAAGTGTTGTCATGAAGATCGAAAAAGAATATATGGGATGCTTTTAAAGTTTGCTTTACAAGATTTCATAGGAACAGAGCTACTAGCTAGCTAGGCCCCTCTTTGTCAACAAAGCTGACACAGGATATAACCAATGTATAGCTCGATCGACTGTGGACAGAAACCATCAAAAGAAAAGTTTAGGGTACAATTGAAAGCTGGTTTTTTGGAATAATATGGCACGCTCAATGGATAAAGGAGATTAGCGAGACAGTCTCAATATAAAACCTCATGTCCTTTTCAGATTTTTTTTTATAAAAAAATTGAATTTTGCTAATGTGGCCACATCAAAAGATTCGGTTGATAGCTTGAAAACGTGGGAAATCGTTAGCTACAAGTATAAGCATCCTCTGATTATGCAGGCCTCTAAGGGATTTTGATTATAGATCATGAAGGAAATCTAGGAATTATCAATCGAAAAGATTACGTGTATCATAATTAAGTTCAATATTCACCGAGTAATTCAACATTTTTCAACGAGATCGGGCTCTACAGGCTGCAACTTCCTATAAATAGGCATGCCCGAGGGCATGCATGAAGTACATATATAGACTTCTGTAACCTAAAATATAAGTTTTATTTGCATCCATCGCATTGCATAGTTGTAAAACCGGTCTCACTAAACCAATCTTCATTTCAAATTAATTTTTTATTTAAAATTTATTTTGATAAAAAGATCTAAATCTTTTATATAATTAAATTTCATTTTAAGACGATATTGTTTTGGTAAAATAAATTGACCAAACGAACCCACGATATCTAGACCTTTTATACGACTATGGTTCATCCGCCTCCTCCTCGTTACCTTCCTTTTTATTAGTTTTTTCGAGTTACAAGCTTCCCATTTTTCTTGATTTCTAACCAGAGAAAAGGAAAGCTCGCGTTGGGACATTATCGAGAGCACTGAAAGCTTCTCATGGGAGAATATTGTGTTGGGGCTTTTACTAGTAAAATAAATGTTTGGACAAAATCTCTTTAAAACCACTAATGACTTATTTCCTAGGTTAATTATAAGAGCTATCTTGTACAAAAAAGAAAGAAACCACATACCTAGGGTATGCTGAACTTGTTGAGAGTTAATGATGTATGGTTTCTTTAATAAAATGCAATATTTAATCTTTCAATATCTAAAGTAATATTAAAAGATCACGAGCACTCATATGTGTATCCATGTCGTAATATGCAACCAATGTAAGATTCTACATGTAACAACAACTTGCAACTCCAGCCATGGCGTCTCTCGACCATAAATTAATATTTTCTTACAATAATAGTTTACAATCAACATGCACGCTGAGTAAAGCTTACAATAGCAGAAAATCTGGGACACAAATCGTTTTTTTGTCGTTGTGGATGTGACATGCACACGTTAATACATAGCATTTCTTGTGTCGACAGCTGGCTAATATTAATGGATGCATGGCTATGAAGGCAACCTAGCTTTCTGGTTGCAGATCAGAAAGCGTGTTTTGCAGGTTTGAGATCAGCCAGAACTGTGCTGATAAATTGATGCCAGGCATGGCACCCCGTTGATTTGCGCCGCAAAAGAAAAGGAGCCCACAAACAGGGATGGAGACGAGAGGGGAAAAATAGAGAGTGTGTCTAATTCAATTCTATGGTAAAACAAAATCAACTCCATCCATGCTCATGATTATCACATGATAGGTGGGGCTCATGCCTTATTGGACTTAGATTACTGTATCATAGGAAATAATCAACCTCTAGCTCGGTAGGTTTTTTACGTTAATCATGAATCTAGACCACTGAGGATATATATATATATATATATATATATATATATATATATATATATATATATATATATGTATATATATATATATATGTATATATATATATATATGTATATATATATATATATGTATATATATATATATATGACTAGATTTGGTGCCGACAATCCTCCGTGGGCCGAGTAAAAAAAAAAATTGATGTAAAAAAATTGCTATGGTAAAAAAAAAATTCAAGTCTTGCGCCATGGTTCAATTGATAATTTAAATTATATGAAAAAATACATAATAATAAATAAACTAATGAAAAAGGTAAAACGAAACAGACTCAAGTATATTCAAATTACAAAAAACCTAATGTTAAACTTATAAAATATAAACTGCTTAAAAAAAATCAAAAAAATCAAAAACAATAGTTTAAAAAAAAAAGGTATACTGAAATGAACCATTTAAATATAGATTAATATCTAAAACTTATAACTCATTAAATTTTAGACTTGGGTTTAGTGAAAAAACTTAATTTTGAACTAGTTTAATTTTAAAGGATGAAATTGTTGAAAAAATATTCATAAAAAAATTGCAAAACAAAAATAGGGATAAAAATTGATTGAAAAAAACTGATGATGAAATTTGAATGAAAAAAATACTTTTAAAAATCATTTGAAACAAAATAAATAGCAATAAAATAAACAGGAATAAATTTGAAAGATTAAAAAATCATAGAGGGGTGAAATTGAAAAATATGTGTAATTTGATATATTATTTATAGATTAAAAAATAATAGGGGTTAAATAGAAAAATATTATAGAGAGATAACCCAATAAAATCAAATAGCAAAAAATAAGAAACCAAAACCTGAAAATAAGAAAACAATGGCTTAGCAAAAAAATAAACAAAGTAAACTCGAGCGAACCTCACAAACTTGATTTAATCTCTAAAACTTGAAACTTATAAAATTCTAGACTTGAGTTCAATTAAAAAGCTTAATTCTCAATAAATTTAATAAAAACATATTAATAAAAAAACATGCAAAATAAAAAGAAGAAAAACAAAAAAATATGGATAAAATTTAATAGAAATAAAAACAAATGAGAAAGAAATTTGAAAAAAATAAAAAATGATCCCTAAACAAAATAAATAGAAATTAAAAAAATGATGATTTGAAAGAGTAAAAAAAATAAAAAAAGGGGTGAAATTCATACATACATTTGTAATAGATTATTTATAAATTAAAAAATTTATAGGGGTGAAATTGAAAAAAAAAAAAAGAGGCTAGCCCGATAAAAATCAAACTGTAAAAAAAAACCCAAAAAAAAAATAAAAAAACATCAGGTTAGAAATTAATTAACAAAAAAAAAGAAAGAAAACCAAGTAAACATGAACGAACCTTCTAAATTGGATTTAATATCTAAAAATTACAACCTGAAAAATATAGGATTTGAATTCAATCAACGAACTTAATTTTTAACTAGTTCAATTTTAAATGATGAAATTTATCAAAAAAAATATCAATAAAAAACTTTACAGAATTAAAAAAAAAAGTAGCAAAAAAAAAAGAATGAGATAAGAATTTGATAGAAATAAATTGAAGGAAAATGATATTTTAAATAAAAAAAATTCTTAAAAATGATTCCAAATAAAATAAATTGCAATTAAAGGAAAATAAACCAAGTTTAAAAGATTAAAAAAATTATAAGAGATGTAATTAAAAAAAATTATAAATTATCTATTAAAAAATAATAAAAGGTGAAATTAAAAATAAATTATAATTTAATATATTATTTATATAATAAAAAAATGGTAGGGTGAAATTGAAAAACACTTGTAATTTTATAACTTATTTTAAAATAATAATCGAAATGACAGTGACCAAATGTAAAGGAAAAAAAAATTGAAGTGGCTACTCCAAAATTTTACAAGGGCGACGTAAAATTCAGAATGAAAAAAAAAGAAGGGAAAAAAATAATCTCCAGCTCCAAACTAATAGCGCTTTTGATACATGTGTCATATAATTATATAAAAAGTATCAAAATCTTCCAAATGCCATTTTAAAAGATAATATTTGATGATCGGATAGCTTTATACGGGTTATCTAAACAGTAAAAGGGATATCCAAACATTAAATAATTTTTAAATTTATAACAAAATTAATTTAGAATAACAAAGAAAAACTCTTATCTGGGAGTAATGTTTTTTTCCCCTCCAAATACATCAAAGTAATTACATTATTTTAAAATATAAAATAAAAGGACAAAAACATCATTGAGCCAAAAGAAGCAGATTTTTTTATTCTAATGCTGAAGTATTAATTTTATTGTGAAAAACAAAATAAATTGACAAGCCTAACCCTATATAATATATTTAAATATAACTACAACATGATACAAAGACAATCTTCTTCTAAATACCTAATTCAATGATTTTTTTCCTGTAAGAGCAATTTTATAATTTTACTATTACAGTGAATATCAATCTAAATCTGGCTGCACGGTGAATTTACTAGGAGAAATATTTTTTTCTTTTAATGTCTTGGCAAAATTATTTAAAGTCCCCCATCAAGTACTTGTTACATCATCTAGTCTCCAACGCACAGCTCCGCATTTACGTGGCTGCACAATGCTCCATCCATTAATTTCCAGAAAACGTCTAGATTTTAGCTCCCCTATGAACCCTAGCTGGCTCTGAAGAGGAGTCGCTACCGTTCTTTGGACCAGCCCTTGAAAGCTATCTCACACCAAACAGCTCGATCCCTTTTCTGAAGATGCTAGCGTCCACCAATCTTTCCTCTCCACTACCATTCTGATGCTTCATGAACCTGACCTAAGAACTAAGAGACAGCAAGATCGTATAATTTTCTAAATGCTTAATTTAGGAATATTATTAATTAAATCATAACCATATATTACATTTTCTTTTAATAATAAACCATATTTTACATGCTATGAAATTACTGGAAAGAAGCGTGTCGAGTATTGTTTGGTTGTCTACAAATATTGACAAAGAACAACATACTGTTTCAAAGGCTTAATCAATCATGTACTAGTCTTTCTTGTCAATCTGAGATTCTAAGTAAAATGGCCTACCATCCCCCCCATGATTAATCTTTAAGTATTTTGGAACTAGAGGTGGCATAATCTAGCTCATGATAAATATAAGATTTAAAAAAAAAAAAAAACTTGCAGGGTTTATGATTAGATTCTTGATTTGGCTACTGGGATCCACATGTTATAATCCAAATCAAATTATTTCACCAACTTTTTTGTGACACGGTGTGTGTGGTGGGTGCTATCTCTGGCTAGGCAAACAAAGTCTTCATGTCTACGGATTGTATGATTACATGTTGGATTTCAATTAAAAGTCTTTATACTAATCCTTTTTTCGTATCTTATTAGCCTTCTTTTCTTTTTTTATAAGTTAATTAATTCATCTAATCTTGTGGGATCAAGCTTTTATATGCTTATGTACGCAAACGCGCCTGCGCCTGCGCCGCAACCCCGGAGGTCACCCTCCTCTAGTTCAAACTATTGAAGAAATTTTACCCAGCAGCCTCCTTGGGCGGTTGTTTTCTTATCCTGCAGCCCAAGGAATCGACGCCCTGGTAACTTTCTGTCAAACAGTTTTTCTTAAACTAGCTTAGCTGATATGGGAAAAAATCGGATAAATAGTAGATCTCAAGTTATGTTATTAATTGGGAGTAATGTAACCAATTAAAATTCATTAGGTTATTTATGTTAGTATCTATATTAATTTAAAAATTTAAGTAGTTAGGTGAGGTATTAAAATATAATTTATATTATTCTCTAACATATTTTTTTCAATAAAAATTTTTAAATTTAAATTTTGTAATTATTTAATTATTTAGACTATAATACCATATCAAAAATTTATAATAATTTACAATTTTAAATTATTATATAATATTCTAAAATATAATTTATATTAACTTTTAATACTCTCAATAATTCTCAGTAATGAGGCGTTCAGAAAATTTAAAGTATATGGTTCTATTAAGAGTACCACAATCATTAAATGGTACTTCATAAAAAAAGAAAAATTAAAAATATCCTCAAATTTATAGCACAATCATTAAATGGTACTTAATTAAAAATTAAAAAGAAAACCCCTCGAAGTTATAGCACAATCATTAAATGGTACTTTATTAAAAATTAAAAAGAAAATTCCTCGAAGTTATAGCACAATCATTAAATGGTACTTCATTTGTAATAGTGCAACTTTCATATATTTTTTTTATTTTTAATAAAGGGCTGTGCTATTAGTAGCAGCATAACTTTTTTGAAAAATAATTAAAGATTGTGTTTACTCTGATAGCACAATCAATTAAAATTTAATGGATTGCGCTGCCCCCCCCTAGCAGTGTAACGAGTTGAATCACTCTATTTTCTCAATTTCTCGCACTTGTGCTACTTTTTAAATTTTTTATCACCCCTCCTCCTTTTTTTTAAATCAAGGGTGTTCCATGGAGTGCATGTAATACATGAATATTATAGATATATGATCTGGGTCGTCACTGACACCATGGCATTTAAATGGGGTAAAAATCCAATAAACATTCACATGAAGGGTTATGTCAGATGCCATTTCTGTGAGCTTCGACGAGCCCGATGCCAAAGAAAAACGAAAGGGAACAGAGACAAGCATGTCAAACATCTCTACATCAGGTAGAATTGTTAACTGATGTCTGTATGCTTCACTTAAATGGAACATGTGAAGTGCATTGTGGGTAGTTTTTAATCTGCCACTAGGTAAAGAAACCAGTACAAGACAACATGGTAGATACAAAACTAGGGCCTTAACATCATCTGCTTGGAAAGGGAGAGCGCATGCATGCCAAACATACAAGGCTGCTCTACTTTTGGAGTCTAGCTTATTGTTAACTTCTATCGATGACTTGCAAATATGCATGAAAGATCATGGAATAAAATAGTACGGCATCAGTTGCATCTCCAAGCCATTAACATAATCCTTCGAGCACAGTTTAATTATCCTTGACAAACAAGAAATATACAAGAATACAACAAAGAAAGTGTCACCCTAGCTAGCATGGCTAGCTTTACCAATATAGATATCAGCTAATAGTGTAAGGATATCCACGCGTCTGATATGTATATAGCATAGATCCAATATTCTTCCAGTACAAAATAGATTTTTCCTTGTTTGAAAGATCTCACAATTAAATAAAGAAGAAGCTGGAGATAGATTAATCATTACTATGCAAACATGGGTTTACTATTGATTCATGTCCTCATAGGATACTTGCAGATATAACTGAATTCATAATTCCTAAATATTGCGATTGATGGCGATGCGTTCCAAATTATTTATGAAAGAACCTTACATAGTTAACTATATAGAGGATTTTGTAGAATATTTATGATGTAAAGGGCCTTATTTTATTAAACTCCTATACAGGAAAAAGGGTCACATGCATGCATGTCCTGTCATCCTAGCTAGTTGAATGGCTACTCGAGGCTTTCTATATATATGTATATATATCCCTCTTAAAGATTCCCTCTACCCCATGATGGATCGTTTTGGACTTTTACTCTAGTTTCTACTTCATTTTCTTCCACCACGTAATTAAGAAGCTACATTCGCTGAGTTCTATGTAAATTATTCTCTAAGCTTTACTTTCATGAATGTGAAGAAACAGCATGGAACCAAAGAACTAACATGTATATAGCATCCTATCTATATATAAGCTCAAAAGTCTAGACACGAACCAAGTGGATTTCGTCCATACAGACCCTTCTAACTTCTATCCCAGCAATTTTGAACTTTTTATGCGAGCCAGTGGGGAGGCAGAAGGAGGCCACTGCCCCCACTTGCCCCAAATATTTGAAAAAAAGTTCCTTGTACCAGACAACTTCTGGTATTTTTCTTCGCCTTTGAAGACTTTCAAGTGGGGGTTCCCAACCTTTCTTTGATTTCATAAATGAAATGTTCTTTTAACCACGCATAAATCATTTGAATTGGATAAAAAGGAATAAAATATTATGGAGTAAAATCTTTTATTCTTATCATGTACTTAATTATAACCATTTAATTTTAATTCAATAATTAAAATTTAATAAAGATGATAATCATGTTTCTAAAAAAAAAAAAAGAGGAAAAACCCCCGTATCCTGTAACAAATCATCATTATATAAAACCATAGTTTTTTAAAAAGATCGTGTATCATAATATTAAACGCTCTCATTTGATTAAAGATAAAGACATGAAGAGCTTTTTATTCCAATCATTAAATAAAATTTATGTTTTATGGGCTTTTCTGACATCTGCACTAAAGTCATGCATTGATATCAATAATTGAAAGGTTTTAACCTTCATAATCAGCTTACACAATTACAAAAATTAAAACCATTCGATTATAAAAATGAAACCTTCCATTTGTTATTAATATTAAAATGACTTTGAGAATGTGTCAGAAAACCTCTAATGATACCACCCAAATATGGAAATGAAATGCCCCATTTGCTTTATCTACTTTCTACAATCTGTTTCACAGATAAAATATATGAAGAAAAAATCTAAAATCCAAGAAACGGGTAGTTTTCATATTTGATAGAAATGTGTATGGTAAGTTTTAGAAAAATCTTGAATAAGTTTTGGCTCGTAGGGCATGACAAGCCTATCATATGAGGAAGGATAGAACAAAAAATTTAACCTGTCAGTGCACAGGTGAAAAGAATGAGGGTGCTTTTGTGATGGTGACATCCACTAGGTGCAAATGTTTCAGCACAGTGAGCAGCACAGGCATGTTGTTTAAAAAATATCATAAGCAGTGGGTCGGACTCCTACACACGGATCTGTTCTTTTTTTAATTGAGAAACTCACTAACACAGATCCAAACCATGCAGGATACACCCACCAGCTAGACTCTATTAAATGTTGTTTCCATGCTTTTTTTTATTATTATTATTACTAACATAGATGTATAAGCTAATTTACACACACGGATTCTAAAATTAATCATCATATAAACTTTTAATAACTTTAAGGTTTGTAAAACTCGAACGGGTGACCTCTAAAAAATAAAGGTAGACCTGAGGCTCCTTCAATGCCCTTGTTCATGCTCTTGGATGATTTCCTTGCAACTATCGTTTAATTTGTGTCTGCTAAGATGCCCTAAAACTGCATGAAGTTGAAGGGTATGCATTCAAAGTTACTACAGTGTCACCACGAGAACCTTTTATCTTTGGTCAAAACACAGGTCCTATCAGCTTGGTAGATAAGAAATGACAAATTTTGGGATCCTGAGAAATATTCAACATCAACATTCTTTTCATTTTCACTATGGGAGCATGATCCTGCAGATCACCTATGTCTAGAGGGCTCAGCTTCATGTTGCCCATAGGACAATGACTAAAAATAAACTGCTAATGATATGACATGAGAATATTGTGTTTAAAGAGTACTAAATTATGCATAGCCTAATAAATTTTAGTACGTTAGAAATGCACAGTTCAGATAACAGTAATTCAAATAATTCAATTGCTCTCTCATATTGTATTCTGCATAAGAATGCGACAGTGGTTGAAGGGCAGCTCATCTGATTTTCATCACAATAAGGATAGTGAAGACAAAGCTAGCGCATCAAGTTGTAAAATAGATGATAAGCAGACGTTGCACCGACCCATGCTACTGCATGAAGGTATATTATATTAACTTGATTCAATTAATCATGGAAAAGTTACATCTTGAAAAACATAACAGATGCAGAATAATAGGAAATAAGTAAAGACCTGGTGGAGAAGAAACTCAGAATCATCTAGAATTCATTTGTTTGATGATGCAAGTGATTTCTCAATCCTTTTTCTTATTTTGTTGTCACTTTGAACCGTGGAACAATTCCTACCCATCATCAGCAGAATATAACCGAAACAGAAAGCTGACAATTGAAAGATTTAGATTTCAGAGAACTAAACCTCATCCAAGATTGACATCACATGAATCCATATGGAATCGGTAAAGCTTGGAGTTTTAATCCTTTGAAACCCGAACAAGTAATCCAGTTGGTGTATTGACAGTTTTAAGGTGACCTGAGCCAATCAAGTCACGAAGGTGAAATCTCATATCAAGCAGAGACAGTCGAAGACGCTTCTTCTCCAAAGGGGCCAGCATCATTTCTTTATATCTCTGTCGGTTTAAAAGAGATAAGAGCTCCTTCCTTCCCTGAATCAAGAGTGAGTAGTTATTAATAATAATTTTAAAGATAACAAAAACCAATATAATAACCAGAATCCTTGATTTTCCTATAACCAGAAAACCAACAATCCTAATAATATAAATAAACTGTTTCTGTACCTGAGAAAGGCCCTTGAGTATTGAACCAATATTTGGAATTGAAAACCAGTACATGTTAGGATCAATCAGTTGGCGAGTCTAGCAGGTAAATATCCAAGTTAGATTGAACAGGAACATGAATCATCAAAAATGTTGGCAGAGAGACAACAAATAAAAATGAATAAATAACAAGCAACAGAAATTCATAAAAACACATTTAAAAAGAAAAGATAATCAGCATTTGATTTAACCCACTACAAAAATAAGTAATATGGACTGCTTTTGTATAGCAATCATATTTAAACTTTCAGAGTTATCCGCCTTGCTGTCCCAAATAGGCAAGTGTGCTTAGTTTATCACTGTGCAGTAAACAGGCACAAACAATGTATGGGGTGGGATAGGATACATAAACCATTTATATGTCTGCATATGTGCAAGCATCCCAAATGGAAAAGTTCAGTCTCTGCCTACAGACTTGCATGGATAGTAAAAGATCATGTTCATCAAAAAACCATCTCACCCAAAAGCTCAAACTTTTAGATGAGGTTCCAATAATAGTTTTATATTACTCTCTAACACACCCCTTGAAGTGAAAACCTACTGAAACTTGCACAAATTTACACTACATTATACTTAATTTTTATTAATTAGAATAGAGTATTGAGATTTAAACTTGTAACTGTTTGGTCAGCAAAGCTCTAACACCATGTCAAAAAATCATCTCACCCAAAAGCTTAAACTTTTAGGTGAGGTTCCAAGAATAGTTTTATATTACTCTTTAACAATGTTCACATCAGGTTTAAAAGTACCCATTGGTACAATACTCAATTGCATGATCAGGTCCCAGTTTATCAAACAGCAATGCCCATGTGAATTTCCAAATTTCAGCAGGGTTCAGGAGCAAAACCTTAAATTTGTTAATGAACAATATTTTCAGCTCAAAAGTCGGCTGATTCTTTTGAATTGTTTAGCAATGTTTGGCATAGGGACTCCAATTACTTTCATTCATTCTTGCTCTTACTCACCCAGTCATCTAATCCCCCTTCCCCCTTTCCTCCAGGCAAATATGAGCTGAATTATATACCATTCTAACAGAAGTTGGAGGCAAATCTAAAGACCAGCTAACTGGATAACAGTTGAAGGTTTTGCAAAGCATAAGTTCAAAATCTGAACGCCAAGAAAAGATTCTAGCTTGTGTATTCTCAGTTAGCCAATAGATTTTATTTAGGTTAGAAGATCTAGAAGCTAAGATCTAATAAAATCGTAACAACAAAGGTGTCAAAAGGGAATGATATGTCCAAAAGCCTCTATCCACCAGTTTACTACCCAAGCATGTCATAACAGTACAACACCGAATTACCTTTCACACAGTTTCTTCTGAACTCTGAAACTTTACTTCTTTAACCAACAACTATGCTTTACATCATCCATCACAGCATCTTAATGTCCAGGATATGTCAACTGTAAATGCTACTACAGTCCCATTGATTCCATTTGAACCTGGAATCCCAGGGAAGAAATCATCAAAACTGAAAATAAGTTGATCCCCATTGGAAGGAAGCTACAAGCTACCATTTAATCTTGGTATGTTGAACCCATATCATTCAGATGCACAGCCAAGCAATATTCTCACTCAAAATCCAACGATTACAAATATTCAAGTAATGGGGATCTTTATCAATGTTTTATTGGGCATGGCAACCAGCATTTTTTTGGGTGAACCTTAAGGGTTTTTGTGCACACAAACCAAGCTGCCAGCCAGAAGCTCCAAATGGCTCCAATGGGGCTGGTTGCCATTTCTTCTTTCATTTGTGTCCAGAAAAAACCTAGTTTGACTAGGTACATTCACCAATAGGGAGTAAGGTATTTCTAACAGTAGAATAAAATGAGCACAGAATAATCTGCAATATCCTTAACCTAGCATAGCCACTCATTAATTCAAGTAAGTGCACAATGGAGCAGATTATGAGAATTCAGAATTTACTTACAAGAAGACCAGCATTGATTAAAAGAGAGACGTGCTCGTCCTTCACCTTTCCACCATGTGACAGGAGTAAGCGCTGTTTCAAAGGGTTACAAAATTGTGAGGACAAGTGCTCGCGCGCACACACATACATAATCAATGCTCTATAAGATATCTACAGCTACCAAATCTGAAGACAGTTGGGATTAAGGTCCTTGTTGAGTAATTAGGATTCAATGATTTATTGGTTATTATTTACCAACTTCACTAATACCAAAGCAATGCAAATACTAAAATTCAAGAGAGAATGAAAATAAAAATATTATCATCATGCTAAATTATGTTTTTTTGAACATGATATTTGATTGCTGAGAGCTTAAAGGTAAGGAGGGTAATTTCTTGTTTTCTTCATAGGCAGACATGACAGTAAATAAACAGCACAAGTAGATATCCATAGAGCTTACGAGCTCTTGATGGTCAATACTAGGATCCTGCTTGTTATCAATAACATGTGCTTTAAACCACTCAAAAACTTCAAGATTACGTTGCTTCTTTTCTTCCATTCTTTTCACGACACGATCTAACTGCACATAAAATAAAGAAAAGTGAAAATATATCAGTAGAGTGGCAGAATCTTAAAGTTTGTACCATGTAACCATACACAGTACACAACAAACCAACAACACCGCACATACAAAACCTTAAAATCCAAAATTTCAAGCACATTCATTTCTAACCTGAAAAGTTGATTACTAAAACCTACAAATGCTTGTCAAGAAAAACACCAACATGCACGTTGTGTGATCGATCTAAAATCACACACAGGTCAAAAAATATAAGCAACCAACCTGGGTTAAATAATCATCCAAAAACATTATAGCATGGTCATCTTGTCCAGTATTGAGTTTGAAAACACGCAATACCTTCTCTCTCCTCAAGGACTGCAAACATATCATATCACATTGTCAGACGGTACATTGTAAAAAGCATCCCATTCAACGAGTAAAAACAAGCTAGATGTTTGTCTCAAATTTTTTAATCAATAATACTATCAACGTCATAACCAAGGGATTCGAGTATGCTGTTATCAATTAAATCAGACCTCTAATTCTCTATCGACTTGTGTTCTGTCCTTTACACTGCTATACAATTGTGAATGTAAAATGAAAGGCTGAATCGACACCTGAAATTACAACCATTACTACATGATGTTAACAAAGCAGGGGAAAAATCACTGCGATGAGCATACGATTAATGACCGATAAACAGAGCCAAATCAACACAGTGCCAAAAACGATTACAACACAAGCCAAAAGCTCGAAGAAGAGTCAATCAACCTCAACAAGGTAAAAAACTAACAATCTACTTCATAATTTAAATTAAAAAAAAAAAGAAGCGAGGGGGGCGATTGACCTTGTCGATATGTGGAAACTGAGCTCGCATTATGCGAAGAGCCACCATTGTATCGCTAAACGTGAGACTGTCCACTTCATAAGAGGAAATCACAAAACTCGGTGAGTCAAAACTGATTTCGAAGGAGAAAATCATGAAGATATAAGGTAAGAAAGAAATATTTACCGAGTGAGAGAGTTTGATCGGTAGAGCTTGTTTCTTCAGCTTCGATCTCTTCTTTTTTTTGTTGTTCCTCTTCTTCTCGAAGGCGTTTTCTATTTTTTGATGATTCTGCAACGGAATCCATTGTTTTTTGTGCTGTGTCTGGGACTAGGGAGGTTGAAATTTTTAAAATTCACAATTGAGCAGGTAAGAATCGGAATCCCTAATTTTTTTTATTCAGCGCCGTCGTTTAACAGGTTCTATTCATTCGCGCCTCTTTTTTCTTTTATTGAAAAAAAAAGAAGCTAAATCCCTTTAAGAAAGTTAATATATATAGACACAAATTACAATTTATTATAATAATAAATAGTATAATTATAAATTTGTTCATGGAAAAAACACTGAAGCCTTGCCAGTAAGATTATCTTTCTGACACAATTAGTTTTTTTAAAATTATACTGGTTAGATTAATATTTTTATTTTATTATGTGCAGTAAAATTATTAATTTCACTCTAAAATAAAATAATTTAATATCTACTATTCAATAATATTTTTGTATTTTTAATTTTTAGATAATATAAATATTTTGATGCTTTAAAAACAAGATCAATTTAACTCTTGTCCAAGGGTTTTATTTATTGTTTTACATTATTTTTAGTGTTTTTTTTTAAGAGTTTTCGGTCTTATTGTTGATTATATTTATTAAATATAATTAAAAAATTATGTTAGCATTTATGCTGTGTGTTAGTGTGTGGACAGCTCCAAATTGTTACAACGAAGCATGGGGGTTGTCTGACTATTAAATGTTGCCTTCTAAGTCTATGTTTGAAACATCTTGACACCTAGAATTGGATGAGACAACACATATGTAATGAGTCATGGTATTTTGACATCAATGATCATTTCTTTTTCCACCCCATCTTCTCTCTTCTCCGCCTAAATTTTTATACTATTCTTTTAAAAATTCAACAACAACTCTTTAATTTCCTGATTATCTAGATTTTATCTCTTTTCTTGTTCTTATAGTTTTGTTTTTTGAATAATTTATTCGATTTAATCTTTATTTTTTTATTTGTTTTCATTTTTTATTTCTTTCAATTGATGTTTTCCTGATTCTTTTTATATTATTACTTATCCAGTATTGTCAAGCCTTTTTTCATAAAAACATTTACATGTAAAATAGTTTTCATTCAAAAAATGTTTTACTTAAAACAAACACATAAAAAACAATTATTTTTTTTAACTCATAGTTGATTGTCAATATTTTTTAAAATCAAACAACGTGGTTTTAAAGAGAAAAAAAATACTTTTCAGGAATGAAAATAAATAAATTTAGTTTTTTAATTGTCAATTACTTTCCTTTTCTTTTTACATAAGAGGATGAACTATTAGTCGCATAGAGAGAGAAATTCCTAACTCCGGTAGATTTATCCAGGTGAGAAAAGAGTTTGAGATCCTTTGGTATGGTTGTGGTGTTTTATTTTTATCCAGTTACATAGAAAAGGAATGTTTAGTTAGCTAAATAACTTTTATTTTTTGTACTGGCCATAATTACATTTCAAAACTTAGTTTCGTGAAAACTAAAATAATCTACTTTCTATCTTTAAAAAACTATTTTCTTATTTATTCTGCTTATAAAAATCATTTTACAGTAGTTTTAATCATATATATATATATATATATATATATACACAAAACCACAACTAAAAATATTTTTTAAAACTTATTTTTTAAAAAATTTAATCAACAAAAACTAGCACACCAAACGCACATTTAGAAGAGTTTTTTAAGGGAAAATGATTGAGTTTTTTTTATTTTTGATGATTAAATAAAAAACTAAAAAAAAAGAGGAGTTATAAGGTTTATTTATTTTTATGATTGAGAATTATTTTTGTAAAAATATTAAAAAAAAGTTTTGCTTTAAAATAATTTTTTATTTGTTGATATTAAAAATAATTTTAAAATATAAAAATATATTATTTTAATATATTTAAATTAAAAAATATTTTAAAAACCATCTTACCATGATATCAAATTATATTTAAATAAATCATCATATTAGTCAACTGGTGAGAACTTGAAATAAAATGATTTGTTTTTTTTATGGTTTTAGATTTGATTTCTTAATTGTTTGTATGATAATTACTGAAAACTTACATGATTATTAATTTTAGAACATGATACGTATAAGTTAATCTAAATATTTATTTTAATCTGTATATATATATAATATCAAATTATTACATGGCAAAAGGGCTAAAAATTTGTAAAGGAGAATGTCAGCCTGCCAGGGCCACCCTTGGCCAAACTAGATTCGTCCTCGGTCAAGATAAACCATGTCAGTGGAATACTGCACGAATATTTGAGGTTTTTCTTTTCTTTTTTTTTATATATGAGAATTATTTATAATGAGTGTGAAATTGATAATGACATCACGCTCCATTTTTTAATAATAATTATAATTAAAATAATTATTTTTTATTAATATAAATATTTAAATTAATTTATATATATTTAACTAATCTTATAAACTCTAAAATTAATAATTATATAAATTTATTATAATTTTAAAATTTATAAAATTTAAATTAATGACTCGTAAAAAACAAATCTAATGCTAATTAGTTAAGTTATAACTTATATGGTTTGAAATAATTTACTCTTATTTGTTTTAGGATGTATTTTTAAAATGAAATCAATATTTTTTATATATTTTTTAATAATTTTATATGTTGATTTTAAAATTATAAAAAATTATTTTAATTAATTTTAAAGTGAAAAACACATCTAGAACACAATATCAAAAACCCATTTTAACTAACAAATACATTTATTTTGATAATTGATGAAATACCATTATAAATCAATGGAACTGCATTATCATCTTCCTAATAATCATGCAAATGATACCACTTAGCAGAACCGAAAAAGGAAGTGACAGGCTAGAAAATATCTTTAGTAGAAAGATTAGGAGTGCTTTCAATGCTTTGATAAAATTATACTTGAAAATTTTGATGGGCAGTAAGCCGATTAACCTATAAGAAAACACTTCATAGTTTATGTATAGTATTTATACAAGTGACGGGAAAAATAAATATTATCTTATGTTGTTTTAGATTTAAAGTCCAGAAAAATAAATTTTAAAGAGATGAATTCTGATTTATTTTATACACTCCTAGATAAATGAGCTTATATAGATTTTTTTAGATAAATATTTAATATATACACACACATATTAGATATTTATTTTAAATATATTTTTTAATTTGAATATTTATAGATATATTCATGAAGATATGTATATTCTATAAATAATAAGAAGGAATTAGGAAAACATGCCGTTTCTTAAACGAGAAAGCTAAAAAATGAATAACAAATCTCAGCTTGAAGGTTGACAATAGAATAATAAAGGTAGAAATAACTTTCCAAATATACCCTTAAATCCTCAACTTGACCATAGCAATGCCTTAAAGAATATTATACACACACATGACAACTTGCAGCAACACGATCGCTGCCGACACAAAGAAGAATACAAACACACACACATCTTCTTTATTTTTAATATTTATCTATTTTTTAATTAATTATTTATAAAAAAACTCAAAATTTTCAACCATCAAAACTCACAATTTACAGTCGTTTTACTCCTAAAACTTTTTTTATGATTATTAATTAATCTAATAAATTAAGGAATTCTATTACAATTTAAATAGACTACTACATAGAATAAAATGATGTTAGCCATTTTAATAAAAATAAAACTTTTAATACTAGAAAAAAACCTATTTTTTTTAGTTGTGTTGTTACCAATAATACAATGTACTAGTGTTATTTTTAACAACTTAATCAGTTAAAATATGTTATTTTTTTATTTTTTTAAATACAATAGTTTTTAAATAAAATAAAACTGTGAGATTTTATTTTATTTTTTATTAAAAAAACTCCATAACCGACCCGCCTTGCATGCATAAACTCTTTCGACTTTTGGTATATAAAATTATTAGATTATTCCTTTAGGTGGGTAACTTGCTTGCTTTATTCACATTCATAATCAAATCCGCTCTATTGTTAAATTTATAGCTAAAAAGAATGAAGGAAATCAAAGCTGATAAAAACATAAAAATCTCTCGAAAAATAAAAGAAACTGAAAACATAAAGGTTCTAATATTTAAATAAAAATAATAAAAAACATTGAAAAAAATTTATATTTATAATAATATCGCATTCATACTCTGTTCTCAGATCCACTTATCATCCCCACTGTCATCATATATTGGCTTCATTGCTTGCATTTCAAGATCTACACTGTGCCATTTTCTCCCCCTCTGAGCACCATTCTCATCCTCAATTCCCATCTCAGTTTCAGTTGGTGAGTTTTCTTGTAGCCTGTCAATCTTCCTCGCCACAAAAATCAACAAAGTTTGCTACTTTCTTCTTGATTCGAAGAAATTTTTCTGGGTCTGATGCTTACCAAGATCGCAACTTTCAAGTCTTGAAATTTTTTTACTTGTCAGGGTCTCTCAATCAATCTCTTTTAATGCTTAGCCGTGTCAAATTATAGCTGGCAAGTAGTTATTGTCGGTGCATTTATTTTTATATTACTAGTAATATTATTGTCATTATGTAATTAATGATCTTTGATTGAACTGGGTTTACTTGATTATTTAGTTTTAAGTCTGTCTCAGATCTATCTCTAGTTAATGCTATCCTCTTTCCTTTTTTTATTGAATTTATGGCCTGCAAATATGGGATTTTGTTTTAGTTAATGTTTTTACATAGATTTCGCTAGTTAGATATTAGCAATCCAGGATCTTTTTATTTATATATTATATGTTGTGTTCTAGATATGATAAATATTTGCTTTCAGTTATGGATGCTAAGTCCTAACTTAATTTTATTTTTGGAAACAAGGCTGGTGATGACAAGGAGCTTCAGGCAATCACTGGAGTGAATTAAACAACCTAGGTACTAGATTCGGTGCTGAACTTTTGCTCACGGTCCATCCATTACCTATTGTGAATATCCTGGAGAGGGAAATGAGCTTCTGATTTTAACCTTTAGTGAAAGTAGAAGGGATATTTTCATTTTCTGCTTCTGGTTGTGAAAGATGTCTAGGGGAAAAGGTGATGGGGATCAAAAGAAGCGGCTGGTAACTTGGATAGTGGTATTGGGTATCATTTGTGGTTGTGTTTACTTGTATTCTCGGAACAGTGGAACATCTGCTCTGGAATATGGAAGTAAATCTCTAAGGAAGTTGGGTTCTTCTTATCTGGGTGGAGATGAAGAAGGTGATGAAGCTTCCAGCAAATCCGGTGAAGAAGTGCAGGGTGATGTTATACTTAAAAGCATTCCGGTGAGCAATTTTAAGTTGAGCTAACGTTTTTATTTACTTGCACTAAGTTTCAGATCTTTGATTGTTAGTACCAATTGCACTAATACAAGCTGTGTTGTGTTTCCTTTATGATCTTTGTCAACATTGAAGGTTTGTGATGATCGCCACTCGGAGCTGATTCCTTGTCTAGACAGAAATCTTATATACCAGACAAGATTGAAGCTGGATTTGTCTTTGATGGAGCACTATGAAAGACATTGCCCAGTACCAGAAAGACGCTTCAATTGCTTGATCCCTCCTCCACCAGGGTACAAGGTAGGGTCTTTCTGAAGTATAATAGTATAGTTGGTGGATATGTTGAAAAGTGGATTTTTTTGCTGTGCAAAGTAAACCAATATAGTATTGATATGTGTTTTTGATTATTGATGGTTCAGGTCCCAATCAAGTGGCCCAAAAGCAGAGATGAGGTCTGGAAAGTAAATATACCTCACACCCACCTGGCAAGTGAAAAATCTGATCAGAACTGGATGGTTGTCAAAGGTAACAAGATTTCATTCCCTGGAGGAGGAACACACTTCCATTACGGAGCTGATAAGTATATAGCCTCAATTGCAAATGTAAGTTAATAGTATTTCCCATGTAAATATGTGATTCTCAGACTCTCCAATTAATTTCAAGTTTGAAAGGTTGGTGATATGATATTTTTTGTGAGTGATTTTATATACTTAGTTTTACAAACTATACTGGTTTTTAATATTATTTATTTTTCTCACTGGCAGATGCTAAACTTTTCAAATAACATTTTAAACAATGAAGGAAGGCTCCGGACAGTCCTTGATGTTGGTTGTGGAGTTGCAAGTTTTGGGGGATATCTGCTCTCTTCTGATATTATTTCAATGTCATTGGCACCAAATGATGTTCATCAAAACCAGATCCAGTTTGCCTTGGAGAGAGGAATTCCTGCATATCTTGGTGTTTTAGGGACCAAGAGACTTCCATACCCAAGCAGATCGTTTGAATTTGCACATTGTTCTCGCTGTAGGATTGATTGGCTTCAAAGGGACGGAATCCTTCTGCTTGAGCTAGATAGGTTGCTGAGACCAGGAGGCTATTTTGCCTACTCATCTCCTGAGGCCTATGCACAAGATGAAGAGGATCTGAGGATCTGGAGAGAAATGAGTGCCCTTGTGGAAAGAATGTGCTGGAAGATAGCTGCGAAAAGGAATCAAACTGTTATCTGGGTCAAGCCTCTAACAAACGACTGTTACATGGAAAGAGAACCTGGTACCCAACCTCCTCTCTGCAAATCTGATGATGATCCAGATGCAGTGTGGGGTGTGCCAATGAAAGCTTGCATCACTCCTTACTCTGATCGTGAGTACTGTATACTCTTAATTTTTTTCAAGGACTTTCAATATTAGTGCTAGTAGTCTCATTACCATTATTTTCTAGCATGACATTTGTATAGAAACAAATTAATTTTGGAAGACAACAGCAATTTGCATATTTTCCTTGCATCATGAATGCAAGCTCATGCAATTAGTATGATGCTTTACCTGCCCTTTTTGAGTTTTTAGCGGCACAAACAGTTAACATGTCAATATGCATCTGTTAAATTGTCTTATCTTTTGATGTTCATATACCACTGCTGAAAAAACAAAAGAAAAGAATCGTTGGTGAAGTTAGATGCTCCTTGCCTTGCATTTGTTTGATTTCATGTTGCCCTCATTTGAGGCTTCACAAGGTGCTTTGCAAGCTACATGGAATTTGTGTTGGAAGTTAGAAATGCACTAAGTATTTTAATGATCTTTTCAGAACAACATAAAGCAAAAGGGTCTGGATTGGCTCCGTGGCCTGCTCGGTTGACTACTCCACCTCCTCGTCTTGCTGACTTTGGCTATTCTGCTGAAATGTTTGAAAAGGACACGGTGAGCTATCAGAAACTTTCAATCTGTTTGTGTTTATATATATGTTAGGAAGAAACTGGTTTGTAACAGGATTGATATGTTGCAGGAAGTTTGGCAGCACAGAGTTGAGAATTATTGGAATCTTTTGAGCCCAAAGATTCAGCCTGATACACTGAGAAATTTGATGGACATGAAGGCAAACCTAGGGTCATTTGCAGCTGCCCTGAAGAGCAAAGACGTATGGGTTATGAATGTTGTGCCTGAAGATGGACCCAACACTCTCAAGATAATATATGATAGAGGCCTGATGGGCTCTGTGCACAGCTGGTGAGTTTGCAAAAAAATTCTGATATGTGGCATTAGGAATATTCAAATGTGTCGAGGGTAAAATTTATGAAAAGTAACCAAACCTATCTGTATTAGTAAAAATTCTTAAGATTTATTTTACTGATAAGTTTTATCAGAAACCAGAAGCAGAATTAGAGATGCACCTGCTCTTAAGGTCATATATGTTTCTACAATAAATCCATCCTTTGTGTTTTCATCAGATTATAGAAACTTTCAGTCAATACCATTGTTCTAACTAGTTACCAGTAGGTTTGAAGGCAAAGAAAAAGAAAAGGATAGAAAGATATGATACAGCAGAAATTGTGATGCAAACCATCTCTTGAGTAACCATTTCAAGTTCTACTTTGACTGCACATAGGCTCTGTTAACTCTCTTATCAAGAAAATTCTTCTGGTGGTGGATTGATGTAATAACCATGGCAGATGTGGTACTTTCCAGGATAGGAGGGCAAAAACATAGTGGAATTGCTGATTGTATTTTCTTGTTCATACACAGGCTAAAATGATTTTTTTTTCCCACTGACAGGTGTGAATCCTACTCAACCTACCCACGAACTTATGATTTACTGCATGCCTGGACTGTCTTCTCCGACATCGCAAAGAAAGATTGCAGTGCTGTGGATCTGTTAATTGAGATGGACCGCATCTTGAGACCCACAGGCTTCATTATTATCCGTGACAATCCATCAGTAGTGGAATTCGTAAAGAAACATATGTCAGCACTGCATTGGGAGGCAGTGGCTACAGGTGATGCTGAGGAAAACGAGCAAGGTGAGGATGAGGTGGTGTTCATCGTCCAAAAGAAGATGTGGCTAACAAGCAAAAGTTTCAGTGTCACTGAATAAAACAGCCAACCCGGATTTCCATACTCTCGCCCTTTTACCTGAACATTGCAGGGCTTAAGGTAGCCGTGTTTTATATGATTTTGTAGCATTTGATGTTGAGTTTATTTCTTCTTGAGCAATCTTATATGAAAGCAGAAGTTTTATCCAGGTTATTTCTTTTATGTTATTTCATTATAAATCCAAATTGTTAGTTTGATTAGCTGACAATTGATTAAATTAAATCAAATCAAGGCTGCTATAGGAATTATGGAAACTGATCCTCTCATTATTTTATAGGAGTCTCCCGAGAGATGATTGTATTTTGCATTAGTTTGAAATGTCATTTTGAGTGTTGATATGTCCATCTAACTACCCCATCAATCTTACCATGTAAAAGCTTCCATAGCTTTATTACTCGGTGAAAGAACACACCCCATATTGTGGAAGGCGCGACAGAACAGGAATTTCCTTTTCTGCTGAAGGTGGAAGCTCCATGAATGTGAACTGTTGCATGGATAATCAGATTCATAACCTTTTGGCTATTTTGTTACTGAGAATGTCATGCCCCCCATGTTTCTAGCATGTAATATTCATTCACGAATATATACTTTTCTATTAAATTTTAACGCACATTTTTAACTGAATCTTCAACTCAATTACCCCTCGCCCCTTGTAAAAATACGAGGTTGATGTTGTGATAGAAGCAAAATGGTTGACCTGGGGTGGCCGGTAAGTTAATCTAATATACCTTTTCTTTTTAAAGAAAGCGATTAAAATGACATTTTGATTATTTTTTTCGAAGACAACGGATTTTTGGCTAGGTTTAATCTAGATTTTTAGCTAGGTTTTTTGTGGCCAACTAGATTCCCTCTGGTTAGATTCTACCTTTGACCAAAACCAGTTAACATCCTTCCCTTCCCCTGGGGAGACAACTCATGTTCATCCTTTTTTGCACTTGATAACCACAAACAACTAGCTGATAACTAGCTTTCCCTGAAAATTCTATGTTGAGTAAATATCTCTGTTTTTTTTCTTTTATATATTGAATTAAATGGATGTTTTCTCAAGAAAAAAAAGCCATTGTTTTAATTTATTAATTCCATTTATTTAATTCCTTCCATGCTCTCTCCACTTTTACCCGTCCAGGCACCTGGCATCAAATACTCGAATAATTTCTATTCAGATCCATCAAGTTCTTGACTTGCCTTGCAAGATCCAAACTAGTCAACTTTCTCCTCACGAATGGAGAATGCAGAAAGAGGGAGAGCAGCAGCATTGTCATTTTCATATCTGTACTGCTTTTGTATTATGCATCGAATGGATCAGTCAGAGGTTCGCAGCTTTCCTTTCCTTTCCTTTCCTTTCATTTATTATTATTATTTAATCTGGGTTTGATGAAGTGGTTGAAATAATTAAAGACACAAGTTTTCAAGTGCTGGGATTTGTGTGATGTGGGTCTTTTTAGTCAATCTCTTTCAATGCTTAATGAATCGCGTTATGGCTGGCAACTTGCAACTTGCTGCTTGTCGGTGCTTTACTTTTGATATTATAATTATAGCAAAATAACTAGAGCATGTGGGGTGGGGGAAATCGCAATTCCTTCCCTCAAGCTACGTGTCTCTTTCTTTTCTTTTCTTTTTTCATTTTTTTAATTCGTAAATATAGTTTTTTTTCTTTTGTTTTTTTATTATGATTTTTTAAAATAAATTTATTAATTTTTTATTTTGTTTTATCATTTTATAAGGTTAGCATGGTTTGTGAATTTATCAAAGTAATTTAAGTTACCCTAGGTTTGGTGGGTTTTTTTTCCCTTTTTTTAATTGTATTTGATTTTTTTATAGCTTATTTTTTATTATATAATTAAAAAAATAATTTTAGAGAAAAATCATGTTATTAAATTTTATAAATTAACAAAGGTTTTTTCTCTCTTTTTTTAATTAAATTTTATTTTTTTTAATTTATTTTTTCCTGTATAATTAAAAAAATAATTTTAGAGAAAAATTATGTTATTAAATTTTATAAAATAATAAAAATTAAAAGATAGGAGAAAACCATTGTTCACTAGCATCTATTGCAACATGGATTACAATAGTAATCCAAAGTATTTTGCTTTTTTTTTTTTAATTTTTGTTATGATTTTGAGTTTTAATTTTTTTTTGTCGATTTTATTCTTTTAAATTAAAATTGTTAAGAATTTAGTTTTGTAATTTGCTTTCTTTTATTTTGATTTTATACAAGATTAACATGGTTTACGAACTGAACTGAATGTTTTTGTTAGTCTATTTTTTTCTTATATAATTAAAAAAATCATGTTATCAAACTTTATAAAATAACAAAAATTAAAAGGTGTGAAGAAAACATAATTTACTCACACACGTTGCACTATGAATGACAATAGTAATCCACGACATTTTACTTTCTTTCCTTTTCCTTTTTTTTTAGAATTTTTTATGTTTTTTTATAAATTTTATTTATTGATTTTATCTTTTAATATTAAGATGGTTGAAGATTTGATTTTATAATTTATTTTATTTTATTTTACTTTTCTATAAAGTTAGCACGGTTTGTGGGTTTGGTAGGGAAACCCAGGTGACTTTAGTTTATGAGTTTGATGGAGTGTATTTTTTTAATTGAACATGACTTTTTATCGTTTAATTTTTCTCATACAGTTAAAAAAATAGTTTTAGAGAAAAGTTATGTTATTAAATTTTATAAAGTCCATGGATTTATTTACATGTTTGGTTAGTTGTCTGGATTTGCAAGGTTTCACAAGTTTAACTTTTTTTAATTAGTTTTTATATTTCATCCTTAGATATTAGATTAATTTAGAATTTAATTTTATAATTAGTTTTTTTTTTCTTTTATAAGGTTTTCGTGATTTAAAAAAAACATTTTGGTATTAAGTTTGTGTTTCATTTTGCAAGAATTTGTTTTTGTTATCATATATTTAAATGAAAAAATAGTTTTGAAAAAAAATAAATTATAATCTTAGAGAAGGCCATAACCCAGTTCACAGATTTTATATATTAGCCTAACATACTCTATTCATAAGTTTAACTAGTTTATCCACCGATAAAATATGCTCTTTCTTTTTTGTTTTTTGGTCTTTTAATTATTTTTAAATTATTTTTTTTCAATGTCATCTCTAAATATTAAATTGGTTAGGAAATAAAGTATATTATAAATTTTTGTTTACTTTCTATAGGGATAATTGTCTCAAATAAGTGTCTATTTTTAGGTTGGTATTCAATTTTATGAGCTTCTATTTTTATCATATAATTAAATAATTTTTTTTATTAAACTCAATATAGTTTATTGAGTTGCGGGGTTAAGAGAGATCCAATTTGTCATTGTTTTAATATTTTTTTAAATAAATTATTATCTTAAAGTTTTTTTAATTTAAAAAATTAAGTTATATTTTTATCAATTATCAAAGTTTTTTTTTAAACCTATAAAATTAATTGATTTAAACCAAATTAATTTTTATATAATGTAATTTTAATTAAAAATTTTAACAAAGATATTTGGGTCAGGAGTGTGGTGCCTAAATCTGGACCCAACACTCTCAAAATAATACATGACAGAGGCCTGATAGGCATTGTGCACAACTGGTGTGTTGGAAATATCATTAACGATGTTATATCTGACAGACTGTCTGCTTTTGGGGTAAAAATATGTGAACAGAGACCGAATATGTGGATTTTGGTAAAAGCTCAAAAAATTGCTCTCTTGATACGGCCTATCAGGAATTAAACAAAGCATTGGGAGTGTCTACTCTAAGACAGATATACAGGAAAATCCATCTTTGAAGGTCTCATCATGTTGCCAAGAATTAGCAGTCAATTCCAAATGTTTGCGATGTATTCTCCTATTTGTTATGATGGGAGTAATTTTATTTTCATCTTCTGCTGATACGCCCTATTCTTCAAAGAAGAAGAAATGGCGTAGGAGAAGCTGCGATGCAACCTCGTGCAGGAGAACTTCTTGTCTTACAAACATCATAGGCTCTGAAACCTCAGTCTGTAAAACACTTCCGGTGCTAGATTGTTCTGTTAACCATGTGATTCGATTGTTGTCAGCTCAAAACTGTAGTTCTTTCTTTCTTCTTCTTTTGTAACGCTACTGACAAAACTAAAATAGGAAATAAGGAAACAGCACCCTACAGGAATCTCCTTTGGAGGACGCAGGCTGTTGCTTCACCTTGCTCTAAATGTCGTGTACAACGTTGATGTCTACTGAACTCATCCTTCTCAGCCGTGAAAATCTGGTCTCATATACAGGCCATGATTTTTTTAAATATCTTGTGGACTGGGGAAGGGGCTTGACATCACAGTTTATTTTTGCATTTAAAACTGTGATTAAATGAGTTTCAAAAATACATTTAACTTAAAAAAATATCAAATTAATACCTTTTTAAATGGTTTCTTGTAATTTTAATATAATAATATCAAATAAATAAATATTATTTTAATTATTTTTAAGTAAAAAAATATTTTTTAAAACAATACAACTTCATTAAGCATGATAAATCAACATAATAGAAGTTTAATAAATCAATCTAGTAACCTACATTTTTTTTTTAAATTGATATCATGATGATTCGCTAATCTCAACACTTATTTGCTTTCCTGTTTTAAAAATACTTTTAAAAAAAATAAAAAAAATTAATTTTAAATTAATATTTTTTAATATATTTAGTACTAATATTAAATTTAATTTTTTTTAAAAAAACATTATTTCAACCAAAAAACATTTTGAAAAACAAAGTACCACACTTCTGAACACCATCTTAATTAACCCACCGCAACACAATCACAACCCAGGCTTGAACCAAGTCAATCCCTAGTTATTAGCTCTTGTAACTATCATTGAAAATCATCACAAAAATATCAGATGGAATTGTGAATACGTACATGGCCACAGGTGGTCGTTTTAACTGAAATAAAGGATTATATTACCAGAATCTAAACAAAGGAATTCATCCACTAACGAAACTCTGAAAAAGGCAAATCTTTTATCTTCGTAATATTCATCATGGCTGACCTGAGTAAACGCTGTTAACAAACCAGCTGACGGATCAGCAATAGAAAGACAGTGCGGTGTGGTTCAAGCAGTGAAAGGAGAAAAACCCAAAACATAGATAAACCCTCTTTCATTGCGTGCCCGAAGTCTTTAACAGGTATAACATACTCAATAGTTTACATCCCCTACAAAATTGGGTCAATGTCTAACTGTTTTGAAACAGGAAATTCTCTCCTACTCAGGCAGATTTCAACTTGGATGATGATGAGGCCAGGTGAGAAAGGATTCTGTGTCCAACAAACATCAGGAAAGCTCCCAAGAAACAAAGTGCTTTCAGTGTTGTGAATAGATCCAACTGCTCAAATTAAAAAAAAGACAAGCAAAAAGAGGGGTAAATTCCTCTTAACACCACAAATACTCTAGCAATCCAAATTTTCTCATTGAATAGAGGCAAAATAAACTAATATCCTAGCAAACAATCGAAAGCTGCATATCAAACATGGGTCAATACAAGCCCTGGAAATCTTGCAGGAATCAGAAATTTATCAAATAGAGGTGAACAAAAAGAATGAAGTGGGAAACTGACCTTCAGCCAGAAAAGCATGTAGAGCAACAAAACTGCTGCTATGCCAAGATGGAAGAGGGCAGCGAACATGGCGGGAACAGATGAGGAAGGAAAGTTCTTCAAGTTCACCCCTAAACGCAATAGCTGTCAAAAGGAAAACGCATGTTAACATATGCCACTCATTCCCATTCCTTATGTTGTCCCCATTAATAGGGATGAGATGATGACGCAAGAAAACTAGGCAAAAAGAATGACAGAGCACTTGAAATGCTGACTATGTCCATTAATGCAATGTGCAATACCACTTCCTGTCCTAATAAATAGAAAGGGGTAGTCTAAACTCCCGAGGTCACTTGGCAAGTTCCACCAATAAAATTCTATCCCAACAAGTTCAGCTAAGCAATTTCAACCCGAAACTTCAATCAAACACATGTACGCTAGCAGTGTCAACATTAACACAGATCAAAAAATCTTTCCAACATTAGCATTCAAATCCATGGACAAACCTCGATAATACTAGAAGTGCTATATGGGGCATCCAAAGGTGAGACAATTCAGAAAGAGCCAATGAATTATAATGCTAACTAAGAAGGTTCAATTTCAATCAATTCCAGACATCATTGACCTCAAAAGAGAGAAATAATGTTAATGCTCAAGTTTTCAGAATTTCTGACAGATACATAATATAATACTCACCCCAAGTAAGAATCCAAGAAATGGCAAAAGTGTAAGACCCAAGAAAGTAAGAGAAAGCTCCTTAGGTGGAAGCTTTTCAGCAACCCTGAAGATGTGAGCTATCTCTGCTTTAGGACCATATATCAAGTTTGGATCAAGAGGCTGTGCTGGAGGCTGTGGTGCCTTCTCAGGTGGTTCGGGTAGATCCAGGTCAATGTGACCAATAGCCTTTAAGAAAGAGTTCTCCTGATGAAGACGAACAAAACAAATTGTATAATGCTCATGTTGCATAACCCATACAAAAAATAAAAACTTTGAAAGCAAAATCAAGCCTACCATAACAGCATCACCCACAGCGAGTTGAACATTATATCTCCCTGATAAATAGAAAAATTTCTCAACCAGTCCAAGGAAATCCTGCAAGACGTTGCCAAATATGAGGAAAATAACAAAAGTTCAAAAGACACAGAAATGGATGGTTGAATGATATGTTCTAGTGAGTCTGTTTCCAAGCAATCAACACTGATGCACAGCAGGAGCATTTGAAAAGGTAGTAACAAATATTGGCATGTGCATAAACATTATAATGTCCAGCAAGAGAGGCTTAAATTGACTGCCACTCAAACTACTTCAGTTGGAGGTTTATTCATTTAAACATAACATAAAGAGCCATTTTCATTGTGAAACTTAAAACAATACACGATTGTTAAGCAAATATTGAACAGTAATTTCATTGAAAAAATATTCAGTTTTATTTCTAGTAGATATTCAATAGTGTGCATGTCTCTGGACCAGTATTCAATTCCTGATTCATAAAACTTACTTTATTCAGTCTATACCATGTGATAACAAAATTAACTTCATTTCAGGTAAGAGGGAAATTGGTTAGCAATGCACAAATTGAAGATGGAAAATGAATCACTAACAACCAAGTTAATTGATTGTTGACAATAGTCACCAGCCAAATTTGAATTCAATGAGAAACCCAAAAGTCCACATTTGTGTATATATGATAGATTTTGTTCTTAAACTATAAAGTTGCAAAAACCCATCCATGAGTGAGGAACAAGGGGGAGCAAAACATTGCAGAAGGAACTTACAAGAATAATCTCAAACTGTTTTCCAGAGCTCCCCATCAAAAAGATATGCTCAACCTTAGTCTCATGCGTCAATTTTAGAATTGCCTGGTAGCCAAAAAACTCTGAATAACTAAATCACAGAGATATCGATTCTAGAGGTAGACAAGCAGAATTACAAACTTGATGTGGCTTAAATGCATGGTCAAGAGGAGTAGACAACTGAAAAGAGAGGCGCAGCTTCTGAAGGTGGTTTGCAGATAATGATACAGTATTTTCTCCAGCTAAATCTATCCTGCATGGATCCATGAACTACAATCATACTCGAACTAATGTCATAAAGTTCAAACTCGGCAAAGCAGAGCTGAGTATTGTAAATAAAAATTTAAACACATCCCAAAAATGGTCACAAAGACAAGCATCCAACATGGCATCAGTTAATAAGCACCCAGTCTTGTAACTGGGAAATGTTAAAAACATACTTCTTCTTGGTTTCTATGCTCCCAAGATCACTATCAAGCACTGCAATTTCTGCACTGTCAACTTCGATAACTCCAGTCACAAATATTGGAATCCGAGTTTGGCCTCCAGTAGCATATAAGTTTTTGTGGTCTGAATCATGAAGCACAGTCTGCGAGAATTTGGGCTTGTCATATATGGGTGTATAGAAAGATGAAAGGCAGCATTTATGCATCAAAGAAACAAGGATACCTCAAAAACAAAAGTGTATTTTCCAACATCAACACTCTTTGGCAAAGCATCCAAGGTATAGACAGCATTTTCAGGGTCAAACTTGAGTTCCTATATCACATAATTAATATTGGTCATCCAGAAAATCACCAAATTGATTGGGCAGGCTACAATACCGAAAAGGTAGACAATAGAATCAAAATGCACTCAACAAGGTACAAAATGTGGAAAAAGGTGTACCTGACTCCCAGTTAACAAAGTATCCTTTGAACCAGATCTGAAAACTCGTAGAAGATTCACTGTCAAAGGAGGTGCATTTGAACCAAGCACAGTATTCACCTTAACCTGGTTATATTTACATGGAAAGTCAATTTGAATAAGATTTTGTAAAAGGAAGAGGTTCAAGGTGTGCAAAAACTTCGTAATCATGCAAATCCCAGGAAATGTATAGGATATGCAAATAATATCATTAACAATTTTAGCTTATTCCCAAAATAGCCAGAATACAGTAAGAAACAAGATGAAGGAAATAATATTAGTCAAGCAAATATGAGATAACCAAAGTGTATAACTTGAATGCACACAACCGCACATATAGACACAAACACAAAAAAAATACTTATCATGCACACAGCAACACACCTTAAGCGCATCCTTCTTAGTCAATGAAAGAACTGTAGCTGGAAGAGATAGAATCAGTGGAATGGAAACCCTGCACCAGGAACCAAAAGTGTCATAATTGAAAAAATAAAACAATAAGGAAGTTACTTGCAAGCTTCTTCAGTAAATTCAGCACTTAATATTAAACCAGTTGCCTCATCAGTTATTCTACTTGTTGCTTTTCTCAACCAAAAGAGAAAAAGGAAAACATATAAAACGGACGAACAGTAGCCCACAAACACAGCAAAATAACAACAATGTTCAAGTATATATAAGTGCCTTAAATTTTTTCTTTAAAGACAAACTTCTGCTCCTAGCTGCAAAAGACAGCCAGCAGCTAATGAAACAAACTTCAAAAGTTTTTCATGAAAACAGCACATTTTCTTCGAGCACCAAACTGATGCTCTCATTTTGATGCTTTCTATTATGTTCAAGAAAAATACACTAATGAAAAAGGATTATTCCATAAAATCTTGCTTTTTCTGAAACTGCTGTCACTGGAAATTTGTTTTCTTTTAAAAGAACAATCACATATTACAGAGTTCTTTATATCAGGAAAACAACTATCAAAATGAGTTTTACATAACATAAATATAAAATGAAAAAAGATAATCAGAATGAAGTAAAGAACACACTCACGTGTTGCTCTCTAGGAAAGCCAGGGAATCTACTTGGTTGAACAAGTCTTTGGCCTCACCTGGAATTCCAATGGCAAGGAAAAATTTTGCCAAACCCAATATTTTGCCACTTGGAAGCTGAAAATCAAAAAAGAATAAAGCAAGCAAAGAAAAGAGCATTAAACTCCTTTTGTGATAGAGAATTACCAGTACAAAGACCAGCAACACCAACAAACCTAACTCACATTCAAGCTTCCTGAAGTCACAGCTGCAAATGCTGTCAGTCCTCTAACAACAGAGGATGTAGTTGAAAGAGCACCTTGATGTTCACGTGCACCAACCAGCTTCTCATCAAAGTAAAAGGCCCCATCATCTACAATAAAGAGTTGCAGCTAAGTAAGTAAGTTCTGGTGTAGCATAAAATAGCAGCTGGCAGCTAGGTGAATGAAACATGGCCTACATGTAAAGCTGGTGAAGTTCCTTCATGTTAGAAAGGATTTAATTTTTGCCAAATTAAGACATGATAGATTACCAAACTGTTTCTTGACAACTTAATATCAGTAGAGTTAAAAGTTCTGGCATAAGCAAGATAAATATTATGTAGATGAGAGTAAAAGTATCGACAGAAGTTTAAAGAATAGAAACACAATTGCCACCATACTAAGAAATTGTTTTGGTGCATAAGCACCAAAAAATTATAATGTACCAGCGCGAGCGCGCGTGCGAGAGAGAGAGATGCATACCATACTTCTCAATGCTGTCAAACAGCTTCGATATATCATTTTTAGTTGTGCTGATCTGCCCATGGTAAGCAAATGTCACAAACAACATATTACAATGAACACCACAAGACAGCAGCAACAAGTATATTGGAAGATATCATATATTATAAATAGAAACAAAAACCCTCATCATAACCAGAAAATTGTTAATATAAGTTTATACAATTAGATACGCCCACAAGGAAAAGTGGATTACATAGCATAAAAGAAAGTTCTATGAAATGGGAAATTGTAGCTATGTTTCTAAAAGGAAATGCTATATCAAAATCTGGATAGGCTAAGCTATGGGTGCATTCTCAAAATGCAGGATCTATAGCAGACATAAATCTGCTACATAACCTGAAGCACTAGCAATAAACAAACTAATATAGACTATGCAAAAACTTGAAAAATAAAATAAAGAGGAAAAATACAGCTCAGAAAAAGAATGTAGACTAAAAATCACCAATAAGCATATGCTTTAAGAAAAAAACAATCATATAACCTATTTCACCTACAATAGCTAATTATGGAGTAACATAAAATCACCAGATACCAACATGTTTGATGCTGATAATGAAATAAACAGGATGTGTCCTTTTTCTAAATATAAGAGAAACATTGGTGATATTTTTAGGATCAAGAAAAAACTAAAAGTTCTATTGGGGCAAAGTCAGCAAAACTTCCAAATTACCAGAGATTGATCTATCTCGGAAGATGATAATGAGACAATACCAGCAAGTGCTTCAAGTGCTAGACCTGAAAAGAAACATGATCAAGCAAATGGATATATAAGCCAATGAAGATGGAAGAATTAGCATGGCTTAGAGTGCTAATTTCAGCAATACAGCATAATTTAAACATTTAATGTAAAATATAATACACTCTCCATTCAATTCTTTCCTTCCCATTTTGACGATGTTCCAAACTCCTTGCGCTTTACTATTTCTAAGCACACATCCTTAGTTGTGTCCACAAATTTATGCTTAGATAATTATAAAAACAAAACTGGAGCAAGTATTTATGTCGTTTCCAAGTGTTAATGTGATAATTGCATATCCCCTTGCAAGAAAAGCATAGAATATATATGACAGGGCACAGGCGCTAGAAAAGTCATTGTGGTGTACAAAACACTTAAAGAACATACCAGCAGCAAAGGTGCTAGACTCTGGATTATTAGAATTATAGCGCCATCTTCCATCACTCTGGCTCAGTGCCTGCCAATAATTAGCGAGTCAACCATTACATGTGCTGAAAATTGTATTTGAAGTAGGAAAAGAAAATTCAAACCAAACGCCAACCAAAACATTGTGAAATAAACTTCTAAGCAGACCAGTCTGGACCTACACACCCACCAACTCTGACCACATCAGCAACTAGTCCCAAAAGGGCCCTGCTCAATGTGGGAGAGTTCCTGGCAAGGGTGGTCCACTAATGAGTTATTTTTTTCACACTCATACAACAGTCCACTATCAAGTTCAAATCTTCACTCTAACAATAACTCCAAGTAATAATGAACCTTGATGGACTGAAAAACTCCTTCAGCATCAGCAAGATAAAGATCATCTTTCGAAGTTTGACCCTGCATTGAGAAAAATATCAGCTTCAAGCTTTAGTAAAAAACTGGCAAGGCTTATGCTACATGACACAGCTTGAAAATCGTATTCTCTTTCAGGAAGTTGAGTAAATAAATACCTAGCAATTAACACTGCTGAAATTTCATGATTTCAGACAAAATCTGCTTACAAAAGTTTCAACCTAAAACTTATCACTAATTACCTCTCCCTTGCATTGTAGAAAGAAAAGAATAATTCCCAAATTAGAAATGCATAAAAAATGAGAATCAAGCTCGAAACGCATAACATCTAAAGTTGTTTATATATATTAATTACCTTGATAAGAGCTAAACCTCCCACAGAATAGTAGAAATCAAGCAAAGCACTTGCACCACTGACAGCAGCTTGTAGCCTTGAAGCAACACCCTTTAAGAGAGAAATTAACCCATCATCACACATTGTTAGCAAGTTGTCACATAAAGTTAATACCTTTGAAATAAAAAAACAACACAGAACAAAACGCTACCTCAAACACATCCTCTTTGATGTCACACTTTAATATTCCGTTGACTTTTAAGGCGTAGAATAAATCCTTCAAAGTAGAAGACGACGACCCAAGGATTTCCGATACAGACTGGCAAGCAGCTGTGCTGATATCAGACCTTTTATCAATTCCAAGAACCTCAAACGTCCTAAGTTCCTCGTATGTTTCTTCTACGCTGGTAGCACACACTACATCCAGTCAGATCACTCTTTCTTGCTTAGGCCGACACGAAAATGTAAACGAACACAGGCAAGTGCAAACACCAACAAGGATTACCACAAGAGGCAACTTTTACCATTCTCTCATTATCCAAACAGCCGTAACAACCAATTTCAGTTCTATTACTTCTATAGACTAACCAGATCCCATATAGCAAATGAACAAAGGAAAGCTTAAATTCAGTAATTAGTAGAATTTTGATATCTCATGAAAATCAAATCCTGTTACTCTAATTAATCAACAAAATAAGAAATTGAGAGGATCATATGGGTTTTTGAAAACCTGGGAGAAGATCCACCGAGAGGATTGAAGAGCTCTAAAGCAGCAGATCGGTGTGAATCGGAGATCGGTTGAAAGATATAAGAAGCGAGGGCGGATGAGTAGATCAATGTCGCAGCGATCAAAACCAGAAATCCTCCAAGATTTCTTGCCATTTTTGTGCGATAAAAATTAAACCAAAGCTACTTTTAAAAGAAATAAATTGTGTTATAGAGACACTGACACTCGCATCTGTGTATAAAAATCTTAAGCTGTTTGAGTCTGCGGGTGCGTGGACTGTAGAAGTCTCCGCCCTCTCTTCTCTCCTCTACTCTCTCACTCGGGACGGGGGACCTTATTTTTTCACTTGGTTCCGAAAGTGCCCATGAATATCTCATGAATACAACGTGGCGTATCAAGTCGAGTAGAGTGAGGGTTGAGTAGATGTGGCGTATCAAGTGTTGCCACCTGGCTGATCTTGTCCAATCAGAGGGCGTTGTGTGGCAAGATGAGTCACCATTGGTGGGTGGCCTTCGGGCGTTTTGGGTATTCAATTAACCTGTATGGAGCCCAGTGCAAAGCCTAGGAGATAAAAAAAGAGATCGAGATAATTTTTCGGAGAAGGCCCAAAGAAAGAGGCGGGGGACTGCTAGGGCTAGTAAAAGTATTTTTGGATTAAAAGGGATTGAGGTAATGTTTTTCTAATGTTTTTTTATATATAATTTTGATTTATTGATATTAAAAGTAAAAATTAATAATTTTAATATATTTTTAAGTAAAATATTATTTTATATTATAATCTCGAACATCATAAAACCAACTTAATTGATATTTTAAATCATTAATCAATGCCATAGATTTATCGATCAAATCACGTAACAAGTGAATAATAATTATAAAATAAATTCAATTCAGGTATGGTCAAATCATGTAACCAGTGAATAACTTGATTGGGTGAACATTTCATATTGCATTTCTTGTTTTAAAAGTATTTTTATTTTGAGAAAATATTAAATTAATGTTTTTTTAATAATTTCAATACATCAATATAAAAAAAAAATTATTTTCACATATTTTTAAATAATAAATATTTTTAAAAAACATGTTATGTGGAATATCAAAATAATCTTGAATCAACTTCTCATGGAAGAAGTAAAACAAATTGCCGCTGCTCCCGAAATTCGGTTTTTAATACACTACAAAACCCACCATGCATCGAAAGGGTAAAGTCTGGGGCATTGAGACAAGCTTAGGTGGCCATAGGGAATCCAATTGGCCAAAGGACAAGCTTCTAATTTTTTTTAAAAAAAATATATTAAAAAAATATTTTTTTAATTTTTAAAATTGTTATATTAATCTATATATATATATATATATATATATATATATATTTTAAAAAATTCATAACATCCAATTTTAACCTCAAGAAAAACAATACAATTTAAAGTAATTTTTGTTTACAAATATATTAAAATAAATAAAATTTATGTTTTAAAAATTATTATTAATATTAATACATTAATATGAAAACACAAAACAATAATATTTTAAACATAAAAATAATTAAAAAATTTTTTAAAAAAAACACGGTACAAAAACACACCCAAAAACATGCAGTTTCAACAGCAAATGAGAACACAAACAGCCCATAATAAGAAAAAAGGCACGTCATTGCCTTGGTGAGAAAGAGAAATATTATGAAAGAGGTTTATAGATGGTGAAAACTTAGAAGACAAAATGGTGTTCATACCACCAGGCTTCCATCCATGCGTGCAACTATAGGAAGGCGAGCGTGTCTTTTAGCAGTAAAAGTTGATCAAATCCAGGAAATATTGTTAGCATCTCATGGTTTCACAAAAGATCCATTTAGACGTTTTTCTTTTTTTCTATCTATGAATAGAGTCTACATCCACTTCTGCTACCATAGGGTGGCAAATAACCTACATTCAGCAACCAAAGAAAGATGGAAAGCTAGAGCAACCTTCAGCATCCGCAAAGGAAAACTCCAACTTCAAACACTTCATGAGGAAAAACTAGATGCTCGCAATAATCTTAGTACTTCAGAGGTGACTGTTGGGTTGGCAACAATCCAAAGCGCTTCTTCAAAAGAACTCTTTGCCTTGAGTATTTGTCATCGGGGGAGAAGCGAGCTGCAATTTGAAAATGGAAAAGCTCACTAACAAGTGAAATTTGTATACAATGTACTAGCTAAATAGAGATAGGAGAGGGTTATCCAGAAGTGATGATCAAGCTCAATATATATAGAGTCTTTTTGTCTGTAAAATTCTAGAATAAACCATATAGGCAGGCCATAACAGTTCACATTCGTGAGGCAATAAAGAAAAGTCACTGCATGCATCTTTGAACCAATTTATCTAGTCACCACTCAGCCGGACGCATCAATCAAATCCAAATTCATTTGATACATGCAAACACAAACCTTTAAAGAAATTTTAGTAAAACCAGTTGTGACATTGTAAAAATAATTTGACTTGCAAAAACAATAGTAGATGTGAATTTGGGAAACGATTTCCAAAACAGCACATCTGAAAACGTGACTTCGAATAACACAAAGCAATTAGCCCTGAGAGCTTCTTCCAGTTGCATAACGTTTACATTTTTACTTCTGGTATTATTGAAATGTAGAATTCATAAAACAGAGAGTACTACTGTTTTAAATTAAAAAAAATAGAAAGAAATAAAGAAATAAAGAAATACCCATGCCTAGAATATGCAGAAATGAGGAAACAAGGGATGAAAACAAATGACCACCACCACCACGACAAACATCCATTTGTGAAATTGACACAAATTTATTACCTGGGTGAGCAGATTCAGTAGGCAACCCCAATGGTGATTCTTTCTGCACAAAAGAAATGGCAACTCAACAAAAATACAATAAACAACAGGAGAAAATAAAGACTATAACTTCAGAAGTCCACACATGATTTTCGCAAAGATCCAATATAATGGAAGCCAGCATTGGCAGAAACGCAAATCGCCACCCTAACAGTATCACAAGCAGCAGGCTTCAAACAACGAACACCAAGTTCCATTACTTTCCAATACAAAAAAGTAAAACTTAAAAATACATAAAATTTCCAAAGATATAGACTTCCAGTCTAACCCTTCAGTCTTGCTTAGTTCACTATTTAAACCACTAAGAATTTCGTACCTTGGTGGTGTAGACTTTGTCACCATTATCGTTTATATAAAACTGAAGATACATTGCAGCAACTCCTGAACAACAAAGTCAAAATCACAACGTGTTCAGATTAACAAAAATCAACAAAACATAATTTAAACTTGAAACAAAAATTTCCCAAGAAAATAAAACCCATTGCAGAGTCAAAACTAGAGAACCCACGTCATGACCATACCTCTCTCGGCTCTTGCTGCAAGGGTTTAGAAACAGCCTCCTAGCTTCGAAAGAGATGATTGTTAAAGGAGAGAGACGAGGGTTTCTGACCTTATTATATAAAGTCACAGCTCAGGCCCATATCAGTTGGACAGTTGGGCTCATCCAATCAGGCCGGCAAAGCTTTTACGCGTAAAGCTACTATTAAGGAGACAAAGGGCAAATCAGTAATAACGCTTCGAATTCACGTCCAGCAACCTTTCAAAGCTTAAAATCTCTCAGCATTTCGCCTAAATACGAATATAAAAACCTCCGTCAATACCAAAGCAACAACGGCGAAAATGTCGTTCGAGGAAGACGACGAGTCGTTCGAGCACACCCTCCTGGTGGTTCGCGAGGTTTCCGTTTACAAAATACCCCCTCGTTCCACTGCCGGAGGCTACAAATGCGGAGAATGGTTACAATCCGACAAGATCTGGTCGGGCCGGCTTCGAGTCGTATCCTGCAAAGACCGGTGCGAGATCCGATTAGAAGATCCGAACTCCGGCGATCTATTCGCTGCTTGTTTCGTTAACCCTGGACAGCGGGAGAACTCGGTAGAGACAGTCCTCGACTCGTCCCGGTATTTCGTACTTAAAATCGAGGACGGGAGAGGTAAGCACGCGTTTGTTGGTCTAGGGTTTACAGAGAGAAATGAAGCGTTTGATTTTAATGTGGCGTTATCGGATCACGAGAAGTACGTGAGACGAGAAAATGAGAAAGAGAGTGGCGAAACGAGTGAGAGTGATGCTCATATTGATATTCATCCTGCCGTTAATCAAAGATTAAAGGTAATTAACAAAAAAAAGTTGATCTTTTTATTTTTAATTTTTCTATAATGCTTGAATTGTGATGATTGTGGTTTGATTGTTTTGGTAGATTAGTGGCATTTTAGTTAGGTTAGTTAGGGGTGATTATTGAATTGTTATGTTTGTTTTATGGGATTAAAGATCCATAGTTTTGGATTATAGGAAGGGGAGACTATAAGAATCAATGTGAAGCCTAAGCCATCTGCTGGAGCTGGAATGCTATCAGCTGCAGGGCTGTCTGGAGGGGTTTCAACAACTGGAAAGCCTAAACCTTTAGCAATTGCGCCGCCACCAACTGGAGTGGGGAAACTAAGGTCTCCGCTTCCACCGCCACCCAATGATCCAGCTGCTGCTCGAATGACGGCAGGGAATCATGGTGGAATTGGTCTTAAAGTACCACCCAAGGAATCTACTCGATGGTCTACTGATTCTTTATCAGATTTGTCTCCGCTCGAGGTATGTCTGCTTTCCAAATATCCTGTTTGTGTTCTTGAAGATTGCGTTATGTATTTGAAATGCTACGCTAGCTAATGTTGATCAATGAGTTCTTTAGAAATGTGAAAACATGACAGTTGTGCTGAAGAGATGTGTTTGATAAGGTCCTGGACTTATGATCCCCTGTTGATTATCGGTACTGTGATATGTGAATAAACTACTCTGAACCGTAGTTAGGATAGTAAGGTCATAATAATAAACTGATTACAAGTTCCTTTCTGAGATCTTGGTGGACTCTTAAATGAAATGAGGCAAATCTACTTCTACTTAACTATATTTGTCGTTTTTTCCCTTTCTGAGTATGTGAGAGCGCAAATGCTACAAGGCATCCAATCTCTGTTTAGCACTTCAATTAAATGTATACTGTCTTCGTCAGTTGATGCATATATGTTATATAGTTCCTTTGCTGTTCTGCATCTGCAGAGAAATCTTCCTTCAACAACATCAGGATCAACCAAGACAACTGCATCAGGATGGGCTGCTTTCTGATTGTGTTGGAGGTTTGCTGAGCATCATAAAGGCATTCGTCTTATGTGTTTTTTTGTAAAAGCTGAAAAAATGAGCGAGGAAATTGAGAAATGTCAGCAAGCAGGAGCTACCAAATACCATCATGTGTGCAAAATAATGTTATATGAAATGTATCAAATGCTTCTCCTCTTCATACATGGATTGAGTTCTTATTTCTACATAATAGAGAAAAGTCTTGTGTCTCTATCGTTCTGGTTGTCTGATGAGTACTGACGACCAAATATGGTTCATCTGTCCTTTTCCTTCCCCTGAGCTACTGCACATGTTTCGCACAGTAGTCCTCGGCAGCTAGACGTATCAATCAAAACCTTAAACGCTGCTAAGTGCTAAGAAATATCAGATGGAGGAGCAAGTTTGGACTTTAAGTAGGCTTCCGAAACTTCCTTGCCAATTTTAAGTTGCACGTGTCTCCAGCCCCATTCATATCCATCAAACCTCAAGTCATTAACTTGTTTTTTAGTTTTTTGATAGACCAATTAGATTGACTAGTTGCATAGGGTTTAAATATATTTTTTTTATGATCTAAGATGGGGTATAAGTTCGCTTGACACATGCAATTTAGGAAGTTTAATTACACAAGGTTTTCTTTTTATCAGCAAACTCATCTTAGAATTTTCTCCTTTTTTTTTTCTTTTCAGACAAGTTCACTCGTTTATGTACTATCTAAATTATCTTCTAAAATCTTTAAATACTGAATTTTATTTTATGAGAAAAGCCCCAGGAAGTTATAGAAAAAAATATTTTTTTTAAATAATTAAAATACATAGCTTGAAAATATCAAACTATAAATTCTCAAATATATTTAAAAAAAACAATTTGTTGCCTAAAAAATATAGATCTAAAAACCCAAAAAGAGTCGTTAACTGGAGAGTTTAGCTTAGACTTCATGTCACTTTATAAAAGTAATGAACAGCCGACTGTGAAACCCTAAGAAGCAAGAACTAAGACTCTGCGTGTTCATAAAGTTAAAAGGAGGAGGAGAAATATACTTCCTTCTAGTTAAAAAATGATAGCTGCAATTTTTCATAACTTCGTCTTTCAATTAGAGAATAATACTGGTTGCATTTGAATTTGTGAGAAAATTACAAGGAAATAACTCTTTTCCTAAAAGAAGATTTAAAGATAAACTCAACAAAGAAGATATATTACAATTGTAAATTTCTTGTTAAATTATGTTTGATTTGAGATTAAAAGCTAGAGGTTGAATATTACTGTGTTTGTCTCTGAGATTAATGTTACTTGACACACAACTTTTATATATATATATATATGGCCATAATCAGTGGGTCCCTACCAACTGCCGGGCATTCTTCACCCGCACGCTTCAGTCATATTTGCAGGATTTCCAATGATTCCTTCCCTGTATTGATTTGTTTCCTGTGTTGTCTTCATCAGTAATCCAGGACCAATAGATGGGCTGGGCTCGTATTATTGAGATTTGTTTATTTTCAGTCAATTATAATTATTTTTGTAAAGTGTTTTATTTAAAAATATTAAAATAATATTTTTTAATTATTTTTTTAACTAAATTTCGAAAAAAAATCATTTTTCAAAATCATTTTCACACAGCAAAAACAAACACAAACACAAACACAAACGGTGACTAAAACCACTGCTTGGTGGCTTTCAGTTGCACTCTGAATAGAGAAGAAGAGGTAAAGGCAAAAACCTGAGGAGAGCAGTGTTATACGCCTGGCTAGCAAGATAACCTTTTGACATGGGACTCGGCTCAAGGCATGAATTAACTCAGGGTCAACCCATCCAGCAAGCCACTTGATTTTGTCCAAAGCTTATGGTTGAGATCGTCATAAATTTGATTGTATTCCTCGGTGAACAGTCAAGCTTGATTGCCCCTCTCGAAGTACCATGCATTCACTGTACATGCTACTAACAATGCTGTTCAAGAAAAACCAAGTTACCGACCCTGCTGCTTATCAGCCTAGTTAGCACAATGAGATTCGTCAAAAAATGCAAATAGAATCAGCATCATCAAGGCAACAGGTCGTCCATTGAATAATTCTCGGAGACGGGGGGGCGTTATTTGTTCTGCAAGACTGTGACTGCCCTTTCATCTCCACATAAAAATGATTTGCATGTAGATAAATGAGTGCTTCTACCATACAGCAGGAACAACACCGAAAAATTTGGACCGTGAAACCTTCTTTTATGATACCCGTTGCTGGATCAGACCATGATCAAGATCTTAAATTCCTACTATTTTCACCTGTAAATGGGATATATTACAATGATTGTTGCACTGTACAGAGAATCGCTTTACTTTTGGTTTGGTTTTGATATTATAGAAAACGCCCCATGAATTGACAGAAGCAAAAAAATAAAAAGGGGATTTATGATATCCTTTGTTCTACAAAAAATAGCTGTCATCTGCAAAAATGGAGGAAGCCCGGAACAGAAACTATAACTCACTTGGCTGGGAAATTATTGCTATTGATATTCGGGTTTAAGAACCCATTGTTTTCCATTAGCGTCTTCCCTCAGTGAAGCTATTTCCTTCAGAAGATTCTTGAATAAGGGCAGGTCCTTCGATGGTATCCTGTCTTTGAAGTGCTGGACTATGCTTGATGAATCAGAACTTCCACCTCGTCTTTGTATAAATGTACAGATCTGGCGGATCAAAGTTTCAGGCTGGACACTGGATAAAGTTTGAGGTGGCCTAGATGCTCCACTATTTTCAGACATTGCACTGGTACCGGAACTTGATGCAAATCCAAACTGCTGGTCAAGCCCGGCACCAACTGCTCTTTCTTGATTTCCCCGAATTCTGGCAAGTAGTTCTGCCGAGGATAATGCTTTTCCTGCAGAAGTCCCAGCTGCTATGCCTTTCAGGTTGCTTGTTTTATTGCTGGATGATGAATCAGAAGATTTGATCAGCTGGGAGTTCACAGTTGATCCAAATTTTTGACGAACTGATGATGGTGCACCAGCAGTCCCTGATTTGCCTGTCCATGTTGGGACAGATATACTATCACGACTACGGAGCATTCGAGACTGGCGTAATGCTTCTGCTGCTCTTTGTGCAACTTGAGAAGCTTGTTCCTCAAGCCTCATCTTCTCTCCATCATGTGCATTCATAATAACATCATGGTTCACGGCACTCTGAAGGAAATGATGAAGATCAACACAAAGGGAGGGAAAACAAAATGAATGCATGTTACACAGAGGCTATCTGTAGTTCCAATAGGCATAATGCAGTCTAATATACTGTTTATCCACAAATAATTACTGAACATGACTCATTTACATGTTATACAAACATTCTCATCTACACATTCCAGCCAAGCATACCGCTGATTTTAGCAAAAGCAAGGCATACAAAGTGTAGAAAAGGTCACTCGAAACACAATTGTATTGATTAATATCATTGGATAAAGTTATCATGGAGAAATAGCTGGAAACTTACATGTATCCCATTGGCATCAAAAAGACTCTTCAAGATATTTGTTTCTTCATCTACTTCACCATCACTACAATCAGCTTTTTCTTTCTCTTCTCTCCTCAAAGCTCTGATCTCAGAGTTGTTTTCATTGTCAACTATGGCATCGTCAGCATGTTGTGCAAGGCCTTTGTTTTTTTTGCGCTTCTTCAGCTTTTCTTTCTTTGTACCAACAACATTCACATCTTCAGATAACTGACTGAAAATGTTAGATGTTTCAGTTGATCCACCCTCTCCATCATCATTCAGCGTGAAAAGATCCTTCATATCTCGAGCTCTAAAGAACCTTCTCTGCTGTGGGTTCTTCAATATCTTATTAGTAAGAAAATGCTTATAAATTTGCCGGTGATATACCTTCTCCTCAATAGTTCCACGTGTGATCAGTCTATATACAGTGACATCCTTTTTCTGGCCAATACGCCAAGCACGTTCCCTGGCCTATTAAAATCAATAATCACCCCCGGTATAAAGATATGTGGATCAATGGAAAAGCAGAATCTCAAATTCAATTCCCACAGTTGATCAAAATAACCTTAGTTATGGAACAAAATTTACAGAAACTTAAATAAATATCATGGTTATATCATAAGCAGCAATACTATTACAATTTAAATGGTTTCTTGAATAGGATACTCTCAGAAAGAATGCTAAGGTTATCATAATTAACAATGGAGCAGGCTAGCTACAAATTATATGATGCATCTTAAATAACTACATACCTAAAACCAAAAATTAACCACAAATACCTGCATGTCAGTTGAGGGGTTCCAATCAGGATCAAAGATAATCACTCTGTTTGCACCAGTTAGATTTGTCCCTAATCCTCCAACTTTTGTAGTTAGAATGAATATAAAAACATCACCTGAGTTGTTAAATTCATCTATTATGGACATCCTCAGTTTTATAGGAGTTGAACCGTCCATTCTTCGGTAATTATAACCACCAGAATTCAAAAAATTCTCAAAAATATCCAGCATTTGCTGAGTTTGAGTGAACAGAAGAACACGGTGGCCCTGCTCCTGCCACACCTTGAGTACTTGGGCTACAACTTTCATTTTTCCACTGCGTTCAGGATTCCCATAGTCTGGATTATGATAGGAATGCTCTCTCTCAAGCAGATCAGGATGGTTACATATCTTACGCATCACATCTATTCCATACAGAGAATTTCTACTTCCATCCAGTATATTTTCCACCTCAGTGCTTGCAAGAAATGCTCTATACACAGATCTTTGCTCTGAAGTAAGACTACAGAAGAGGACATTTTCAGTTTTTTTGGGAAGATGTGCATTGACATCCATCTTCATACGCCGGAGAAGATAAGGCATGATCAAGTCACGCAGCACCACAGCACACCTGCAACAACAGAGAATTAGGATCAAGAAGTGATTAGCTGTTGCAGAAAATTTAGATTTTTCACTTCAGAAATGGGACAATTTACAAATTTGATAAAGAAAATCTGTGAATTTCATGCAAACTCAGAACCACCAACAAGATTTAAGAAATATAACAATGTGCACCTGTAAGCTGTAGATACTTGTAGAGGTGAAGCATTGGCATAACCACCAACAGAGATTGGAACAGCAAATTCTGCCTCAAATACGGGCAAGACCCCCAACTTTCCAGGAAAAACAAAATCAAACAAAGACCACAATTCAGTCAATTTGTTTTGAATCGGTGCGCCTGTCATTATAATGCGATGAACCGTCTGAAGCTGTTTGCAAACCAGGGTGATTTCAGCATTTGGATTCCGAATTCGGTGCCCTTCATCCAGAACTGCATAGCCCCATTCAAAGTCGAGTAATTTTTCTCCTAGCAAGCGTAGTTGTTCATAAGTGGTAATAAGCAACCCAGAATCAGATTCAAAAACTCTATTTATCAAGGAATCCCATTTGTTGGCCTTTCTACATGAAATACTTCCTTCATAATCACTGTCAAGTGAATCTTCAGTCTCACAGTCACTTTCATAAGACTGGGCTCGCTTCTTCTTTAAAGGATACCTGCAAGAAACATCCTGAGCAGAATCATGTAGTAGCTCCACATGAAATCTTGGGTACCACTTTCGTGCTTCCCTTTTCCATTGTCTCAAGAGTGTGACAGGGCAAACAACAATACTTGGTTTGTACATGTTACTGAAATGCAATGCTCCAAGAAAAGATAAGACCTGGATGGTCTTTCCAAGACCCATCTCATCTCCAATAATACCGCCTGCTCTTTGGCAATGCAATTCCCAGAGCCACTGCACACCTACTTTCTGGTAATCAAAGAGTTTGCTGAAAATGGCTTCTGGGATTTTAAGACCACCTTCAAGTGTTATGAAAGGAGAGTCATTATCATAACCATCATCAACGTCTTCTTCAGAGATGGATGTAACCAAGTTTCTCCCAGAATCTTCTGCAGAATAACCAAAAAAAATCTACTGTGAATAAAAGCATTAAAGAAGATAACCCTATGCATAATGGAGTAAGCTGATGCATGCTTTGACAGGAAATTTTCATTTTAGAGATGCTCTGTCTGCTTGATGACAGCAAGTAACCAAGACATGAACAGTTGAAACAAACCAAACAATTACCACAGTTCAGAAACTGATGATGGCCATAGTTAACGCCTTAAGAAAGGAAAATAGAGTACATACCACTTTCATCCATATCTTCCCAAGAAGCACTCTTTCTCCATTTCTTTCCAGGCAAAGGCCGTTTCCTTTTCCTTTCTGAACCCTTCCTTTTCTCTGCATCTCTTTCTGGGGACTGAGAAGCTTTCAAAGGTGTTTTCAGCCTCTGAAAAGGACGAGTTGGTGCATCAAGCTTTGGCAGATCTTCTGAATCAAGAAGTTTAGTTGTGGGACGAGCTTTTGCAGCCTCTAACATCGAATGAGCAGCTCTGACAACACTATCAGAATCAAGACCATCAGTCTTGTCTTCTTCATTAGACTCATTTTTCCCACTTGATGACCCTGGTTGCTGAAGACGACGTTCAAAGCCCTTAAGCTGATGAAAAGGAGTTAATATTCCTTTCCTCACCAATTCATCCCTTTCCTAAGACATAAATAGCAGAAAGTTAGCAGCTTTCATGGCTTTTATCATTGAACCATGAAAAAATCATTAATCCACTAGCAGGACTTTATCCTACAGCAAATCTCAATGTGCAATTCATGGAAAGACAAACTATTTTTAACTCACTGTTTCAACAAATCCTGAAGATGCTCCATCCAACATCAAATCAAAATCAGCATCATCAGCGAATGAAACTGTTTTCTGTTGCTTTTCCTTGTTTTTCCCTGATTTCAGAACCTTTTTTGACTTTTTCTTCGGTCTTGGATCTTCCTTCACAAGGTTTGCTAACAGTTTATCATGTTCTACAGCCTTGGTAGCATCATCCTTGCGCAATTCCAAAAGCTCTTTCTCAAGTTTTACTTTAGTTCTCTTCAGACTTCTTAGCCGATCAGCTGCCAGGGCCTGTTGAAGAGAGAAGTCATCAGGAGATACCTGAACTCCATTTTCATCATCTCTGTTGTCCCTTTTCTTTGTTCCACCACCATCATCATAAGTCTGGTGTTCGCCACTCACAACATCTGTTACTTCTTCAACAGTTGATGCAACAGCATCTATTTCAAATTTTACAGCCCTCAATTTACTATAAAGTTTTGCTTGGTTGGTAGATGATGGATCAACGTTTTCCAACTTGTCAGGAGGTTCCTCCTCAGTGCTCCCTCCCTTATCTGCTTTGTTTCTTGCCTGCCATTCAGCAAACAACATTCCTCAATTTGAAAAACTTTGATAGTCGCTATATAGTTTACAATATTATCCTCATTGCTAAAACAGAATAGAGAAACACGGAACAAGGTAGGCATTAAAACGTCCAGAGCTAAGACACGTCTGATTAAGTTCTCAAAGAAACTAAAACCAACACAATATAGAACCTTCCTTATATCATATTTCCATACATTCCTTGCATTCCATAATCATCAATCATGAACACGATTAAACAGAACTTATGAAGAAGACAAGCAGACTAAGCACCACTCTATGAAAAACAAAGAACCGAAGCTCATACCTCTTCTAAAACAACACGTTCAATATCTTCAGGATTCGCTGAGGTGACCCCCAAGCTACTAAGCAAAACGGAATCCTCATCTACCTTCATTGTTATAACTCACACAGCTCAAACACCATAACAGAATCAAAATGAGCCACCTGCCAACACAAACAAACACGATTTCCGCCATTGAAAAAAAAAACTGCACGTATCCCTCTCTAAATACTATATCTTCAGCATACTCAAAAAACACGAAAAATAAATTCGGCATGAAAAAGAATCAGTTAATAAACATACGATTCAATAAAAATAGTGCACTCTACTTCACTGCATTTTATTTCTATTGCAGTTATTCACTCCAAAATTCCTCCGATTACCGAAGAGGATTACTGAAATTTCAATATTCTTTCTTAAACATGTTTAATTAAGGAACTCGATGGCATACCTAATCTTTTTCTAGTCCCAGCTTGAATCTTTCTCTCGTTTTTTTCCAATCAGAGAAAACCTAATTCTCGGTCTCTCTCTCTAGCTTCTTGCTATGGGTTTTCCGCTTTTGTTTCTCCTCTCTTATTTTTATTTTGTAATTTTAGACTAGTAAATGTCTTCTTTGACAAGAATAAACGAATTTCATTTCACAGTTGAAAAAAAAATGGAATGTATATTAAACCGACGTCGTTGCGGGAAAGAGGAAAAAATGTTTTTCTTAATTTTTTTAGGACGTGGCGGGTTGAAAACCCACCACGTGTAAGAAACTGGTGCATCCAACTTGACGGCCACCAAACCGATGGACTAGCTCGTGGCCGCGAAGCGAGCCATAACAGCAAGAGAAAGACGTGTATAATTATTATAATCACGACGACGACACACTCCACCCCCTACAACTACCTCCATTTGCAGAGCTAAAGGAAGGTAAAAATGGCGGAGAAAGCTTCTCAATCAGATGGAGGAGGAGAAAATGAGAAGGAAAACAGTATCAGTATATGCGGAATGCAATACGCATACCCAGGACAGCATCCACTCTTCTACGAATTCAATCTCAACATCTCTCCTGGATCTCGTTGCCTTCTCGTTGGCGCTAACGGATCTGGTAAATCAAAATTTGATCTCATTTATGCTAATTTTGAAGAATTCGTAGACTTAGCTTACTATTTCTTGTGGTGTAGGGAAGACAACTTTGCTGAAAATAATGGCAGGGAAGCATATGGTAGGAGGAAGAGATGTGGTGCGAGTGATAAATGGTTCAGCTTTCCATGATACTCAATTGGTTTGTAGTGGTGACTTGGCTTATTTAGGCGGTTCTTGGAGTAAAACTGTTGGATCTGCTGTGAGATCTGTTTCTTTTTAAAGAGTAGTTACTGTTATTGATTGTGGAGAGTTTATGCCTAAATTCCAGTGATTAATTAGCTTATTTATTGAATAAAATCCTATGCATTGTGTTGTCTGATGCTCTTGCATTGTGTTGTCTCATGCTCTTCTCGGATTAAAGTTTCGAATTATGTTATTAGTTTGCTCTTGTTTCCTCATCGTGGAGTGCATTTCTATGAACAGTAACAAATTCATTCTGGATAAAACTTGCCTTGCGATTTTTCAGGGGGAGATTCCACTACAGGGAGACTTCTCTGCAGAACATATGATATTTGGAGGTAATTAATGACTCCTTGTGACATATTTCTTTTCTTTGATTTTGTTTGCGCTTTCTTAGTCAATGTTTTCTTGTTTAGATTTAATAGAATTGAGATTTCTCTCTTTTCCTTGTATTACTGGCAGTGGAAGGGACTGATCCTGTCAGAAGAGAAAAGTTAATTGAGCTGCTTGACATTGATTTGAAATGGCGTATGCACAAGGTGTCTGATGGGCAGCGGCGACGAGTCCAGATTTGCATGGGTCTTCTTCATCCGTTTAAGGTAAAGTGAAGCTATGAAGTCCTGATCAGTGACCACCGATTTAGAATGGGATGCGTTAGGATGTCTCAGAGATTTTTTTCAGCAAACAAAGTCATCTAAGAGAGCACGCTTTTATCTTTGGGACCTTTTATTCTGTAGCCTTTCTTTTATATTGCAATGTGAGTACTCTTTTCAAGAGATGCCTGCGTCCATGAAATTTTTTTCTTTTTTTGTACTCTCTTGCTGACGTGGCTGATAAACTAAGCCAGAGGGTTCGATATGCAAATGACGGTCCACCTGGTTGTGAGACCGGTTTGTCTTGTGCATCAAATCTGATGAAATAACCCAAGCTTGGCAAAGTTGCCTGTTTTCCTTTTTTAATGGGTTATCGTTTATTCCCAAAGGGACATCCGGGCAGTTGAGACTTGGGATTTCATTTGAAGATCTTGGTTCAAACCCTGGGAGGGGTGGGATTTAGGGATTGGGAGTTGGAAAAATGGCTATCTTTTTTCGTTTGGTTTGCTTATGACAATATTAGTGAAAGGTCATGGTGGCTCTCAACTTACTCATTGAATAGGATCCAAAATTTTCAATTACAGGTTCTTTTGCTAGATGAAGTTACAGTCGATCTAGATGTTGTTGCCAGGATGGATTTGCTTGAGTTCTTCAAGGAAGAATGTGATCAGGTAGGACTTCCATTTTTTATTGTATTCATATGCACGCACGCACTAACATATCAGATTGAAGGAATATCTAGAAAATCTGAGGTAGTGGATTTGCATGATGTATCAGGACACATGGCAAAAGTCCCCACTTGTATTATCTAAAAGAGAAACATCGCTGCCATGTGAATTTTGATTATCAGATGTGGATCCTTCTGCATTGCAGTGGCTCTTTTTTCTGTTTTCTCAAGTGAAAATTATTTTGCATGGAATCACCTCAATTGTCTATTTTTGAAATATTTTTAGAAGATATAGAATGCTTAGAAAGTTCAAGTGTCAATGTTCACGATTTTCTTGGTATGCATGTCAATATTAGTTGAGTTCCTGAGGGAAGTTCATTATATGTTGTAAAGAGACTGACTTGTTTTTTTGGCAGAGAGGAGCTACAATTGTATATGCTACTCATATTTTTGATGGGTTAGAGACGTGGGCAACACATCTAGCATACATACAAGATGGTGAGCTCAAGAGGGCTAAGAAATTAACCGAGGTTCATGAGTTGAAAAACTCAGCCACACTGCTTTCTGTTGTTGAGTCATGGCTCCGTTCTGAAACCAAGAATGAGAAGAAGAAACCCGCTAACCCTCCTGCCCATAATCAAAAGGCCTCTCCTTTTGGTAGTTCTCCTTTCATGTCTTCTAGACACATGGCATTCTACCGCTGATCCTTCTCAAGATTAATTGTTTTCGTCATTTTTTTCTAATTCAAAACCTGATATAGAAGAAAAAAGATGAAACAAAGATTCCCTTACGAGAAAACTGGCGAAAGCTATTTAAGCTGGTTACTTATTGCTTATACATGCTTAATTGTTGAAATGGGATAGAATTGTCCTCTGTAATAGCTCCCTGTAGAGATGATGATAGAGGAAGTGTATGCTGTGGTTTGCCCCCCTCTGCACGTAAAAGGTCTCGAGCATGCAGGCAAAATGTTATCTGTAATCTGTTTCTATCTTCTCAATAAAATGGTTGATATTCTTTCAAAGCAATTCAATATAGTTGTGATGAAGCTTGAAACTCAGCTTCCTTCAAGGAAGATTGATGTATAAATGATGGTTGTTGCCTGCAAAAAAACCCTTCAATGTCAAAATCAATTCAGGCAGTGATAATGGAAGAAAAGTGAGTGTAGACAGAGAGAGAGTGATATTTTTTATAGATTGAGAATTCTCTTTCTTTTGCTAAAACATTACATCTTATACCTGAAAATGCATAAGAAAAAAGCTTTCAGCTCTGAGATGGCATTTTTATTTCTCTGTTATATCTCCGTTTAGAGTTGTCGTATACTTTGCAGGTTGTGCTTAAAAGGAGAGGAAAATAAGAAAAGAACAGCTCAGTTGTGTTGTGCCCCATCAAGTATCTTATCATCATCGAGTTGTGAAATAGCAATTCCTGGATTTGTTTCCACACGTGTATTTTTGATAACGTTATGTTAAAAATATTTTTTTAAAATATATTAAATTAATATTTTTTTTAATTTTTTAAAATTGTTTTTAATATCAACACATTAAAATAATTAAAAAACATTAAAAAAAATAAAAGGAAAAAATTAAAAAATGTATATATTTTTTTAAATAATTTTAATATACAAAAACAAATCAACATTGAAATTAAAATCAGCTTGATTCAAGGAATCAGCATATGGTCATGATGGGATTATGGGCATGACTTTAGCCATACTAGATTTTTTTCACTTGTACCATGCTATAGGTCAGTTAAAATATTTATAGATATAAAAAATTTATCTAGATGATATTAATATTATTTTTAATAAAAAATATTTAAATTATATGAGAATCGATTTAATTTAATTCAGTTGACTTTACAAGTCAAAAAACAACTTATATAACCTATAAAACATAGTTTGATTATTAAAAAATTCAAGATGGTATTTGTTTTTACTAATAAGGTAAAAACATATTAGGTTGATTTTGATCAATCAAGTTAATATGTTAAATTCATGATCTATATTTTAAAATTATGATAACTTTATAAAAAACAAATTAAAATAAATTATGAATTTTAATTTTCAATCAACATAATAACAGATTAATTGAAAAAGGACCCTAAAAGTAATATAGGTTAATCTATCAAACTTGCAACTTGAGTGATAAGATTGAAATAACTTTATGAAAAGTAAGTCAAAATAAATTTTAAATTGTAATCCTTAATCGGCTTGATACTAAATGATAAAATTAAAAAAAAAAAATTAAAAAAATAACATAAAAAATAATCTGAGTCAATCCACCAAACTCGCGACTCGAATCATTATATTAAAATAATCTCATAGAAATAAAATAAAAAAATAATCTAATTTAACTCGGATTAAATTATCAAATTCATGATTTTAATCATGAAACTAAAATGATCCTATAAAAAATAAATCGAAATAAATTGTAAAATTTAATTTTTAATTTTTTATTGTAATTGATGTTGAATGATATAATTTATAAATATTTTAATTAAAAAATAACATAAAAAATAAATAAAGTCAAAATTTCTAAGATTCAGAGAAAGGGTCAAAATAAATAATTAAATTTAAAAAAATGAATTGCTAAGTGATAACGGGTGTAAGGTAAAGTGTTTTTTCCACCTTTTTAACTTAATACTTTAATTATAGCCTTTTTTATATCCTTTGGCAACAGCTTGAGTCCGTTGACATTTTGAAATTCAGTTTCACTTTCTGTTCCTGCTTCTGCGCTGCCGAGTTCTCTTGTTGCCTTACTATATCGTTGGCTTGTAATATGCTACAAGTGGAATTATTTTTTTAATATAAAAATAAATTTATAGATATGATTAATATTTTTCCATTAAAAAAAACCATAAAGTTGAATTTTGGTAGTCCAATTAGCTTGATGAGTTTTAAAAAATTAAAATAATTAATAAAATTATAATTTGATTTAACAAATTTTAATATAATATTATTTTAAAAAAATATCAACATACCAAGATATCAACATATTAAATTGATTGTCAAAATAAATTTATTATTAAATGATAAAATTTAAAAATAAAAAAAAAATTAAATTTACTTGAGTTAACTTGTAAAATACCTAACTCGGATAATATCATAAAAATAAATTAAAATAAATAATAAAATTTAATTTTTAATCAATCTAATATTAAAAATATTAAAGAATAAAATTAGAAAAATTTAAATTAATTAATAAAAAATTTAAATTAATTGGATTAAGTTAGTAAACTAGGAACATGAATCATAGGATTAAGATAATTATATAAAAAATAAATTTTAATAAATTATAAAATTTAATTTTTAATAAATTAAATGTTGAATACTAAATTAAAAAATACATAATTTTAAAAAAATCTTTATTACAATAAATAGCAATGAATTGTCTGGAAATTGGATTGTAATAAGAGAAGCAGCCACCTCAATCCGATGCGGACAGCCATTGCCATTGTTTAGATGTCTTCAGTTTGGTAGAGTAGTTATGCTCTGGTTGAAACTTCCATCTCTTGCAAGCGTGGACTTAAGAATCAAGCTCTAGCGAGTCTACTATTGCAAGCATTCTAGCTGCAGAAAAACGTCGGGGGCAGGAAACGAGACGGCCATCCTTTTCCTGCCAGACTACTAGTTGCGGTCACTTTCCGACGTCTATGTTTCTCCAACTTCCTACCCAACCACTCTACCTACAGCAAAACTTCCCGGAACCAAGTTAGGGTTTCGAATCTTGTCCATTTCATGCAGTACGCATCGAATCCCTTGCTGTCTCTGTTATTAACCGCAAAATGTACTTGTAAGTTGGAGTTATTATTAGTTTAGATATGGCGTTATACCCGCCGAAAGAAGGGGACAAAAACACTGCTTGTACTGTTTCTGATAGTTTGGTCCCACGATACTCTCAATGCAGGAAACTTCAATTTCTTCTTTTTTTTTTTAATAATTAATTTAATTTTAAATTTTAAATTTTTAGAGGATATTTTAATATATATATATATATTAAAGTAATTTCGGTTTAAAAATTATACATACTTATATTATTTTATACTTAATTTTTATTAAATAAATAAAAATAAAAATATTTAAACTTATAATCATTTAATTATTAAAATTTTGATATCATATTAAAAATTAATTTAATCTAAAAAATTAAATTATTAAATTAAATTTTAAAATATAATTTATATTTTTTAATAAGTATTTTATAATAAAATAAATAAAAATATATTTGAATGACGAAATAAAAATCAAGAAAAATGAATTTAGTAAATAAATAATTTTAAAATAATTTTTTTATTTTTAAAAAATGCAGACTTTAAAACACATCTTGTCTATCCCAACTATCATCTATTATTTTTATCCTAAGACAATAATTAAATTCTACCTTATTGATTGAAGATTAACTAACCTATTAAAATTAACGAAAATATAACATACAATCTAGGATGGTTTGCTTACATGGGTAACTTGTAAATAGAAAAGAAAAAAACAACCCATAAATACGAATGAAACACTGCTGTGAATTTGACTGTATTAACCACGTAGACCAGTGCTATTTACAGATTAAGGGAAGACAAACTGGGTGCGCATTGCGCATACGGCTCAGCACAGAGCTGAATGAGCCTCCCAGCAAATCTTCCAACCAAATCAATTTACCGCAAGATCCAATGTACCATAAACAATTAGCCGTCAGTATACAAAATTAATTTCTTAATTAATTTTATATTACTACGTTTTAAAAAATAACACAATTAAGAAAAAAATATAAAGAAAATATAAAATACTCTCTAAGTAGTAGCTAGTTTACATGCCTGGCTTATGCTATGAGGAATAAAGATTTTTTAGATGTAAAATAAATATTTAGGTTTCAGAAAAACAAAATTGGATTATTATTCAACTAAAAAATATAGTTGTTTTTTTTCTTCAATCAAGATACATTTTTTTTTTATTAATGTGTTTATCTGTTTCTCTTAGCAGCGAATACAAGCTTTTTTAATTGGAATAATTGTTTTTGTTAAAAAAATAAATATTTTATGATTGTTAAAATATTTTTTTTAATAAAAAAATAGTATTTCTAGATTTTATATTTGATTAAAAGCTAAAAACATCACAAACTTGGTAAAAACATGTTAAAAAGTCAATTTAATAATTTAATAATAAAAATATTTGAATTAAATTTTTATGAATAATTTATTATTATTATTACCTCAAAGACATAATAATATTTTTTAAAATATTAAAATCCAGATAAAAATTTATCATAATATTTAAGAATCATGTCAAAACTAAAAAATAAATAAATTAGATAATTTTTTTTTGAGGTGTCAAAAAATAAAGGAAAAAATATCAAGTCTGGCCTTGTTTTATTTTGTTATTTGAGAATAAACAGTTATTTGTCTTCAATAAATAAATATTGAAATTTTTATATTTTTATATTTTATTTTAAATTAATATATTTTATATATTTTTATATTATTTTGATGTGTTGATATCAAAAATATTTTTAAAAAAATAAAAAATATCATTGATATCCATTTTAATATAAAAAATTATTTGAAAAATAATTACAACCATATTATTAAGTAAACTTGACTAAACTACAACATAAAAAATTAAAATACTTTATTATTTATATAAATAGTAAAGCCTTATACAAAAACCCTTGTTTTTTTTTTGAATGTTTAGGTTATAATAGTAAACATATTAACCCTATTACAAATAAAAAAGTTGTTTTTTTATATTTTATTTTAAGTTTAAACCTGCGAAATGAATAGATATAAAAGTGTCTCATGTTATAATGAAAATAAATAGGAAAAATTATCGTGGGTATTCTATGGTCTATTTTATTTTACATTTTTACTCTATTATTTTAAAACATCTTATTTTTTAGAAATTCATAACACTTTGCACATAAAAAAATATTAAATTATTTACATATTTTCTATTACATTCAATTTGATAACTAAAAAAAACTTTTGTTGATTTAAAATAACAAAATTACCACTAAAAAAACTCCTACTATCCTTGCTTAGCCTGAAACCCTAACCACCAACTTGAATTAAGTCATAGCTATGTAGCTAATTATCCCAGCCTGACAAGATGGATTTCATCTGTGAAACTGGAGTTGACAGTGCATGATACAATAGAAAATGGCATAATTAGGAGATTACATGAACTGCCCAAAACTATAATTTGTAGAAAGCATCATCAACACCAGTAATATCTCCCAGTATAATCTACCTATTGATTGGCTTCATGTATTAATTTGTGTAGCTACTAGAATAAAAACTACAGTGCAATAGCTTGCCGGATTCTTCAATTTCTCCAGATGCCTCCTGGTTTCCAGTTTCTCACAGAAAATGGCAACAAGCCCTGCCCACAACAGCCAGCCACATACAATCTCAACTTGCAGTTCCATGTGCTAATAGAGCTTGCATTTGCTTGTTCCAACGCCAACTACACATTCATCTGCATACACTAAACAGTCCCAAACTTGGCAATTCTTCCTTCTTGGTTTTCGTTCCCCTACCACCTTCAATCCGTCTTCTGGGAATGATTCAATCAATGCAGGTGAAGAAGGGAGTACCTTATAAAGAGACAATGTTCATACCTTCTCCTCAGCAAGATAGCATAGTGTCAGTACCAAGAAAATGAATTTTGAAATCATTCTGTGGTCTGGGGATTGTGTTCTTGGAGAGGAGAGAAAAAAGTAAATTAGATTTTAATTGATTTGGTTGTTTATGTTATTATGTAATTATGTTATATGAGAAAGTAAGATTGCTTCTTCTTTTTTTAATTTAAATTTTAAAATTAAATTGATCTAAAATGTTCTTGTAATTTCCAAAACAATAAAGACAATGATGTTTTACGTTATAAACATGGAAAACCAATATAAAATATAGTTAGCGACAGTTTGATTTAACTTACTGAATCTAACTATGTTTTTAATAATTTGATTTACTAGAACAAATAAAGTTATACCTGACAGTTTAACTCTAATTTTTAGTTAAACTAAAATAATATTGTTTTAATAAATATATTCATTCCAGCTGATTATTAACACAGTGATCCGAAAGCTGATATAAAAATGGAAGGTGACGTGGGTGGTCTGCTGGAAGGGCAATGCAACTGCACGCAGTGGATAAACAGAGAAATATTATAAAATCACACGCAGACATCCTTCGTCAACAAAACACATACCCCTAAATGTATTGATCGATAAATAGAGTTAACTACACTGCAAATGCCGCACTTGGCGGATCACTCACATTTCCCTCTCTCAAATTTCGCGGTAATCCGATTTCTTTGTTTATCCCCTCTCTACAATTCTGCAGAACAATTGCTACATCATCTCTTCTTCTTCTTCTTCTTCTTTCAAATTTCGCGGTAATCCGATTTCCTATTCTTCTTCTAGATTTTTTTTTTTTGATGATTGGTGGCAGAGAGTAGTGTGTGTTTTTTTTCTGGGTATTGGAATGGATTCGGCAAGGAGTTGGTTTCAAAAGTTTCAACCGCGAGAAAAATTTAGGTCTGCTTCAAGGAGAAAGGAGGGGGGTGATGAAGATAGTGAAGATTCGAAATTGGAAATGGATGAGGAAGCTCTTTCCAATGTTACCAAACAGAAAGTTGCTGCGGCTAAGCAGTATATTGAGAATCATTACAAAGAGCAGATGAAGAATCTCCAAGAGAGGAAGGAGCGGTATGCCCCCCCCCCTCCCGGTTCTTTCTTTCTTTCACTTGTTAATGATTGTCATAGATTGAATTACTTGAGCGAGTGGAGTGAATTAGATTTAGTTGACTAATGATGGAGCTGAAAATGTGGTGGTGTGTCTATGAGGGGAAAGGTTCTTTTTAAAAAAAATTGTGTTTTGTTTTAATAGACGGACTACGTTGGAAAAGAAGTTGGCGGATGCGGATGTGTCCGAGGAAGATCAAAGCAACTTACTTAAATTCTTGGAGAAGAAGGAAACTGAATACATGCGGCTTCAGAGGCATAAAATGGGTGTTGATGATTTTGAATTATTGACAATGATCGGCAAGGGTGCTTTTGGGGAGGTATACATATTTCGTTTCTGTAATTTACCTGGTTTTTTATTCTATTGTAGCTTGATCTTTAAGGGTTTTGCTTATGGTTTTTCAAACTATTTGTACTCCCTCGATCTAAAGTGCCTGTATTTTGTAGTGTCAGATTTAGAATGTTTGTGTGTTTGCAATAGGCATGCTAGAGTAGTGATGATATTTGGGGCTCCTCTCTGTGGAGCTTCAAAGGCTGTGGCCGGTATGATTTTCTGTGAAAATGAACGGTATTTGTGTGTTAGTTTTGTTTATATGTATATATAGATATAATGTGCTCCGTGAAGAATTACGTTGTCCCATGATGTCCACTAGGCATTTTCATGAATCAGAAGCTGTAGAGAATTACCTGGCTTTCCATATACTAGTTTTTTCTTTCCTAGCGGTGATTTTGTGTTATGCCTATGCCTTGTAGATATGATTTGTTTTATTAATTATTGCATTCGATGTTCATTTGTTTTCAGGAAATATTTTACCGCTGGTTGCTTTTCTGCTATAAGCTTATGGTTGATATAAAGTTTGCTTTTTCTGAGCAGGTCAGAGTCTGTAGAGAAAAAACAACCGGTCATGTGTACGCCATGAAAAAGCTTAAGAAATCAGAGATGTTGCGTAGGGGCCAGGTGAATGTTTATCTTGCCTGGTCAATGATATATATATATCTGTGGCCTAGTACCCTGTGTTCAATACCAGTTGGCTTCACTATCTTTTCCAGGTTGAGCATGTTAAAGCTGAGAGGAATCTGCTTGCAGAGGTTGACAGCAATTGCATCGTCAAACTATACTGTTCTTTTCAAGATGACGAGTTTCTCTACCTTATCATGGAATATTTGCCTGGTGGAGATATGATGACTTTACTTATGAGAAAAGATACCTTGACAGAAGATGAAGCTAGATTTTATGTTGGAGAAACAATTTTAGCTATTGAATCTATCCACAGACATAATTACATCCACAGGTTTATGATTAAACATTAAAAATAATAATAATGTTTTGAGGTGTTTTTTACTAATGAGAATGTATTGGCCTGTGAAATATAGATTAAAGTTACTTTTTATCTATCTTCTTTATAGGGATATTAAACCCGACAACCTGCTACTTGATAGACATGGGCACTTGAGGCTATCTGATTTTGGACTATGTAAACCATTAGACTGCAGTACCATCCAAGAAGGAGATTTTTCAGTAGTAAACAACAATGGTAATGAGACTACACAGAATGGGGAGCGCCCAGCAGCTCCAAAGCGCACACAGCAAGAACAACTGCAACATTGGCAGAAGAATAGGAGGATGCTTGTAAGTTTCCTGCCATTCTGTGTCCGAAATCTTCATCTATGCATGTGTATCTGATTATTCCAACAGACCATACCGATTTAAAATCTTGCATGGTTCCTTTAGTCTCTCTGAGCTGCATTCCCTCCTCCTTGGTGATTTGAAGAACGTGTTTTAAAAATGATAGAAATGTTAGCACACAATGGAGAAATGAACCCTGTGTGGATTGTGTCATAAAATCTTAGAAGTGAATTTGCTTCTTTTATTTTGGCTTTTCAAAACATGGTGCATGAGGTTTGTGTGTATTTTTTGAAGACCAAAAGACTCTGCCTTTTTGTTTCCCCTTGTCTAACTGTTGTTGGGCACTGCAGGCTTATTCTACTGTGGGTACACCTGACTATATTGCTCCAGAAGTACTGTTGAAGAAAGGTTATGGAATGGAGTGTGATTGGTTAGTAGTTCTTTACATGCTGATGGGCATGGAAATGGATTACTTCTATAGCTTTTTGCATAGCAATTTTCGTGCTGACTGTGAATATGAAAGTTCTCCTCAGCATATTGACACCATGATCCCATTTTTTTGTGTTTAGTAGTATTGATGACTTCATGATGGGAAATAACTCATGCCTTCATATGTTATTGGCAGCAAGTCTGGATAATTTATTGCCTACTGCATATCTGTAGATGCACTAATTTTCTCCAGAGTAGTTTAGGCTACTGGGACACTGATAGTTAACATTTGCAGGTGGTCACTTGGTGCTATTATGTACGAAATGCTTGTAGGTTATCCGCCTTTTTATTCAGATGATCCAATGTCAACATGTAGAAAGGTAAGTGGGACATATTGCTAGTTAGTATTTTTTGTTGTCAACTTTGCATCTTTATGTTTTTTTATTGTACAGTTCTGTGCTGCATGTCTTTCTAGATCATGTTTACTGTGTCTCTTGCCTTTACATTTACTTCAAAGATAAATTTCACACAGCTACAGATTAGAAATCACTGCTGTTATTTTTTGTTTATTTTAAACCGAACCATAGCTAAACTATATTGTTTCTGAGATTGTACATCACTGGTATCTCATGTATAATATAAAGATCTTATCTTGACTCAGGTGAGTCTTTTGGGTTGCATATCAAAGTTGATCTATGTTTGGGTGCGAACATGTATTCATGCATAAAACTTTCTTTTCAATTATGATTGTTATATTTGCATATTCAAAGTAGCCAATGATTTTGCCTTTTCTGTATTTGGTTAATAGGAGAGCAGTTTTCTTAGGCCACATAAGTTTTGGGTGCTTTTCTTGATTGGATCAATATGTTAACTGGCCACTACTGATATATACTTAATATTATGGGTTTTAAAAATATTTAGTGTGCATCACTTTGCTAATAAGAGTGAAAGAAATCAGGGAAGTTTGTTTTATAGAATATTCTATAGAAATAAATTCTTCATTGTAGGATCTTCTGTGGTGAATTCTTTTAACTCTTTTTTTTCATTTGACCCCTAATAACTGTTCCTTTGATTTCATGACAAGTCATTCTGGTGCAGCATGATATTCATCGGGTGGTGCGCTTTGTGTTTTGTTATTGTTTCATAGAGCAAAGCTAGTTTGTCTCATATTTTGAACGTGAACAAAAGCATAGATTTTCTTCAAAATTGTTCCCATAAAATAAAAATAAAAACTTCAAAGATAAATGAACAGGAAAAAATCCAAGTTAATGCTGTAAAATTTCCCCTTTTATGCAGATAGTAAACTGGAGAACACATTTGAAATTTCCAGAAGAAGCAAAATTATCTCCAGAGGCAAAAGATATCATTAACAAACTCTTGTGTAATGTCAGCCACAGATTGGGAACAAATGGAGCTGATGAAATAAAGGTGTTGTATGGTGTGTCCTTTTCTGAATACTTGGATTTGGTAGGTAAGGTGGTTACAAATAAAAATAATTACATTCCTGCCTCTTCCTTTTGCAGGCTCATCCATGGTTTGATGGCGTTGAATGGGATAAGCTTTATCAGATGGAAGCTGCATTTATTCCTGAGGTCAAGGATGATCTGGATACTCAAAATTTTGAAAATTTTGAAGAGGTATTGACATCTTCAAATTTTTTTTATTGGTTTTGTGAACCATCTGTGCTTGTTGCTCACTTTGCTTCTATTTTTTCTGCTTGCTTTGCTCTGCAGTCTGAGAACCAAACTCAAACTACATCTAAAACTGGTCCATGGAGAAAGGTCAGTTTAAAGTCTTGAAGGTTATTTTTACTACTTTGGCCCTCTTTGATTTTGATTTACAAATAAGATTATTAGTGCCATTATTTATCATATCATTGTATTGTTCTTTGTTGCTTTAAACTGTGAAGTGGTTGATTCCTTGAATATGAGAAGTTTTCCCCTTCAGCAAACTAGAAATTTTCATCTTGAAACAGAGAGAATTAAAGTTATTGTAGCTGTTTTTGCTTCGAGTGTTATATGAGTTTTTTCTTGGAAACTCAGCAGTTTCTGTGGCGAAGAATTCTAGCCACATATAGTCCATGTGATTGCGTCTAGGATTAAATTTCCTTTCTGTTTTTGCTCCTTTTTTCTCGTTGATGAAATGTAAACACGTTATAAAAATAGCACTTAAATACCCTAAAAAGCTCTCTCTCTCTCTCTCTCTATATATATATATATATATAAAGCGCTTCTAGTAGCAGTGCAAAATGATTTGCTGCAGTTTGAACTTGTGGATGTGCCTATAATCTCTTATTCAGAAGATATTCTATGAAATAAGGATAAAAGGATGTTTCCACCTAAAGTTGCATGGTGGTTATTGCATCTGCATTGGTACATACAATGTTACATCAGTCTTATAAAAGTAAACTGAGGGCTGATGTTTCAGATTCCTGTAATGCGTTTGTCTAGAGTTAACACTTTCCGTATGATTTAAACAGTTTTGGTTGTTTTATTTGCAACGAATCAAAATCTTTATCTTAAGAACTCCTCCCTAACCCGCCTATCTCTTGTCAAGTTCCTGTAATGATTTACATTTCTTTTATTATTGGTGCTTCTTACCTCTCTTTTGCTGTTCTCCCATTCTTCTTCTCACATTCTTACCTCTACATTGCAGATGCTCTCATCTAAGGACATCAATTTTGTGGGCTATACATACAAGAACTTTGAGATTGTGAATGATTACCAAGTTCCAGGGATGGGTAATTCTCTAGCATTTTCAACTGCATTGCGAGGCTTGTTGTGGTTTCAGTTTTGGGTACATATTGATGAATTTGCTTGAAACCTGATTTTGATCTGTTCTCATTTATAGCTGACTTGAAGAAGAAAGACACTAAACCGAAGAGACCATCTGTCAAGTCACTTTTTGGTAGGCCGATGCCTGCTCCCGATTTATTTCTTGGAAACATGCATTATGATCACCCTTTAAGTTCCCATCTCAAATTCCTCACTGTCATCTAATGTCATTTGTAATGATACTGTTTCTTCAACCCTTTTGCCTTTACTTGTGCAGAAGGTGAATCGGAGACATCAGAATCATCAGATACAGCCCCTTGTGATGAGAATGCTCAAGGGAGCTTCCTAAACCTCTTGCCTCCACATCTAGAAGTAACTCGAAAGCAGAGCAAAACCGCAATTAGATTTCATTGATGCTGCCTTCTGCATTTGCAGTTGATGTTGACAGTTAAAGCTTGAAGTGCTGGGTTTTGAGGCAACTTTTAGCTTTAGCCCTCCTCCGGCAATTAGGGGTGCAAGTTTTTTTTTTTTGGTTAAAAAAGTTATCGATCAAGACAGGACCAAAGAGTAAATGCTAATTCACTCACTATCTTAACTTAATTTTTTCTTTTCTTTTCTTTTTTCAGGCTCAAAAATGTACAAAACTACCTCATACCATGTATACGTATACATGTGTTCTTCGGATTTATAATAGCAAAATGAAAATTCAATACCAACTGGATAATCTGTTTGCTTAGATATTGAAGTACTGTTTGAGCGTGTGTATAGTATTGCGGTGTTCAATGTTTTTGGAAAAATTAAATTTAATGCTTTTTTAAATTAAACACAATTTTAAAACAGATCAAAAAATAAAAACTACCACACTTTCGTGAGTGATTGATGCTCAATGGTTGCAGCAATTTGCTTTATTACTTCCAGTTCCTGCTGTTAATGATTCAAACTAAAATTTCATCTGTAAGCTTCCTCGAAACCTGTTTTTTTTTTTTTATTAAGAACTCCGTTTGACCCCTTTAAGGGAGTAAATTATATTTTAGTCCTTGTAGTTTAAGCAAACTAATTGTTTAATCCTTGTAGTTCTAGAATCTATATTTTGAAATTTAATTCTTCTGCTAATTCCACGTTTGTTTTCTCTTCTTTTTTTTCTTGACGAATAGAGAAATAGAATTGGGGAAATTGGGAAATTTACCTTGGAAAAAAGTTATTTTTGGAATTAAAAAACTACAAAACTAGAGATAGTCAATGTCTGTAATGGGACAATTTAATTATTTGTGACACTATATGTATTAATTAATTAGTTTTGACACGTTACAAGGACTAAGTTACAACTAACACATCTTTACGGACATAAAGCCGTGCTCCCTCTCCTCTCCCTTAAGGGGATCGCTACCCGTGGAGCTAAAAGCTATACTTTGATAAATTATTTTAAATTATAATTATTGGAGGAGTTTGTAAGATATTAAATTAATTGAGTTCAATTATATTTATTAAAAAATTAAATCATGTCCCCCCTCTTTCGGGCAGTCACATCGCCACGACAAGAAGTGGAGGAGGGCACTGCCTGTCACATTGAATTGTTCTAGAGTTTAAGGCAACGTTAAATTCCAAGTGCATAGCTGGGTACTCTACGTGACAATTAATACCCCCAAAACCTTACCCCATAGGGCAATTTATTTAATAAATAGAAGACTATATAAGATGATATAATTCTATATATCTCCATCGACGTTGATACACTACGTCAATAAGGAATCCATGTCCAAGCTCCACCGCCAAACTATGTATTGCTTGTTTTTATATTTTAAAAAAGTTATTTTATTTTTATTTTTATTCAAAATTAATAATTTTTATATAAATTATTTTAATATATTTTTAAATAAAAAACATATTAAAAACAACTATAACCATCTAGGAAATAAGTTCCCACGGTGAGAGGTGGATCTAGAGGCACTGCACGAATGCCATCTGTCGTCGTGTTAATGCCCATTAGGAATCCAATGTCGACATCATTTATCACATCAGCTACACTAATTACTCAACTTTAATCCAGTTTGGGCCCTCTAAAACATAATTAAGATGCATGATTAATTAATTCTAGAGCCACCATTGACGTTTTGACCTGTCACTTTTGCAGACAGTTTCAACGTTTTTGATTGGCCATTCTGGCAGATAATTTCTCCATCTTTTCTTTAGCAAGTTAGGAGCCTTCAAAAGACATGAAAATAAACAAAACCCTCCTTCGTTCCTACTTTCAAAGGGGTTGAAACAAGACATGGATGCATGCATATTCATGTTTCTGATCATATACATTAACTTGACTGGCAAGGCAAGTAGACAAAATCTGGGATAATTTGGCGTGTCAAAATGAAGTTACTAAGGGGAATTAAAAAAAATTCTCTGGCGACTGGAACTAAATCAGAGAAGGTACGTAAGCATATATATATATATATATATATATATATATATATATATATATATATATATATATATTGCGGTGCTTGTTTAACGTGGAAAGCAATTTCTTGTTGAGTGTGTTAGGGTTTTAAGCATACAAAACTCTAGTAGCTAGCAGGCCAAGAATGATATTTGACCAACCGTTTGATTATCAAGTTTTGAGGTTTTGACCCCCTTGACAGATTCCATTTGAATTAACTAGCTACTGGTTTGTTTTGATTGGCCATCCATATTTTCTATATATACTTTGCTAACTATATGATTAATTAATTGAGCAATATTGCATTAATCCACTCATATATACATGAATACCTATAAACATAGTGCATAATTAAATCAAACTTTTGGCCAGACCATTACGTTAAGCAATGCATGTGGAGGAATAAACAAATTAATTATTTTGGATCGAAAGTGAAAGACATAGCACATATGATTGGTATGATCTACAACCAGAAACCTTGGGAGGCATGCTTCATTTCTGTATGTACGCATATATCGATGGATGTCGCACTATGCTGGATGCTGCACGTACGTTGTTAACAATCCAAGACATCCATCTACCTGCCTAGCTGGGAAGAGATTTTTGATATATAAATATCCAATGTTCTAGGCAGCAATTATACAGCTATTTTTAAATTATCATTTTTGTTTAACACAATCAAACTTTTTCTTCAACTTAAACCTATCTCACTTATTCATAAATGAATATGCTAAATCTACACATAATTTATCTTAGATAAATTCTAGTCTAGTTATAGAAAATTCATATTTAATTATTTATAATCATTTGTTATTGGAAACTCAATTACATTATTGACACTGAACAATAATTTTTTAAGATTTTGATTTTAGTATTTTTTTAGTTTATGAATTAGACAAAAATATATTTTTTGACTCAAAACATGTTTTTTTTTTAAATCATCATCAAAAATATGTTGAAAAAACCATAAAGTTACTAGCCGAAGTAATATATAGGGACATGATGACATAAAGGAAAAAAAAAACTTAGAAAAATAGAGAAAGAAAAAACTAAAAAAAAAAACCAGTATTACTAGTATGCTACAACAAAAACAAAGAACCCATAACATATATTTAAAAAAAATTATAAAATTATAATTGTTTTATAAAACAATCAATTGGTTCATACAATTAGATAAATTAAAAGGATTGGCAATGAAACTACATGTTAAGTTATTGCATTTTAGAAGAATGACATATTTAAATATTGTTATTTTAAATAGTGATAAGATATTTTTTATATTTAAAAATAATAATATTTAATAAATATTATATTTAAGAAGTGTGAAAAGATAAAAATATATTATTTTATTAATTTTTTTAAAATGATGTTAACCTGCCAAAACTTTTAAATTAATAAGCTAATTTAAAAAGAAAAAAAAAACAAGAGAAACAGCTAGGTAGTTCAACAGTATAAACTAAAAATACTCTTCCCCTGTGTCGATATATAATAGTATTCTTCGATAGCAATCAATCAAGTATACTTTTTCTATATATCTAACTGTCATTTTGGCACAAGAAAGTGGTTTCATGGTGTTGTAGCTTGATAAGAACTAACACGTGCATATCTATGTCAGAGCGACAAGGCTGTCTCTCCATTAAAGATTAAATCAACATATCGATTGATTAATTCTCAATTCCCTTCTCATGACTTGCACTCCTGCTTTTACTCCACTGAATGATTAATTTGCTATATATCCGCAAGTCTTGATCTTAAATTCAGGGTTAATTTTCATTACTTGTATAATACTCTTAGAAATCTGATTAATTTATATAATAATGAAGAAATCACTACCAAACCGACGTGTTTTTGGCATCTAACTACTTAACTTTATCTGAATGTCTGGCTATGCCGGCCATCCTCGTTGTATATATTAAATTACTGTCGCCATTTTTTTTGGTTATATCATGGACCATTTCTTTGGTCATCACACCAGCTTTGCCTAAGCTTTCCCCTTTAAAAATGGACTCCAACTCTCCTTTACACCCTCCCTCCATCTCCACTGTCTCTCTGACCCCCTTCTCTCTAGTTCATATAGCCTGAAGTTTAAGCTTATATAGCAGCTAATTATATATTGAATGATGAAGGGAGCATACGAGGTGGTTCATGGGGCTCTTGATATGATACAGCCCCACGAAACATGGGACTATGCATCTGTAGCATTCCCAGCTCCAATTTCGAACCCCTTTCCAAAGCCTGCAGGGATTGAAAATCGATGCGTAAACTTGGAGAGGAGTGAGCTCTCTGAGTGGGTTGAACACGTAACCAAGCAGCTCGTTGATGACTTGCCGGATATAGCAGCTCATGATGAAAGCTTGCAAACAGACACAACAACGGTCTATGGGGGCAACGATATTGTCTCGTCACTCTTGGGCGAGTTTAGGCCAAAGAAATACATGAGGAGAAGCTATCTTGATGGAGATGGGGAAGAGCTCCAATGGAGCCATGAGCTTGGAGGACACCAAACAAACATTTCTGAAAAAGAAGGGAGCCCTGGACCAAGCATGAGTAGGATAGATGAAAATGGTTTGAGCTTAATAACCCTTCTTTTGGAGTGCGCTGTTGCTATATCAGTTGATAATCTTGGTGAAGCTCATAGAATGTTGCTTGAGCTGACCCAGATGGCTTCTCCTTACGGCCCTTCTTGTGCTGAAAGGGTTGTGGCTTATTTTTCTAAGGCCATGGGTAGTAGGGTTATTAACTCATGGCTAGGTATTTGTTCTCCGTTAATCAACCACCAAAGCATTCATGGCGCCTTTCAAGTCTTCAACAATGCCTCTCCTTTTATCAAATTTGCTCACTTCACCTCCAACCAATCAATCCTAGAAGCTTTTCATCGCCGCGATAGGGTTCACATAATTGACCTCGATATCATGCAAGGCTTGCAATGGCCGGCCTTATTTCACATCCTAGCCACCAGAATTGACGGTCCACCCCAAGTTCGAATGACCGGTATGGGCACATCAATGGAACTCTTAGTGGAGACTGGGAGACAACTTTCCAATTTCGCTAAGCGACTTGGAATGTCGTTTGAGTTCCACCCAATTGCGAAGAAATTTGGAGAAATTGATGCGTCGATGGTGCCACTCAGGAGAGGTGAAACAGTAGCAGTGCACTGGCTACAGCATACCCTCTATGATGCCACAGGACCTGATTGGAAGACACTGAGACTACTTGAAGCATTGGCCCCAAGAGTGATCACTCTAGTTGAGCAAGACATCTCACATGGCGGATCTTTCTTGGACCGTTTCGTAGGCTCTCTGCATTACTACTCAACATTGTTTGATTCCCTTGGTGCATATTTGCCTTGCGATGATCCTGGCAGGCACCGCATAGAGCATTGCCTTCTCTACAGAGAAATCAACAATATATTGGCAATAGGAGGGCCTGCAAGAAGCGGCGAGGACAAGTTCAGGCATTGGAAGAGTGAGCTAGCTAGAAGCTCGTTCATGCAGGTGCCAATGAGTGGAAACTCAATGGCTCAAGCACAGCTTATAGTGAACATGTTCCCTCCCGCTCATGGCTATAACCTTGTACAAGGAGATGGAGCATTGAGGCTGGGTTGGAAGGATACTAGCTTGTTCACTGCATCTGCTTGGACTTCACGTGCTTCTAGATAGCCTCTAATTAATTCCAAAGTTTTCATTATTATTTTTTGTGTTTTTTAGTAATTAAACTGGGATTAATATATTAATTGCTTGTGGGATTCAAATTAAATGCTAGCTATCTTCATTTAATCCAACTGTAGAAATTATGTTGAAGGACATGGCCCTTGATTATAAGGGTATACTTCTCGAATCCAAGCTCCTAAGCTCACGCTAGCTATACATATTGTCCATGATCAAAAAAGCTTGCCTGTTCTGTATCACAGAAGCTGATTAATCTGTTTTCTGGCTACATATTATTTGCTATCAAATTGCATGATTTGTATTGTAGTGTATTTTAAAGTATTATTTGTTTGAAAATATATTTTTTAAAAAATATTAAAATATAATTTTTTAATATTTTTTCAAACCAGTAAAACTCAGTTTTAAAATGCACTAAAAACACAATTTCAAACATGAAAACAAATGATATAAAGCAATATATACATTTCTTTCAAGCAGACTTTATTTTGATTTACCGTCACCCTCTTAATATATATTTATTAAATCCAAAATTTTAACCATTTGATTAAATACAATCGGAATGTGTTTTGTCCCCAAAAAGTTAATTGGTGGTTTTTTATTAAATTATCCTTCAACTTATATTTATATATATTTTTCATCAAGATTATATCATTTTGAGTCGAATCTTAAATATTATATTATTAATTCGAAATAATATATATTCATAAAAAAAATAAAAAAATATCTTTTAAGATTCAAACCTAGATGGTGCATGAGAAGCTAACCAATTACCAACCATAGAAATTAAACATCTAACAGGTGAAATTATAGCAATTAAACCTAACTTCACCCATGAATCAATTTAAATTTTATGGCATGAATTGGATAAATTGATTGATTTATGATTTCATTTTAATTTTTAAAAAATCAAAATAATATTGTTTTTTTTTAAAATTAAACCAAGTTTTAACTGAATTCAAAGCTAACATATTAAGTTAATTGAGTTAAACTAGATTAAGTTTAAATTAACTTTTTTTTTATATCCAATTTAGGTTAAAATGAGTTAGATAGATTTCGAGTAAATTTGATCGGGATAAATTAGGTTTAATTTGCTGAGTCCGGAAACAATCGGAGCGAAGGGCTGAGCAGTAATACTGTTTTTGGAGCTTAGGATTCTCCGGGTGCATGTGGCTTTTGAATTATGAGGAGCAAATGTACATCAACATATCTAAAGAGGCCCAGATGCAATGAATAAACCATAGAAAGATAGCTACAAGTTACAGTGCATCAGGTTAGGAATCAACATGGATATGTGGTGAAGACTTTTACGTTGCTTTGCAATGGGTTCCATAATTTTATTTTTCAGAAAAAAAAAAAACAAATATGTAAAGTTCTTCAACATGTTTTTGGCCATAAGAAGAGTTCCAATCAAAAAATCAAAATACTTGTGTATAAATTTAATTAAATAAATTAAAAATTATTTGTGTTAATAAATATGAAAAATTGATAATTAAAAAATAAATTATTTAAAAAAAACTAAATTTAAAAAAATTAAAAATAAAAAACCCGAGATAATTCAAGTTATTTTTTAAATTAGCTAAAATATATATATATATATATATATATATATATATATATATAACATATAAAAAATAATAAAGCCTAGTTTATACTAAATAAATATTAAATAATAAAATTAAAAAATATAATATTAAAAAAACAAGTCTGGGCTAACCTTCTAAACCCAGACTACTCTTTTAAACTTTCAAGATCCTAGATTTAGGTTAAATTAATAAGTTAAATTCTTCATTAATTTAATACAAAAAATATAATTAAAGGAATAATGATTAAATTTGATAAAAAAATAAAAAAAATCATGAAAAAATTCACAATAAAAATTAATAACATACAAATAAATTGAAGAAGGATAAAATTAAAAAATAAAAAATAAAACTACTTCTAACAAAGCAAACATTAATCAAAATAATAAAAATAAATTGAGGAACTATTTGAGAATTTAAAGATTTACGTATAAAAATTAAAAAGAAAAAAAAATATTAACTTTAAATCAAAGTTTTATCCGTGCCACGTGAAAATAAAGAAACTATTGAAAGGATTTGAAACATCATTATTTAAATTAGTATTTAATTATTATTTAAATTAGTGTTTGGTTGCTGGGTGATGTCACACGTGCCGCTCTAATAATGAGGGTACCATACAAGTAATAATACATGTAATATATATATTAATTATTTTTTAAATAATATTTATATTTTCACAGTTATAAAATTATCCCTCCACTAACATGACAATAAAAAAAATAAAAATATAAAAACTCGCCGGACATAATTAAGTTAAAGAAAATTCTATCATAGAAAGGATATTTTTAAAACTCAACCCTAACTCACCGTGTCAAACCGAGCTTGATAATATTGTCTCCCACTTGACATAAAATGCTGTATTTTTTTACACTAAATGGGAGATCCCATCAGATTTATGTTAAAACAAAAACTTGAGATTACTAGTAAATAGAATTCACCTGCGTGTATGTATATTCAAAAAAAGGTCAACAAAAGGCCTTAAGAAAGGTTCGTGGAAATTAAAATAAATCTACGAATATTTTATTCTGGTCCTCCATGTCTGATCCACTGACAGGTTGGATTACTGCTCGTTAATTTTATCGGCGCAAAGAATTGTCCGAAGATGTTGTGCTTAGCATAACGTGGTGTCGTGGAAAACTTTGCCCGAACAAGGATAGTTTTTTTTTTTAAATATGTATATATGATCAAATTAGCACGCTTAACTTCAAAATTCAGGGAAAAGACACCATTTCAAAAATATTTATTAAAATAATATAGTTTTATTTTATTTTATTTAAAAAATATAATATTTATTAAATAGCATGTTTATAAAATATCATAATTATATATTATATTTTTAAACAATACATTAACTACACAAGTTTGACAACTTGAAATGTTGCGTTTCACAAACAATACTAGTTAAAATTTAAATAAACCAAACATATAATATTGTTTCCTTGCAAAAAAATCATTGTCATTTTTATTTTTCTTATAAAAATCTCGTTAAATACTTAGATTTTACTCTTAAATCAACCAAAAAATAAATTCATCCTAGTTTTTAAGTATCAATTGATGTTATTGAGTTGAAAATCTATCATTCCTTTCTATCATTCCTTTTGCTTTCACCACGTTGCCGCATCCACCCCAATCATTCTTTTAGTTCTATAAATAAGATAAATATACTATATTGTTATTAATTTATTTAGTTTGGTTGAAATCAAAAAATTATTTAAGTAATTTTGAGTTTATAGTGAATTCAAGTTTATTGAATCAATAATAAATTAGTTAAAAATATATTTAATTAGAATTTATTTAATATAATTAAACATAAAAATAAATTAAATTATTAACGAATTAATTATGTGCTGCATTTAGTTTGAGTTGGAATCGGCTAATAATATAGTTAAATATAAATATATACTCATGCAATTAAGTATAGATATGGTTGAATTATGATGAATTACTTTTTTTATTAAATTATTGATGAGTTGATTAAATTAATATTTTTTAAAAATTAAATTAATTTTTTATGGATTTGCATGTGATTTAACACAATTGAGCATGAAAAATATCAATTAATAATATATTATGAATTATGTTTAATTTTTGTCAACTTTCCAAAATCATAAAGTAAATAGAATTTCATATTAATAAAAACTATAATTTTATAAAAATTTTCTTACTTAAAATACAAAAATAACTTAAAATCGTATAGCCAAATTGATTTGATTATTTTAGTCACTATTCAGACATTTCATCAAATATTTAGATAATTTTAGAAATAATTATGAATTACGATATTTTAATAATATCACGAAATATAAACTCTTCAGACTGTGTTATTTCATCAAAAAAAAATCAAGCCTTCATTATTTTAGAATTCAATTATACATCTTGGTATTCATCCAAAAAGATAAAGTTTAAGACAAAACAAAAAAAAAAACAAATGCCATGGACACTGGTAGGAAACGTGGAAACAGGTTGCCTAATTAACTTCTCCAGCCACATTCTCAATCTCATTGCACCGATGAACGATCCACGAGTTGTTGCCTTTGTGCGCCCCCGCGCGTGTATATATATATTTTTTTTTAAAAAAAATCTAACTATTTTATAATTTATTTATTTTTATATATTTAAAAATTTTAATTTACTTCCTAAACTTTTATACGTGCATAATAATTTATATCATAATTTATTTTATTTTACACTCATTAAATATATAGATTTTAATTTTTCAAAACATAAATAATAAAAACAAAAAAGACCATATGAAAGAATTATCATGTTATTTTTATTTTTTTCTAAATAAAAAGAATCCACTGAGCAGTAGTAATACTAATAAATAATGTGATTCCAGCTTTGTGGTTTCTTTTCTCCTGACTCAAGGCCGTGAGTGGATTCCATCTGGCATGGCTTGCCTAGTCAGGATTTATAGATTGACTTCCTCGTGGCACTCGAGGGCTAATGGATAAGAACTAAAGGATAAGTATTTGAGAGTGCCCTTTATTAGCACTAATCAAGGATAATTAACGTTCGGACACGAGTATTATATTAAAACGGGGACATAATTAAATTCTTAAAATGGAAAAAAGAAAATTACAGAGAAACCACTGGCCAGATCCTTTCTCTGTCCGACATCGTATCATACATGTTTAAAAAAAAAAAAGTACAAATCAATGAATTAGGACAAGTAATTAAAAAAGGATGCCTGAAGTTTCCATTTTGAGACACATAGCATGGCTGATTAGTTACCTGAAATAAAATGGTGTAACTAATTAAAAAAATATCTAGTGATAATTAATAATCTATTTGTTTCGATAATTAAAAAAATAAAAGAAAGAAAATATTACATCACTAGTCAATTCGTGTTAAGGTTGATGATATAAACCATCCACGCATGTTTATATCACGGTTAATGTTACAGCAAATAGTGATAACAAGTTTCGTCACTGAATCTTCGTGGCATCGCATGTTAGATATTTTTATTTTTTTGTAAAAAATAATTATATTTTTTTTCAATGTATTTTTTAATTTAAAAAATTTAAGTTTAGATAATTTATATATATATAATTAAATAAATCAAGAATTATATGTGTGAAAAAATAAAAAAATAAAAAATCATTGATGATGTTTAAAAATAAAATTTTAAAAATTAAGAAACAAAATAAAAATATTTAATTTCAAAAGACTTGATATTTACTCAGTTGTGTTTGCTAAATATATTTATAAAAATAACTTTTTAAAATTTAAACAAATGATAATAAAAATATAAATATAAATTAAATTGATTGAACAAAATAAAAAGAAAAAAAAACAACATTATGCAAGACTATACATATTATAAATATTATTTAAAAATAATTTTTTAATTTTTAAAAATAAAGTTCACCCATATAAAAGATAAAAAAAATTATAAATAAATTAGAAAAACCCTTTAAATTTAAATGCATGACTAGAAATAATAATCATTATTTAAAATAGGTTTTTCATATAAAATAAAATAGAGAAGGGATGCTGGATTGAATATAAATTAAAAAAATTAGAGAAAAAACCATAAAAAACCATTAATTAATTTCTTTTACAAGAAAGTAAGCAAAGATTAGGCATGCTTCTAGGCCTCGTAAGTCAGACTAACCCACTCCATTTCTTTTGTTAGAGTTTGTGTAACTAGACCCTAACATTATCTTGGGGAAAAAATCAGATAAATGTCCTTTGATTTGTCTAAATTCAAGATATTATGGAAACTGAAAAATTAAGGTTTGATTTTTTTTATTAAATTTTTTTTTCAACTCCTTTTTCTACCTGAAATATCACAAAAACCATGATAAATCTATTCATTGTCTTAAAATAATCCAAAAAATCACTCTAAAAAATGAAAATCACCCCAGATCATAAAATTAACTTGAGTCTATATATGTTTTTTTTTTATAAACTTTAAATATACAAAAAAAACACTTAATATAAACTTTCCTCGTCAAATAAAATTATCTGGCATAAATATAGTTCATTTTCATGGCTTAAATCGGTATCTACGACACTTTTTTTTTCTACTGCTAAAATTTAATGACCTCTCTCTTGTCTCTCTCAATCAGGAACTAAAAATTAAATAAAAAATGACCTACTATACCAAAATTAAATTGAAAAAATATTAGGATGCTAAAATTATATAATTTGTATGATTTTTAAAGTTCAAGGATTGAAATGCATATTTTGCAAAATTTATAATATGTCACATGTGTTTGATGCTCTTTTTATTTTGGTTCCTCTTTTTTATCGTTTATTTTCATTATAAATCAAAATTAACTGGTTTTCAATTAAAACTAGATTATTGAAAAAAAATTGGTTTGAGGACCAATTTGAAAAATATAAAATTTTGCAAAGCTTGCTAACAATAATGTGTAAAAGTATAAATAATGGAGCATAAATTGTAAAATACGCATATCTTTTGGAACAATACTTGATTAGATTACTAGCTTATACTGTGTTACGAGACAAAATAATCTTTTTTAAACATAAAAAAAATTAGGCATTGCTGCTATTTTTTTACCATTAAAAACATTTACATGTAGAATGATTCATCCTGGTCTGATAGATCTCAAGGGTTAAAAACCCAGATGACCAATAAAATATTGTTTAACTCAAAATAAACACTCGAGATTATATTTTTTTATAAATATTAAGACGACAACATGTTGAATCGATTTGGGTTAACTTTAGTTAACCTGTCAAATTTTATGTTGGGTTATAAAGTTATGATAACTTTATAAAAATCAAATCAAAACAAATTATAAAATTTATTTTTTAACAAGCTCAGCATTGAATGATGGAATTTTTTTAAAAATAAATTTAAAAAAGAACAAAAAATTTATCTGAGTTGATATATTAAACCCGTAATTCGGATCATGAGATATAGACAACCCATTAAAAAAATTTAAATAAATTATGAAGCTTAGTCTCGAGTCAACTAGGTAAATGTAGATGAAATAAAAAAAATAAAAAATAACCTGAGTCAACCCTGGTTGATTTGTAAAACTTGCAACCCAAATCATGAGATAAAAATAACCTCATGAAAAGCAAATTGAGACAAATCACTAAACCTAGTTCACAATTAACCCAGTGTTAAACAACTAAATTGAGAAAAAATCAGTTAAAAAAAGAAAAGGAAAAACTCGAGTCAACCCATCTAACATGCGGTCAAGGTCATTAAATTTGATTAACCTTATAAGAAGTCAATTAAAAAAAAAATTATGAAAGTAAATCTCCAATATATAAATTGTCGAATAATGAAAATGAAAGTGAAAAAATTGATTAAAAAATAAAAAAAAACCCGAGTCAGCCCGAGCTAATCCAACAAAATTATGACCTTAGTCACAATACTGAAACAATTTTACATAAAGCACACCGAAATCAATCACGAAGACCAATTCTCAATCAACCCGTGTTAAATGATAAAATTTAGAAAAAAAGTAAAATATATATACAAAAAAATTAAGTTAACCTGACAAATTTATAATTTGAGTCATGAAATTATAATAACCTCATAAAAATTAGTTATGAAATATTATCATTAACAAACTTAATATTAAAGGATAAAATTAAAATTAAAAAAAAATATAAATTATTAGAAAAAAAAACTATCCAAACCAATAATATTTGATGTGAGAAGGTGCAATAAAACCCTTATTCTCTTTAATTTTTTCTTGTCAAGAATTATTTGAAAATATAAAATGTAAACTTTATAATCAAATAAACCGTAATCATAACATATAATTTTATATAGCTACAAAATTTTAATTTTTAACTAAATGTATAAAAGTGCAATAATTTTTGTTTTTTTCCATTTTAAAAGTGTATGTAACTTGAAAAAAATATTTTTTTAATGTTTTTTATAGTTTTGATGTATGATATAAAAATTTAAAAAAATTATTTTAATATATTTTAAAATAAAAAATTCTTTTAAAACACACCATCCATTGAAATAGCAAACTCATACCAGTACATACTCCAAAGCATACCTAACAAAAATAAAATAAAATAAAGTAATAATAAAAAAATTAAAAAGGGATGAGGTAGAAAGAAGAGAAAGGTAGGCACGTTTTCTGCACCAAAAGAAAAGGCGGAGGCTGACAGCCCAAACCGAACCGAAGCAACCACCCAAACCGAACCGAACCGAACGTGTTAGGTTAGACGGCAGACCATCAAGAGAAGGTCTCGCTTCCCTTTTTTACAAAAAAATCAAAGTAGTCATAATTTCTAAAATAATAATTATTAAATAAATAACTCCAGCTAACCAATAAAACCTTATTTTTACATGCCTAAAAGTTCTATCCGTTCTTCGTCTCCTCCTCCTCCTCCTTTCCTTGCATTTTCTCTCAGACATAAACCCGAACACATCGCCTGATTTTCTCCAAAAAATTCCCTTTTTCTTTTGATAATCTCAAATCAAGTTTTCTCGATCTGCATCGTCCAATTTTGTTTTCAGTATATTTTGGATTTTCCATGTCAGGTCAATGTAGCTTGATTTGATCTTCCTTAAAAAAATAAAAATCAGGGTTTAAAATTTTCTTTTAATTAGTTGATTCTTTTTTTTCAACACAATCTAAGGATGTGATATATTTTTTTTACTTGTTTTATGATTGCTTGATTCTTCTTCTCGATTTTGTTTAACTTTGAGTTTTCGTGTCAATCTGGTAAATCCGTGGGTGTTGGGTTTTGCGCATAGGAGAAAGGGAGAGCACAAATCTATCTAGGTAAATTTAGAAAGCCCAGAGCTGTCCAGGGCTTGAGGGAAGAATGGAAAAATCGAAGATTGACCATATGGTTGGTGGCAAGTTTAAGCTCGGGAGGAAGATTGGCAGTGGATCTTTTGGAGAGCTCTTTCTGGGTATAGCGTTTTTTTAGCTTCTTTTTTTACCTTTACTGTTTTTTTGGGTCTAAAAGTTTGTGTTTCTTGTGGTGATTTGATTTGTTTTTTTTTTGGCTAGGTGTAAATGTGCAAACTGGAGAGGAAGTTGCTGTTAAACTGGTATTTTCTAAAAGGATTATTCATTTATGTTTTGATATTTTGGATTTTGAAGGAGAGGAGTGGTTTTTTTAGCTGCGTATTTATTATTCATCTAATTTTTTGGCAAAAAATTAGGTTTTTTTCTGCATGATTGTGTTATGATTTCTTGCAATGTATAACATGATGGATGGTGCTTGTAGGTTAGGTTTTGTGCTCGGTTTACTTTGCTGTAATCACGTTTATCAACCTGTATGATACTCCCCTTTTATTGCGCAGGAGTATTTGAGATGTCAAATTTTATTACTGAAGCAGCCATTGATTTAGATTTAGATTAGGGTTGCTTACTTCTTCTACATGATTTAGAACTGTTATAGATAGTGACGGAGTGCTACATGCATTTGGATAAAGAGAGTTGTCTATTTTGTTGATAAGACAGATTCATCAATCACAATAAGTGCACAAAGCTAGACCCTTCTCGTGTTCGTTGCTTTTTGATGATGAAGCCTGCACTTATCTTAGTGAAGGAAAGTAGGAACACGGATCTGTATCTTTATTGAGCTTTGTATGATTAATTATCTGATCCTTATTCAAATGCCCTTGTGCGCAATACAAATCACGTTATTGTTAACTGCATGATTGATGTGAAAACAAGTCTTGTATTATTTTCCCTGTAAGAGATTGTTTTGCGTGAGAATATTTTTTCAAGTACTTCTTCTCTCCAATATTCCTTGCGATTCTTGATCCCTAATTATTCCAAATTTCAGGAATCTGTAAAGACCAAGCATCCACAGCTTCATTATGAGTCAAAGTTGTATATGCTTCTTCAAGGAGGGAGTACGTCTCTCTCTCTCTCTCTCTCACACACACACACACACACACACACAACAAAAAAAAATAAAAATGCTCAGACATAAACAAGTAAATACAAATTTGAAATATCTGCTGTTGGGTGTTATTTTTTTTATATATACTTGTGGATTATGTTATTCTTCCTAAGATGCACCTTCTAGTTTTGTGAATGCAACTTCATGTTAAGGCTGTGCCCCCAGTATTTGCTAGAAGCTTACTTCATAGTACATGGAGGGGACATATTATAAGCATTGAGTTTCTTATAATATTTTTACTGTTTTTCCTTTAATGAAGCTGGAATTCCCCATCTCAAGTGGTTTGGAGTTGAGATTGATTACAACATCATGGTCATTGACCTTCTTGGGCCAAGTTTGGAAGATTTATTCAACTACTGCAACAGGAAATTCACATTGAAAACAGTGCTGATGCTTGCAGATCAACTAGTAAGTACACTTGATTGTTTTTTTTGTTAATGAATATATCTTACACTGTAGATAAAATTTTCCTCTCATTTCCTGTCTCTTCAGATTAACAGAGTCGAATACATGCATTCAAGAGGTTTCCTTCACCGTGATATAAAGCCTGACAACTTTTTGATGGGCCTAGGCCGCAAAGCAAATCAGGTACTTATTCCTACATGGTTCTTGTTAGCCACCTTAGTAAACTAGAGCATATGTCAGCTTGTTTTTTGCATTTTGTATTTATTGGTTATTATGTATATTATGTGAAGGAGATGACTTCATCCAATTGTTGTCATAGGTTCCAGCTTTCTTCTGTTTTTAAGTTTGCTATTTTTTGGGATCATGTAATACAGGTTTATGTCATTGATTTTGGTCTTGCAAAGAAGTATAGAGATCTTCAGACCCACAAGCACATTCCATACAGGTAAATTTTTCTTTTTCATGTTTGCCTCATGGTGCATGAAGTTCAGATTTATGGTAAATATTGAGATGATCTGTGGTGTTTTTCATTGGCTCACAAGTCATCTATTTACACACGACAGTTAACTTCTCATTACCTATGAATAGTTGTGACTAGAAGAGGTTGGAGACTATAGTTTGCCATAAGATTCTGTTTCATATGAAAGCGGCAAACTCCACCAGGCATGATTATCACTTCAATATGTGCTCATATTAGGAATAGAATGAACTCAGTAAATTTACTTCCTTTTCTATGCATTGAAATTCAAGCTTTATTTAGATTTATGCAAAGATAATGCCATGCTCATGGCAGTGAACAAGACTGAAGTAAGATTTAATGATTGGAAGAGGTTGGAGACTAGGTTTTCCCGTGAGATTTTCTGTTTCATAAGAAAGCAGCAAACTCCACCAGGCATGATTATCACTGCAATATTTGCTCATGTTAGGAATAGAATGATGAACTCAGCAAGTTGACCTCCTATTCTATGCATTAAAACTCGAGCTTTATTTAGATTTGTGCATAGGTAATGAGCATACAAAAGTAATGTCATGCTCATGGCAGTGAACCAGACTGAAAGTTAAGATTTGAGGAACTTAATGTTGAAGCGTGGTTTTATGGCACATACAACTTTGATCCAACTCCTTAGAGTCCCAAAGACAGTCACATATCTAATAAAGAGAGTGTTATCTATTGGAAATAAAACAACCCTATTTAAGTTATTTTTGGTCATGGCATGGACCTCGTGGCAGCTTTTGGATTTGATGATGAGTTAAGTGAGTTGTTTCGTGTGTCTGATGTTCTTCCTTTTCCATTAACTATGGTTTTTAGTCATGGATAATCACATTTGTGTACTTGATGATAAATTGTATTATATAAAATCTCTTACAGCTCGATCCCAAGTTTATTTTCACTAAAAACCTCATTGATTCTTTTGCCACTAGATCTTTTCTGCTTCTTGCAAATTTGTTGTGCCAGTTTTTATGCAATCTCTCCCTGTTTAGAAATAGATAAATGCAATAATTTACAGAAAAAACAAAGTGACATGTAAAGAGCCTTCATACATCTCTCTTGCGTGTGATGATTATTCTACTTCTTGTGGTCACATCTCTTGTATTTGTTCATGCTTCTCTCTATCTATTTTTCCTAATTTGTATTGTTTACAGCAAGTGTAGGAAAATGATATCATTATGAAACTTACAAGGTTTTTCCATTGCAGGGAGAACAAGAACCTTACAGGCACAGCTCGCTATGCAAGTGTCAACACTCACCTTGGAGTTGGTAAGTCATTTTTTTTTTCTCATAATGATTTTCCAATTATCAACAGGCACTCACTATCTGATACTTAGATTTATTTATGAATTAGTGATGGAATTATTATTTCTCTACTTGCAGAACAAAGCAGACGGGATGATTTGGAATCCCTTGGTTATGTGCTTATGTATTTCTTAAGGGGCAGGTTGATTATATAGTAGCCAAGCACTTGAATTCATACCCTCTTTTGTTATCATTTCTGTGTGGGAGAGTGGGTGGTATGTCCTACTTGATGTTGAATAGTAATTTTTGCCTATTAATTTTATTCAATTTCTTTGCTTCAGTCTTCCATGGCAAGGATTAAAGGCTGGCACAAAGAAGCAAAAATATGATAAGATCAGCGAAAAGAAAGTTTCAACCCCTATTGAGGTAGTTTGCCATGTATTCCTTATTATAATGGAGAACATCATAATGCAATTAATTTGCAAGGGACCTCATGAAGGATTTGGTTACGGCCTTGTTTGGGACCGTGTTCCCTTAAATTTTGAATTTTTTTTTTGTTTTCAGATCGTTTTGATGTGTTGATATCAAAAATAATTTTTAAAAAATAAAAAAAATATTATTTTGATGTATTTCTAAGCAAAAAGCACTTTAAACCCCAACCACTACCATAATCCCAAACAGGCTTGCTAGTTCCAAAGTTTTATATGGACACAGTTAGTTGGCAAAACCAAGCATGAACTATTAGTATTACTGCCTGTGTTGGATCCAGACTAGGCTGGATGCTTCTTGTTAAGCATCAACTAGCACAGCCCAATATTCTTCATATGAATAATAGTTTAGTGTTTGCACCAAATGTGAGTGTCATATGTACTGTTTGTAAAGTTAGGGAGTATGTAATTATGGTGCGTGCACGTTTTCTCACTGAATATGGTCTTGGGCACTAGATCATAGCCCAATTTTGAAAACTGCAGGGTAATTTTGGTCTCTGATATACATTTTATTCATGTTTCTACTCGATAATGTAAATCCATATTGTGTGACAGATGCTTTGTAAGTCACACCCCTCGGAATTTGTATCATACTTCCACTACTGCCGGTCACTGCGATTTGAAGACAAACCAGACTATTCATATTTGAAGAGGCTGTTTCGGGACTTATTTATTCGGGAAGGTAAAATACTAGCAGTTGCTCTTGTCGAGTTATTTTGCTGGTATCTCTCTAATCTTTGAATTTTTGATGCTGCTGCTGCTGCAGGTTATCAGTTTGACTATGTTTTTGACTGGACTGTTTTGAAGTACCCTCAGATTGGTGCCAGCTCTAGAGGACGGGTGAGTGTTTTAACTTGTGGACATGAGTTTCGGAGGGGGAAAGGAGAGGATGTTATGCCTTAAAATTTTTGCCTCTTTTTTCAGCATTCTAGTGGGAAACCTGGTCATGCCGGACCATCTGCAGAAAGACCAGCAGAAAGGGTCTCAGGTATGCTTTCTATACACAAAAATGGATTAGTTTTGGTGCCAGGTTTATTGAAACCCTAAGTTATGATTATTCTTAGAATTTTACTGTCATACACATTTGGGATTGTGAATGCTAATCACTAGCTTGGATATGGGTTAGAACATGCCTTTACCTCAATTTAGATGGACTTGTACTTCATATAGATGCCTACAATGATTTTGACTTTTGTAACTTTATACTCCCTGCTGCTGGATAATTTCTTTCTCGGTTTGTTTTTCACAATTCCTTTGGTGGTTAATTCTTGTTTTGCAATACTTACATTCAGTTGGAAAAGAGATTCGGGAAAGATTCTCAGGTGCAGTAGAAGCATTTTCAACAAAAAGGGTCGCTGGTTCTAGTCTACATGATACTTCCAGAAACAAGACCTTGGATAATGTAAGTACCTACCTAAATACTTCTAATTGCATTTTTCTGTTGGAACTTAAATGTTGTCACTTGGTCTTGTTGGATAAGGTTATCTTTATTCCCTTGGTGCCCAGGACTTTTCAGCATTTACTTTTATAGTGTTTTGCAATCGACCTTTTGTCCTAGTTTGTATTGAGTCGGGCTGGAGATCCTTTCTTCTCTGAGTTCATTAATTACAAACCCAAATATAGCAGAGTGCTGTCCATCAAGACAAGTTGTTTTTGTTTCTCTTCTTGTAGATTGCTTCGTGCTTCCATATGTCTTTCATATTTTGAAGCATTTTGGGGTATGATTCTAAAAGTTTTAAATTTTAGTATTTCAGTCGAGGCCCTTAATTTCCACTTCTGAACAAGAATAAAAGCAGCAGAAAATAAAGTCACTTTTTTCCAATCAATTGTCTCTGCAAAATTCATTTAGCTGTGCAGTAAGTTCCTTCGCTTGTATTTAAAATCCTTATCTAGACTGACAATAAATTTTCAGCTACCTGAGCCGGAAAAAGGGCGCAGTTCTTCTCGATATGGAAGTACCTCAAGAAAAGCCATCATCTCAAGTAGCAGGCCAAGTTCCTCTGGAGAACCTTCTGAAGGTCGCTCGGGCCGATTACTCTCTAGTGGTGGCCGCCTGACTTCGACTCAAAGAGTGCAACCAGGGTATGAGATCAAATCATCCCAGACCCGTGCTGCAGCTACTAGAGGCACTCGTGAGGATACTTTCCGGAGCTTTGAGTTCCTCTCGCTCAGGAAGTAACAAGGAGTCCATTAAGAAAATAATTTGCTCACATATCTAATAGATACATGATTTTTCATGTGAAGAAATCCTGGAATTTATAATCTCGCCTGGGGTATGGGAAATTATCAGAGATAATTACTGCAATGACAGACCAGTTCAGATCCTGATAAAACATTTCCAGTCTCGTTCCCCCTTTGTCCCTTAAAAGTTTCTGACGGTTGCAACATGTTTTAGACGCATCCAAAAAGAAACAGATGCTTCGGGACTGCCCTCTTACATGTGGAACTTGAGTTGTACTAATATTCTGTTTAATGACTCGTTTACTACTCTTTGTTTGTACCTTTGAAGGTCTCGCTCTCCATTTTCTGTCATCGAATGTGGTGGACACTACTTGTTTTACCTTGTAATGTCATGTTCAAATGTCTGCAAAGAAAACGGACGATTCTCGTTCTCTTTTTTCTTTGCCTCGTCCTTGTATCATAAGGTCGATGTGCACCCTCTTTGGCATGGATCTCTCATTCCTCGCTAGTTTATTCATGTCATCCTAATGCAAACACAACTGTTATGTTGTTTCTCCATCGGGGAAATTCGAAACTCCTCGTTAGTTTAACCTTCGATGCTTCACTCAGGTGACAACAGCAGATGATATTTCGATAGCTCCACTGGGCCAACACAAGTTTAAATGATTTAAAATAGAACAGGCTCTTTGCCCATGAAAAAATTAAAATGGCCTTGCCCGTTTTGATTGCTTTAATGGCCTTACCATCCCTCCCTCTCTGTCGTCCTCCATGCCCTTTCTTCTCCAAAGCTGCTTATTCCAAAGCCATGGTCTTTTCTGTATTAGACCTCATTGGTTCGTCAATTCTCCTGATTCAAACCACAATCCTCTATTTTATGTGGAATTCAGCGACTAGAACTGATTGGGTTTTTGTTTTGATGACAGGCGTGTGGTTGCTGTGAATTGGCTGTATGTTCTCGCACAAGGATGGTATTTCAATTCAGAGTGGAGTCGTTATAATTTTTTCATTTTTTATAACATTGTGCACATGACATTAATCCAGATCAACAAGGTGTCTCAAATTATCAGAACCTGCAAGCAAATGAGTAACATTGAGGGGAAACATGGGTTTGGAAAAGAAAAAAAGAAGAAATGCCTACAGAATACAGCCCCAGGAAGAAATCAAATTATGGAATGTTAAGATAACATTGTGCACAAGACATTAATCCAGTTCAACGAGGTGTCTCAAATTATCAGAACCTGCAAGCAAATGAGTAACATTGAGGGGAAACATGGGTTTGGAAAAGAGAAAAAAAAATGCCTACAGAATACAGCCCCGTTAAGAATCAAATTACGAGGGAAGCCTTCAAAATGCAGGATGGTCATCTCAAGGGTTTCTCATGGCTGCCAAACGTTTCTCTAGCTCGTCAATGCCAGAACTGCAAAAAGGAAACAAATGGCCTTGCCCGTTTTGATTGCTTTAATGGCCTTACCATCCCTCCCTCTCTGTCGTCCTCCATGCCCTTTCTTCTCCAAAGCTGCTTATTCCAAAGCCATGGTCTTTTCTGCATTAGACCTCCTTGGTTCGTCAATTCTCCTGATTCAAACCACAATCCTCTATTTTATGTGGAATTCAGCGACTAGAACTGATTGGGTTTTTGTTTTGATGACAGGCGTGTGGTTGCTGTGAATTGGCTGTATGTTCTCGCACAAGGATGGTATTTCAATTCAGAGTGGAGTCGTTATAATTTTTTCATTTTTTATAACATTGTGCACATGACATTAATCCAGATCAACAAGGTGTCTCAAATTATCAGAACCTGCAAGCAAATGAGTAACATTGAGGGGAAACATGGGTTTGGAAAAGAAAAAAAGAAGAAATGCCTACAGAATACAGCCCCAGGAAGAAATCAAATTATGGAATGTTAAGATAACATTGTGCACAAGACATTAATCCAGTTCAACGAGGTGTCTCAAATTATCAGAACCTGCAAGCAAATGAGTAACATTGAGGGGAAACATGGGTTTGGAAAAGAGAAAAAAAAATGCCTACAGAATACAGCCCCGTTAAGAATCAAATTACGAGGGAAGCCTTCAAAATGCAGGATGGTCATCTCAAGGGTTTCTCATGGCTGCCAAACGTTTCTCTAGCTCGTCAATGCCAGAACTGCAAAAAGGAAACAAATGGCCTTGCCCGTTTTGATTGCTTTAATGGCCTTACCATCCCTCCCTCTCTGTCGTCCTCCATGCCCTTTCTTCTCCAAAGCTGCTTATTCCAAAGCCATGGTCTTTTCTGCATTAGACCTCCTTGGTTCGTCAATTCTCCTGATTCAAACCACAATCCTCTATTTTATGTGGAATTCAGCGACTAGAACTGATTGGGTTTTTGTTTTGATGACAGGCGTGTGGTTGCTGTGAATTGGCTGTATGTTCTCGCACAAGGATGGTATTTCAATTCAGAGTGGAGTCGTTATAATTTTTTCATTTTTTATAACATTGTGCACATGACATTAATCCAGATCAACAAGGTGTCTCAAATTATCAGAACCTGCAAGCAAATGAGTAACATTGAGGGGAAACATGGGTTTGGAAAAGAAAAAAAGAAGAAATGCCTACAGAATACAGCCCCAGGAAGAAATCAAATTATGGAATGTTAAGATAACATTGTGCACAAGACATTAATCCAGTTCAACGAGGTGTCTCAAATTATCAGAACCTGCAAGCAAATGAGTAACATTGAGGGGAAACATGGGTTTGGAAAAGAGAAAAAAAAATGCCTACAGAATACAGCCCCGTTAAGAATCAAATTACGAGGGAAGCCTTCAAAATGCAGGATGGTCATCTCAAGGGTTTCTCATGGCTGCCAAACGTTTCTCTAGCTCGTCAATGCCAGAACTGCAAAAAGGAAACAAATGGCCTTGCCCGTTTTGATTGCTTTAATGGCCTTACCATCCCTCCCTCTCTGTCGTCCTCCATGCCCTTTCTTCTCCAAAGCTGCTTATTCCAAAGCCATGGTCTTTTCTGCATTAGACCTCCTTGGTTCGTCAATTCTCCTGATTCAAACCACAATCCTCTATTTTATGTGGAATTCAGCGACTAGAACTGATTGGGTTTTTGTTTTGATGACAGGCGTGTGGTTGCTGTGAATTGGCTGTATGTTCTCGCACAAGGATGGTATTTCAATTCAGAGTGGAGTCGTTATAATTTTTTCATTTTTTATAACATTGTGCACATGACATTAATCCAGATCAACAAGGTGTCTCAAATTATCAGAACCTGCAAGCAAATGAGTAACATTGAGGGGAAACATGGGTTTGGAAAAGAAAAAAAGAAGAAATGCCTACAGAATACAGCCCCAGGAAGAAATCAAATTATGGAATGTTAAGATAACATTGTGCACAAGACATTAATCCAGTTCAACGAGGTGTCTCAAATTATCAGAACCTGCAAGCAAATGAGTAACATTGAGGGGAAACATGGGTTTGGAAAAGAGAAAAAAAAATGCCTACAGAATACAGCCCCGTTAAGAATCAAATTACGAGGGAAGCCTTCAAAATGCAGGATGGTCATCTCAAGGGTTTCTCATGGCTGCCAAACGTTTCTCTAGCTCGTCAATGCCAGAACTGCAAAAAGGAAACAAATGGCCTTGCCCGTTTTGATTGCTTTAATGGCCTTACCATCCCTCCCTCTCTGTCGTCCTCCATGCCCTTTCTTCTCCAAAGCTGCTTATTCCAAAGCCATGGTCTTTTCTGCATTAGACCTCCTTGGTTCGTCAATTCTCCTGATTCAAACCACAATCCTCTATTTTATGTGGAATTCAGCGACTAGAACTGATTGGGTTTTTGTTTTGATGACAGGCGTGTGGTTGCTGTGAATTGGCTGTATGTTCTCGCACAAGGATGGTATTTCAATTCAGAGTGGAGTCGTTATAATTTTTTCATTTTTTATAACATTGTGCACATGACATTAATCCAGATCAACAAGGTGTCTCAAATTATCAGAACCTGCAAGCAAATGAGTAACATTGAGGGGAAACATGGGTTTGGAAAAGAAAAAAAGAAGAAATGCCTACAGAATACAGCCCCAGGAAGAAATCAAATTATGGAATGTTAAGATAACATTGTGCACAAGACATTAATCCAGTTCAACGAGGTGTCTCAAATTATCAGAACCTGCAAGCAAATGAGTAACATTGAGGGGAAACATGGGTTTGGAAAAGAGAAAAAAAAATGCCTACAGAATACAGCCCCGTTAAGAATCAAATTACGAGGGAAGCCTTCAAAATGCAGGATGGTCATCTCAAGGGTTTCTCATGGCTGCCAAACGTTTCTCTAGCTCGTCAATGCCAGAACTGCAAAAAGGAAACAAATGGCCTTGCCCGTTTTGATTGCTTTAATGGCCTTACCATCCCTCCCTCTCTGTCGTCCTCCATGCCCTTTCTTCTCCAAAGCTGCTTATTCCAAAGCCATGGTCTTTTCTGCATTAGACCTCCTTGGTTCGTCAATTCTCCTGATTCAAACCACAATCCTCTATTTTATGTGGAATTCAGCGACTAGAACTGATTGGGTTTTTGTTTTGATGACAGGCGTGTGGTTGCTGTGAATTGGCTGTATGTTCTCGCACAAGGATGGTATTTCAATTCAGAGTGGAGTCGTTATAATTTTTTCATTTTTTATAACATTGTGCACATGACATTAATCCAGATCAACAAGGTGTCTCAAATTATCAGAACCTGCAAGCAAATGAGTAACATTGAGGGGAAACATGGGTTTGGAAAAGAAAAAAAGAAGAAATGCCTACAGAATACAGCCCCAGGAAGAAATCAAATTATGGAATGTTAAGATAACATTGTGCACAAGACATTAATCCAGTTCAACGAGGTGTCTCAAATTATCAGAACCTGCAAGCAAATGAGTAACATTGAGGGGAAACATGGGTTTGGAAAAGAGAAAAAAAAATGCCTACAGAATACAGCCCCGTTAAGAATCAAATTACGAGGGAAGCCTTCAAAATGCAGGATGGTCATCTCAAGGGTTTCTCATGGCTGCCAAACGTTTCTCTAGCTCGTCAATGCCAGAACTGCAAAAAGGAAACAAATGGCCTTGCCCGTTTTGATTGCTTTAATGGCCTTACCATCCCTCCCTCTCTGTCGTCCTCCATGCCCTTTCTTCTCCAAAGCTGCTTATTCCAAAGCCATGGTCTTTTCTGCATTAGACCTCCTTGGTTCGTCAATTCTCCTGATTCAAACCACAATCCTCTATTTTATGTGGAATTCAGCGACTAGAACTGATTGGGTTTTTGTTTTGATGACAGGCGTGTGGTTGCTGTGAATTGGCTGTATGTTCTCGCACAAGGATGGTATTTCAATTCAGAGTGGAGTCGTTATAATTTTTTCATTTTTTATAACATTGTGCACATGACATTAATCCAGATCAACAAGGTGTCTCAAATTATCAGAACCTGCAAGCAAATGAGTAACATTGAGGGGAAACATGGGTTTGGAAAAGAAAAAAAGAAGAAATGCCTACAGAATACAGCCCCAGGAAGAAATCAAATTATGGAATGTTAAGATAACATTGTGCACAAGACATTAATCCAGTTCAACGAGGTGTCTCAAATTATCAGAACCTGCAAGCAAATGAGTAACATTGAGGGGAAACATGGGTTTGGAAAAGAGAAAAAAAAATGCCTACAGAATACAGCCCCGTTAAGAATCAAATTACGAGGGAAGCCTTCAAAATGCAGGATGGTCATCTCAAGGGTTTCTCATGGCTGCCAAACGTTTCTCTAGCTCGTCAATGCCAGAACTGCAAAAAGGAAACAAATGGCCTTGCCCGTTTTGATTGCTTTAATGGCCTTACCATCCCTCCCTCTCTGTCGTCCTCCATGCCCTTTCTTCTCCAAAGCTGCTTATTCCAAAGCCATGGTCTTTTCTGCATTAGACCTCCTTGGTTCGTCAATTCTCCTGATTCAAACCACAATCCTCTATTTTATGTGGAATTCAGCGACTAGAACTGATTGGGTTTTTGTTTTGATGACAGGCGTGTGGTTGCTGTGAATTGGCTGTATGTTCTCGCACAAGGATGGTATTTCAATTCAGAGTGGAGTCGTTATAATTTTTTCATTTTTTATAACATTGTGCACATGACATTAATCCAGATCAACAAGGTGTCTCAAATTATCAGAACCTGCAAGCAAATGAGTAACATTGAGGGGAAACATGGGTTTGGAAAAGAAAAAAAGAAGAAATGCCTACAGAATACAGCCCCAGGAAGAAATCAAATTATGGAATGTTAAGATAACATTGTGCACAAGACATTAATCCAGTTCAACGAGGTGTCTCAAATTATCAGAACCTGCAAGCAAATGAGTAACATTGAGGGGAAACATGGGTTTGGAAAAGAGAAAAAAAAATGCCTACAGAATACAGCCCCGTTAAGAATCAAATTACGAGGGAAGCCTTCAAAATGCAGGATGGTCATCTCAAGGGTTTCTCATGGCTGCCAAACGTTTCTCTAGCTCGTCAATGCCAGAACTGCAAAAAGGAAACAAATGGCCTTGCCCGTTTTGATTGCTTTAATGGCCTTACCATCCCTCCCTCTCTGTCGTCCTCCATGCCCTTTCTTCTCCAAAGCTGCTTATTCCAAAGCCATGGTCTTTTCTGCATTAGACCTCCTTGGTTCGTCAATTCTCCTGATTCAAACCACAATCCTCTATTTTATGTGGAATTCAGCGACTAGAACTGATTGGGTTTTTGTTTTGATGACAGGCGTGTGGTTGCTGTGAATTGGCTGTATGTTCTCGCACAAGGATGGTATTTCAATTCAGAGTGGAGTCGTTATAATTTTTTCATTTTTTATAACATTGTGCACATGACATTAATCCAGATCAACAAGGTGTCTCAAATTATCAGAACCTGCAAGCAAATGAGTAACATTGAGGGGAAACATGGGTTTGGAAAAGAAAAAAAGAAGAAATGCCTACAGAATACAGCCCCAGGAAGAAATCAAATTATGGAATGTTAAGATAACATTGTGCACAAGACATTAATCCAGTTCAACGAGGTGTCTCAAATTATCAGAACCTGCAAGCAAATGAGTAACATTGAGGGGAAACATGGGTTTGGAAAAGAGAAAAAAAAATGCCTACAGAATACAGCCCCGTTAAGAATCAAATTACGAGGGAAGCCTTCAAAATGCAGGATGGTCATCTCAAGGGTTTCTCATGGCTGCCAAACGTTTCTCTAGCTCGTCAATGCCAGAACTGCAAAAAGGAAACAAATGGCCTTGCCCGTTTTGATTGCTTTAATGGCCTTACCATCCCTCCCTCTCTGTCGTCCTCCATGCCCTTTCTTCTCCAAAGCTGCTTATTCCAAAGCCATGGTCTTTTCTGCATTAGACCTCCTTGGTTCGTCAATTCTCCTGATTCAAACCACAATCCTCTATTTTATGTGGAATTCAGCGACTAGAACTGATTGGGTTTTTGTTTTGATGACAGGCGTGTGGTTGCTGTGAATTGGCTGTATGTTCTCGCACAAGGATGGTATTTCAATTCAGAGTGGAGTCGTTATAATTTTTTCATTTTTTATAACATTGTGCACATGACATTAATCCAGATCAACAAGGTGTCTCAAATTATCAGAACCTGCAAGCAAATGAGTAACATTGAGGGGAAACATGGGTTTGGAAAAGAAAAAAAGAAGAAATGCCTACAGAATACAGCCCCAGGAAGAAATCAAATTATGGAATGTTAAGATAACATTGTGCACAAGACATTAATCCAGTTCAACGAGGTGTCTCAAATTATCAGAACCTGCAAGCAAATGAGTAACATTGAGGGGAAACATGGGTTTGGAAAAGAGAAAAAAAAATGCCTACAGAATACAGCCCCGTTAAGAATCAAATTACGAGGGAAGCCTTCAAAATGCAGGATGGTCATCTCAAGGGTTTCTCATGGCTGCCAAACGTTTCTCTAGCTCGTCAATGCCAGAACTGCAAAAAGGAAACAAATGATGAATAAACATAGAAAAAAAAGGAATTTTCCTTTTCCTCTTTATTCAGTTATTTGGAAACTGTTTGATTCCATTAGTAATAAGAGAAAAGCTAAAGCCCATCATTCCCCAAGATCAGAGGTCCGAATCATGCCCTTGTTCCAATAAGTGCATCTTGGTTTAAAAGCCATTGGTAGATTGGTTTTATGTGAATTTTTTCATTGTTTGATAAGGAAAATTCAGAGCAGAAAAATACCTGCTGGCATCCTCTCTATTCTTCCCTGTGATTTTACCCTTTGGTGCCGCTGACAACTGCCAAATATAGTTCAGGTTAGCATTATGAATAGGAAAATAATCACAGCAAACAACGTTTGTATAAAGAATTACAATTAACACCAACCTGTGAGGCAACATCAACACCAATTTCATCCAGCACCTGAAAGAAAAATCAAAAAGGAAAAAAGGTAATCAGTTCTTTGTTTTGAAGTCCGATAGATACTGAATGAATTCATAAAGAATGATTTCCTAATGGTGGGGAGGGGGGGCGTGGAGGGTTGTAAATTATTGGGCACCATATAGGATCTTCTGCTCCTTAGCTTTCCAGTTATATAACCAGAAAAACAGAAAAATCAACACTTAATGACTTAAAATAATCCAGTCAACACAACAGTAAAGCAAATGCATGCAACCACGAGCATAACGCACTTCTAGACTCCCAGCTTATTTTAGAAGATCTTCATATTACATCAATGATTACAATACCTGATTCGTCAGCTCTTCAGTCTCCTCTTCAGCCTCATCGTTATCCAAGGCATCGTCTATGGCATCCGACATCATTTCAGTCTGTATGGAAAAGTAAGAGTGATCAACACTAATGAGCGAAAAGAATTGACAATCATGAACTTCCTATCATGGTAGATTATTTAGAGCTAAAAGCATGATCTTACAGTCATATCCATTTGTGCTGACTGCTTCTGAAACTCTCTTATAACCTTCATTTGCTTTGCAGGCGCCATTTGCTGCAATTAAATCATAACAGTCATCAGCATTGCCCCAAAACAAAGCAAACATATGAAATTTGAAGTTCTGATTTGTATACTAATGAAATAAATATTGTTAAAAAAAAACACAGAAGAACTCATGTACTGTTTTCATCAAAATGCTTTCAAATTAAAGAGATCTTGCATCTTGAAATATGTGGATATTAATCTAACATTCAATCAATATTAACACTTACATATACTATGAATCCATGACTAACCTTATTCATAGCTTCCATTGCCTTACTGGCACCTTTTAAACCAACAGCAACTGAAGACTGAGCATGCATTGCCTGGCAAAGCAGATGAACATTGTTAAGAGCACATTGTGCATGCACTACGAAGAGCAATCCACACCCATTCCCTCAGTACAGATAAAAAAAGACACGGTTTTACATCATACCTGAGTATGAGTCGCTATGCCTCTCATTTGAGCTCGACTGCCTTGTAAGTTAGCTATTTGCTGCCTAAGCCTGATTAGCTGCCGGGCTAAAATTTTAGTTGCTGCCTGCAAAATGCATAGCCCGGAAAAAAAAAAAAGAATTGAAAAGAGTTCATTAGGTGGCTGTTTGAGGGCAATCATGCTCGTCAACAAGCTTCAAGACTTCTGAAAATTTGGGTAAAATGATCTCCATTGAATGTAAAGCACTAGATTGATTTTTAAAAACTACTAGAACAACAAATCTACATCTGGCTCCTAAGTAGAAGAACACAAAGTTCAGTATTGTTATTGAAGGAATATAAATTTAATATTGTTTAGGAACAGTTATATAACACAGAAACTCAAGTCTTCTAGCAATGAGGAAAATCCATATCAAAGCAACATACATCATTTCCAGTCTTAGCTGTCCGTTTTATCTCCGCAACAAGCTTCTTTTCCTAAAAAGATAACAAATATGTTAAGATCTAATCGAACAGAGAAAGTGTGAAAAGAGATCACCATTCAACAACATTTGATTACTTCTAGCTGCAATGCTCCGATTTCCCTCTCTATACCTGAATCAAGGTAAAACAATAGCGTGAGATTCAAAGAAATTTCTAGCCTCATAATCCAGCAGGATGTTAATCGTAAGATCTCTCCATAACTTATGTCTCGGAATCCAATGACATAAAGAACATAAAATGACAGTGCCCGCCACACCCAAAAACCATTTAAAGAACCCTATGCTCTTGGCAGTCTAAGAAGGACCAAATTAAGAGCTTTACAAAAACGTCTGCTTTCCAAACTTATTCTTTCATTTAATAGGTTTGATGCACTGGTACAGTCCCGCAGAAGCTCTAGTCTATCTCTAATAGAGTATCCATATGAAAGTAAACTGTATCATTCTTTTTGCTTTGTTTTTTATTAGAGAAGATCTCATCTTCACATGATGGCAGGCTAAGTTTGCAAATCGGAATACTTTAGCATCGCCATAGAAGTTCCCACCATCTCTTCCACCCTAGGTCATCATTATCGACAATCGTTCAACTTCCCAAAGGAGGGCGTGCTCTAAGGTAGCTTGAATGGTATCTAAAACCATAATCCAATGCCACCCCATCAGGTTTCAACATCTAACAGGCCAACCCATTTCACTTTATAGTCCAGAAAATAAAAGGCGGCGGCACTATGTTCTTAAATCTAGACACTCCAGCTGACAATTTTGCTAAGGGAAACACGACACGCTTGAGCTTCTTGTGCGCTTGAAAGAAAAACAAGAAGAAAGAGAATTTGATCACGAATTAGCTTGAGTATTAAGGGAGGAAACAGCAACAAGAAAAGAATTTGATCGTCTTTGTATACAATCTGGCATGGTATTCGAATGCTGAGAGCCAAATTGGCTAAAAACAGATAAAGAGCAATGCAATACCTCTAGTAGCATGTTGCATTTCTCTCTTACTATCTCGAAGAGCCTCTGCACAACCCAAAGAGATCGCTTGATTCATCAAAGAAAATCAACAAACTCGAGTGATTGCACAGATACAACAATAGACAAAGATAATCAAGCAAACAGTCATAGAATTGATTTAACAGAGAGAGTTGGGGCATGATCGAACCTTTAGGGCTTGGTTTTTTGCTGAAGAGGTTCATATTCCTTTTCTTTTAGTTTTATTTGAGCTTGAAAAACAGGGGATTTTGATTTCTTAAGAACGTTGTTGACGAGGAGAGAAGCTGGGATGGAAAGAGGTTCTGTTCTGTTTGGTTTGTCGTGGAGAGAGAGCGCCTCGAAATTTTGCGGCTTTTTTTATATATATTATATTACTTGATTCTATTTTACTAGTACTAAAAATACGGTAATGATGAGGGACTTTACTGTAAATATATAATTATATCTTCTCGGGATTTTCTTTTTAATTTTGACTTTTCTCATAATTAGGCGTTGACGGCAAAGTCTTCCATCCAGAGTTTGACACCTTCATTTCTCGTTTCTGATTACTAGCGGGTGCCTTTTTTAATATTTTTTAATTGTTTTACTGTGTTGATTTTAAAAATAAAAATATAATATATAAAAAATATATTTTTATATATTTTTAATTAAAAATATTTTAAAAAAACACTTTCAACATCACATCACACGCATTTTAGCTAAAAAATAAAATAATGTTATAATTATTATAGTAAAACATAATTTTTTAAATTTATGTGCAGTAAATTTTAAAAAATGTAAAAAAATATTAAGAAAATAAAATAAAATAATAATATAAATATGCCAAGTGTAAAAAATAAAAAAAGAAACAATTTTTTTTTTCAAAAAATATGTAGATATGAAAAATAAAGAACTATAAAAATATTAAAACCATAAATTTAGTATGCAAGTTGTAATATTTTTTTTTAAAAAAAAGTATTAGGTATGCATACTTTTCTTACATGTATTTTTACATGAAAAATTAAAAATTTCATTTAAAAAATACATGCAATCATCTAACTAAAAAAATTATTAACTATTTATGTAAATAAAAAAATATCATTAATAATAATCAAGAAATAAACTGTAAATATAAAATATTTACTTAATCATATTTATTAAAAAATTTATTTAAATAAATAAAAGATAAATTTATTATAAAAACTTGTTACTTAAATGATAAATACAAACAAAAATAATTGAATAAAATCATACCATAAAAAAAATCATTAAAGGTTGAACATATAAAAAAAATATAAAGACTAGAGTCACAAACTCTTGCCAATATAATAGAAACATGTAAAAAATAATTAAAAAAAACTCGGATGAACTTGATAACCAACCCAAGTAAACAAGTTAAACACATAACCTACAATATAAAAGTGGGATGATCTTGAAAATAGTAAAACGAGTAAAAACACTGATGAACTTTTTTTAAAAAATAATCAAAATCAACCTATATTACTTTTTAGAATCCATAATTCATGTCATGAGATTAGAGTAATCCCATTAAAAGTAAGTTTAAAATAAACAAAGAAGTAAAATTTGTAACCAAACAAATATTGGGTATGGAATTGAGAAAAAATCAATAAAAAACAATACAAAATAAAACAAATAACAATTAAAATGATGAGACTAGATTCAATAAAACTAATTGAAATTAAATATTAAGAGAAAATTCAAATGAAATTAAATGTTTATAGGTGGAATTAAACAAAACAAATCAATAATTAAAACAACGGGCACAAAACTTGACATGAAGATTAATGAAAAAAATGTTTAGGGATGGAATAAAAAATAAAATAAAAAAATATCAATTAAAAGAATGAGTGCTAGGTTTAATAAAAAACTAATTAAAACAAACAATCAATCATAAAATTAAAAAATAAAATCTAATTATAAACAATTAATATAAAAAAATAATTGTAATGAAGTGAAGAATGACCGAATCAAAAGTAAAAAGAAATTGAAGAGCTGATATAATTTTTTGCATGGCAAATATATAATTCAAAAAAAAAGAAAAAGAATCAATTAACACCAAATCATATCTCACCACTATATATATGTTACCGTGAAAGGAATGAGATGCCGAAACTCATCAAATAATGTGATGAAGGCTTAATTTCAATTATTATCATCAGTTACATATGCTGTTGGAAGGTGAAAAAATAACTAAGACGTGTCAACAGTTGTTTTTATGTGTATAAAATAAAAAATATCTTATAACTAAACAACAATTAAAAAAAGTTACAATAAAGCCCTTTAAAATAAAACTAAAACATTTGAATGACAAGGATAATTGAGTGGTTCAACTAATTATAAAATAAAATAAAAATATCCCCGTTATTAAATAATAATAATAAACAAAGCATAAAATAATGCAATCAAGCTTATAAAGCTATGGCTAATAAATTTGCATAACAAGAATACCTATGTAATTTAATTACTTATAATTAAATTAAAATTAGCACACGATCCCTAAATCTAAATCAAATGTTTTGATTATTTATTTTTTAGTGGAAATACAATAATTGCATTGTTATTAAAAAAAAATAGTGCTGTCCCAAACAAATAAAGAATGAAAAATTAACTGTGTTACCCTCAATTCAAAATTTAATCAGGTAAAAAAAATAATTTCATATTATAATTCTATAATTCCAAGTACAATTCACTACGAATGAAATACAGTGAAAACCTTGCAGTTTAGTATTTACTTAATATCTTCTCGGGATTTTCTTTTTAATTTTGACTTTTCTTCTCAAGAGTTGGAGCTTGGACGGCAAAATCTCCCATCCTAAACTTCACACCGTCAGTTCTCGTGTCCAAGAGAGGTTACCGGGTGGGTGCCCTCATGGGTTACACACACACGTGTGTGTAATTTCCTTCATGATTAGAAATTCATGTTTAGATTTTTTTCTCGTGTAAGCCATATGAATATTATGTTTAATTACTGGGTATGATTGTTAATTGTCATTATCGCATGGGCATGTTATATTCTAACTCAAGTATTCTCCGAACTGATATTTATTTTATATTTTCAATTTGAGATGTTAATCTAAATACTATGTAGACCGATATAAATAAGAGAGTTATTTTTTTTTTCATATATATGTAAGTAGTTATTTTACCAGATTAATAATAAATATAATATAAATATTATTAAATCTAACTACTTAATAACTAATTAGCTAAATCTAGGCTATCCAATGGTTTAATCCGCGACCCAATAATTAGATATCGTCAAATTTAAGAATTTGTTTTTTTAAATACTAAAACATCATCGTTTTAAATAAAATGACCGACTTGGGGACATGACAACCCAGGAAACAATACCGTGTTTTCTTTGTGTCTGATAATCTTTCGAGATTATCATCTTGCTCGTTGTTTTCGGAACATCTTAGCTCCAGCAAATCATCCTGAGTCTGAAAACTCGATCCGCTGTGCCTCGAAAGATGTTCGACATGGAATAGATTCGAGAAATAAGATGAGTTCAAAAATCCCCGGATGCGAGTGCTCTATTTGCTTTCATTGTAAACTATGATTTCGAAATCCACTACACTGAAAATCATGACCGCACGGGACAGGATCTAATCAAGCTTGGATTTATGGTTAAAAGGACGTCGAGCATTAGCAGCTATGCACGACTTCAATTTGTCTATCATTGACTTTTCTTCGATGAAAGTTACAGTTCATATGTATATATATATATATATATATATATACAGGCACCACGGGCATCGTTGTCCATGTTCAGCTTATGGTATGTGCCTTGCTCTGGATAGAGATTCTGGTCCAGTCAACCTCTGGATCACATGTTCAACTAGAATAATCCAAAAATGTTGTCATAGTGGTCTTTTAAAATCGAAAAAAATGGAATAAGAAACACTAAAATACTTTGTTTTGGATAAAATATATAAAAAAGTAATTGAAATGTACCAGATAATTTTATGATAATTTACCAAGTCAATCCAATTGTTGGTTGACTCACTGAATTGTTCAAATTTAATCGGGTTGATTTTCCAAACAATTAAAATATTACAATTCAAACTAAAACTAAAATCTAAATTACTGAATTAAGATTTTATTTGATATTAAGGTTTAATTATATTTTTTTTGAGTTCTAAATTATTTTTGAATTGTTTTAATATATTGATATTAAAAAATAAATTTTGATAAATAAATAAAAAATATTATTTTAATATATTATTAAACCAAAAAAATATTTCAAAAAATACTTTGGCTCCCCTTTTCGAGGAAAAAAAACACTTTGTCGGTAATAACAGACAGTATATTTCATTTTCGTTTTAACGAATTCTATCACACCTTGATATAAAATTAAAAAGAAAATATATTGTCGCAATATCGAAGAAGAAACATAAAAAAAATCCACCACCAACCCCTTAAAAAAGAAAATAAGAAAAATAAGAGGCTTTATCCACTCATTTATACGACGTCCCTCTGTCCTTTACGAGAAGTATAAAAACAAATTTTATTAGAACAAAAAAGAAGGGGATTCAGGTGAAGCCGTGCCATACAGCGAACCGTATATCATCAAAAAATACGTATAAAATTCGTACAAATCAGGCAGGCACCCTACGTCGCTGAGAGAACAGCCCCAAGAGCCTCTTTGTCTCCTGTCACTGTACCTCTCCTAGGCGGTTTCTGTTGCCAAAAAGCGCTTCTTTTTCGAAAACTCCCCTCTCTCGCTCTCGCATATCCCTCCCTCCCTCCCTCAATTTCACGCGCGCTCTCCATTTCTGCCCAACGAAGTAAACTACATCGCCCTTCCTCGATCGTCCCGCTTCTCGAGCTACTTCAATCATCCATCTCCGATCGAACTTCACCCTCGATCTTCCACTTCTGTGAAACAAGTCAAGGATTCGAGGATTTTTGTTTTTGAGGTATTAGGGTTTTGTTGAGAAAGAAGCCATGGATATTGATAGAGTAGCAGGAGAAGAAGTTTGTTGTTTGGACACAGAACAGCTGCAGCTACCAGAAGTTTCTTCTTTTGTGCTTAAAGAAAACCCTCAACTTCCCGAGGTCTTGTTCTCTCAGTGGCTTTCGCTTTCTGACACCGCCCGATTGGTACTGCTACTTTTATTTTATTTTTCTTTCTATAATTACTACTACAATTTGGCAATTGAATTATATTAAGTTGTAACTTGTAATCACAAATTGATGTTGATAGCATTAGATTAGGAGTGTATATGGTGTGAAATCGGTTTGAGATTAATTGATGATAAGGCCATGATTTTTTTAGTTCGAGAACTGGATTTTTTTAATGTTATTATGGCACAATTTAACAGTATTATATAGTACTTTTTGTTCTTTCTGATAACGGCATCCATCCTTACCCCTAGGTAGAAAGAAGGGCACCGTGTCCCCTCTTTCTCCATCATTATGTAGGAGCCCGCTTTGTCCTATCTCTATCAGAGATATCCAGCCTTGAAGCTGGGACACTTATGGCGGAATTGGGTGGTTGCCAATTTTCTTTTTAGGTTATTGCACATTTATTGTTATTGAATCTATTACTGGAAGGCATGATGTAGCATTTTTTCATTATGAAGAAGTATAAATTGGGTTGTCAGCCAAAACAGTAAGAAATATTCTCTACCTATCATGGAATCTGATTTATGATGATTCATTTTTGGTCCGTTGGTTTTTCTTTCCCACAACCTACTTCTAGATCAAAGTATGGAATTTGTTTTATCTGATTTTTGTTTAAATCTTTTGAATTGAGTGCAGGTCAAAACTTTAATTGATGATGCAAAAGCTGGCAATCCCATTAACATCCCTGGTATCTCCGCTAATGTGAGTGTTGGTGGGGTCAATTCATTGCCTTCCATGTTTCCTGCTGGCAGTGCACCTCCAATTTCACCAAGAAGTTCATCTGGTTCTCCACGCACGTCTAAGCAGAAAACCAGTCCCTCATCTTTACATTCTCCATTAAAATTAGTTAGGGAATCAGAATGGGAAGTCATACCTCAGGTCTCATTTACTTCTGTCAGCTTTTTTTGTAAGATACTGTCATAATTGAGGTTCACTTGTTAAATTGGTATTTCTCATCTTCTTGTGTATGCTCAAGGCTGAAGCATTTATGTATACATATGTTTGCAGTTTTATTTTCGAAATGGTCCTCCAGCAGCAAGTGCACTCAAAGAACAATGTCTTTCTAGAATTAATCATCTTTTCAACAATGATCTGGATGGACTGCTCATTGATGGTCAGAACCGTAACCAATTCATTATTCACTCTTTTGCTCTAAGCACAATCTTTTTCTTACATCTTATGTGGGGGAAGAAGCCCTTCATTTTATGGCTTCAAGGTTCTTTTTTTGTCCCCCCATCCCTTGTCATGACAAGACAGGGAAAGAGAAGAAGATACACAAAAACTTCAAAGCAGTTAATGTTTATTCATTTGTTGTGCAGAATTTAAACCTGTTACAAAGATAGTTTGCAAGTTACCATCCTTCTTTTCCGATGTGCTTTTTAGAAAGATTGATATTGACTGCACTGGGATGGTGACCAGGTAGGTACTTGTGCTCCCCTCCTAAATATCTTATTTTGATCAAAAGAAAGTGCCAGCTTTTGGAATCTGGCCTCCAGACTTATTTCCTTGCAGAACTCGTCTGCTTTTTTTTTTTTATATCATTTTGCATTCCTGAAACACGTTATTTCTTCCTTACCTTGTCTGAAAGCATTTTCTGCCCATTTTATGTCACAAGCAGAAATTTAGCTTCCACCTGATCTTAATAGATGCCATGGTTGCTGTATTCTGAGAGAGATTAATTATTTGTTTTCTCAATATTAATCCACCCCATCCTTTCATGTTGATTGATGCTGGGTGCATCTACTTTTGAATATATATTTTGTCGTGTTCTTAGTTATGTTGTTTGTTTGTAGGGATGCATTTGTTAAATACTGGGTGAATAGCAACATGCTGACGCTGGACACAGCAACTCAAGTATTCAATATTCTAAAACAGCCAGACTGCAGATACCTTTCTCAGGTTGTCACATCATCCCATTATTTCATGTGCATTTGCTGGCCTTGTTGAATTTTGCTTCCTGGTAGCTTCTGCATTAAGACAACCCATTTTACTGGACTAATTATCATTTTCTACTTGACCATATCAGTCTGATTTCAGACCTATTCTCCGAGAACTTCTGGCAACTCATTCCGGGTTGGAATTCTTACAGAACACTCCTGAATTTCAAGAAAGATATGGTATGCACTTCATTAATTAGCTTGTTATTTTAACTTTTCAGTTAAGCATCAACAACATTTATTGTTTAGGTGCTGCTTAATTGTTGAAAATGAAGCTCTGCCCTGCTCATGATCTTAGTGGCTCCTCGTTTACTAAAGCAATTCATGAGGGAAAATGGCCACTTTGGAATTTGCTATGTCTTTGTTATCCAATGACCATATCCTAATCAAAGGTTTTAGTCAATCCAAAAGGCACAGCGAGTGTTATTGACTATAACCATTGCAGTTATCAAAAGGGCAAAGGAAAAGTTTGCTATTTTCCCTACGGAAGTAGCTTTTGTTGCATGTTATTTTAGTTTATTTTTATGGTTTTTAATTTAAAAGAATGCTGGACCATTAAGATGTGGAACATAAATGGTTCTTGAACTTAAGGAACACAAAGTCAAATAATATCATAGAAATAAAAATAAAAAGAATTACAAACTAGTATTCCTAACACACAATTTACGATACTGGATTTTTATTTTCTATTAACAAGGGATTTAGTTGGTGAGATTTAGGTGGAATTGATCAAGATATATGTCTCTTTTTTTCCTGACTTTTTTGATATCATATGGGATCAGCCGAGATAGAAATTAGTCAATACCAATAAGTTATTCTTGAATAAGAAAAGGCTGCACTAACTGGTCATTTCATCATTTAGGCTTCTTGTGGATGCTTTTTACATACTCTCTTGTCATTATAATGTTTGTTCTCAAATTAATTAAGTTTTCCATTTTTGCAACTAATATTAACTGAAACTCTTGTTGTACTGGCTCAGCTGAAACTGTCATATACAGAATATTTTACTACATCAATAGATCAGGAAATGGCCGTCTTACACTCAGGGAGCTGAAACGTGGAAATCTTATTGCTGCAATGCAACATGCAGATGAAGAAGAAGACATTAACAAAGTTATAAGGTTGGGGTGCCAGCAAACTCTTTAAATGATTTAAAAAGAAAAAAAAAATGATAGGAATACCTAGAAAATGGACAGTAATTTTTCTTTCTTCAATTTAATTAAACAGCTAGACTATAATATCCTTAATAGTGCAAGCAAATGAACTTCAATTTATAGGCATAAAAATAATTGGATAACCAATTTGATCTAATGACTCAACTTGCAAAGTCACCAAATAGCATTCTTCTGTAATCTACCTGAAGATTCTGTCACTATAATTTAAATCAAGGTTTTTGACTCTTCTTGGTTGATACAGTGATAATGTGGAAAGACTTGCATATGGCATTTAACTGATTTGATTCTATTAATTACTACCAATGTGAGTTATAACCATGTGCTGCCCTTTGTTTTAGGTACTTCTCGTATGAACATTTCTATGTAATATACTGTAAGTTTTGGGAGCTGGATACAGACCATGATTTCTTTATCGACAAAGAGAATCTCATCAGATATGGTAATCATGCCCTTACCTACAGGATTCTTGATAGAATATTTTCACAGGTTGGTTGGTTCTCCAAAGCTTGATACAAATTAATTTTGACTTTTAAGTATCAGGGACATTTTTCCTAAACAAAGTGCAAACATTGTGTTTGTGCTTTACTTTTGTTTTAGGTGCCAAGGAAGTTTAAAAGCAATGTTGAAGGGAAAATGTGTTATGAAGATTTTGTTTATTTCATGCTCTCAGAGGAAGACAAATCATCTCAGCCCAGTCTTGAATACTGGTATTATTTACTTTCCTTGCTCAAACTCTTACCTTTCGTTTTGTCATTGGGAATATTTTGAATTACAAATGGGAATGAAGTTCTTGCATAACTGACAACAAGGTGGACCTGCTTGTGATAATTGTTGTAGCCTGTTCATGCTAAAATGGATACATAAACGAAAGAAAGTTGAGGGACTATTTTGCTAGGATACAAATAATGTGGAAACTACAATTTTGGACAGACTATTTATGATGCATTGATGAATGCTTGGAAGTCAGTAATAAAAAGTTGGGATCTAGTTAGCCATTTCACTCAATCTATTTGATGGAAATTCTCAATTTAAGTGATCTCCATAGTTTGAGTAACTGATCTTCCAGCTAAATTTCTCTGTTCCATTGTTGGGGTGTAGCCTTATCCTTTCAGCACAATAAAAGTTTGGATAAATGATGAGATGCATATTGACCATAGACATTTCTGTCCTGGGATGTACTGGAACGCAGCCAGATTCATGGCATTCTTTTCTGTCCCAAGGGGAAATTTCTCCCTGCAAAAACGTATCAGAAGCATGTCCGTTGACCTAGAAGGTACTCGGTTCTCCATAGTTTGAGTAACTGATCTTCCAGCTAAATTTCTCTGTTCATTGGTTGGGGTGTAGCCTTATCCTTTCAGCACAATAATAATTTGTATTAATGATGAGCTGCATATTGACTGTAGACATTTCTGTCCTGGGATGTACTGGTGCACGTGTGCACAATAATAATTTGTATTAATGATGAGCTGCATATTGACTGTAGACATTTCTGTCCTGGGATGTACTGGTGCACGTGTGCTTAATATTGAAAAAGTAGGTGCTTGTAAAAGGATGGTATGAACGGCACTGGGAGCAAATGTTCATCAACATTTGACACAACTCTGAAATATTGTAACCTTTGTTCACTTAGGTTATGTATAAATGTCAAATGTTTTTTTTATCCCGCCATAACTCTTGAATAGCTTGAGTTTCCCGATATCAGTTCCTATCCCAACTAATTCAACAATCAACCAATTCTTTGGAAATCTAATTTAACTAAGTTAACTTATTAAGTCAGCAAGAAAATCAGATGCTCTCCTGATGGCCAAAACATTTATCGAAACTCATTTTCTATCTAAAATCAAAGAATGCTCACCTGCTCTTGTATATCGTCTCCCACCCTAATTTCTTGTCAAACCTCTCCTCTTGGTTCTTAAACAAAGGGAATTGGGAGTGTAGGTTTTGTTCCATTTCCATTCTAATCATTGAATTAGGTATAGGATTCTGGTTCCTCAAAGAGGAAGAACAGCCCTGTTCCCTCATTTGTTTTAGACCTGAAGGTGGGACAAAAAAGCACTTGTTCCAGGATAACAATCCTGACCTTAAACAGTGATGTAAAGATCCTTGTTTTCGCTGTGAACAAAGTGGACCAAGCCAAAACTAAGTGTGCATCTCCTTCACCCTCCTAAATGTGCGATGATTTTAAAAGCTTCCTCTGTACAAAATCTTGTACCAAAGCTTAACATGTAACTCCTGCTTTCTGATGCTGTGTCTGTGGAAGCCATCTATGCTTCTATGTACTGTGCCTTCTTATCTTAGAAAGTTGTATTTACAGGTCCATGGAAGTCATTTATCTTACAGCTCCTCTTCTCTTGTTAATGCTCAAGTGGTTTTAAACGCATACCATATTCAAATCGTGTTAGGGTCTAACTCATTTTCTGATGCTCTGTGTCCATGGAAGTCCTCGATGTTTGTGTCAGCTGTCCTCTCTTATCTTATTAAGTTGCATTCACAGGTTCAAGTGCTTAGATTTAGATGGAAATGGTGTGTTGACACCCAATGAATTGCAATACTTCTATGAGGAGCAGCTGCACCGAATGGAATGCATGGCCCAGGAACCTGTGCTGTTTGAGGATATCTTGTGTCAAATAGTTGACATGATTGCACCAGAGGTGAAAAACTTTGGTTCTTTCCAATACTGTGGAATCTTCTTCTTTTTGTGTTAGCTCTCATTTGCAGAGACACTTTGTTGCAGAGGGAAGGTTACATCACACTGCATGATTTGAAAGGATGCAAACTTTCAGGAAATGTTTTCAATATTCTTTTCAACCTCAATAAGTTTGTAGCTTTTGAAAGCCGAGATCCCTTTCTTATTCGCCAGGTACATTCAGCATTTTAATATTGCGTTCCTGCTTTTTAGCTTTTATATTGTAATAATATATCTGGATACTCAGGGGTCCAATGGTGCTGGTTACATCATTATAATTATATCTTCAGGGATCATAACTGCCTGATTTGCATTTTTTGGTGTGGGCAGGAGCGTGAGGAACCAACTTTAACAGAGTGGGATCGCTTTGCACATAGAGAGTATATCAGGCTTTCAATGGAAGAGGATGTTGAAGATGTCTCAAATGGGAGTGCAGAAGTTTGGGATGAATCATTTGAGGCTCCCTTTTAGGTTAATGAGTTGAGGTTTATTTAGATGTCTAGAATGAGGTAGTCTTCTCTGAGAAGAAAGATCAAAATTTCGCATCACCTTTATTTCAGTTGAGTTTTATACTTTGTTTGAACTTCTTTCATTTTCAAAACTCCCAAAACATTTTTTGTTCTTACTTTTCAGTAAGAATTTAAAACCTCTATAATGTTACAGGAAAATTGTTAAAATGTCAGTGGAGGCTCTATGACTTCTTTTGAGGGAAGGAAACAGAAAAAGGAATTTGCTGCATTTTTTCATTTGTGGAACTGTTTGTTTTTAACTGTTAATCTACCAACTACCACACATACCTCAGATGTTTATTAATTTTGCCAAAAAACATCTTTTCTTTCTATTATTTTGGTTTTGAATGACGTTTATAGAAATGTATTATTTTTGGATTCAACAAATATTCCGACATTCCTTTTTCCTGTTTTTAGATTATTTGTATATTAAATTCAATTTTTCTAGCCCTTCATGTCTTTGCAGTTACCCACAATCTCTTTGTTGCTCCTTCGGATATGGAATGAAGATTTGGTACTTGGACAATCTCCTCAGTGGAACTTGTGAAATCTGCACTGTTGGTGATACATTTCAAGCTTGGTCATTACTTTGGCTTGCTCCAGTAGGCAACATGGCTGCGTTTGTGCAATAACATTCATATGCTCTCTAGAGTTCCACAGTGATTTCCAGGATGCCAGATGCTTTATTGGGAGGGAGAGATGGCTGTCATCTGGTGATTGTTCATCACCCAGGTAACAAAAGTTAATATAATTGTTGTTGGGTGGCAATTTTGCTTCCGGGAAAGCAGCTCCATTTCTGGATGATTTTTCTCGAGCTTCTGCTCTTTACGTGAAAGGTGGCTGGTATGCTTGTCCTTTAAGCTTGTAACGACATATATTTGTTGATCAAATGCTCTCCTCGGTTCATTCTTGCACCCTGACCTCTCTCTCTCTCTCTCTCTCTCTGCTACTGTTTATATGTTCTTTTATTGGATTTTATGAGGAGGGACAAAATTTCGAGGGGAGAAATTGGGTTGTTAATCATGTTGTTGTGCAGTTTTTTGGTGGGAGCTGTGCGAAGACAAGCTCTCTTCCTTCATATGTAGCACTGAAACAAAGAGCACACGCGTCCATTACTGCTCTGTCAGCAAAAAAATGTTTGCAATGTCAAGTAGTAACTTTATAACTAGCTACCTAAATTGTTGATCTTGTGTCGGTACCAAAGGCTGAACCCTGGTTGAGTGGTTAGAATTATTAATTACGACTTTGCAACTCTGAACCACCTGGCCAAAGAACTTGGTTCGTTTTAATTGTTGATCTTGTGATGTTTTGAGAATCTGGCAATCATTAAAATCTCCCTTTGTAAGTACCTTCGGTTGTCTTTCCAGATCTTTAATGAACTAGAGCGGGCCTTTTCGGCTCCAAACAGGAGAAAACTCAACTAATTTGGATATAATTAGTGTTTAGATTTTAATCACGTTAATAAGCCTTGCTTCCTGGTGCCTAGTGCAACGATTTCCATGAACAGTACAATGCAAACAGCGGTGCTCATCGAAGTCATCTTGGACAATGCTAGCACGATATGGCTGCTGGGCCTTGTATGTGGCAACCAAAGCAGGCCTCAAATCCCAGTAAAACCAAAGCAGCATGACTGAAACATGACTGAGAATAAATAGTATAGCTTAAGCATGTAACTATAGTGTATATTTTTCCATCTTGACTCTTTTGATTAGCAGGATGGAGATCTCGAGGCAGAAGCTCGGGAGCGGGATGAACTTCAACCACCATCGAAACACTTGTGCTCAAAGCAGACAAGATTGGGAATCACCCCTCTCTCTTCATGAATGTGATCCTAGAACTCCAAAAAAAAACAAATTGCATCCCCCAGACCTTTGGCTGGGCAAGGAAGCTCTAATCTATCAGATTCATGCCGTATAGACAAAATTGATGCCCTCAATAGTGAGAATGCTCTTCTAGAAGAGAAGCTAAGGCAAGCCAAGGAGGAGCAGAAAGAGAGGGGAATCGCAGTTGCAAATCTGAGGCTAAATCCAGGGCTGAACAGGCTGAGGAGATTGCTAGAGGGAATTCTGAGCTTAACCGCCTACACTATGATGAAGAGTCCATCATTAACTATTGGAGTCAGAGAGGTTTCAAAAGCTACAGGAAATGACTTCCATCAAGCTGGAGATAGATGTTCGGAAGAAGATCGCCAATAGCATCCTAGATGGAATCTGAGCTTCTTGGATGAATGCTAAGATCCCAGGCCTAGTCTACTCCGATTACTGAGCCTTGTGTTCTCCCAAATCATTCTCTTCCCCCAAATATCCCAAGCATTGCTTTTGCTTCATCTCCTGTCAGCCTACTTTGAATGGGAAGGGTGGAGCTGGTTTTGAGCACCATTAAATTTCTAAACGAAATGTTTACTAAATTCTTCAGAAAACAGAAATTACGACAATCCTCCACTAGGGAAGTAAGAACAACCCAACTGGTGGCCGGATTTGTATCATCAAAGCACGGTTCCATAACGAGTCCTGTCCTCCAGTAGCAAATATTTTCAATTTTGGAAGAGTAATGTTTGTGGGGACAAAAACTGGGTTCGCAGCCCACTCAAACCATCTCTAACTTGTATGAGATTAACAGAATTCGAGTAAAAATAAAGCTACTCCAAAATGCAGGCATCATCTGAGATAACTCATCTTTCTAGAACCAGAAGGGAAGACCGGACAAATAATTCGTAATTTTATCCTGTCTCCTTTTCCACGCTACATCCTGGTAAGAGAAGAGACAGCCTTCTCGCTAAAATACCCAATTTACAAGAAAGAATAACTCTCTGATCTATCCTCATTGCCCTTTCTTATATTCTCCATTAAAACGCATACAATTGTCCAAAGAAAAGGGCCAAAGGAACTACAATATAAACAACTCATATCCAGGAAAAATGGACTGTAAATGAGCAAGTCCAGAAATATCATTAATGTTTCCTCGTAACAAGATCCATAATAATTGGTTTCCACCACTAACTATGAAAATAATCAAAAGCCAACTGTGAAACTGGAGCAAATTTAGGAACTTTAAGCTAATGAAAAGCTCAGGAGTGAACAAATCTTAGGCTGTCTCCTTTCTGAGTTTAGCAAGCTCCTGCCTGACAATTCCTGCCTTCTGCAGAATGTGCGCAATTATAGCATGTGTCAAGTTGGTGTATATATTTGAGTAAAATGGTTCATCGAAACAAATGCAATACCATTTTAAATTGATAAAACTTCTTGACAAGCATTCATGACATCTATGAACAAGCATTACTTCCATAATGTTCTATGGGTTGATCACTAACAAAAGATAGGCTACAATGAACATGGAATATAAAAGGCAATGCAGGTTCAAGTCTAGTCCTTTTAGACTGCAATGGTCAGATGTGTTTAATTTATCAGGTAAGTTCAATTATATACTCCCCATTCAAAGCTGGAAGTTAATACTTCAGCATAGCCTACAAAGATGGGGTCAGATTCTGCTAAGGCTCCAAAGTCCTACTGGGCAACTGATACCAGAAAGACACCATATAGCACAAGTTTGAACATCAACATGTGGAGAATTCAACATCTGAGGCAGATGTGTTTAACCATAAATGACAATACTCTATTCTAATATTTTAAGATATTTAAAGCGGACATTAACCAGCATGCCGGTTTTAGAAAAACAAGGGCATACAATAATGACTATTACAAAAGACAAGATTGGAGAATTGCAAACCTTGATCTTTGCCAACATGAGCTTGAACCTATCAAAATCATTAAGTGATGCCCTTCTCTTCTGCACAGTGAGTCTCCTGCCCCATGAACTGTTCTCCCACTTGTTCTTCACATCTACCATCATGGAATAACAGTTTGAATTCAGCGGGGAGAAAGAATATTAAATAAGAAAATAAGTATAAATCTAGCCAGAAACCAACCAGCCTTCTCCATGGCTTCAATTAGAGCCTTCTTCTTGGGAACCCTGTTGATCTCAATCTTGATATCAGTGAGTGAAAGCCTCTTGAAGTTCATTTGACTCCTAACCATATCTGGAGCATCTACCAGAGCCTTTAGCAACATCAAAAACAAAATTCACCTTTTCATTAACTAACATAACTGGATCTTGTCGATGAAACCACTTATTAAATGCAAATAAATGCTAAGTAATTACTTTCAGAAAACCCAAATAACCAAACCCAATATCAAATCCACTTAATTATATTTGCATTACAAGTATGCAATAATTTATAGCCTAAAAAGTATTCAAAGCATCCTTAGTCCACTAAGCTACAATAATCTATCCTATTTTTAATCACCCTCAACAGAAATTAGCAGAAGGAAAAAAAACCGAAGCTTAACAAGTGTTGGAAACAATTGGCTTTATCTAAGAACATTCAAGGCAAACGTAGAGAGAAGATTACGCACTCTGTTTTGATCGATGACATCGACTATAACAACGAGCTTGCCGTAATCCTTGCCGTAGTTGACAAGAGCCACTCTCCCAATCTCAACGTACCTCTTGAACGGCTACACAAATAAATAAACAAACAAACACAAACAAACAGGGAAAGTGTAAGAAAAATGGAAAAAGTAATAGAGCTATGGATTTTCTCCGCAGCCAAACAGAGAAGATGGAGAGACTCTCTCACCATTTTTGGCGGATCTGCTGAGAATCGACAGAGAGAGAGGCGACCGCTGAGGTGAAGGAGAGAGGTGAACAGCGAGGTTATGTAATATTAGTAGCGCTGCTGCTGCTAGGGTTTTTCGTTTCGGATGTGGTACGCTTGAGTGTGTTCAAAATGTAGACGTGGCTTCTCACTATTGGTCTCGCTTAGAAAATTTCGGCTATTTTCGTCACATCCTTTCTTTATCTTCTATTCTTATATGTGTCTTGTAAGTTATAATTGTTTCGGTTTTGGGGCGTGTTTCCCTTTCGACCCACTGTTTCTTAAATTCTATAATTGCCCCGCTTTATAGGAGAATCTTGTAAACAGGACCATCAATTTTGATTACTCAAATTGTTCATGACATTAGAAGGAACATTGTCCAAGGATTATTTAAAAGTGATTTATGAAAAATCTTAAAATATATTTCTTGACTTTGATTTGGGTTCCAAGGCCTATTAGCTCAATTGTTTCTTACCATTAGCATTATGCATGTTTGAAATGCAGTCGTTTCATGTAATTTAAAAGTGAGTTATATTTTTTAAATATATTAAATTAATGTTAAAAATAAAAAATTATTTTGATATATTTTTAAGTGGAATATATTTTTTTAAAATATCATATATCATATCATTAAATATACATGCTTTTTAAACCCATTTTGATGGGTCTAATTTTAGATATTTTTAATGTTATTTATCTGGAATTAAGTTTTTTAAAATAAAAAATATATACAGGTAAGAAAAATTATTTAGTTGAAGTTAAAGAAATAAATACATAAAATAATTATGATTCTAAAAAAAATTATATTTTTAAAATAAAAAATATGTTTAATTATCTTTTATTTTTTTTATTATTAGAGAATAACCAAATGTTTTCTATAAATGAGATTTGCTAGGGGTACTGATAAAATATTTAAAAATATTAAAACTTTGTTAAGACATGTCAAGGGCAATATGGTCAAATACAAAAAGGGGTGAGATCAACAAATCAAGGGATGAGAAAAATTAAACATGAAAAATCCTAAGCCCGATTACCAAAGAAATTGGAAGAGCTGTCATTTTTCAAGCTGAGAGTTTTAAAAAATTCAAAACAATGAATTTATATCTCGAAGCGCACCGTTCGTTTCGCTCCTCTTTCCATTGATTGATTTTGCAATTTGTGTTTTCTACGATCCTCCTCGACGGACGACGGACATCATTGAGTTCTTTTATTATTGTTTCAGTAACCAGCAATCCGCCAGTTCTCGAACAAGGTACTAATAATATTCGACAGCCAGTTATCTTACCCTGCCTGGAATATCAAGATTCTTCTTCTTTTTTATTCCCTTCATAAACAAGACAGTTGGCTTGAAATTAATGGTGGGATCCTAGCATTGTCGATTGACATTCATATCATGTAAAGAAATCAGATGCATTGTTATTAAGTTTGCACATGTCTGTCTGATGATGGCTTTTAGAGATCGAATCTTTGTCCTGTAGGGTGTAAATGTAATATGCTCTTCTCATCGTAGTTAATGTTTTTGGAATCTTTTTGATAAATGTTAATGGAAGTGCTTCGCTGATATCGTCTTCTGTTTTCTGGGTTTTTTTTTTTCTCTAATTGGATTTTTGCTGTGGCAATGAACAAGGGATGAGGTAAATTTGGATGGTTGGTTGTGGGGGATTGTCAGAGATTGTTGATATTATGAAGAGAACAGGAGCTGAGGACTTGGGGCATTTCTATCCGATCCGACCTGATTGCCAAGCTGATACTCCAAAGCCCCGTTTCAAGCCCAGGGTGGGTGGTCAGCTTTTTTCGTTTCCTTCCTTGCTTCCTTTTCTTTTTGTGAATTAGTTTCGTTATAACTAATCCTTTGTATTTATTGTCACTTTTGTCAGGAATTTGTGCTCATGTGATGTGATGATTTTTATTTTTGTTATTATTGAGGATTTTACTTGTGAATTAGTTTTACTTGTTATACATCTCTTTGTGGCGGCACCATGAGACATGCTTGGATACGATAAGCAGGCTTAGACATGCTTGGATACTTTAAGCAGGCTTTGTGTAGTGCTTTCCTCTTATGTTTGAAATAATCTTTTTTTACAGGCTGGGAAAACTCTTAGTGAAAGAAGGTGGAATGCTGCGTTCTCTGAAGATGGTCATTTGGATATCGAGAAGGTGCTTAGACGGATCCAACGGGGGGTACGGATCTCTTTTTCATTTTTATCTTAGCTTGTCTGAAATAGTGATGTTTATATACAGAGCGGTCATTGTCAGTATGTTTATGTTCTCCAATGCATTATGAATGAAAACTTCTATTCCAAAGGTAGAGTGTTTATCTTAAGTGTGTTTTTCCATGTTAGGGTGTTCATCCTGCAATTAAAGGGTCGGTATGGGAATTTGTGTTAGGATGCTTTGATCCTAATAGCACATACGAAGAACGGAATCAGCTCAGGCAACGTAGGAGGTAATGCTTTCCTTTGTATTGTATTAAACCTACATGCATGCAAGTCTTCATTTTAATGTATGATTCTGTGTGAGAATGTATGAGTCATCATATGCTGCTTTGGCTGGCTTTGAAGTTTTTCTTTGTTGCAAAACCATATTCATAGTGCATGTTCAAAATAAAAGGACTATAATAGACTTTTATTGGAATCCCAACTTACCCCCCCCCCCCCCCCAGCATACACTCTCTCTCATACTAAAACATATTTTTGTCAGTCACAGACTGGCCTGTTGAACCATTTGACTGACAAACCTGTTGACTTCTGAGGTTGACCCCCACTTTCCGATGTCTGAGATGACATTAGAGCATCTTGTATGTTTTCCAATATGACTTTGTCTTCAATTGTTATTCTCTTTGGGACATACCAGTCCTTTTTTTTATATATCAATTGCTTTCAGTTTCTCAGCATCAACTTTTGTGCCTTGGCCAAAGTGATTATTCTGTGACTTTGACACTTTAGGGAGCAGTACATTAGGTGGAAAGCTGAGTGTCAACACGTGGTTCCAGTTATTGGCAGCGGAAAGCTTATCACAACTCCCATTATTACTGATGTTGGGCAACCAGTAATTGATTCTGCAATAAATAGTTCTTTTTCAGACAAGAGATCAATTCAATGGATGCTTGCTTTGCATCAAATTGGTAGGTATATAATCTCTAATTCTTTAGGGAGATGATTTTTCCCTTTCCTGTCACTGGTTTTTGGAAAATGAATTTAGACCTTTATTGTGGTTGCTCTCCACTCAATGATTAGTAAATATCCTTTCACTTACAGTGCAGAAGCAAGTAGTCTATCTACACAACTACTACTTAGCAGTGATTCCCTGTTTATCAGACAACCCCATTATTTATGTGTGTTTTTTTACGGACATGAGAGTGTCCATCTTAAATTCTTGAAGCAAAGAACTTGGGCCTGTGGTGCCAGAGTCTTGGTCCCTAAGGCAATATCCACGATGGAAAGACACTAAACTTAAAGTGTTCTTGCCAAATACAGTCGCAATATCAGTTCACTTTACTCAAGTCCTTATGGTTTCTTTCTAATCAGCAACCTTGTTAAATTTTTACTTTGCTTAACATAGCTAGTGGAACGTCTTATTGTAGGTTTGGATGTTGTTCGCACAGATCGAGCTCTTGCTTTTTATGAAAGTGAAAAAAATCAGGCAAAACTTTGGGATATTCTTGCCGTTTATGCTTGGGTGGATAATGATATTAGTTATGTCCAAGGTGAATTGTTTTTAACTGTTTCATTATCCATCAAAATAAATTTGTTCATATGATGGGATAGTTATTTTGAATTCTTTCTTGTGTAGGAATGAATGATATTTGCTCTCCAATGGTAATTCTTCTTGAAAATGAAGCAGATGCCTTTTGGTGTTTTGAGCGTGCAATGCGGAGACTGGTATGCAATTTATAATAATGTGGTTATCACAGCTATTGTTTTGGTAGCAATGATGCCCCTAGCTTTCCTGTACTGCTTTCCTGTTGAGTTTGTTGGTGATGGATGATAATTTCTATTGTAATGGTATTGATAATTAGGTCAATCTAGTTCACACTCACACCGTTGTTCTGATGCTTTAGCTTCCTGCAATTACCAAGAAAGCATACACATATCCAAATGCAAGAGATACGAATGAAGTCATAATTTCAATATTTAAATTTTCCATGAAGGTGACGCTATTCATCTGGAATTTGGGCTGTTAAGAGATATGGTTAGGGAATGAATGCTGTTGAGTTGAGATACTGAAATGGGTGGTTGGCTAGATAAAGCTGTAGTTTGGAGACTATGTTAGTGTTGAAAAGATGTTGAGTTTATGCTGGGACCACTATGTCATGTGTTATGGGGTTTAGTAACAGTTTTTTCTGTGGTTGGAGTAACATGTTTCGAGTTAGTTTGAAGCAAAGTTGCCTGGGAGGCTAATGTAGATTTGGTGTTGTGCGAAATGGCATGTAGGCATATAGATACATTCCAATAAGTATCATAACTTCAACATCATAACTTGGTTGAAGTTATGGATGACTTGAGATTTCAGGCTGTTTTCTTGTGTCTGTCTGAATGAAAATCACAAGGCTGCATGCTTATTTACACATTCAGTAGCAATAACCAACATATACCTGTTATAGTGGGATTTTTTTAATTCTTCCTTCCAGGATAAATGTGGCAAACATTCCACTCCAGGGGCAGATTTTACCGCTTTCTACATTTTATATCAATGCAATGTAATTAGTATGTTGGTATTGAGAGAGCGTGGATGTATCTGATTATTATCAATCCACTTTATAAATAGCAGGTAGCAAATGGAGTTCTAATAATCCAGTCATATTGTTCATTTAAAATTGTCTGTTGCTTCTTGGTAAGAAGACTTGCATCCATGGTTCTAGTTTTCAGAATTAATGCCAATCCGCATACCTGTGTTATAACAAATCAAACTTAATGCCTAATTGTCTTATACATGTTTTCAATGAACTTAGCAGTCTTATTTGTACGGATCCAACCTCTGTCCTCTTGATTCCACTCATGAGATATACAAAATTGTTGAGCATAACTCTCCCTATTGAACTCTAGTTTTGTCGAGACATGGATATACAACCCTAGGCTATACTGGAACACAGTCCGGTGGTTATTTCTGTGTTTTTATCAAGTTTTGGGCTACAATTATGGTTCACATTGTCTTTCCATGATTTGGTGCTAAAAATTCCCTTGAACATAATTAGTTGAGCTTATGGACTATTCATAATATTCTGGTCCCTGTGCTTAATGTCATGGTGCAGTGATTAAAACAGCCCGACATTGCTTGTTCAGTTTTGAATTATAAAATATATTGAGATTACTGTTTGGATGATTGTGCTGGAATTTTGTTGGTTATTTATAACATCCTTTTGCAATATTGCTTTCTCTTTTTTTTTTTTGGAAAATATATTTCGATCTGACCCTAAGCATTCCTAAAATGTGATCAATCCTAGTGACTCTGCTTTTTAAGTTTTATTTATGCTGCTGCTTCTGTTTCGTAACAGAGAGAAAACTTCAGGTGCAGTGCAAGTTCAATGGGGGTGCAAACTCAGCTGAGCACGCTTTCACAAGTAATTAAAACTGTTGATCCGAAGCTTCATCAACACCTTGGTATTCATTCCAGTTTGAAATGTTTTAATGGGTTTAAGATATACTCATTGTTTGATAATTGCATCAGCAACTTGATTGTTTTAATATTAATGACAACTAGGAAAAAGAAAACTGGAAATTCCATTAGAAGAAAGTGCACTGAAATTGCAATTAGATATTGTTGTCTTGCCAGAATGGTTGACAACAACAAGCAGGCCTAGCACATAATAGATAAGAACAGATATATTCCAGCATTCCTTGTTCACTGCATGCACCTTGATGATGTTTATGTGCATGCCTTTGTGTATGCACTTGCACTGAATGAGGCTCTTATAAGTAAAAACTAAAACCTCGTTTGTTTAAATGGCAGAGGATCTAGATGGTGGTGAATATTTATTTGCATTTCGGATGTTGATGGTACTCTTTAGAAGAGAGTTCTCCTTTGTGGATTCTCTGTATCTTTGGGAGGTAAGGGGGGACTGTTGTGTTTGTTTGAGATTCTTCCAAAAATGAGATCTATCTTGTTAATGGAAAGTCATTGATTGCCGGGTTCTTGACTGAAGTCACAGAACTTTAAGCTTTCGATACATACAATTGATTTATAGAAGTTTATTTTGGCACCTTTTATGGTCAAGCTTGTTTTAAAAAAGTAAGATAGATTGCTTTCAGCTGATGTGGGCCATGGAGTACAATCCAAACATCTTCTCTTTATATGAGAAGCCTATTGCCGAGTCAGACAAGAGTGCTGCATCCATGTTGAATAATAAGCTGTTAAAGCAGTGTGGCAAGTTTGAGAGAAATAAAGTGAAGACTGGATGCAAGGACCAACAGAGTGCCCTTGCTGTTTTTCTTGTTGCCAGTGTTCTTGAGGCCAAGAACAAGAGAATTCTAAAGGAGGCCAAGGGTCTTGATGATGTCGTCCAGGTCACCTCTCTCCCTCCCTCTCTCTCCTCCCCCGTTTTCAATGCCTGTGCCTTTTGTTTTTGAGAAAATGAATCTAGATTTATCGTACTGGGTAGCGTTCTGCAGATATTGAGTGATATTACTGGAAATATGGATGCTAGAAAGGTATGTAAAGAGGCATTGAAGATTCATAAAAAGTATCTGAGCAAGGTATGCTTTATTCTTTAATGTACCTTGATTTGCATATATGTGTAATCTCCCAAACTCTCTAAGAAAATATTTGGATATAATCTCTGAAAATAAAAAAAGACAAAGGAAAAAGGCTTTCTGTATGTGGAGTGAGTAACACACATTACTTGAAGCAAATTGTAGTTGGGTTTGGTATTTCAGCTTGCTTTGAAATAAATGATAGAACTGAAATGCTGCTGCTCTATGCAGGCCAAAAAGTGATAAACATATTGCTGGGAATCACCAACATGTAAAATCGAATTTTGCTCCCAGATTCTTGGCGGCATTGGTGTCACGACTTTCACTCACACGCTGATTTCATTATTTTCTTTTTGGAAAATGTCTCCTAGTTGTTGGTTTTTCCCCCTCTATAAATTGAAGTCATTATGATGCTTGTAACATTTTGATATGAAATGCTTCTGCATAAATAGCAGGCACATCATTTTTATGTGAATACTTCCCTAACATAGCATATTAGCATCCTATCTACCTGTTGCTCACAGCAGCCCAAAAGCTGGAACAATACTGACATGATTGTCATTGCCAACATTAGGTCTGGCTGTCCGGCGCTAATAGCATTGCTAACGTTAATATCTTCCACACTAAATATTTAAAGGTTATGAAAATATATAAAGAAAACAATTTGCCAATTCACCAGTCCATTCTTGTTATGGAGATGACTGATGCGAGACTAGAATTTTGTTTTAAAATCATGATTGTTACTATGTTTTCACTTTAGTTTAGTGTGTGTTTAGTATTGTGGTATATAGTGTTTTTTCAAAATAATTTTTATTAAAAAATATTTTTTTAGACTTTTTTTAATTTTTAATATCAGAATACCAAAATCATCTTTTAATGGTATTTCATGAGGACTGCATCTTCGAAATGCAGCAAAACACAAGTTAAAATGTAATGTGAAAGAGCATATAAGTCAAACACTGAGATGCCATTGTACTCGTTGAATAGAATTGATTTGTTGTCACTGTCTTGATTTCCGTACAACACCCAAATGAAATCATTTGTAATTCGAAGAAAAGCAAAGGAACAGATTAGGAAGGGTTTAATCTGAAAGAATGAACAATATTTCAGATCAAGCATCACAAAACAAGAAACAGAGCGAGAGATCAGAGTTGATCGGAAATTTGAGAGAGAGAGGTATACTTCTATAACACCACTAGCTGTAAAGAGTCCATTAATAATCATGGCAAGCGCAAAACAGTGGTATTTTGTAAAATTATATGCAACACAAGACTCTAAGAACTAAAGCTTGACAGACAAATGAAACTGAGAACATGTTGAAAGAACAGCTCATGTCAAGTGGGCACAATAGGTAATGTTATCTTATGTGGCTCGAAGCTTGGTTCAGTTTTTCCAATGTGTTTATTCAAGAGGTGCGCAAACAAACATATTCTTACAATATTACACCGACAAACAAATATATTCTTAAAATATTACCATTCCTGAGTGTTAGGTTGGTTGCTATTTCATGTAAGGCACCGACCATTGACCATTGACTATTGGTAGCCACCATTGTTGAATGAGTTAGAGTTGGTGGTCACCAATGTTAACAACAAACCAAGAAGAGCCTCCATGAATGCCTATAAATAGAGGCATATATGAGAGAGCAAAAGGTGAGAAGAAAAGAGCCAAAGATGTGAGAAATGTAGGAGAGAGTGGGTTGCCATTGCAGCAGCTGCAAGTACAGCAAAGAAAGCTAGGAGCAAAGTAGAGAGAAGTGATCTTTCTCCTCCATGTATTTGTTTTGTGTTCTTTCTCTAATCTCTAATAATATAGACTTTGTCCCGTGGATGTAGGCGGTTTTGCCGAACCATGTAAATATTGTGTTAGTGTGCTTGGCCTCCTATGAGCAAATATCAGTATATCACCGGTCGAAATTCCCAACAATTGGTATCAGAGCACATGGTTTAAAGTAATGTTTGATTTTGCTCAGAAATAAAAGTTGTCAAAATTGTGTTTTGACCATATCATTGTGTAAAGGAGGAAGAGACGAAGCCACTGGTGAAAACCGCGTCGAAATCGGACGTTGGAAACCGCTGCACGCGCCGGCGGGGTGACTGTCCACGTCATCAGCCACGTCAGCAGTTTTGCACAGTCACCTGACACGTCACCTGACACATCAGCACTTTGACCAGTCAAACTGCCACACTAGTAAGCATGTCATCGGCCACGTCAGCTCCGTCACGTTACCCAAAAGTCCACCTGGGACTGCCACATCAGATTTGGTGGACCCCATATATCCTACGTGGCTGACATGTCATCACAGCCACATCAGCTCCCTGGGTTTTGATCCAGTGGGGCGCAACGACTATTCTTCCTGTCACGTGGCGTCATCTATAGCGTCCAGTGATCCTAAAGTTTGATTGTTTAAATCTGAGCCATTCGAAGTCCAATTTGGGTGATCTCAGTGTCATTTTTAATATTTTTGGCCATTCCGGACACATCTGTAAAGTCAGATTTTGCATATTCGAAGCCGAGAAACAGTAAAAATGACTATTGAAAAATTTGATGGAACTGATTTTGGATATTGGAAAATGCAAATTGATGACCAATCTTGATGAATCTAAGCACTAGTAGTCTCGCCAGATGTTGATAAATCAGGTATAAAATAAGGATATCCCAGATCACTTGTAAAGGAAAGCCGCGACAAAGCTAGCAAATGGTTGTATATACGAAAAGACAGTACAATGGATAGATATGACCTAAAAAGTTCTGGCTAGGAGATTGGGTTTTAAGCGGGACCGTTGTGACCCCTCCAATCTTTCCTAGGAACTTGCTTAGTGGAAGGATTATCCATACGGTACTATTTTCATATATGTGACAGTTTGTTGTGAAACTGTTGAAGACTAGCAGGATGATGGCACAAAGGAACAGTTGGATTCCATATGATCAAGGATCTGATGAAGTGGTGATTTCTCAAAGGAAGTTAGATTCGGTGACTGTAATTTCTCGAGGGGAAAAATGATGAAGACCCTGGTAATGGAAGAGAAATACAGCAAAGGGATAAAGATTGACACCCTATTTTGACTTGGATAGATGTTGTGACAGGATGAGCTGCTGTCAAACATAAGCAAGGAATAGGAAGAAATATGGAGAACCAAAATTGCACAAGAGCACACGAAGATTGTATAGGAGTACCCGGAGGATCCAGCGAGGTACTATAATGAGACAACAAGTGCAAGGAGAAGAAGAGTTCCCAGATGAAGCTCAGAGTAGAGACTATGAAAAAGTTGTACAACAAGAAGTCTCTTGTGCTCTTGATAAAGGCAACAAGCAAGGACCTTTCCAATACATGCAAGGATGGAAAGATGAGCTGTTGTAGATGCATCTAATTGAGGGGGTACAAACGCCTGTGATGGAAGGCGACCGTCTATGATGAAAGGCAAAGACACCAAAGAAAGCTGGTATAGGTGGAGCTGTCAAGTGCAATGATGAAAGATGTAGAAGCTCCAAACATAGAAATCGAGGTGGAGGATTACGAGGAGTATACCGCAACTTTCTCTTTCTATGTAATCAGTAGCAAAGAATTTATGGAGCCACTTTGAAGCATCTTAACTAAAGGAGGATGTGACCGCCTATAAAAGGCGAAGACACCTTAAAGAGAAGGTGTAAGGGCTATGAGATGAGCCCATGATTAGATCGCCGCATGACGACGAGCGGAGACACCTCAGGAAAAGGTGTGAGGGCCGTGGAAAGAGCCCAGTTCAGAACGCCCCAGAGCCAATGTGATGGCTAGGTATGAGTGGACAGATGGATAGCCAATAAAAGGGCTATGATGAGTATGGAGACAAATGCAGGATTGAATTTCATGGATATTGCCCCCATGCTAAAGATCAATGAGCTAGAAGACATTTGCCTTGGACAATAAGTGGATGACTTGTGGAGCATTAAGGCGCGGCTGTTATGAAGGAGCAGAGGGCATGCGCAGGTTCCGGGAACAAGTTGACTCTTGTCAAAGTGGTGAGCTCGGTAATGGCATTGTAATACTCAAAGTATGAAGACAGATATGGATCAACCTTTTATGGGTTGCCCCCATGGTTAAAGGTGGAAAGCTACCTGAACTCTTGAGACTAAGAGTGGGAGACTTATAGAGAAGTAAGGCGTGATTCCTAGGGTGGAATAGAGGGCAGACGCAACTCCTGGATGAGTAGACTCTTGGAAGAGTGGTGAGCTTGTGATCATATTGAGATACTCAGATAATAATTATCACACTTGAAATATCTGTTTGAGGGGGTGTTATAAGCCTTGATGTGAGACTTGATGAATCATTCCGGACCGAGCATGGTTGATACGCTTGAAGGGGAATGTTGTTCCAGAGAAAGCGTTAACACTATTCAGATGTGATGTTGCAGACTATCTGGTTGTAATGATCCTTTTGTGTGAGAAAAAGTGTGCTTTAGTTACTCTGATGATTGAAAGGTTTGGCGAGTACCTATAAACTTGGCCACAAACGCTCTCAAAATGGAAAGCTTGGAAGAGTTGCAAGATGCAAGCTTGTGTTAAAGAAGCAAGAGGACAGTTGCCCCACATGAATGGCAAAGGGGGTGATTGTTAGGTTGGTTGCCATTTCATGTAAGGCACCAACTATTGACCATTGACTATTGGTAGCCACCATTATTGAATGAGCTAGAGTTGGTGGCCACCAATGTTGACAACAAACCAAGAAGAGCCTCCATGAATGCCTATAAATAGAGGCATATATGAGAGAGCAAAAGGTAAGAATAAAAGAGCAAAAAATATGAGAAATGTAGGAGAGAGTGGGCTGCCATTGCAGCAGCTGCAAGTGCAGCAAAGAGAGCTAGGAGCAAAGTAGAGAGAAGTGATCTTTCTCCTCCATGTATTTATTTTGTATTCTTTCTCTAATCTCTAATAATATAGACTCTGTCCCATGGATGTAGGTGGTTTTGCCGAACCACGTAAATATTGTGTCAGTGTGCTTGGCCTCCTATGAGCAAATATCAGTACATCACCGGTTGGAATTCCCAACACTAAGGAACACAGAAATTGTGATTCGCAACATTTTTGGTTATAAATGAAAGATAAATGGTGCAAGAGTTAATCATTTAAACTCTGTTAGCTAATGATTAATCCGATACTTGATATTTTATTTCATGAAGTAAGAGTTAATATTATATTTATAAAATTTATCTTATTTAAAATAATAGATTAAATCAATTAATATTTAAAATAATATGTTAGATATATAAAACTATATTGATATAGTCAATTCAAAATATTATTATTTTAATTATGTTTTTTTTTTGAAAAATTAAATCAAGTTAAGTTTAATAATTATGATTAATATTGATTTCTTCAGAAAATAGCAGAATGCTTAATTACTCATGTATTAAGCAAACATGAGGAACCTTCCGACAAAATGGGAGCCTATATATAGGTAGTGCTTTATAAGGAATATACAAATACAGGCTATCCGAGGAGTTAGCAGGCCTCAGCAAAGTCAATAACAGCCATGCATGCCGAAAAAGCAAACAGCCTTCCATAAGAAAGACTTGTTAAAACCTTCCTAAATATAGTATTTCAATAATGGTCCAACCCTCTTCATCCCTACACCGAAAACTTCGATCAGTTTTTTTGTTTCTCGGTTAATGGCCATCGAATTAGGTGAGTCTTGCCTTATACAGCAATTTCTGTGTTGCTTCTTCCCTTTTCTCATCACCACCACTCTTCCTAGACATTTGTTAAAAACAGAAGTGTTTGTGATCCTACTCCTTGTTTTCTTTGAATCTTATTCCTTCCTCAAGCTTGGAAAATAGGCTAAAAGTTTCCTATAGAGTAGTTCAACCGTCTAGTTTCTCAACAACTGTAGTTTGAATTCATTGTTGCCATGAGTTTGGTGACTTGGCTTGTCTCATCAAAGCAAAATTTTCTTGTCTAAGTATGATCTTGTTTCCATAATTTTTCATTAATGAATACCCTTTATGCAAATCATTTTTTAATTTGTATGATAGGTCTTGCCTTGCAAGATATATCTTCTAAATTCAAAAAAATCTCTCCTTGCTTTCTTTGTTTCAGGTTTGAAGCTTCAATTTATCGTCGTCTTCTACCAAGGCTTTTATCGTCCCCAAATTAATCCTTTATGTATGTCTACATGATCAAATGTCAAACAACAAAATGAAGGGCCTATTAAAAGGCTTAAGATACATTTCTCAAATATTCGGTATGCAATTTCCCTCTCTCAAAACAATTTCAAAATCTTCTTTCAACAATGCAAAAATGGCAAAAAATTTATGTGTTGTTCGATGGGCGATGTTGATAGAAATTTTAACGATGTTGCAGACAATGACGAGGAAGAGCCTGAAATGCAGATTGGTTTCCCCACAGATGTAAAACATGTTGCCCACATAGGATGGGATGGTCCCTCTGTAAATTCACCGAGCTGGGTAAATGTTATTCTTCTCAACTTATTTGGGATAATGTATAAAAATTCATCACTGATATCACATTTGAAACTAGTCGTAAGGGACATTGAAAAGCAAAGGTTGCAATTCTCTTTCTTTTTTTGTTTCGAAAAGAAAAAATCGGTAATCCCCATTGAGATTGTGTTTTGATTTATTTATGTAGATGAACGAGTTTCAATCTCAACCAGAATATTCATCAGCTCCCGTAAGTCTCAACGGAGACGCGAAGGAGGAAGGTTCTGCAAAATGGGTATCTGAAGGTGCAATAGCTTGATTTCTTGCATAGCTTTTTCAATTTTTTTTCCTTTTAAAAGTGTTCGAATTCATAGCAAACAGGTAGCATGCTAGCTATCATATTTTGATTTTGTTCTTGGTTAACATCCAGGTATTGTGTACTAGCTTCAATAAAAATGAATAATAAATCTCACTGGTCATCATATTGGTTGTTGTTGAATGAAATTGCTCGACAGGTTCAAATCGAAAAGGTTCGCAGCCACCGAATTCTCCAGCAGGGGCGTCTAGTTCTCCAGTAGGGTCGCATAGTTCCCCATCTCGGGACTTGCCAGAATTGCCGAAATCATCTAGACGGCGTTCATCATCTGGTAAATCAGCTGAATCTCCGAGCAGAGAAAAATCAGATAAACCTAAACAATCTAGGCGGGCTTCACGAAATGGCACCAAAGAAATGGATGGTACTAGAACAAGTCGGAATCATAAGGATCCTAGTGGAGAAAGCGAGTCGCCCTCAAATTTACCTGATATATCGAAGAAATCTCGGAGGAAGAAGTCGAAAGATGCCTCTATTGAGGGGTCAACTTCAAAATCAAGATCTAAAGCCCCAGCTCAAGAAGGGGGCGGGGAGTCAGAAATCATTACCAAATGTAGTAACAGTAATGAGCAACGTCAAACCAGAGGTTCAAGTCCTTCACGAGGTTGTGAAGAGAGTGGATTGAGTGGAATTTCTTGATCATATTGTAATATTAATATTCTTATTCTTACAATGGGTAGCTGCTAGAATCTTTAGTTGAAACCAAACCAAACGGAGTTCATTTCATTTTGGTCTTGATCATTCGACCCTGTATGATCCTCTATGGTAAGTAAATCACTTGTGAGAACTGAATTTTTTTCCTTAACTAGACAGCTTCATTTTGTTTTTGTTTATTGAACAATACAATGACAAATATGATGATCACATAACTAATTTTTCTTATATTTTCCGATATTTGTTCATAATTTATAAGTAGATCTGGCCTATGATAATGGTTAAATGGTCATTGATTGATCTCAGAACGTTAACATGTCCTGGTATCCTGGGGCCAAGCAATCCTACTCTACTAGAGGTGATATCAGAGCAGCACATACAACAGGAATCACCGGGAATGCTGGCTGCAGTGGAGGAGCACTGGTGCCGCATTGCAGGAATGGAAGCCATTAAAAAGTGCTCATGTCCCTATCATTTCCAACGCACTCTAGCTGTTATGCTATCCCTGTCATGTACAGAGAAGATTTGTCACCCCCAAGATTTCTGATCGATGCGAGTCTCAGCCACATAGTAAAATCACACATATCTTTCATTTGGGATTACAAACAGTAATATTATAAAATTATTATAATTATAAGATGGTATAAAAATATTATTTTTTTAAAGTTCCTCGGTGATACTCTATAAAGATTATATATATATATATATATATATATATATATATATATAGACCGCCAAAAACACACAACTCTACCTTTCTAGTCTCTCCATAAAAGAATTCACTAAAAAACGATCAAATATTTAATTAAATAAAACAGTAAGGTAGCAACGTATATGCTAGAAATCCATGCAAAATTCATATTACTTGGACCAAATCCAAGAAAGTCAGAACAGAAATTAGGCCTCTCATGTGGCAAATGATCCTCAAATCTCAACATCCAACCTTGAGAGAGAACCAGAGCTCTCAAAAACTTGTATACACAGGTTGAAGAAGGTCAAACGATAAACAACATACTAGTAGAGTGGAGTATCTGGCTTGTCACCAACAAGAGCCATAATTACATTCTTTCCCTAATCGGAACACCATTCTCAAGAAAGCCGTGTCCAATGTCAGTGTATAAAAACCTGTTCTGTCTGTAAGCACTTAGCACCCATTCTTCTCTGGGTCAAATTAACAGGATAAAACAAACAGAAAACCAAATCCAAGCATCATCCGAGATGAAACCTGTGTTTGAGATGATGATGATGATGATGATGAGGAATCAAGAGAACCCTCTTGGAGGAGTACAGGACTGGAAATATCTGATTTGTTGCACAGCTTCAGTTTCCCTAAACTGCCCTCAAATTTACCAAATCCTGAAAAATCACCACCATCAACACACAGCCCTGAGTTGCCCTTCAGCTTCAGCTTTTCAGTAACTTTGGAAGTAAAAGCAACTGGGATTTTACCACTCAAATTGTTGTTCTCCAAATTGATCTCATAACCACATTTCAAGAACCCCAACTCTTCAGGCACAGTCCCTTCAAGCTTGTTGTTATCAAGCCCTAAGTAACACAGGTTCCTCAAATGTACCCCCATAGAAGCTGGAATATTCCCAACCAAACCCATGTCAGAAAATCCTATTCCCGAAATACCCCCAAGTTTCTCCCATATTTCCGGTATATGCCCTCCTAGCAAATTTCCACTCAAATACACTTCCTTCAACCTGGGCATTTCGCCTAAAAACAAAGGCACTCCATAGTTTCCGAAGCTGTTATAACTCAGGTCTAAGAACTCCAGACTCTGTAAACTAACCAAGCTCTCTGGGATTTTACCAGAAAACCGATTATGACTCAAATCAAGCTTCAAAAGCCGAGATAAATTACCCACAGAAAAAGGGACATAACCGTCAAGATAATTTTGACTCAAATCAAGAACTCTCAATTTTTTCAACTTAGCTAGACTGAAAGGAACACCCCCGCTTAACTGGTTTCTTGACACTGTAACCTCTTCCATGTTAACCAAAGAACCAACCCGATCTGGAATATTGCCATATATACCATTTCCAGTCAAAACTAGCCTCCTTAAATTAGTAAAATTACCAATGATGCCACTTAGAGACCCAACCAGTGCTGGGTTCTCAATAAACACAAGCTCTTCAAGGTTAGCCCCAAAGCTCGAAGAAGAAACATCAGGCACCGAAACTGGCATCTCGGTGAAACACTTGTAAAAGAACAGCTTGCGTAGGAACTTAAAAGAAGTGAATATAAGAGGGTTAATGGTGGAATTTGGAGAGCAAGGTGGGTTGGATGTGTAGTCAGAGACGAAACCGAAACTGAGTTCAGAAATGTGAGCCGTTTCGAGAGGAGGCTGGGTTGAAACGGAACCGTTTGGGGTGACTGGTGGTTGTTCTTCGGTGAAGTACTCGCAAACGATGCCGTGTGGGGCGGAGAGGCAGAGGTCGTCGGGGAAAAGAGTGCGCCAAGGGATGGCTGAGTTGATGGAGTCAAGGACCCGAAAGAGGGAGTCCTGCTCAGCCAAGTCGAGGAGAGGTTGTTGGTGTGAAATGACAAGAGAGGACATGAGAGCTGTGAGGAAGAGAAGACCGAAGATGGGAAAGGAAGAGGATACAGCCATGTTTGAGTTATGCAAAGGATGGGCTTATAGGAAGGGCTTTGATGAATGAGAAGAAGAGAGCGGAGATAGGAGCTGGGGTTAATATATCGGGCAAAGGACAGTGAGAGAGGTGCTGGCAGTGGTTGGTTAGGCTTGAGGGTCATGTCATGGTGAAATGGAATATAGTAGAAACAGTTTTAGCTTTTGCTGGCTGGTTTTGGTTGCAGCCTTGCAGGGAGTAGTGAGGACTCCTTTGTCTCTCTCGAAGACTACTCAAGCCCTAATTATGACACTTTTATACTTTATTATATCTTATGTTAATTCCTCGGAAAAGTATTCTTTTAACCATAGTCGAATTGATTTTTAACTGGTATAATAATAATAATAATAATAATAATAATAATAATAATAATAATAATAAACCATATCCGAGATTTTCTTTGTTTTTTTTTCTCGAGGAAAGGGCAAGTCAAACTCACTGCCATTTGCCTGCTATGGGGTTCTTGGTGCGTGAGGGGACTGGGTTGTAGTTTAATCAGCTGATCATAGAATTTTCATGATCAAACTCTTTTTTAATATCCAACCTTCCCATGAGATTTTCGAGTTATTTACTGTCAATGTACACAATTACAGGTGTGATTGACCATTCTATGATCATTGAAATTAGTTATTGCAATCATTAACATGGGCAATTATTTAAGCTTTTTTAAGTTTAAAATAAAGTTATTAAACTCATTTTTTATCTAATTAAAATCACATTATTTGAATATATTTTTTAGAATAAAAGTTAAAATAATTTTTTTTTACAAAACATTGAAAAGATCAAATTAAATTTTGAATGAATTCCACGAACTTATCGTATCATTTAGATTTAATCAAGTTAAATTTAATTTTATTTGTATATTTATTTTTAAAATCTGGTCTAAATCAATGTAACCGAACCTTGAGATGTGTAAGGACGCTCATGCTCGCCCATTTGGTTTTTACCATTTCAATCAATTACTTGAAGATAATAGGGGCATTGTTGACTTTTAAAGAGTAGACTGATCAGTAGCCTTGCAATTCGCATGTAAAAACAGAACTGTCGGAATCAGAACCAAATCATCAGAGTTCAACGAACACACACATACGTTATTAACCGGTGCTTAAATAGCCTCTTAAACCTCGAACACATCTCCAGCATCTCACAAAAACCAACCATCGCGGTCCAACTGGTCCCCGTTCACGCGTCCGAAACCTACCCAACTTTAACATCAATGGCCAAAAAGGCTTATTTTCGTGTCAGTGACAGTAAAAAAAGCAACCGGCGTTGCCGACAACAAAACCTCCGGACAGGGCAGCCGCGGAAACCGACAAGGACCCGCCGCAGCCGCCGATTTACTGACTGCAGTGTCCCGTGAAAGGAAAGTTTAACGATCAAATCGAGGCACTGTTGTGACTCGTGGCAGTGCATTAGTGGCTGTTTCTATGACACGTCGAATAGGTACGGAAGATCATTTCCGGAAATGATAAAGCTTCGGAATACCAAAAATTTCCCCAGTCACAGAGGGGATTCGGTTCAGACGTGAGTGGGACCTTGTTTTGCTATGGACCCACAAGGAAACCCTTTTGTTTTCACTTTTTAACACAAAACAACCTTTTCTTTCTTTCTTTTTATCTTGCCCTTCTAACCTTCTGTTGCTCCTTGGGGAGGAAGCGGCAACAGATGCTCTGAGAGCAGAGAGGAAATGTCAATGTTTCTTCTTTTCTTTTTTTAACAAGGATGGCAAGGCTCCAACTCCCAGGTAACAAAAGAGAGAAGACATGGACTCCAGTCACTCGGACTTGATTTTTACTCGGACCACTCTTGTGAGTCTGCTGGGCTTTCTTTCACGCCTGGCAGATATTGAGCTGTTCTTGGCGTGCCGTAACTTTCAAAACAAAATTCCTTGTGTGTTTGAGAATCCTTTAATCAGTTTAGCGATGAAGTTTTATGGTTTAGAGAAATATTAAAAAAAAAAAGAAAAATGTATGAGCTTGTTTCTATCGTCGAGACTTGATTTTCTCTTACATGTGTTGTAGGCTATAAAAATACTTCACTCACCGACTTACCTATGAAGACGAAGGAGTGTAGCTTGTTATTGCAGGATGACACCGCTAGTGTAAATCGCCTTCATGATTTTAATTGTTAGTCTTAGCTTTCTATACAAGTGGTTCATCAGGTGAAGAAATCTCATGGCATTGTTTGTAAAATACGGCGTTTTGACTGGTCCTGGTAAAGATCAATGTGAATGATTGGATGTAGCATACAGCGGCTGCGAGTTAAATTATTTTTAATTTAAAAATATATTAAATTTTTTTATTAAAAAAACTATTTTCAACGTCAACAAATTAAAATAATTTAAAAATATAAAAATTTTAAATTTTAAATTTAAAAAAAAAACATGATTTAAATAATATTTTCAAACAAGCTTTTAAAACTATGTAATTGAAAATTAAGTCTATATAGTTTAAAATTATAGACGAAACCAAGAGGACATTAAAAAAATTATATTTGTAAATTGAAAAGTTTATGTATGTATTTAATTAAATAAAGTAAGAATTTTTGTTACCAATAAATATAAAAAAAGTGTTACATTATTTATCTGACTCCCTTCATCGCATGTGGAATAATTTATTTTTTTAATATAAAATAATAAATATGTATGTATTGTTAGCATGTTTTTTTTAGAAAAACATAACTATGAATTAAAAAATTAATGATTGTATATAATAAAATAAAAGGATGATCATCTTAATAAATAAATAAATCAAAGAGTTGTTAGCACAACACCAAATACAGGATTCCAAATTAATTTTTAATATAATTAAAAAATAAAACAATATTACAGATATATTTTACTATATCATGATTTTCTTAACTAAGAAATATAATGATATTGTTTATACTAAACAAAATAAATCTTAAAATATATTAATCAATATAATAAGAAAGTAGAAGATACATGAGTATGATATTTAACCTCATTATTTTTAAATGAAAACATTTTTCATCTTAAAAGTAACTTTTTTTTACCAAAAACAAACAATTTTAATTTTAAAATAAAGTTTATTTGTCTCAAATATTAAAAAATATATAGATGAATTGGAATAATTTATTCAAAACATTAAATATATAAAAAATAATTAAAAAAACCACCACCATTTTTTAAAATCCAACAAACAATCTAAACAACAGAGAAAAGAGAAAATAAGTATTAATTTAAATATAAATTAAAAATATTTTTAAAAATTCATATAAAAATCAATTAAAAAAAAAGACTAAACATGTAAGCCTAAAATCAAGACCACAGGGCCATATGTGGAGGTCTTAATTTTTTTATTTGAAAATGTAACAAATGATATGTTATTTGTTTTAGTTTAAACAAAAAATTAAATGAGGCTACCTATTACCTACTTTTTATATTTCAGCTTTAGTGGTTATTAAAAAATAAAAGTTAATGGATTTTTTTATCTTAAAAACTTATCTTCAATCTACTTTGACTAAAAAATATCTACAAAATACATTGTAGATGCTGATAAAGATATATGTGACCTTGAATAATTCAAAGGCTGGTATATAAATTTAAAATCAACTTAAAATCATAAATTTTTTTAAAATTATATTTACCATTTTAGGCAATAAAAAAAAATAAAAAACATATAGGTGAGACTCCTCTTATTAAATGAAACTTATTAATAAAAAGATTAATAATTTTTATAGGCCAAATTTTCATTGATTGATTCTCTCTATATTACTGGAATCCATGCAATTTTCTTTCTTCCTCTTCAAATCAAGGACTGAAAAAGTCTTGAAATATTGAGAGACCATAAAGTTACAAGTTAAAATCAAAAGGATCATACTGAATTTCCCTGATTGTTTTACATTTTGATTCCTTCTCTTTGGATTTTGTCCCTCTTTGACAATTCTTGATAAATTAGCAATGGATTTTTGCATAAAAAGATGCAACTGATAAGAAATAAAGTTTGAGAATTAAATTATATATTTTTTAACTATAGATGCTATTGTGAAAAGACCATTTGTTTTAGAATTTCTTACAATATAATGATGCATTTAAAGAAAAGTAGTGTCATTAACATCAAGGAGAATATATCATGTTTATTTTTATGTTTTAAAAATATTTTTTTTAAAAATAAAATTTATTTTCTTTGTTTCAATTTTTTTTCATGTTTTCATATCATTTTGATATAATTATATCAAATATAGTTTTTTAATATATTTCTAAACAAAAAATATTTTTAAAAAATTATTATTATTATATTCTAAAACATTCTTTACTCAATATATATATATATAGGCATTATTTTTGCTCGCAACTTTTCCCAGCTCCTACTTTACAGATCTCTCGCCTCGACCATAAATAGATAGAAAAGATAAAAATGTTTAATTGATTCTCACCCACGTAACCAAACAAAATATGGTAATATTAATGTATATCCAACTCAATTCGACATGGATCCAATTTTGACAAATTAGTTACAATTTCATAAACAATTAGTTTATTAAATAACCCATTAAAAGCTCATTTCAATGACAGAATATTCAGCTGGTAGCTAGATATATATGAAAATCTTCAAGTTTAACATGGATTTTTTAATAAAAAAATTATATTTGGTAAAAAATATAATATTTTAAAATTTATTAAAAGGATGTAACGATACATAATCCTATCATCATGTCCAGGAGATTATTCATATAAAAATTTAAATATGGGCAACAGTGATCTGTAATTCTACAATATATATATATAAAAGAGAGTGAGAGAAGCAAAACTTTGAATTTCATTCAAACAGAAAAGATAAGAAAATTAATCTAACAATAAATTGATAAAAAAAACTTGCATGATTCATAAAAAAAATGATTAAATCGTTACCCTGCATGTTCTTAATTTTCCATTGGTGAGTTTGAGATCAAAGTAGAGATACAACGTCTTGATGACATATTCTTGTTATAATGGACATATTTGAGGTCGTAGTAATAGTTATAATTTAAAATATTTTTTATTTAAAAATATATTAAAATAATATTTTTTATTTTAAAAAATTATTTTTATATTAGAGTATAAAATAATTTTAAAACATATAAAAAATTAATTAATAAAATTTAAAATTTAAAATTTAAAATAACGCGGTTTGTCGCTTTCCCAAAATGGCCAAGGAGACAAGAAAACGTGGCGTCGCTTACTAGATAAGAGTCATGACTGTCGCGATATGTATATGCATATACACATATAATTAAGGAGTAGATGAATCACCTGGGACACACACAGATGGTGGATGCATGCGTTTGTCACTCTGAAAACAACGCAAGCTCTCAGACATGACCTTGTGAGATGATCGTTCCTTCAAGTCGCAACCCTACTGGGCCAGCGAGCACCTGGGTTGTCCACTCTAAGTGCAGGATCATATGCGTCGTTTTGTAGTGGCTGGTTGAACTCAGTGATCCATGCGTCGTTTTGTAGTGGCTGGTTAAACTCAGTGATATCCACCATTGTTGATTCACTTTTTTGTCGAAGGTCTTAATCATCTGTTACCACTGAAGAAAACTGGGACGATCATATTCATCCATGGTGGCTTTATTGCACATGCATTCATAGTTCACGAGACGAGGAGTACGACTCTTCTCAGCAACTGCGTGATTTTTTACTAGCTCTTTGAACCATGGTCTCGGTGCTTCTTCGAAATAGCAATTCATGCTTACAATTTTATTTTTTTTGCATGTTCTTTTAAGAATATATTCAGAGTATTATGATAACTGTAGTTTAAAATATTTTTATTTAAAATTATATTAAAATAATGATTTTTATTTTATTTTTAAAAATTAACATATTAAAATAATTTAAAAATATAAAAAATTAATTTTAAATAAAAAATTCACTTTCTTTTTAAAAAACACAGTTTTAATCATATTTTCAAATACTATCTAAAAGTTTATTTGTATCAATTACGTACCCACTTATTCAAGAAGGTTCTAGTATTCAATTATATTCTATTAATTTTAATTTCTCTAAAAAATATAATTAATTAATTAATCAACTTCTTGAAAAAAAATCACATCAAATATTATATCAAGAAAATAAATGTATAAAGCTGAATTACTAAATTATTTTTAAAAAAACCAATCCATAAAAAAAATTAATTACATTTTGTAAGAGTTTAACTCGCAGCACCTTTCCTCATGCCCTACCAGTATTGTATATATAGTGGTAACATGCACAAAAATGATAACGTTAAAGATTTTAAGTTATTTTTAATTAATAATGATGTTAACAGTAATAAATATTTTTAGTTTAGTTTTCAATTCTTTTGTGTGTGTGTATAAATACTATATTCTATAAGTCTAAAGTTTTTCTCTAACTATTTTATTATCTCACAAATTATTACAAGCCACGAACAATATATCAATGAATTATTGATTGTTGAAGGTGTATTATAATAATAGTAATAAAAATATTTTTTTTTAAATCCTAAATGGATTTTAATGTTATACTTTTTTATTGACAAAAAAGGATAAAGAACCAAAATTGGACACACAAACGTAGAATCAAGTTAGGGTTGTCTTAGAACTTTAATGGGCTGAAATATGGGCTTTAAGGTGCCACAAATTAAACAAACTTATCCAAGTCCACTGGGCCTAACATACGAAACAGCGCGAGGATCACTGTAACTCAGAGACATCCACTTTCCTTCTGAGATGACACCAAAACGGAGTGCAGCGTAGACGGGAGTCAATCCTAAAATTTCCGCTACTCCACTTCAAACTCTTTCACCTTCCACAAAATAAAAATAACAAACAGCTGGCTCTAAAACCACCACAACTGCCGCCGCCACTGACAGTGAGACTGTCAGCCCTAGCCCCCAATTCGACTGATCACTGATGGGCGAACAAACCCAAATCCAACCTCAATCACAACCAGTCCAATCAAAATCCCAGGCTCTCCCCAAAATCGAAGCCCAGGTCCAAACTCAATCACTGTCTCGGCCATTCAATAGCCCTACCACCACCACCACCTCGGAATTAATCACTGTTCCACCACCAATCACATCTCCTTCCGCCAAAATCCCTTCCCGCCCTCGTAAAATCTGTAAAGTCTTACCCAGTGCTGCTGCCACCACCGCTGACGACCCTAATCCTTCCCCAACCTCCACCACTACCACAACTGAAACACCCAAAACCCCTGCCATCAAAACCCCAAGAACAAAAACGTTCCAACAGCTAGTAATCGCCACTCCGCGGATCGTGGCAAGATCTCTAACATGTGAAGGTGAGCTTGAATACGCAATTCACTATCTCCGTAACGCCGATCCACTCCTTGCTTCCTTAATTGACATCTACCAGCCTCCTAGCTTTGATGCGTTCCCCACTCCTTTCCTTGCTCTCGCTCGCAGCGTTCTTTACCAGCAACTTGCTGTTAAAGCAGGGTCTTCGATTTACACGCGCTTTATTTCGCTTTGTGATGGAGAGGCTGGAGTTTTACCTGAAACAGTTCTTACTTTGTCTCAACAACAGTTGAGGCAAATTGGGGTTTCTGAGCGTAAAGCGAGTTACCTTCATGATCTTGCTAGAAAGTATCAAAATGGTATTTTATCGGATTCTGCGATTGTACATATGGATGATAAATCGCTTTTTACAATGCTTACTATGGTAAATGGGATTGGTTCATGGTCAGTGCATATGTTTATGATTTTCTCGCTGCATAGACTGGATGTGCTTCCAATTAATGATCTTCAAGTGAGGAAAGGGGTGCAGTTGCTTGAAAGTTTCTTATCCGAGGCACGGGGATGTAGGGGGTGTGTCTTAGGGCTGTGATTCGAAACTTGAAACATTTGTTCACTGGTATTTTCCAAAAGCTTTGCATCACAAGTCTTGTTGGACTTAAATTTTATGGAGAAAGGGACGGATAGACCGAAGTTGTTAAAATAGGGATCCTGACTGCACCGTGAACATGGAGGAGGGGTTTTGTTAGTATTGAATGTGGGCTTATAAGATTATCTAAACTAGAGAAATAAACAATTAGTCTTATAGATACACTGCACATTAACAAGTCCTTAGTTTTAGCATTTTGGGCCTAAATGCGGGTAAACTTTGTGCCTCCAGAAAATGGCTGTGCAAAATTGCGTAAAATATGTAGCAAGGACTGAAACATAGAACAGTTTAGAAAGTGAAGACGGAGTTGAATTAGTGGGAGACTAGGTGGAAAAGAAAGAGCGGCAATTAGTGGAAATAATAAATAGAATATGCAGGGGGCTCCCAATAGTTTGTTAAACACTCTGCAAAATATCTTATCTTCTGCGTTGGACATAGCACATCAATCACATATTAAACATTGATAAGAGAATGCAACTCTAATCTGCCAAACCTGTATACTGTAATTAATAACTGAATCTGTCAGGCATGGACAATCATTATCATGCCTATTATTTTTTGGCTTTAAGTAATATGAGATTGCCGAGATGTACAGTGTTCCCTTGTTAAGTTTGTATTGTAGCTCTCTAGTTGAAGTTGAAAGAAATATAATATTCAGTGATGTACCTGTCTAATATTACGGACAAAACATTTCAAGTGATATAGGTTTAACATAAAAATTCATTTAGTTTCTTTCGAAATGGAAAGCTTGCTGTTCTGGAAACTAGAATGTAACACTTCCTCTTCACCTTACTCTTCATATTTTACTTTGCTTCGTTTGTTAAAAATCTCAAGTTCAGCCCTGCTCTCGATGATATGATCGAAAATGACTGTACTGTTGGTTATATTTTGGGATTCTGCTTGTATTTTCCACCATTTATTTTCTATGCCTTGGAAAATGACTGCTTTTGTAGTTACTGTAAAACCTGAGGCTGTAGTTCCTTTACATTGTAGATGTTATATTCAACGATCAGCGCCATGAATGCCATACTATTGATAAAGCTTGTGAATATCATTGTTGACATGAATGTTGTACTATTGATAAAGCTTGGGAATATCATTGTTTGCTCAAACCAATGCCAAAGTGTGCCTATCATTATATGCTTCCCATTTTGTTCATGACAGGTTTGATTTTATTTTCAGAGCTGTTGTTAGACCTTGGGGCATTTGTAAATTTGGAACCTGAGATTGAGAGTTGAGACTTCCTTTTTCTTTATAAGTGGATCTATTTGAGGCATAGCAGAAAAGTTCACGCAGCTAGTAATGGCATATAGTTATTTTGCAGTCTAGTCAATAGTTTGAAATACTCCATGTTCAAACATTCCTTATTTTGGGATCTTGTCAGGGCAATACACTATTTTTCCCGCTTGCATTCCTTTGTGTTATTTCCTTAACTACCTTAAAAGATTAATCTCTTTAATTTATCTAGGCTTGAGTTTATTTAACTCGGGTTTTTAGGTGTCCCTTTTCAGTTTTATTGCCAATGCTGTGATTAAATTAGGTGATGCTTTTCATGCTTTATAGTTTCCTCTTGTTGAAAGTTTGATTTCATATTTTTTTCCAAACTACAGAAGAGATGTTTCTGGTTGATTGATTTAATGGAATTGGAAAACTGATCTTGCTGCCCGCTAGACACCCTACCCAACTGTGATGAGATGGTCGATGGACTTCTCTTGAATCACCTAACGTGGCGGGCACTTGATTTCACAAGGACCCTGGTTAGCTGGGATACAAACCGTGGTTGGCAGGGTCTGAATAATTTAATTTGCTGAGCAGAACAGAATACTACGTTTTTTTGTAGAATTTAAATTGCTGTACTTTGGAATACACATTCGTGTTTCACATGGCTTTTTGACATCTGTTCCTTTCTTTTGCCATCATGATTCAGGGCCTGTGCCTGGGGACAATGATTGGGACCTAGGATGAGGAGTTATTCTTCTATCCAGCAATCATTTGAGGTGCTTCCAGAGCTGTACAATAAACATAGACATCACTAATGAAAAACCTGGACATCCAAGACATCAAGAGATATTTGTACTTGCCTCTTGCTTTGAAAAATAAATAACACTAGATGCGGTCAAGCTCTGTTGCCTTTGTAAAAGATTGGATTGACACCAGAACTTTCTTATAGGACATCGTAGGGTTAGAAGAGCTTTCAGTGTTTTTGCCTCTTTGACTGTGGCTGGCTATTTGTATCCTGGAAATACAATTAGAACCTTCATCTGTAGAGGCAATTGCTCTTATTAATAGACTATGACAATCTGACAGTGTACATAGAAATCCGGGACAAGGTTTTATATGTCCAGGGTATTAAATGAATCAGATTGCAGAGGTGCATCAGTTAAATTGCCCACAGGAGCTATCAGAGCTTTTTCAAAGACTTCCAGAGCACAATCCTTCTCTCCTGCGCAGGTTTTGCTGGAGGTTGATAATGTCAGCGAGGCTCTAATCTGTCATAGACAAGTCACCCCGTTGCCCAAAATTTCCTGCTCCTACCATCTGAATCTATACTCTCTGATGGAGACATGAATTTTTTTAATTACGGCCTGTTTGTTTGGAAAGTAAATTATTTTTTATTGTTTATCAGGTTCATGCAAAATGATTTCCTGGAAGTATGCAAAATGATTTCCTGGAAAGTATAATAGAAGTAGAAAATTATTTGTATCTATCACATAAAAAATAAAAAATACTTTTTTATTTATTTAGAGTTATTTTTTCAAGCGAGTATCAAAGATGTTGGAGAAACATAAACAGCCAGACCAGGAACAAAGGCCGTTTATAGTTACATTGGAAGATAACATCTGCAGCCAACCTGGCAACGAAAGGATTTGAACTTGCCAGAGTGAAGAAAGACCATTAGTAAACTGTGCATCAAAAACAAGTATATTGTCACTTACTTATGTAGGCATGGATCAAATCAGAATCTTTCTACAGGAATTTCTTGTAATAATCGACAACAAAACCTGATAACGTTATCCAAACAAATATATTGCTTTTTTTTTAATAATTCCATACTGTACTAATTAACATAAAATAGATTATTATTACAATTTGCCAACTAATTTTTTATTTATTTATTCTTAGTGAAGGAATATTCGCCTAATTCATTATTAGTATCTCATACAATTCTTTCCAGACATTTAAAGTCTTAACTTCCCAATGCGAGAAGAATTTGTCTCTGCCCGCACATGGCTGTAAAACTCGGATTGACGGTTGTTGGGCCTTTGATTCATTTGTTTGTCGATCCTTCTTCAGAACTTTGCGTTTGTATCTTCCAATTTGTTTTCAGGCAGCATGGCATAAACAATTAAACATGAGGACAAGACCAAAGACGGCTAGGAGATGCTGGGATTTGCCACCGCATCTCTGCATGGAGGATAGTAAACAATATATAGATATGGAAAAAGGGACCTACAATGCGCATGATGGCACAACAAGTAGGATATTCTCGACGAATATCTGTTACATTTTGCATCTTGTTCTAGTTTTCTTCAATGGCAAAAAGATTGCCCATCTTTATCCTCTTATTAAATTCACTTATTCTTATTATAAAATAGCCCCAGAAAGTTGTTGCTCATCACAACATACACACCTGAAAAAACAACATGAACTACGAGAATTATGACCTTTCTTTCCCTGATCAACCTGTGGTCGACCTCTACCTCCCAGTATGGGCTAACCTACCATCCTTTCGGTCCAAGCCAGCCTTCATTTGGGCTGAAGATGGCTCAAATGGTGCAACCAAGAATTCAAGCATCACCTATGCTCAGCTCAATGAATCAGTTCACTCAATTTCTACCCAGTTACTTACTCAATTACAAAGAGGTGACGCTGTCGTGATTTTATGCTCACCTGGGTTAGATCTTGTTGAGATCATCTTTGGGTGCCAAAGAGCTGGCCTTTTGTCCATCCCTGTATTCCCACCAGACCCTTCTTTCACTAAAGCAAACCATCACCATCTTGGTAGAGTTCTGTCCCAGACAAAGCCCAAAGCTGCCATAGCGCACCATGATTACATTGCCAGAGTTCAACACTACATCTCCTTGTCCTCTGACAATCATAAGCTTGCAGAGATGTTGCAAAAGCTCACCTGGATCTCTACCTCTGATATCAAAGACAAGAAAGTGAGTTCAAGTATGGGCTCATTGCCTTATAATGGCTGTAGACCAAATGAATTGTACTTAATCCAATACACTTCAGGTGCTACAGGGATTCCAAAACCTGTGCTGGTAACAGCAGGAGCAGCTGCTCACAATGTGAGAGCAGCCAGGAAAGCCTACGATCTCTATCCGAACAGTGTTATTGTCTCTTGGTTGCCTCAGTACCATGACTGTGGCCTGCAGTTTTTGTTATTGACTATCATATCTGGTGCAACAAGTGTGCTAACATCACCTGGCGCCTTTGTGAACCGCCCTGGGCTATGGCTTGAGCTGATTTCAAAGTTCCAAGCCACTTGTACTCCAGTTCCATCATTCTCATTACCACTTGTTATAAAGCGTGGTGGGGTTGATAAAGGAACTCAGCCTGTAAGTTTATGGAGTTTGAAAAACTTAATCATCATCAATGAGCCTATTTACAAAGCATCGGTTGACAGGTTCGTCGAAATGTTTAAGCCTTTTGGGCTAAACCCATCATGCATTTCTCCATCTTATGGCTTGGCAGAAAACGGCACCTTTGTTTCAACAGCATGGAGAGGCAACTGCAGCAATGCTGCTAGCTTTCCACACATCCCATCACACAACAAGCTCTTGCCATGTGCAAGGCTTGCTTCTCAAAGTGAAGAAGAAGAGGACATGGATATTATAGTTGTAGACGAAGAGACTTGTGAACTTGTTGTGGATGGAACGGAAGGTGAGATTTGGGTCTCATCTCCAAGCAACTGCTCAGGTTACCTTGGCCACCCATCTTTAACTCGAGAGATATTTCAAGCAAGACCAAGGAACAAGGTGAGCCGGTGCTTTGTCCGCACAGGTGATAGAGGAATCATCAAAGGAGAAGAAAGGTTTCTCTACGTGACCGGTCGGTGTTCAGATGTTATCAAACTCCCAAACAATCAAGAAATACACCCTCATTTCATAGAGACAGCTGCTCAGAATAGTTGTCAAAAGTTTCTCAGAGGAGGTTGCCTTGCTGCGTTTGAGATGTCAAGCACTATTGTTCTTGTTGCAGAGATTCAAAGACACGGAAAGGATGTTAAGGTATTGAAACAAATCTGTGAGTGGGCCAAGAAAGCTGTTCTGAAGGAAGAGAATGTTGAAATTGGCTTGATGGTTCTTGTTAAGAGCGGAAGCGTTCCGAAAACAACTTCAGGGAAGATTCAAAGATGGGCTGCCAAGGATATGCTGATGAGAGGCAAAATGAGTGTGGTAATGGAGACGCGGTTCGAGGACAGCAATGCAAGACTCTTGCCATCATACGAGGCAATAGGTAAAGCAAATAAAGAGATCAGATGTCAAGGGGGAAACAGAACAAGTACTGTTGCTGAAGATAGAGATCTAGAAATCTCCCTAGCATTTTCAAGCACTCGAAGGCGTCCCCCATTGCGTTCTCTTCTGTGAGAAAAATATATTGTGGTTGCTTGTCTTTGAATAAGCTAGCGAGTTTGTGCTAAATCTTTCGTTTAACTAGGTTCCGAAGCAATTTTTTTTTCAAGTCGCCATGACTTGTGGATTCATCAATGCTTTATTAAAAAAGTCTATGCAATGGTGGAGCTACATTAGATCACATAAACTTAGAATTTAACAAGATTTTCCCAGGAAAAAAGAATGAGAATTTTGGCTTGGGCTTTTAGGTTTGATTTAGAGTGAAAATGCCCGCGGCTAAAGATATTGTAAGGCGCCCTTTTCTTTCCTGCTAGCTTCGAGCGTGTCCATTCACCCAGGCCCATAAGCAACGACAGTAGCAATTATCAAGAGCTGATCACATAGTTGTCAAACGTGAATGTGATCCGAATAAAGATGTGGCTCATGGGCTATTGAATCAACTGCAAAATCATCAAAAATGTTTTTTTTTTTAATTTCTTGTTGTTGAACCTATTGAATTCAAAAGATTTTACTAGGTTAATTTTTTTTTAAAAAAAATCATTTTTGCTAACTTTTTTGGATTTTAACCGGATTTAATTAGATAAACAGGACAATTAAAAAATTATGTTGGATTAATTACATTTCAGCAAATTAATTTTTTTTTAGCTAGATTTAAAAGCTGGCATGGATCAAGTTTTAATTCTTGCATTTCTCAAGTCAGCTCATGCAATCAAAACGGTTTTAATAACTTTGTTCAAGGTTACACAAAAAAATAAATTTCGGAAGAGCTTTTTTTTATATAACGAATCTAGCAATAAATGGCTTAACCAAGACATGACCTAATTAACCAGTCACTTTAAAAAATAGTATTTTCAGATAATCTTTGGTGACCAAATTAAACTACAAAAACTACGTGCAAGGATCATTTTCTTCTCTATAGCGTGATATTATTAATATTAAAAAAAACTCGTTTTTATATATAAAAAAATGGAATCCAATCTCGAATCAGTGATACTTATATCATGTATAGTTCTACTTAAAATCGGTAAAACTTCATCAAATCAGTCCATCAATCTACAAGCACATTTAATGAGTTCTAGTGAACCTAGCAGAATTTAATACCAGTGAACGAAAAAGTAACACAGATCAAGGTAAAATCTTAACATTTCGAAGAGATTTTATTTCCTTGCAAAAATATGACACGAATTGTTGAATGTATCATTCACGGTTGCCAGTGAGTAATCCCTGGAAATGAACTTTGTTTACGAACAATTAAACTAAAAATAACGTAATTAAGAATCTTATAAAGAATTAAATCCTAACTCAGAGCAAACACAGACGGCATGCTTAATACATGCAAGCAAGATGAAAAGCGATGGACGCATAAGAACTTGCTTTGGGAAGGGAAACAGGGGCATCATTTTATTTGGAATATTTTCTTAATGTATCAAGAAAGATATTGGTGAATATATATAAAAATATACCTAATCTCTCAATAGATGGTAGAATTAATTGCTTTGATCTTTGGATATCAGAGTTATTTTGATATTCAGAATATGTAGTTTAATCTATACACCTAAAGGCAATGACTAGATTTAGTAAAAGCTAATTTCAACTTCAACAGCAATTCCAAACCAATGTTTCCGTTTATGGTTGAAATGTGAGAGAAAAAAATCAAATCTTGAGTGAAAAATCACACTTCTGGGTGTTTGATAATCCTCTTAAACACATGGTTTTGGTGAGAGAATACATTCAAACCATGATTTTGAAAAAAATAAACTAAAATTTCATGTTTTTTTCCCTTCCAAAATCATGGGTTAGATGCAAATCATGAATTTGAATACAAGCGATAGCCTTATTATAGCAAAGGAATCACGCCCTTGATGGGGTTAGAAAAGAAATAAGAGCCCAACCTTAGACAGTTAGACTTCTTTATATTTATCTAGCTACTTGTTGATATGCTTTCTTCTTTCGGCCAAGAATTTCTCACATCGTATATCGAACCTTGAACCACTTGTCTTAAAGTAAACATTTTCTAAATCAGGCACGGGAGAAGTTCAATCTCGAATCCATGTTTTGTTTGAAAGCTTTTACTCATCGATAAACACATTAACAAATCACTCACGTAGTCGGAGAGCCATTGCTAGTGGAAGGAGCACCATGATCACAGCATTAATGGACTGCCACAAGTACCGTGGTGGGCAAAAGTATCTGAGTGTGTGCATGATGCTTTAGCCTGCCACACCCCAAATCTTGAATGCTGCAATGCGCATGCCAAATTAAGCTGCCTAAGCTAAAATGTCGAGAGATATTGAGATTAAAGCTCTCGAAATGGAATAGATGAAAAGAAAATTAAAAATTCTCCTATGTTCCCTGGAGTTTCATACCGGATGTGATATTCAAACTTCGAAATTGCAGTGGAGATTAACAGGACTAAGGCCTAGAACGAACATGTGCTATGCATCTGAAGAAAGAAAGAAAGAGGCGGGAGGAAAAGATTCCGAGTTGGATCATGCTAATCGAAATAATAAAAAAATGTATAAAGCTCCCGGCTCCTGACTCTAGCTTTCGGGATTCTATTGGTGGAAGCTGTATGGCAACAAAAAATGAACATGAACAGGTAGAGAGGGCTATGTAGCAAGCAAATAGGCAAGTACCAAAGCAAAAGATGTTGAAAGAGAGGGACAAATGAAGCCATCGATTGCATCACAGAAAGGTAAAGACATTGCTTGGGGCAAGCGTGGTGTTGCAGGGAGGCTTGCGATTCAAAAACAGAATGCCTACCTTAGCCATTGGTCATGCTTGAGAGTTGAGATTGAGAGAATCATTCTGCTCTACATTACACGACAACACCATTACTGTGGACCGTTCCCATGCAGGTTTTTTTCACTTTTTACCCCCCCGGCCCCCCCTCCTTCTCTCATTTAATGCAGCTTTTTCCCTCTTAATCTGTATAAAAATTATCATTAAACTTTAAGCATTTATATAACAGAATCTTTAGTTATTCTTGGGCAATCTTAAATATATTATCCATGTCCAAACTCTAACATTTACAGAAATTTTGTTTCAGATAGCTTCCTTGATTATATGCTACAAATCTAAGTAAGCATGTGTTTGTAATGTGATAATTTTTTGTGGTTGCGGAATGAAAAAAATAAAAATAAAATGTGGTTGTTAAGGGATGAGCATTCGTTTTTTTTTGCTGTAAAAGTGCATTTAGCTTAAAAAAAAACATTAAATTCGATGTTTTTTTAATATTTTAATGTGATTTTAGAATTAGATAATTGTTTATTTTTTTATAAGAATATTTTAAATATAAATTATATCCAATCATATATATTTAATAAAATTAAATATTTATATAGTCAAATTACAAGTGTTCAATATTATGTCTAAAATAATAAATTTAAAAAATTATTTATATATATTTTAAAAAATATATATTTTAAAAAACAACTGCTATAAATTGTAGTTGACATTAACTAAATATTTTTAAGCATATAATAAAAATAAAATACAATTTCAACAGGGGATATATTATAACACAAACCCTAACACTGTAACAAAAGATAGAGCTAGCCTGTAAAAGTATGAGTTTGATCATGAAACTAATTACAGGGTGATGCAATGTCAAGGGCGGTTTTAGACTAAAAAGCACAGTGGCGAATATATATAAAGCTAGCCAGGTCGCATAAAGGGCGAGGAAGGAATACACCGTATGCATCTGTATGGTTATTTTGGGGGTCAGGCTGGGTTAAAGATAAGAAATGGAAAGGGAGGCAATAATGAAGGGGTGAAGTGGGACCCAGTGTGGCAGGGCGTGGGAGAGGGATGAACATGACGTTGTCGGTTGTTTTGTGCAGAGAAAGGGAGGGCTCTTAATCTCATCACCATCTCCTCACAAAGTTTATCTACCCTCTCTGGCTTCATCACAAGCAACCAAGCTGTCTCTTGTTGGATATGTAGTTGGCCTGTTGGAAGCCCAGAAGCACAGTCCTTGCTCCCATGCTCTAAAGCTTAAAAACACCACACAAACCCTCTCTATTTTACATCTTGCCCCTGCTAATTCTTTTGTGGTTCTGCATACTTGAAAACATTAGCTAGAGAGAGGGAGAGAGATGTCAAAGACCTGATGATGGTAATAAAGCCTGTGGTGCTGGTACTGCTAGCTGTTGCCTCTCTCTCTCTCTCTCTCTCCCCTGAAACTGTGAGTTTTGTCCCATTTAACGTTCAATTTCCTTTTTGTTCTTAAGATCTTCTTTCTTCGTTTTATTGCCTCTCTTCCATCTTATCTTTTGGAACAACTGAGGATGGAGCAAGTTCTTGAATTTAGCTTAGGGCATTTCGTACGTATTTAAGCTGCTGCTATGATTTTTGTTTTTGAAATGCTTCTTCTCCTTCACTGTTAGGCATAAAATCTTGAAGGGCTCCAAGATTCGAAGTTCCAATATTGTTGTATCAAAAAAAAAAAACCCGAAAGCTTAAGATTTTCTTTTCAAAAAACAAAAAAGATTATAGTGCTGCGTTTAAGAAGGCTAGGCGTGGTGCAAAAATCATGGAGATGAGAGGTCTAGAAAATGATATAAGAACGTCAGTCCCTTCAAGTTACAGTCATCAATCGTCAGGGCTAGAAGGAAGAAATGGGAACCACAATGGCACCACTGTCCTTACTTACACCCAAACCCTAGATCACCAACGCCAACCCTCAAGATCTCCAAACCCAGATCGACTTGCAATCATCTCAAGCGGACCCAACTCCAAAACATCCAATACAAGGTACCGCGAATGTCTCAGAAACCACGCGGCCAACGTAGGCGGCAGCGTTTATGATGGCTGTGGTGAGTTCATGCCAGGGGGAGAAGAAGGAAGTTTAGAGGCGCTCAAATGTGCTGCTTGTGAGTGCCACCGCAACTTTCACCGCAAAGAAATCGATGGGGAGACTCAATTCAGTCCTGGTTCAAGAAGAAGTGCTACCATGGTTCATAGTCTTCAGTTGCCACCGCCATTGCCTTCTCCAGCTATACTGCATCACCACCACCACCACCACCAAAGATATTCTATGGGGTTGCATACTAGTCCTAACACTGCAAATATGGTTCAACCCATGAGCGTGGCTTTTGGTGGTGTTAGTGGAGGAACTGAATCTTCAAGTGAGGATCTCAATCCTTTCCAGTCTAATGCAGATGGAGTGCCACCTCCTCCACCTTATGTTATGTCAAAGAAGAGATTTAGAACAAAATTCACACCGGAACAGAAAGATAAGATGATGGAGTTTGCAGATAAAGTTGGGTGGAGGATTAATAAACAAGATGAGGAGGAAGTGCAGAAGTTTTGTGCTGAAGTTGGTGTGAGGAGACAGGTTTTCAAGGTTTGGATGCATAATAACAAGAATTTGAAGAAGCAGCCGCAGCCAACAAGTTCCACTTGACTAGAACGAGAACCCATGATTTTTTCCTTGAACATCATTAATCGCTTCAGGTGATGAGGGATCCATGACGGATATAAATGCGAAAAGCCTTGGTTGGTAGCTAGCTAGTTGAGTAGGAAGGAGAGGTCTATGAAAAAAAAAAACAGAGAGAGAGGAAGGAGGTGGGTTAGCAGGATTATTGAATATGGGAATTAAGGTCCTTGTCTTTGATCAGAAATTTGTAAGATTCTCGTGTTATCTTAATTTCTGCAATCTTCCTTTTTCTCAGTGCCAATGTTCTTAGAACCTAGCTAGGAAAGCTAGCTTCCATTGTTTTCCCATCGGAGTTATTATGTTGGGCCGGATCGATCGTCACGTATCTTTCATTTCCAAAGTTACTCAATTACTTTTCCCGTTATTATTATCAGAGAAGGGAAACGAAGTAAGAGATTGCATCCTTGTTCTTCATTGTGCTCGATTCTATTCAAGTTTTAACACAATCATACGAGGAACATGTGCATGAATCCTAATTGATATAATGGCTGCCATATGGGCCATGTTAGGCTTGATGTCATATCTGTCTATGTCCCTAACTTAGCCTGTAATTGAACCCATAAAATAGTAGGGCTGGGCCATGTTTAATCCATCATTTAACAATCCATTGGTCGCCGTTTATAAATATAGTGGGGACATGTTTTGTATTTCGAAAGTATAAAGAGTTATTTTAAAAATATTTTTTTTATTCAAATTCATTTCTAACCTTTTTATATTTATTCATACTCTCTTACAACACTAATCAAACGTAAATTTAATTATTGATAAAGAAAAAGGTAATCCGTTGAGTTTCGCATGAAATATAATTGAATTTGAGGTCAATAAATTGGTCAAGATAAAAATGAGAGCAAAGTCAATGGATTTATCCCTTTGGCACATTTAATATTATAAGAAAAATGTTCTGGAGATATTACAAAATACTTTTAATTGAAAACGTATCTTATACTATATTACCAAATACATACTTGATTTATGTTTGATTTATGTTTTAAAAATATTTAAAAAAAACAATAAATTTTATTTATTTCAAATTAAATTTTTTATATTTTTATTAATCTAAATAAAAAATATTATTTCAACATAATTTATTTAAAAAACAATCACTATTGTATTACATTTTATCTGTATAATTGCTGTTCACCTGTCGTGAGGGTGTAGTGATCAATCAACTTCATGACCCTGGTCTGGAGACTTTTATCTGCCCAGGTCGCATTGTGTTGACTATTTTCACATGCCCAACAGGAGAAGCACAATAATTAATTATACATATGGCATCAATTCATGAACAAGGGTAGCGTTTATGTACGGTATGGCATTTATTCCGTGACTTCGTATCATTCAGCATCTACCAAAACTCATAAATTATTAAAGAACATGGTGGTTAAATTATTACATAAAATTTTTATACACCAATAAATTTGTCAGCAATATTTTGTAGATGATGTATCATTAATTATTTAGAAATTGCATTCTAAATATTATCTATTAAATAAAAAATATAGATAAATATGATACTTTCTAATAGTTTTATTGTCCAGTCCATAATTTATGTGGTGAATCGGTCTGTGTAATGATTTCAGTGAAAATAAAACACGTTCCTCTGAGAAAAAATAATATAATTAAACAATAACTTATAGAGGAGTGGAAACTAATTATTGTTCCCCTCCTCGTACGGTATTGTTTATTGAAAACGTTGTTTTCTTCTTTTTTTTAAGTTTTTTTTTTAATTTTATATTTTTACAATTACTCTTTTTATACTAATATACTTTATTATTTATTTTAATTTATTTTTTATAAAATTATCTTAAATTTATAATCAAAATCATAAGTTTTACATATTATTTTAGATGATTTTTTTTTTTGTAATTGATTTTTTTTGTTAATTTCATTATTTATCATTTTTATTGATTAAAATTTAAACTTCATAATTTATTTTATTTTATTTTATATAATATTATCTTGATCTCATGACATGAGTCAGGTGTCTAATAGGTAAAACTAAGTTAATTTGAATATTTTTTTTGTTATTTTTTGGTTTCATCTTTTGATTTTTAATTGATTAAAAATTAAGTTTTCTTGTCTTGTTTTTTTGTATTGGGTTATTCTAGTCTCTTAATTCAAGTTAGCCCAGTTTGATTTAGTTTTTTTGTTTTGTAATAATTTTTTTTAATTTTATTTTTAATTATTAAATTGAATGAGAATTAAACTTCAATATATTTTTTTAATGTGTTTTTTATGAAGATATTAAAATCTATCGTCATAATATTTTTTTAAATAATATCATTTTAATTTTTTTTTAATTAAACTATGTTTTTTTCCATCAGTTTGTTTTTAAACTTACAAAATTCTGAGATCATGTTAACTCAGTTTCTACATGTTTTAATTTATATATATATATATATATATATATATATATATATATATATATATATATATCAATGCATGATTATTTGTTTTTAACTTTTAAAAAAAAATTAATCCTACGGGGTAACACAGGTAAATGATAATACTCAAATATAAATGAGTACAATTCATGCTCATGCAAAGAAAGAAAGTGCGAAAAATTATTCAAGAATAAAGGCTACCTTATAAATTTTTTATTTTATAATTAAAGATACTTCCAAGTATTGAAACTAATTAATTTATAATCTTCTTCCCACAAATTCATACCTAAATTGATGACAAACCTATTCTAAATCCTTTTGCTGGGTTAATCTGAAAATTAATCTGTATTATACAAAACCAGGCCAATGGATCTTTCCTTTTTTTAAAAAAAAAAAGACAGAAAGAAAGAAAAACCCAACCAAGACTGAGCTGTCTTCCGAACCAAGTTTAAGACAGTTAAATCAATCACCCTTCACCCCCAATAAACCTTAACAAAAACTCTCCCCTTTGATTCAAACGAACTTCAGTCTCACTCACTCGTATCCATCTTCACTTCATGGACCCTACACGGCACCCTCCCTAAATCCCATAAATCACATCTCTCTCCTTAAATCCTACGGCCCACCTGGCCTACAGCCTCGTCCCCTTCACTCCATCTCCAGCTCTTCAAGATCGAAATGCTCGATCTTGAAATGGGTAAACACCAAGCGTTTTCGTCGACGTCTACGTACCCAGCTTGTTAACGATTCCAATCGGACATGTCCACTGTGCGGATTCGATTGCCTGTGTTGCGGTCAATGATGTGTTTGTGATGCGTGCGTGGGGTGAGAATCTGGGCCGATTAGACCGTTCTGACGTTATCGGACGGTGGAGGAGAGCTGTGTGGGGGCCACGGGAGAGTCGGGTGAGTGGCAGGAGGGATGCGTGGTGGTTTTGTTTTGTTTGGGATGGGTATACGATCCAGCAGGTTTTGCTCGAATGCTTTTAATGCTGTGGTCCTGTCGTTAAATTTAACCACGAAGAAACTAATTGTTTTTTTAATTACACCCTTCGTCCCTCTACTTTACGAGTTTGATTAATTGCCTCAATCCACTACTAATTTGATCGCTAGTGTCCTTTTACAATGAGGATCCCGTTTAGAAACGCGGCTGCTGAAGGAGCACCCTTCCATGTTAATTTGTTTTCGTGTATTTAAAAAGTATTTTTTAATTTTTTAATTTTTAAATATTTTTATATTATTTTGATATTTTTAATTTGAAAATGGTTGAAATTCTGTTTGGCATTGCAGTTTGTTTTTGGAATTTTTTAAAATTTTAAATTAATTTATTCTTTTATACTTTTGGATTAATTTGTTAATATTAAAATTAATTTTTTAAAAATAAAAAAAATATTATTTTAATATATTTATAAATAAAAAATACTTTAAAATATAATATCTACTATATTTTTTTAAAAAAAAAAGCTCTCAAATCACAACCGCACCCGCATTCTAAATAGACATTCAACCTATAAACTTGTTTACACCGATCTGCTAATTGTATTTCTAGCTTGCTTCAAGGATACAAAAAAATATCCAAACAATAAAATCATTTTTTACTTTATTTAATTTAATGGCTAAAGAAATAATAACATTATTAAGATATGAAAATTAACTTTTATTTTTCTCTTCGATTCATATAGTTTTTAAGGATGGTTTTATTTATATCAGTGTTTAAAAATATTTAAATTTTTGAAGGTTGTCGTATATTTGAGTTTTATTCCAATTACAAAGTGAGATGAATCATGAAGCATTCTCGGAGTAATATTTCTTCATTCGTCTTCTTGTAGTTTTTAATAATTTTTCATAAAGAAAATTCAGAGGTAAACATTACATGATGGCATGCTATGTTGTTAAAGAAACTTGCGATGATTTCTCTACAAGAGAGTAATTTTTATTCATACAAGCAATTAACATCTCGATGGCGTTGCATCTACCGTATAAACTTGGAGATTTTCGAAGAAACCTTCCTCTAATAATTAAAAATGTACAATCTGCAAAAGGGGGCCTGCTGTTCATATCTTGATCTTCCCTCTCCAAAATGAAATACAATAAATTAATATCAACAGGTCGTCTGGTTTGGTGTTTATCCGAGTCTCATGGCACGAGGGCCTGCTGTTCTCGAAATTAAACCCGTATTCCTGAGACTAAACGCCAGACCAATTAATTCCTGTTGAAGAAACTTTCTTCACTTGGATTGATATATAATCAAGAAACCTAAAACCTGTATTTAGTTGATGTGATATGAAAATCTTTCTTCACGTATATTTCATTTATTTACAAACAACTTGCTGCATCATGTGTAAACCAGCTTGTCCATGGCAGATAGGGCCTCCTTGGCGCCCTCCATTTTATTTCCCAAGGAATTTGACATGCTTTCCATGGTCTCCACATGGAAGACCATGTTTGATAATAATTAAATTCGATAACAAGAAGTTGATCAAGATCAATTCGTGTATCGACCAGAACATTCAATCGATCATTTTCTTAATTAGGAAAATCACCAATACTTGACTTTAATTGGATTGTTCAATTTTTTCTTTATAATGTTCAATATTTCATGCGTTCTCTCTGTTCGGCAGAGCTGGTGTGTCTGCGGGAAAAAAATATTTTCAGTCTTTTGACAAAACAAAGGCAATATTATGGAGAGGAAACCAGTTTAGTAGCACCCGAACCAGATTTTTAAGGTGATTGATTTGGGTTGGAAAGGATTAAAAAGGAGAGTAAATTATAGAACACAGTACTTTATAGTTTATATAACAGGAGACAACATCATTAAAGTAGATGCATCGTAGTACAAGCATCAGAAATGTGATAACACATGACTTGTACACGTTGCTTTCATTATTGCTACAGTAACTCAGCTTGGGCAGAACCAGAACCAGCAAGTAGATTCACATCTTTTTTAGTACTTAGTCTTGCATGCATATAGTTTTTACAGATCTGGACCCTTCGGCGCTTCATTGCAGCTTTAAATTCCTCATAAGCCTGCCAAAAAAAAAAAACAGCATTAGTGATGCATAATTATATTTAATTCCCTAGTTGGAGTGTTTAGTTTTAATTAATTAACTGTAGTGGGTTGTCAACCCCCACATTATCCTTGAAATCAGAATTGTATAGGAACTCGATCAAGGGACTTGTTTTATTTATTTTTTTTAGAATAGATGAGCTTACTTTGGGCAACTGGGTGAGTGAAATTTTTGTTTCAGCTTGTAATGCTGTCTAAAATCCTGGCTAGATCCAAGAACCCGTGTCGTGAGCAGGTCTGGGGATTACTGAATTGGGTTATAGAGCAATGTGAAAATTGATTTAAAAAATTGTGTTTTCCTGTGTCACACATTAATTCTTATCAGGCATTAGAAGCACTGGCTAATTTATAATAATTTTTGCTCCGTTCCAAAGCATGTATATGTCCATGTTGATGTGATCTATATCATACAAGCAGGATTAGATTTCATGTGGGCTTCTTTTTTGTTTTCCTTAGGAAGTTGAATTTATAATGGATAGTCTTTACAATATTTAAGACTATCCAGAGGGAACAAGGGTCGGTGTTAGGTTTACCCTAAATCCTATAGCTACTAGGAAAGGAAAGGCAAGTGAATTATGAAAAGATGATATACATATATGAATACTTGGTCGGCATACGAACCCTCAAAATCCGCAGTTAATACTGGAACAAGAAACTTGTACGACGTTTTATGTTACATCATACACAATCTAAGGAAGTTTTCTGCACTGGTTTGAAAGTAGAAGTAGGCGCCGTGTGGCTTTTGGCAATATATACAGTGGGCAGTTGGCACTATATATACGTGCAAATGAGTAGAGAGGAAGGAAGCAGCTGACAGCAGAGACACAAGCACATGCTTTAAAGTTTAAACAGTACCGATAGTATAAAATCGTAAATTGAGGGGAGCTCAATGCGGCAGCACTGAAGTAGACTCGTTTGACAGATGTTTGGATTAACTACGTACGTTTTTAAGGAGCTTAGTGTGTGCCTGCTAATGCCCTTTCAATTTCCAAGGATAATAGATGGGAATGCGAATGCTCATGTCTTGAACATGTGTAAGATGCGTAGCAAACAGTGTGCGCTGAGCTAGGGAGGCTAGAATAAAACAATATTGCATGCAAGAACAGTGAAGTTGGTTTTTATCCGGTAATTGATGAGTATGCTGGTTTCCAGAAACGTTCATCACGTACCTCTGCTCCTCAGCAAGCCCTCTACTATTGCTCCCTGAGGGCTTGTAGTTTGGCAGTGGAGCTTGGCCGGATTCTATATATGTAAGATCCTCCACAAGACGATCGTAGTGCATCTTAACTTCTTCTGCTGACTTGCCACCCACAGCCTTGGCCACATTTTGCCAGCGGTCTGGCGTGTCTTTGTCATAGACAGCCAGTGCCTTCTCAAACAGCTTGTTTTGTTTGGGCGTCCAAGAGGAGCTAGAACCATTTGAAGACATGAAATAAGCCATTTCCCTTGTTGATAATCGGGCACGTAGTGGAGGGATGGGTAGGTTAGACGGTGGTGAGAGAGGAATGTGGGCTGACTCCTAAAGCAAAAGAACAAGCTACAAGCCTAAGAGGAAAGAAACTTCAAGAGAAAAAGATCAATCCCTCAGTCAAGGGAGAAGACTTGAGTCAAGGGATGGTATGGGCAAGAGATTGACATGGCTGCTCTTTATAAGCAGGAGGAAATGGCTGGGCTGTGCAAGTGGGAGATTATTTTTTTTCCCACCCTCGAGGGTATAACAATGTAGGATTCTCTTCCGTAAGCAAAGGAATAAGAAGGAAGAGCAACGAAAAGGGCATCAGTGTCGAAAAGACTGGCTCTTTATCAAGTCCTTTCTTTGTCTTTTTATAATATCATCAGCAAGAGGATTTCCTCAAGAATTTTCACCAGCTGGTGGGGATTAGATCCCAATTTTGAGTCTGCACATTAACATAATATAGATTCGCTTACAAAATGAGCCTCCATTGCCCCCTTTTAGACCTCCATAAGCACAGTAATAAGATATTCTTCCCGCCTCTTTTGTGGCTGGGATTTTCTTGCCTCGTTTATTTGAGCAACTTGCCACAATTATACCCTTTTTGAGTACATGTTTATTGGCTCCTCTGTTTTCCCTGTGAATATGATCTTGCAAAATATTTCTTACAATATTGGCGATACCGAAAGGATAAAAAGAAAAGGCGAATAGAGTATTATTCATTTCCAAGTCGTACATTTGCACTGGTGGTGCGATATCTTTTGGAAAAATTATTGCACGAACCAATTTAATGTACACTGAAGAATATGTACCGTAAGGTGGTGTCGTAGATCTTTGTACAATGATCAGTCCCTGCAATAAGTTCTTGTGATGTGTTAAATAGTTTGATGGCCAGCATGGGCTGGTCAATTTTCTTTTCTTTTTTTGGGATTTGAAATTTATTAAATTTTGTATTTTGTTTAAAATCATTCATTTCAAAAATTTATCTTAATTGATACACCAACTGATCTTAATGTTTAAGAACGGATAGGAAATGATTGAAAACACAATTAATATTGTTAACAGATGTCATGGTTGAATATTTAAGTGCCTTGTCCTGTATAATCTTATATAATATCTTAATAGCATGTTTATTTTTACAGTTTAAAAGCATTTAAAAAAAATTATTTTTATTTTGTTTTCTATTAAAATTTTTATTTTTATTTTTAAAATTTTTAAATATGATGATATAAAAATAAATTTTTAAAAATAAAAAAAATATCAATAAGGCCAGAGACAGGAATTTCACCTCACGAGACAAGGGGGCGGCGCAGGGCTGTTCAGTTGTCATCAAGAGAAGGTTTTTCTTTGTAGATTAGATTTTGCTTTTAGTTAAATTATTATTGGGGATTTTATCTTGGAATTGGGTACGTGGAACTTGCAAAAAGATGTTCTCACCTTCTGCTTCAGCCTTCTGGGCAACATTCCAAACGCTTCAGCCTACGGTATTTTTTTTGGGTGGGAGGATGAATCAGCAGACTCATCAGGTGTTAGACACAGAGAAGATACTCTGTCAGTTTCTCAGTCGGAGTAGCTGTTTGCTTCCTGCCATTAATTATTAAACCTTTTCTAAAATTACTTTAATCATAATTCAAATTATAAATTTTACTATTTAATCGTACTAACTCGGATTATTCTTTTAATTTTTTAAAAAACACTATTAAAATACCAAAACAAATAGCCTACATATTGATAAAACGAACCACAGTGGCTAAAATCCATAGCTTAGTAAAGTTCTATCTACAAAACTAGTGACGGGTAAGTTTTCAGGCAGCGGTAAACCTTTGTATAGTGGTGTGAATGCAGCCAGCACTCTTTGTACGGCAAGGCATGGTGGTCTTCAGCGGTGGTCCCGTGTTAATACTCTAGTGTGAGGGTACCAGCCATAAGGTTGGGGTGGCGTTGTACCAAGTTTTGAAGTCGAGGCCAATCTGATTTTTATGGATCTAATAACGACACAAAACCCATATGGCCTGTTCTTTATACTTTTACTTGGTATTATGATGATGTGTTAACGTCAAATTTTCAATCCAGTGGACCGACTGGGCTTTTTCTTCGGAGAGCGACTTCCTTGCTCGAGGCAATGGTTTGCTCCACACATGGAACCCTTCTGCTTTACTGAAAAAGCACAGATGAAGCATTCTATGATTCAAAAAATACAATTAAATTACTGGATGTCGTGATTTAAAATCATGATAATTTACTTTATTATGATTCGAAATCTTGATATCTATCGAAATTAAATCCCAACATCCCTTTTCCTCCCCAGATAAAAACAAACATTTACTCGGTATCGTGTTCTTAAATCATGATTTTTTTATGTTGTATTTTAAAATCACGACAAGCACGCTTACCAATCTATTTCATCAAAGAAATTTTGCAGCTGTTTTATTTTACTAAGATTTTAACCCAAGATAGCCTGTGAATTGTGGTGATCTTCCCCGGTCTCTAAGATTTTTCTCGGTTGTATCCCTATCATGTAGAATATGCTAGGCATGTTTGTTGATGCAAGATAAGCCAAGAAGGCCTCAATCTGTGTGTATCGAGAATTCAAAGTTCATGGTGCTATTGATGAGATTGATAAGCTAATAAGATCTTAACACTCTGCTGAGGGTATCTTTAGGAGCCACAAATTCCAACATAAATCATTCCTAAATTTAATTTAAAAATCTCAATAGCTTAATTAAATACAATGCTTCCGCACAACACTGTTTTTACAGTATCCTTCGTATAAATATTAACATTTGTGTGCTAATTGCTTTTGAAATATAGATTGATTTTAAAAAGTTAGTGAGTTTTCGTTTATTGAAAAAAAACAAAAAGCATAATGGAAATGCTATGAATTTTGTGATATTTTTATGATGCAGTTTGGTTTATCAAAAAAATTATCTCATTTAAAAATTTAAATTATTAAATGAGTTTTTAAAATATTATTTATATTATTTTTTAATATACCTCCTTAAATTAAAATTGTTTAAATTTAAAATTTATATAACCTCATATTATTTTATACTTAATTTTTATCAAATAAATAAAAATAATAATAAAATTTAAATACATGATTGCTTAATTATCAAGACTCTGATATTATATTAAAAAATTATTTTATTTAAAAATTTAAATTATTAAATAAAATTTTAAAATACTATTTATAATATTATATAACATACATATGCTTCTGTAAGAAAATACGAAGGAGTCTACACAATATAGCCAGTGGAGGCTTAGACATAGATGGAAAGCCTTTTTCGGTCTCTGACCACCGCTCACATGCCTTGAAGAAAGGGCCCGAATAAATGGAGCCAGGCCAATCCGCAAGGAAGAAAACACCATGATATCATGGATATTTATTAGATTCCTTATCATGCTCTCTCAAGTCTACCTGAATGAAAGTTTCGTGAATGGACAGAGATATTTAATTAGGGTAGTAGAGGTTATTTTAAAAATATTTTTTATTTAAAAATATTTTATTATTTTAAACAAATTATTTTTAATATTAGCACACGATTGAAAATACTAAAAATAATTAATTTAAATTAAAAAAATAATTCTGGTAAAAAACACTTTTGAAATTTAAAATCACATCAACCAAGATATTTTTTACTGTGGAGTCCATTTCCCTTTCCTATGAGTGGAAGCATTCTAGGTCTTTTCTTACCCTGGTTAATCTTGGTCCGTGGTCTATCACGCTTTAGGTTTCGACGACTCGGAAGATGACAGCCCTCTAATTTAGGGTCCACAAATCTGATAGCAAGAGCTCGAGGACCGCAGTTGAGGTTGAAAGATGGACATCGAAGGGAAAGATCTTTCCGAGAGAAATCCTTTTGATCGTAAAATCTACTTCAAGAGAGTGGTGAAAAAAGATGTCTTCCCGATGGAGCGTGCCGAAAGATAAGAGGTGGATGCTTGAGGTTCACGTAACAATCAAGGGGTTCAATCTTGCGCTCGAGGATGATATATTCTCTTTTTAGCATGTTGGATACAAATTTAGATCTAAAGCATTCGGCTGACGACATAACTCTTATTTTATTACAAGATAATAGATATGCTGCACTTGGTTTCAAAGAGGGAGCACGCGTCAAATTAGCATAATGTCCTGTTTCTCCTAACAAACATATATATATATATATATATATATATATATATATATAAGTAACCAATCACTAATCCTAGAAAGCAAAAAAATCTTAGATGCATGAAATTAATATAATTATCATAACAAAGACTAGAGACTCACTTAATCGGAGTGTGAATATGTTCAATTTTTAAACAAAATCTAAGAATCCAACCCTTAGTTTTTTATAGAAATCAAGAAACCATTGCAAGAGACAAAGTCTTTCGACGCTCAACCCATCATCTCGAAGTGGAAATATAAGAGGAGAAAATTTTCTAAAAAACATGAGATTAAAAAATAATTTTTTACCTTAAACAATGTTAAGGTTAAATATTATTTTCTTATATCTTTAAAAAATATTAAAATAAATAAAGATAATTAATTATAATTAAAATAATTCAGTGTTTTATTATACACTACACAATGTATTTCACTGTTAAAAGATAGATGCCATTATATTTTTTTTCTAATAAATTTTTTTTATACTTAATTTAGTTTGTTAATTACTTAATTTAGCTTATTAATGTTATTTTTTTCACTTGGTTATCAAATTTTTATGATATGAATCTCAACTTTACTCAGTTAATCTAACTAATTTTAGATTAATCTATAAATTTTTTTTCCTATCGAGTTATCAAACTTTCATAACATGAATCTCATATTTGATGGATTAGCCTGATTTGATAGATTAATCTGATTAATTTAAATTATCTTTTTTTTTATTATTTTTTTCTTCTTGTAGATTTGTTTTTCTTTGTTTTTTTTTAAATTAATCTTTTTTTTGTTTGATATTTTTTTGGCTTTTTTCTTCCTTTTTTTAATTTAGTTTATTATTATTAAAAAAATTATTTAGTTATTAAACTTTTATGACACTGATCCCAGGTTTGACGGGTTAACTTAGTTAATTCAATTTTTTTTCTTTTTTTTTCATTGTTTTTTTCTTCTTATAAGTTTTTTTCTTTTTTTATTTTTAATTAATATTTTTTTATTTAATTTAGTTTGTTAATATTAAATTTTTTCTATTTAGTTATCAAACTTTTATAAAACAGATTATGGGTTTGACAGATTAACCCAGATTTATTTTTAAAGTGTTTTTTAATTAATTTTTTCATTGAATTAACTTTGTTGATATTAAATATTTTTCTACTTCGTTATTAAACTTTCATGACATGAATTTCAGGTTTGACAGGCTAACCAACTAATTTTAGGTTACCTGTAAAATTTTTTTATTAAATTATCAAACTTTCTTAACACAGATCCTAAGTTTGATGGGTTAGATTTGTATGATGGATTAATACAATTAATTCAGATTTTTTTCTCCATTAGTTTCTTTCATCATGTAGGTTTGTTTTCCTTTGGAATTAATCATTTTTTTTGTTTGATAGGTTTTTTTGCCATTTTCTTTTCTTTTTTCTCTTTTTAATTAATTTTTTAAATTTAGTTTGTTAAAATTATTATTTTTTATTTGGTTATTAAACTTTTATAATACGGATATCAAGTTTGACGAGTTAACCAAATTTGATGGGTTAACTCGGATAATTTAGATTTTTCCTTTTGTTTTCTTCATTGTTTTTTTTTTCTTTCTGTAGGTTTTTTTCTTTGTTTTTTCTAATTAATTTTTCTTGTTTTTATTTTTTATATCTTTCATTGTGGACTGCATAGTGCAGTTCATAGTAAAAAGACGGGTGCTATTAATTTTTATTTTTTTCTTTGTTTATTAATAAATATTTTTTTGATTTATTTAGTTTGTTAATGTTAAATTTTTTTTCTATTTGACTATCAAACTTTCATTACACAGATTCTAGGTTTGACTGGTTAACCCAAATATTTTTTCTAGTTTTTTTTTTAATTAATTTTTTGGTTTAATTTAGTTTGTTAATGTTATTTTTTTTTCTATTTAATTGTCAAACTTTTATGATATAGATCCCAAGTTTGATAGGTTAATTCAGCTAATTCTTTGTTAACCGATATTTTTTTTTGCAATTGAGTTATTAAACTTTCATTACACAAATTTCAAGTTTGACTAGTATGATGGATAACTCAGTTAATTCAATTTTTTTTATTAGTTTTTTTTCTTCCTGTAAGTTTGTTATCCTTTGTTTCATTCTTTTAAATTAGTCTTTTTTTTTTTGATAGTTTTTTAGGCATTTTTCTTTTCTTTTTTAATTAATTTTTTAAAAATTTAATTTGTTAATATTAAATTTATTTATCAAACTTTCACGACATGAATCTTAGGTTTGACGAGTAAATTAAGTTAATTCAAATTTTTTTATTTTTCTTTGATGTTTTTCCTTTTCTTGTAGGTTTTTTACTTTTGAATTAATTTTTTTGATTTGATTTTGTTTGTCAATTTTTAATTTTTTTTATTTAGTTATCAAACATTCATGACACGAATCCCCGGTTTGACAGGTTAACCTACCTAATTTTGGGATAACACGTAAATTGTTTTTCTTATTAAGTTATCAAACTCTCATGACATGAATTCCATGTTTGACAAGTTGACATGATTTAAAAGTTAACACAATTAATTTAGATTTTTTTCTTTTTTTTCTTTAGTTTTTTTTCCTTATATAGGTTTTTTTCTTCATTTTTTTAAATTAATATTTTTTTGACTTGTTTTATTTTATTTTATTTTATTTCTTTTAAATTATTTTAAAAAAAATTAGTTTGTTGAATGAAATTTTTTTCTATTAGTTATCAAAATTTCATGACACAGATCCGAAGTTTGACGTATTAATTTCGTTTGACGGGTTAACCCAACTACTTTAGATTTTTTTTCATTTTCTTTATTATTATTTTTTTCCTGTAATTTTTTTCATTTGTTTTTTCTTTTTAATTAATATTTTTTATTTAATTTAGTTCATTAATATTAATTTTTTTTCCAGTTAGTTATCATACTCTCATGACACGAATCTTAAATTTGACTGATTAATCTAATTTGATTAATTAACTTAGTTAATTCAGATTTTTTTTCTTTATTAGGTTTTTTCTTCCAATTTTGTTTTTTAATATTGTAATTAACTATAACTAAAAGACATCAACATTTTACTATAGACTGTACAGTGCAATCTACAATGAAAAGATTAGTATCTTTAGTTTTTTTTTTGTGTTTTTGTTTTGTTTTTTTCTTTTAAATCAATTTTTTTGTTTAATTTAGTTATCAAATTTTTATAACATGAATTCCAAGTTTGACAGATTAATCCCGATAATTCAGATTTTTTATTTTTTTCATGGGTTTTTTCTACCTATAGTTTTTTTTAATATCTTTTCTTGTTTATTTTAGTTCATTAATATTATTTGTTTTTATTTAGTTATCATATTTTCATAACACGAATCTCAGTTTTGACAGGTTAACCTGATTTGACGAGTTAATTCAGTTGATTCAGATTTTTTTTCATTTTCTTTATTAATTTTTTCCCTTTAATTTTATCTTTTATTATTGTAATTATAACTAAAATATATCAACCTTTCACTATTGCAAATCCGTAGTGAAAAGTAGATGCCTTTTAGTTGTAGGTTTTTTTTATTGCCTTTTTTCTTTGTTTTTTTTTCTTTTGAATTTATTATTTTTTTATTTAATTTAGTTTGTTAATATTAAATTTTTTTATATTTAGTTATTATACTCTTATAACACGGATCCTAAATTTGATGGATTAAACTGGTTTAACAGAGTAACCTAATTGATTCAAATTTTTTTTCTTAATTAGTTTTTTCTTTTAATGTCATTTTTTTAATATTGATTTGAGTGAGAATTAGATTTCATGATTTATTTTGTTTATTTTTCATTAGATTATCATAATCTTACGAGAGGATTTTATTGTACACCACCTCGTAAAGCATTATTTTATTGGAATAATGATTTGTTTTTTTTCTTTTCAATTAATTTTTTATTTTATTTTATCTTTTAATATTAAATTTATTTATATAGTTAGTTATTACACTTTCATGACATGCTTTTGCAGCCAAATCCACATCTAAGACTCTTAGATTTAGTATTACAGTCACACCTAAGGCTATTGAACTTGACGTTATAGCTAGATCTACTTGAACTTGAATAATACAGATTTAATATTATTGTTAATATTAAAAATATTATTTTTTGTATTAAAAATATTATTATTTTTATTATATTGAATAATGTTAATATAATAATTAATAAATTTGAAAAAAAAATGTTATTGGTTATAAGTTTTTTATTTTTAATTAATTTTTTTTGTTTAATTTAATTTTTTAATATTAATTTTTTTTCTATTTAGTTATCATACGCTTATGATATAGATCTTTGGTTTGACGGGTTAAACTAGTTGCTTTAGATTTTTTTTCTTTTTCTTAACTATTTTTATTTTTATTTTATCTTTTAATATTAATTTGATTAAGAATTAAATTTCATGATTTATTTTTTTTACTGATTAGATTATCGTGATCTCATGAAGAGATTTTACTGTACCCTTTCTTGTAAAGTACTATTCATTGGAATAATACTTTGATTTATTTTTTTATTTTCAATTAATCTTTTTTTTTAATTTTATTTTGTAATATGATTTTTTTTATTTTTAATTATTATATTTTTATGGCATGATCTTGCAGTTAAACTCATATCCAAGGCTCCGAGTATGATATTACAACCAATCCACTTAAACTTAGATGATGCAAGTTTAATATTATTACTATTATTAATATTAATATTAATATTAATTTTTAATTAGATGTTACAGATAGACCTAATAATCTTAGGTATAATTTTTGCAGAAAGAACCAACGCTTTTAGATTTTAGTTTTTTTATTTATTTTTTTTGTAAAAAACATTAACTTGCAGCATAGCGCAAGCCACGCTTCTAATGACAAACTAGATGATATATTTTTAAAAGTAAATATTTAGCAATTCATTTAATCTAATCCAAAAAAATATTTTTAAAAAGCTAAATCTAATAAAGAAAAAAATATTAAAGACTCGAGATAACTTAAGTTATTTTTAGAAGCAATGAAAAATCTATACAAGGAAAAAAAATTATGATGTTCAGTATCCAATTAAATCAAATATCAAATGATAAAATTAAAAAATATAAGTTTTTTTTTTAAAACAACAAATAAAACAAGGCAATTCTACTAAACCTGAGTTAATCTCTCAAATTTCTATTCTATTAAATTATAGACTTGGGGTCAATGAAAGAGCTTAATTTAAGATTGGAGGATGAAATCGAGAAAAAAATCAATTTTTAAAACTTTTCATAGTTAAAAAAATAACAATATAAAAATAAAGATAAAATATAATATGTAAATATAATGAATAAGGGTAAAATTTTAAAAAGAATATCAATTCTAAAATAAAATAAAATATAATATAGTCTAACGAGGCCACAACCAAAATAAAAAAAATAATAGAGGATGAAATAATAAAAAGCCAATTCATTAAACTTATTCAAATAAAAAAATAAAAATTAAAAAAATGGACCAAATCCTATTGAATAAAAATTGAAGGGCTTTTATGAAATATTCAAGAGCAATCTTGAAAGAGATAGGGAGGGGGGATACAAAAGATTGCTGGTTTTTCACTTTTATCAGCTACCACGTACGCTACCCAAAGACAGAAGGGTGACTCTTGGCACGTCATCAATTTTGTTTTTATTTGAATTACCAAATCACCTTTAGGACCTTATGATTATTCCAAAAAAATAATAATGTGAAATCACGAATACACCCCTGAAGCCAAGACTAAGTTTTTTTTTTTTTTTCATTTTAATTCCAAAGGTACTGGAGTAATTAAAATGTTAATGGTTAAAGCGGGTTCTGTTAATGCAGTGTAGACTTTAAAGTGAACAGAGGCATTGAACAAAATTATAAATAAAATTTTTTAAAATATTTAAAAAATATTGTTTACTATCTTTTATATATGTCCGACAAGCGGGGTTTTGAGTTGTTTTTATTTTATATTTTAAGCCTTTTATTAAGTGTGAGGGTAATTTTCATTCTACAAAATATAATAATAATAATAATAATAATAATATTTATTCTTAAAAAAAGAGCGTTCTTGAATCATTATCAAAGTAACTCTTAATTAAACCGGCCTGTATCATTAGACAATGCAAATATCTTATTCTAATGTTTTTACCTTTATTGTCTTTGCCTTTCATTTTTTGATTTGGATAAGTATCTCAGTGGTTTTGTTTAGAAGTATAGTTTAAGTTACTGTTTAAATATGTTTTATTTAAAAATATATTAAAATAATTTTTTTATTTTAAAAAAATATTTTTGATATAAATGCATGAAAATAATCTAAAAATATTTTAAAAAATATTAATTTAATATAAATAAAAAAATTAATTTTTTAAAAAGTTTTTAAAATACAAAAATGGCTATCAAAGTCAAAGTCCATCAACGCAGGTGAACGAGGGATTCACGTAGTAATACAACACAAAAATACACACCATCAAATTTTATTACCACTATGCAAATTTAATTGAAAGAATATAACACATCACAAGATTCCATCAAATTAACAAGATTTAATTTTTTTTATTTGGATATGGAATTTATTTTATATATTTAAAACAAACAAGTCTTATTTTTTTTAACAGATGGAATTCGAGTACACGAATCGTCACATAATATAAAAAGGATAATTAAATGAGCTTAATTCACGTGGATTAAACTTATTTATTTTGTTATTAAAGTGAATTTGATTCATGTAATTTGATTAATTTGCCCCTCATGAACTAGCTAGATGTCCTAATTTATATTCACCACAGCTGGTGCTTTAGAATCTATTATTTTGGAGTACAGTAGTTTTTTTTTTTTTGCTTTTTAAAAATATATTTGTTTTGGAAAAATATAAAATTGATTTTTTTAGTATTTTATTATGATTTTAATGTGTTATTAAAAAAATAAAAATTATTAAAAAAATTATTTTTAATATATTTTTAAATAAATTACACTTTTAAAATTAATATACACCATAATACCAAATACACATTTAATAAAGTTGAGTTTGAAATTAGATTGTAATGGAATAAACTCAATCATAATATTATTTTTTAAAATATTTTTTTAATAAAAAATACTTTAATTAAAAAATTATTTTGATTTTTTTAAATTATTTTTTTATATTAGCACTTTAAAATAATCCTGTCAATTTTTTAAATTTTTTAAATGATTTTATTTTAAAATTCATTTTGAAAAAAAATAAATATTATTTTAAATTTGATTTTTTATTTAGGAACGTGGTTATAGTTATTTTTAAAATGTTTTTTACTGAATTAAAATAATTTAAAAATATTTTAATTTGTTTTAAAAATATTTTTAAAACTAAAAAACAAACAAGAGAAATCGATCCACTGAACGACCCAGTCCTTCACTTGGTCATTAGTGAACGACCGAGTCCAAGTGAGCGTTCAATAGCTTCAACTCTCTCCCTCTCTCGGTTGTTCTTTCGTCCACCTTTCATGTGGTGGAAGTTGTTTCGTTGACTCCGTTTGAAATTTCAACTTGCTGGAAGATTACTGTTCTTCTTCTTCTTTAGTTAAGTGGTGTCTGTTTCTGAAAAATGTGATTATTCTTTCATGACAGTTAAGTTCTTGGACTGGCATAATTTTCTAACAATATAGAACCTGGATGATCAAACAGTCGTCATGGGCTTGAAACTCACCACATCAGTCTCTTTGTGTTTACGAGGTTGAGATGGTTCTTTAAGCGTCATGGATCATTCAAACCGAACAATAGTTTTATACGAATAAAAATCCTTCAGTGTCTCCGCTTTCAACAGTTCAATTCAATATGCATGTATATAGTGCATGTCTTCGTCTGAAGCTCTGTGCATGTAACCGGCTGATTGGATTGTTTGTGCAAGAGGGGTTCTCTGTCATTAATTTGAGCTAGAGGGTAGATGGTAAGATTTTTAGCTCTTTGTTGCTTGAGTTGCATGTTTAACACTTTGTTATCGTTAGAAACTGATATTTTGAAGTTTCTTGCTTGATTTGCTATATGCTTTTTTCTTAACAAGGAAATCTGTTTAGTTTCAGCAGTGGCGGCCTTGCAAGGAAATGTTTTTTCCAGCTCCTTTTTTGTCAATATTTATAATTTTAGTAGTAAAATAACTAAAATTTTAATCTTTTTAAAATAATTCTTTAAGTTTGGCCCCATTTAATTTTTTGCTCTTGCTCCGCCCTTTCAGGTTCTATGAAATACAAAACCAGTCTTGGTTTCTTATATGGTTGATTACTTTAACTGCATAAACAAGATTTGAATTGAGTTGGGCTCTCTTTGTTGAGAATTTATAGTTTCCCAACTCCCAAGTTTAATGAATTTAATTAAAAAAAAAGATGGGCTTCAATTGTTTGTTTGCAAAATTGCAGATTGGGGACACTTCTGTGGGATGGGGAAGGATCGTGCTAATGATGTTGTACTCCCTAGCTGCTTTTCTGTCAAGGTAAATTGTAAGACACACACACCCACACCAATGACTTCGCTCAGGTGACCATGGATCTTTGGCTGCATGTTCTTGTACCAGTATATGTAATTTCTAATTTTAGATGAGATGTTTAACCCAAAAGCATGCCTCAGTAACTCTGGATAACAACTGCAAGCTTTAATTTGGTTGATTTCTTCCACTTTATTCCTATTGTGTTTTGTTCTTTGTTTGTTATAACCATGCGACCATATTAAACATACGCAGGTGCATCGCTCAATGTGCTTAGAACTTAAAAACTTTGTGGACAGAATCTCACAGATATATCCAGCAATAGAGTCTGCTCGGCCTCGATGTACTTCAGGAGTGCAGGCATTATGCTCTCTGGTTGTCAATATAGATAAAGCAAAGCTACTTATCCAGCACTGTGCCAATTCCAGTAAACTCTACCTGGTACCTGCTTTCATTTGTATAATGGAAACTCTTCGTTTGTTTTTTCCAGTGACCATTATACAACTACGTTGCGGCGCCTGTTTAACCTTAGTTGTCTTCATATTGTTTTTCTTTTCCTTTCCCCCGATGGTGACAGGTGTTGTACTAATAATCCAACGCAATTATTTCAGGCAATTACGGCAGAGAGGATACTGTTGAAATGCAAAAGGATACAAAATGCTTTGGATTTATGTTTAGACCACATTCAAAATGTGGTTCCACCTTTGCTGGCTGCCAAGGTTTGCAATTCCTTGTTCTTCTAAACCGTTTGTTAAGTTTTCGGCAGGACTGCAATATGTGAAATGTTATTTGACGCTACTGGTTCAAGTTCTTGATGATAGCATGTATGAGAGCTTGAACCTTTTCTGCTAGACTTTTTCATGTTTATGACAGTCACTTCTTCTTCCTCCTGCTATGGATTATCCTTCATTGTTCTATTTCCATAATTATAATAGGGAGTAATCATTGTTGTATGAATTATTCCTGTTTTTTTGCCTTCATGGAAAGCTGTCAAATTGTCCTGCATTTCTATATAAAAGTAGAACAAATTTCTTCGAGTAAAACATCAAAATTGGATGTTTAAAGAACTTGCTGTTAAGCTCGGTTGAGATACAGCAGCCGTCCACTTTTTAATGATGCATGCAAAGAATTTATTTGAAGTGATTGGGGACCAATAACCAATCAATCATCCATCCAAGATGTTTTCAGAGTTTTACTCGGTGACTTGATAAATGTTCCTAATATTACTTTCCAGGCCAAGCAAATCGGTGAAAGCTTCATCAAACAATTACTAGACTCATGTGAATTAAATATTTCAATCCACATAGAATCCTCTATGATCTCATCTGCAAGATTTAAGCAACCTGTCTCTTTCTGTGGGCATGGATCTTTGAATGTGAGGAAAAGCATAATGTAAGTGGGCATGATTTAGATGGGATATAAAGTGGAAATGTGCACCCCACAGCTTGTTTATATAATCTGATTGTCTCTGCCTACTATGCTGAGTGTTTTCCATCATCATTTTAGTTCCCTGCTGGCTGGCCATTCTTCTGGTTTTTGGTTGGAAATTTTGTGTTCCTCGTTTTTTGCTTTTTATCTCTTCTTTTAATTTGAGAATAAAATGTTGTCTACAGATATCTGGAATTATTGAAGACCTCAGGAGTGCAAAATTTCACCTAGAATCTTCTGAGGAAGAGGCTGGGAAGGTTGTGCTAGCGCTGATTAGGCGGGGCATACCATCATCAGACTGTATTGAAAATTCAGAACTTGAGGCTCTTCGACTTGCGGCTTCGAGTCTGAAAATTACATCCCGGTTGGCACTTCTGGCAGAGAAAAGGTCCATTAAGAGACTGCTTGATAAAGTTCATCAAACTGGCCTGACAAAGGAGACGATTTTGAAGTGTCTCCTGAGTCTTTTGAGGAAGTACGGAGAATTAATTCAGCAAGATCAAACCAAGGACAACCTTTCTATGCACAAAGAGAAAAAATGCCAGTCCACTTATCCAGAAGCTTTTGTAGATTGGTACGAGACACAAACACAAGCTGATGGCAAACCAAAACCTCCCATTGAATTTGAATGCCCCATCTCTACGAGACTCATGTATGATCCTGTAATTATTGCATCTGGGAAAACATACGAACGAGTTTGGATTGAGAAATGGTTTAGTGAGGGTCATGAGACGTGCCCAATGACTAATATTAGGCTGGAGAATCTGTCCCTGACTCCAAACGTTGCAATGAAGGGCCTCATTTCAAAATGGTGTTCCCAGCATGAAATCATTGTTTCTGATCCACGTCAGCGGTCAAAGTTTTCTCCAGTTTCCTCACTGAAATGCACATCCCCCGAATCTGTTGCTAGCTTTGGCAGCTCCATGAATGACTTGTGCCTTCAAGTTAGCAACGTCTCACTTCAATCTTCGTGTACAAACTGTGGTTCGCCTTTAATTGATGATGATGGTAATATTCGTTCAAGTGCTAGGCTCCCTCGAATGAAAGAAGAAATTTGCACACGCCACTCGTCCACAAATGGTTGTAGTATTGGCTTGGCCTCTCTTACCAAGCTAGCTTCACTTCCCTGGAAATCCCAATGCAAGACAGTGCAAGATGTCAAAAAGGAACTGAATAAAAATAACCAAGCATGTGATTGCATGTTTTCTGACACTTCCATGAAATCGCTGATAAAATTCTTGAAGGTTGCACATGACTTGTGTGACGTAAGAGCCCAGAAAGATTCAGTTGATGTGATTTTGGCAATTTTGAGTGAAGACAGGTAAATATTTCTCCTTGGGTTGACATGCCTGGTTATTTTTCTGAATTTCCTTATTCTTCTTTACGCGCAAATGTGACAATCTTCTTTCTCTTTTAAATCATCCAACTTTGGAATAATTTTTGAAAGGGTCGACTGAACCTTGTGACTCAGCATTTTAAAGCATTTATTTCCACCACCAAGTCTTCTGCTGCTGCTCTTGGATTGTTGTTAAGGAATCACGAACTTTTTATTCATCTTGATAGTATGTTGTTCGCAATAATATTCACTATTTGCCAAGGTTTTACTTGTTTTTCAACTTTTCGGCCTTTTTCTGCAGAGTTGAAATGCCTGCTTTTGATGGAGATGCAATATATGTGGTAGCATCGCTTCTTGATTCTAAAATCAATGAAAAAGCTCTTGCAATCCTGGAATTGCTGTCTCACCATCAGTTTTACAAGTCTGCAGTTATAGCATCTGGAGTTCCACCTTCAATCCTGAAAATCCTTGATTCTCAGAATACGGAATCCCTTGAGCTTGCTATAAAGATACTTCGTAATGTGTCCTACGACGGTGACATAACATACCATATTGTCTATTTGGATTTCATCCCAAGCTTGGTTCCTTTTCTATGCGACTGCAACCTTTCAGGGTATTGCCTTACTGTTCTGAAGAACTTATGCCGGATCGAGGAGGGTAGGATTGCAATCGTTGAAACCGATTCATGTATCACTTCAATGGCCCAACTTCTTGAAACTGGTAGTGAGCTGGAACAAGAAACCACAATGGAAGTTCTCTCCCTATGTTATGAGGAGCTTGATTGTTGTCAACTGATCAAGGGAGGAAGCATCATCCAATCATTGTTCAGTATATCTGTCCATGGGACATCAAGAGGAAAAGCCATTGCCATGGAATTGCTCCAGCTCTTGGGGCATACTACAGAAGGTGTGAGTTTTGACGTGACCATGGACATCTCAAGTGGCTCCAGCAATCACAATAAAGGAGAAAAATCTTCTTCCATATTTGGATATCTGGGAAGGAAAATCTCAGGATTCTTACGTTAAAATCAGTTGTTATTTTTCAAAAAACTTTCTATATTCTTGTGACATATCAATCCTTGTTCCTTTAGTTAGGGTTTCAACTCCTTTTTCTTTTGTTAGGGATTGACTTTTCAATCCTAAAGACAGCCTTACACATTAATATCAGGAATTGTTAGAGGGTCACAATGAGTGAAGTTCTCTTCTACTACAATGGTCATGGTATAAGATTTAATCTTAATTAATATTTAATTGATCAAAATATATTCCTTAAGCGTAGATTTAAAAAAGAAGAAAAGATCGATACAAATAGCTTATTTTAACTATAATTATAAAATCTGATAACCACTTGGAGCAAGGCTCAACTTATAAATTGAGAGTGGAATCCTGATTTTTTTTAAAAAAATTATAGTAATGTTATTTTAATAAAAAAAAATAATTAATGGGTTAAGAGTTGGGTTTTGACCTAATAAATCAATCTTGAATTTTTATTAGTTTAGTTAATTTTATTTTAAATGTTTAATCTAAATTGATTCAAGTTTAAGTTAACCCCATACTAAATTGATATATTAAGTTTTTTTGGATTTTGTAACTATAATTTTTAACATGGTGTAAAATATATAAAAAAATAATATGAAAAGGGAAGAGTGTCACCTTACATGTAGAAAAAATAAAATAAAAATTGCAACAAATTAGATAAATTTAAAGTCATGGGAAACATGATTAAATATTTTGCCTGAGAATTTCTTGTGACCAGATGTGAGTTCTCGCATTATTCTTTGAGTTCTTGTTTATGTTTTCATATGACAGGTAAAATACTAAAGAATTAATTATTCTTTAATCTTCCTCTAATACATTTTCTTCCGATTCCTTGAAGAGAGCCCAGAGATCATTAGCCTTCCAGGTTATGGGCTAGTTCACTGCTCTAACTTGAACTATCTTTCTTAGACCTGTCCAGTTTCTAGTGGGCTTTACTTCAGGTGTTTGGCCTCTCGTTATCAAAATTAAACCATTAAAAAAAATTGTAAGGGTTTTGCCTTCTCTAACTTCACTACCGCAAAGGAGTACACAGCAGCCCTCTGGTCCTGGTTGCCCAGCGGGAATCCAGCTGTCCTCATTTCTTTTCCATTGAGGTAATGAACTCATCTTTTTCTCTGCTTCAATTGTTTCTTTCAGGGTTCTGAAAGATTGTGTCTCACTGCGTTTGACTGTCATTTCCATGTGGGTTTTCCTGTTTCGGACATTTGAAGTCTCTCTAGCCAGCTTGACATCTCTACTTTGTTTTCGTGGCAATTTTGCATCTGGGTTTTTGAGTTCTCTATTCATATACATATCTGAACCATGAATTTGAAGCGCTTAGTTAATAGGCAAGTAGTTAGCAACTTATCGAGATTCAATGGAAGAGTGCGGACTCGAAGAGATTTCTCTACCATTACAGTCTCAATCCATTCCTCAAACAACAGCTGTGATGGAGTGGTTCCTTATAATTGTAGTAACTCGACACCCATTTTTTTCTTTAATAGATACGTGCACACTATTGGAGAAACAAAGTTGATTGGGTCGAGCTTTAATCCGAAACACAATGCTAATGATTCCGAGGAGGAGGATGAAACCATGAATGAGTTCTTGTCGCGATTTGTGTGGATAATGCGTGGGAAGCTAACTGAAGTGTATAAGGATTGTGATAAAGAGACGATTAATGGTATGCTTTTGGTTATTGTTGGAGAAGTAGTTTCGGAAATGGAAAAGGGTGGTCTTGAACAAATGCTTGATGTTTCGGTGGCTACGTTGTCACAGGGTTTCAGTAGGGATCTGTGGAAGACAGTGTGGGAAGTGAGCAATGCAGTGTTGGCAGATATGGAAAAGGAAAGGAAGAAGGAGAAAATGAAGGGTTTTTTGCAGTGTGAGGAGGTGCAGGAATTGTGTAGGTTTGCTGCTGAAATTGGAATCCGAGGGGACATGATGAGGGAGTTTAGGTTCAAATGGGCACGTGAGAAGATGGAAGAGAGTGACTTTTATGAGGGTTTGAAGCGTCTCAGAGAAGAAGTGAGAACCCAGGAGAAAGCAGAAGAAGAGGGAAAGAATGCTGTGGCTATGGGTGAAGAGGCTGCTATCATGGATGAGGAGAAACCTAAGACCGTTACTCTTCCTATGAGACATGGGAAGATAAATTACAAGATTTATGGACTTGATCTTTCCAATCCTAAGTGGGCTAAAGTTGCTGATAGAATCCATGAGTCTGAAAAGCTCGATTGGCCTGAGGAACCGAAGCCAATATCTGGGAAATGCAAAATTGTTACTGACAAAATCCTTGCATTGAAAGAGGAGGATGACCCTTCTCCACTGTTAGCTCAATGGGCAGAGCTTCAAAAGCCTAGCAGGATTGATTGGTTCACTTTGTTGGATAAGTTGAAAGAACAGAATACTCGTTTATACCCTAAGGTACAATGCTCATTAGTTTTCTTTCTCTTACATTTGTTAGTTATATAATTAGTTCTTTTACTTTATGGTGTGTGATTACAGCGATTAGTTATTGATTTATCTTTTCTATGTTTAACATGGTCAAGATTTGAAATGTGTAGAATAAATGGCATAGCATAATTTACTCAACTCATTATCTTGAAGTGGTTGCTATTGATTGAATTTTATTGCAGGTAGAAGAAGTTTTGTTGAGTGAAAAATCCTTCCAAGCTAACATCCGCGACTACAGCAAGATTATTGATGCCCATGCTAAACAGAACCGCATAGAAGATGCTGAAAGAATTGTTGAGAAGATGAATGAAAATGGTATTCAACCAGATGCTTTGACTACTAATATTTTGGTACACATGTACAGCAAGGCAGGAAATCTTGACCGTGCTAGAGAAGCATTGGAAAGCTTGAGGAGACTTGGTTTCCGACCAGACAGAGAGATCTACAATTCAATGATCATGGCATATGTAAATGCTGGTCAACCTAAGTTGGCTGAATTATTGATGAGAGAGATGGAGGCAAGAGACATCAAGCCTACAATGGAGATTTACATGACTTTGCTTCGGTCCTTTTCACAACATGGAGATGTTGGTGGAGCTGGACGAATTGCAACCACAATGCAGTTTGCAGGATTCCAGCCGAATTTGGAGTCTTGTACATTGCTTGTTGAGACATTCGGGCAAGTTGGCGATCCTGATCAGGCAAGGAACAACTTTGACTATTTGATGAGGCTTGGACACAAGCCTGATGACAGGTGCACTGCAGGCATGATTGCAGCTTATGAGAAAAAGAATATGTTGGATAAGGCTCTCAAACTTTTGCTAGAGCTCGAGAAGGATGGCTTTGAGCCCGGACTTGCTACTGACACTGTCCTTGTCGATTGGTTGGGGAAATTGCAGCTGGTTGATGAGGTTGAGCAACTATTGGGCAGGATTGCTGAGCAGGGCGAGGCTCCTCCTCTCAAGATTCAAGTTAGCCTTTGCGATATGTATGCAAGGGCTGGGGTCGAGAGGAAGGCTCTTCAGGCTTTGGGGGTTGTGGAAGCCAAGAAGGAGCAATTGGGGTTGCATGATTTTGAAAGGGTTGTAGGCGGGCTTATTGCTGGTGGGTTTGTGCAGGAGGCTCAAAGGGTACATGGGTTGATGGAGGCCCAGGGCTTTGCTTCAGAACATCTAAAGGTTGCGCTAACGGCATCTCAAGCTTTTTCCCGCAAGAGACCATCGAAATAGTTTGCCGTCACGATTCTCGAGGTTATGGCACACTAGTGATAATTGAGATGCTGTTTTGTAGTTCATATAGGAAAATCAAACGCTACTTGACAAGCAGGATGTAGCATCGTTTCAGTCATACTCTCAGTTTGGCTTTTATTCGTGTGCCCATGTTGGTGTAATTCACGAAACTGTTTTAATCATGATGGAGGCCCTTTTTAATAATCAATGGAAAGGAGAAGGTTGCTTCGTTCTGTATTAGTTAAATGTGTTGTTTTTACATGAGCTATAGCAATTCTCTGTCCGATGACTGGATTACCTTTCGCTCTTCTGCGCATCGTTAAGCACATATTTGTAGATTATGTTTTTCTTTGATTAAAGTTGTGAATTGAGATTGTGCTTTCTGGGGTTGGCACACCAATCACACACTTCCATATGGATTTGGACGATCTCTGCCTGTCTGAGAAAAATGGCCAGTTTCTGGAGCCAAGTTTTTTCTCTTTTGTGGAATTTAAAGAAAAACCTTGATCCAAATAGATTCTGAAGACATTATCCTTACAAGCAGGAAGTTTTCATACATTGATATTGTTAGATTCTAATAGTATTCTCCTTTAATGAACTCATTCAGCCGCTTCAATTCTCCACCTTGCTGTTCTACCACAGCTCGAACCACATCTACAATGGAAACCATCCCAACTATCTTTCCATCTATGACCGGAACATGCCGAATATGATGATCTGAAATCGAGATATAAATTTCCCTTTATCGCGGCATCATCAAATTCAGTAACGATTCGACTCTATATCCCATGTAATTGGAAAACATGAATTCTAGGTATCATAAATACCTGTCATCAGCTGCATTGCTTGTAGCATGCTGGTGTCAGATGTCACTGTTACTAATTTGTTCTGTCAAGCGTTGAAATTGAAACATGTTTAGAAAGGAGAATGGTTACTCTATAACCCCAACACAAAATTAGTGCAAGAAATAACCTCATCAGTCATAATTTCCCCGACTCTTGTGTATTTAGATGATCTCCCTTGTGCTATTATCTTCTTCATATAGTCTGCTCAGGCATCCGTTCCGCCTCCATTAACAACGATTAGAATAATCTACTTTATCATATTACGTAGTTTAACGAAAAATATTCTCAAGTTTCTTGGCATTCCAACTCTTAGCTACAGCATCAAAGTCAATTCAAAGTTTTTTTTTCTGGTAAATTAGAGCTAATTACTCCATTAATGCATTTCTATTTCAATTCTGTTGCATTCATGCCTAAAATTACACCAAGGATAGAGGATAAATGCTTAACTAACAATGTAAAGTAGGGTTATTTAGAAATCAGATACCTCTCTCTGTGATAATTCCTGCAATAAGTTCTTGTTCTCCTGGCTTTAGGACCACCAATGACCCAATATTATTCTTTGCCATCTGCAAATTTCTAGATTTTAGTAGTGATGTTTGTGCACTATATAAAGAAACTTGACTCTTCAGGCAACACTTTCAGCTTTATTTCATTAACCTACATTCTCCACAGCATCATAGACAGAATCGGTGGTGCGGCACCAGAGCCAGGAGCCAATTTTGTCTTCTCCCTTTGTCATCAGTACATCTGCCACTGTTAGATTCTCTAGTCCTTTCTCTCGCACTGGAAGAGAGGATGTAACGCGTCCAAAACGTGAAAATATGTTTCTTCTATCACGGGGCTGCTTTAGAATTGCAACTCTGAGGGTTTCCTGGCAAGATCTTATTCCTCGGACAAGTCCTTCCATTTCAACAGATCTTGTTGGAAAATGAAAGTTAAAAACGAATACCGTCTATTGCAAGAACGTGGCTGGAAAGATTTGTGATTGCCTAATGAAGGTTCGTGATAAATTTGTGTAAACGAAATTAAGTGACAATTAACATACCTAAGAGAAGATTGGAGAGCTTGAAACAATTATACGATCTTCTGACGGCGAAGTCATGGGATGGATTCAACCCTTAAATAGTATCTTGCAAGGAGAAGACACAAGAAAGTATATCTTGCGAAGAGTTCTTTTCTTGAATGGTAGGGTGATGGAATTAAGAAAGAAAAATTTTAAGGGTTTTTTCCTTGTTTTGTAGGTTGCTTCTCTGGCGGGCATGGTACCATGGAAGCATTGAAAGCTAGCAACCGAACCAAGAGGTTGCATGCATTGCTTAAACCTTTTTACCATGCTGACATGCATGATTGACTAAGCAAATAGTCATCGCTGCAGTATTGATATCTTATCAAAGAGTGAAGGAATTTCTTTTTTTTTAAACAATAAACTAAATTAGAATTAGAATTGATCACTGGTGATCTATGGTCGAGATAACACATGCATCATGTGGATGGAGAGTTGTGCTCTATAAACTGAGATTCGGCGAAGTATATACTTGGATGGCTTTAGGAGAAAAGAAACAACCACCCTGGTTTCCTATCACAGGAGACGACATAGTTAGAAGCTTAAAGTTGAACAAGATAGAAATGCAAAATCTAAAGACGAACAAATTGAGATGCTAGACCTGAGAAAGAAGGAAAATCTGTCTAAGCAATCCCGAATTTCTCCCGCATAAAGCCTAGCTTTAGAGAGGAAAGAAGCAAAAGGAGAGAGTGAATTTGAAGACGACAACAGAAAGGTCTCGAAAACTTTCCAAGGTATCAAATAGAAACTTATTAATACCACATTTCTCAACAAGAAGTCAGCATCAACGCAGCCAACCTACATCTACAACCTTTGTTATACATCACATTTTCTTAAATCAAATCTATGGCAGACCAGAGGCCATTCCGCTTTCGGCTCCCTTGGTTGTCAGCACCTGTCGCTCCTGCTCCACGTCCTACAGCTGAACCCCAACCTCCTCGTCCTACAGTTCAAATTCAAGCCCCAGCCCGGCCAATCATCACAATCCCCATTCAGCGGCCACCTTTTCGACCAGCAGGGATAGCCCCAGCATCAACTCCTACCTCTCAGATTACAGCACAAGTACGAACTGAACCTCAGCCACCACCTCGCGTGGCTGCTGAATACCAAGCCACTTCTCAACTATCATCATCATCTCGTGCAACAATCCCAACACGGGCTGGTTCAAAGCCAACATCACCATCTCCAGAAACACGGGCTGCCTCTGTGCCACCATCACCATCTCGCGCAACTCCACAGTCAAGAGCTGCATCAGTGCCCCCATCACCCTCTCGTGCAACAACCCAAACCCAGTCACCATCTCGTGCAACTCCTCAATCAAGAGCTGCATCTGTGCCACCTTCTCCTTCTCGCACCACTTCCCAGCCCCAGACAGCAGCACTGGCAGTCCAACAACCTGAATCTCCATCTCGTTTCGCTTCTCGAGTTCCAGGTAAAACATCCTCACAGCCCTCTTCTCCTTCTAAGATAGCTACCCAAGTGCAGCCAACAGTTTCCCGGTCCCCATCAAAGAAATTGCAGCTAGCAACACAAGGGACCTCTCAGCCTCCACCCACATCTACTCAATCAATCACTCAACAACAAGAAACAAAGCCAGCAATATCTTTTCCCTTGTCACAAGTGCCTCTAGAAAAGACAGAAATCAGAGCAGAGAATGTCTCTCTACGACAACAAGAAGAAGAGCCTCTACAAGCATCAGGTGCCGTGAGAGCAGCAAAAGCAACACCAGCTTCTGTGGCAGCACTTGAGATACTTGCAGCATCACAAAAATCAGATTCTAACGCCATAGGTCCTGTTCATCCTATGACTCTTTCAGAACAGCTGAAAAACGTAAAGGAAAACATTTTTCAAAGGAAAAAGACTACTGTTGGCTCAAATGGGGAAACTGCAAAATCTGCAAGAGCCCGGTATGCATTGGGCGAATATCATCAAAAACCATCCATGTCCAATGGAGAAAAGGTTCCCCTGCACAAAGAAATCAGGGAAGACATTTTCAAGTTTGTTCACAAGCTGGGGATGGAGCACATAAAGCATCCCAAAGGTGAAAAGCCTGTCAGCATTGTAACTCTAGCAGGTGAAAACAGAGGAGCTTCAATGTACGAGGGCTCTGAACCAACAAGAAGGGATGGATCGGTCCACATCCATCATGGTTATAAGATCAATCCAGATGAGAGCAGCGAAAATCCTACTGACGGAGAAGGAAGCTCGAAGGGTGGAAAGTCCAAAGATCTGCTGACAAAAGAAGATCCAGCAATGAAAGCATATATCAACAGTAATACACAAAGTGTCAATAACTCGATTTTGTTTGAAAGTTCACTAAACGAAAGAAGTCCTGGTGTACAGCTGCATCTCTCTCATAACGATGAAGAACCCAGTGAGTACAGTGCTGAACCAGGTCCTCTCGAGACACACAAGGCTGAATTCAAAGTCACCCCTGCTGAGATGCTTGCTTATGAACCGACAGTAAAATGACGATGCCTATGAGGGCTCTTATTGGAATCAAGCGATTCAGACCCTGATAATCCAGAAAAGCCTTTAAGAAATGGCTGTCCCTAGAATCGTGTGCAGTTGAGCAAAGATAAGGATATAAGGGTTCTTTAACCTGGTAAATGATGAGTTGGTACTATAATCTACCACGAAAAACATACAGGTTGTGCACATGACAATAAAAAATATTTTACAGAAGTAATAATAAGGATGCAATAGCATCCATGAAGTCATGTTTATGTATAATACTTTTGCATCATATGATAATGAAATGTTTTGTTCACTGTACTTCGCAACTTAGCATCAAGATTCAGTGCACAAAGTTTCTAATATACAGAGAACAAGAATTTATAGGTTTTATGAAATTAAAATTCCTTAAGAAGTTACATACTTGGGGTAGCTGTTGCAGAACTACCTTTCTGCAAAAAAACAAATGTTGCTACATAGACCATGCAGACCACTGCTGTTTACATAAAATTAATGTTGATAACAAAGTGCAAATCCTAAGGAGCTTCCTTTAGAGAGAATAAATACAGCAAAGTTAGAGAGAATAAATACAACAAAGTTAGTTTGTGTGCTCTCGTGGCCCTTAGAGACTTACATGGTCGTTAATTTTAAAACCTGTAGAATTAGTCGAGTTGCGCACAAACAGCACAAACAGGTCCGAACATCCATGTTAATAAAAAATAAATACAACAAAGCTTTCAGGGAAGAATAACGTGAATATAGCCCAAGATGGAAAAAGAAAATGATCATTCACATGCTGGTTTAGTGTCAAAGCTACTCAAGCAGATTGCAAAAGCTTGGAAAGCAGAGAGGGGGTATCGATAATCCATGGTGAAGATATCTTTCCCGATCTTTCCAAACTGAAGAATAACCTTTTCTTGTTCTTCTACAGGAACATTTTGACAAGGCTCCACAGCTGCCACCAGCTGGAAATTCTTCACGGAGGCCACTGTAACACGCCCTTTAAAATTTAGACACCAACACTGAAGCTGCTCGTGCCATCTAGGAGCTTTATTTTTCAAAACCAGGGGATCCATTTTGCTGCAAATTGAGTCGGATGACTCAGCACGGCTAGTGGAGATGAAATCGATAAGTGGTTGCTTTACTTTTGAGGCAGACAATGAAGGAGATTGCTCATCACCAGGATTATTGAAATCCAATGGAGTAGGGGCTACTCCCCCTTCTTGAATTGCAGAAATAGGGATTGAGTGGACGATGCAATGCATTCTCCTTGGACCCCGCGTCCGTAGGACATTAAGCTCATAAGATACAGTGGCCACATTAAAGTTTCTAGCAGGTACCCCTGGAGACACTTGGATGGAACGGACTTTCTGCTGAAGCTTGCAATTGGACTTCAGTCCAGGACATGGAGGCTGACTGTCATAAATGGCGAATTTGGTTCCCAGGAAATTAGACCTGTTCAGGATTTCCCAATCAATTCCACAAAACAAGAATGTGGCAATAGAAAGATTAGAAATCCAAAATGATAAACCATACCTCAGCTTTCCAGCATAGGTATTGCTGGTTTGACAGAAATCACTTCCAACAAACGATATCCGAAAATCTGTGCTTGTAGCCCTTCTAATCTTCTTTGCTGCTAATAATAATTTATTCATATCACCTGACAAAGCTGTAATTTATTAAGTAACATTAATTTAGCAGTAGAGAACACACACACACACTAAACTAAAATTAAAAACACAACACCACCACTGGAAAATTTTAAATTTTTTTCTCATGGCAGACTGCTTAGGGAGTCAAAAAATGGATCCTCTAACCAATCTTTTCATTTCAAAATTCATAAATAAAATCCATCAAAACTAACACAATACATCATAGAATATTTACCAGGACTGAGACCAAGATACAAATGATAAGTAGAAGTAGTCCTTTCCCTCCTAATAAAGCATTGAATTGGAGCATCTCTCGGCCCCGGCTAGTCAAAAAACAAAAAAGAACCCCCAAAATAATATCAGCACCTAACCATTCACAGAAATACAAAACAAGAGGAGAAAAAAATCCCTTTTTTTAGTCACCGACTCACCTGCTTTAGCGAGATAGGGAAAGTAATGCAACCACACTGTTCTGGGGTCTTAACAACAGCTTTAGTAATCTCCCTCCAAGACGTACAAACTGAAGCGCAAGCAACAACATCTCTTCTTCCAGGCCATGAAGTTTCACTACCCTCAACTCTCTTAATCACATCTTGTAGCAACTCTGGGGGCAAATTAGCCCATGGACTCTGTTCTTCAATCAACTCGCTTAATAGCTCAGGCCCACCTCCTAATTCAGGTGCAATATAAGCTCTCCCTCTTCGATTTGTTCTGTTCCTCTGTAACTTTCCCATCGAAAATGTAGTAGTGATATCATCTCTAATCTCCTTTAACTTGCTCTTAAATGACATCTCGATCACAATCAAGATCGGAGTGAGGAGTTCGATTCGGAATTAAAAGAAAGTAAGCAGCCAGATTCTTGCATGTGATTACAAACAGTGAGACAAAATCATCGGAACTGACGAAATTCTGAGAATTGGGGATCGAGACGAGGAATAATCTAAGGTGAGTATACCGATGTCTTGGACAGAACAAAAGCCGTGCCTTCTTTATTTTTATCTTAAAACGTGGAGAAGTGACACCACGGCGGTTGTGAGATTAGCCACCACGAACAGCAGCAGAGGAGGGATCTCTTTTTTTCCTTCAGAACGGACAGGAAGTGACACAACCACACCCTCGCTTTGCTTTTATTGTTCGAGGATCGCTCATTTCTTTCAATTTTCCTGTAACCGTTTTTTTTTTTTTTTGTCCGTTAATTTTATCCTGGAGTGTTTGGGTGCAGCGACTTGGACGGGATACTAAATTCGTCCTGACGTGCTAAAGTGGCTTCATAAATGAGCAGGTTATACCGTAGTTTTCACACCCGATTTCAGATCTGACATGAGTCAGGACTCGGTCATTAATTTTAAAATATTATTTTGACCAAAAATATTATTTTTTTATATCAGTATGCTAGAACAATTTAAAAACATTAAAAAAACTAAATTTAAATAAAAAAATCAAAATTTAAGTTAATAGTATTTTAATTAGACTACTAAACACACTCTTAATCTAATTAAGTTTGTTGAATCAATCCATTAAATTAAATTGCTGATATATCCAGTCTCTGTTTGTAATAATTAATTGTTATACATGGTAATCTTACACTAAATGTTTCTAAAATTACATGATTATTTATTTATTTAGAATATTTACACCAAATTATCAAATCAAGCAATATTGTAATTCCCTTTAATATATGAAAATTAAGTTTCTTTCTTACTCTGGAATTTATTCATTTTTGGTATATCCGGTTAGAATAAAATTAGGTTGGAATGAAGGAAAATTTCATAATCCATTAATTTGTATGTAAATGATAGTTTTCTATCCCATTCAGACAAAATTAATGCTAATGTATGAAAATTAGGGTTTGTTTGGGATTATGATAATATTATCCATTTAAAATATTTTTTATTTATAAATATATACAAATAATTTTTTTTATTTTTGATATTAGTAAATCTAAATAATATTAAAACATAAAAAAATATTTTAATAAAAAAAATAAAAAATTTTAAAAACACTATTTGTATTACATTTCCAAATATATTTTTAATAGTAAAGAGATTGATTGAATGAATATATCTTTGAGCACTTATAATTATGTCGGGGGTATTTACATAGTAATACAATGATATTAAACCATACTATATGACTAAACTATGTTATTTCCGCTAATTTAACTAAATTATTTTATAATCCCTACTTTGGAGACTATGATTCCTTGATCCTTGATAAATTAATAACTTTCATTTGCCGAAACGCGTTATGATCACCACCAGGGTATTTTGGGCATATTACAGGCCGCCTCGTGATTCCTTTGGAAGATTTGTCGGTTAATGATGTTAAATAAGAATATTACTGTTCTCTTCAAGAAATTCGTTGTTTTCATGTTTAAGATCTAGCCGTTGAAATGTGTGACGTGTTTTTTCATGCATGGCTAGATGCTTGGGACAGCAACTTTTTTTTTTGGGGGGGGGATCCTATCGTCATCATCATTGTCACCGTTTTCACTCATGGAATAAATCTAAATTAATAGTAATTAATCGAGGCTAATAACTTTATTAATTTCTGCAAATATCTAAACAGCAATATCTTCAGAGTTGAGAATATAGCAGAGGTGTGCCCGCTTTATGCCGTGTATCCGATTCCTGTTTTTTTTTTAAAAAATTAACTCATGCAAGCTTGTTTTTCTTAAAAAAATTCAAATAATAGGAATTATAGTTCTAATTAGCTAAATAAACTGATTTTATTTGAATCATTAAAAAAAATAACCAGCAATAGCACATGAAAAAAAATTAAAAATAAAACTATCATAATAATATATAAAAAAAATAAAAAATTTATTATTCAATTTTCAACACACACTTTTTTTTATCTATCATTATGTATTTTGCATGGCTAGGTGTTTTTTTTAAATTAAAAGGGTGTTATTTTGGTGGCCGGCTTCTATAAAAATTTTATTTATTTATTTTTATTCTATCTTTAGGATTGAGTTTTTTAAAACTTTTATTTTTTATTTTTTTATTTTTTTATTTAATTATATCTTAGTCTCTTGAATTTATTTATATTTTAATTTTAATTTTTAACATGAGATATATATCTAATTGAAAGGAGGTAAAAAAAAATTTTCTTTATATTAATTGAACAATACCATAACTCAGATTAAAAGTTTAATAGGTTAATTTAGATTGTTTAAGTTATTTTTTAGATTATTTTTTTTAAATGATATTTATTTTTAATTTTATCCTTCGACATTGAGTTAGTTGAAAATTAAGTTTTGTGATTTTTTTTAATATATTTTCCACGTGGTTATCCTTGTTTTATAATCCAAAATATGAGTTTAACAGGTTAATTTAAGTTAATTTGATTCATTTTTCTTAGTCATTTTTAATTGAATATTTTTTTTTAATTCCACTCTCTAATAGCCCAATTTTTTTTAGTTTTTTTAATTTTATTTTTTAATACTAAATTATTGGAGGATAAGAGTTCATAACTTTTTTTCAAATTGCTTTTAATTGAGTTATCCGAATCTTGTGGATTTAGTATTTTTTTTTTCCATTAATTTTTTAACCTTTAATATTAGATATGTTACTTGGAAATAAAACTTTATGATTTTATTTTTCTTACGAAGATGTCCCAATCCGATGTTTACATGGTGAATTTAACAAGTTAGTTTAACTTTACTTGATTTGTTTATATTTTTAATTACATCTCTCAATATTAGATTGATTAGAAATTAAAATTTTTATTTTTTTTATTTTTTATAAGTTATCTCGATCTCATGACCTAAAACGCGAGTCTGATAAATTGACTCAAGTTTTTTTATTTAATATTAAATTGATTAAAATTTAACTTTCATGTTTTTTATATATACACATAGAATTATCATGGTCTAACAATCCAAGTTATAGATTTGACAGGTCAATTTATATCAGTCTAAGAAATCATTATTTTAATATTTTTTAAAAAATATATCATTTAATATGCTATAATCTAAATATTTTAAAAAATATATATTAGATTTTTAATTCATGATTTGGATTTTCTTTGCTAAAAAATATGTTAGTAACGCTATGATATTTTTTAATCTGACTTGCAGCATATAGTATATCAATAACCTATCATACGCCTATAATCCTAATCCACCCATGATGATGGACCTTGTGCACGTCAAGGTAAAAATCCAGTCCTGTCGGGATTTTTGGTAATACATTTAAACTGTATTTCAAAATATATATTTTTTTTGAAAAAAAGACATTATACACAAGACAGCACCTAATAAGCAAATCCAGATAAAAAATGGTAGGTGACGATAACATTGTCTGGGTCTTGACCCATGTGAGGTGGGGAGCCCACAATCATTGACCGGCGAGTCCTTGTCAGATAGGTTACCAGCAAGAGTCACTCTTATTACACGTGCAACCCACGCTAGCCTAATTATTTTCTTTGGTCAACAAGGACCCGGGACTGGGAAATCTAATCTCCTTACATTGAATGCACGAGATCTGTGTACTGTGATACGCCGGGAGGGCCGCGAACCATGTAAAAAATTTTCAACAGAAAAAAAATCATTGATTCAGTTGATATTTAAATAATATAATTATAAAATATAATGATAAAAAATAAATTAATAAAAAATAATAACAAAATAAAGTAAAAAGAACTAACTATAAAGTATATTTAAATTATCAAATAATTTAATGTTAAAAAAAATAAAAAAAAATAATTTTTTTAATTAAATCAGATAATTTACAAATTTCGCAACCATAAACATAAAATTGAGATGATTTTATAGTAAAAAATATAGGAAAAAAATTATTAATAAATTAAAAGAGAATATAATAACTCTATATAAAAAAAATTAAAACTCAATTTCTAATAAATAAAATATTAAATGGCAAAGATTAAGAATATATATATATATATATATATAATGTAAAAAAATAATAATTTGGCCTCTCCTGGATTAAGATGAAAAATCTTTGATCCAGTCGTGATACTAGAATGACTGTGTTTGAAAGCAAGTTAAATAAAATTACAAAACTCAATTATCAAACAACTTAAAAAAAAAAAAAAACAGGAAAACATACTAGTAAACTCATGTTAATCTGAAAACCCCACAATTATAGGTATAAGATCAAGATAATTCAATAGAAAAAAAATATCAATTTCTAATAGATTAAGTATTGAAATATAAAATTAAAAAAATAATTTTAAAAAGAACCCAAAAAAATCAATTTGCATTAACCTTTGAAACTGGTGACTCTGGTCATGAACCAAGAACTAACCCTATAGAAATAAAAAAAACTAGAGTCAACTCACAAATTCTGTAATTATAGATACACGATAATCTAATAGAAAAGAAGAGGAAAAATAAAGATAGGAAGATCAATTTTAAATAAATTAAAGGATGAAGGATAAAATTGAAATAAATCAATTTAAAAAAAGAGCTAAAAAATAAAAATTAACTCACATTAACTTTTAAAACTAATGACTTTAATCATGAACCCGAGAGTAATATCATGAAAAAAATTGTCAAAAATAATAAAGTAAAAAAAGGTGTAAGAAAATATTAGCTTTAAAAAAATGAAGGCAACCAAGACAAAACTTCTAAATTTGGTATAATTTCAAAAACTTGCAACTTGTAAAATTATTAACTTAGAATAAATAAATAAAATTAATTCTTAATTAATTTATTTTTAAATGATAAAATTATAAAAAAAAAATTAAATAATTTGTAAAAGAAAAAATGATAGCAACAAAAAGAATATGAATCAAATCTGATATAAAAAATAAATGGATGATAAAATTGTAAAAAAAAATATAAAAAATAATTCCAAATAAAATAAATAGCAATAAAAAAAACCCAATTTGAAAGATTAAAAAACAAAAGAGAGGTGAAATTGAGAAAAAAATGTAATTTTATAGCTTATTAAAAAAAAAAAAGAATGAGAATGAAATTTAAAAATTTAAAAATTAAAGGGATTAAAATTAAAAAATATTTATAAGTTTATAGCTTATATAAAATATTAAAAAAATACTAATAAAAATGACATAAATCGAACATGAAGGGAAAAAATTGATGGATTAGTTCAAATTTTTAAAGGTAATGACACTAAATTCAAAAAAAAAATAGTAATTAATGTCAGAGGCGTGTTTGGTCCTCATGCCATCAAGTGGGGGTATTGAGACCTTTCTAATATCATCCTAGAAAGCAATATTTGCTGGCCGAATAGTACAGAACTCATTTACACGTTAACATGTGTGTAATATTTTTATAAATAATATTTAATATATATATATATATATATATATCAATTATAAAAATGCACTGAATAACCTTCGAATATCCTATAAAATCATTGTAAAATGACAAAAAAAGAGAAGATGTTCTGTAATGTTAATTTTATTTTTAAATATATCAAAATAATTATATTATTTTGAAGAAAATTAAAATGATTTAACCACTACTGATTAATAGAATATTTTTTTCTAGTGTTAAATTAATAATTTTACTATGTAAAAAAATAATTAATTTAATCTATATAATTTATTAAAAAAAATTATATCATAGTGAAAAACAAAATCTTGCCCAAACTAAGTGGATACTGGCACCCCAAATATCTTATTATATATCCCATCCAATAAACACCATAATATAGATAAATCGAAGCTGACGTCGTGTATCTTTGTGTAGCCCCGGATAACGACGAGAAAAGTAATTTTAATATCCAAAAAGTGAAATCTCGGCACGCAAAAAAAGCTCACCTAATTAATTTACAATTTATATGCTATTGGTTTGCAGGCTTGATAGTAAAATAAAGGAAAATTTTATTATGTTAAAGAACTCTACTTCATATAATATTTCTTTTAATCTTCTCCCTCTTGTTTTTATCTTCTTTATGTCTATTTTTATGTCATGTTGCAAGTATTTAGTATTTGTAGCGTAAGAACCCTAAAATTTCTTGTAAAATATATAGCCACTATGTTGATATTGTTGGGTAAAGATAATTTCTTGAAAATAAAATAAAATAAAATAAAAACTTGTTATTTTTTATTTTATTTTAAAAATATATAAATTTACTCTAAAATCGGTTTGGAAACAAATATGTTTTTGTGTCTTCTTTTTATTTTAGTTTTTTTTTTCATTTTATTTTTTTAACAAAGAGATTTTTTTTTATCTTAAAGAACATATGAACATATGGAAGGGATTTTCTCTTACATTCTTCCAAGAGACATGTTTAATTTACTAGTGCATCATGATCATACTCACTCTAGATTTAGAAAGAGAGGCATGCGTGGGGACTCAAAAATGGAAAGAAAAGTTATTCAATTTGAACTTTCCATTGGAAAAGAGAGTTGCGAGAAATATATTAAGCTCAAATCAAATCAAGCACATCAATTCCTATCTGTATAAACTTTTTTAGTTATGCAACTACTTTTTCTAGATTATATGAAACATGGCAAGACCGATCTGATCCACTCTTTATAATAAGCTCAAATGGAAGAAGCCAAAACATCTAGTTGTCTTTTAAACGACAGGAGGTTAGATCATTGACAGAATTGAAACGTGGAGCCCTTGTTCCATTCATTGAACTGACCCCATGTAATAGATGTTTCATCCAGCTTGTTTATGGTTGGAAATTTCCCAGCTGGTAATATATGCCAACAGGGACAGACGAAGGTGGCTCCGAAGCATGAATGTCATTGGCGTATTCTAGGTGGATAAGATTTCTGGGCAGCCATTAGCCACACAAACTATATCCATGCTATAACATTTCAGTTCTTCTGATTGTTTGATTGATGAACTTGATGCCACTGCCAGCGTAAGCAATGCCAGCGAACGAGGTATGTAACGCGTCTTCTGCAAAAATTGAGTCCTTGCTTGATGCATGGCATGGGATATATGGTTAGTTTTGCCCAACCTAGCTATTTGCCCACCTTCCTTTATTGACCAAAAATAGGTTAGTTTTCAATGAAGTCAATGATGAAGATATTTTGTAACTAATGCAAATTCAAATTAATGATGAATGATTCTGTAGGCACAAGCCCACACGTAAAATTTGAAAGAAAAGCATGCATGTAGACATGATCGAAGCACTTGCCTGTTCAGGCTGTCCCTTTTTATGATGGCGCAACGGGACAACATTCAAGTAGTGGCAAAAACAAGTGACAACCTTCAAGTTGTGGCAAAGATGATGCTCAGAATTTAGGCGCTGTCGAGTGCTCGTGAAAATAGCGATAATAACAGCCATGCAGACCTGAAATCTAGCTAGAAAGTAAACCAGCTGTTGTTCATTTTGAGTTTTCTGTGGTTGAGAAGTGAAGAAAAAAGAGAATTAGGCCTTTATTGTTCCGTTTCAGAACCTTTCCGTGCCTTGGTCTCATGCTCAAAAGTGGTTCTCCTTCTACCTTTTCTATCTTCTCATCTCCTTCCTTGTCCAGCCCTTTGTATCGGAAAGTGTGGTTACCAGCGATTCAATTGAAAATAAATCTAAAGAAAGCTGTCTTTGCCCGTTATAAGAAAACTGAATTAAGGTCACTATCATCCATTCTAGATTCTCCAATTTCAGTAGACGATCAGCAGCCCATTACTTGACCCCTAGCAAGCAGAAATCCTCCTCCTGGGTGTTTTAAAAGAAGAGTGCAGGTCGACAAAGTCATTTAAAAGGGACTTTCGCCATCAATCCCCAGACTCAAAACATTTCTGTTTTCAGAGTAAATTCTACCGGTCCGTATTTAAAACCAAAATTATAGAAACCAACTCGAGAGTCACAAATTAGTCTATGGTCCGAATTGATAGTTAACTCGAGTTATGATTTTTTTCAATTAGCATACTATTGAGTTAAATTTACTGATCCGAGTCAAGTTTTATAACCATCGACTTAGTTTGCACAAGCACGAATCAACCGTGATAAAATTATATTAATATAATTTTATAGTACAGGATGAAAGGTGCCCTCTAAGATTTACACTGAGCCGAACCATATTTTAACCCAAAAGGCTTGGTAAAAATTGAAGCCCACTTCGAGCTTAACCCTGAAGGTTCCCTAGCACTGTAGCACACACCATTAAATGATCTATAGAAGACGATACTCGATCCAGTCCGATTGCTTGAAACTTGAAAGTGGCAGGTGTTGGAGATGGGCTGTGACTGTCGGCTCAATCCGATTCGTTTTATTACATGGTCTGTATGAGCATCGCCTCCTCCTGGTCCAATAGGCGAAAGTCGAAACAGAAGGGCAAATATAATTTTTTCGGCGCCATCAATCCATTTCGATATAGATAAGTCATGGGCAAATTGCTGCAGGCTAAATAGCTATAACGGTGCAGAAACGAAAAAGGCTTTACATTTCCACCATGCTTGAATCCTGCCTGTGTCGCCTTTTGTATGTTTATGAATCTGTGGGCAGTGGCTCGAAGGTTCATGGACAAAAGTTCTTGGAGCTTATCCCAATCATAGAGACCGCTTTTTCTCCAACCTCGTTAATAGTCGAGACTCGAGAGGCTCGCCTCCTTTGTATACACTCATTCATATTAAAATTATGAGCACTCATAAAATTATATAAAAATATATAATTTTACATGTTAATATTTATTTTATATGTAACGTTAAATTAAAATTTAAAAATGAATAAAATTATATTTAACCTATGTAAAATTAATAAATTTGGTTGTATTTTATAAGTTTATCAAATTTTCTATATGAATCAACTCATATCTAAAATTAACTTTAAAATATTTATTAATCAGTTTTATAAAATTGAGCATATCTTTTAAAATATAAACTAGATAAAGCTAAAGTTTTACAAAAAAATATTAAATATATAAAAATATATTGTGATAAATTTTCAGATTAAATAAAATTCAGAAGCATGATATTTTAAAAAGTTAATATTAGTAGATGAATCTTGTTAAATATTTCAAACTAAATCTTCGTATACTATTTGAAATATATTTAAATTTACAAAGTTAATTTTATTGCAATTGAAATTTGACTCAAACTATATAGCTATAATTTTTCAATCATATATTATAAGTCTAGTAATTCATCAAAACACAAGAAAACAACATGTTTGAAATTAAGATTTAAATTTATCAAAAATATATAAAAATTAAAAATTCAGACTATATGAAAGAATTTTAATATGAATATTATTTATTTATTTATTTATTTTTAAATAATTATTTTTAATTTGAATTTTTTTGAGCGCATTAGACTCGGGGGTTTATTTTATTATTAAATTTATATTAATTAATTACTAATTTAAACTTATTAGCTTGCAACCTAAAAAAAATCTGTTAAGATTTATTGTAATAAAAACAATCAAGTTTTCATTATGTTTATATTTACTTTTTACCATTTAATATTTTTTTATATTGAGAAGTTTTGTTATGAGATTTTTTTATTTTTTATATTATTAATTTATTGATTCATATTATTTATCTTTTTTATTTTATTTAAATTACTTATTGAATATAATATTATTGACTTTTATTATATTTTAATGTAATTTAATTTTTTAGCTGGAATTATTAATATATAATTAATTTTAAAAAATTACTTGTAATTTTATGATTTTACTATTTAAATTTATAATCCAAATTTATATTATATTTTTTATATCTTGTATTTTACACAATCTTATTTGCACTCTGGAATACCCATTTGTTTAATTTAGAAGTACGTTACTTTATAAAAATTACCTTTTTTAAAATAAAAAACTATTTTCCTACGTACGAGCGGACAGTAACAGATAATGGCAAAGGATAGGAACAAGAAAAGGATGAGAACGTAGACCCCGCGCACATCAGCAATAATAAAAGGTTAAAAGACATTATTCACTCGTGCTGGGTGCTTTGATTCAGGCGATTGGAAGCTTTTGAGAAAATGGGATCTTTGATGGCTGGTTGGGACTCACCTGTCCCTGATCCTAGATCAAGTAAATAATCTTGGCAATCATGGTTATCTATATTTTCCTATGACACACATGCAGCTTTCATTTTGTTTTTCTTCGTCTGGTGTTAATTTGGTTTGTGTGATCTGTGGTTTCTGATGAGTGAAAAATTCAGTGAAGTACAGGAGGAATCGGTCACTTACTAGAGGAGAGATCGATGCTTACTGGAGATCAAAGAAGAGAATAGAAGAGGATCATCTCAAAGCTATTTCTGGTCTATCCAGTAGCAGTCAGGTCTATTATTTTTAACGGGCAGGCTTTTTTTTTTTTCCCTTTTGCATGGATACTCTGTATCTTTACTTAAAGAGGTACCATGATCTTGCCATGTATGTGACAGGATGGCGTGGACGAGGATCATGGAATAGAGTTTCAGAGATCAAGCTCCTTACCCGCAGCCACTACGAAGGAGGTGTTCATGGACATGGAGACTGATCAAGCAAGTTTGGAGCAACTTATCAAGAAAAATGGCTGGTAATTAATTAAGCTAAAGCCTCAGCAACAAACCCATTACAGAAACAAGTTCAAATTGAGGCGCGTTTTAATCTAGTTTCTGCTTTTTAATTGAGCTAAGCTGGTTATTGTAGGTGGGCAAGTAGCAACTGGGCATTCCTAAATGAGCCGCCAGTTCTGGAACGTTCTTCTAACAATTACACACCGCAGTTTCACGTTGCTAGTCTTGCCACCTCAAAATCCAATACTGGAATCAATGCGTAGTGATGGCCTTTCTTCCTCTATATAGGACTGCTGTGTGCCCGCCGTCTAGCTTTGCATATTCATGCCCCTTAATATCTAAGCTGCTAGGGTACGCTTTGGTGAGATAGTGTTCATATGGATTGGACTGTGAGGAGTGGATTTTCTAGTGTGTGTGTCTCTGTGTGGGTTCCCTTCCTATCTGATCTGTACATGTTAAGAGTGTAAAATAGCTGGACATGCAAGATAATGGACTTGTATTATCTGGTGTTCTTGGCATCTACTTTTGGATACTGTTTTCGAGATATTTCTTTTGTGATTTTGTCGTACTGATATTAAAAACTTAAAATATTATTTTGATATATTTTTAATTAAAAAATATTTTAATGAAGCGCGTTGCATCCCAATAACCAAACACACTAATCAAATGCTTAGAGATGCTTAGTAGGCTTTAAGGATCGGTTATATAATTAAGAAAAGAAATAACAAAAAAAAAAACTGTGATCATTCAGAACAAAAAACACTTTAAGACAATGATCCTCGGAGCCCCTATTTTCGGCTAACTATGAAGGGTTTGAATGGGCCTCTTGTCTTTCCTTTAGCTTACACTAGATATGTTGCCTTACAGCTCCGGCCGAACAATGTTTTTTTAATGTATAAGAAATAATAAGACAATTTAAATATTTATAAAAAACCCAATAATAGTAAATAAACTGACAAAAAAATAATTAAAAAAAAACTATATCAAGTCTATTTGGATTATCACAAATCAATATCAACCTAATAAATAAAGGAAAATTAAGCAAGAAAAAGTCAACTTTAAAAAAATAAAATACAAAATACTAGCTTAAAAAATGACGAGAAAAAATAAAGCAAACCAAAACTATTTAAACCTAGTTTAGTATAAAAAATTACAACTTGTTAAATAATAGACTAGAATTCAATCAAGAAACTTAAATGTTTTCCAATTTAATTTTGAATAGTGGAACTATTTCAAAAAATATTAATAAAAAAAGTTACAAAAAAACAACAAAAAAATAGAGCTAAATTTTAACAGAAAAAAACCTAAAGAGAATAAAATCTAAAAAAATAAATTATTATAAACAAAATAAATTACAATTAACAAAAATAAAAACAAACTTGAAAGATTAAAAAGTCATATAAGGTGAACTAGAAAACAATTGTTGATGACTAACCTAATAAAATCAAATAGAAAAAATAAGAAAACAAAATTTTTAAAAGAGAATTAAACAAAAAAAAATAACAAAACAAAAGTTAACAAAAGGATAAAAAATAAGACAAAATCAAATTTAAAAAAGGGAAAAAAAACTAGGCAAACCTTTTAAATCTAATTTAATCTCTAAAAGTTAATTTTCATAAAACAATTTATCCAGATTCAATCAAGAAACATAATTCTTTACTAATTTAATTTTAAAAGATGAGATTATTAGAAAAGTACTGATAAAAAAATTTACAAAAGCAATAAAAAAAATGAAGTTAAAATTTGATATGAAAAACTCAATAATGATGCAATTTAATGAAAAAAATAAAAAAATAACCCCAAATAAAATATCAAATTTTAAGGATAAAAAAAACCATGGGAAGTGAAAATTAAAAACATCTATAAAATCCAAGTAAACCTAGGCAAGCATCTTATACTTATCAAACCTTAAAAAGCTCGTAACCTATGCAACCTTAAATTTGGGTCTCATCAAAAATTTTATTACAAATTAATTTTAAAATATAAATTTAAGAAACTTGTCAAAGCAAAACACAAAAAACAACAAAAATACATCGAGCAAATCTAACAACCAACACGAGTCAACAAATCAAACATATAACTAATAATAAGAAATTAAGATGACGCTGTAAATAAAAAAGAAAAAAAACATTGGTAAAAAAAATGTTTTAAAAAAAGATAGAAATCAACTCAGATTAATCATTAAAATCTATTATTTAGGTCATGAGAATGAGGTGAACCAATAAAAGTAAATAAATAAAAAAAGATTCTTAATCAAATAAACATCGAGGGTGAAATTAAAAAAAAATGCAATTAAAATAATTATAACTAGATTCAACATAAAAAATAAATGTCCATGAAAAATAAAATGTTATGGATTGAATTGTACAAAACAAATCCATTAAGAAAAATGATTAAAAAATAACAATTAAAAAAATTAAAAGCAAATTTGACATTATAATAAAATGAAAATAAATGTTTAGGGGTAGAATTGAAAAAAAAATAATAAAAAGAATTAAAAGAATGAGGACCAGATTTAAAAACAATTAAAAAAATCAAATGATTAAGAATGAAATTAAAAATAAAATCAAATTAGAAACATTCAACGTAAATAAAACAATTAAGAATAAGAGAATAGAGACTAAATCCCGGAAACAAAAAGGGTTGGCCAAAGAAGAAAAAGAAGGAAAATGAGGAAATAAAGAAAATAAAAAGCAATTTTAATCGAAACTATGTTAGATCATTATACATGGATCATGTATAGAGAAAAAGAACGCTAAGATAAATCAAATAATACGATAAAATTACGGATATAACTGCTAGAGTCAGTCTCACTCGCTACCAGAAGATAGAGTAGTGGTTGACGCGTGAGAGCAGGCGTTAACAATTTTTTTGTGCAAAACTAAAAATATTTTTAAAACTAAATAACATTAATAGGTAATCCATTATTAAATTATAATTAAGCCCATAAATTTAAGGTTTAAAAATTTTAATTATAAAGGGTAATGTGATAATTCAATTGTTATATGAAATTTGAAAATATAAAAATATTCTTGTGCACTAAGTATTGATTTTTTTTTATTAAATGGTTATATAAATAATTTTATTGTATATTTAAAAATTCAATTATCAAAATAACTTTGTATAATTCTTGAAAGATATTTATGTAACTGTGAAAAGATTTTCCTACATTCGTAGCCAATGCAAAAAATAAAATAACTAAGAGATGAAAAAATCATGATAGTATTGTAATGAATATTATTATATGTCTTGTGACACAATAACACAGAGAATTAGTCTTTTGGATAATGATAGTATAGAAAACAATGAAGATATATTTATCATTTTGTAATCTTTTAAATAATTTTTTTAGAGTATGTTTGTGAATATAGTTGAGATTTTTTAATATATTTTTATTTATGAATATACTAATTTTTTCCTAAAAAAATTATTTTAATACTATTACATAAAAATTTAAAAATAAATAAATAAAAATTTAATAAAAAGTCAACTCAATCATATTTCGAACAGTCTTAATATTAAAAATAATCTCATTTTAATTTAACCGTTAAGGAAAACTAATTATTTATTTGAAAATTTTAAAGACTCGCCACCACGTCAGCATGGTTAATTAAAAAAAAAAAATCTTGGATGTTAGCTCAGGATCTAAACCTAAGAAAATAACAAAAAAATATTACCTATCGCTAAAATCTTTTGAAATTATTCCTTACGTCACTTTTTTTGATAATCTCCATGGCAAGTTCACAAGTGGAAGACAAAAATATATTTCTTTCTCTCTCTGGTTAAACTGTCTCTATTTGATTTGCGTTTCGTGTGCTCAATTTTATATTCTTCGGTTAAATTTATCATATTGGCAAGTTCACAATATGATATATATACACACACACTAAAAATCTAAATATTTTATAAATATATTCATATAATATAAATATATATTTTGAATTAAGTTTTCGAGTAGTTCAAATTAAACTTAACAATGCCCATATCTTATCTATTATCTATTTAAAATGTATTAAAAAAATATATTCATTAAAGCCAGTTGATATCTACATGACTAAGTCAAGTTGTGAATATACAAATTATTGTCGAGCTAAATTTATTAACACTGATATGTTGTTGATAAAGAAAATAATAGCTTAGTTTTATAAGCTTGGTTGCAGGTAAATATCAGAGTATTACTGAAAATTTATTAACACTGATTTGTTTTTGTGGTGATGCTATATTTTTGAAAAAAATAAAAAAAATAATTTTTTTTATGTCTTTAAATTATTTTAATGTGTTTATACTAAAAATAAATTTTAAAAATAAAAAAATTATTTTAATATATTTTAAAATAAAGAAACTTTTAAAATTTTCTTTGTTAACGCTGTAACAAACAATCCGGGGAGTTTCAAGCACGTAATCATGCTTAATTTTCTTCGCACAACAACCATGGCGGCAACCTTCAAAGGCGGTCTTCCCAAAATTAATAATCCAAAATATTTCAATTTTCAACCAAGCTGTCGTTATATCATAAAATTAGCTAACGTTGTCCTTGAGTTTACGTAAACTATATCTAATTTGTCTTTTCATTAATTTTTTTATCCTAAAAAATTTATTATATCACACAAGTTGCACAGCAACTCTTTATCCTGAAAATGCCTCCTTTATTCTCCTCCTCCATCGGCTGAGCTGGAAGAACATGATAAAATCAATCGCACAATCCCAACATATCTGGACCATCCATTTGTTACAAATCATGATGTGCGACTCAGACACTCAAATTAAAAATAAAAATAAAAAAATAAGAGCACCAGAACTCAAAAATCCAAATGGATACTCATCTGTAACGAACACAAATTCCCTGAATTCTTATTTAAAACAAATCTACGAGAAGATTCAGTACAAGTTGATTGAACCTTTGCTTATCCTGCTCTGTCTGAACGTTCCTCCGAGTTATGCCTTCAAATTCTAGCACAGTGATCTCTCTCTCTAAATCCTCAATTTCGAAATTATCTCTAAAAATCTCGACCAAAATCAAAATTTTGTTTCAATCCTAGTTAAACTTCGAAGTAAACGGAGTGTAGAAAAGCCCAACTGTAGTGAAGAAAGGGAGCCATCGACCTTCACTATCTCAAAATCAAGCGACGATGTTTTTCTCTGTTTTTTTTAACAGAATTAATGGCTTGTGTGTTTTTTTTTGGGCAATACAGGTGAATCAATTACTGTAGCATCTGGGTGTTTGGAAAATCCTGTCGAGGATGACGTTTACCGGTTCAACAAGTGGTTGAAGAATTACATTGGAGAAAATTTTGCATTTGTCAAGGATTACGGGGTGTTTTGTAAGTTTGCTAATGATTTTTTTTAAAATTTCATGAAACACCAATTTCAAATGGCACCTGTGTGTGTGCATATATATATATATTTCAGTTTTGGGTTGTGGTGAGCTATATTTTTGTAATTTTTTGAATTTTTTTTATTTTAAATTAATTTATTTTATATTAAAAATAAAAATTTTAAAATATAAAACAAACTTTATCAATATCTCAAGCATCTTTTACATGTTTTTTTATTATTAATATGAATATTTATACATATTTTAATTAATTTTACAGTTTTTAATATTAATAATTATATAAATTTTTAATATTTCTAAAAATACTTAAACTTATAATTATTAAAATATTAATTTAAAATTTTCCTAGTTAAACTATCCCTTAAATTTCTTATACACGTATTTTTTTTTATACATGTTTTTTTTTTTTATGTGGGGTGTCCGGGTCAGCTTGCGCACACCACGACTAATCTTTATGGTTCACTAAATACCCTATAAACCCAATAAGCATGTAAATCACCATAAAAATAACATGTGTGCACATAAAATATGCATACATGTGAGAACTCAAATCCATATACAATGAAAAAAAAAAAGTTATTTTCATCGCTATACCAAATCCTTCAGTGCTTTTATACACGTCTATTGCTCGGAGGAGATGTTGATCAATTTTAACGTATAATTCTAGTACGAAGGGATCAATCAAATGGCCCATACCATCTTCTTTGGAGACATTTTCTCTTCAATTCAGCCATACAGAAGAAGAACACTGCACCATGACATCAAACTTCACGAGCCTATCCCATATAAGGGCTGTGTTCGCCACATTTCTAGAAGTTAACATCTCATTACCGTTCGGGCAATCCCAATCAGGATGCTGGGGAATATATTAATAATTATTTTTTAAAAATTATTTTTAATATCAATATATCAAAATAATTTAAAAATATCAAAAAAATTATATTAAAATAAAGAAAATTATTTTAATTATTTTAAAAAATATTTTTTAAATATGAAAACAAACAAAATCTAATTAGTTAGTCTCTATCACGCTAACACACTAACAATTTATATATAGGTAAAATAATTAATATAATTAAAAGAATCTAAAGTTGCAAACCAGGGCTTGGTCTAGTGGTTCTCTTCCACTGCATCTGGGTTTAAGTCTTGACGTACATGCCTGTCATCCCCGCGGTGCTTTACATGCCTGCTAGGTTTGCAGGGTTATTTAGTAGGCCGTGAGGATTAGTCGTGGTACGTGCAAGTTGGCCTGCACACCCACGTAAATTAACAAAAAAAATATAAAATTAAATAGAAGAAAGAATTAAAATCTAGAATTAACTTGAAAAATAATGAAAACCTAACAAACAGTATCTCCTAGACCTGATTTATATTTCTTATAGATCTCAATTAGTTGACGCAAAGTTTTAGATTGAGATCTCAATTTAATAGGATCTATTTTTATATATATAAAAAAATTAAACCTGACCCGAATAAGTATAGGATCCATCCGCCAAGCCGAGAACAATAATTGGCCCTGCCATGACCAATGCCATAAATAATTAAATTAATTAGATTTAAAATTAGTTAGCTAACTTGAAATGACATTAACCATAATGTGGCCACCGGTTTTTAGCCCTGTGACTTACAACTGTCCATAAATTGTGCTCGCACTGGTTCACATCTCCAAAACAACGTTGCTCTCTTCTACTTGTTAAAACTTTATTGGTTTCTTTCCGAAACAATTTCACAACAATGGATGGCAAAAGCAAGTCCTTGATCATTGGAGGTACTGGTTACATAGGAAAATTCATCGTGGAGGCAAGCGCCAAGGCCGGTCACCCCAGTTTCGCTTTGGTTAGAAAGAGCACAGTCTCTGATACTGTCAGAAGATAACTTGTCGAGAATTTCAAGAACTTAGGCTTCACTTTGATATATGTACGTAACTGCATATATAAACTTCTTCTGCCATGTTTTTCTGCTGTTGTTTTCTTGGTTCTTTGCAGAAAAAGAAATGTATTGACTGCGTTATACTCTGGAGGGCATTTGCAGGGAGATATCGACGGCCATGGCAATTTAGTCAAGGCAATTAAGCAGGTGGATGTGGTGATATCAGCAATTGGGAACATGCAAATAGCAGATCAAACCAAGATCATTGCTGCCATTAAAGAAGCTGGCAATGCGAAGGTTGGTCCATCATCATATTTTCCTTTCTGTTTCTGATCAAGTTATCCCATTAAAGTTAACCTTAGAACTGTGAAATTGAAATATTTGCGTGAAGGGTAAATCAAGTGAACTTAACTATGTTCTTCAGTAGCTACTTCTACAGATGAAAGAGCAAGCCTCAAAAAGATCCTTAATTATTGTGTTTCTGTCAATTTTGCCCCCAACAAATCATTGTAAAGGCCCAAAAAAATTAATTTTACAATCGGGGCCTTCTATCAGAATTTATCAAAATAAAAAGTTAGTTTTAATACTAAAAGGTCATTTATTACAAATTTAAGATCAAATATTGATGACAAGATTTAATTTAGAATTTCGAAATGGGGATAAAATTGACATAAAAAATTGTATGTGGGCAAAATGGAGACTACCTACACAGTTTGGGGGCATTTTGGCAAAGAAAAAACTCAAATCACTGAATACTGTAATCATGGAGACTATTTTATTTCTCTTGTTGTTTTATCAATTAGTCTGGAAGATCATCCATGGGACATGGGATTTTTATTTTTAATACCAATAACTGCGAAATCCTTGTGTGTATTGTGTTCAGAGATTTTTCCCTTCAGAATTTGGATTGGATGTGGATCATGTCAATGCTGTAGAGCCTGCAAAAACTGCACTCGCAATGAAGGCTCAAATTCGGCGTGCCATTAAGGCTGCGGGGATCCCCTACACTTATATGCCTTCCAACTGCGTTGCTGCATATTATGTCCCGACGTTGGCACAGTTTGGACTTGCTGCTCCTCCTAGAGACAAAATCACTATCTTAGGAGACGGCAATGCCAAGGGTAATAAACAATATGCTGTAGTTAACTCTCTCTGTGAAATATGAGATGGGAAACGAATTAGCCTCATGGTTCTAACATTTATTCTACTCCACCAGCTGTTTTCAATAAGGAAGATGATATTGTAACCTACACCATCAAAGCAGTGGATGATTCTAGAACATTGAACAAGATTGTCCTAATCAAGCCTCCTAAGAACCTGTGGGAGAAAAAGATTGGCAAAACCCTCGAAAAAACCTATGTTCCTGAAGAGAAAATTCTGAAGGACATCCAAAGTCATTGAAACTCTCCTCTATAAATCAGAATGCCAGCGAAGTAACCAAGTTGGTGGTGATTTTCATCTGATTTTTAATCCATTTCTTGATTTTTGCACAGTATCCGATTCCGATCAATATTGTTCTGTCAATCAACCACTCAGCCTTCATCAACGGTGACATGACCAACTTTGACATTGATCCATCATGGGGGGCTGAGGCCTCTGAGTTGTATCCAGATGTCAAATATACCACCGTGGAAGAGTACCTCGATCAGTTTGTCTGAGGCATTGACTTCTCCTGCGCTCCAGTTATCAATGAAGTAAACAGTCGAATAGTTAGAAATCTGGATGTATCTTGCAGATGAGTGTTTGTCGTAGTCAATGAGTTATCTTTCGGTGTAACCTTGTAAAATGTTGCTCTGCTCTGGTTAAATGCCATGGTTTGTATCTATCGATGGAAAAGATATATGATGAATATAAACAAAAATCTTTTCCACTTCTTTCTCTAGCTTAAACCGGCAATACGCTAGATAGGTACTGAGAAAACCTCTGAATGGAAGAAGGGGGGCTTGTCCCCATCTCATCCCAAATGGGTTTGCTTTCTATGATATTCATGAGAGATTTAACTCCATTGCTATCATTCCAATAGAAAAATGATAATCTCCATTGCAATCTTTTCCTAAAAGCTAACAGGATGAGCAAAATGAAGGCCATAATCAGCAGTGGCACCGACTGATAAGGCTCCAGGCTAGCTAATTCTAATCACTTGAATAATTAATGTGCCTTTGTTTCTTCTTCTATTCTATAATTTCTTCTTCTATTCTATAATCACCATCCAGCCAAAATTCAAAACATTTCTGATAACTCTATATCAAAGGAAGGATCCACAACGTTGTGGGATTGATTTGTCATGTGCTGTTGGATGGGCATAATTTGCTAGGTTGCTTGTGGAAAAAATAACATCAAAGGAAATTTCTTCATCTTCAGACATCATATCGCTCTACTGATCACCCAAAACGCTTTCTAGCACCTGGCATTCTTGAAAATTTGGACAAGTCCCTGCCTCTAGAGGTAGTTATAGTGTCAATTGAGTTAAAAGAAGTGGGGGAGAAAAAGGAAGATTAGACCGTCAGACATTGCCGCATTCAGTTCCTCTACCTATTAGGCAGCTTCCATACATGAAACTATGAATCATCAATAGAAATTCTATTGTTCTACATTATTACCAAATTTTGAAGAGACTGCCTTTTGTTCTGTTCTCTAAGAAAGCTGTCGCCTCTGGATGACCAAATGAAAATTTGTCTACGATGGGAATAATTTCTGCCACTCTTTTTATTCTTTTATAAAACTTGATTTACGGCACATGGAAAATTTCTGATGCAATTGCTTCTATGGCACAGGTGTGTGTGTGTGTGTGTACAAGTTCCGCCTTCAACTTTTACACTCGATTCTTTCGATGACAATCGAATAAGATTAGATCCTCAAAGGAGTTTGTTTAAATAACCAAAGAATCTGAAATCAAACCTCCATAGCCACGAGAACAAGTCTGGTCACCAGCCTCATCCATTCTTAAGAACCCTTGTCAAAATAGCCTCTCGGATTCCAGAATCTGGCTCCGGGTCTGGAGCTGGTGTCGGCGCCTGCAAAATTGGTGCCAGGGTTATTTCTTCTACTCTTGGTTGTTTCTCCAAGTTTCCCATCATTCTCCTAAGCTTCAGTAATCCTTCACTCTTCTCAACTGCAACATTTCAAGCAGAAGCACGCAAACTACTATCAGTCCTACAATTAAAGAAATGAAGCTCAACTACTCACCTAACATGTACATGTCAAACAACTCTTACCATCATCCAAGTATGGTTTTGAAGATTCTGACAAGAGAACAAGCGTGGGGGTGACAATTGCGAGGAGAGCCCAGAAGAAGAAAATCACTAGAAAAATCCTCCCACTCATTTGTAGGGAATGAAAAGGGGCACAGTTCAATTCTATCTGAGAATTTTATTCTAAAAGCGGAGAGAGTTTCCGTGCCTTCAATTAGCTGGCCATGTTTGAGAAACGTTGTCATTATAAAATTAATCGAAGCAGCAGTCCAATTTTTTATATGTTTTTGCCTTTAAATGTTGAAGTCAAGTAGTACCAAAAAACATATTCGAGACGATTGTTATTATTCAGTTGTTGGAGAGTTGTTATACTAGTTGGTGCATGATTAGACGTATCCACCTGGCATCATTGGCATGGCCCTGGTCAATACAATACGTGCTCAAGCCTGCTTCTGTACCTCACGCCCACTCATTCATTCTAACCCGTGTAGCCATGTAGCAGCCAGGTGATATCTGAGAATGATTATTGCTTGAAATATTCTATTATCAAAAATCATGAGGATCCTGTTTCCTTCGTGCTGGCTGTGGCTCTTCGCTGCTTCATGGATGATCCGCTGAGGAAACTTTAATCCATAGATGCTCATTTAATTCCAAACAGCAAGGAATGTTACTTAGAAATCTAGGAATAACTAGTAAATGTTAAAAAAAATAAAGAGAAGTAGGCGAGGTAAGAATATTCTTCTTATTTTTTATTGTCATGGGTTTTATTTATTATTTTTTATCTGTCTGTTTTTTTTTTAAATAAATACAAAAGGTTATTAATAATATGTCAATGATTGCGCTAAGTACCATAAACTTTACCCCGAATGTGACCTCCAATCTGTCTGCATTTAATTAAACTGATTAATTTGGGAAATCATAGGAATTTCCCTAGCAACACCAGGACATGATGGATCCGTGAATCAAGATGAGCTACAAAGACAAATTGGTGGACCATCCCGGTTTCGCCTTCGGCTGACATGCATGCGAGTCCAAAAACGCCTTAACCTGGCTCGATCCCTGTTTATGCTTTGGGTTAGGTTCGTGTCTAGCTTTCTATTGGATTGACAAAATTTTAATTAGACCCATTTTAAATTATTCCAAACAAGTTCTAGTTACATTACTCCACTGCTCTCTTATAAATCTTAAGTTAAATGAAGCTGATGCTTGTTTCAAAAATATACTTATCATAAAAATATATACATATATATATATATATATCAAATTAATATGATTTTAATGTACTAATATAAAAAATAAATTGTTTTGATGTAAATTTAAAAATCATCCTGTGCGGCAGTAATAAATAAACACTAAATTCAAATACAAACAATTCATTCACAAAAGTCACCTCACCAGACATCAACGATCACAAACAGTAGGCTTTTAAATGATATTCCTGCAAACTTCCAAAAATAATTTTGAAATTTTAATTTAAAAACACGGTATCAAAAGAGATGGTCAGCAGAGGTGAAAGGAACAGGCGAGGAAGGAGGTGCGAAGTGTAAATTGAAAATGTTACAATTTTGGACTCATAGGTATAAACTGGTGTAACGACAAAATATATGTATCCGAAGTTTGTACTTGAACTCCAACCAGGCCTCGCTATTGGTCTAGAATCATACAAGTGGGGTTGCTCTATCAATGTACATCTCAAACATCAATTTACTCAAACTGACAGTATAGACTTCTTCAAACACTAAACTCGTCTAAAATCATACAAGTGGGATTGCTCTATCAATGTACAGCTCAAACATCAATTTACACAAACTGGCAGTTTAGACTCCTTCAAATAGTAAACAAAATAGGGTGGTGTGGCTCATAATCTGCCCAATTTTATTCATTACAAAAATAGAATACCAGAAGTATGAAAGTACATCTCCAGTAAACTTAGAAAACGTGTGAATCCAATGCATACTAGTGGCTGCTACAACTAAAATATAAGACAAAAGGAAATTTTCAACGCCTATGTTTTAGTTTTGCTTTTGTATTTTAAATTGACAGGCAAACCTTCTTAAAACTAAAAAGGCACGAAATTTGGAAGGCTGCAGGACATGTCATAGCTTAGTCCCTCATCAAGCCACTGCTGCTTGCACCAGACTTCTTCCTGCCATACCTCTGCAAAAAGACAGGGAAAGGAGTTGCTGCATTTTAACTAGAAAAGAAACGGAAACACCCAGAATTTCAAACCACCAATAGAATTACCATCACAGAAAGAGAACATAAAAGAGAGTGAAATAAGAGAGGGTGGGGGCAGGATGGTTACTAGAAAACTCTCCAAAGCTCATACCTGCTTTCCTCTGCTGAATGGAACATATTTGTACTTGATCATGTGCATGATTTGGCGCTTCATTGTGAGGACAAACAGAACAATCCAATAGCAGAGTAATATGGGCCAGAAAACAGGGACATCAAATACAGAGAAGAAGGTCATAAGGAAGGCCACACAAAAAGCCTTGGTGATGGCGTACCTGAAACCAGAACCAAAATAACAAATCATTTTTGGGCTCAAGAATTCTTACAAAATAAATATATGATCAGAGTACACGTTGTGAAGTGGATTCTGTTCGCTCAATAACACCTTACAATGGGGCATTGTCAGAAGTAATGATGTTAGGCAGACAAATGAATCTTCTTCGTGACTTGCAAGATTTAGGCCCACAAGCCACTAAAGCTTACGAACAACATTATCCTTTTGTTGTTAAGTAACCTATGATGTCTGTTGTTAAAGCTCTTTGTCATCTTTCTTCGTCAACTTGTTAAAAGAGCATAACTTGTTAAAAGAACCTTTTTTCCTATAAAGTTCCCTTCTAATGCCAGATATTAGCAGTATAACTACTGACTGAAAATAAACTGATGCCAAAGTATAATTTAAGCCAACAACGGCTGGCAAACAAAGATGTTACTACAGATCCATAGCCTCAAACATATTTTGGCAATGTGTGAAATGGCAAGCTTGAAAGTTGGCTCAGACCTTGTTTTTGTTGTTCACAAACTGGTTTCAATCCACTAAAATGCAAAATGGACTGTCCACATCCACTCCATGTTTTAATACCCTTTTGAAGTTCTTATCTTATACAGTATGCATATTACAAGTGTAGAAATCATGAGGCATTAAGGAAACCAACGCCATGAAACATGAAAGCATGCCTCTGAAATTATGACTGACATGTATAAGGCCAGCAAAATGCAATGCGCTAAATCACTATGGAGAACAGGGTAGTCTTCTATCAAATTTCCTACCACACCGACAGATGAAAACAAAACCTCAGTTTTAACTTTTAGATTTGCTCTTTCTAGTCTAAACAGTATTTCTGATAACTTATGCTTCAATAATTAAAATTGACAATAGCAATCCTCATAATCAAAACCCATGCGGGGCAAAAAATCGACACCTGCTTAATAGGACAACTAAAGCCCATGGACAAATAGAAAATTCAGTGAAAAATAATAAAAGCAAAAACACCAAAAACAGGCTGGAGTACAAAGAGCATGGAAAATCAATTGCATAACATAACCAGGCATTACACCTAAGCACAAGCGAACATTCCAAAACAGGCAAAATCATCTCACAAGTTAAAAAATAAATTCTTGGTTACCAGAACTTAAACTCAGGAAGGCGCCGGATAAAGGGCTTGAACTCATCGGATCCTTTAGTTGGCAAAGAAGCGTCATCCGAAATTTCAAGTTCAGGATCAACCTTGGGTGACAGAAACCCAATCAACAAATTCAAGATATAAATTCCAAGACCATATGAGATGATGTAAAACCCTTGAACAAAGTAAGCACGCAACACATAAATTGCTGCAACCGCAAGAGTTCCCAGCCACCTCTCTGTTGGGTGAGGTGTGGATCGGTCCAGATAGTACTGGAATGCCCGAGAGAAATCATTTCTCCACTTCGCAAGAGGTGCCACCACATTGGCACCATCACCCCCATTTCCTTCCATCAGCTATTATATTCTATTCTCCTGCACATCCCAAAACTAATCAAACATTTGACAAATCGGCATCAATTAGGGCTCAAGTTCATGAATTATCTTGAATTTAACCAGTTCAGTTATTTTCTCCTACCTGTGTTTTGAAAACCAAAACAACACAACTTTAATAACCAAAAAGAAAATCAATATTCGCTAAATTTCTTTCTTTTTTAAAAAAATTTTGTAGGTAAATTATACTTTACAAATACACTCGTATACGACATGAACAAATCAAATATTAGGCAAAGAAATAATCAATCAAGGCTCAATGAATATAATCATACAATAGCTCAACATTTCCTTTTACATGCTTTCCAGACAACCAAAAAGAACTTATGCAAAGAAAATTAAGAACCGTTTAGATTTTATTTAAATTGAGTAAGTGAATTACTATAAATAAACATAATAATAGCGTACAGAAAAAGAAATCTCGAAAGCTAACCTCTTGAGAGTTAGGGTTTTGAAACGCAACCAGGATCCGATTAGCGATGATGATCTATGTATGTTGAAGCGATCGCTGATTCTGTTTGCCTCTCTTTCTCTGGAATTTTTTTAGCAGGTAATTCGTAGCGTAAAGTACGTTGAGCACCTGACCGATGAGGTTCTCTCCTGCGGGTTAAAGGCGCGCTCTGAATTAACCATCAAAACGTGCCCTTTTTATGTCGTTTTAGGAAACCTTCGGTATAACTGTTTAGGCTTTTATGGGCCTCGAAGTGGCCAGCCCGGACGGGCTATCCAGGCTAACACAAAGCCCAGTACCAGTCCTCATAATGCTTTGTGACTTGTGTAGATGTTTTCAGATGGGTTGGTCTAGCTTACAAGCTTGAGCTAGGCTCTTACGGTGGTCGAGTTGGGTTGGAGCAACGAGCATCTGTAGAGTCTTTTATTATTATTATTATTATTTTTTAGTATTTTTCAATTTTCACTGCCATTATGCATAAATGAAAAGAAATTCGGTTAAGCAGTAGGCCATGCAGCCATTAGATAATCACTTTGTTTGATATCTTGTTCTTTTGAAATTTAATTGTGGCTAAAGTTTCCATGCAGCCATTAGATGATCAGGTGGGTGCTTGCTCCAGAATTCTTCGCAGCAAGCCAGAATTCAACCATTAGAGATGACTTTAAAAGGAGAAAGTACTGTGCTGGACATTCACCAAAATGATTTTGATCCACAAAACTTGTTAAATGTTACGCTCGGTTGTTTTACATTCGATCCAAGTGATGATAAAGGAACCGCACAAATTTATTTTTATTTTTTTCAAGAGTAATTAATGTTAAAAATAATATAGATTATACAACGATATTTAATAAATTAATTTTTTTTATTTAAATGGGTTTTTATATGATTTTAATATCTTAATAATTAAATAATCATGGTTTCAAATCTTATTAGTCAGATTTTCTCTTTTAATTAAAATTAATTAATAATATAAAATAACATATCTTGGATTTTAGAGAGCAAAACTGTTCTCCATGATGCCAGGGGCCCTTTGGTAATTCGACCATGGTTGAAAACCCAAATTTGGCCTCCCAATCTCTGGGATATTCCACCCTACCCTCACAGTATCATTTCTTCAAATCCCCACAGACCACACTGAGCTAAATTTCTCTTACTCTAGCAGTCAAAGAAACCACCAGTTGATCAAAGGAGTTGGTGATGGGGACCCTAGGCAGAGCTATATACGCCGTCGGATTCTGGGTTCGCGAGACCGGCCAAGCTCTTGATCGTCTCGGATGCCGCCTCCAAGGCAACTATTACTTCCAAGAACAACGTAAGTAAGCTCATCATTTCTTTAAACCCTAGATCCTAATTAAATCTCTTTATAGCTTCATTTTCCCTAATTAGATCGTAGCATTAATTATCACAGCTCGCATTTGTAATGCGATAATATCTGCGTGTCTTCTGTTTGTGAATTAGCGTAGATAATTATGTAATCGGAGTTAGTTTGCTAATGAGGTATGCTTGGAGAAATTATTTATGTGTTGGATTAATCATTGTGAATGTGAGCATTTGGTAGAATTGATGATGAAATTTCAGATGGACTTATTATTGATGAGGGTATTTTAGCTTTCTTGTAGCGGAGTAATAGAATTTGAGGTTGTGATTGTTGAAGATGCTTGTCTGATGAGATGATAGGTGCAATCAGTTTTAATTGATAGGGTTTCGAGAGCTCTCCTTATCAAATTAGGAATTTCTAATTTTCTAATATTATAACTGAATCAAGTCTCTGTCCTGAACTAATTACAGTTTACAGCGTGAATCCTTATACATTATAGCCAAAAAATGTTCTTAGTTTAGCAATTACTATGATTTTCCATCCACCTCTTCTTTGCTCTTATTGCTCGGATGAAATCACTACTCCAAACCAATGCATATAATTTTAAGTTGCAGGAGTTTGAACTATAACAGAAATATAGTACACCCAGGGAATTATGAGTAGGGGCTTGCTATGAATTGGATTGTTTTATGAAATTCTATGAAGTACAATGGGGGTGCTGAAGTTTGGAAGATGGCTCTTTGATGCACACGGACCACCCTCATGAATATACCATGTGTTCAAGATTGGTTTAGGCATTTTAGTTCTCATGCTCAGTATCATCTGCCATCAAGTCTATTTGTGTCTATTAACTACATGTTTCTCAGTCCATCTCTCACTTCTTTTCATCAGCTCCTTATATGTGTGCCAACTAAACCAGTACATGTGGCTGGGCATGATCATAATGCTTTTCACAGGCCTGTTTAATTTACCTTTTTCTGCTATTCTTTTACTGCTTTCCGTTATGCTTTGTCTTATAAACATTTTGGAATATAATTTGGGTTATGCTGTTCTAGCTTGTATTCAGCCATGCATTAATTATGTCATCTGTTTTAGTGTCCAGGCATCGAACTCTAATGAACATATTTGACAAGGCTCCTGTTGTTGATAAGGATGCATTTGTGGCGCCTGGTGCCTCTGTCATTGGGGATGTTCTAGTTGGAAGAGGATCATCCATTTGGTATGGATGTGTTTTGAGAGGTAAGATTTTATAGAACTTGCTGCAGTATGTTTGATGCTTTTAATATAGAGTTTCCCCTTGAATATGCTCGAGTGCATGTAATTTTAGGACTAAGAACTAAAAATCTTTGGAGATTGTCCTTGTATTTGGATTTTGCAAATAATCTTAAACTGTTTTTTTTTTTTTTTGTGGGGGTGGGGGCGGACAGGTGATGTGAACAGCATCAGCGTTGGATCTGGAACTAATATACAAGACAACTCCCTTGTGCATGTGGCCAAATCTAATCTAAGTGGGAAGGTGCTACCAACTATCATAGGGGACAATGTTACTGTAGGTGAGCATTATGGTGAAGGTCATGTGTTTGATTATTACCAATTAGGTGGTCATATGTGCGATGCTTTCAAAATCTGTTCTATCCATTAAAATTTGAACTGGGCAGGTCACAGTGCTGTTTTGCATGGATGTACTGTTGAGGATGAGGCTTTTGTTGGCATGGGAGCAATACTACTTGATGGTGTTGTTGTTGAGAAACATGCCATGGTTGCTGCTGGAGCCCTTGTGAGACAGAACACGAGGATCCCTACTGGAGAGGTATGTCAGCTAATTCTCTCTCTCTCTCTCTCTCTAAGAATACAAAGGTACTTTTTTTCTGGGTTTTTTAATTGGTGGCTGTTCATTTCCAATAAGATGCATCAAGGATATTTCCATCTATATTTGTAGAGATTGCCTGTTCTTATAATACACTTGAAGCTTTTTAACAATTGGATTTGTATATGAGAAGAATAAATTTCCGAATTTGGCTTAATCTCCAAAGTATTGAATGTTATGGTACAGTTTGATGTCAAACAGGTAAGTGTGCAGAAATGCCTTTGCTCATACTGCTTATGTGAATCTTTGTAAAACATGCTAAAAGCATGCAGAAACACCAGCTTCAGTTGTTTGTAATGCATGCAGGTATGGGGAGGCAATCCTGCGAAGTTTTTGAGGAAGCTAACTGATGAAGAGATAGCCTTTATTGCTCAGTCAGCCACCAATTACTCAAACCTTGCACAGGTTCATGCAGCTGAGAATGCAAAGCCTTTCGATGAGATTGAGTTTGAGAAGGTTCTTCGCAAGAAGTTTGCGAAGAAGGATGAGGAGTATGACTCTATGCTGGGTGTTGTCCGTGAACTCCCCCCTGAACTTATTCTTCCAAAAAATGTCCTACCAGATAAAGAACCTAAGGCAAAATGAGCATTTTCTTGAGTTATTGTTTTGTAGAATTCAAATCTTGGGGCTTGTCTTTCAAGGATTATTTGTTGTTATTGCAAATACGTGAAGAAGGGATCACTTTCTTTCCTAATAATACAAGACATGTTAGGGTAGAATTTTGTTTCCATTTTAGCTTCTAGCTCTGCTTTTCATGGGGTTGTTCAGGCTCTCTTTTCTTACATGGGAGAAACTAATGCCATAAAGCAGCATGTACCATGATGTTTCCTGTTCCTTGTACCTAAGATATTCGATTTCAATATGATTTTGTTGATCCTTGTGATATCAAATCATTTTGGGGGTTGAAGTCACTAGTAAGTTCATGTTGGCCACACTCATTTGTGTCTGCATGTCATATTCTGGAGACTGTTCTTGGAACTTGCGACCAAAGAAGAAATATAGAAAGTAGAAGCAGTGGTCCAGATATTCTCCAGAATAGAATGTTATAACGTTGAATCAACAACAGGATCGCAAAGCTTTATGATCCATGCGATGCTGTGAGTGAGTGGTGCTTCTGCTAGTGCAAAAGATAACCCATCACTCTGCCGTTGGGTGGTATGGTTGCTAGGCGGTTTCTATTGGCACGGTAGCAAGCATGAGTCGAAAATGTCATTCGGCTGGGTAGTAGGATGCAAGTTACACTAACTTCGCCAATTATTTTTTTTTTTTTGATTTACATGGGGTGTCCGGGCCAGTTTAGACGCATCACAACTAATCTCTACAGCCCATTAAATACCTTGTAAACCCAGTAGGCATGTAAGGCATTGCGGGGTGATAAGCGTGCATGCCAGGGCTTGAATTCAGGTGCAGTGAAAAAAAACAAGTTCTTTTTATCGCTAGACCAAACTCTGGTTTGCTTCGCCAATCATTTCTTGACTAGATGGATTAGTGCATTATTTTCCTCCTTATTCATTCAGTTTTCTTCGTCAATGACATTATGAAAAATATATTTTTAGTATCTTTGGACCTTGATTAACAATGATGCGCCACTGGCGCATTTGTATGCTTTGATGTGTGAAGTGATGCGTTCTCCGTCGATGTGAAGTGCGGCGAACAGACCAGGAGATGGGGTTTTGATTTGATTTTCGAAAAGCTTAACGAGTAGGGTTGAGGAGCCATTTATAGGGAGAGGCCGAGGGCTCAGGGATGGCACAAATTCAGGACACATTCTGAGCTGGGCCGGGGTATGTTGTTGGATCAAGTGACGTTATTATCATTTGCCCTGTCATTAGTAGTCTTTCAACCTTCTGTGTTTGTCGTCTCTTGAATTCGTGGTTGACGGTTCTCACTGTTTCTTGTTGAGCGATTCGCACTGTTTTCAAACTTGCATTTTTCATTTGCCATGCAATGGTTTCAGCAGTTGATTTGTCAACTTGTGAAGGTAAAGCAGTGGCTACTTCAGCCTACTGGAAGCTAACCCATGTGCCCAAACCCCTATGCCAACTCTAAGCAAGTTTAGGGAATTGCCGCATATTGAGGGAGACCCCAGAAGTGGTGGGTCATCCTTTAATGACTATTTGGAATTTTGCCAAAGATATAATACGAGCTGGAGAAGCTTAATATTTTAATCTCTAAAAGTTTGTTGTGGTAATAATTTTTTTAAAAAAAAATTAAAAATATAATTAGTTATATTTAAATATATGTTTGGTAAAAATTATAAATAAAATTTATATATATAAAAATATATATATAAAAAAAAATATTTAATGAAGGTGTAATCACAGTTATTTTTTAAAATAATTTTTATTTTAAAATAATTTTAAAATAATTTTTAATTTTTAAAAAAATACTTTTGATATCAGAATATTAAAATTATTTTAAAACATGAAAAATGTATTAATTTATAGTAAAGAAAAAAATTAAAAAATTTATATTATTCAAAAAAAATTTTAAAATACAAAAATAAACATGATTTCACACAACTCAATTAAAAAATATGTAAAAACTGTTACACAAAAAATATATTTTAAAATTGATTTTTTAATAAATTCCATAGTATAAAATATAATTTGATTTGTTATCAAACATCTTAAACTTTTGTATTTGTTTTGCCACAAATATAAAAACTAATAAAAAACAAACATAGCGTGAAAAGATGGATGTTGTGGGGTGGAAATACTCCCCTCCCTTCCAGATTTAATGAAAATAAATGTAGATGAACGTAATAATGACAATTAGGTTTAAACAGTTGCTAAAGGATAAATTAGGATAGCACGGGTGCTTGGATTAAAGATTTTGCTATTAACACGAGGATCTGCATTTTAATTTGTGCTAAGTTATGGGTCGTGATTGCATGATTAGAGTTGGATTGGTCTTAGTGCTTTTGCAACATTATTTTGAAATTTAACTTTTTAGTAGTGGTGGATCTTATCTTAAAATAGTAGGTGAAAATTGATGTTAACCTTGCCTTGTCTAGAGCTCCAGAAACTCTAAGATTGGATAGTTCGAGTGCAGCATACTTACAGAGAGGCGAATAGTGCTGTTGATTAACTCATTAGCCTTGGTTTTTTCAGAGATCCACTTTCTAGAAAGGATTCAACTATTAATGACCCTCCAGAAAATTTGTATTGATTTTTATATTATAACTTAGTCGGAATGGTGTTTCCTCGATTAATTTAATTTTGGATTTTAATCTCGATTTATACCCAAAAAGAAATCTAAGCAAGTTGAGAGATGCAATTATTTCAACAACAGACGTGATTAGAATTGTTTAAGCAATTGTTTTTTATGCTAATCAGAATCTGAAAAGGCCGAAGATGCAATCCTCCGTGATTTAAGCTGTTTCAAGTTGAGAAAGACAAAAGATTGTCGTCCATCTAATCATGTACCAATCCAGAATCTCCAACATGATCTGTTCCTGATCCCTTGTTGGGTTTTTCCTCGAGTCTTTCCTTTACATGCTCCTCCTCTCATTTCATCTACAGTGCTGTCTTTCCTTTGTTATGTTTCTGCGCCATTGAAGGGGTGCACAGTGGTAAAATTGAGGTCTTCCAAGGCTGGTCTTGTGATTCATCGCAGCAAGATGGGCGCCACCATTTACTATCCAAGCAATTCTGATGCTCAGGGTTTTTTATACCGACACCCCCTTTATTCCTCCCTGTTGACGCAGTGGCCATTCATTGCAAATCATGGAGGCCGTGTTACTTTTGTTCTCCTGTTATAAACAATATCGTAGTTGTTGCAGCTTTCTGATTGTGCTAGTGGGTGGCTGATTATATAGGATTTGACGCTTTCATCAATCACCATTATAGACCTTAGCCATAGGGTGAGGCGTTCGGGGAAACATCCATCTTACGAGGGACTAGGATAACTTGGATGGCTATCAATAACATCATTGATTTGAATAAAACAGCAAGTTACAACAAAATAATAATAATAATAATAATAATAATCAAGGGATCTGAATGTTATTTGTCATTTAATCATTTATTGTTTAGAATATATAGTAAAAATATTTTATTGCCTTGAAAGCCAAAAAGATTGACTTTCCGTACAAGAACTTTTGTGTAATTTTTTATATGTCTTGATACTCACGTTGAAGATTTAAAATTCAATTGTGTGTTTATATTTATTTTTAATTTAATTATTTATCTTTTGATTTTTTTAATATTAACTTGTTGAGTCTAGAAACTTATTATTTTTTTGTTAAGTTATTCTTATTTTACAGATTAGATTGTAGATTACTTGAACTAACTTTAATTAACTTAAATTTTTAAAATTATTTTATTAATTATTATTAAATTACTAAGCGTTGTAGCCTTTTCCATTTTGATTTATGTGAGTTATCCTTAAAGCTGGATGGTTAAGCTATCACATGATATTTTATTTTTTAATTATTTTTAGATTTTAATTTCATATAACATTTAATAAATATATAAAGTTAAATTAAATTGATTCAAGTTTTATTTTTTAATGTATTTTTTTATAATTTTTTTTATTTTCATCATTTTATATTAAATTATTCGACCTTAAACTTTGTATTTTTTTATTTTTTATAAAAATATTTTTATCTTATAATCTAAATAATATATTACTTTTGTATTTTTTTATTTTTTATAAAATTACTTTGATCATATAATCTAAATAATATATTAGTTAAATTGATTTGATTTTATTATCATCTAAATATTTTTATTTATTTTATATAAAAAAAATTAACACTGCCTATATCATAGAGTCACCACTTTAGTTCCTTATCCATGGGAGTCCTTCGATATCTGTCATTTACGAGCTCTGTAAGAAAAAAGGGAAAGCGGGGGGGTGGTACCAGAAATTCAGATAAAAAGAAGGTTGTTTTGTGTTTTTTTCTAAAAAAATTATTTTGATGGCAGTGTATTTTAGCTTTTGTGGTTTTGAAAATATATTAAAATAATATTTTTTATTTTTTATTTTTTACGTTAATACATTAAAATAATTTGAAAATATTAAAAAAATCGTTTTTTTTAAATACAATTTCAAAACACAAAAATAAGCGTGATGCCCGGCTCTTGGCTTTTGGGTTCCCTGGCAAATTTATTTTAAAGTGGCTGATCCGACAGAATTTCTGCAATGCTGGATGGTCAGTCAGTGACTCGTGCTTGCTCTTGTCGGATCATCTTTAGCCTACACCACATGCACTCCTAGTGTGCCCCAATTATTCTGGATTTCGTCTCAACTGCTCTCCGAATTTCATTGTTAACAAATAAAATTAATACTAACTAAATACGTCCAACGAGCGCTGGTTCGAGCCAGGCTACCATTGTTTTTTTAGTTGACAAACCATACGTTGTTTATGTTTTTTTAAAAAAAAACAAAAACAAAAAATGGGACTGATGACTTCGAGCAATGCTGACAACGCCGAGTTTTTTGGGCGATAAAGGAGTCGTGATCCCTGTATTTTATTCAAAGAGCATTGCACGATCACCTTATAAAATGAAAAAAACGTTAGGTTCTAGCGTGTGGGACTGCCTCGCTTGGGATTTTGTGTAACACCCCCATGTCTCCTTCCTTGCTGGCCTCTTGTTGTTGTTTTTGCATCTGTTTTTTTTTTTATTGAATTTTATTATTTAATATTAAATTATAAAAATTAATTTAACATGGTAGAATTCAAAGTTTGACTAATTGACTTAAATAAGTATAATTCTTTTTTCTTCTTGTCTTGGATAGGCATAATTTTAATTTATTTTTCTAGACCTGCTTGTTAACATCGTCACACTAAATCAACTGTCCCGTATTTTAATTTAAAATATATAACATAAACAAAGAATTGGGTCGTATTTTTTAAAATTTAAATTATTACACAATAACGCTGAAAAGCTTTTAAATGTCTACGATGATGAAGAAATGACCTAGTCACCACTACTCTTGAAGGTCGATGAAGCTCTTCTGCTCGTCTCTTCCAGGTAAAAAAAAAAAGGGGTGGGGGGGGGGGGGGAACTGAGTTGTCACGAACACGATCATGCTCCATGCTATTGTTGGATGAAATAAATGAGTATTGTTTTTTTTTTTTTTACAATATTTTTCTCATGTGGTCGGCCAATGACTGTTTTTTTAGCTATAGAATTTGTAGTGCACGATCAGTAATTATATATTACAAGAGCTTGCAGAAATAAAAAAATGGTGTTGCCACAATAGAAGTCTGAAATCATTGTAAATTCCTTTTATTTCCCAGTGACAATTCCAAATTAAGTCCTTTTATTCTGAGAGAGGAACTGTGTATTTCATGGAGTGAATGGTTGTTTGTTAATGTGATTGTGTGTGAGGTTGAGAGTTAGCCACATAATTACATGTTTGGTTAAATTAAAATTTGATTTTGTTTTAGTCGGAATCATCATATATTAAGGCTGCACTTGAAATTTAATAAAAACAAAAAAAAAAGCGAACACCTTAATTTTTTAATTATTTACCGACAAATCAATTTGACTACAGAACACATATTTTTTAAGAGAAAAAAAATATTTTTTATTTGAAAATATACTAAAATAATATATATTTTTATTTTTTAAAAATATTTTTTAATATTGTTAATATATCAAAATGACATGAAAAATATTAAAAATATATATTAATAGTAAATAAATAAATAAATTTAAATCAAATTAAACTTTTTTAAAAATATTTTTAAAACTCATGATAGTCACAAACAGAATTTCTCTTTTTCAGAGTGAGATTTACTTTTTGGTGTTAGGTGCTCATTTTTACGAGAAACACATGCTTAAATCTCGGCAAGAAATAAGTGTTATTTTTCACATGGTACAATTTTTAACGTGGCATGTGCATGAATAAGTTTAAGTTTTTTTTTTTAAAAAAAATAGGAGCATCAAATGAATTTTTTAATAAAAATAAATATAATATTTTATTAAATCATTAAAATTCTACCACCACCTTACACATACATGGCTCTATAATTCATCACGTCTGAATTGGGATAAAAAGTTACTAGTTAAAAAATTTCTTCATCTTTCTAGTTATATTCAAGTTTTTCATGAGATTTTAATTTGATTTGGTTTCAATTAACTTAGGGTATTTTAGCCATATTTAAACAATTCTGTTACTTATTTTTAAAGCATAGACTATTCAGATTATACATGCTGATTATTAAAAAAAAAAAACTACAATTATAATTTTTAAGACTTGAAAAATCATAATTGTACATCTCTCTATACATGGTCAAACCAATTTTAAATCCAGATAATTCCACGAGCCTCAGATAGTGAGCCCTGTACTCATTTTCAAGAATACCAATATACTATGCTTGTAGGAGGACAAGGGCCACAATTTAAAGTTATCCCGGAATATTGCTACTCGGCAATCGGCATCCCTCGGTCCAAAACCTACCCCGGTCCCACCCACCCACCCACCCACCACGGCACCCTTACTGCCCTAATTGATACTCCATTAATACTAATATTTTCATTAATACCAATATTTTCATGAGGTTACTAATTGAGCCCACGATACTAACTTATAATCATATTATTCGATCCTCGTGCTCTTAATATTTTCTCAATGCACTCTATTTAAAGAATGTGTTTTAATATGGTCCTTTTGTGTAATTTAAAAACCTATTTTAAAAAGAATTTTGCATTATAATACTAAATACAAAATGCCACGTGTTGAAATTAATAGTAATGTGTATGAAAATTTGATGGAGGAAAGGATAATAATAAAAAGTAGAGGGTCTACACTAAGAAAACTCTATATTACAGGGACCAAATGCTATATCCTTAAAAAAGAGGGTTTCCAAGTGTAATTGGAGTACTGAAGCGAATGTTATTATAGGAGTTGTGTATAAATAGAGAGTGAAGATGCTGAGGTGAGAGGGCAAAGGCAGGCTCTTGGGGTGATTACTGCTAATCAGAAAAACCTCGCCAAGATGGGAGCCGGAGCCTTGCCTAGGAATGACGAGATTGCTGCTACTGCTGTCTCTTCTCATCCTCTCATACTTGGTCTCCAGCCAGCAGCTCTTGTCGACCACGTGGCACCAGTCGATTGGTCTTTGCTTGACCGCATCGCTGGTGACCGTGGTGGCTCGGTGCCTGTACTCTCTCTTCTTCAATCTCCTATTGTTTTAACTTGATTTTGGATTCTCATTGTTTTATTGGCCTTAATTTTGTCTTGTCTAGCTTGTTTCATGTACAATTCTGTACTTTTTATAAAAAAGATTGTATCTTTTCTTGATTTGTGTCCATGGCCTTTTGGCTTTTGATGTATTTTGTGTGTCTGATTCTGTCTTTGTTTTTTTCAATTTAATCTATGAGTATTTTTGCTAGCAGTTTCTCCTTACTTGAAGTAAGACTCCTTGTCAGTACATTAACCAACTCGCATTAGTCTTTTCCTTGTGCTAGTAATATTGGTAAAAAAAGGATGGTGATGTTGTTAGTTGGGTGATTAATGGGGATTTAGTATTTGTGTTTTGGATTGTGTAGGTTGCAATTGAAGACCTTAACCGTATACTAGAAGAGGTGAAAGCACATATGCTTGCTTCGCCTGATGAATTATCTCCTATGAAGACCATGGCTGGCGGCAGCGTAGCAAATACTATTAGAGGACTGAGTGCAGGCTTTGGAGTCTCTTGTGGGATTATTGGGGCATATGGGGATGATGAGCAAGGCAAGTTATTTGTGAGTAATATGAGCTTTAGTAGAGTGAATCTTTCGAGATTGAGGAGGAAGCAGGGACACACAGCTCAGGTGTTCTTGATTTTTTTTTTTTTGTAAAACCAAAATAATTATTGGTATTTTCTAGTTTATTTTATGTTTTACCAGTGCGATTCAATTCCTAAAAGCTAAAATCTAAATCTTGTTTGTAACTATTTTCTGGCAGTGCATTTGCATGGTTGATGAATTAGCCAATCGCACAATGCGACCCTGTCTCTCGAGTGCCGTCAAAATTCAGGTGCATTGTTCTTTTACTCTTGCAATTCTTTTTTGGTTCAAGTTTTGGGTGCTTTTCAATTTGTAGGGTTGACTTGGCCTTTCTATCTAGATGAGGCCTTTTCTAACCATTTGTATATTTTGTTTCCTTTTCAGGCTGATGAATTGACCAAGGAGGATTTTAAAGGCTCCAAGGTTAGGCATCTCACTTTTAGTTCGTTGATCAATTCCACCCATCACTTTGGTTTTCTTGTTTTTATTTTTTACTTGTCATTTTTAGGTTTTCATGACGGTTCAGTTTTCCACAATTCTATATAGGAGTTGGACTAAAACTGAACTCCAAATATGTAATATTTAAAAAAGTTTGAAGAAATTTTTTTGCATAAAACTGCTCTCATATTTAAGATAAACTCGTACCTGCACACTTGATCTGGTGTTTCAATTGGTTGCTCTTGAAAGATATTGAAACTTACTTGACTGGAGACTAAGTTGCTAATATATCTTTATTACAGTGGTTGGTGCTGAGATATGCAATATTCAATTTGGATGTTATTCAAGCAGCTATTCGGATTGCAAAGCAAGAGGGTCTTCTTGTCTCATTGGATTTAGCCAGTTTTGAGGTATAATCTCTACCAATTTATGCACAATCGTTTAGCTCCAATCAATGGAATGGTTCATTTTGGTTTAAAAATAATTATATTATCCAAAATAATCAATGAAGTTGTCATTAACAATGTGTATTAAAACAGCTTTTATTTCCTTGCAACAAGTGTTGTTTCGTAGTTGATATGAATTTCAGTGAATTACGATGTAATTTATGGTGTGGGCCTATTAACTTGTGTGCTTCTGGCCAGATGGTTCGAAACTTTAGATCATCTCTTCAACAGTTACTGGAGTCTGGGGACATAGACCTCTGCTTTGCTAACGAGGATGAAGCAATGGAGTTGTTGAGGTAATCATCAGTTGGTTATGTTCTTCGCTTGATATGCTGAAGTTACTTAGTTGTAGAGTTTTGCATTTGCATTCTGGAATCTGTCCTAAACCTTTCTTTGGTTGCTGATTCTCGTAAAATGGCTGTAGGGGTGAGCAAACTTCTGGCCCTGAAGCTGCTGTGGAATTCTTGGCCAAACATTGCAAGTGGGCTGTTGTGACTTTAGGTGCTAATGGTTGCATTGCAAGGCATGGAAAAGAGGTTAGTATTGCCTCGTTGACCTGAGGCCTTTTCTGCTCACCAAAAGGTTAGCTCTGGGAAGAAGTTTACCCAATCGCTCAAAAAATTTGCAGCTGTGACCTTATCTTAAATTGTTAGGCTCTGCCTCAATGGACCTTAAAAATATTAGACTTGCTGCTGTATCAAGGGGAGCATTAGCTAAAAATGTTTTGGATGCTGCTCTCAGCTTCCATCTCCACCCTTTCTACACCGCACCATGTTATTTGCATTTTTCCTTTCAAGTCTTTTACTACCGGCATTGTATTAAGATTCCTCAACATGTCAGATTGTCCGAGTTCCAGCTATCGGGGAAGCAAAGGCTACTGATGCCACTGGAGCAGGAGATCTCTTTGCAGGTGGGTTTTTATATGGACTGATCAAAGGACTGTCTTTGGAGGCATGCTGCAAAGCCGGTGCCTGTAGTGGTGGCTCTGTCATCCGTGCACTCGGGGGTGAGGTAACCCCAGAGAATTGGCAGTGGATGTATAAGCAGATGCAGATCAAGGGCCTTCCTCTTCCTGATAACCGCAATTGATGTCACACCTATTATAGGATTGATTCCCCCCACTCTCTTGTCAAGCACTGTAATTTTTCACCCTCTAAAGGGACAGGCAGCTGCTGTTGCACTTTGGGCTAATTTTATGAACCCAAGACAAACCATTTCTCCACGGACAGCACACCAACATAAGCGTTGTTGTCTCTAGATTCAATAGAGTTCGTTCTGAGAAACCTGGGTCTAACTGAGCTTTCTTATCCTCTTTATTTCTGCTGCATGTATTTAACAAAGACAGCATGGACAATGACAAGGACTCGGCTTTGAGCTGAGTACTCGCACTTTCTTATCACTTCACGCCAAAAAATCCAGTTGCAATAGAATATGTAATGAGATTCATAATGTCGCTGTATAACGGGTATTTTTGAGTAATCCATGAAGCTTAGCTTGCCTAGGCAATTATTCATAACGGTACAGCCTCTCTCTGTCTGTTTTGAGGTTGTGAAATTGGAGGGGCATTTAATTATAGAAAGACAGCAAAGCCTTGAAGTCTGAAGGATCAATATTTGTTTTTGATCAAGCAAAATATTAATCGGACCTAATGCTGTGGAGTAAGATGAGAATCGCAAAAGGAAAAACGTAGAGAGGAGGCAGATGAAAGAACAGAAAGGGCCCTTTCTGGTTACCAAAAGCAGCTCTGAAAATGCTGTCAGGTTTCAAGGAGTCACCTTTCAGAATCAGAGTGGAAACAAAAGGTACAGATTTTTAAGTTACAAAAGGGACCAAGCCCAAAAATTATCCACATAAACTGGGCCAGAGAGAGGCCTGTAATAATCCCAGTCTTCCCAAAATTAATCGTGACGAGCAACCAGCTCCCTTGCATCAACTTAAAGAGGATCCATCAATGGCCTGCTCTGTTCAACGTGATTGGGTAGCTTTTTTCAAGTTGATTCAATTTGATAATAAAACACTATGAAGCGTGTTGTGTGGGAAATAATCACTTCAAAGTGAATTTAGAATCATAATTATTTGTTTTAAGTAATTTTAAAAAAAAAATTAAATTTTTTTATATTTGTTTATTATTAAAAAAGTTGGACAATAAAAAATATTTTTTGATCAACAAAAAATATTTTTTAGTAAAAACAAAATTAACTTGGTTTTTTAAAAAAATATTTTTTTTTTACTATGTTTGTTTTCTTGAAAGTGGTTTTCAGGAAATCACTTTCTAATCTTTCTTGTGTTTGTTTGCTATTAAAAAAGTTAGTCAATAGAAAATATTTTTCAGTTAACGGAAAATTTGGTTTAGTTTTCAAGAAAGTGTTCCCCTAAAAAATTTAGATGGAAAATACTTTTCGAAAATTGTGAAAATTTTAGAAATGTTATTTTTTATTGATTATATCAAATTTAATTCTCAAACTTTTTATTGCTATAAATATTTTATTTTAAATATTTATTTTTTAATTTTATTTCTAAAAATTAATTTTTATATTAACTTTAATCCTCATTTTTATAATTGTTATTTGCTTTTCTTCTATTATTTTTTTATTGAAATTTTTTATTTATCTAATTTGATCCTCATTCTTTTAATTGTTACTTATTTTATTTGAAATACTTTATAAAATGTTAATTATTATTATTTTAATTTCTTCATCTTTTTTTTATAGATTTGATCTTTATTATTTTGATTATTATTTATTTTATTTAAGATAATTTATAAAATTATATATTGTTATTTTAATTTTATTTAATTTTTTAATTTGTAAAATTTATTCCTTATTATTTAATAAACTTTAAAAAATAAAAATATTAATACATTATTTTTCAATTTATTTTAAATAACATAACCAAATACTAGAAAATATTTTCCAGTTTATTTTTTATAATACTACCATACATTAAAAAATAATTTATTTTTAAAAAATTTATTTTCTTTAAAAATAAAAAATAACTTTTCTACAAACAAACATAACCTCCTTAACATTAATATATGGAAACAAATTTCATAACAGGCACGGGAAAAAAAGGGACACTGAGTTTGAGATCATAAATCACAGACACGCTCGCCAAAGGCTAGCATAAAATATGTTTGCACAAGTGAAGCAAAGTAAATTCCATAGAAAAGAGAATCCAACAAAAATATGTTTTCCATGGGGCCTTTCATTTTTGAATAAATTCCGAAGGCACAAGCTAGAAGACATCATCTAAAGATTAGGGCAGAGAAGCAGCTTGTTTCTTGCATCATATTTCCATTGGAGCTGCATCCTGATCAGCAGCAGCAGCACCCTCACCACCAGTAGTGCCCCCCTCAGCGGCAGCATCCGGTTCGGCGGCAGCATCTGGTTCGGCAGCAGCAGCAGCCTCTGTCTCACCCACAATCTCAAATGCATCAATCAACTTTTGGACGGTTTCCTGATCCAGTATATGGAATGCCTCATCAACTCCTAACACAGCAACAGTGCAGATAGAACTCTTGAGTGTTTCTCCTTGTAAGGTTTCTCTGACAGCAATGAGAGCATCCTTGATCAAATCATCCCTTGAAGAGTCTGAAAAATTCTCAAATCTGCGTTCTAGGTATGTCTTTGCAGCTTGTGAACGGGATCCTATTGCAAAGGCCTGGTATTCAAAGTAGTTCCCACTGGGACAATTGTAATAGAGGTGAGCTCCAGATTCATCAGTGCCACCTACCAGCAGACCAACACCATAAGGTCGTTTCCAAGAACGTTGGGTACAGACCTGCCACTCAGACATGTATAACAACAACAGATGAGTAGAGCACTAGTAGAATAGCATGGAAATATTGATACACTACTTTATGATCAAACACTGGAAAGAGAACATAGTAACCCAGATTATACGTAGATTGCATAGTGAAGCTACAATACACTTGATTTGACCATGATGCATTCAGTGAAAGATCAAACAATCATCCATTCCTTACATAAGTAAAGATTCACCTGTTGATCTCATGTGGCAGATATAGAACTAAAATTAAATTTAACTCCAAAACAATGTCAAATCAAGTAAAACACTACCTGCTATGGTTCCATCATTTGTTTTATGAATATGATACTGATATGTATGTGTTTATTGAAGATGACCTTCTACAAGGATGGTTTCACAAGTATTGACTTCTCCAAGCTCATTTCGCTTGGTGAGCAAAGAAAATCTCCTTCAATTTTATTTTTTTTGGGAGGGGGCGTTCACAAGTTGATACTCAATCCAAATTCCAAGGAATGAATTTTTGTTGTGTGCGTTGACATGTGGAGAATGATGGAGAAGGTGTCCCTTAAGTTGTACATTAACTTATGAAACATCAGCTTACCATAGCTAAAGGAAAATAAAAGTCATCAAATCTTAGTTATGTAACCCTTCAGTAGGAACAAGTTGCTAAGGCTACCCATACATAATGCATATTGGGGATGAGCTTTAAATTTGTTGATACTTCAACAATAAAAATCATTAAGGTTTAACTTAAGAATAGCATCTCTTTGATTTTGTAAAACTCTCATAATGAGATGCCAGCTTCAGTTGCTGGTAGATTGTAATCATGTCCACTATTACAAAATGGGTCAACACTGGAGGACTTCAATACTCAAAAAGCATATGATATTAAAATACTTGAGACTATTATGATTAGAGTATGTGATTACAAACAATACCCAAAAATCACGAACCAGAGAGCCCCTATTAACATTCATTAAGGCGAAGATAAAAGCCTCAAGAAAAAAAAAGCTATTAACTCTTAAGCCCCTATTAACTCATGTTGAAATCTAGCAATATATGTCACTCTTAAGCCCCAGACTAGGAACTTCTCAAAGAATAAAACTCAATTTGTCATGGATAAGCTGACGTTCTTTAAAAAGCTACAAAACAGCGATCAATGAGAGCTCATTTCAGAGAAAACGCCAATTGCCAACCAATTATTTAGCAACACAGAGGCACATTTAAGCTTTCAGTGGTGCTAAAGAAAGTAGCTTGCACAGATATTAATAATCATTGCCCTTTCTTCCCTTTCGCAATCTCTACCACCTTAAATGCAATGGAAAATATCTTTCTGATTAGTTACAATATACCAGAATTTAGAATTCACAGCACCCCATTTTTTTCCTCAACTTCAGTCAATCAACAATCACTCAGCCAAATTAAACACACAACCAAATCCCTAAAACCCACGATCTAATAAATCAAACAAAACCTACAAAAAAGTTAGGGCTTCTGAGTTTAAGTAAACAAACCTGAGCCTTATCAGCGAGCTGAACAACAAGGCGACCAACAGGAAGTGGAGACTCGTAATTGAAACTGTAATTAATACATTCAGTTCGCATATACCGAGACAAAACACGGCCGTCGGCAGTGAGTCCAGCGATGGCGACACCGATATGGTCATCGACTTTAAAAATCTTCTTCTGGTGAGAGGAGAGTTCGGAGTTAGCTTTGTTAACGCATGCGAGAACCACGTGAGACTTAGATCGGAGTCCAATCGCCGCCGAACCTTGCTTCACTGCCTCCATCGCGTACTCTACCTGAAATAATCGACCGGCTGGACTCCATGTGGTAACGTCGGTGTCGTATTGATTCCTAAACATTGTTGTTGTTTTATGTTTTCACTCTCTTCTCTTCGATTTGATGCGATGATGTCTGGTCTTGCTGGAGTGTTTAGAAGGGTGTTTTCTTTTTGGACAAGTTAGGAGCCAGAAACTTGAGAGAGAGTTCAGTCGATGAGTCGAGGCACTGTTCTTGCTGGGTTTTAATGGGCTCAACTTGTCGAGCCTGATAAGAGTTAAGTGGGAATCTGGCATTTATAGCCCAGTAAAAGTCCAATAGCCCATAATTATTGGGCTCTTTGTCATATGGGCCGCTGGGGTGGCCTCTCTCTCTCTCTCTCTCTCTCTCTCTCTCTCTCTCTCTCTCTCTCTCTATATATATATATATATATATATATATATATATATCCACACACACACACGTAGTTCAAGTAACTTTTGAGCCATATAAAATATCTTGAGATTTGGTTTTTTTCATATTGTTTTTGAAACATAACAGACCATATTTTAAATTTAATCATTGGTTTTAAATTGATTAAATAAGAAAAATAAAACAATGAAGATTATTTTTTTTGCCCAAATCTTTTTTTTTTCTCCTCTCTCCCTGTTTTCTGTTTTCTGTTTTGTTTTGTTTTCTTACCCAATTATACATGGATGATGGTTTTTTTGGGGAGCACGCGGTTTATTAACGCGTGAATGAATATATATTAAAAATAAGTAATTATTGAAAAATAGTATTTAAACTTGTAGTTGGTATATAGAAACAAAAATATATAGCACCTGCAATTTTATATTTATTTGATTTAAGTTTGATCCTATTAAAATGTTGAGATTTTTATTGAAATATTTCTATAATTTTTTTTCTCAGCTTTCAGTAAAAAAAAAATTGATTGAAAAGTTTTTCTAAAATACAAGTATTTCAGCAAATATTTAATAAATAATTAATATGATATATGTCTGTTTATTTATATTTTTAGAGTGCTTATATTTTATGTGATTTTAAATAAATATAAAGGTTATTGTAATGAAAAAAAATTCTTATAACAAAAAAAATTTCTAAACTAAAAGAAAAGGAGTCATTATAACTAATTTATTTTGTTTCTATATGTTTTAGCATTTTAGCTCACTTTAGCTTTTTAAAAATATTTTTTAAAAAAATATATATTTAAATAATTTTTTTATTCTCAATATTAAAATATTAAAATCATTAAAAAACACACAAAAATATTAATTTAATATTTTTTTAAATACTTTTAAAAAATATTAATATAATTTGGAAAAAAAAAACAGTGCCCTGGTGCAATTGACAAAGTTGACTGTTCCAAATTTCCAACCCCAGAGGTTAAGGATTGTCAAATGTTTGAGCCCTCAGTGGTCAGTCCTTCAAGTCACAGGTTATTAAAGAACAGCCAAGAAACTTAGGCACCCAAGAGCTTTCAAGTCACTGATTCCCTGAGAAAACCTCCAGTGTTCGTACCCACTCAAAAGGTGAGCTTTTAAGAACTCTCTATCAGAAACCAGAGGCTGAAGGGAATGAGTTGGTAGTCACTCGAGTTAAAGCAGCGATGAGTCATCGATAGGAAGGAAAAGGAGGGAAACCAAAAAGCAGATGTACAAGTAGCCTTCTTTTCATGCTTTTGATCTTTTTTTTTTTTTTTTGGTCACGGTTCATGCTTTTGATCTTGATTTCTTTCGTGCTATTATTGCTTGATATGCCCCTCAGATTTACCCAAAAAGTAGGCCCTCCTTGACCTAAATCTACTTTATAAGATTCATCAGTCGGCAGATCAAGAACTCCATCACAATATTATAGCACTCCTTTTTCTTTATAATATCATTGATATTCTGAGCTTTCACTCGTAAAGAAGAAAGCAAATCATGCCATTCTTCTAAATAATCGAACCAACCTTTTGTATTTTTGTCGCCATATATACTCGTGAAACCCGACGTGGCTACATGGATAGATCAACCAAGTAACTCATTGATTCGGAATCTAGTCTGAAGTTAGATAAGCGAGTAAAAAACAGAGTTGGAAGAGATGATGGGCCTTTCTCTGCCGAGAGAACAGGCATCAAAACTTATCCCTTGTAGAGACTAGGGATTCTGCTCAAGCTACAATGCTCACAGCATGTAAAAGGTTTGACTAATCGGTACTGCTCACGAGTGATTCAACAGACTTTCTATTTTCTATGCCGTGGTTGTCAGACCAAGTTGAATAGCTTTCTTGTCTTGGTCACTTGACAGTTTTTTTTATTTAAATTATTTTTAAAATTTTGAATTATTTTGATGTATTATGTTAAAAATAAAAATTTAAAATTAATAAAAAATATTATTTTAATATACTCTTTTAAATAAAAATTATTTTAAAAGTAACCAATTAAGTAATTAATCACATAAAAGTTAGTGTTACATTTTTTATTGAAAAAAATTATCTTAATCATTCTATTATATTTATTCACTTTATTTTTAAAAATTATAGTTTAGTAAATATAAAATAAAATAAATTATAAAATGATTTAGAATGTAAATTATTATTTTTCAGTAAAATGAAATTTAAAATATAAACTATAATTTTTAAAATTATAATAAATAAATATAAAAAACAAAGATGGTAGTTTTTTATTTTTTTCATTTTACAGTGATGGAACACCTTGCATCTCACTTGGGCTTGTAAAGAGAAAGGCCCACCATGCATCCAATGGTGGGAATAAAAAGGCAAAAGGCAAAAAAAATAAAAAAATAAAAAAATCCCTGCACATCGCAGTAGCATGGGAAAACACCCATTAAAAAAACAAAAGAATTCTGGTTTTTATTTCCTGGTGCCCTTTTTATAATGTTGATTTTCCAAAAAATAAAATAAAAATAAAGATGCCATCATTGTGTGGGCCATAGTTGTAACTTGTAAGTTCATATCCCCAAATGATTAATTGCCTTCCAATAATTAATTGTTGAAAAATGAGATGTAGATAACAGATCAAAGCTATTCATAATTGGATGCTTTAAGTTAAACGATCAAAGATCTTGTCGATGTCTTGATCATATTAAGAAAGCAACGGTTCTGTTGTTTTTTAAATTATTTTTTTTAATATTTATAAATAATATTTTTAAAAAAATTATTTTCAACATATTAAAAAAATAAAATAAAATAATTTTAAAAAAACAGTGGAGATGCACGATGCTGTACATGAAAATAACAGTAGAATTATTTGCACGCTTTTCACATAATGATTGCTGGGTACTTGGATTTATTTCGAGACCCGCTAGGAGCCAGCCATGCGAAAGCTGTCGATCATTACAAGTTGATGTCCCTCGAGTTTTAGGCACAAAGATTTGATGAATAACTAGCCAGTTCTTTAATCTCGAGATTAATTGGACCACGGAGTATATGGCCCAGGAAAAGTCACTTATCTATTTATGCCATGCTTGTAAAACTTGAAAAAACTTGACGGGTCAACTCGGTGCCTCATCAATTTATTTTAAACCGTAATTTGTTTTTACTATTTGTAGCTGTGATTTATATTCTGGTATGCTGGGGTGCCGAGTAATTTTGGTCTCGAGCTCCCTCCAACCCAATTGCTGTCCCATGTGGTGGGACTGGGGAGGTCCCGAGTTTTGAATTCATCGATCCTTGAGACATGTAGCGGTATAATTGCTAGCAGACACTGCTATTGTTGTTATAAAGGGAACACGGGACGGACACGAGTAATAACAATATCGACGTGCATGAATAATATTTAAAGAATAACATTTATTTATTTTAATTAACGTTGCTATCCGAATCAGGATTAATTTTATAAATTTTCAATATAATATTTATTTAATTGATTAGCCTTGTTATTTAACAGTCACATTTGCCAACAAACTTGATTGCTGAACTCTAGGCAGCCCATCTTGTCCCCGATCAAAAGGGTTAGCGCTTAGCTTTAGTGGTTGATCATAAATTGAAAAAATAAGCATCACAGACCCCTGAACTGAAAGAAAAGGAATTTTGATGTTTGCTTCTAGCCTTCCGAGGCATGTTAACAAAAATCCAGCCATATCTAGGTTATAGAATGACTTGGGCTGCTCATTCAATCAGAATAATATTATTTTAATTTTTAAATAAAATTAATGTGGTTTTGAATTTTTTTTACTTGACCTGAATTTAAATAAAATTAATCAAGATATATATTAATTTTTTTTAAATTTTTTTCTAGTTGATTGGATAAATTCTAATTTAATTTCTTCCATGCTTAACCTCACTCGAAAAACAACTTCTTAACCATGTTTTGTTCTTGATTGTTTGTGATACTGTGATATTGTGTGAGAGTGTGGTTGGAATATGTTTTTTTTTTATTATTATTTTAAAAGGTTTTAAATTAATCTTTTAGTATTTTTTTATTGTTTTGACGGTTTAGTATAAAAGATTTAAAAATATTATTTTAATATATTTTAAAATAAAAAATAATTTAAAACCCACTTTATATTATGATTCCAAGCACAACCGAAGCTTAAAAATGATATAAAAATCAACCTCGTCACCAAACTGGTTGGTTTCATGATTCCATCACATCTGCAGCTGGATGATTAATGGTTTGTTCGCAAAAAACAGAAAAGGAAAATTATCAGAAGAAAACAATTGCCGCACAGAAGTAGAGTTATTATATGTACTTGCCCCGTGTTTGCCAATATCCGAGGAAAACAACGGACTCAGAAACTTTTACTTCCTAACATACCCTTGCTGGGTAACGCAGAGTTCCTGATCTACCCCTAGACGTTACTATGTCGGTATCACTGATTGGCCAGCTCATCGCATAAAAAATACTTTCCACTGAGTGACAACACGTAAGTCATTGTTTTCTAGGGAGTAACATGAAAGTATGTGTTTGTGTATATATATATATCGGCAGTAAAGGACGTGATACAGATCAGGTTAAATTTCCCTCTCTTTTTTTCTATATTAATTCAATAAGGAGAAATAAAATTAGTTTTTTTTTTAATGATGGGCTCTAATATGTAAAATAAAAAATAAAAAATATATAAATATTATCAGCAGTCTAGCCAATAATTTAATTTCTTTGTCTGATTTCAAGTAATTTGTCTATCTATTAATATATTCACCAAATATTTTCGTGCTTCTTTTTAATCTTAGAAAATCAAACTCTATTTTGAAACATGATTTTTTTCATAGTCTGTATACGATTTGTAAAATTGTTGTGGTATGGGAATTACATATTCATTTAAAAAATAGTTTTTTTACAGTTTTTATTAATAACAAACAACTATAAAACTATTTCTTGATGCATTTAAATATCATTGGATGATGAAATGAATTTGTTTTGGAAATCACCTTTCTTCCATCTTAGTTTATAAACTCACACCAAGCAGCGACTCAGGTAAATTATTTTTAATGCAATAAAAAATATCTTAATTATAAATAATTATTTAATATTATTATTAAATTTAAGTTAACTTAATTAGTTTATAGATAAAGAAAAAATATCATATGATTATAAAAATGAAATTAATAAAGAAAAAATATCTTGATTCAATTCCTTTTTTCAATCCAGATTTGAAATGAAATCATATGAAAATTATTATAATACGACCTAAATAATTTAATTAGTTAAACAATAACTTATTAGACAATAAAAAAAATTTAAGAATCAAATGGATAAATAAAACAGGGAAATTAAAAAAACTTGATTTATTGTACAACCTAAATTTAAAATTAAATAACATGAGAATTTTTTTTAATATGATTCAATTAATTTGGTTAGTTTAAAGATGATTTAAGCAATTGTTAAATAAAATTTAATGATAAAATCTTTAAAAAATAAAAAATAAAAAAAAGCTTAAATATGCATGTAAATAGCAAAGCTTCCCAAAGTAAGCCTGATAAAAGGTAATAAAATAATGCATGCTTCCTTATTCTCTATTCTAATCACTTGTATTTATTTTACCCGCTCAAAGTTGGTGATTTACACCTAAAATTTAGTCGTGAGAAATAAATTATTTATTGATTTTATAATACGAATATACGTAGCTTATCTTTGATTATTAGTAAAAAAAACAAAACGAACTTGATTAGCTCGAGACGCGACCAGCTTGTAAAAACAAAATATCGCGGAGTCAGAACTATATTCACTGAATTTATCGTATTTATTTATATCGTCCTTTCCTCTCTTTTTTAAAAATAATACCTGTCCTTCTCTGCTTCTTCTCTCTCGTCTGACTCTGCAAAGTTTTCTCTGCAGAGAAAGACCAAACCAAGCGCACAGACAAGACCAAACAAAACAAGAAACAAGTAGCAAAACCAAAAACTCAAGCAAAACCCTACTAAAAACTGTCCTGTCTCTTCCTCCCTTCGAGTGGAATACCAACAAGTCTTCTGTTTCTGCTGCTGCTCCGTTTTCAAAGATGCTGAGTAACGGGCGTGGACATGGTGGAAAGCATGTGTACGACGGAGTTTTTGGCGGTGGTGGTGGTGCAGTGAAGCCTGGGAGTCGCGTGGAGGATTATGGAGAGATCTTTGGTGGGTTTGGTGCTACTGGTTCTTCGATTCCGATTCTTGATGTTCCCGAGCTGAATGAGAATGGTAATGTTTCTTCTGTTGGTTCACAAAGGATTGATTACGCCAAGATTTTTGGTGGTTTTGGAGATGCTGATTTTGGCTTGCCTCTTGAAGAATTCCTTGCTAAACCAAAGAAAGTCAAGAGTTCTATCAATGGAACTCGGTATGTATGGACTTTAAACTTTCCCTTTAGTTTCAAAATTTGGATTTTTTCCTTTGAGGGAAGGGAAGGGTGCGTTTTGAAGTTCTATAAATGAAAATTTGAATCTATAATTATGAAAATGAGGTAGAATTTAAGGATTTTGTGGTTTGGACTTGAAGCTGTGCTTGCTTTAGTTTTAGTAAAGCAAACATAGAAATTTGGAAAGAAGCGATCACATAATGTGCTTGCTTGGTTTAAAATTGGAAAGAGCTTGTAACAGGGGAGTTCTTTTTCTTTCCAAGGAAGGGAGGAAACTTTTCCCTTATCAAATCCAAACACCTTTTTTTTCTTAGCTGATAGTCCTTAAGCTAACCAAAGGAATAGCTGGTGACCTACTAAAAGGCTTCCTCAAATTGTTAATGAATTTCGTTGATTGTTTAGTTATCTTGACAGTTGAATGGATTTGTTGATGGTGTATTCAACTTGTAGAGATGGGAAATGATTTTTTTTTTTTTTATATATATATATATATATATATAATCTCGGGCCCAAAATTGTGTAGGTCTCCAGCTGAAGCAAGGTCGCGGAATGCAGGGTCAAAACATTCTAATGTTTCAAAAGATAAAAAAGGCTCATCACCTGAACCATCTCTCCAGAGGTTTGGTGGCGTGAAACAGTTTAATGTGTCTTATAATAAAAGCAACCCAGGAAACAAAAATGGGGCAAATGGAATGACACATGTTGCTCAACTCCATGCAGTTCCTGGTTATACTTTGTTAGTTGATGAAGTCACTCCCTCAAAGATGGCTGAAGGTGGCAAGCCAGCACGATCAGCATTAGATGATGCTTGTCTCAATGTTGATGGCAGCAAGAGTGTGAAGGAAGATGCAGCTCACAGGAAAGCTGTGTCAGGTCCACAACCCAGCATCGACACACACAGTTTTAGAAGTCTTGCTGAGTTTCAGAAGAAATCAAGTCGACCTAGATCCATGTCGAATGATATGCCATTTGATGCATTTGAAATTGGCCTAGGTAGACATCCATCTTCAAGCTTACCATCTAACTCCAGTTATAATAATGGTGGTGAAAATACATCAATGGATTCAAAGTTTGGTGTTTCTAGAAATGATGCTTCTAGAGATGCATTGGGTGATTATTCACCAGCTTTATCTGATGAGGAAATAGATGCAAATTCAGATGCTGCTGCCTCAGTAGCTGCACTTAGAAAGGCAATAGAGGAGGCTCAAATGAAAATTAAAATTGCAAAAGAATTGATGGAGAGAAAGAAAGAAGGGCTTCAAAATCATGCAAAGACAAGCTTTAATAACAGCTGGAAAGCTCAGAAAAGTGGGGTTAAAACTGCAGAAAGATCAAAAAGATCCATTGAGCTGGGGGATCAGGAAATGCATGAAAAAGAGGATACTCCAAAGCAAGTATTTACTGGCTTATCAGAGCATAATGTGACAAAAGCAAGCCAACTACCCCAGAGTTTTGAAGATGAGAAGAAACCTTCTTTTGCTAATAATGTTGTTAGAAAAACACACAGCATGGAATCCAAATCAACTCGAATGGATAGTAGACTGGAAGAAGCAGAAGACTGGGAGTCAACAGAAGAGTTTTTTGAAGCTGCGGACTACGAGGAGCACAGGGAGATGTCATCAGAATATGAGGAGGCAGGCAATGCAGAGAAAATGGTGTCATATGATCATGAAAATAAATGGAGAGAGAAGATGACTGCAGAAGAAGAAATCAAAATGCCAGAGCGCGGCAAGGAAGCTTTTAAGGAGCACAAGGTCGACGGAGAACTAAGTTCAGAAGAGTTTTTTGAAGCTGCGGACTATGAGGAGCACAGGGAGATGCCATCAGAATATGAGGAGGCAGGCAATGCAGAGAAAATGGTGTCATATGATCATGAAAATAAATGGAGAGAGAAGATGACTGCAGAAGAAAAAATCAAAATGCCAGAGCGCGGCGAGGAAGCTTTTAAGGAGCACAAGGTCGAGAGAGAACTAAGTTCAGAAGATTTTTTTGAAGCTGCGGACTATGAGGAGCACAGGGAGATGCCATCAGAATATGAGGTAGGCAATGCAGAGAAAATGGTGTCATATGAACATGAAAATAAATGGAGAGAGAAGATGACAGCAAAAGAAAAAATAAAAACGCCAGAGTGCGGCGAGGAAGCTTTTAAGGAGCACAAGGTCGAGAGAGAACTAAATTCAGTTGTAGGAGCATTTCAGTGGAATTTATATGCAAACTTCGTTAAGCCAGCTCGAGGGCTTCATAACCAGGAAGAAAACGTGGAGAAAATGAGAATTTCTAAAAATCATGAAGAAGCTGAGCAAACATCTATAGTGTCTGATGATTGGGAAGACTGTGAAACTAAGCCGGAAAAACTTCATCACCCTCACAAAAAAGCAGAATTTCCAATCCAGGAGTTGGAGGAGAATGAAGAAATGAAGGAACTAAAAGATGCTCAGGACTCCGTGGAAACTGAGAAGAAACAAAGGGAGGCACTAGATAATAAGGAAATGGAGAATAGATCAGATGAAGCTCCGATTACAGACAATGAGTATGAGGGAAGCCTCGATGATATATATGAGAAAGAAGTAAATGTGGAGGGACTGGAAGAAGACTGGGACAGGATAGAATGTGGAATGAAACAAGGTGGTTGGAACCTAGAAGAACATGAGGAGAACCAAAATGATTTGCACAGGGGAGAAATATCAGGTGAAGATGGTGGGATAGAAGGGAGTGCGAAGCTGGAAGAACTCAAGGAGGATGAGGAGATACTCAAAAGAAGTGATCAGATGAGTGAAATTGAGAAGAGAGGAGAAAAGATGTGTGAAGAGATAGAAAGTGAGAGGATAAGATCAGAGAGTCATCAGGGAGGAGAAGATAAAAAGGCCATGGAAGTGACTCAACAGTCCTTAATATACGAGGGGGGCAATCTTGAAACTGCGAAGGATGCAAACGAGCAGGAAAAAAGTGAGAACCTAGGTGAGAGTGACAATGCCTGGGGACGAACTACAAACTTTGCTGTTGGGGATTTAAAGACACAAGTTCTTACAGCCAAGGAGAATGGAAGGCTAATGGAGGTAACTGAATTTTCTCCTCTGTTACAGGGGACTGAAAAGGAGTCAAAGGCAGTCGAAGACGCAAACAGTCCGGAGGAACATGATTGTGAAATTCCTTGCTTGGCTCAAGGTTTCATTGGACTTGATAGGATCAAGAAGCAAACTCCAGATGTAACTGAGGCTCTTCTTATTGGCGAAAATGGGGTATATTTTGGTGAAAATGACATTAACTTTGAAAACAAGCAAAATCATCATGTAACAGAATACAAGAGCATGCCTAATCAGGAAAAAGGCGTTGAAGATGTAACTATTGAATTGGATGATAATGGTGGTGATGATAGTTGTGAACCTGAAGTTCATGCTAGTAATGAAGAAAGTGAGAAGAGTTCGATGTCCTCTGATAATGAAAGATGGTCCAGTGATGAGACAGAATCAATTTGTGATCCAGAGTGTTGTATTGAAGAAGCTGCTTGTGAATTTGGAGAAAATAACGAGGATATCAAGGAGTCTGAAGTTATAGCAAATCACGAGAATTCTTTTGAATATTCTCACGATGATAGATGCGTAGATAATGGTATCAATACCAAAGCAAGTCAGCAACCTTGTATATTTAAAGGGCAAGGGGAGATCACAGAGAAATCCATGGAAGAGGAATTAAGCCAAAGCACCAGCAAGAAAGAGGAGAATTGTTGCAAAAACCTGGCAATGGAAGAGAAAGAATGTGAAGATGATTTGAAAAGGGAAGTGGAGGTGGAACAGGAACACTTTAAGAAAAACGAAAAAGTGAAAGAGGGGGAAGTAGAAAGAGAAAAGGAGAGAATAGCGGTTGAAAGGGCAATAAGAGAAGCACGCGAAAGGGCTTTTGCAGAAGCCCGAGAAAGGGCTGCTATCGAGAGAGCAGCTGCAAAAGCTCATCAAAGGTCAAAGGCTGAGGTCCGAGAAAGGCTAGAGAAGACTCCTTCAGAAGCTAATAACAAGTCAGCAGCTGAGAAGGCTTCTTCTGAAGCCAAACTAAAAGCTGAACGTGCTGCAGTAGAGAGAGCAACTGCAGAGGCCAGGCAGCGTGCCCTAGAAAAAGCGTTGTCTGAGAAGGCTGCTTGTGAGGCAAGAAATCAGGCTGAAAAGTCTACAGCTGAGAGACTTTCAAGCATTTCAAAAGCTAACGGGATGAATACCAGAGCAAGTGTCTTTTCTTATATTTTCCTAGCTCCTTTTGTTATCCATAAAAGCATTCTGCATGGAAAATTAACAGCTGTGGAATTTCTAGCAGGATAAACAATACAACGACCCAGGTCCTTCTAGCAGTTCAAGATATCCAGGTTCTTCAAATCATGGTGGTATGTAACGTTTTGAAGTACCCCGCATGCATATATAGAAGGCATTATCATTTCATGAGGATATTAGACTCATCCGCTTCTATGATGCTCCTAACCAATTTATGTTTTGCTTTGTGATTTCCCCACTCAACAGAAAGTGCTAATGGAGGTAATGGTGAATCAGCTCAAAGGAGTAAAGCCACGTTGGAAAGGCATCAAAGAACAGCAGAGCGTGCGGTATGCTCCTGCACCTGATTCAGATATAGAGATTAATTTTTCCTACTTCTAACAAGCATGCTTCTGTTTTTGGTCTCTTCCAGGCAAAAGCTCTTGCAGAGAAGAATATGCGTGATCTTCTTGCTCAAAAAGAGCAGGCGGAGAGAAATGTAATCAGCTGCACAAATAAGACTAGAAAATATTTCCAGTTATATTTAGTTGTTATTACTTTTCTCACTGTCTTATACTGAATATCAATGGCAGAGACTGGCAGAGACTTTGGATGCTGATGTCAAGAGATGGTCTAGTGGGAAGGAGAGAAACTTGCGTGCTCTTCTTTCAACACTGCAATATGTGTGTAGAAACCTTTCTGCTTATACCCGATACATTATGTGTTATGATCATCTTACCTGCTAACTTATCTACGGTCTCTTTTCCTGTGCTTGTTCTTGTTTCTAGCTCTTAATACATCATAAATTATAGATTGATTTTTTATAATATTTAAAATAAAAATCCAGTTGTGCACAAATGGGATTAATTCTGAGTGCTATCACCTTGAAGCTGCTTGTTTTTTTTTTACTGGATTTCCCTTGCTTGCAGATACTTGGCCCTGATAGTGGCTGGCAGTCAATTCCTTTAACCGAGCTTGTTTCAAGCACCGCTGTGAAGAAAGCTTATCGAAAGGCCACTCTATTTGTTCATCCTGACAAGTTACAGCAACGAGGTGCAAGCATACAACAGAAATACATCTGCGAGAAGGTTTTTGATCTTCTAAAGGTGGGCTACTGTTCCCTCTGCTCCTTAAAGCAAAATTATCTGTAGCCTGTCATGACCTAGTTAGTAGTCCTGCATTCATTTTACTCTGAAAAGTGGGGATAAGAAACTAAAAGCATGATATGATGAAGAATCGCAGACGTCTTGATAGGTCTTCAACTTTAAAATCGGCACTTGACAACATATTTCATTTAGGATTGAAACAGAGCCTTAATGCCATACTGTTATGCTTTTCATTCTTTTATCCGTTCTGGGTTTTTAAAGTGAATCTTTTCTTTGTTTTTTGTGGTCCCAGGATGCCTGGAACAAACTCAGTGCAGAAGAACGGTAGACAGTGTCAGCTATCATCCCTAAGGTTTCCTTTTACTGTAGACATGATCCACAGCAAAATTTGTAATCCTCAATCCTTCACTGTAGGCAAATACACACCCACCTTCGTATCCTTGTTCCGCAATACCTAAATTCTTGCAGTAGGTAAATTCTTGTAGCGCATTCATTTGCCCATGTATTCAATTTCAAAGCTGTCAAAAGGGGTGCGTACAAGTTACTCTGCCTATTGTTTGATATTAGATTTCATGACAGAAAGGGGATTTCAGGCATAGATGAAATATACAGAGACTGAAAAGCTTAGAAAACTGACAATGGTAACAAAATTGCAGCTACCTTTAGTGGATAAGCTCCTCCCAAGAAAAATAATACGCCTGACGTGATTATAGAGTTTAACCATGATAATGAAGTTCCCAGCGTCTCACATCAACGAAAAACAAATGCGCACCGATCCACCCGCATAAGATTCTACGCCTCTTCAAATTGAAAAACGAAGCTGGTTAGGGTACTTCGGAATTTGGGGATGGCTGATCCGAGATCACCGTCCATGCATCAGCAGCTTTATAGCTTCGTCGTGCATATGCTCGGGTATTACCCGGATCTGAAATAAAGGATGTTCAATATAGATTTGCGAAGAATGTAAATTTGAGGCTGACGATGGTAACTCAAACTGGCAGCCAGATAACTCTGTTCCTTTGAAAGAACATACTGGTAACGCCCAAAAGTTCCAACCACAGTGATTAAGTACCGTCTTCTCAGTTCACACAATTTTACAACCAAAACGGAAGAGACAAAATAGGCAGAGTTACGGATTCTACCCACAAAATCCTAAAACTATTCAAACTGAAATGAAATTGACTGGGTTAGGCAATGCTGATACGAGATTACAAACCAAGCGCGTGTAACATTATAGCATTCTGTGCATGCATGCGATTCTCAGCTTGTGGAAAGACTATGGAGTTTGGAGCTTCAATGACACCATCAGTAACCTCCACACCCCTCTCAGCTGGTAAACAATGCATGAAATAAGCTTTTGGGCCAGCTAACTTCATCAGATTTTCGTCCACCTGCAATATATTGCAATGAAAAATGGAAATCAGGAACTAAGATTCGCACTAAAATAAATTCAAGAATTCACTGTAGGCCCAATCTTGTGCATCACTGCAAAACAGATCTTTAGGAGAGTTCAAAATGAAGTGATTGCAAGCACATAGAAGGTTTGCAAACTTGGTGGCGGGCAATATCATAGGTGTTTCTCAGATTCAACGAGGAATAGAAAGAAACATAGTAAAATGTATGGACATGAAATTAGCAATGTCTTAATTGGATATTACTTATTTTCTGCACGAGAAGCTTAAAACATTTATAATCAATAGTTTGGGAAAGGTGGTCTATATACCTGAAATCCCTGAAATACTTGGCGACGGTGTGCAGCCTCTTCCTTTTGCCCCATGCTGGCCCACACATCAGAGTACACCACATCAGCTCCTCTAACAGCTTCCTGTGGGTCATTAGTAATCTCGATCTTGCTGATTCCAGCCTGTTGTGCCTTCTGTACGGTTTTTGCATCTGGTTCAAAACCTTTAGGACATGCACAGACAAAGTGGAAAGGAATCACAGCTGCCAGCAGCAGCCAAGAGTGTACAATGTTATTCCCATCCCCAACATATACAACCTGAATTTGTAGCCGTGGACAGTCAGGTTATAATCATATGCAACCGAACGATGTCATGCATGTACAAAATAAAACTACATTAAAAGCACGATGAACTAACCTTAGTTCCTTCCAACCGGCCAACATGTTCAACTATGGTGAGGGCATCAGCCATTATTTGGCACGGATGGTTATAGTCAGTCAGGCCATTAATAACAGGCACTGTTGCATGATTTGCCAGATCAAGAATGTCCTGAAAAAGAACAAGCAGCTGCATTTGCAAATATCCTCATGCAAGGAAAAATCTTAAAAACTAACTTAAAAACAATACAAAATCCCTCACCACTTGCTTGTTTTCAAGCCACAAACCTTTACTGAATTCTGCACAATCCAGTTTATGCAACCCCACATACATGAAAGGAATTAACCATAGATTAACTATCAGAAGGAATTTACCATAAACATAAGAAACTCACCAGCATACCTGATGGGCAAAAACACGTGCCATAATTATATCATTATAGCGTGACAAAACACGAGCAACATCACGAGTTTCCTCTCGTTTACCCATCTGGATATCATCAGGCCCTAAATATATAGCATGGCCTCCAAGTAGGAAAAATCCAGTCTCAAATGAAACTCGTGTCCTCATGGACGGTTTCGCAAAGATCATAGCCATTGTCTTCCCTTTAAATGGAAGGAATGCCCTGTCTCCAGATTTTATCACTGCCTTGACTTCTGCAGCCCGGTCTAAGATCTTCATAATAGTAGCTTTGTCAAAATCACTGATGTGCAGAAAATCCTTCATCCCTGCTTTTGCTGTAAAATATGGAACAAAATATGACAAGACATAAAAGTTATAAAATATCTTGCTGTAGACTTCGAATTGCAGGACGTCGTATTTGAATTCGAGTAAGATAGAAATTGAAACGTTCTAGTAATTAGGTTAAAAAAAACCTTTGCGGCTTCAAAAAAGGTCCTCCAATCTAATCCAAACATTTCTTGGAACGTATCAAGAATCAGTGCGAATCCAAATACCTAATCTATCAACAACCTAAAAAAATTTCTTCATCTATCAATACTTTCCAAATCCAAACCCTAATTCTTGTATTCTCCTTATCAAACAATGCCTAAAACCTAATTCCAACTAAACATACAACTGATTAAACAAATAGCTGCAAACGAAATGACATTTGGACGACAATAAAGAAAGAACATCACATCACAGACTGTAAACGGACCTGGACCGTTGACGGACGATGGAGGAGGAGAAGTAGCAGAGGATGAGGAAATCTGGCACGAGATTCTTCCACGACTAGCTCGAGACGGCACCGACACGGCTGAGAAGCGGGAGCATCGAGAGAGAGGAGTGGTCAACAAAGCAGAAGATGAAGAGGAGAGAGAGCCTTTTTTCGAAGGAACTGCGCAGTGACAAGCAATCGCCGCCATTGTTTTTGGTTTTCTGCGAACAGAGTCTGTTACAGTGAGTCAGTAGTAGACTAGAGAGGGGGTGGTGCGGTTTACGGGAGGGTCGGTTTATATATATATATATATATATATATATATATATATATATATATATATATATATATATATATATGACCCGCTTAAGTAAATGCCCCTGGATTGCCCAGACACGGCGTCGTTTCTTTTCCCCATCTTAACAAGTTAACTGGGCCTAGATACTGTTATCTGGACCTTAGGAGTTTTATTTTGAGCTATGGGCTCCGTACTTTGGCACTTCATGCTGGTTCAATAGTGAAACTACACCGTTTTAAGGCATGTTAAAATTTATATTTTCCATGGAAGGTAGCTTAATAAATTTGATGATTTTTTTTTATATAATAAATTTCAGCAAGCAAGAATAGTGCATGAGAAGTTGACCTTATGTGAGGAAAAAAGTACATAAAACTGGCAAGGCAATAATAGCCTTGCACTACAAGCATGGTACAGAAAAGCCCTCCGAGGCAACTCAAATTGAAAGGCAGCACATGGACACACCAAAATTATTGCAGAGTGCACAGCTTGTGCCATTGACAATCATCTAATTAATAAACTAAGGGGCCTCAGAATCGGCAGGGACCCCTCCTTTTTCTTTGCTTTCCTCAACGGCTTGTTTTTCATGGGAGAGGGGAATCGGTCTGCATGTTTCCACAGCACCTACGAGCTTGTCCTCGGCGGCTTGTTTTTCATGGGATAGAGGAATTAGTCCCTTTTCTCTGCATGTTTCCACGGCACCTGCGAACATTTCCTCCAAGCTGTATTTGAACTCAAAGCCCAAGTCCATCAGCTTTTTGGACGAGAAGACAACACTCGCCAAATCCTCGTCGATGTCTTTGAACCTGATCACCACAGTGCTTTGATTAATTATCCCGGATATAGAAAAAAAGTTACTATAAAGATTTATTGTTGTGTTAGGTGAGAGGCTAACTTAGCAGGAACGTTATATTCAGGGTATTTTTCTCTGAGCAATTTGGCAAGATCATGAATGGTGGCCTCATGCGAGGAACAGATGTAGCGGCCCTCAGCTTTTGGATTCTCAAACAAAACTATATGAGCTCTGCAGAGGTCATCCAAGTGCACATAATTCCCCTGCTTTATAATTCCATAATGGGCTTCGTATCCTGTCGTCACAAGAAAAATATTACCCTTTGTGTCACATTTAAGAACAGTAAATTAATAATAATTAGCACAAAAATGGGAGGGGGATATCAGATATACCAGTGATCAGAGAAAGGGCGGTTATAAGACTTGGTGGCATTGAAGGCATGATGAATGGGCCAACAACAAGAGGTGGTATGACGCTGATAAAATCCAGGTTATTCTCTTTAGCATACTTCCATGCAGCTTGCTCAGCAAGAGTCTTGGACACAAAGTACATCTGGTCACCAAGGTAAATTTTTGAAAAAATATCGTGTTAGAATCTGAGAGATGAATTTATGCAGCAAAGGAAAGAAAGGGGAAATTAAACAGTTTGATAGTACTAACCCATCCAGTCATTTTTACGGTCTGAACAAATTCCAAATCACTCCAGCAGGTTTCATCATACACTGTTTTTTTGTGTTCTTCAACATCCACAGTTCCTGCTGATGATGTGAATACTACCCTTCTAACAGTTTTTGCTTTGGCACATGCTTTCATGATGTCCAGCACCCCATTGATTGTAGGCTTGATCACCTCATTCTGCCAAAGAGGAAAAATATCTTAGAACATGATGATTCTGTATATTGATGTTAATTAAAGCAATAGCTGGATGATTTCCAGTTTAATTCCAGTACTCTTTTCTAGCAATAGTAATGTTCCCACGAAATTAGCTTAATGATGAAAAATACAATCGTCAAAACATGCTTAAGCTATCGGTTATCGAGCCATTGCTGCCACTAGGAATTTGCCTGTGATTAATTATTATATGAAAGAACTTTCAGCGCTAATATATATATCCTTGACGACCTTCCTTAATAACCATCAGTAGTCTAGAAATTGAAATGCTGTCATCGCCATTGGCAGAGAGCTATGACCATTTCCCAAGCTTGCAAAGTTAGAAATCATACCTCAGGGTCCTTGGACTCAAAATCCATCGGAGTGGCAACATGGAACACACCCGTGCACCCTTGAACTGCTTCATCAAAACTCCCTTCTACAGAAAGATCAGCTTTCCATAAAGTCAAGTGGGTATCAGCCTTGGGCAATTCCAGCAAATGATTCACCTTCCTTGTGTTATCTATATATCAACGAGCAATTGTTGAGAAAATATCATAAACCAAAGCTGTAAAAGAAATTATTTATAAGATGGTTGAACGAGGCTAACCAGGGTCACGGACGGTGGCTCGGACCGTATAACCTTTCTCTAGGAGTCTCATAACGAGCCATGATCCGATGAAGCCGGAGGCACCGGTTACACAAACAGTTTCAACTTCTACTCCCATGTTTAACTCTCAAGCTGATGATGAGCAGTAACGGGGTGAGCTAGGAAATTGAGAGCAACTAAGGTACGATATGTAATAATGCTAATCTAGAGATCCAAATGTGCAGTCATCCTAGCATTGATTTGTTTTTTTATAGACAGACTTCTGTTTCCTGGCCCACCACTTTCTTTGTCCTATACGACCTACCTAACACATCCGAGATCCCAGCGGCGATCAGCAGGGCTAACGGTCTTACCTCGTGGAAAATGGGGGTTGCAGCTGCCTCCTTTCTTTGTCTTTTGCAATTCTAACATAATTTAATAATATCTCGACCAATCGATATTAACCACATCTTAAAAAATTATCTATAATTTATCAAAATATTTATTTGAATTAATTTTGAGTTAATTATCATCTCATTTAGTAATTTATCATGTAGTTAGAATTGTTTTGTTTAAGATTATTATTTATTTTTATACTAGCTGTTTTGTTTTTTAATTATTTCTTTAATTAATATTTAATTTATTTTTTGAAATTAATATTATTTAATTAATAATTAAAAAAAATAGAATAATAAATAAGTACAGAAATTCTCTTATCTCGTGGGAAAGATACCATCACATAATTATCTATGATTATTTATGTCTTTAGCATATTGAGATTTTTCTAATGATTAGTGTGTCCAAAACGGATATCTAATATGTTTTTAATAAATTATTTTTTATTTATTTTCATATCATATTAACTTATCTCTTTAGTCATTAGATCTTAAATCTTATTTTTCAGCCTTTAAATTTTTATAGAAATTTTGAGTTTATTTTTATAATGTTAATTACTTCATAAAAGAGGAAATATTACTACATAATCACTATTTTTAATTATAGTTATGTATAAAATTGATATTAAAAAATGTGAATGTGCTCAATCATTATTTTCAATAGTAATTATATATAAAATTAATATTGAAAAGTGTAATTATGTTCAAATATTCTATTTTTCAAATGTTTTTCCAATTTATGTCATTATCTGAGTTTTACCTTGTCTATCTCTACTTGCAACTTGCCGTTTATGGGGTTATAACGAGCAAGTTCTTTAATTCAGCAAGCAAAGTCAAGGAACAATAATCACGTTAATGACCACCTTATCTACCCAAGAATTTCACATTTTAGATTAAATTACTTTAAAAATTAATTAATATAGTCCTCAAGAGGTGGGTTAGGTATTTAAGTTTCTTTCAACAATAAGAATATTCTCGGATATTAATTGAGAGGAAGGGCTGGTTTGCCATTTTGATGCATGAGATGATGGAGATGTTTCTAAACTGACTAGAATTTGAAAGGTTGTTTGATTTTCCTTCTTTAAACATGTTTTTTCCTTGTGTCTCGAGCTACGGTAAAAACTTGATTTTCCTTCTTTAAACATGTTTTTTTCTTGTGTCTCGAGCTACGGTAGAAACTTGAATTTTTAAAAAATTATAATTTATAGTTTTTTTAAAACTTATATTTTCAACTCGTAACTATAAAACTACTTCAATACCCTAAATACCGTGTTTAATAGTATAATATAAAATTCTTTTTAGAATAGTTTTTATTTAAAAATATATTAAAGTAATTATATATATACATATTATTTTTAAAATTAACATATAAAAACTATATAAAAATACTAGAAAAAAACATCAAATATCATTTTAATGTTTTTTCCCAAGTCAAAAATACTTTTAAAAGATAATTAAAAGAAAAATCTCAAACATCTCCACACTAAGTTCATTAAACAATTTTAGGAATCCATTCTCCATGTAAATATGGTTTAATCAAACAAATTTTATAAAATTCTCTTTGAAATTAATTTTCAAGATTTGAACCTTGATAATAATAAAAAAAAAACTCCTTGACGACGAGAAATGCATGTTAATATTAACAAAAAAAAAAACTAATTATAATTGCAATGTAAGGTGGAGCATGCGTTGACGTCCCTGAAGCTTTTTAAAGTTTCAATGATATTTTACTGAGGTTCCATTTCTAATCTTTGGTGTCAAATATTTTCTAACATCCCTAAAGATTTTTAAAGTTTCAATGATACCCTCCTCGTTTAAGTAGTTAATATATCTCAATTTCTTTTATCCTTTTTCATGTGTTTTATATATATATATATACTTTATCCCCTCATTTTTCTATGTACATTAATAATTTTTCATAAAAAAACTTGAAAACTAAAATTCAAAAAACAGACTTACGTTATCATCTAAGATCAGGAGTTAAATTGGAAATTTTGACAGACTATAAGGATGGGATTGAGAAACTTCAAATCATAAGGATGGGAGCTAAATATTAATACACTTGTTAACATCAATTGGTAGAGGCAGTATGTTTTTGTGTTTAAAATTGTGTTTGAGTGTTTCTAAAAGTGTGTCTCACTTAGAAAGTTATTAAATTGATTTTTTTAGTAATTTTATATAGTTTTGATGTATTAATATCAAAAAATAAAATAAAAAATCTAAAAAAATATTTTAATATAGTTTAAAATAAAAAATATTTTTAAAAAATATTATACCATAACATCAAACACGGATTAAATTATAAATTATTTTGATTTAGGTGTTTTGATTACCATTGTATATGCAATGATAACTAATGTATTAGTTGCTTATATTTTTTTATATATAAATATTATAAATATCATATAAATATTCTTATAAACAAAAAAAAATTATATAAATATTATAGCAATATCAATGTATAGCTATCTTTTTAATAATTATATATATATATATATTATGTTATAACCAAAATTTGGGTTCCCCTAAAATTTCAAAAAAAAAGATAAATAAATAACAATAACAATAATAATAAGATATTATATTAAAAAAAAAAGGGCAAGCTGACGTAATAATGCATTTGAAAACTTGTGCACTAACAAAGAGTTTATTCTTGAGACCTAACGGACACGTTTCCAAAAGGAACGACTCGTAGTTGCTACCGAGTGCAAGAGCAAGGAAAATTGAACCCATTCCCACAAGATCATGACTTTGCATTTAAAACATGATACGAGCAGGGGATTGCCCCCCGATCTCCTGCTTCATTAATTGATGCCCTTAATTAAGACAGATGTCGACTTGCATTTCCTTGGTAACCAATCAAGATCCCTTCCTCCAAAACTCGTCACAAGAGGGAAAACTATTTGAATATATGAACTTGGACATATTAAAACACAAAATAAGCTTAAATACTATCATTTCATTCCTCTATCACCATGCTCTAATCAAACTCCAACATACATACATACATACATACATACATGTAGCTATCTTCTTCATATTTTTTATATATATTATGTATGTATGTATGTATATATTTGAAAACTTGTGCACTAACAAAGAGTCTATCACCATGCTCTAATCAAGCTCCAATACATACATACATACATACATACATACATATATATATATGTATGTATGTATGTATGTATGTAGCTATCTTCTTCATATTTTTTATATATATTATGTCATGACCAAATTAATTTTGAGTTTTACTGAAATTTCTAAAAATATAAAAATAATAAAATCAAATAATAATAATAATAATAATAATAATAATAATAATAATAATCCAGATTAATTAGGCAATATAATTATTTATAATTATTTAAAATGACAAGTGGATGCATAATTTGAGGTCTTGATGAAGAAATATGGATAAATGATGTTAAAATTGAAAAAATTGATAAGTCTAAAAATTTAATTAAATTTTAAATTATTTTAATTAATGTAATTAGAGGTTTAATTAAAAAAGTATTAAAGTTTATGAATCACTTCAGATCAAAATTGTAAGATATAAATTTTCATAGACTAAATTAAATAGATGTTGAGATTCTAAGGGGTTTAATTAACTTTATCAGGGGTAAATTTAAAAGAATTAAAAGTTTTAAGAATTAATCAATGACTAAATCAATAAAAAAAATAAAAACAATGACTATTTTATAAATAACATAGAAATTGAAGGATCCAATTGTATAGCATGATGGTGAAATTAAAAAAAAAACAAAAAATTTTCAATGATAAGAATAATTTTAGGTTTGATTATAAAACTTTAGAATTTTAAGGGGTAAATTAAAGAATGAACATTTCAACATATTTAAAATGTGCAGCTGGTTTCAATTAGGTGGGAACAACTAGCACCTTGCTGGTTTGCCCTACTTTAGTCTAGTGTCACTTAATAATTATAAATCATAATATATAACCTATAATAATCAAAATATTCAATACAAGAAACTAGCAAACACAATTGAAAGACAAATCAAATTTCATGATATGTCCAGGTGGTAAGAACTTGGGATTAAGGGGTTTGCTTCCTCTGTGATCTCAAGTTCGAGTCCTTAATTGCTTATATGATGGCTACTGGAGATTTACATGGTCGTTAATTTCAGGGTCCATAGAATTAGTTGTGGTACACGTAAGCTGACCTGGACACTCACTTTAATTTTTTTTAAAAATTCATAGTATATCCTCAAGTAGAGATTAAATTAGTCATTTCATTATTAGTTTAAATCAAAATATTTATACTGGCGCATGACTTTCAATTCTCACAAATGCACGTGACTTTCAATTCTCACAAATGCATGTTGGATACACAAACTCAAAGTGATAAAAAAATAAAAGGAAATTAAATAAGAAAACAAGCATATCCCAACTACATCAATAAAACCTTGTTTTAAGCACCATTCCATTTACAACTTGTTTAAAAATATAATTATGGTTAGTTTTTACATAATTTTTTATATTAATATATATACTATAATATTTTTTTTATTTTTAAATAATTATTTTTCACATTAATACATCAAAATAATTTAAAAAACTAAAAATATATTAATTTAAAGTAAATAAAAAATAAAAAAATTCATTTTTTTTCAGAAATACTTTAAAAATACAGAAATAAACAGATTGTTGATATCATCTGCAGTCCTGAAACAACTATGCAACTATGCGGGTACACTAATTATCATTACAAAATGGAAATGAAAACTTAAATTTCCCCAATAGGGAGTGTAGGGGGGAAATGGTACCCAGAGTCCATTTTCATATGATGAGCGTTGAAGAAGAAAACAGTAGAAGGAACCAAAGTTATGTCAAAATAGTTGACGTAAACTTGAACATCCTCCGAATCAATTTATAATAATCATATCAGGAGGCCTGGGATTTAGGCGCCAGCTTCTACAAGTGCCTTGTAATATTTGCGATTATCAGATAAGTGAGATGACATTGTGCTTTTTTTTAGTTTCTGACATAATTTATATTAACCAAAGTTATGTCAAAATCGTGTCATCATTCCATCATCTCGAAGTCTTCAAGGACTATGACGAAAAATTTGAAATCTACGTAGTAAATCATGAATTCAAATTACAACGTGTATTTTTTTTTATAAAATTCTAGAATAATTAAAATTTTATTTGTTTATCTAAACTTATAAAATATATTTTTTTAAAATAAAAATTTCTCAAATCCAAAAGAAAATTCCCTCATTTTGAAACTGGGTCTGTTGCAAAGCACATGAGCCAGCAGGAGGCATTGAAAACAATTAGATGTTTTTTTGTTGATTTTTTTGGCAAAAATATTAAATGTTAGCATGTGTACAAAGTTCAATACAAAGTTCAAGGTGCAAATACTAATTTTTTAAATTATAGTAAGTAATCGCAATATGAACCAGACGGTAATTTTCCCTTTATAATACTCGTCTTAATCTTTTTATATTTATAGTAATCTAATAGTATAATGTTAATTTTTATTTAAAAAAATTATCATAAAAATTTATATTGTTAACTCAAAAAATTATTTATATTAGATTTATAATAAAAAAAGTAAATTTATGAAAATAATAAACAAGAAAATATTAAAAGATAATTTTAATATCTTAAATTGTAAAAAGTTGATAGTACATAAAAGAAAATAAATATTTATTTATTTTGTGAAAAGCTTGTATTGAAAAACTTTGAGAAACCTATAAAATATGTTTTTCAAACTCAATGTAAAAACTAGTTTTTCATGTTTGTTTTCTTATATGAAAAAAAATATAATTTGAACTAAATAATCTACCTTTTCTTTTTCGGACTCGGATTTTTCTAAAAAATGGATTATTTCCCGGAAGTAGAAAAAATATAATTTTTTCGTAATCTATAGAAAATTAATGATCTAGTCTCACACGGTATAGTTGTAAGAATAGAAGGACTGCTTCCCAGCTCCTTAAAAGCACAAGACTTAATCTAATCTGTCTGGACTCGAAGTTCCTCCCCGGTTAGAAAACCTCGAATCTCAAATGGATGATGCTGACAATACAGGTTGAGGATACGTAGCAGGCTGATCATGTAATTGCTCGGCCCATTATTGAGGCCCATTAACAGCAATTACTCTTTAACCTGGTAGCTGAATGGCCTTTGGTCCGCGATAGACCCTTACCGATGGATGCCACCCCGCTCTTAATTAATAATATATCTGTTTTAACTATTTATGACTAGCCACTGTTTGTTTTTATATTTGGAATTATATTCCTGTGTGTTTTAAGTTGGGGTGAGAAAGAAACCAATAAATCAAGAAAACAGGAAAAGCACTGAAAATTTTGAATCATGAATTTTTTCAAGTATAAAATAAAAAAATTAAATCAAACCAAACAAAAAAACCCTTTACAAGATTCAAAAAATTCTAAAAAAAAATATAATTTTTAGTTTTTAATAAAAAATAATTAAATTGAATAAAAAATTTCCAGTTAAATTTTAATTTTTAATTAAAAATAACCAAATCAAACTAAATAAAAACTGGTCGGTTGTAATAGATTTAAATCTTTTAATATAATTTATAAAAATTTTAGTGTGTAAAAAAATAAAGATTATTTATATATAAAATTATTTTAATATATTTTTAAATAAAAAATATATTTGAAAATCGCAACACTAAACACATTTGTATTATTACTGTATTTCTCAAGCACCGAGGTAGTGAAAAGGAAAGTTACTACAGAATGGAGATGTTAGATTACGGTTCACGTGATAGGTAAATGTTTGTGGCCAAAAAACATGTGGCCGTGAAGCCTTCTCTTACACGGGGGGGACTTGGAGTTTTCTGGTAAGAAATCCGTGACATGCGGTTGGCTCTGAGCCCAAACTGTTCTTGTAGGAAATATATTTAAAATAATATTTTTTTTTTATTTTTTAAAATTTATTTTAAATTTTTATATATCAAAACAATTGAAAATATACAAAAAAATTTAAATAAAAAAATTATTCAATGTCGGTGCTTAAAAGACAGAAAAGAAGTACTATCAAAACTGTTTTTTTTTTTTTTTTAATGTTGTCTGGTGTATTTCAATGTCGAGTACGTGAAATTTATTATCCAGATGCTAACCACCGACTATTGTACTTCCCCTCAGCGTTTTTTTAAATTACCCTGCACCGCATTATCAGAACCCCTGCTATTTTTGGCACCAGCATGACGCTGAGATGGCCTGTCATGGCATTACCGACGATAAAAAGTGAATAGGCCGAAGACAAGACGCGGAGCAGCGACTAGTGGGAATAAAGAATCTTCTTTTCTTTACTTCGTTGTCTGGTGTTTCCTTTTCTTTTTTTTCTTTTTTTAATTCTTGGTTTTCAAGTAACTTACACATTTTTACATTAATTTTTTAAAATTTTAAAATTAATAATTATATAAATTTTAAATAATTTTAAATTTTATAATATTTAAACTAATAATCTTTTCAAAAAACAAATTCAAAACATGATGAATTCAACTATATCCTCAAGAATAAAGAGAAGACGTGTTCCTCTTGTATTCCTTGCTTTTGTTAGGTTCTGCTCTGCCCTTCAATATGTGTCTTGTCATCATAATTATTTTTAAAATATATTAAAATATATATTTTTTTAAAATTAATTTTAATATTAACTTATTAAAACTATTGAAAATCATAAACACATTAATTTTTTTAAAACTTTTTAAACACAGAAATAAACCCCCGTGAAGCCAAGAGTTCCAATTTCACGGAGGGAATTTATGGTTGAACCTTGCTCCGACATCATCACCAGCCGTTGAATTCTCATACTTAAACCACAGTGTCTCAAAGTAAAACGCCTCTCCTACTTCTCAACGGTACGTCGTTTCTCCTCGCAGTTTCCTTCGTGTTTAATACTCCTTTTTACCCTTGAACTATTCAAGCTGTGTTGTATTGATGTTTATAATATTATTCGCTCAATTTTATTTTTCAATTATTATATTTCAAACAAATATCATCTCTTTCTTTATTTTTACCAAAAATCCTTTTCAAAAATCTGATTTTCGGTATTTTGAGGAAAAAAAAGGTTTCTCGTGTACTATATAAACTGAATCTACATTCAAAAATAAATTTATTTTTTCAAGATTAAGAAAATTTTTTAATATATTTTTTAAAAATAAATATTAATAAAATTGAAAAAATATAAAATAATTTGAAATGATTCTGAATCTCATCTACAAAAACCTTTAGAACCATATTAAAACCACCTATATAAATTCATATGATCTGAGAGAGATATTAAATCGATAATATTAACCGTTTCCTGTGTACCGGCGCTTTATAAGGTTTGCTTAGCTTTCTCCGAGGGTGAAGGCACTGTCCGAAACGTCGCCGTGATGTGCGCAAGATTTTGTAAAAAAGTTAGTGCTCCCTTTCGGCCCTGTAGTCAACGCGGGGCAATCTGCCTTACTGAAACCGTTCAACCTGCCAGAAAGAAAAAAAGAAAAGAAAAAAATGGTGACGTGTCATTTATCTTAAACATAATTTTTTAAACATAGAAAGGAGTGAACAATTCAAAATTTTCAGAAATAAAAGAAACACTGTAAATACTCTTAAAATGCTGATTTTTTATTTCTCTACTCGCTAAAAGATATAGACAAAAATACATTACAAAAAATATTCTCCTTAAATAAAAAAAATAAAACTAGGAAATATCATAATAAAATTAATTAAAAAATAATATTATTAAAAAAAAAACTTTATCTTGGGCGTTATGGACCTCTTGCGGTCCCATGAGAAATGTGTAGGAGTGGGCATCTAGGCATTGTCAGCCACACACCTTTTGCTCTTACGGAGATGGTGACATTTTCATTTGGTATTTTAACCTACCCTATTTGAGAAAGGTCCGGAAAATTGTGCACCATAAGAAACCCAAAACCTTAGTATTGAGATTGCTGGGGCATATCACATATCCTTTGTTGCGTCGAGAGAATCAGGAAAGGGAGAAGGAAGAGAAATGAGGCACTGGGGTCTAATTTTCTTCGTGATTCTGCTCATTCAAGAACAGGGAATTTTTCTCCAGGTGGAAGCAGATGATGGGTTCATAAGAACCAAAGGAGTGCAATTCTTGTTGAATGGTAGCCCGTTTTATGCAAATGGCTTCAATGCCTACTGGCTCATGTACTTTGCAACAGACACTTCACAGAGAGACAAAGTGACATCTGTTTTCCAAGATGCTAAACAGCATGGCCTTACGCTGGCAAGAACTTGGGCTTTCAATGATGGTCAAGATAGAGCTCTGCAGGTCTCACCTGGCTCCTACAATGAACAAACTTTCCAGGTAATCATGATACACCTCGCCTTTTACTCTCTTTCTAGTCTTTTGAAACTCTTCATCCTCATCCTCTCTGTCTCTGTTAATGTCTGGATTTTCATTTTCACTTTTGGCTCAAAGGGATTGGATTTTGTCATTTCCGAAGCTAAGAAGAATGGGATTAAGCTGATTTTGAGCTTGGTGAACAACTATGAGAACTTTGGAGGGAGACAACAGTATGTGAACTGGGCATCCAGTCAAGGCCAGTCCATATCATCTCTTGATGATTTCTATACAAACTCTATAGTGAAAGGATACTACAAGAATCATATCAAGGTGAGGGCGACTCTCCATCTTTCTGTCTCCCTGCCATTATTATCAATATTTCATACCACTATTGGTGACAGCTTGAGAGACAAATGATTCAACCACTGGAGTGACTCTCTCTCTCTCTTTCTCTTTCTAGTGTCCTTCCTTTCCTTGTAAATCGAAGGATTTATTGGTTTTCTCACGTTTTACAATACCATGGTTAATTTTTTCTATTTTTTTCTGTACATATGTAGACTGTTCTGACAAGACGTAACAGTATCACCGGAGTTGTTTACAAAGATGAGCCAACGATAATGGCTTGGGAGCTTATGAATGAACCCAGATGTGCCTCAGATCCATCAGGAAGGACCATTCAGGTTAGTTGGATAGACTTTTCCATCTGATCTTTCTGATTCTACATGTCTAGTTTCAAGTTACAATCTTTTCACAATCTCTCAATATTTCTGAACTCAAAAGTCTTGTGATTTTTATTTATTCGTTAATGTGTTTTGCAACTCCACTCGGGATTTTGCCAAAATGGAGTCGGTCACAAGAACTGACATGCTCACAACCTTATCTGTTCAATTTCCTGCCTCCACTCTCGAAGTTGGGGCAATAATTTAAGAACCTATACTACTAAGATTAGGTGAGGTTTTGGCAGTATTAGTTTCATTAACATAGTCGGATAAAAGGGTCACTGAAAAGATTAACAAAAGTGTCACGCAAAAGGAATGATTATAACCTCCATTAAGAGCTACCAACTTCACATAAGTAGAAAATCTGGTTTGATCACCAACAAGAAAGCAAAATTATTAAATAGAAACAACTGTTTGATTTTACTTTTTTTTTTATATTATTAATATGGTTATTCGAATTAGATTGTATCTACCTTAATTAATTGATTAATTTCACGTATCTTAAAATTACCCGAGATTTAAAGAACTCAAATTAATAACTTTTAGAGAACAAATATAAAGTTCAGTTTAGCTAGCCCTCAAGACTAAAAAAGTCTGATTTTACTTAATTGTGCATTGTATGGCAGGCTTGGATTACAGAGATGGCTTCTTACTTGAAATCCATAGACGGAAATCACTTGTTAGAAGTAGGCTTGGAAGGGTTTTATGGACCATCTTCTTCTGAAAAGCAGCAATCCAATCCAAACTTTCAAGTAGGGACAGATTTCATTGCTAACAATCAGATACCTGACATTGACTTTGCCACAGTTCACTCCTATCCTGACCAATGGTAAAGTTTCAATTAAAAATCTCCACCTAAAACCGTCCCTGATTTGGTTCTGTGAATGGTTTTCCAGGCAATAAATACATTTCTCACTAAAATGTGGTAATTTTCTTTATGAACAGGTTACCTAATTCAGGTGAAGAAAGCCAAGAATCGTTTTTGAACAGTTGGCTCAACAATCATATCCAAGATGCACAGAACATCCTTCGGAAGCCAGTTCTGTTTGCTGAATTTGGAAAATCATTGAGAACGTCGAATGATAATCAAAGGGACCGGCTGTTCAATACAGTCTACTCGGCTATTTATTCATCAGCTAGCAGTGGAGGTGCTGCTGCAGGTGGAATGTTCTGGCAACTACTTGCTGAAGGAATGGACTCATTTCGAGATGGGTATGAGGTAGTCTTCAGCCAGAATCCTTCGACCACTAGTGTCATTGTTGACCAGTCTCAAAAGCTCAATCGGATTCGAAAGATGTATGCAAGGCTGAGGAACATTGAGAAGTGGAAGAGAGCAAAAGATATCCGAAACAATGGCAATTAACCTAAAAGATTGAGAAGCAAATAGGTCAAGCTCGAGTGGTGACCGTATTAAACTATTTTTATCTTTATAAAGGCAAAAAACTAACGTACTCGGTTAAAGTTGTAAGGACTGAATTCTCCGTTGGAGATGAATCAGCTCATCCAATAGCACTTATTTTAGCGAAAAAGAAAGGAAGCGATTACACTTGAATCAAAATCATCCCCTCCTCGACTACAGCAATTTTATTCCAGCTCAAGATTAGTTCTGATATATAGCCAACTTGGGTTGAAGTTGAAAAGTCAGAATAAACAGTGTATTATCAACCCCCTGGCTTGTGTTTTAAGCAATGAACCTATCCATATTGCTAAATGGACTTCATACCCTTCAATTTATTCGAGTTAAAATACTTCCTCTTCTCGGCTATTCTTTCACATATGGAAGGAGTACGTAATTTACATATACAGTAGTTACTTCGTTGTGATCACAGCAACCAAGTGCAAAGATGTGGATCGGTTGCTCCGTCAGCTTCATCACTAGGATTAGGCACTTCTAGATAAGGGTTCCTAAGCACGCACTTCCAGATAAGGGTACCCAGGCACTTCTAGATAAGGGTCCCATCTTTGATTGTTGCATTCTTCAGTACGGCTGTAATCCCTGATCTAATGTAAAACCCTTCAGTCGGCCTGTCTGCTTCTTGAACACCCTGATAAGTCGAAGCAAACATATGCCAATCAAATACAGGACACTTCTAATTGGTTTCTTCAACATTTTAAGTTGGTATGAAGTTCAAAGAGAACAGAAAGCTATACTTACATCAGCATTTGTGATGATCACATCTTTTCCTATCTTGGCATTCTTATCGATAATACAGTTCCTGGGAGAGAGAAAAAAGCCATGCATATGTTCCACCATCAGGCAAAAGAATCCAATATGAATATTTAAATTGCTATAAGCAATTATGAGTGGATACATACGTCCCTAATACTCTATTTACAAATTACCAAGATTCGAATTTCTAACATTTAACATTCAATTTAACCTTTTTTATTTTTTATGATATTACAAGAAAGAATCTGTAAAGAACAATAAACTTTAGCAACAACATGCTGGTCTCATCTTGTACCTTGCAAGTTTCTGCAAGTGTGCGTGTGCATGAGAAAGAGAAGTTGCAGCTTGAATCTTACCTGATTTTGGTATTTTGACCAACACCAATTGGGACCTTTCCTTCTGCCAGCAGAGAGGCAATTTCAGATTCAGTTTGATAGTAGTCAGCACCCATCATCATAGTATCCTGCAGATGTAAGTACAGTCCCGTTAGGCTATAGGCTATTACTATAATCAGTCGGCACTCCAGAATTGAAAGAAAAATCGGCCAGGCTTCTACATGATGCCATCTTGGCATCAATAACGATCACCATTTATCTAAATAAATTCATTTTCATAAAGTCACATGTATTTATGGGATTTCGATAGGAAAAAATGAATCAAGTGCATTTTGATCCTTTTCAGATGACAGAAATATGCAATTAGAGTGGAGGTTTCATAACATTTGATGCCTTGAAGGCATCGCAAACACAATGCCTCATGGAATGCACTGTCTTTTACGGAATGGCTTACAACTTTCCACTAACTTAATGTCACAATATCAATCCGTAAGATCACCACTTACCGAGTTTAATATTTTTTTTTTCCAAAGAAAAATGTAATGTGATATTATGAAGGCAAACATTCCATAAAAAGACGATAAAATTCACAATCTGCAGCTGATTAGACACAGGTCTTAAGAGGCACAGCGTGCAGCATCATAGGATTGTCATGTCTGCTAAATATAAACCAAAGCACTATCTGGAACGGCACAGGCTCCTAAAAGCATGTTGTTTCCAGTGGAATTCCTTCAATAATGTGCATTCCAAAATAACTAGCCCCTGCTGGTGTCAATTTCCTAGCATACTAGCATGCTTAATTCAATCTACTGCCGTCTATGTCGAATTAATCAAATCTAGATAGGGTAAGAATGTGATGCCCGTGAATCCAGAAGCCTGCCTCTGTAAATCAATTAATTTATCACCAAAGAATGTCTTAATTCAGTACTAGCTTTAAACAAGAAGGAAAGAGAAGCGATGGGGCAGGGAAAGACTAGGAAAAGAGAGCTAGCTTACTGTAAGTTCAACGCCACTCTCTAAACGTGAGCGAACTCCCACAATAGAATGTTGCACGCTACATTCTCGTAGAAAGCAGCCATGTGAGATTATTGCATCAACAATCTGCAATAAAAGAAAGTGTCACGAGGTGCACCAAGCACATTAGAAATTGTAACCTCATTTGAGCTTAAAGTCATACCCTGCATCTATCAACTTTAGTTGGCGGCAAGAATCTAGGAGAGGTGAAGAAAGGTGTCTGCGGATCATAAAATTCAAACTTCGGTGGCTGCATTAAAGAAAACCAACTGATCAATTTACAAATCACGACCTTTTTTCCCTCACCGCAGTGCTACCAGGTTAAGTAGCTTGGTCATTTCCATAATCAGAAAAATGAAATAACAAAAATGTTTCTGATTTGGAATAGGTTAAGTACCACTTCACTGCTAGATGATCTAAGTCCATAAAGTAAACAAGCAATTCGGAGATTGCATAGGATTTTGAATTCATTGGAAACGACAAGATACTTCTACCCCATCCACAATATTGTTCACTCTTTTTCCAAAGCATTACTAAAACAATATGAACAGATTTTTTGCAGCAATGACTTGCTGATTTCACAATATCTAACAACCCAGCAGAGAGAAAAATTGCTTTCATCAATTAGCTTAGAGTGTAAAGGTAGACACTGCAGAAACGAAAGGGATGGCAGTAACACCAACCTGCTTCGTGAGGCCCAAATTGGCATCAAAAAATGACTTTACTGTTCCAATGTCCTCCCAGTAGTCATTGAATAAGTAAGCCTAGAAAAAATTAAAAGAAATAAGAAATTCAATTACTAGAATAAAGCTAACCTATGCAAATTAACTAGAAATAAAAAAGGACATGTGGATGAATCTATGTTTGAAGGGCAGTCTCACCTGGACATTATGATCCCTCACAGCAGATGGAATGATTTCGGAACCAAAATCATTGCATGAGGGATAGCTCCACCTCAGAAGCTTCAGCAGGACATCAGTTCTAAACACATAAACGCCCATTGAAGCAATATAGGGAAATTGCATAGCTTCTTGTCTGGAGAGTCCAAGAAGAGTGGTATCAACTTGCTGCAGCAAGAAGAGGATTTCACCAAGAGCTAAATTTAGATATAAAAACTGAAGGATCTTAATTAAGTATAAAATTAAGATATTGGAGCTCATGAAAAATACGATGATTATAGGACTAACTACCATTGCTTTCAGATCAGGGCCCTTGGGTTTCTCGGCAAATTGAACGACACGTCCAGTGTTGTCAGTCTTCATCAGTCCATAATCTGATGCACGGCTGCAACATATCTAATTTCAATGAATTTCCAAATGCAAAACAACATTTATCTACAATAAATGTTCTGAATGATGGCAGATTAAATGACAACAATTACAGTTTTATGGTTGCAAGGCAAGCAGACACTGCCACAAGACACCATGCCATTTGACATAAAAGGACACTAGAGATACCTGTCATCCATGGGTACACAGGAAACTGTAACATCTGCATTTGTGTCGATGTGCTTCTGTAAATACATTTAGACATCGAAAAGCAGAACTTAAGTCAAATTCCAGGAATCAGGCAAACTGTATTTGATGCAATATCCCACCAGTGAATGCATAAAAATAGTACCTGGACAAACTCCATGTAGTTCATTCGATAAAGATGATCACCAGACAAGATCAATACATGCTCCACGTTCTTGTTCTTTGCATCCTGAACAGATCAGTGAAACTCATTTAGTCTAATTTACAGTTTCAAGTCTTCAACAGAAAACAAAATTATGAGTTCTCACCTCAAACACCCATATAAACTGCCTCACAGCATCTGCGGTTCCTTGAAACCACTTCTTTCCTGTTTCCCCTGGAGTTTGAGTAGCTGCCAAAACCTGTCCGAGGTATCTCTTTTAAGAACTTTCACACCAGTGGTTTACAAAAACACTCAATTTAACAACAACGACAACTCTAAAGACGTATGACGATACCGTAATAAGCACTTAACAAGCGATCATTCTTTGATGATTACTGCCTTGCCTCAATAGACAAAGCATAAGTTCATCTCATGATACACTTCTGGTGGTTTTGTATATAATTTAGCAGATTCAAATTCCTTCTTGTGCACAAAAACCATCTTACCTCCACAAATCCATCTCCAAAACTAACACCATTCCCAAGGTTATACGTGCGAGCTAGATGCCGATTGAGCGAGAAGGAGTTAAACTGTGTTAGGATGAAAATCTTCTTTATCCCACTGTTGATGCAATTACTCATAGGAATATCAATCAGCCTGTAACAGCCTCCAATCGGAACCTGTATGGAAGGACAGAAACATAAATTCTACAGTTTTCTTCTCAAAAAAATGCAAAAGACCAAATTAACCAAGCCCCGTTATCTCAAATTTGTAACAAAAATTCAATAATTATTTCTAGAAACCATGAGCTAATTAAATCTTACCGCGGGCTTGGCTCTTTTGCTGGTAAGAGGAAAGAGGCGTGTCCCAGCACCTCCACCTAATATGATCGAAGCTACATTACCTGGGTCTGCTTGTTGAGTCTCAAACACAGGTGCTTCAAACGTCTGAAATCAAAATTAATAATAAAAAAAACTTAAGCATCGCAGTCAGACAGAATCAGATGTTAATATATCAACATTAGACGTTGAACAGTTTTGTATTCACCACAATTTCTTTGTTAACTTCTGATGTAAGAACAGAGTAGGCAACTCCAGGCTTAGCCTTTTTCACACCGCTTCTCAGATTTTTCCACAACAGGGCACTCAAAGCCCTGCTCTTCGGGTTCTTCTTAATCCTCTCACCCCAAAAGTGAGTCCCTTCATTTCTAATACTTCCCTTGTTAACATTAACCACATTGGCACCAGCACTTGCCTTCGATGCTCCACAGAAAGAATCCATCTTTGAATCAGAGCAAGAAACAACAACCCCAAATATATTTCTTAATGTAAGATCCAAGAAATTTAGATTCCTAAAACATTAATAACATGACAATACAAGGATGTCCAAAACGTAAAATTTTTGTTGATAGTCCCTAAACAGAACCAGAGCAGATGCAACAACGATGATAAATAAAAGCCACCCTGATAAATCTAAAGTCTTGAATGTCAAAGTACAAAAGGCTCAGATAAAAAAAAAAAAAAACTAAAAAGATCGAGTTTGTTTCAATGACTGATAACAATTTAGGAGAAAAGGATGTGAAAATATGTGAACTTCGAGTGGATTGCAGTTGAAGGCAGAAGAGAAGATTGAATGCAAGAGTGATGATTATTGTGATTAGTTTTGAAAGTGATGTGAACCAGAAGTCACGAGAAACTAAAGAAGTAAGGGTGGGTTTGAATATTCTACAGAAAGAGTTGCAGTAGTGAATCACTTGAGATCACTATGCATGCCACTCTTAACTCCCCAGTCTGCGGCTGCTAGTCTTCTATTGTACTTGAAACAGTCCTCCTGCATGTATGTGTGGTTGTTACGGGGTTAACTTTTACCGTCAAGGTTAAAAAAAATATTTTTATTATAATTTTTAAAATCTAAGCTTAAAAAAAATACTTAATTGGTTAAAATTATTGTAAAATAAAGTTTTACATGTGAAATAAATAAAGAATAGATTTTTATTAATGAAAATCATGTAATTTTTGCTTTTATAAAATCAAAATTTAAAATGTAATTATGTGTAAGGCTCAATATATATATATATATATATATATATATATATATATATATATATATATATATAAAATTATATGTAGTTAAACAAAACGAAACGTAATAGCAGCAATTATATTATCAGTGTGTATAATATTGTAATAGTTTTCGTGTGTATAGTTTTAAAAGATATTTTAAAAAAACTATAAATTATAATTTTTTTCATAATTAAATTTTTAAAAGAGTTTTTAGAATAATCAATGCAAAAATTATGATATATATTAATTAATCAAATACTTTTAAAATTATGATTGAAGCAAGGCTACATACGGATCTTAAGTGTGCGACTCCTTTGATCCTTTTTATTTCTATCAATTGTTTATTTTTTTAATTTCCCATGGAGACAACAATTTTACTTGAGAAGAAATATGTAAAATTCATCCCCTTGTATGGCTTTGCTTCGTTTGTTCATTATTTTTTTATATGAATGATTGTAATAACAAATAATAGTATTTTAAGGTATATTTGGTATTGTAGTATTGTTAATTTTTTTAATAAAAAAATATAAGTTTTCTAGCTTTAAATTGTTAATTTTTTTTATCATTTTGATATATTAATGTCAAAAATAATTTTTTAAAATAAAAAAATAAAATTAAGTTATTATTACAAAAAACATTTTAAAAAATAACATTTATCTCCTACACTCTTAAGTAATACTAACTATACCCATTATATACAACCATCTAGGTGGTGACCAAGTGGTAAGAGCTTGGGATCAAGGGGTTTGCTCCCTCTGTGGTCTCAGGTTCGAGTTCTTGGTTGCTCATATGATGGTCACTGGAGGCTTACATTGTCGTTAACTTCAGGGCCCGTGGGATTAGTCGTGGTGCGCGCAAGCTGGTCCGGACACCCACGTTAATCTAAAAAAAACTATACCCATTGTATAGCTCTCCTGTTTCAATCCTAAAAAGTGTTTAATGTAGTATTTTTACTAAATTAAATATTTATTTTCAAAGAAAAGGGCTCAAATTGAACTAAATAGATCTGGTTAATATTTTATTAAAGTGATGATTTGAAAATTAAAAAGGAATTAATATCATTAAAAGGATCTTAAAAGGAATGTACAACAAGATCGGAGATTTTATGGTATAGAATCAATAATTATTCATTCTCATTTTATTGAGAGATAAACATAAAGAGTAAAATAATAAATAAAATAAAATAAAATAAAAATTGGTTTAATTAAGAATATATTTTATTATTTTTATAGGTCTTCAGTTTAATTTTTTCTTTTATTATCTGTCTATGTTTTTTTAAACAGACACATAAAGCATTGGAGTTACAAGCTGATTTGGTTTAGATTTTCTACATAAAATATTTTAAAATTCATGCTCATATAAATACAAACAAAATCCCCACAATTACCAAAAATATATAAAAAAAAATCCCGATTTCACCATAACAGGGAGAGATTTCACTCTTTACCGTGCTTTACCAAATCTCAAGAAAGATACTTATAGCTATCAATATATTAATGTATTTCTTTTTTTTTTTCTTTTTAAATTCATACATTGGAATGCTACATTCTCACACAAAATAATTACTCAACTAGCAAAAGCTGAAAAAGGCACATTCTTTCTTCTTCTTCTTTTCCAAGCAAGAAGAGTAGACACTCATTCAATGCATTCTTAATTAATCAGGATAGACTGTTTAATTACTGATTAAAATCAACGTTAAATTAGCATTTATTATTAGAATGTTTTTGCCATGATTATGGATTTCTCTAGCTCATAGGTAGTGTGATATCAGGATCATATATATATATATATATATATCACCAAATTCCGAGCAAATACCATAAATATGTAAATAACTATATAGAATTTAGATACAAAATCGAATATTATGTCGTTACGAGAGACCTAATTTAAGTATAACCGACAAAAATGGATTTTTTTTTTACTGTCACACAGGCAACATGTACGGTCGGCATTGATTCACATGAAGGGGCAGATTCTCTGGGTTCGGGCTACGAGAAATATCACGTTGGCGCTGAAAATGTGGAGACTTTTGAGTGCCATGTTTGGTTGTGGTGTGACAGGTGGACATGGACGTGAGACTGATATTTACTTTCCCACGTGGATGGCGCCTTCCGTGTCTCCGTCTTGTCACGCTGACTCTAGTCCCTTGAACCTGAGGTGGCGTGGGGAGTACATTGTCTGCGACTTGAATTGATACGGGTTTGGGCACCGTTTTTACGGTGACGGGAGAAGCAATTGAAATTGTGTTTTTCTTCTTCTACGGTTTTAAAAATACCTGATTTCTCGTGATTTTATACGAGTTTTATTGATTTTTTTATTAAAACCTTAATCATAAAAAGCTGTTTTATTAAATTCATATTTATAAATTATAATTTTAAAAATTATTATAACATAAAAGAATATTTGACATACTTTTATAAAATTAATTTTTAATTAAAAATATATTAAAATAATATTTTCAAGGTATTCTTTTTATTTTTTATAGCAATATTTTAAAATATTCAAAAACACTCATCAGACCAAAAAACAGTTTTAAAAACATTTTATACTCGTCATTTTATTTGTCATTAAAGAGATTTTGTGTGTGAATTGGATGGATACAAATCAAATATTACACGCAAAATAGAACCAAGTTGATGATTAAGTTTTATACTTTAATATTGCTCGTCGTTGAAGGCCGAAGGATTGAGAGAATTATAGACAAGAGAACAAGGATTAAAAAAGAGAGAGGTTAGATGTATCTTTCATTTAATAAAAAAATAAAATAAAATTCAATAGAGATTGTCCGTTCCTTTTCTTTTTGTTAGATGCAAGTCATCCATTCTCTCTATGTTCATCGATCCCCTCACTTTTCCCCAATCCGTCAATTTTTTACAAACATTGCTTGAAAGTAATTACCAATAGAAATAAGAGATAAAATTTAAAAAATATATTTCTGATCATAATGGATGGATTTTTAGTATTTTTATGTATTTGAATATGATTTTTCTTAATCTTCATATCCGTTTCTCTCCCCAGAACAACTCATGGGATCACAGCTAGTAGATACTGTACGAGTGCTCGATTTTTTTCTTTTCGAATTGAGGGCACTACACCAATCAACATGCATAAAAATAATAATTATAATCATGGGATTTGGACAATGGATACATGAATTCCAAGGTAGAGAGATATTTGTTCTTATGGAAGAGATGTGTCTGTCCACTTCTAATTTTTAAGTATTTGTTATGAATTTGATGAGCCGCCATCTTTCGTAAGCTTGGCATAACGGTGTGGAATCGTTCTCTCTACAAAATCCCATATGTCGTCTTGTAAGAGTATAATATCGAGCAAGGCGTCTCCTCACCATGTGTTTGTTCATGCAGACTCTGTTTCATGACTGTGCTTCCTGCATCTGTGACCGTTCAAGCGGCGGCCTCTTACTATTTACATGCTCCACCACACACCGGTTGCTCGATGTATAGAGTTTGTTGCTAGACCTGTCATCGCCGTTTTCCTCCTTACACGCCTTGCTCGGACAATATTTGTGGTCTAGGAAGGAAAGGAAAAGGAAGAAAAACCAGTTTGCTGAACCATTCCTTTTCTTATATTTTAAATCTTGATTTGAATGAATTGGTTAGAATAACTTTTAATTTCAATCAATAACTTATAAATAGTTATTTCAATTTATTTCTCTTATAGATCAAATTATATACTATTTATAAAATATAGTTTTTGAATTATAAATTAAAGTAAAAAGACATGATTTAAAAGTCATATTAAGAGATATTTTAATCTCCTTAATTTATCAAACCTTAGAGTAAGGTAAGATATAAAGTTAGTCTCAAAAGCTATGAAGGTTGAATGACCCGTCTATTTTGGTAACTCATCAATTTTGATCATATCATTAAGGTGGTAAGAACGTCTTAAACACATAAAAATCTCCTGGCCAAATCAAGAAATCATGATTGCATGGGCCAAAGAATCTGAAAATGCAGCTGGAAAGATATCGCTGTTCGGCAAAGTGTATGTACGCAGAAGAAAATACTCGACAAAACCCCACTTCAAATTCAGTGTCACTGTCTAAAAGTTCCACAACGGGATGCTTCCCTCGATATCCTTCTTCGTTTGTAAGGTAATTTTGGTTTTAAAAAATATTAAATTGATTTTTTAAAAAGTTTTTATAATTTTAATACAATGATATTAAAAAAAATATAAAAAATATTTTAATATATAATTTTTAATTTATTTTATTATAGTTATTAAATTCAAACTAATCTGGTATATCAAATTAACACCCAGTTGACCTGATAACTAGATCAGTCCAGGAAACATAAAAAACTAGGATAAGAAAAAACCTAGCAAAACTTAATTGACTTATCGAGTTAACCTGTGACCCGAGTGACTTGAAAAAACCCTGTTAAGACCTAATTTTTTTTTTAAATGTATTTTTTTCCTGGCTAGAGACTATAATTATCAGACTCAATCCGAGGATTGTCTTGGTCAAGGAGCGAAGTCTTGGGTTAGACCAGGTCAACCCAAATCAACCTGAATTTTTTTTAAAAAATATATTTAAAATTTTAATATTTTATATGAAAAATTAAGAAACAATATATATGAATATAAAAAAAAATTCAAGTCTCAACCAGGTTTTGCCAGGTCATTTAGGTCACAGGTCAACTCGATTTCGCCAGGTTTTTTCTAAGGAAGAGCAAAAAAACCAACAAACCAAGAAAATTGAAAAAAAAAAATAACAGAAAAAACCGAACAATGAAAAAACCCAATTAAATCAAAGAAAACAAAAAAAACTAAAAAAAACCGATTAGAATATTTTTAAAAAATTGATTTAATTTCGGTTTTATAACCCTAAAATAAAAAAACCAAACCAAACTTGAAAAAATCAAACCGAAAAGAAGCCATTAGAAAGTTTAATAAAGCCCAAAAAACAATATAATTTTTAGTTTTTAATATAAAATAATCAAACTAAATCGAATTGCATCAAACTGAATCAAACCAAAATCAGTTTTAGTTTTTTTATATATTTTATAAAATTTTAGTTTGGTTGTTTTTATAAGTAAAAACTGAACCAAACAAAAAATGTTCACTCTTATTTTTTTCTTATCCTAATTGTTTTCCTTATTTAGATTGGTCCAACCATGAGGTTGATTTGTTGAACCGGTTTGGGTTTAATAACTATGCTAAAGACCCTTATTCTTAAAATATTTTTTAGTTAATTATTAACTTTTTTCAAAGTTTACTATATAAATATTAGAAAAATATTTTATTTTTTAAACATTTGAAATCTTTTAGTATACATATATTTTATATTTAGAAGAAAAAAATTATATTTTTTCAATATAAAATAAAAAATCTTTTTAATTTGAATACTTCAACTTAAAAATAATAATATATTAACATAAAGGATATAAATTTTTTTGAAATAATTTTTTAAACTTTAATATATATAATATGATATATAATATGTATAGTTTATATTCATATGAATTAATTTTTAATATTTTTATATGAAATTTTGAAATTTTAAATATATTTTTTTAATTTTTTTAAATTAATTCAAATTAATCTAAATCAATTTATATAATTTAGAAACCAACTTCTTAATTTAGTCACTCGGGTATGATAACTATGAATTAGACGCTGTGGCGGCCCCTGCGTGGCCTCATCGCCTCGTCCACCGCTTCATGAGTATGTGGCCATTTATGGCCCCAAACGCTTGATAATTACAATTTAGAAGTTTATTGATATTTCTGATTGTTGAGAGAGATTATAGTGGTGATGGTGACTATATTGCTCACACTGATGTGATGCGGATATCGGCTGATAGGATACAAAAACCATAGATATAAAACTTGGTTCCCCAGTTTAATATAGAACTCGAGTGATTTGAGATAGGTTTTGAATAATTTAAATTGTACTTGTAGTTAATTCAGTAAAATTAATTTGGGTAAGACTCAACTTATATATATATATATATATATATATATATATATATATATTTGTAAATATTTAGCCTCATTTATTTTTTTATAGTTTACTTTCCCATTAAATGTTTCCTAACTTTCCCATAAAACCAAGTTTTAAATGTTTTAAATCTTGGCTTACAATTAGTCTAGTAAAATCCAAGTGATCTGTCAGGTCAATTAATATTTGGATGAAATTTGATTTTTTTTTTAATTTTTATAAATAAGCCCAAAAATATAATTAATTTATGAATATTTGGCTCTACATATTATTTTTATAATGTACATCACATGAAATGAAATGCTTCTTAACCTACATCCTATAAAATGAAATGTTTCTTTAACTTTTTTATATAAGATATTAACTTTTTTATATAAAATAATTATATTTATATCCTACATCCCAATTAAATGTAATATTTGTGGGTTAACTATATTTATAACATATATCAACACAATGTTTTTTTGAGGGATAAATATATTTATATATACACAGATTACATACATACATAAAATATATATGTATTATAGTGTGTTTTTTATTTAATTTTTTAAATAATTTAAAATGATATTTTTAAAAAATTTAAATTTTTTATTTTTAACATAAATACATTACAATTATTGATAAATATTAAAAAATTAATTTAATATTTTTTTTATATAAATATATTTTTAAAAATTATTTAAAAATAAAAATTATTGCAATCATATCCGTGTCTAAATAACAAGACAATTTAATTTGGAAAAAATTGTAATGATTTGTGTTGGAATATGGTTACGATTATTTTTTAAAGTGTTTTTTTATTTAAAAATATATTAAAATAATATTTTATTTTATTTTAAAAAAATAATTTTAAAATTAATATATCAAAATGTTTTAAAAACATAAAAAAAATATTAATTTACAATAAATAAAAAAACTCTTAATTTTTTTTAAAAGCACTCTTAAAACATAAAAATAAATAGAATAAAAACTTACGCACCAGCAGAGAAAAAACTGAAACTAAATAAGCATTAGACAAACCCAATTTTACTTGGTGTGGAAAAAGAAAGGCAGGATATATCGTTGCCGACTGTTTTAGTCGATAAAATCCCCAAACTCAATTAAGGGAGGTATTGCAAGAACTGAGTTTAATAACTATAAAAAAATATTTTTTTTTATTTCTATATTTTATTAAAATTATAAAAAGCAATGCTTTTTTTTTTAAATAATGGTTGAATGGACAATTAAATTAAAACAAAATTTCTTACTATCCAAAACAATAAAAGTTCCTACAACTTGATACATGATAAATAACAAAAAAAACATTCATTTTACTTAAGCTATAATTAACGGTATATCTACAGTATATGAGAAAAATAGATATAAAAATGAGAGAAAAGAGAGGATTAAGAAAATAATATGTTTAATAGAAGAGACATTTTTTTAATGTTTTTGGTGGAATAGATTTTTTTTCCCTCTCTTTCTCTTTTTTTTGGTGTTTATTTCTCTTATTATATTATATGTATCCAGTAGCTTGAGCATCATAATTTTTTTAATAAATAAAAATATTGTAATTTATTGATACATTTAATTATTTATCCAATAAAATAGGCTAGAATAATTAAAAAATAAGAAAATTTTGTAATGGATTTATTTTTTACTTTCCATTTTTTTAACTTTCAAATTAATTTATACTAAAATATGATATTCAACAACGTAACCTTTATTAACCTCTATGATTACGTGTAAAATTTATTCATAATTACTATTATTATTATTTTCCCTTGATTCTTTGAATGAAAAGAGGACTTGAACCCAATATCTTATTTACAAATCTTTTTCTCGTTGAATGGCAAGAATATAAAACTCATATCCTAGACCTCACCACCATTCATATAAGAGAGAAGCATTAACGCAGCTAAAATCCCATTAGAAAATTTATCTATGATTTATAAACATTTTCAAGATAATTAAAAAAAGATAATCAAGAGAAGATAATTAAAAGAAAAAAAGAGTTAACTTCTTCGAATTACTTACCCTAACATTTTGATGCATTACAGGCCTGCCTGGCCCAAAAAAGATCAGAAATACTGACCCAAATTGACCCATCAACACCAGAAAGCCCATGACCACAAATAGCCTTGTCTGTTGAAATAGACAATCACCAAAATGGCGCTTATTATAACCATCACATGCCTCCAAATCAAATCGATCGCGCCTCCTCTCCTACCTATCAAAAAGGTATAATGAGCTCAAACCCACTCATAAAATCATTATTGTTTTATCTTTAAATTTTAAGTGAAGGTGAGCGGGGCGGGGGGTTATGGGCTACATCTGACGTGCAGGAAGAGAGATTTACGCCTAGAATTCTATGAAGACGCAACGGTGTATTGCATTGGGGAGTTGGTGATGGAAACAAGTGGAACCAAGCAGGAGAACGTGGTGGATCTTGTAGATGCTGACCAGATGGAGAAGTTTCGTAAGAAACTCGGAGAGCTCTCGCAGATTATGGGAATTCCTTTACTTAAAGGCGAACTTCTGCATTGTTGCATAATCCGCTGTTTAGATGGAAACGTGTGTAGAAATCATTCTCGTTGGATATACCACACCTGGAGCATGTTATGAAATTCCATGCAAATGTTAACAGTGAGTGCTAATCTCTCTGATGATATTCTGTTTCTTTCAACTTTCATGGGAATGGGAATCGTAGATTGTAAGTTGTTGATGTTCTAGAAAAGAGTTACGGGTGGTGGAACTTTTATTTTCCTCTTGCAAAGGACTATCACAGATAAAAGAAAGGGATACTCGTAAGAACAATTTATTACATTGATAGGACGGTTTAAATTGATTTGAAGGACATAAATGAAACACTTAGTGGCCATAGATGGCTTATTTGATAGATACTAAGCACACAGTAGTGGTTGAAGCTGGATGATCATCGTCCAGCCATAGTGCTCAAGACTTAATTAACAGTTGAAGTAACAGAAACATGCAAATATTGGGAACTGTGCAAGCCAAACTCCGCGAACAGCCTTTTGCAATGCCTTGCATTCACGAGCAGAGTTAGACAAGGCCCTGGCCAAGTCTTGCTTCGCCTCTGGCAAAGTTTTGCTTCTGTCATTGGCATCTCTGCAACCAAAAATTAAGTTAGGATAGATTCATAAATTGTCAAATCTCTCTCTCTCACAGGCATACATGTACAGGGAAACATCAAAAGGAGTAATAAGTTCGTGTATCATGCACAAGTGATTATGTATAAGATAATTGATGACGGAATAGCAAGAATAGTTATCATAGATCATTAGAAAGTTTCATTTTGTGTGCCATTATAAAAATTATAAGGTTAGAGAGCAAATATTTTATTTTTAAAGGAGTTGAATGTATAATTATTATTGCACATGTACAACATCATCATGGCGATATTTTCCACTCTCAAGGTAAGGATTCCATTCTAGCAAATATAGAAAGACAAAGAATTTTAGTCTTATATTAGTAGAAAAATAAAATGGAAATCACTACATAGTATTTTGGTTACTAAAAATCTTAACTGGTCTCAAAGATTATTTACAGAGACTGGTTGTGTAAAGAAAATATATTAACACTTCAAATACGTCCTACTTAAGATAAACTGTATTGTTTTGTTGTTTGATAAAATATAAGGTTTCGTTACGGTTTTTAATTTTCAGTCTGTCTATAGTTTAAGAAAAAGTTCTTCTTAATAAGGAGATCCTTATTTTATAAAGTAAAAACCTAACTGTTTTATATTGTTAGAAGAAAAATATTTTTAATATCAAGAATACGTTTTATATATAAATTCGTAATTCCTGATACTAAAACAACATAAAATATTGATCAATAAACTTTCAAATTCTTCAATTCAGTCCCTGATGCGATCACTTTCCATCCTTATATTTGCGTGTCGTTTTCAATTAGTCATTGGTTATTTTTAATATCAGGAATACGTTTTACGTATAAATTCGTAATTCCTGATACTAAAACAACACAAAATATTGATCAATAAACTTTCAAATTCTTCAATTCAGTCCCTGATGCTATCACTTTCCATCCTTATATTTGCGTGTCGTTTTCAATTAGTCATTGGTTTTGGATTTTTTTAATTAAATCCTTAATTAGCCATCAAACTTTAATATTTATGCAATTAAGCCCTTGATTTAACCAAATCAACTCTTAAAACTTATAATTTGACCTTAAAACTTTAATTTCTTCCAATTAAAACCTAAATTGATTTCAAAATCAATTTTTTTTTTGCAATCAAACCCTTCATAAATTCAATTAAACCTTCAATAAAATTTAATTGAGTCTATAAACATCTAATGTTGGACTTTTCTTTCTCAAATTGAATTTTTTTGTCGATAAGTCTTTTATCAATTAACAATATACTGTTAAATTTTAATCTTTGTATTTTTGAACCTCTTTAACCAATTTTTAGCAATTTTCTGGGCACTCTCACATCCTCTTTTCACTATTATTATTATTATTATTATTATTATTATTATTATTATTATTATTATTATTATTATTATTTTATTTTTCTTCCAAATCTATTTTTAATTTTTTTTTTTGCATTTCTTTCTTTTGTGTACGAGGACCTAAAAATAGGTTACAATAACTATTATAAACAATTTAAAAATGTAAGGTCAAAATTAAAATATTTTAAGACTTTAGGGGTGCCAAGCTCCCCCAAGCATGCCATAGGACTGCCCCTGTTAGTGGAAGAGAAAGGGAAAAAGCAGGATCAAAGAAGATATATGGCTTGGAAGTTTAGCTATATTTTTTACATGGTCTTTAAAATTGGAAAATAGGTGTAGTTTTTTAGTGTTCTAAGTGGTTTTATATATAGGAAGATGGATCCTCATTTCTTTTTATCTCCTTCTAGTTCAGAGTAGTAAGAGCAACTTATCTTGAAGAATTGAGGAAAAATAAGCATAATAAGTTTGAAATTATTGAGAGATGACATATATGAAAAGGTGAAGCAATTTGGTTGCTTATATGGAATTAAAAGTTTTCGTCATGTTTTATTCGGCACGCTATTATGAATCCTAACAAGTTCTGGTCTTTGAGAAGGCAAGTAAAGACCAGGATAATGTAGAAACATTTACGATAGGAAGTCAAAATGCATGTGCATGGAATTTGATGGAGATTATTAAGCTTTCAACTTGATGTGATTCCACAAACGACTAGCAAATATTCTTTAAACACTAGTTGTGGATTCATGATCATGATATCTCAGTTAGACCTTAATTTTCTAGAAAGTATATGGCTCCAATTTAGTGATAAAGATTTTTTTTGGCAGTGATAGCCAACAACTCTTGGTTTAACAATAAAAATTTCATCAATCTGATACCCACCATCTATCACTATAAGTTTTGTAAGTTTCATACCCCTCCATCTTTTTTTCTTTACCCTTCCTCTTTAATCTATCAAGAACTTTTTGAGTTATATTTGCATCCCTAGTCCCTATTACTAGAATCTTGCCTTTAATAATATTGATGGGCTTTTTTTGAGGGATTCTAAATAGCTATTTGACACTAGATTTGTGTTTATGAAGTAGATCCAAATTTATATTCTTTGAAGAATAAAGGTTTTTGCTATACTGTAATTAACATGGAATGTTGATATCGTTTTAAAGGAGTGCTCTCAATGATTAGTTGTAGATAGATCAGTGTAATCTTTCAAAAACTATCTTGTAACCTTGTCTTTTGAGTTAAAAAGTTCATGAATTATTTTTTACCTATTGATGATGCCAAAAAATCTATTATATTGAATGTTTGGATAATAAATGATCACATGTTTACGTTAATATTTTATTCTCCATAACTAAGGGTACATATAGTCAGTGAATAAGGTTTGGATTCCTGCAAAACAATTATGTTTTATGGGATTTGAAGACCATCTAATAATTAAGTCAATGACTTTTTAATGAGGAGTTGTGGTAAATAAGCATTAAGTTTTAAGAACATGAATGCTCGTTCTTAGTTAATGTATGATAAATGCTAAAAGTTAAAAACATGTTGTAAGAGAGTAAAGATTATGAACCCTTTACCTATTGTTCAGAGAGTATTTATAGTCTTTATACCTTAAACTTTTTTTTTTTATTCGAGGGGTCATATGTCTTTTTCTTTTCTACAATCAAGTAGGTAGGGAGACTTTTACAGCAATATTAATATTGATGTAGGTGCCTCCTTACACGATATTAATATTGGCGGGAGTACCACATGTCTATAGAAGGCGATTCTGTGTCATTCTGCATATGATATTAATATCGATGGAATCAAGTTTTATTATCAATATTAATATTGATTAACATATGAACAACTCTTAAATGATTCTTTTGCACGGCTAGGGAGTAGAGAGATGATGATTCTATATTCCCATGTTGGATGCTTGGATCCAAAGTATTCCTAGTTCCAAGTACATTGTGTCTGACATTTTATTAGACCCATAGGCATTTGGACCTGACATATAGCCGAACCCAACATCTTGTCAGACTCCTAGGTACTGACAAACCCAATGGAGTTAGGTTTGACATCTTACTAGACCTATGAATGTTTGGGCCTAATGCGTAGTCGAGCCTAATGGACTGGGGTCCAACATCTTGTCATATCATTAGGCATTGGGCCAAACTTATAATCAAGCTCAAAGGAGTTAGGCCTGTCATTTTACTAGATCCACTTGCATTTGGATTTGACGTGTAGTCAAGCATGATGGAGTTGGATGTGGCATTTTGCTAGATCCACGGGCATTTAGACTTGGCTTATAGTCGAGCCCAAGGGAATTTGGTCTACCATCTTGCTAGAACCTTAGACGTTTGGGCCTCGTGCATAGTTGATCCCAAGGGAATTGGGTCTAACATCTTGTCAGACTCGTAGACGCTTGAACCTAGTGTATATTCAAGCACGATGGAGTTGGGTTTGGTATCTTGCCAGACCCACAAGTGTTTAAGCCTAGCGTATAGCCGAGCAAAAAAGAGATGAGTTTGATATTTTGCTAGATCCACAAGTTCTTAGGCCTAGCATGTAGCAGAACCCAAGGGAATTGGATTTGGCGCCTCTCTAGAACCTTTTCTCAAGGGTTTTGACTTTTATCAAGCTATTATAAGGAGTGTTTTTTTTCTTTGCCCCTTTAGTCATAGGCCTTAAGCCATGTGAGAAAATAGATTGTAGTATGAAATACACCATTTCATCACCTATGAAATCTAGATTGAGGGTAACTCAACTAGTCAGGTTTTGAGTTTGGTTTCTAAAGATTATAAATTTGAGTCCCCTTAAGGTTACTAGAGGATTACATGGTTGCTAATTTTAAAATTTATAAGATTAATCAAGATGCACGCAAATTAACCTGAACATTTACGATAATAAAAAAAATTGAGGGAGGATATGTAGTGACTAAAAATCTACATGTGTTGGCTATCATTGAGGTTGAGTAACCTATAAGAGATACATTAAGAATATAAAGGGAAATTTTAAGGAAAAAAATTAAGGAAACTGAATTGCTGTTTTTATTTTTGTAATAATGAAGAAACCCGTCTCATTATTAGCAAAATATACATGTATATATATTGACGGTCACGAAAAAAAATTGAAATAATTAAATTTGAAGGGTATAATCTTCGCTTTATTTATTATGATTACGAGGCCATCGAAAATGAATTTGCTACTGTATTACTATTAAATGTGTTATTTGTATTGTGGTCCGACAACATTATTCTATTATACAGGAATTGCCTCTGGGCCATCGAGACTCTCTAGACGATCTCACATGCAAGAAGATTGGGACAGAGAGATCACTCATTCACGCAGAAGGAGTCACGCAGAGTCTTCAAAAAGGAGTTCTTGATCATCTCTTTTGAGCGATCAGCCTCAGCACGAGCCATTCGGGCGCTTTTTGCCTTCTTCTCTTTTTTCTTTTTATTACATACAGTTACATCCTTCGGAGGAGAGAAAGGATTGGTCGAGCGTCTTCAAAATTTTCATGCCAAATAAACTTTTAAGACAAACAGGCGTAAAAATACTATGTCAAACAGCCTCCAAGTGATGCGGCGGTGCCCATTTGCTTGGATCAAGGAAATCTATATAGCCTGTATCGCCAAAGTAGAGCTACTTTTTCTTGGGTCATGTGCTTTGTTGGTAGTGAATAACTGCTTACGCCTCGTTTCTCTATGGAGTTTTATAAAATAAAAGTAAAGAGATTAGATATAAAAAAAAGAAGTAATGAATTCAATTGAAGTATTTGTTGTAACCCAATTTTGGATTCATTAAAAATTTTTAAATGTTATTTTATTTTATTATTCATGACAAAAAATATAAAAAATATATAAAAAGAAAAAGAAAAGAAAAAAAAAGTCTAAAATATATTTTCTCGAGTCAACCACATCTTTTTACTAAAATCGAGTCCACCAGGTCAATACGGGTTAAACAATGTCGACCGGGATGAAAAATGAGTTTCAGGACGTTTCGGGTCAAAACCGTCATTTTCGGTCAAAACCGAGTCCACCGGGTCATACGGGTCCCACCATGTCGACCTGGATGAAAAATGAGTTTCGGGCTGTTTCGAGTCAAAACCGTCATTTTCGGTCAAAACCGAGTCTACCGGGTTAATACGGGTCCCACCATGTCGACCGCAATAAAAAATGAGTTTCGGACTATTTTTGGTCAAAAAAACCCGGTCCACCAAGTTTATACCCGTATAAAAAAAGTTTTTTTGTAATTTAAAATTGATTTTTAGCGGGTGAAAAACTTTTTATAATACTGATTTGAATTTTTAATTTTTACCCCTATAAATAAATATTATTATTATTATTATTTAGTATTATTATATATAATAAGACAAATAGTAATCGGTGAAAATTTGAAAATTTTAACAATCCGTGAATTGTTGTCTGAATTTATTGGCTATAAATAGCCAATGAATTCAAGACAGCAGAAGGAGAAAAAAAATAAAAAATTCATTCTCAATTTCAATTCTGAATTCAGAATTACTATTTTGGGTTACTATTTGGTTAATATTATTTTTCTTATACTTTTTCTGCACTCTAGTAAGATATTAAATTTTTTTTAATAAATTAAAAAATATAAAAAATATCTCAACCGTTAGATCTAATAGTATTTAGATCTGAGCCCTTGATTTCTTAGGATACAATAGGCTTTACCACACCAGATTTAAAACCCAAATCAATCTCATCCGTTCAAATAATCTTTCCTTCGATCCGGTTGCGCCACGTCAGCAGGTGTACCGAGCGGTCGGTACACCGTGATACACCAGATCGCAGCCCATTCACTTCTGATCGTCCGATCAACTTGAAGATCAAACGAATCACAGCCGCACGATCTGTTCATCCGAGATCTAGCGGTTCACAGCCTTCAGACGCACGAGCGCACCATACACCCGTCCACACCGTAGCAAACCCCAGAGCTTCTCTCTCCTCTCGCCGCCGATTCTCTCTCTCTTCGCCGATCTACCATTTCCGGCCGTTTTAAACCGCGAAAACACCACAGAAACGTGGATCTCCTCCTCTGAAGCAAAACCCCGGCAGGTTTACACTTTTTCACTGGCGATTTTGGCCGGAAAAAGGCCGCGACCGTCATCGGCCAATCGACTTTCAAATCGCCGATTCTCCCTCCTCAGCCATCAACGGCCAAAGAGACCACCACCACCAGATTCCTCGTCCTCAGATCTACCAGAATCGACCATCGTTTGGCCGGAATCTCACCGGAAAATTTCGCCGCCGTGAACAGTAACCGCGCGTGAGCCACATGCGCCGCCAGTGGCATTTTCGTAAATTTTCGACAAATCCGAGGGTATTTCAGTCTTTTTCCTATACAGGGGTAGTCAGGTAATTTTCTATGATATTTTATGGTATTTTTTGATATTTTTATATATAAATACTTGCAAATTTTTGCATGTGAAAAAAACAAAAATAAACCAAAATAAATAACGACGCGGGTTTAACACCCATTTTATCATATCACTGTTCTTCAGTCAAAAACCCAATTTTCAAGAATTGATATATCTATTTGTCAATGATATCAAAATAATTTTTATTTTATAAAATAAATATTATTTGTCGACACATCTCTTTTATTTATAGAAAAGGACCGATGTCAAAAATTTAAATACCAAATATGGATTATGTCCATTATTATTTATTTTGGTAAATCAGACGTAACTCTCCTGTTTAGGGATAAACGTCGATATTTTAGACAAAGTCTTCTAATTTTAGGAACTGATGTCATTTTTAACGCGTCTTCTATTTTTTAGGGACCGACGTAACCATGTTAAAAAATTTACAAATAAGCTCAAAATATAATAGCATTTGAATCAAATAAGAAAAACACACAAGTAAAGGTAACCTTTCTTTGAAAGGATATTTTAAGAGTGGTGTCTACCTTTCATTAATCATAACTAACCCAGTACCCAAATCTCTGGGACCAGTGTCTAATTTTGGATTTCTAGTTCCCTCAAATTACTAGATGGCGACTCCAATAAAATTTTTATTTCCCCAATCAAATAAAAAACTAAATTCTTTTTTTTTATTTAAAAAAAAAAAAGTGGAGCCGTCGCCCGACGTTGTGTAGCTACAGTGTTAAAAACAAAGATATAAAAATATATTTAGAAGGGATTTTTCATGCTGTGAGCTAAATCTTAGCAGTCAGATACGAAGCTTATTATGGATTATCTGGCAGAGGATGTTTCACTCCTTCGGCTAGAAGAAAACATGTTAATCTGACAAATCGTAGAGCACATCCAAGGAACACAAGTTGACTACAATTATAATTGCTGCGCCTTCTTCACTCTAGCACTTCAGCTCACGGCAAAGTGGAATCTTTTTCGTGACTAGACTTTGATTTCCACTCTGTCAATTCTCAAAGAAATGAGAAAAAGTCAATGAACCGCGTAATGTCATGAAATTATACCTATTTTCGAGTCATATTTCTTCATTTAATTGTGAAAAAGAAAGAAATTGTAGTTAATTCTCTGCTGGATCTTCCATCATTGAGCAGTAAAATAGTGAAAGAACAAGTAAATCTTGCAAAAACCGGCACGATGGATAATTTCTCTATCAGAAAAGATAAGACAATCGTAGAAATACTCGTGTTCTTATCCAATATCTACCATTGTTAGTCTTATCTAGACTCAATTTAACTAAAGCAATGACCTTTTCATCTCTCCCCCTCTTCACCTTCTTTCTTTATTTTTCCTTCTTGAAGGGGGCAAGCTCCTAAGAATGCCACGAGTTAGGACATTCAAGATAAGATTTTAACTTAATTGTAACCAACTAGGTTTTTCACAACCAACAAAAATGACAGGGACAGCTTATTTCATTACAACAATGTGAAGAAAATAAGAATATCTAATGTAATTTTCCACGAAATCTCTTGCTTGTCAAAACTAAGATGTAAAGGAGACCTCGATTGTCTTTTTTATTCGTTCTCTAATCTATGAAAGACTTGTGTTCCTGAACCGTTGGCTGTTTTCTACCTAGTCAAAAGTTTTTTACGCAAACAAAAAGTTAGCATGACTGTGACTTGTGATCTTATAATGCATATAAGTTCTCAGAACCCATGAATTAGTTAATGCAAACATGCAGGGTTGGTGAATTTTTTCTATATGCCTTGTTAGCCTTGATCACTCTTAGAAGCTTAGTCCAAGATTGCAAGCGGACATGTCAAGTTTGAGAAATTAGTAGGTATACTGAATCTATCATATTATTGTTCATAAACTTTATACAATTGAAAAAGAAGATTTAACATCTTAAGAAACTAATCATTACATTAAAAAATTACTAAAATTTAAATGTGTGTGAATTGTTCATAATTATAAATATCCAAGAGATCGAATCGACTTATCTCATGGCTTGTGCCAATTGTAAAAATAATCAAGAGTTGATTTGTCTTAACCCAATTTACCTCATAAATCAATTTTAAACTCAACTGAAATAATTAAAACTTAAATTAATTTTTTTAAATTAAAATAATATTATTTTAATTTTAAAAAAATTATTAATATAAATTAACTTAGATTAATTTATTTAATCTATAATTTAAATTTTATACTAATTCAACCATAGATTAAATTTAATAATTATAATCTAGAAACTAACTATGAGTAAAGTGTTTTTTTTTTCAAATGGTGTTTTGGTAACGAGGATAACTATTGCCGCTTCAAGTGGCAGACAATATGATTTCAAGGGACATGATTAAGACTAGAATCTCTAGAATTGCTGGTGGCTTTGTAAAAAGGCTCACATGTAATTGAATGAGATAGGTTCTCCAAACAAACCCTAAAGATGTATTATTAACTTATTTATTTGGGCCCCAATGACTTGACCTTTTCCTTTCGAAAACAAATAATTTTAACAACCATCCCCCCCTCTCTTTTTTCTTTTTTTTTCTTTTTTTAATATCAATCAAACATAGCCTTGACCGAATCTCACGGATGCCAAAAGTTTGTATGGACAAAGAGATATATATCAAGTAATTTTAATTTTCCTAGATTTCCGGAGTTACCATTATCTCTGTCACTTGCACTTGAAACTTGCCATGGTGTTTTTAGAAGCTCCTCTCTCCACCGCCAACCCGTGCCATGGTGCTTTTTGAAGACTAGAATATTTCAATTGAAACAAGCCATTGTGCTTTTATTTTGCTTTTTTTCTTCTAACTCATTGTCATTCTCCTCCTTTAACATGATGGTTAGATTAGATGTGCGGGTTCTTTATATAAAAAAATTGTTTTGAATTTCATAGATGTAAAAGTGTTTTGATTAGCTTTCTGGGTAAAATCTTTTTCTGCAGGTGGTTTTTGGAAATTATCCCCCCCCCCCAATTTATTAACATTTTCCTTTATTCAACAGTTTGGTTACCTCCATTAGAAGGATTAAAAAAAAAAAGGAAAGTAATTCTAAAATATACCTAACGGGAAGTTGTTGAATCTGAACTCCGAAAAAAAAAAAAAGGCCGTTGATGATCTACAAATCCCATGGAATCAAGAAAAAGAAATAATAATAATAAAATAAAATAAAATAAAATGAAGGAATGATATGTGTTGCTTGTGCATGTGGCTAGCAACACCCAAATTTCTTTCTCTGGACTCACCTGAACAATCTGACTGTCAAATTGAATCTCATTTCCCATTGGAGAAATACTTGTTTACTTATTTTTGCCCTTTCTGCAGTAGGTTCCAGGGAGTCATGTGATTGTTCCCTCCCTTCTCCACCTGCACAGCTGCTGGTCCTGGTCACTTCCCGAGCCCTAAAAAGTGTTGCTACGCTTAACTTAGCGGTGTGATCACTGGTCATTAAAGCATAGTTTTCATACTCGTGTTGATATCCAACCCGGTCGAAGCCAGGTTGTCGGGATAATTTGAGTTAATTTTAATATTATTTTATTTTAAAATAAAAATAATGTTATTTTGGATAATTTAAAAAAACAAAAATAATATTATTTTAAATAAAAAATTTCTTTGAATTGACCATCATCATCTGACACAGATTTGGTCTCGTTAACTAAGTTATAAATTAATATATAATGTCACTTAAATTTTACAAAATCAATAACCATAATGATTCTAAAGCAAACTCAACTCATGCTAGACCCTAGATAGAATAATTATCGGGTAATTAATATATTGGACCGGGAAGGGTTTAACAGCTATTCATTAAATACCTTTCTGGCTCACTGGATAGTATCTGGATTAGGGAGTCAATATTTCATGGGTTCCATCATCTTCCTCGACAAAACCACGAGTTCATGAGGTCCCATGACCTTGCATGTATCTACTTTGTGTCCTTTTCTTAGAGCTCATGAATTTCCCATGCATGTAAGCCCAGTGCTAAATTATTCACTTTGATCACGAACCCAATTGCTTTTTCTTTCTACTTAATATATATTTTCTATCTGCTCCTTTTTTTTTCATTTAATTTACTCCACAACCAAACAGACAAAAGTAAAGCCAGCACGCCAATTGAATTTGAATCTTCGGGAAATCATCTGCATTAGAACATGTGATGCATTGCATTTAGCATCCCGGTAAAGATTAATTTTTATGGCAGAGACGTCATTGGCTAAGTATTATGATATTGAAGGAATTTCTTATAATATTATGGCATGAATTCACATGGAGTTCTGGAATTCATTATCCTACGAATCATGCGTTTGAATGCTTTAATCCCACTAAATTATGATATTTTTTAAACGAGTATAAAAATTAATGAATCAATCATCCATCAATATTACATATGTCAGTATATATTTTAGGGGTGTTTGAAATTTTAGTGTATAATGCTTTTCAAAATAGCTTTTATTTTGAAAATATATTAAAATATTTTTTTATAGATTTTTTTTATATTAACACATCAAGATCATTAAAAAATACTTAAAAATATATTTAACAATTTTCAAATTAAAAACACTTTTAAAAAATAATTAAAAACATTATCAGAAATTGTGTTAAACATCAAGTTTTGATGAAATTGGTTCTTCAATCTATAATATATTTAGGGGTTTTCCATCCGTGTCCCGAGGCTAAAGGCAAAAATTTAATGATGAAATTAAAAAGTTTTAATTACTCACATGATTGTAGATTTATTTATATTTAATAAAATTCATAATTCAATATTACTGGTTATAAAATTAAAATATTTTATCTGTGTAATTTAATTCATGCCATAAAGTCACTAGTCTAATATTATTTATTCAAAAGACATTGCAACTATTCAACGAATCATGAGATTGCAAATTTTACCTTAGGATTGCATAGATTCCTACGTTAATTTTTTATCTCGAAAAATGTCGGAGCGCATAAACAAATGTAAAAATCTTACCACCTGCTTAGAGCAGCAAAGTTGGAGATCTAATCCAATTTCAATGATTTTCTGCTTTTTTTTCAATTGATTGGAAAAGGTTTTTTCTCTCTCCAAATAATAATCTACAGGCTTGTTTAACATTTGATTTTTAATTATTAATCTATCATGTGATTGTTTGGTTCTTTGCAGGGCCAATAGCTTTGAAGTTTGTTCGGCATTGTCATATTTATAGATAAAGCAGTTTTGTTTATATCGAACTTTGATCATAAGAACAATTATTGACTTACAAAACAGGGAATAGTCCGCTTCCATTCTTAATTTCCACCCACTTTTCTTAGAATCCTGAAGACGATACTTTCAAGTAGAGCTTCAGGTAAAAGATTAATAAAATGCAAAATAATTTGATAAACTCAGATAAGATTCTTCAAGGCGAGTGCATGTATGCCTATAATTATAGTTGGTCTCGAGGTAACTCGGATTAATTATTTATTTAAAAAAATTAAAATAATATTATTTTTTTAAATTAAAAATTATATTGGAATTAATTTTAATAAATTAATAGAATCACGAAGGAAACATTATGATTGACCTAGTCAAACCAAATAATTTATAAGTTTATTTTTTATCATTCAATTCAAATTAAAAACAAGTTAGTTGAATCTTGAGTTGGCAAATCAAGTTTAATAAAGGGCATTGCATGAAAGAAGTATATATGTTGCTGGTGTTCCGAATGTAGTTGTTGAATAATAAAAACCTAAATAAGTTCATTGCACATTATTGTTCACCAAAAATGAGTAACTGGGAAGCAATCTCCGGAAAAGATAATAGGAAAGGAAATGTCGATAATCCAAGATCCATTAACGAAAAAGCTTGTGAAGAGAGGAATCTTCCACTCGAATCAACTCCCATAATGTGCCAAACACAGATACCATGTCCACGCTTCATTGATCTTGATTGAAATTTCTATATATTTCCTTCTATCAAAATGGGGAATGGAAACATTGCAATTTATATAAGAGTACTGAATATATCTACACTTCAATGATTTTGAGAAAGATAACATTGCTGATTGCAATCTGAAAAGGTAAAATGATATACAAATTAATGAATAGGTAGTTTTCTTGCTTCATGAAAAAGCCTAAGTATTTGTTTAAAATATACAAATACAAAGTGATAATGCAATAACATGTCAATGGGTTTTGCATCCATGTCCAACATTTCTAATCTTGAAATCAATCTAATTTGTTTGCAAGTTTAATATTTTTGTATTCAGTTATGTATTGATTCCAAATAAATATGAATTTCATAAGCTATCAAACCCAACATTTTTTAATTTAATTATATGTTGACCCCAAATAGATATGGATCTAATAAACTATCAAACCCAATAGTTTTAAGTTCAACTACTTACTTGGCCCAAACAAATATAGATTCAGTGACCTACTAGACTGATCATTTATAAGCTTGGCACTGTATTGAGCTCAAATGGGTATAAGCCTGACGCATAGCTAGACCTAAAACTCTTGAACTTGATTGCATGTTGAACCCAATAAAATAGGGATTTAGCAAATTGCTAGATCTTTTACTCCTAGACTTGGCCGCATGTCAAGCCCAATTAAATATAAGTCTGATGTGCTGCTTGATCCAATGTCCTTTGGTTAACTATGTATTAAGTTTAAGTGGGCATGAGTCTAGTTCACTGCCATACCTTATAACCATGAGTTTGGTAGTGTGCCACACACAAAGGACTAAAAGGTCTAGAGATAATTATAGGTCCTATATTGGGTTATTATTTTTTCTTTTTGTTCTTATAACTTTTAATATAAAGTACTAATATTAGGGATGTTCGTCTCCTTAAACCCAAAGGTATATAAAAAATATTCTAAAAACCTACTATATTTTCATTTCATTAATCTTAAATAAGGGATATTTATCCTTTATTAATGTTATTATTAAAAAAAACTCTCTAATCCCTCTACTCTAGTTAAAAAATCAGGTTCAGAAGTTATAAACATCCTCTGAACTACCCGGATAAAGGCTTGATAATTTTTATTCTCTAAACACTTATATATACTTCTAAATCTTAGGATATTTATCGTATCAAAATAAAAACAAATATTTTTATTTTTAAAATTTAATGTTCATTCTCTCATGTATTGCAGTCTATTTTTTTTAAAGCTATAACTTCATTATTTGAAGACTCCTAAATTTCACTAAAATAAACTATTTCGCAAACCCTTCTACTATCAATTATTTATTTCTTAAACTTTGAAGAATGAAATATTGATATGAATATATAATTATTTATTGTTCAAACATTAAAAAACCTAATATCTAAATATATTGGATTTTGAAACATCATTGCATATAATTTTTTTTATATCTAATAGGTAAACTAATTAAAAATAAATTACGTATACCCTAATAATCAATTATTAGTTTTTATAAGAAAAAAATTATTACATGTATTCATATTAAAAAATTTCAAGTTTGTTTGTCTATATAACATTATTGTTTAAGAAATTCTCCAGCGCTATAATAGAAACCAGCGATAGTTAAGTATAATTTTATTGTCATTCTTAAGATAGGAAAATACAAATAGAGGAAAAAATATATACTTATCAAAAGTGAATTTTTATTTTATTTTTATTCAAGAAACTAGAACTTAATGTACCGACACTAGGACAACGTCTATTTTAATTGAACTGTATAAATATGATTTTCATTTCTATTTATAAACTTTGATTCCATTTTATCAATGTTAAAAAAAGATATTCCTATATTACTTTATTTTTAATTTTATAAATCATATCAATTTATTTACTTGAATCAATTTAATTTGTGAAGGATCTTGTCCTTTGCAATCAATTAAAGGATTAAAATGGTAAGATTGCAATTTGCAATTATTTATATCCTCCATCCGAAATGGAAAATGGCAAGATCGCAATCCACGTGTCCTCTATCAAAATGAGAAACTATGAAAAAAAGTGAAAGAAATAATAAATAAAAAAACAGACAGCCCACTATTAGGATGTCGTAATATTAAATATGGAGAGATTATAGGCCACGAAACAAAAGTTGATGGAGACCTTCCGTGCCCAGCGTCCACGCCATGCATCTCTGCACATACTTGCCCATGGACCCTCTTCTGGTCGAAGTCTCGGCCTTTGTTGTTCAGACTCTCTCACCTTTATTAATTAATTTTTGTTCGCATTTATAAATCTCTGTATCATAGAATGGATCCTTCCCAGACTAATTATTCTCTATAAAAGCCCCCCTCCCCTCCCACCCCCCGAGAGCTCTATCTGCATTACAATTTCTACTTTCCTCTAAGAACTTCAACACGAACCAGACCAAATAAGGGAAGACTGTACCAAAAAAGAGTTAGCTATCTCAGTCACAATCCCTGCTATCCCTCTTTGTATCCCTATTTTCTCTCACTTTCCTTCTCTGCAAGAACCCTTTACTCCGAGCAACGCCAAAGCCCCTTACAAGCTCTCTTCACTCTCTCGCTCTCGCTCTCTCTATATCCATGTCTCTTTCATAGCCTCCGGTTGCCGTTCCTTATCATTTGGCTTCTTGCAGATCAAAACCCCACAGACCAAAAATGTCTAGTTCCTTTGAAATATTTGACAAAGAGAAGGCTGGGAAAGCCGATGCTATGAGAAGGTACAACAGAAAGAGAAACTTGTACTCCTTCTTGGAAACTGTGGGAGCTTTAGTCTTGCTTTGGTGCTCCTTCTCTTGCTTCCCTGTCATAACACATACAGCCTCTCGTTATCTCTCCTTTTTTAACCAGAAAATATATGTTTTTGTGCTTGCAAACGTTTTCATTCTAATCGTCGTCTACCTTTCATCTACAAAACCCAGCAACAATGACCAAAGCGGCACTCCAATCCAAACCGATATCTATGACGAGTACGTTTCCTTCTCCACCTCCTCTCCTCAGTGGAAAACTACCACCGGAGAGGACAAACAGTTTGTTGTTTCATCGCTGCAAGAGGAACCAGTTCAAGCAGAAGAGAAGAATCCTGTTCGTGAGAAAGATACACTCGACGACGAAAAACAAATTGTTTGCTGCGAGAAAACTAACGATGCTGCCAATGTTGATGAAATGGGAAAAAATCCAGTTCGTGATCTTACAGTGTTCAAAGAGGGGAAGTTTTTCAGGAGGACGCTATCAGGGAAACATGGGAAAGAGAAAAGGGAATATTCACGAGAGTTTCGAAGATCGGAGACGGAGATTGGAAGGGAAACGTTGACTGTAGTCCGTACTGGTGGCCTTAATCATAATACTCCGGGAGCCGCGAGAAAGTCGATGCTGGAGATGAATAATGACGAGTTCAGGCTTACAGTTGAGAGATTTATTGCTACTAAGAAGAAGATTTTGAGAGAGGAAAGTATTGCTTTGTCAAGTGAGGAAAAGGAAGAATATTTAGCTATTAATTATAGATAATTAATTAATATTTAGCAGTATTAGTGGAAAAATTAATAAAAATAATTAGGTACAATAAAATCGAGAGGTGGTTTTTATGATTCATGATGCATAATTCTCCTAGTTCATCCTTGGATTGCCCGAAATAAATATCTTTAAAATTAAAGAATCAATGAATCCTTAATTTTATTGTCTTTTTTTAAGTCTTTATAATATCCAGAATAATACAAACAAGATTTAAATATATAGAATTGTAACCATGAAATGACTTTTTTGTATTTCATAAAAGTTAGGTGCAATAATCTTTACGTAAAGACTACTCTATCTAACTTTCCAGTTACTTAATTTTTCTTTGTTTTTCTTAATCTTGAATTTTGATATATATATATATAAAGAAATTAGAACGACATATTGTACTCGGAAACATAAAACTATAAAGTCTTCTCATATGTTAAGATTTCACTTCAGAAACCTTAATTTGTATTTTGGACAGCATTGATTGAAAAACAATTAGGTTGTCAGATTTTGTTTTTAGGAGAACAGGAAATAGACAAAAACATTTAGGCATTTTTTACCCTCAAAAGTTTGGGATCTTCAAGAGTGAAAAATCACCCTTTCTCTAATTAAAGGGCAGATTAGGGTTTAGAACGTATTTAGAGAGATTAAGACCTTAATTTCAATGAATTATCTCATAATTGCATAATTATTGAATTAGTGGGTGATTCATCTATACAGGAGATATAAATTCTTCGTGGTAACGATGGCAAAGTTGTAGCTATCTCCTTCCTCTACATTTTCCCTTCGGGAAATGTCATCGTCATTCCTATTCTACCTCTTTTTTTCCGTTGTTTTCTATGTTGAATCTACTTTATGTTTCATAATCACTGGGTCCTAGAGGGGTTGAGTCATTATTTTGTTTGCGTTGGTACTGTTAAAAAAAACCATTGACGTGGGGTTAGGGAGATTTTGTTTTCAATTTCTTGTATACAAAGGTTTCTTTATGAAGCAGCTTTGCTCTTATCCACTTGTTGTCGAAATTCTGCAACACGAGGGATGCCAGAGGTCTCTTGCTTTATTATAATCATCATTTGTGGTCTTTAATGTTTATGTTGGAGGGAACTTGAAAGGGTAATAATAATTGTTTTTTAAAATTTTTTTATTTGAAAATAAATTAAAATAAATATTTTGATTTTTTAAAATTTATTTTTAATATCAACTCATTAAAAAAATAAAAAAAATATTTAAAAAATCAAATTAAAAAAAAACTCAGTTTAAATCATATTTTTAAACAAAATTTTAATTCAGAGTCGAGACACCAATATTCTACCATTGGAATGTTCATCACAATCATTTTGTTTTGGACTTCGATGCACCTCTTCCGTCCGTACAATAGGATCAAAACCATGCTTCACCGGCTTATTGATAATTTACACATCATTTCTATCATACGGATGACCCGGGTTTAATATAAATTTTTTATTTTGTAAGAAAATTAGAACAAAGTTTTTTTACATTAAATTGGATCTTAATTGTGAGTTGACCTGTGCTAACTAAGTAAATTATAAATTCATTTTTTGACCTAGATTTAAATTAAAAGCAAGACGATTAGGTCTTGAATTAACTCTTTAGACCAAACCAGATTTAATAACGATAATTTCTTATTAATTTGCTATTCATGTTTGTCTTATATTGTGGGAAAAGATTGTTTGAAGGATTTTTTATTTATTTGAGATTCAAATTTTAGCAATTGAAACAGCAGGGGAAATGGTCAATATAGATGGAATATTACTCATTTTATTTTATTGTATTTTCATCAATGTTTGTCCGATGATGTGGTGGACCGTGGTCTCTGTGGATATGAGAAGTCCGTGTTTCTTAATTTTTTTTAAAGCAAAGTCATGAAAAGTAAAGTAATGCGGACAGAAACTATGTATTACTTAGGTTATAGAAATGCGGACAGAAACTATGTATTACTTAGATTATAGCAATGCGTTATGGGATTAATTTTTTTAAAATGTAAAAAATATTCAAGCGTCACTAATATATTTTATAATTAAAAAATAATTATAACCTTAAAATATGATACATATTAAATGAATTTTTTTAAAATATAGATACAATAATATGTTACATTAACTTGAGTTAATTATTAAAACTGCGATTCAAATCATGAAATTATAATAACTCTATAAAAAAATTTATGAACTTTCAATTAATTTAATATTAAAAAATAAAATTAAAAATTAAAAAAATTAAAAAAATTACAATCCAATGTTAAAATGTTGAAATCAAGGGGAAAATATATAAAATCAATATATAACCAAATAAAAAAGAAATAAAAAAAATTACAAAGCATAATTTTTAAAATAACATAATATTAAAGGATGGTTTCAAAAAAAATTATTACAGTAAATAATATTTTGTAGATGTTGCTACAATGAATTAACCACATCTTTAGTATTTTTTTAATTATATCCTTTAGTTTTTTTATTGATAAGTAGATAGTTGATTCATTCTAAGCTGTGGGCTGGGTAAAGTTTTTTTAATATAAAAAAAGATGTTCAGGTAATAATAACTCGAGTTAATCCAAGTTAATTTGACTAATTCAATTCCTTCGATACTTGGAACTTGCAAGGGTTTTTCATTTCTTCCAACCCAGAATATAAAATTAGAACAACCTTGTATAAAGAAAAGTAAAAAAAATCACAAAATTCAAGAAGTAATAACTTAGATAGTGTCTAATATTATAGTAGTAGTTGCTTTTTAAAGAGCTTCTCTTATGAAAATACATAAAAATATTTTTTTTATTTTTTAAAATTTATTTTTGATATCACCACATCAAAACAATTAAAAAATATATAAAAAAGTATTTTGAAGGGAAAAAATATTCTTTCTTGAAAAACATGGTCATGTTGCAATAATGAACGGTATCTTAATATCAAATGATTGAATTGAAAAAAACTCAATTCTAAAAAAAAACATCAAAGAAAATACATAGACCAATCCGAGTTCACTCAGCTAACCTACAATTTGCTTCGTGAGATCATTATAAAAAAAATTAAATTGTTTAAAAAGAACATTGAAAAAGGACTAAAGTCATATCAATTAAAAAAAGGTTGGAAAAAAACTTAGGTTAGCCCGATAAACTTGCGTTCCATGATAACCATACATAAAACAAAACAAAACAAAATCATAAAGCTCAAAGTCTAATAATTTAATGTCAAAGAATAAAATTGAAACAAAGTTAAAAAAAAAAAAACAAAATTGAGTTAACCCGAGTTAACTTGATTAACTTGTGACTTTGATATGAGATTGGGATTAAAAAATATTTTTTTTCATAATGAAACCTAAAAAAAAAACTAAAGTTAAATCAGTAAAAAAATTGTAAAAAACTAAAGTCAACTCTAGTCAATTTTCTAACCTACAGCTCGAGATAACCTCACAAAAAAAAAAAAAACAAAGTCCAAGGACAAATAACCTAATGTCAGATAATAAAATTTAAAAAATTCAATTTAAAAAAATAAAAAATTAAAAAAATAACTGACTCAGGTTAACTATATTATCTCGCAATCATGGATATAAAATTAGAATAACCCTAAATAAATAAAATTTAAACAAATAATAAAGCTCAAGCCTCAGTATCCAATGATAAAATTGTAAAATAAAAATGACACAAAGAAAGACCATTGTTAAACTAAGGTAATCTTTAAATTCAGTGATTTGAGTTATAAAACTAATTGTGCCATGAGAACTAAAACAAAGAAAATAATCATGCACTAAATTAGAAAATAAAATAAATTTAAAAATGGATAAAAATAGTAATAAATAAATAAAAATAAAAATTGAATAAATAAAATTAAATAAAATAAAATATTTAGGGATAAAATTAAAAAAAAAACAATTCAAGAAAAGGATTAAAAAAGAATCAATGATGATCAAATTGGATAAAAAAATTAAACAAAACAAAATATCCATAGATGAAATCTAAAATAAAAAACTTTAAAAATTATTAAAAATAAAAAAAATAACAACTAATATTAAAGTAAATAATAAGAGGAAATTTATTTTTAGGAGGGTTGGGGTGAAAACCAAGATGTGAAAAGAGAAAAGGGAGAGAAAAAAAAAACATTCTCTAGAAATCAACTCACCTCCGCTATTGACATGCGTTCAGTCATCGTGCAGAGAATTACTCTTCACTTCGATTGTCATTGTTGATAACGACATTTAAACATCGAGAGGTGTCTTATATAGTGCCTAAACAACGCGGATGTTTTCTATCTACTAGCGCTTGCAAATAATTTTCACTTTTTATTATTTTTATATCTGTTCAAAGACCTAATTATCCCTCATTTTAATTAATAATATAAAAAATATGAAAAAGACCTAAATGGCCCTACCCGTCAGCATTATTGTTGAGAAATGCAAGGTGCATTTGAAGGCGAAAATACCAAAAAGCCTTTATCCCCAACTTTAATTTTTCTTTTTCTTTTTTTAACTTCTAAAGGCATGTTTGTTATTACATTGTTCACGTAAAATGCAGGACTTCTTTAACCCCTATTAATACGACAATGACAATTAAATTCCAATGATACGACCATGTGTTTTGAGTTTTTTAAGTATGAGCAAAACAATATTTTTAAATCTACAATCCACTATGTATTTTTTTTTTTTTGTTTTTTTATATTTATCTTATACGCCAGTTTTCTTTTCGAAGCACTCACAACCTTGTCTCCTTTGTTTGTCACTTCCTTTGGTTGTACTGCTTGCTGCTGTTATATATGTGAGTCACGTAAGTGATACAAGCAAGATGTCCCGTTTTCTCTTTTAGAAGTACAAAATGGACTCTCTCTCTCTCTCTCTCTCCCCCCGAGCCACACCTGCTGGCATTTTACTAACAATGAAGAATACTAGTGGATTTGACATGAGCACTAGATTACATTAAGCTGGTGCCAATTAAAGCAGACCTTAAACACATGCAAGAGGTATATGATAAAGTTAAGTCAACATTATCAACTGAAACTTAATCCATGTTGGAACCTGAAATTGCAACAAATCTTGAGCAAAACATATAGCGACAATTTCCCCCCATAATTGTTTCTAAGATACTCAACTACCGAGTCTGTGCGTTCCAATTGTCTTTAACATATCTGTGCTTGTTAGGTTATTCTTGAATATTTATATTCTGGTCGTATTTGGATGGTGGGAAAAAAAGCAAAAACTGATCAGACTGTCATTGTTTGAATTGAAGAAACATATATATATATAATGGAAATCTAGGCAGCTTATTAATTATGGAAAAGTAATTCAGCAAGTGATGATCAGGTAGATGATAAATTGAATGATAGGACAGCTCCCCTAAGTATTTAGTATTTAACATCTTAAGAAATTAAAAAGAAAAAAAATGGTATCGCTTTAGGAAAAGCTACAAAAGGATGATCACTTGCAGACCATGATGGCATGGCACCCATGGATTTGCACACAGAGAACGTACAAGTCTGTTCTCGCTTTCTCAATCTTCTCGTTAACTTTAGTCGAAATGTCCATTTCTATTTAGTTAATGCCATGATCATTGTGACAGAAAGTAGTGTGTGCGTAAGTAAAGAAGCATAACCTTTGTGTTTTTGCCTTTATATACAGGTTGTGTATTTTAACCCACATCAAGAAAATCATAGAGGAGCATTACTTAACAACAAAGTAGTGGTAGGCAGACGAGTGGACTTGATCCAAACTGGATTATTGCGAAAAGGAGCTGCAATCGTGGGGTCATGTCAAAGAACCAACAATGCCCTATTCTAGTATTCATGGCATGTAAGGAAGCCAGGAAAAAGAAAAAATTATTTGTCCACCTTATATCATGCAGAGCCAACTTATAAAATCAATCATGAACTGAAGGTCCACCAGCCAATTATTGGAGTATATAAAATCTGGGTATTACATCGAGTTTGGAGTCATGGTGTGGTTGGGAAACACAGGCATAATATGATAATTTGGACAGGAACTTGTTGATGATGAATAATTTGTTAGAATCAACACAGTGCTCCCTATAATAATAATTGCAAAGGGACATGGCTTCAGAGATATTCCATGGAGAAAAATAGAATTGGGGGGGGGGGGGGGTGTGTGAATTTTCTCCCCCTCAAGGAGTCAAAACTGCGTGCCTTTGCCCTGCGTGCAGGCTCCGTCTTGACTCATTCTAGCAGATACAGACACTCGTCATTTATCATGGATGCTGTGGCAGGTGATGGTTTTTTTTTTTGGAAGCAGTCAACATATTAAAAGGACTTACCAGAAAAAAATAAGATACATAAAAAAAGAAGAAGAAGAGAATCACAAAAATAGAAAGCAAGCAAAAAAAAAGAAAAGAAAAAACCACCAGATACATAATAAAAAAAAAACCATTAGGATTGAAAAAGCTGATACACCATGCTTAAAGTCTTGATTTAATATTAGACCAATCTATAATGCCTTCAGACCCATAATTAAAACAGTAACCATTAAAAGCTTATCTACAGATTTAAGCTAATTTGATAGGCAATAAAGAATTAAAAAGAAACTATATTCAAAGGTCACAGTTCCATAATTGAAAATTACCTTGTTCCTCGTAAAACATATACTCCGGCTAACACAATAAGAAAATATAAACCAAGTCTTATACTGGAATTTTCTACATAACAGGTTAGGCCACTAATATAAAATCATTCACATAACAAGGAAAGCAACTACTAATATCCCTACCAATCTAAAAATTTTATCTATAATTTCTACACAGATCTATAGTAAAGCAGAAGGGGATTTGAAGTCTCAATCTTATTTTCATAAAAAAATATAAGGCTTGATCAACTGAGGTGGCAGGTGATGGTTGATCAGATTATACTATCAAGGCATGCCATATGGTACCTTAAATTATCGTGGCACGCTTCTGCTCTCTAAGAAATTGATCAAGCCATGAGTTTGATTAATGACATTGATACACAGCATCTATCTCATGATTGAATTGCAAATGTACGTTGTCTGATTTTCCTACATGCTTCTTGTTCACCAACAGGAATCATGTGTCTGTCTGTTGATCTAATTAGTGTTGGTATACATTGTCTAGAATGACACTACAAAAAAATGGCAACGCATCCTTAGTTACAAGGCTCGCCTTAATAATAGACAGGGTTTGTCACTTGCAGTTAAAAAGTGTTTTTAAAAAATTTTATTTTTTAAAATTAATATATTTTTATATTTTCTGATTATTTTAATATACTAATATCAAAAATAGTTTTTTAAAAATAAAAAATATTATTTTAATATATTTTAAAATAAAAAACATTTTAAAAAACTACTATCACATTCTCAAATACTCCCTAAAAAGTATAATAAAATATGATTCACTTGTGAGACTCCAGTTATGTATTCTCAATTACATTAAAAAATATTATTATTATTAGAAAAAAAATGATAATATTAGCTGACATGGCTACTAAATTTAAAATGCTTATAAAAATAAAATATTTTTTTTAAAATTAATTAGGATTTTTGTTTAAAATACTTTAAAAATAATTTAAATCTTTTCTAATAAAAATATAAAAATATAAAAAAATAATTAAAATTCTTATTTAGAATACTTTAAGGATAATATATATATATATATGTTGTTTTATAAAAAAATTAATTAAATATGATCTTCAAAACCAAGTCTTTAAAGCCTAACATGATTGTTTAACATCAAAATTTAAAATACTTTAATATTTTTTAATATTTGAAAAATAATAATATTAACTTTTAAGTATTTCTATTATTAATATGGGTCGGACAACAAGTTTTTAATCTAGAGAATGATGCTCATTTCTTAACACTCGGCTCTGAATCTATAACCTTCCATCTAAAAAAACAAATTATGTTTAGTAATTTTTATAAAATATAGAATAAGAAGATATAAACAAGAATCAATCCCAATTAAAAATTAGAATAAATTGGATTGCTAATTAATAATATTCCTAAGTCTTTTAATACAATATCTAATTAGAAGGATTAAAAGAAAACCATGTATTAATTCAGGTAAGCATGAAATAAAATAAAAAATTGTTTTTTATGATTTTATTGACCCGGTTAGAAAAAACCTTATTTAGAATGATTTTTTAATCGAACTAAATTCTAAAAAATTTAAATTATTGTAGTGCTGCATATTGATTGCTTATGTGTATTTGCGCATGTTAGTTTCATTTTAAAAATGTGAATAAAAATCTCAAATCGTGCTTTTATATATATATATATATATATATATATATATATATATATATATATATATATATTAGCATGCCGAAGAATCTATTGTTAAGTCAGATTGATGGCAAAGAAAACTCACTTGTAAGTGGTGGAAAGACGGGTGAAGGAAAACTAGCACCGTGGCTTCAGCCATGTTCATTCACAGGCAGGTCCTTCCTCCTATCCCAAATGCTAAGAAGCTGCCTGGCCTTTTGTTATGCTGTATATTAAAGAAAGAAAGGCCTTGTCGATCTCTAGTCTTAACTCAAACTCTGCCATTAAATTAATTACTGCGAGATGGGGTAAAAAGAAGAGAGAAACCAAATCAGGTTTGACAATAGTTGAACTCACATCAAACCTTCAAGGGTTAAATGTGTTGGGGTCATCGTACATAATAGGGTCTAGGGTCTAGGCGTATTTACCTTGCATCGACATTAATTTAATTTCCACCCTTTTTTATTTAATTTTAAATCCTATGATGAGAGCAAAAACACTAAAGGACTCGTAAATTTATTGAGGTGAAATTGGATTGCTTTATTGGTGTGAGGAAACAAACCTTAAATCAAACAATCCTAGGGTGCATAGGCGGAATTAGGGGGTAGCGCCTGCAAGAAAATTATTATTTTTTCCAGTTATTTTCTCCAACAAATTAAATTTTTAGATTTAAAGATAGATAATTTAAATTTTAGCCCCTCTAATTTTTTTTCTTCTCATTTTGCTTTTCCAAACTAAAATCTCTAACTCCACCCTGCTCGGTTGCTAATCTTGAAAACCATGGTACTATAGATGTCATTCTTAACTATTCTTTGGGTGCTTGCTTGCCATCTACTAATTTTTATTTCAAAATTCAACTAATTACACCAAGAGTCTCTCAAGAAAGGGAATTTTTTCCCCTAAGTTTAATAAATTTTAGAGTAAATGACTTATTCCTTTCTTCTATTTTATGAAAAAAAATTGGAATGAAAACTCTAATTTTGGTGGAAAACATGATTAAATAACATATAGGGTAGAGCAAACACAGTGAAAAATATTGGAGCATATTAGAGGTTTATCCAATTTTATAAAAATAGATGAGCTATTTATCCTAAATTTTATCTTTAAATTTTGTTCTGTTTTTGACAATGAGAGAACACCACACGCAGTAAGATCTTCTAGTGTAAGAAGTGTCCCGAGTGAATTTTTTTTCTGCAAGGTGAAGTTTCTCTACCTGCTGCTCCTATTAAACAAGAAGCACAATGTCATTTAACGAGTTGCACAAAATTACCCCCGGTGTGTGTGTGTGTGTCCTGACCTTTGTTGAAGCTTGAAGGTGAAAAGGAATACAAATTACCCCTTTGTTGTATCCTGACCTACATATACAAACTATGATGCCTTGATTTTAACATGTAAAGCTTCACAAATTTACATTTCTAAGCATATAAGATATTAAAAGGAAATGGTGCAACTGCAAATCTGGGTATAATAAAATTTTCGACGCGTGTAGTAGCTATAAGAATTCAGGAAAGCTATCTTCTGACATGCAATAATCATGGTCAAGATGTTATCTTTTATCTCTGGGTCTGTCAACATAAAAGCATCATCAGAACCTACTTTTTCATCTTCTTGATTGCCTTAAGAGCATCTTCTTCTATAATCAAGTGCAGGGTGTTCACGATCCTTTTTCTGGCCTGAATTATCACCCATTTTTTAGGATTATCAAGTTCACCGCATCAGAAAGTGACACTCGGATTCGGACTTAAAAGGAATTTAATATAGCTCAAAGCCCACAACATTCGAAGCTCAGATATGATTTGATGGACTTCATTGGTAGATTGCCTTAAGGCCTTTGTAAAATCTAGTCTAGGGAAACCTCTTGGGGACTCGAGCATGGCTTCACAGCCATGAGTTATGTCCTCTTGCGGCGTATCTCCTTTTTGCCCATCCTCTAAGTGCATCAACATCCTGCATGTGGCTTTGGAGGTTATCTGCAACAATTACATACCAAGATCACTATCATGGCTTATGTCCTCTTGCGGCATAACTCCTTTTTGCCCATCCTCTTAGCTCATCAACATCCTGCATGTGGCTTTGAAGGTTATCTGCAACAATTACATACCAAGATCACTATCATTGCTTTTTAGTTTTTATTCTCGGAATCATAATGAGATTTCCTGAGAAAAACGCGGTGATTAAGGCTTTCAAATTGGGCCTATGGTTGGTTTTGTCCCAAAAATTAGCCTCTTAAGGGCTTCTCTATTCAGGCCATAGAAATTCACTAATGCCCGTAAAAATATCATATAAAGTGGGTCAACTAATTAAGCCTGTAGCATTTGGTTATTGTCCAAAACAGAAAAGACAGAACCAATAAGGAAAAAATGTATTTGATTTAAAAAAATATAAAAATAAAATTATTTTTAAAATAAATTTACTATGAATTTTTATACTTTTAAAATAAAAGATAAATAAAGTACATATCTTATTATACTTTATAAGAAATAAAAAATATTATTTGTTACATATCTTTAAACTTTCAATTTCAAAATTATCTAACAAATATACATAAGGATAAAAATAATTATTATTATTATACTTTTAAAACTCATCTTCAAGGTTAATTCGGAGCCAAGTCCAGGTCAAATGTTGGGTTAACCTAACTTAGCATAAAAATAAAAATAATTATTATCATAATTTTAATAACTTAATTTGAAGGTCAACCCGAAACAAGGATCGGGTCACAAACAAGGTTGAATATTGACTTAGGTTGTCACACATGTGCGGCGTCGCGGTGAATATTCTACTTTATCTAAGTGTATCTATCTGGAAAATATAGAGAGACAAGAAAATCTAATCTTTTATTGGTGTAAAATGAAATAGGAGTCATTACCTAATATTTTGATCACTAGAAACTCTAACTAGTCTCGGAGATCAGGTAAGAGAATTGGTTGTATAAAAAGAAGATATTAGTATCTCAAATACGTCCTATTTATAGCAAGCTGCATTATTTTATTGTCTGATAAAATCCAAGGTCTTATCATATTTCCTAGTTGTTGGTATAGTTTAAGAAAAGTACTTATTGATAAAGAGATCCTTATCTTATTAGGTAATTTTGACATCAACAAAAAAATTTAATATCCAAAATACATCTTACGTATAAGGTTATAACGCTAGATATTAAAAGAAAACAAAATATTTTTTTTTGAAATTTTTAAAATATTTACCTAGTTCTCATGGCTTTAATAAACTAGTTATTAAAATAAAAATGCATGTTATTACATATATTTTTTGAAATCTCCTTTATTGTATGAAAATATGATGTTATGATTTTTATTTTATTTTATTTTGAAGAGACTAGGCCGTATGCATGATAATAAAAATATTTTATATTTTATATTTTTTATGTCTTGACAAAAATCGGGTATTTTCATACTGGATTTATATCTTTATAATATAAAAATACAAACTAATATCGATTAAAATATAGTAACAAACTTGCTGAAAAAATAGATTTTTTTTTAAATAATTTTCTGAAGAAAATTGTTCGAACAAGCCAGACCTGGCCTAAAAGAAAACTGGGCCAAAATCAGCCTAAAATAAATTAGGGTCTGGTTTCTACAGGGCTAAACCCAGCATCCGCCTAGGCTAGGCTGATATTCCAACTCAAAACAAACATGGATTGGTTACTGTGCTTTAGCACCGTAACCAGTTAATTAATTTGTCGGTTACTATGCACCTACACAATAACCAGTTAATTATTTTCTTGCTTGCAAAACATGTACAATACACATTTTGCATCCAAGAAGATAAACAGTAAAAGGAGATAAAGGGAAGATGGCTGACTCACGGTGGCTTTGAAGGTAATGCTGCCAATGATTGCTGACTGGAGAATGACTTAGACAATGGTTAGTTTTTCCTCTTCTTCTCTATGTTTTTTTCTTCTACTCTGTTCTCCTTTGTTTTTTTTTTCTCCTTCTGTTTCTCACGATGTTGTTGTCGATTGGGAGAACAGTGGCAGCTGGAGGTGGTGATGATGGCAGAGCGAGATGGCTCTTCCTTGTGGTGGCTGGCAGTGTTTTGCTGTTGTTTTTCCTATTTATACCATGGCGCAGGTTTCTGCCTTTTTTTCGATGGTGTTGTAGCGGGGGGGAAGATAGTGAGTTGACGAAAAATGACAATGACGACAACAGTTCTAGTGTGTTTGTGTTGGAGAATGGTAACGGTTCGCAGTTAGGGAGAAAAAACGATGGCTGCAAATGGGTGCTCTCCCCCCTGTTTCAAGTTTCCGTACGTTCTTTATGTTTTTACCTCTCTTTTTTTCTAGCATCTCCTTTCCTTTCTTTTCTCTTTATTCTTTCTTTTCCTTCAAAAATTCTCCTTTTTTTTCATTCCTTTAAGTTTCAAAACTTCCTCCCCTCTTATGCTGGTGTTGAGAGTAATATTTATAAGGCAAAGGAGAGCGGAGGGCTTCCCAATTGCTTCACAAGGGGAGCATGCGAGGTCTCCAATGGGCGTGGCTTTGCAGGGCACGCATTCACTGGTTTATCATTTTAAAGGGGCATGAGGCTTTGGGTTTTGGTAGTAACAAGTTGAGGGGGAGAGAGAGGAATAATGTCTCTCAAAATGACATTGTTCTATTCTTCTTCTTTTTTATTATTTTTATTTATTTTATTTGTAGGGACCCAAAAATTGGTTACAAAATAGGTCAACGTAAGGATAAAAATAATTATTATCATAGTTTTAAAATTTGATTCGAGAGTCAACTTGGGGTAAGGCTCAAGTCACATGTTAGAAGTGTCAACTCTAGTTGACCCAAATCAACATATAATAAAAATAATTATTATTATAATTTTAAAACTTGATTTGATGATCAACTCGAGACAAAGCTCAAGTCATGAATCATAAGGGTTAACTCGAGTCAATATAAAGATAAAATTTATTATTAACATAGTTTTAAAACTCAACTTGGAGGTCGATTAAGACAAGGTTCAAGTCATAAGTCAGAGGGGTCAATATGGGTTGATCCGGGTCAATATATGAATAAAAATGATTATTATTATAGTTTTACAGCCCGACTCGAGAGTCGACCCGAGATAAGGTTCAGGTCACGAGTTGGAAGGGTCAACCTAGCTAACTCATATTTTCTTAAAAGAATAGTCAAAGCAACCTTGTTTTGACCAAAAATAATTTCCCACAAAAGTGTATGAGTTTTTGACCCATGTTTTATTTCTAGTTGACTTGAGTTTTTGACTAAATTGAACCAAATTAATCCTTTTTCTATTCTTTCTTAAACTCGAATGAATCCAACCACGGTTCAAATCATCAAGTCAGTCTTGATTTTATAACTAAAATTATTATAATGTTATTAATTTTAACACTCAATATAAACTAAAGTAAAAAAATATATATATCTAATTTTTTCTTAAAATATTTAAGTTTAAATACATAATAATAATAAAATATATTTTTTATATTTTATTTTATCTTTTCCACCATAATCAAATAAAATATAAAATATTTATTTTATTTTATAATCACTATAAAATACAACTGTATTTCTATCTTATTTTGTCTTGTCTTTTTTATATTCATTGTCTGGAGGGGCGGAGCAAGGAAAAAAAAACTAAGGGGAGCAAATTAAAAATTAAAGATGTAAAGTTAAATTTTTAATTATTTTTATAATATTAATATTTACAAGGAAGAGGGTTGGGGAAAAAATTTCTTGCTGGCCCCCAACCCGACCCGCCCCCCCCCCCCCCCCCCCCCCCCCCCCCGAGTGTCTGTATTCCTGACTGTCTGTATTTCTGACTGTCTCTTGTCCTAGGACAATAATGTCATGGCTCCAGTGTCCTGTTGATGTGAACGTGCTCTTGAGTTGCGTACATATGAAGGAAAACATATGGAGCCTAGTAACTAGACGAGGAAAATGCTTGTACTACAGGGGCTGTTTGTATTTGCAGTCAAGTCGTGATTCTTAAAAAAAATTGATTTTCTTTTATTTTAAAGTTTTTTTATTATATTATTTTAATATATTAATATTAAAAATTAATTTTAAAAAAATATAATTTTTTATATATTTTATAAAAAACAAAATAATCATGACTATATTATCTAACACTATTTATACAATCATCACACCGAGCACTACAAATATAATTAATTGTAATTAATGTTCAATATAAATTATTAAAATATAACCACCAATAATTATTTAATATACAGGATAGAGATAAGCATATAAAATAATAAAGAAAATCACTCAATTGATGAAAATTTGTAATAATATTTCACTGTACAACTTTATCGTGCTCAAATGATAATCATCAATATTTATTTAATAGAAAAGAGATAAGCACAATATAAAGATAGAAACAAGGGAGAGAATTAAAGAAATAATTTTTGAGCTGGCAGGAATATAAATTCATATTAAGCTAAGCACTAACGTCGAGTGCCTGGCCAAGCATAGTGATTATGCCACCATTTTCCCAAAGTGTCAAGATTCTTCAGTCAGTTCATTAAACTATTTGACGAAAACAGATATTGAACTTGTGGTGTTCACGAGAAGCACATGGTAGGCTTTGATCCCCCCACAATCTCTGCAATTGATTTTATACATCTTTTCGTGAATTTTCCCGAATTGTCATGTAAGATTGGCTTAGCTGATTCGGTAATCAGAAGAAAAACTCGTGTCAATCCAAATATGGTGGTCGTGAAGCAATTTCCATACCTATAATAATCAAAATTAATTTAATATCTTTGTGCAAATTTTTTTTTAATTTTCTATTATTTCCATTAATTTCGTTATACTAAGAGATTTGAGTTCTCCCATAATAATAATAATAATAATAATAGTTATTATAATCCAATTTTGACTTATTGACTTTTAATTTAATTTTACAAGGTTTAAAATATAAAATTAAAAGATTAAATATTTATTTTAATGAAGAGTGTGATTTATCTACTTGCATGAAAATTAGAGACTACAATGTGTCTTTTTCATTCTATCATTATCCTCAAGATAATCCTTATCTTCTTTAAGATAATCCTTATCTTCTTCACAATAATCCTTACCTTCAAGCTAATCCTTATCTTTTTCAAGATAATCCTTACCTTATTCAAGATAATCCTTAAGATAATAATAGTTATCTACTTTTAAATTCGATTCTAATTCGAACTTCAAAAAAAAAAATGAGTTTGATTGAGACTTTACTTCTCGCAAACGACGAGACTCTTGCACTATAAATAATGATTATCTTCAAGATAATCTCTATTTTCTTCAAAATAATCCTTACCTTCAAGCTAATCCTTACCTTTTTCAAGATAATCCTTATCTTATTCAAGATAATCCTTAAGACAATGATAGTTATCTACTTTTAAATTCGATTCTAATTCGAACTTCAAAAAAGAGAATGAGTTTGATTGAGACTTTATTTCTCACAAATGATGAGACTCTTGCACTATAAATAATAATCTCGGTATATGAAAAAAAAAAAAAGGATGGTTAGAGAAAAACCCTAAAAGAAAAAACCTAAAAAGGAGACCATTACTAGAAACCCTAAAAGAGAGAAACATAAAAAAGAAGGGGGCGACGAACCCTATACTAGCTGCCACCCCTCTTAACCCCTTTTCTTTCCAATCTCTCTCAACTTCGCCTTCAACAGCCACACGTCTAGGTAAGTTTCCTTCATTTCTCGCTAAAATAATTAACTGGTTACTGTATTTGTTAGGGGTGTGCTTGGCAAGCATAATTTTTATGCCCATTCTAATTCGATAGTTCAACAAACAAACCCTTTTTCGATAACATAAAATTTCAAAAATATTTAGGGTCTTCGTTGATTTATTTGTGAACCGCTTGTACCTTTTTTTCTTTATGTTTGTATTTTTTTTATAGATGTGCTCAATTTGTGAACTATTACTATTAAATGCAAACATGTCATGGACTTTTTTTTAACTTCCATCTAAAAAAGACAAATAATAATAAAGGATAAATAAGAAAAAAAAGACATAAAAGGTTTCTTTTTCAAATTTATTTTTACAAAAATATTCATTGACTCTAAAGTCAGGAGTATTGTATTTTTTGTTTTGTGTGATATTTACCAACGTCATAGTTGGAAATATTCGTAGGAATTGTTCACTGATACTAGAGTTAAGATCATGAAAGGAAGAATAAAAAGGAAAAAAAACAAATTGTTAGCAATTTTAGACAAAACCAGCAATGCAATATGTCTTAGGTAGAACGCAGGGGGTGATAGCATCTTTCTTTTTGTGTAATCAGTCCTGTATCATAGAATCTTTGTTAATCAATTAGGGTTTCTAATGATCATAATACTAGGTGGCGACTCCTTAAAGAAGATCTTTTTTCCCTAAAAGAATAAGATGTCAGATATCTGTTCTTGTTTTTTTTCTACTTGAGATAATTTTTAATCGGTCATCACGATATCCTAGTATGACAACAATAATAAAAGACCGATCATCCTGATATAATACTGAGCTATTAACATTACCACATCCAACCAATACAGTGTATTAGTACTTTAAACAGCGAGCTTGAACGAAGTCATAAGAACCTCTGCAGCCATTGATGGCTGCCATGAACTGTATGGTTTCTCCAACCAAAGGTAATCCACAACTAGCTGGTGGGATATCATCCTTTGCTATCTGAACATGGCAGCTTAATTAGCAGCTTCACAAATAGAATATACAAAAATGGAAAGGCACCAAGGAGAAGCACAGCGTAGAAACAAAGGGAAGAATTCGGATACGGAAGAAGAGGCAGCATTTTGTTCTACTTACTGAAGTGAAACATGAAACTATGTTGGTATGGCCGTATTATTTCCTTTCTGGCATAAATATTTGAAATTGGATAGTGTAGTGTACGGCCGAGAAATGGGTTTCGGCATTTAGGCTATTGCTGGCCGGAAATGCAAACATCCCTGTTGACGTAAAGAGCGTGGCTGTTTTATTTTTTTTAATTAATTATATAGCTTGTTTTTTTTCTAGATCCAGTAAATCTTCATGTTTTAAATCTTGATTTTATAAAAATTAATTGGGATAATTAGAAGTCGCTATAACATGGACACAAGCAAACCTTGTGCCAATTATTGTTCAAAATCCAAGATTTCAAACCAAATATCCTAAATATACGATAAACAACCAGGCATTTAAAAGACATGATGAATCGAAGCTCTTATTATTCGAGTACTCTTGTACAAGTAATACTCCGCATCCTAGCCCTTAATTTCTAACCATTGAAATGACCAAGTTGGTGTACTTGGTTCCAGTCTTTGACAAATAACCCTCCACCAGCTCTCCATACCTTTGAAATAACTCGTCCATTATGTCCTTCCCAAAATGAGATTCCAGCATCGACTCCACAACGGCTCTGATTGTCTTGGCCACCCTCTGTCCACGTGATGCTGGACCAGATGTGGTGGCCACATCATCGACACCTCCATCCCAGTCAATTTCAAAGGTTTCGAGCCGATTGACACTGAAAGAACCATCCTTCCCAATCTCTGATCTCACTTCTTCCACACATGGACCATAGTAGGGGGCGTTAAAGGAATCGACCTTTCCTTCCTCGACGAGCCCCTGTAGTCAACGCCAAAATTAAAACAAAAGCTAGCTTGAACTTTATATATATATATATATATATATAAAAGAATGTTGTGGTTCCATTCCCAAGTTGGTTATGCATTTTGTGCTGGCATAAATAAACTGTTATACACCGACTCTATTCGTTTAATTAGATGCTTGTCCCAAATGGAAAACATCACGGCAACAAGAATTTAGTCAACTGAAACATAAAGTTAGGCCTGGTATCTATAAAGCCATTTTCTCTTGAGCTACGACTATATGAGAAAAGTTTTGGGAGGCATTATCCTCTAATACTTGAATTTCTATAGAAAACGTCATCACCTAAAATAATCACTATTTAAAATTTCTGTCGAAGTCAACATAATGAAGCGATATGTCAAGGAGTAAAACTATTCTATATCTGTACTTTTAATAAAGTAGTACTTATTCTATTTGCTTTTTTTTAAGAATACTATTATTACGATTTATGTTTTCATATTCGATTGTAACTAATCAGCCCTTGTGTAGTTTTTTCATCACAATTAAGTTTTTTTTCTAAATTATACTTATTTGTCAGTAAATTTTCTAATTTTACCTACCACATATAAAATTGAAAATGCATTAATTAAAAAAATTAACAATTTTTTTAAAAGAAGATTTAATTTTGGTCGAGGAACTAACTTATGCTTTTAAATATAGAGTTATTAATTTATAAAATTATAAAAAATGCAAGGACAAACTTATAATTTACTCCGTTAAGTGAAATAAATTTAAAATTATTGAATAAACTATTTTCAATAAAGGTATGAAATGAAATCAAGCTAGGTTGAAAATGTGCAGATTTACTCAAGGAATTACTTAAATGTAAAATTGTAAGCAAATACACAGGATCAAATTAAAGCATTACGAAATTAATCACCTCTGAAACCATGCTCATTAGCGCCTGTGCTAAGAGCTCCCAATGGTAGCAACTATCGTCCGTGGTGGCATCGATAGATCTCCTGCCCATGAATGACAAGAGTATGCAGCCTCCGGGAACTATTTCTTTCGAACGGGATTTTAGAAACGCCGAAAAGTCTTTTTGAAACTGCAATGAATATGCTTCCAACACGCAAAGCGAGCTTGACTTTGATATATAAATCTTGCCCTTGTTCATGGCCGTCCTCGCGTTGCTCACTAGACCAGCCGGAACCTGTTCATATATTGCTATCTTTTTAAATTAAGCATTCTTGGGTAATTAGAATGGAAACTAGAAGATTAATTGATTTAGTACCTGAAAAGATATTGTCTCACGTTAAAATAATAAGATTTACAGTTTTATAATAAATTTAAGATTTAGAATCTTATATAAATTTTGTCCTAAAACATATATTTAAAAAAAAAATGATATCTAAAATTTATAAGTTAGCTAGACCCGTAACTCTATCCAATAAGAAATATTTATATCATTTTCTCTCTCTCTCTTGATTTTCAAAGCAATGCCCATCGATGATCGTACATATTTCGTCAAGGAATAAACCACGCTGTCTTGATATAATACAGCAGCCATGTATTTGGAAGAGGCCGGTGCCACATCATTGAAGTTACTTTCTTGGCCAAAATATTTCAACATGTTTTTTTAATGAGACTATGATTTTATAGCCACTTAAATTATGGGATGAAGAAATCAATAAGTATGTGGTCCCTGTGTACTACGTGCTTCCATATGTGTTTGATTATATTTGAAAAATATATTTATCTTACAAAAATATTAATTTTTAGTATTTTTAATAATTTTTATGTACTGAAATAAAAAAATAAAAAAATATTTTAATGTTCTTTTAAAAAATATCACACACCATAATAGCTAGCAAACATATTTAATTTTAACAAAGGATTGGTGCCGTCTCTTTTTTTAGTTAGCAATGAGAGCATCCTAACTCTCCTAACGCGCGCGCACTCATTATGTTTTTATATTTATAGACAGCTTTTAACTATTATATTTGTAAAAAAGTTTTAAAATCAATTTTTATTTTTAAAACAAGGATATGTCCCTTTTTTCTAAGGGTCTTGATCTTTCCTTTCTCGAAAACTACTTGCTTCGATTAGCTTTTAACTTCAAAATATAAAACAATATATTTTCTTTTAACAGATAAAATTGTGCAGTACGAGGTTAGGTGAATTTAATTGCACTTGCAATTATTCTCTAAGCCACCGAAAAAGCTCAAAGGCAATATATAAAGAAGGGAAATCATTGGACTGCTTGTGACAAAAGGGAAGGGACAAGGGATGGGGAAAATTATACCCTCGATATATAATTTGTTTTTTTTGTTTGGGTAGAAAAGAGAATGAAAGATAATAAATATTGAATATAATTAAGTTAATATCATAAATATTATAAAGTTATTTTCTTCCCCGCAACCCGCCCGCTCTCTTCACTTCTCCTCCATGCACCTCTTTTATAAACAAACGGCAAGCACAAATTAAGATAAACAATAAAATGCAAGACCATGCGATGCGAGCCTAATTGTTAGTAGGAGAATCGGGTGGCTTACGCGAAACCATCCCTGTGTTTGCTGGCTGATTGTCCCTACATGCACTTGATTATGATGATATAGTATATATGTCTGTCGTACAAACCTGCGAGAGCCAGTGAAGACTAGAAGAAGAGCGCACAAAATGCAAGCTCCTGCTAGGAAACAATCTACCATAGAAAGAACCCGGCGTTGCTGATACAAAGCAAGGCCCGAAATCGGGACCCTTTTCTTCCTTTAATTTATCATAGAAAGCTGGCAAGGATCCAAAAATAAAATTGAAGTCATTATAAGGAAGATCATTCAGGAAGACCTTAAGTTCTGGTGTTGGACGCCCCAACTCTATGCATTTGGCATAGATGATATCAGTAATTTCGGAGATCACTGACAACGAGTTAGGTCCAGAGGAGCAACCCAGGTCTGCAATACCCATGATGTCAGGGATATTGCTGCACAACATTTGCATTATAGCCTCCTCACTGATTCGCTTTCCTAGAGATATTATCTTGCTCTGCAAAATTAAACAATTATAAGAGCCCCGAGGGTAGCATATATTGACTGCACTTTTGTGATCGTCAAGACTAAAAAGAAAAAAAGCAGCTTCGTGCCATGGATAAACCTCGAGAAATTGTTCCAAACCATGTGCATATTAAAACCTTATATATTAACGTGGCATCGGTTACATCTAGACTATGGGAGCGAGCAAACATGTATACGTGCACGTATTGTTAAATATAAGAATAAATAAAAGGAAAAGGGGATGCAAACCTGCACTTTCGAGTTTTTTGCATAACTATTTTCATCATCTCCTTTGTTCATGTGAAGCACTTGCATTACTTCCATCTTTATGCTCTCTCTTCAGCTAAAACTGCCAAGTGATGAAGTGTTTCAGACATTCATGTTGTATATATAGAGGCAGGCAAGGAATCTAGAGCTGGAAAGCTAACGGTTCAAAATAAATAAATTTTACCCGACCTCCCTTTCAAACGTGATGTAAAACAGAGCCGAAGTCAAGATTAACAAAACCACCACCGCTGTCCTAGTAAAACAAAGGACCACTTTTAAAGAGATATCCAACCGGATGTTGAATTGGAGCCACTAAAGAAACATATAGACTAAGCTATATTGCTACGTAACTTCTTATTTTATATAAATATTAATTATTTATATTAAAAAAAGAAATTTTTAATATTTATGTAATTATATATGGTGTCAATAAATTACTATAATTGGATTGAAATTATAATTGTTAATAGTTGATTTTCTAGGATATAAAAGGAAAGAGATTAGGTGTTTCATTCAAATTGATAAATTAACCTAGAGTAAACTATATTAATACGTAATTTTTTATTCCATACAAATGTTAATTATTTATATTAAAATAAGAAATTTTTAATATTTATGTAATTATATATGGTGTTAATAAATTACCATAATTGGATTGAAATTATAATTATTAATAGATGATTTTGTAGGATATAAAAGGAAAGAGATTAAGGTGTTTCATTCAAATTGATAAATTAATCTAGAGTAAACTATATTAGTACGTAACTTCTTATTCCATACAAATGTTAATTATTTATATTAAAAAAAGAAATTTTAAATATTTATGTAATTATATATGGTGTCAATAAATTACTATAATTGGATTGAAATTATAATTGTTAATAGTTGATTTTCTAGGATATAAAAGGAAAGAGATTAGGGTGTTTCATTCAAATTGATAAATTAACCTAGAGTAAATTATATTAGTTAGTAACTTCTTATTCCATACAAATGTTAATTATTTATATTAAAAAAATAAATTTTTAATATTTATGTAATTATATATGGTGTCAATAAATTACTATAATTGGATTGAAATTATAATTATTAATAGTTGATTTTGTAAGATACAAAAGGAAAGAAATTATAGTGTTTCATTCAAATTGATAAATTAACCTAGAGTAAACTATATTATTACGTAACTTCTTATTCTATACAAATGTTAATTATTTATATTAAAAAAAGATTCCATACAAATGTTAATTATTTATATTAAAAAAAGAAATTTTTAATATTTATGTAATTATATATGGTGTCAATAAATTACTATAATTGGATTGAGATTATAATTATTAATAATTGATTTTGTAAGATATAAAAGGAAAGAAATTACAGTGTTTCATTCAAATTGATAAATCAACCCAGAGTAAACTATATTAGTACGTAACTTCTTATTCCATACAAATGTTAATTATTTATATTAAAAAAAGAAATTTTTAATATTTATATAATTATATATCGTGTCAATAAATTACCATAATTGGATTGAAATTATAATTATTAATAGTTGATTTTGTAGGATGTAAAAGGAAAGAGATTAGGGTGTTTCATTCAAATTGATAAATTAACCTAGAGTAAATTACATTGTTACGTAACTTCTTATTCCATACAAATGTTAATTATTTATATTAAAAAAAAGAAATTTTTAATATTTATGTAATTATGGTGTCACTAAATTAATATAATTGGACTGAAATTATAATTCTTAATAATTAATTTTGTAGGATATAAAAGGAAAGAGATTAGGGTGTTTCAATCACGTTGATAAATTAATTATTTGACTCACGCCTTCACCAAGGTATTATAAATTGTTTTCAACTTAAAAACTAAATATACAAGCTTTTCCAAAGCTTTTTTTAAAACAAAAAAATTAAAATTATAAATCAAAAAACTTATACTTTAACTTAATTAAATAAATCAAGAATTATTTATACCAATAAATATATAAAAAATCATTAATAATAACTAATGATTAATATATTTAGTCTCGCAACATAGATCATGTATCTATTTATATTTAATAACTTTTATTTATTAGAATTAATTTTTTTATTTAATCAAATAATCTTTTACAATTAATAAGCAATGATGAAATTCTCACCTCATTTTTTAAATTGCCTCCCATTCTATAAGACTTCCTGACCCTATCCTTTATTTTTTAATATTGTTATTCTCAATAAATGAACTTAAATTGAACATAAATTTGGGTTTATAAAAGTATAATTAAAAAAGTTAAGGGACAAAAAAAATATAAAGCTTTGTCACAATACACAATCATCCATATCTGGATGGATGAATAGTGGCTTGGTGAACAATATTTTCACCACCTTTATATGTTTTTTTAATTATCATTTAGTCTTTTTGTTTTCGGAGAAATAATTATTAATTAGTTAATCCTTTTGGTTTATAAAACCTCATAATGTACCCTTATACTTTATATATGTTTATAACTTAAGATATTTATGAATATAGTAAAAGTTGTTTTTTAAAATAATATTTTTTATTTTTTAAAATTTATTTTTAACATCTGCATATCAAAACAATTTAAAAACATTAAAAAAAATAAAATTTTAATAAAAATACATATTGAACTTCAATGTTAAATGGACAACAACTGAGGATTGAGTTGCTGTAAATTTAGTTGTTTCTCTTTCTAAAATATTCTTTTGGCTATATATTTATGGAAAATTTATTGAAACAAACCCTAAAAAACTAAGAGCGTTTTTCATGAATTAACAATTATACATGGTCAAGGAAACCAAAAAAATAAGTTATTATATCATGAAAACCATGGGGATTAGATTATTATATTATTATTTAATCTAAAAAATTTATAATACGCTTATGAGACCAATAAAAGTGCATTATATTCGGATATCTTACTAGTGTACGTAGAATCATGAAGTGGTTAAGAAAAATTCCTTCCTCTAAATGCATTGACATATTGAATTTGGATTTTGGCATTAATATTTAGATAAATTCCTTCCTCTAAATGCATTGACATATTGAATTTGGATTTTGGCATTAATATTTAGATAAATTCTTTCCTGTAAATGCATTAGACTAAAATGGAGGATATGTATTGAAGATCGTCTAAAAAATATTTAATTTTATGGTACCACAAAATAGTCTGAAAACAAAATACTATCTTATCTTATCCTTTATTATTGTTATCTTGGGATGAATTCTGATCGATTAGTACAATACTAACAGGGATCTTTAAAAATCTCTAATAAATACTTGAATAGAATAATAAATTAGCGATATATAGCTAGGCCATTATACTAAAAACCACTAAAGCAATTGGATATGTAGAATTGGTCACAACCTAAAATTTTAAATATATTTGGCTCATTTAAAAAAATATATTATTATGTTTCAAAAATTAGTCTTTCTAGAATGGTTAATTTTTTATATGATAATTTCATGTCATTTTTTTAAATATATTGTAAACAATGAGGATATATTTATAACAATATCAAACTTTATTTTCCTAGCATATTAAATATACCTTTGTTGAACGTTTGTAATGTGTGTGTAAATGGATTGTTTAGCATTTATTTATAATTTAAATAAAAAATATCTATTGTTTAGAGAACTTAATTAGCTTCTTTGAACTATCTTTGGATAAACTTTATTACATTGAAACCATTTTTTTATAGAAAATCTGGAGACCTATAGACCTTCACAGGAAATTTATACCGCCCAAAAATCAGGACCTGTGGAACTTTCGAAGAGGACGTAGTTTGCTGAAGCCATTTCGTTCCACACAAATTCAAGTGGAGGAAGAATAGGCCACGATTTAATTAATTATGCTGGCGTTAAATGCAAACCGACAACGTGGAGACCACCTTGTACTCCATTTTACCTCACCAAACGACTCCCAAGCAAATCGGGTCCCATTATTGACCTCGATGGGAGTAACGATGTTGCAGGTTCAGAGGGTAAAGGTACAGAGGAATAGATAAAAGTGTTTTGGTAGGTTAGTACATTTTAAAAAATAAAATTGTAAAATAACTAAGGCATAAAAATATTTAGGCAATTAGTATAATTAAGAGTGTTATTATTGGTATTCGTGACATGGAGTTAGCAGATATCACCTACGACTTTATTATTGCATGTGTTATCTACGACATGGAGTTGCAGATGTCAATGGCAGCTAGAGTGTCGCATATGGTATTTTTAACTCCTCTAAGAGCATTGTTAGCATTGTTAATGGAAGAGATAAATAAAAAACTAAATATTAAAAATTATTTTTTTATTTTTTATTTTTTTATTTTATTGTATGAAACAAATAAATAGTTATTTTAACTATTTATTATGTAAAGAGTTATTTTTACATTTCTGTATAGAAAAAACCAAAAAAAAATAACAATTGATAAACGATTATTTTTATAACCATTGGTATTTTTATATGAATAAGTGTTTGTACGATTCAATTATTTTATATTTTTATTTATAGTATTTACATAGAAGTTTACTGTTATTGTTTAACTTTGAATTATTATTATTTAATTTTTATTTATTACCGTCTGACTTTAAATTATTACTCTCTAACTTTGAATTGTTACTATTTAGTTTTCAATTGTTATTGTCGAAATACTTATCAAATTTTTAACTATATCTAAAATTCTAAAACATAAAAGATATCTAAATTAATTATATAATTATATTAAAATTAATTTAATATAAAAAAATGTAAAATATAATTGGCTTTTCTTGGTAGCTTTTTTACTATTGAAATGCATATAATAAAAAAAAACTATATTTACACTATTCAAAAAACCATCTTCTTCATTTGGTTTTTAAATATAGCATTTTTCATTAGAGATGCTCCAATAAAAATATTATGGGGTAAGCTATTCTGTCATCAATTCCTTGTCTAAAAAACAGTAATTAGTATAATAAAAAATAACTAGTTTTTTTAATAATTAAAACACAATTCATATGTACATAACATATTATATATTCAATCATCAATAAAAGATTTAGACAACTAATTAACACAACTTAATATTTTATTAAAAAATAAACAAACTCTATATCTATTCATAATTCTCATATCATATAATAATATATAACGATATCTAATAATCTTCTCAACTTATAAAAAGGCCTAAAAACTCTTTAACAAACTTGAAGCAATTGTGTACGGGGCTAAAGCATCACCATAGCTCGTCCATCTCGAGGATGGTTTTGAAATATCCATATAGATGTGAAGAGAACCAATAACATATTTCATGAATGAACTTGAGTTGTTATTAAATGGGTTTGAAATGCTCATGGATGGATCAACATCTCTAACACTTTCATAATAATCAATCTCATTTTCTGTTAATGCTATTTAAAAACACTCAACATCATCCAAGTAATTTCAACTTTTATTTTAAATATATTTCAATTAAGTCAATCATGTAATATTTTCAGTACTTCATTAAGGGACATGCCTTATATATCAGTTATGAATTCATGAATTCATGACTTTTTACATTATAAATGCTATCATTGTTGATATTTACAATGATACCACTATGAAAGTATAATATTTTTAAATTATCATATATTTATCAAACAACACAACAAAATATAATTTTAACTTAATATTAATATATTGGGGTTAAATAAAGTGCATCAATTATCAACTAAAAATATATCAAATTAACTTAATTTATAATTTAACATAAACCAACAATAATATTTCAAACATATAATCTTATTAATTCATAATCAACAACAACTTAAAATATTTGATTATTTAACTAAATAACATAATTATATCTAATTAACAACTTGAATTACATCTAGTTAGCCCAATTTCTAATTTAAAACCCTAACATTCAGTTAAATTAAATTAACATTAATTAGATATATATTACATTAAATTAATTAGGGGAAAATTTTCAATATACTTCTAGAAAGTGAAATGTAAGTGATGAAGGTGACCGATTGTAGCTGTTTTAGCCGAAATATGGGTGGCCGCCATGAGTATAGAGAGAGACAGAAAAGTTGTCGCCGGTTAATCTAGAGAAAGATGAGTATTTGGCAACAAAAAGAAAAGGAACTAATCTATAGTGACAGAGTGTGAGAATAGAGAGAAAAAAGATGAAATGAGGTTTTAGGATTTAAAATTCAAAATTATTGGCATATATCATTTACGACTTGTGAAAGTATGCTAGTTTTCAATTTTGTCACTTTATTATTTTTTTACTAAGTAAAAAAAAAACTTAAATAAATTATCTTTAATACTAATTTATGGTAAAGGATTGAATGGTAACGAGAACCAAATATATTTATGTATTTAATTTAGAGGTGTGATTGGGTTTTTTAAAATATAAAAAAAATTTATATTTTATATTAACTAATTACATCTCTATCTCAGTCACCCTCGCAGTCAAAGGGCTAAACTCTAACCTCGCTGCCGACAACGCAATATTTCTCTCCTTCGAACTGCCAGGTGTGATGGAAATCAAAACAGCGTTTAGTACAAGCATTACCTTCACCGTGTAACATGCTTGTTTTATGGTATATGCTCACACGTGTTAAAAATGTATCCTCGTGATGATTATGACGTGCACTGCTTAGGAAGAAACTCTGCTGGCCCCATGCCGGTAAATTCATTGAAAAACACACGTGTGAATAATGAGGTACCTCTCAGTATGTTTATTTCATGTGATAAGTTTACATCACATGTTCTGTGAGCATATCCGGTAGTTGTCTCTGGTTCTCTCGCCGTCCTGTTTGTTTTTTATTTTAAAAGTAGTTTTAAAATTTTTTATTTTTTATTTTTTTAAATTAATTTTTTTAAATTATTTTAATACATCGATTTTAAAAATAATTTTAAAAACTAAAAAATATTATTTAAATATAAATACTTTAAAAAATAATTATAATTACATTCTCAATCAACTACTCAATCTTAGAAATCTGAAATTTCAAAGTCATGAGTCTTACGCAAGGCAAGTTGTGCTTAGCGTGCAAGGCTCTTATTTTTCAAAAAAAAAAATGTTTTTATTTTTATATTCATAAGAAAAATAAGAATATAATTCTTGGTATCTAATAATTTCAACTTACACTTTCCTTTTTGGCTAACATTCATCGATTTTGCTCTTTAAGCTTGCCTGTACTATTTTTAATAGCATTTTTTTAATCTACTTTTAATATCCATACGAGTTGAAATATTCTATTGAATTCCTACATGTCAACTTTAGAATTTCAAAATCTATCTAGATTGTAATAAACAAAATTGATGTCAGAGGATTGAATAAAAAACCATAAAACTTGAAATTCTCAAACTTTATATTTTTACTGAGTTTAAATGGAATTCAAAATTTTCTTATTTTTTTATTTCTTTAACTACTTTCTTTACCTTTTTCATATTTCTTGAATTTTGAATCTGAACGGGATTCATTTTCTTAAAAAAAAATATCATTAAGTTTTATATTCCACTCTCCATCATAATACGAATTCTTGCTCTAAAAAGTTTTGGGGCATTTTTCACATTCAAGAATAGCCGCTGGATGGGCTCTTATGGGCAAGTAACGAGACCATGAGCCCACATCTTTTCCACTCCAGACACACTGGAGACACTTATTTATGGCGTTGAAAAACAGCCAAGGAGCAAAAGGTACTGCTGGACTTCAATTATGTTCGAATTTTCAAAAAAAAAAAAAAAAAATCAATTTCAGACTCAATTTGTGGAGAATGGGATATATCCAGTGCCCTGTGTGATAAGTTTATCTGTCGTCAGCTTCCACATGCTAGGGGTGGAATCGGACCACTGGCTTATGCGTAGATAATTATTGCATCATTAGTTATTCTAAAAACGTGTTATTCTTCTCCATTATTTAGATATGTTTCTTTACATGAGATGCTACTCCATGATCAAGAGAGGAAATCAATCCGACACTATTACAGTATGCGCATATATCACATCTAATAATGTAATGTCCTTATCTTTCACATAATACATATAAACACTATCCCGTTCTATTCATTTTTATTTATTTTTTATTTTATTAGAAAATAATATAAATTATATTCTAAAATCTTATTTAATAATTTAAATTATTGGGTTGAGATAATTTTTTAACATGGTATTAGAATTTTGATGATCAAATAGTTTTAAATTCAAATTTCATCATCTTTATTTATTTGATAAAAATTAAACATAAAATAATATAAATATTTATAAATTTCAAAATTAAAAGACATTTACTTTGAAGAGTATTTAAAATGGTGTGTAAGAGAATAATATAAATCATATTATGAAACTTCACTTAATAATTTAAGTTATTGAATTAAGATAGTTTATTAACATCATCAACTCTTATTCTTTTTTAAAATTAAATTATTGTGTTTTTTATTAAATAATATTTAATATTATAATAGCTTTTAGTTAAATAGCATTTATTTTTTTACTCAACTGAAGAGAAAGAATTATTTAGCTAGTTGAATAATTTTTATTTTTAGTACTAGATTTTATATATAATTATATTTCAAACCTTGATTGTTTAGAAGTTAAACTAAGCATGCTTTTCATTTATATAAATTAATATTTTATTTTATATGCAAAAATTTATGTCACGTATTTTTTTTCACACGTCAACTCTACAAGGAAGTCATTTTTAGATCCATAGATGATAAAATAACTGTCTTTTATATATTTTTAAAATCTGGTCGGCTGTGTGTGTGTGTGTAGAGAGAGAGAGAGAGAGGCTTTTACTGATATTGTACTGTGCTGTGGGCTTAAGTTAATTACCATGTAAAGTTTGTTAATCCAGGTGCATTAAATTAACAGCATCGTTTTAGTAAATTCACTTCTTTGAAAAATTATTAAATATGTCAAAAATTATAAAAGAACTTAACAATTATACTGAATAATTCCTCTCACTCTCGCCTAAAACCCCCCTTTCTACGTCATCAAGTGGCCGTTAAGACCAGTGAGCTCTGCCATCCTCGCCATGCGACCTAAATAGATAAGGAATACGAAAAATGTTCGGGGGTCGACGGCCCCTTCTAGTCCCTGAAGAGCTCCGCCCCTGCAGGCAAGCAATGACAACAAAACTATTGAATTATGCTTATCAGCTAACCGGAGAGGCCCGCCCATTCGCGCAGGATCCATTTTGTTCATTTATTTTTTTCGGTCTATCCATCTGCAGTTCACGCTGCTGGGTCTTTTCTGTGGCTCTTTTTATCAATGACATGGGGCCATATTCAAAGGAGAGATCGCTTTTACCTTGCTGTAAATACAGCCTGTGAGCAGAAAATGCAAAGCAAGCATTGCCTTCTGATAGACACTCCCTCCAAGAACTGAGGCGCAGTTTAAAAGTATTTTTTAAAAAAATTAAACATTTTTTAATTTTAAATTAATATATTTAAATTATTTTGATATGAAAAATATTTTTTAAAAAATAAAAAATATATTAATATATTTTAAAATAAAAATATTTTTAAAAATAATCTCTATTACACTCTCAAATACTATCTATCTTAGTGTGATTTCTCATCAAGATTTACCATGATTATTATCAACTAATCTAAGCCATTGTCCCTGAGTGCTGTATTAACAAAAGTTTGTTAAAAATTATTTTTTTGTTTAAAAATATTTTTTTTAGTTTAATGTTTTGATATTAAAAATAATAAAATATTATTTTAATTAATTTTTTTAAAAATAATCACAATTACACCATAATAAAAATCTCTAACTAAGCAGTGATTCTTGCATAAAAAATATTCTAAAAGAGAAGAAACATGGACCACTGTGATTATATATTCTATCAAGAAAACATATAGAAACATACAGAGGAGACGGTATTAAAATAAAAAAAAAATAAAAAGAGAGTTTGGGGAATTGCAAACTTCAAAGTCCTTTTCATTAATCACAGAAATTTTAATATTAATTAGTAAGCACTTTGATTACCGCCGGCATTATATAGAGAATCTAAATAATTGAATCAAGTCATGTTTATTAGGGGTTTTTTTTTCCATTATAAATTGTTGTTATTGCATTTCCTACCCTAATATATGCATTTATTAACATTTAAAATTTCACTTTATTATGCTTAAATTAAGAAATTATTATGTTTAAATTAAGAAACTTAATCACCTATCATTTAAAATTTTTGAACTTACATTTATAAGAATTTATTAGGCGTGATAATAGTAAACTCTTGTATAGCTTTATTACACCAATATAATAAGTAAATTGTAATTTAGTCTTTTATGATTTTTTATGAGTTTGTAAGTTAGCCATCCGATCAAATTTTTTTTTTACTATTTTTTTTAAAAATTAATAATTGAATGTGTTTTTAACTTTATATATAGTGGATAAGATTGAAAACTTTGATTATATATATAAATATATATATAGATGTAGATGTCATTTTTTATAATTTATTTTTTAAATGATATAATAATTTAATATGTTGTATTTTTTGTTCGATAATATGGTTATGGTTAGTTTTTAAATAATTTTTTATATTAAAATATATGTCAATAATATTTTTTATTTTTTAAAAATTATTTGTAATATCAATATATTAAAATAATTTAAAATACTAAAAATATATTAATTTAAAATAAATAAAAAATTAAATTTTTTTAAAATATTTTTTAAACGACAGTGGCAATCCTCAGCTCGGTGATCACTTGAGATGGGCTCATATAAAAAATTCTTATTTGGGCCCTGGTACCCAATCAATCTTGCCTGTCCACTCACGTGCGAAACCACGTGGATGATGTCTATGTTTCCACAAAAACCTCGCCGATTCACGTAGCATTAACACGTACTAGGCTTAGCTTTTCGATGTTCATTAAGGGCTGGCTTTTCAGTGTAAAAAACGAACCTTGAAAACTCAAGCCCACACGCTATAATTCTTAAAATTTTTAAGGATATTTTTATATTTTATTTTTTAATATTAAGTTTATTAAATATAAAATTTTATATTTTTTTATTTTTTATAAAATTATTCTAATTTCATAATACAGGTTAACAATATTAATTTATATTATTTTTTTACTTTATATTTTAATATTAAATTGATTAAACATTATGATTATTATTGTTTTTTTATTTGATTTTTATAAAATTATCATATTTTCTATGGTTCGTAAGTTAGTCATGTTAGCTAAGGTTTTTTTTTATTTTTTTAATTGAATATTTTTAAAATTTTATTATTTAATATTGAATTGATTGTAAATTAAATTTTATAATTTATTTTGATTTTTTTTTATAAAATTAATATAATCCCCTCACTTGGATATGATAAATTAACTCAAGTTGATTCATATTATTTTTTATTTTTTTATTTAAATTTGTTTAATTTAATCATTTAATACTATATTGATCGATAATTAAAATTTTTATAGTTTTTTTATAGTTTTTCATGATCAAGTCAATGGTCATGATTATAAATTAATTGATTAATTTAAATTTATTTTATATTTTTTTAATTCTCATAGAGAAAAAAGCTGGGAAAAGTTTAGTTGGTAGGACTGAAGAATATTCTTTTAAAAAAGATTCTTGTGGACGGCTGGCCAGTGGCCTCTGTTCACATTGAAGTTGTCAAGGTCGGAATTTTCCTCTTGTCTCTCCCCTAAGATAGCAAGGGTTTTTAATTTCTTGCAAGTGAAAGGTCCTCTGAACATGGAACGAGTCAGAAGTCACCTGAAGTACTTGTCGAGAAACACCCCAGGACAGAAAAAAGTGAAGAAATAAAGAAAGATGTTACGACGGTTTAACACGTTAATTCAAGAAAATTTGAAATTTAATGGCTCGGGATCTTATCAATTTGAAGGTATTTTTAAAAGCAAAATACACCTATCCATTTACTGGAAAAAGCTATTCTTTAAGTTAATATTTGTTTTTTAAAAAATAATTTTTTAAACTTTCTTGTATTTATTTGCTATTAAAAAAATTGGTTAACAAAAAATATTTTTTAATCAATGAAAAAAACTTTCCAGTCAACGAAAAACACTTTTCAGTCAAATAAAAATTTAGTTTGATTTTTAGGAAAGTATTTTTTTTTTGCTATGTTTTTTTTCTAAAAATAGTTTTCAGAAAATCACTTTTCAAATTTTCTTATGTTTCTTTGGTGTTAGGAAAGTTAGTTAACGGAAAACACTTTCCAGTTAAAGAAAAATTTAACTTAGTTTTCATGAAAATATTTTCCTAAAAAATTTGGACGAAAAACACTTTCTGGAAGTTGTGCAAAATTTAGAAATATTATTATTTGCTAATTATATCAAATTTGATCCTCAAACTTTTAATTGCTAGATATATTTTATTTTGAATATTTATTTTTTATTTTAATTTCTTAATATTTAATTTTTATATTAATTTTGGTCTTCTATCTATCAAATTTAATTCTTGTTTTTTTTATTGTTACTTATTTTATTTGAAATACTTTATGAAATGTTGATTATTATTATTATTTTAATTTTTTTATTTTTTTTAGATTTGATCTTTATTATTTTAATTATTATTTATTTTATTTGAGATAATTTATAAAATTATATTTTTTTCAATTTCATTCTTATTCAACTTTTTAATTTGTATGATTTGTTTCTTATTATTTTAATAAACTTAAAAAAAATAAAACATTAATAAATTATTTTCCAGTTCATTTTTTATAACAAAACCAAATACTAGAAAATGTTTTTCAATTTATTTTTCATAACACTGCTAAATATTAAAAAATAATTTATTTTTCAAAAATTTATTTTCAAAAAATTTATTTTTTAAAAAAATAATTTTTTTACAAACAGACAAAGTTAAATTCCTTTATTGTGGACGCCTGGTTGGGTTTCTCAGACAATCATAAAACGAAAATGGTGTCCGCAAGCAAATGCCTGCTTCCATTTTTAAGCCTCCACTCGGAATTCCAAGGAAACAATCTCTCATGGAAAATTTTTTTGGAACGCTCACTGTCACATTTGTAGAAAGGGTGTCCTGACGAGTACAACGTTGTCAATAAACGTTGTCAACGTTGCCTATTTGTATTTAAAATTTAATCTATCGATTAAAGGAACTTATTTTGTTTTTTTTTATTATATCTAGATTTGAGTTTTAATATGTATGTTTATTATCCTTATGGTACCTTACATGTTTACTAGATTTGTAGAGATTAATTGTGGTGCACATAAGCTGACCCACACATCCTATATAAATAAAAAAATAAAAGTAATTTTAGATGACTAAACAACTTCACATACATTGCTTTTTTTTTTTGTTTTATTGCTGATAGAGGTGATTGAGTTAATTTTTATATATATATATATATATTTTGATTGATTTTATAAATTTTAAAATTAATAAATATATGAATCTTTAATAATATTAAAATTTATAAAATTTAAATTCATAATTTTTAAAAAATAAATTTAAAACCTAACAAGTTAAACTATATCTCTCAAAATTAAATACATTGCTTATGTGCTAACATGTGATGCACATATTTATAAAAAAATTTAAAAAAAGTATTTAATATTTTTTAAAATATAAAAATATAACTAAATTAACTTAATATATTATGAAACAATGATAAAAAAGATTAAAAAGCCTTGTAAGAGAGCTTGTTTGATTTTTTAAAAATAATAATAAAGTATTTATATTATTATGAAAATTAAAAAATCAAAATACTCTTATTGAAAGATAACCTATCTTTTTTTATTATAAAACTAAATTAGTAATTTCATTGTATAATAAAAAATGAAATAACTAATATAATTTCATTTAGTTTGTTAAAAATAATTGTTTAATGGTAAGAAGATCACTTTATCTTTAATTTTAAGTTTAAAAATTTGATGAATCAAGAGTAATTTTGTTATTATAAAAAAAAAAAATACATAGTAAGATACTCTAATTTTTATAGAATTAACAATCATCCAATTACTCACTTTGATTTTTCTGATTTGTCTGGGAATATAGTTTAACATGTTTTCAAAAATACTAGTTTTTTTTTTAATTTTTAATTAATATTTTTTAGTATTTTTAAATTATTTTAATATATTTTAAATTTTAAAAAATAAAAAATATTATTTTAATATATTTTTAAATAAAAATTACTTTCTAGTTTCTACTATCTAACAGTATTTTCTATCAATTTGAATCATTCTCTGCGATTCTTCCGAATTTATCTCAGTCTAGACGTTAGCCTGTTAGGGTTAAATTATCACCAACACTTTGCAGCAACAGCAGATATTTTCCTCTCATTTTCTGGGACATATCTTTTCAGTTTTTTTTTTTTTTGAAATATGATGGTGCAATGAATTCATCACAGTGAGCACATCAAATTCAGTAATGGAGGTGAAACTAGAGCGAAAGGACGCAGCTGATTGGTCGTACAGAGGTGAAGGTGCTGCTAATATTGTCCTCGCTTACACTGGATCATCTCCCGCTTGTGTAAGTTCCGTTACAATTAGAGACAATATGCTGAAAAAAAGTTCTAATCACTTCACTTCTGTTGCAAAATTTGTGCTTCATTTTTATCTTTTTTGTTAATTATTGTTAAACGCATGTTAGATTGGGAAAGTAATGAGGATAGCAAAAAAAGAAAGGAACGGGTCACCGAATTGTGACTCTAACCAATCAGTATTAACAGAGGAAGAACGGTTGTTATGGAGAGACGTGCAAGAGCTGGTTGCCTCTACTACGAAAGAAATTGCAGAGCAGATTTATACTCAGCTAGTCATGAGTCCTCTGTTAGGTCCCAAACATGTCGATGCTGGGGTATGATACCTCTATTTCTATATAAATGTGTTCATAATTAATAGTGTGTGGTTTAGGTCATTGATATTGGCTTGTTGTGCATTTGGTAGATGCGTGTGCCAGTGACAAGGGAATTTCTTGAGTGCGTTGAAAAGAATGTAATTAAGCAGCGTCCGCCTTGGCGAGTTGATGTTTCCACGTTTGATATGGAACGCGATTCTGTGATTATAATGTCTGATCATTCTCTATTTCCTGGAGGTAATTGCTGTCATTCAAAGTGTTTTTATGTAGTTTGATTTTCTAGCCTGTGATATGTTCTATTCCTTGCCTGGCCGAAAATTTCATCTTTTGTTCTCTTTAGATGCTTTATGTGGTAGCTACCACTGTAAGAAATCACTTCCCCAGTTACCTTTGAGGCAGTGTTATGCCATAGTGTGGATGCTACTTTTCTATGGCATGGGTGGAAAGGGTATGAACTTACCTTGCACGAAAGCCAAAACTTGCAATAGCTTGCCCTTTGTGGATATTCTGTTGGGAAATTATGCTCTTTGACCTGAAGATTTTGATGGCAAGCAATACTCGCATCATAATCCTACGTGCCCCTCTATTTTCCCTTAAATTGCAATAAAATTCAATTTGATTTGAAGCAGAAAGGACCAAAGTTTATGTCACCTATGACTGGAAAGTGGATTGAGCTGTTTTATGTGGTACTTGTAATCATGGATGTTTTCTTTAATTTCTTCATCTCCAGGTGTTCTTGGAGATGGACCTTGCATATCAGTCGAGATAAAGGTACTTCGCTTTTTCATTGTGTTTCCTCTCTTACTGGCATTAATTTATTTTCGTCTGTGAGTGATATCTTGTCCTACTAGGCTTTGTAACTTCTGTTTGTTTCCATCAAGTAGCCCAAATGTGGATTTCTTCCTTTATCAAAATTCATGGCTGAAGGAAATTCTGTTAAAAGGAGCACTACTCGTTTTCGAATGCATCAAATCCTGAAGTTGCGTGAACAAGAGGTGATTTTTCTTCCATTTATTATGCTGCTCTTCTTAAGCCATGATTTCCAGCAAAGATTTGAATTGGTCTAGGGTATTACTGCACATATATGGTTTGTCCCAGTGAAGTTCTTCCATTTATCTGCTACTACTTTTTATAAGAACTAATGCAGTTTAGCATTAAACTACACCTTGCTACTGAAGGCTTCTTCTTCTTTTTTATTATTGTTATGTGTTCAATAATTCACTGTGACTTGAATAATTTAAATTTTTAGATATCAGAGTTAAGCGAGTATGATCCTCTGGATCTGTTTTCTGGTTCCAAGGAAAGAATACATAAAGCCATCAAGGATCTGTACAACACTCCTCAGAACAATTTCCGTGTATTCTTGAATGGTTCTCTTATATTTGGGGGCTCGGGTGGTGGCACAGAGAAAACTAATGCTGTGGTTGGAAAAGCTTTTGAAGACATGCTTGAGGGCATCATCCAGGCGAAAGATGGCTTGCGCACGATGAATTTTATACAGCTTGTTAGTGAGACAGTTTACTGCTCTAGAGTGCTGGATGAGCTCCTTGAAGTTCAAAAGTTTGACAACTTTGACATTGAAGGGGCCATCCATGCGTATTACAACATTGTTTCTCAGCCATGTGCAGTATGCCAACAGTTGGATGAAGCAGGACTACCACATACATGTTCCTCTTTGCATTCCATTCATATGGATGAGAGTTTCAAGATTGTGAAAGATTATCTGATAGCTGCTACTGCAAAGGACTGTAGTTTGATGATCAGTTTTAGACCAACAGAAGACGGGGAGTTTGGATCTCCATATAGTCATGTATACCTACAATCAACAAACCAAAGTTTTAATTACAAGGTACACTTCTTTTGATACATTCTGTATATAATTTGATATGCATGGTAAATGCCATATTATTAGGATTACTACAATGTCATCATTCTTTCAGTTTTATGAAATTGGAAACAAAAGTAGCACATGCCATGTTCAGCAAACTCTTTTCATGATTTGTTTTGTATTTCACATTCATGGCTGCGTTTTGATTCCATATTGAGCTCCTTAGTACCTCTTAACTGCAGCCAGAACATGTTCTTCTGGCAAGGTGCCTTCCCTCATTATTTTTTTTTCTTTTATCTTTTATGGGTTTCATTTGCCTAGGTGAACTTCATTGACTTGGATTTGAGACCTTTAAAGAAGATGGAAGACTATTATGAATTGGACAAGAAGATATTGAACAGCTACTCTCGAATTTTGTAAAGGGAGCATAAAGATGGCAATGCTGGGAGCATGGATGCTTACGAAACATAAATTGAGTTTTTCAACAAGACTAAAGATTGTTGATGTAATGCTTATAACTTATAAGAGTGCAGATGGAAACTGTTAATATTTTGGTTCCCACACTCTTCGCTCTTTAGCTTATAGGGAGATTGAATCTCCCTTAAAAATGTAAACTTCATCATACCCAAAATAGTTTGGAATTGAGATACATTTGTTTTGTTGTCATTATTGTTTTTTAAAATTTAATTTATTATTTTTTTTTATGGGAATTGACATAGCAAATGAAATTAGTCTAATAAGAGTTATTTGGGAATTGGTTAAACTTGTGTTTCTAAAAAAATTTAAAAAATTTTATTTTTTATTTTTATTAAAATTTAATATAATTTATATGTTTTGGATTGTTTTGATATGTTGATATTAAAAATAATTTTTAAAAAATAAAAAATTATTATTTATATATATTTTAATATAAAAAATTATTTAAAAAATAACTATTACCTCTTCGTGTGATTTAGCTTTGAGTGCTAGCACGCTAATTGGTTGTTGTGCGAGCTATTCTTTTTGACCCATTATTTGATGTATTGCGTTGATAGCCTTTGCCAAAACAAACTTGATACTCTTGGTTCTTACTTCCTTATCTGTGACCATCATATAATGCCCCATTGAATAATCAACGAAGACAGCAGCCTCTTGATTCTGATTATTATAAATTTCTCTTCAAATTCTGCCTCCAAGTTCTCTTTGTTAAATGTTTAAAGTGCATAGAAATTTTGAATATATACATTGACAATGTGACCACATAGAAATTTAGTCAATATCTTATCCTCTGTTGTTAATTAAGAGGAGTTTAATGAGGAAGAAGGGTTGAAAGGGACACGCACCCTTGGGTTCAACAGGGAAAGTGATGCATCGACTACAATACAGCCATTCCACTCCCAAGCCTACACGGGCTATAAATTTGTACAGCTGGATTTAAATTTATTGCTGCATATGGGAACCAAAATAGCAGGAATGATCACCCTTTACTTTTCGCATTTGAAAGTTCAAGGCAGTTTCCTTCGTCAAAACTATTGCATCGATTTTTCCTTGATCTTTTCTCTTTGCTGTGTATGGATATTTGAGTTCTTTGTCAATGTTTGAATATACGGAATGGTTAAATGTGGTGTCCGAAAGCATGAATCAAAATTCTATTTTCTCAGTTCTTCCCTGGACTGGTTAACATATTTAGTTAGAGCTAGTGATTTTCCATTTTTGAATCTGGGTTTGATCTGTCTGGTTTGGAAGCTCCTTTTCCTAACTAGTTTCTGAATATCAAAATTTACAGAACGATGATATTGGAAATCAGCTTGCGTGTTGCCTGCAGCCGGTAAGGAAGACTTGACTAGTGTATGGCCAGGTAGAACAATCATGCATGGGTTGATTGGTAGACTGTGGCTGCTCCATGCACTCAACAATGAGCTGCCAAGTTGTTGAGGGCATCTGTGTGCTTAGATCAGGATCCATTTTCGACATCTTGAAATTTGAGGGCAGCAAAGAAGGACGAATTTGTGGCAGAAGTGGGAACAAGTAGCTCCCATTCATCTGACTCAGTTCCAAATAAGCTAAACTGAGAAATTGAATGACACTACAACACGCAATATCAGTTTACTATAACCATCATTCTAGATTAAAAGCCACATCTCGGTACGCTTTTAAAACACCACAGCTTGCACCTGATGGGGCTATTAACAATACACCAAATATTAATCACACTCACTTTTGGAGAGATGTAGAGTGCCATTAATGCTTGTAGATTGTTCATTGTTCTACCTCGTTCATCTCTTCCTCACAACGGAAGACACGCATCTGCATATGTTGATCCGTGTTTGTCATCTGCATATTTTTTCTTCTATATGATTGGCAATATATTGCTTGAAGATCTGTTGCACTGGTGTGTGAAATGGCAAAATTAACTGCATAGATGATCTGAGATAGACTGAATCTAAAGGCATGTTTTAGATGAGAAGTGCTGGAGGGAGGAGGGTGAGTAAATTCTGCAATAAATGCATAGATGAGGTAACAGTTGAAACCAATCAAGTACCTTCTGACAAGCATTTACTTATCACCTACTTGTAGTATTTACTTTATTTAGGCCTCAGCCAAACTTATCCCAACATCATGAGAAAGTAAAAGTATATACTATCATTTAATTATTATTACATGATTGAGGTAGAATAAGTGTACCAAACAACTATTTATATCAACGCTGAATCCTACCATACCTTCTGTATCCATTGCATAATTTATTTGAGCTCTGTCAAACCATGTCAAAGGTTGTCCTTCCTGCACTCTTAAAACACTATATGTCCTTTTAAGTTAATGTGATGTTTTATCTGGAATTATTTTACTTCTCTTTGTCCTGAGTCATTTCTCTGCTCACGCTGACACTCTGCAGTACTTTTTCAGCAAGTCTATCGTGGCTTAAATCTTTATCTGTTTTGAGCTCAGAGAAGGTACGGAGAAAACTGACTTTATTTTTCTGTGCAGAAAACAGTTGTGTCAGTGCAACTGCTCTGTTCAAAATGCAGGCAGAAGGTGATGAAGTTAATTGCAACAATAGAAGGGATAACTTCTATTGTCCTCGACCCATCAAAGAATACGGTCACAGTGATTGGTGAAGCTGATCCAGTGAAGATCATTTGCAAGGTGAGGAAATTTAGAAAATCTGCGTCGATTATGAGCGTAGGGCCTCCCAAGGAAGAGAAGAAAGACATGGTTATCCCTTGCACTCCAAAGGTATGTCAGAGATGCGAAGTGTGGTATGTCGTTAGTGACGATTTTTACGGTTATTGCACCATTATGTAAATAAGAAATCTCTTGCTGCACCGAGCATTTGCAATGCTTAATATGTTCTGTTCCATGTCCTATGATCCACTCATGGGTTTTCGTCAAAAACTGATATTTTGGTTGGATCATTGCTTTATTTGCTCTAGAAATTATGCATATTGTTCACCGGAAGCATTATCATTCTCATGCTTTCACCAGTCTGCTATACAAGTAATTATAATAGAACTATGTACTTAATTTTTTTACCAATGGAAGTCTTAGCCTTTTATTTTCCATGCAACTCGAAGATAAAGCATGTCAATCAAAGTTTTGTTTGTGTTTACAACCAACCAAACTCAACTCTTTGACCCCGCAAAGTCCATAAGCTGTTGGTAGTATAGATTTCCCCTGTTGATAGAATTTGTACAGTCTATTCCTTATCTATAGACGTCTTGTAAGGAGACTCATTGCACTTCCACTGAATGATCGAGGTTCATTCAGTGGGAGAGCACCATGTCCTGTTAGAGCCTCGTCAAGGATGTGTAAGCTTCTGGCATAGGATTTATTATACAGTTACTGCAGTAGCTGCCTGTTGCCTCCCCCACAGGAGTCGGGACCGCATGATAGTAAAAAAGGAAGAGGATCGAAGCACCTCGACTAATCTTCCTTGAAAATTTACTGCTAACATTTAAAGACGCAAAAATTGGCCATCCAAGTTATTACTAGCCATATTACATACTATATCTTAGTGCTTATCTATATTATCTCCAATGGTGGATGAACTGTAGTTAGAAAGAAAATGAACATGAATTGCAAATTAATGACCTTGGGTTAAAGAGCTGGCCCGTCAATGAAAATCTTAACAATATGGTAATGCAGTCTGCTTGGACTTCATGTAACAATTGGTTCGTAATGTCTATGTTTTTTCTTTAATTTTAAAGAAAACTAAAGACCTCTGAAGGTGTGCCGTTGGTTGACAAAAACTTAATGGAGTGTTTGTTTCTCCGACATGAGGTTCTCTTGGTATGTGGACATGGAATTACGGAAAAGGATAGGAGATAATTGAGTGATGTGTCTATTTTTGTTAATGTAAGAATCAAGCTCATTTTGTGGAAAAAGTCTTGGAAGTGGTCACACACCTTAATTTCTCCACGTTTAGACTTCATACAACTATCCGTTAAGAGAATTAAACATGAACCCGAGATACTAACATAAATAAATAAGTATTTTTTAAATAACTACTTTATTTAATGAAGAATGAATAAGATATAAATATTATTAAATTTGATATGCAATTCATCTGATTATAACTTGGAGAATATATATATATTAACTATTTTATTTTTTATTAAATAATAATGAATAATAAATACTTATATAAATATTCAAAAACAGGTGCCATTCCCATCCAAATCCATTAATCAAACGCATAATTTTTTCTTACGGTTGGCACTCAACATTAAGTTTTTTTGGCATTGAATAATTTAGTAACTGTACAATGATCGAATGAAGTTCATTGGGCTGAGAACCCATTTTCTGTTGGATATATGGGCTGTATTTAGCCACCACCCCAATTAACAAGACCCCTAATATTGGGCCTACCACTTAATTCCCAACTAAGAAATATTAGCCCACGGTGTGTGTGGTGAACAGCCCATTTCCGCACATGACAAACACATTGAAGATACGGAAAGGCTTCAAGAAACAGGGTTCGATAAAAAAAATATTTTTAAAAAAACTTAACATGTGCTTCACAAGTGTAGAATATTGTTGAACTCTTTCTCTACGGCGTCGTATGTTTCACCTTGAGCATTTGACTACATAGAACAGGAAAACAAAAAAAAAAATTTTCAAATCAACCGTCAGTGAGGACAAATTACCTGCGCAGTTGCCGAATCACACTAACAAGCCACAAAAGCACTATCTGTAAATTAGATGAAAATCACAACATCACGGACAACAGATGAAAAGCATCCGATGACTGATATCATAGCAAAGAAACAAATGAAATCTGACATTACTGTCTTCCAAAAAGACATGCTGTGTTTGATAAGCTCTTAGGATTCTTGTTACCTTGGTTGCAAGAAGTCGAAGAGATTAAGACATGAGCAGCCATCAGAAAAACGAAGACGTGAAAAAGAAAACCAGAAGGATACATTGAAGGTGGTTATGATTTGACAGGGTAACCATCCTGCCTTGTCATCTGCCACTTGAGATAATTTCTTCAGCCAGTCTTTCATGCATTTCTTTTTTTATGAACGAAATAGTTTCATTAATCAAACCAATCAGCAGTCAAACTATCCTGCTTGCAGACAAAAGGTGTTTACAAAGAAGAAGAAACCAATATCAACTGCAACAAAACATTAATATCTTCAAGATATTACAACTGACATATCTCAGAGAACTTGGAACTTTAATATAGCTTCCTGCAATAAATTGGATCTGTAAACAAACTATTTTGAACTGCTTGTATGATGCATGTATTCATCACGTTTCTCAAAAATAATCTTCGGAAGAAACGAGAAATCCTTTACCTCAAACCTATTAGAACTCGATTTACCGTCATTACACTTTCCACCAGTCTTTCCAGCAATAGTTTCATTCTCAGAGTTCCTCACATGAACATAAGTTACAAAAGAATATCGAATGCCATTTTCAACCAATGGTGGAGACGAATACCAAGGCTGAAACTTAGAAAAATCAATACTTGGAATGAACGTATCACATTCAACACTCGTCTCAATCTCCGTAACATGGATGGCATCACATCCTGGACCATTAAGTGCTTCCCTGCATCAAAAAACCAAAATATTCTGTGTAGCACAGTTGAGACTAGCACGGAAAGTAAAGCATTCATTGACTAGCAAAATTACCTCAATATCTGGCCACCTCCTATGACAAACACCTTATCAATTGAGAAACAATAGGGAGCTTCAGCTAACAATTCCAAAGCTGAGGAAATGCTCCCACATGTAATAACATTTTCTTCATCTTCAATCTCAAAACTCCGAGTCAGGACCACATTCAATCGACCCGGAAGAGGTCGGTACTTGATAGGAATACTTTCCCATGTTTTCCTACCCATCAAAATTGCATTTTGTTTCCCAGGATCCGATGTGGCAAGTGTAATCTCCTTGAAAAACTTGAGATCAGAAGGCAATCTCCAAGGTAACTTTCCATCCTTTCCAATCCCCATATCTCGAGTAGCAGCCACCACAACTTGGTAACTCCTCATTGGAATCTCACCCGCTATAGCAGTAAATCGTCTGTAATTTGAAGTTAAGATTTGAAATTTAAACAGCGGTGAGGTTGCAGCCAAAGAAGCTGAATTGCAGAAGCTGGATTTGCTAGAATTCAGTAAAACCTAAAACAAAAAAATCAGACATGCAATTAGGGTAACTATATTAATTGGAAAATTAAAAAAAATCCAAGAAAAAACAAATATTTTGTGAAAAGTGAAATACCTTAGACAGGAATAGAGTCCTTTGAGTACAATAATGCAACATCATCTGAATTGTTATGAAATAGAAATTCTTATGAGGAAAAAGGACTTTAATTTTCTGTTTAAACGCCAGATCGTAGGAGGTGCTGACCGCCGGCAAGATTTCGAACTGGAGCTGCGGTGGCTCTATTCCAGCGGCCAAGCGAGGGTCGCATGGGCTACATGTTGTTTATTTAGGAGGGCTATACCATGGGCTGGTACTCCGTGACTAGGGTATCGACCCATTAATCTCTTAATTGATGATTATATTTGGGTGCGATATAATACAATGAATGTAATTAATTGTATTTTGTTTTTATTTACAAACTTATCCTTATTTGAAATTTTTTCTGGCCCTTACATTTTTTTAAAGTACAATTTAGTCCTAACAAAAATTTGTTGATAATTATGTTTTCACGTAATTATTATTAATAGTGTAATAGCACATTATATAGCTTTTTATTATTTTATATAATGTAATGAATCATCATAGTTGTAGTGGTCTATTACATTATAATTTTAAAAGTTACAAAATCAAATATAGAAATATAATTAATAATTATATTATATGATTTATTAAACCAATTAAACATGCAGCAATAGGTTAATTAATGGTTAAATTGATCAGCAGCCAGACCAAACAAATTATTTGCTGCACCTATTTTATTGGTCTGCTATATCAAGTTCATATTAAGATTTTAATATAATTACAAGAAAAGCTGCGGATAGGAAACAAAGAAGTCATCAAGATGATGGCTAGAGACTAGAGCCCGACAGCCAGAGATGAGACACACACACACATATATAAGATCAAAACCAGCCATGAAGGAGGCAACCTTCAGAAACGAAGACAGCTTCCAACTATTACTTGGGTCAGGAAACTGAGAACGCAACGATGCGTGCTGCAGATTATTTGAATTCAAACACGAGGAAACAGACGACTACAGCACATGTGATTCACTGCACTCTAATGTTTCACTCCTAGGGCTCGTGCGCTGTGTTCAGCTCGTGGTTCGAGTGATTAAATAACTGTAAGATGACCTTAATTAATAATTATACTCCATTTTTATTTGGAAAAATCACTCCATCCTTCATCTTAAGAAAAAACTTGTCTCGCAAAGGTACAAATAGTCAACAGAACTGCAAATAGCAATAGCAATATTAATTACCAACCTTCTTGAAAAATATGCACCTGCACCACCATAACCATTCTTAAATCTTAAGCTCTGGTTAATAATGTAAAAAGAAAAACTCATTAACCAAACCTCTAGAATATAATATAGCAGCCACATATTGAAAGCAAGGGATCGGTCTATTTGCACAGTTTATACTTCCTCATGGTAAATGTTCACATCCTCTCCACTGCCCACACTCTATACAAAATGACTTTCGGGATATCTATTTACAAGGAAAAAACGACATCATGCCAACTTAACGAGATCACGGTATGTTCCTTGCCACTTGGTGCAGATAGACAAAAAGTCAAATTCTCATGATTGATTCTGTCGGGCTTGCATTTCAATTACATGTAGAATGGACAATGCAACGAAAACGCTTCTCTTCTTTTATTTCTTCGGTTCTCTCTTTTTAGTCCGCAGTGAAAGCCAAGCCCGAGGCCATGGGGCATGGGAACACCAACATGCCAATTACAGCCACAAATTTATTGGGTCTCCTCCCTTGTTTATTCGATGCACATCATCCAAGTGCTACATCTCCACACACAAGGAACTTCCTAACAAGAATCATCTTCTCTCGAGAAGACCACCTACCACAGGAGCAACTACTCCAGCCCTCCTTTTTTTTTTATGGACACCAAATTCTCAACCAATGTAAATCGGAATAGTACCTTATATGTATCTGGAAGATTAATTATGGAAATTGATGGAGTGGTATCAAGACCACACTAATATATTCCTCCTGTACAGAAACCTCTTGACCAGCAACACTTCTTTTTCTGCATCAGGCAAGCGAAATCTTAATCCCAATAAATGAAACATGGTGATTTCGGTCTGTGCTTTAAAATGCAGATGTAAGACTATAACCTTACCTGAAAACTTGCTTGCTCGCGACCATCTACATATGCAAGAAGTTCTTCTAGCCTGATCAAAGCTTCGTGCAAAGCCTTTAAATGAGAAGCATGATGGTTAGAGATATGTCATGTGGACCACAACAACAGCAAAATTCCTTTCCATCCAAAGGAACATATTACCACATTCAAGAAAAAACAAAAGCAAGTGGTTTGCTACAGTCATCAACTTCGATAAAAGACTAAATCTTTATCAGAAAAAGCAAATTTCATGCACACATGACTCTTGTGAGATGAGAATCCAGTGCCCACTTCATTGTCCAGCTCATTTTATCTAAGTTTTTTTTTTCTTCCAGATCAGAATGAAGAGGCATTCATTCATCGAGAAATCCTAGTGGCATCACAAGTTTGATTTTCTTCTCATTTTTTTCCCACCAAACAGGGTCATTAGTCTCATGACTCCTTAAAGATGATAATCAGATACCTAGTAGTTCATCATGTAATCCATACACAACATGGCCCATGGAGATGTCATTTAGCTCTAACAAAATAGGTTTTACATTACTTGTGTTCTGATTAAACAAGAACTCCTAAAAGTTCTAGTTATTTGTTCAATGCAGAAAAAACAGGGGCAAAGAGCCATCAGGAAAAAATGAGGTGTTGGCATATAAACCTGTTTAGCATGTCCAACACTCAGATCCAACCCCACCCCAACACACATGGAGATTCATGTATCTAATAGCTTCATGTTTGGTTGGTAAAGGCTTATTTCTCCCAGCAGAATATCTAAGCAGTAGAGACAGTTACCTTTTTCGTTGCAATTAGCTCTGCTTCTAATGCATCCACACGATAAACTGCAGCATTAAGCAGCTCCTCCTTTTCACAAGGCATCTGAAAAGGCTTTGTCTGTAATGTACCAACCTTCTCCTCAAGTTCACCCAGCCTTTTCATGACAGATGAAAGAAGGTCTGCCTCTGTAAACCCTGGAGCAGGAGAAGGGGGTCTGAATTCCTCCTTTGGTGCTGTTTCAAAAGTCAGGTCAGTAATGTCACTGGCAGAATCAGATGCTGGGTGTTTCTTAGTATTCCAAAATGCCATTGAACGAAAGAAGGCAAGAAAGGTTATGAAGAAAGCCACAAGCAAAGCCCATACACGACCAGGGATCCCTTCTGAAGTCTTCTCTACACTTAACGAAGAAGGTGTGCCTGCAACCAATTTCATTAATTTTATTCAGCGCATGATATAATATCATATCAAATAACATTGACTCCAATTTAAACTAGTGAAGTCTTCGTGAAATCCAACTAGCCATGTGGATGCCCCTTATCAGAAAAGATAATAGAGCATAAACCTAAATCCAGGCAAAAAAAGATCTGGGACTGTCAATTAATGTTCTCCCAAAACAATAGGAGTCTTTAGGATCTCCATATCAAGGTAATCAAAGGTTATGCTTTTATATTAATATATCATACATACAACCTACTATGATTAGTGTTCTTTTGACTTCTCCAAAGGAAACACGAGGAAAATGGAACTCTTATTAGTGAAACTACAATAAAAGGGTTATTACATTTAACTTCATTTCAAAGTTCACTTCTCACGGCTGCCACAATCCTATGCCTTAATATGTTGGAACTCCCACCAAGCATTAACTGCTACACAACGTTCTTCTACGCAAATTTTGTTAACTTGTTTTTCATCAAATGATACCATCTTGTTCAAAGGTTCTAAAAATCTACATCAGTCGTTAACTATTACCAATCAGAATTTCTCCATACGATAGAGTTGGTAGCAAATAAGAATGGTGCAGAAACTTGCTAACCTCTGGAAGTACGTAAATCTTGAAATTCAGCATCCACCGTCTTGTCAATCATAGGTATGTATTCATCATATTCAGAGACACTGGCAGTACTCATCCTACCAGCCATCCTGGCCTGTATAAAACATCCAAGCATGGCCTATGAGATCAATTAATTTCAGATATTAGCATTATACACACACGCACAGACTCTGCATTTCATGCAAGGAAATGGATTCTGTTGGGAGATATGTTAATGCATCAGTCTTCTAGACTGAAAGTCTGAAACAACTTTAACTGAACTTCACATAGACTCGTACACTTAAACTTTCAGAAAAGCTTACTTCTTCAGAGACAGGAGCCAGCCTTGGCAGCAAATAGCTCTCGGTTGGTTTAGGAGAGACAACATCTTCCACTTCAGATCCTGACTCTGCAGTGGATGTATCACTTGTTTTTACCTGGTTTAGCCACATATAAAACCAAATTTAAAAGCAAGCAGTCGAAATACTATGTTACAAGACAAAAGCTGTCCTGAGAGAATTTACCTTCACTGGATAGAATGGCTTATCAAGAGCAATTACCCTGCCCCCACTATTTGAAATAGTTACTATTTGTCTGGAATACAGTGCTTCGCCACTATGAACCATCTGGACACAGGCAAATAATCATATAGCATGAGTATATCAGAAAAAAGCTTAATTAAAAAACGGGTTTCAAAATACAACAGCACTGCTGATAATTTCAAGTAACTACCAACCTTTAAAATGTTTGGATCTTTCCATGGCCCCCTATCGGATTTCATACAACCTCCCTGATCAGCACAAGTACAGCTACCCCCAAGAAACTCAGGCAACTCACTGAACAAATTCCAAGATATTTTAAGAGGTTTTAGACAATATGTATAATTGAAATGGATGATGATTAGCAAGGAAATAATCATAGAATTGGTTACCTTGAGTCTATTATTTCAAGTAACTTGTTCTGGTACTTGTTACCAAGAACCTGTTAAAATTCCAAAATCAGCTAATATACTTCTGTTAAACTGTAAATTTTTTGCAATTCAACAACATTAAGGAAAGGACTACTCACATGAATCTTGGAAGCTGTGTGGGAATCAATAAAAGATTTCACTGTTTTCCAAAGCAGCTTAAAACCGGGACCAGCATTAATGACATACATTCTGCAAAGTGTCTGCACAATTTGTTGTTTTAGCTCTTGTAATAAAATGACATCACAGCTTGATTTTGAGACGGAAGATCTAGTGTTAAAAAAAAGAGCTTCTATGAAAATTGCAAGAAAAATCACATGCCTCAGGATAGTTGTCACCATCAATCTTCTGAAGCTGAATGATGAGTTCTCGTGCAGATTTGGTGAAGTTTTTCAAACCCTAAAGAACAATTTTTTTGAACAAGAATGCAGAAGGCAACGATCTTAATGAGTTACTGAACAAAAAATTGATTATTAATAAGGAAAAATAGTAGCTACCATACAATTCCTTGCACATCCAAAATAGTTGTACTTGAATCAATGTGTCTCTTTGCAGCAATGGTGCAAGCTGGAAACTTAATCGCAAAAGTCCTTTCAAACTCCTGCACATGATATCTCAAATATCTTTCTAAAGTGGTCACTTCCATAAGTTTGCTGGAATCAACTTTTCCTAGTCTTTCGATGTAAACAGGTCTGCCATCCTTATCTACACCATGATAACCTTGAGGGTAGTACTTTCGAACTTCTTTCAACTCACTGAACTCAAATTTCTGAACAATAAAGTTTTCAACATCTCTTAATTAACAACGCATTACAGTTTACATCAGAAGAAAAGGGAAAAACAGCAAGATTGCATGATACTAACTACTAAACTCAAGAACAGCTCAGACAGAAGGAAGAATTAAGCGTACAGAAACAGAAAAGGATAGAATCAGTGTTACCTCCAAAATAGTGTCAGTACCGAAATCTTTCCTCCACTGTAGCATGTTGATCCACATCTGTTTTGCTTTCTCAACATCAAACTTCCTTGCTTTTAAGAACCTGCAAAGTGAAACTCTTGGGTACTGAAGCTGCACAGAAGTTCTGGTAACTATGCCTCATTTTAAGCATCAACAAATATGTGACTATAGAAACATTAATAAAAGCTAGCACTTCTGATATGTACAATAAAACTGAATATGAAACAGCCACTAAAGAGGCTCATATTAAAAGCCTATTTTTAATTGACTTTAAACCAATATGAACAGTGAAACTAACAATGTTAATCATCCTCCCTCTCATTACTTCTGCAACCGGAATAGAAATTCTGAAAGAAAAAGACAAACAGAACTAATGAATTACATGACAACGTATACTAGGTGAGGTCAAAGTGGAGATTCAAAAAGAAATCAGGAACACAATAACTTACATCTTAACATTGCAGACTTTGACCAGCCAATCATTTTCCTTCTTTTTTTACAGGCCAATCTTAATTTATTTATTGACAGCAAGTGGCAAATTACACAGTCAGCCTCTCGAATATTATTCGGAAAAGGATGTAACAGCTAAAACACAACAAAATCCATTCAGAGTTTAAGGAAACAAGCAATCATTTAAGTAATCAATAAATTATAATACAGAGTCTAACAAGAAATCAATAAGAGGACATGTCAAGAATTAAAAACCTGCAGCAGCCCCGAGCATGACCTCTTCAAAATAACAGAAAGCACAGAAAGCAAGCAAGATATTTTGTCATAACAATAATAAGCAGAACAAGCGAGCAAAGAAAAAAAAAAAAACGAACCTCAATAACATGTGATAATCATCATGCCTGGGAGGAAGCAAATCCTCCGAAATAAGTGCCTGTTTAAATGCATCTACAAGCCGAAGCTCCTCGACATCTCGAACATCCTCAATTGCAGCAGAAACCCCTCCACCAACACCTCCACTGCCGCCATTTTTTTTCTTGCTCTTCTTGAGAGAACGCCTGAATTTACTAGATGCCTTTATGGCTTTCTTTTTCAGACTCCCAATTCTAGTCTTCCTATCTTCCTCCGAGTTATCAAAATCCGATTTCCGCTCCCTTTTCTCATCATTGCTAGAGAATCCCTCAAAGCCTAAAAGCCACAAATAAGATTAAGAAAAAAAAGTAATAGGAAATTTAATTTCAAGGTATTATAAAAATTCATTACAAATTAAACCACTATTACCTTTCCAAATTATCAAAGAAATGAAAGACAATTTTGGTACGGAATTCATGAGAAAAAAATTAACAGAAACTAACAATAATCGACAATTCAAATCCCTAGAATCCATTAAAGAAACAAATTATCAAATCAAAATCAATAGAAAATCATAGATTGAAGATGTTAAAGAAACAGAACTTACAAGGCCGAGCCAAGAGATCCAACGGACTCGACATGACGATAATTTAGGGATCAAGATTACAAAAAGAAATCAAAAAACAATTCGATTAAGAACTGCAACTGTCGAATCGCTTATTTGGATCTGATTTTGACGAAATTAAGTATCTTTATGATCTTTTCGTGGACTCCTTGCTGCTGCTTATGCTTGTAGAGGAAAAAAGTAGTCGTAACCGAAGGAGAAGGAGAGTTACGATTTGGAAATTGACAAACTGAAGAAAACAAGATAGTGGTAATAAATAATTATTATTTGTGAAGCAAATTCAAGTTTAATATTTTAACTGAAGAAGAGTAGAAGGTGGAAAGGCGGAGAAACGGCGCGTGTAGATGCGGAATTGCCTGGTTAAACTTGATTTTGTTTGTGGGTCCTATAGCCACGCGGCCGTAAGCGGTGGAGCCAAGTGGGGTTTCAGCTTTGGCGGGAATTTTACTAGCCGACACCCACGGGTCATAGCAGTTTTGTTTTAATTGCGTTTTTCTTGAATTTGCAACTTGCAAGAATTATCTTTGGGTTTTAATTCCAAAACTTAAGGGTTATTTACTTACAATTTTGTGATAAATTGCTTTAAGAATTAATGAACATTGTTATTTTGCTTTATATTATGTCACATACATTATATTTTATTTTATTATATATATATATTCATTTTTTTAATCAAAATAAATAATGAGTTCAACTAGTTAAAAAAATATTTTTTTATTTTTAATATTAATACACTAAAATTATAATGAAATATTAAATTAATAATTTTTATGTCAAACTAATTTTTAAGGTGTGATTAGGATGAAATATTAAATTAATAATTTTTATATCAAACTAATTTTTAAGGTATGATTAGGAGTATAGTAGTAATTACTTTTTAAAATATTTTTTATTTGAGAATATATTAAAATAATATTTTTTTTATTTTTTAAAAAATATTTTTAATATTAAAAAAATAAAATAATCTAAAAATATAAAAAAAAAAATTAAGTAAAATATGATAAAATAATTACTTTTAAAAATATTTTTTATATTAAAAAAAATAAAATAATCTAAAAATATAAAAAAAATATAAGTAAAATATGATAAAATAATGGTTGCACCGCCGAATAAAACACCCCCTAGAACGCGTATAAACACAGTTTTCACAACAAAAACAAAACTCACCGAAAGCAGGGTCGGTTCAGAAGTTTTATAGTCTAACCGATTTCATGGTGTACTAGAGCTGCTCCAAAAACCATCCTTTTCATGTATCATTTTTTATCGACAACTAGATTCTCTCGGACCCTCGTTTAAAACCAAAAAACAAAAAAAAAATCAGCTAAGATAAAAGAAACTCATTTTTCAGCTTCCGAGCCACCAAGATAGACTTAATAAGAAGCAAAGCCTGGTTCAAAGGAACAGAGCCATCGGGTCCCTTGCTGATTCTGTAAACACTAGCGTGAGGTCATGTTCGGGTGGAAGCATGTTGAGTCGTGTCGAGAATCCTTACAACCTGAGGTCGCTCTTATTTATCATCCGCCATTTGGTCAATTCTTGAGATTTCCTTTGAGAAGATTTGAATTTTCTTCGGGTGGAAGTATGTTGAGTCGTGTCGGCATTACCCTTAGCGAAGAGATAACCTACTAAAGAAAATAATCCCAGAAATCATGTTCGGGTTGCCTCTCTCTCACGCATGGCTATGGTCCGAAGTTGATGGAGAACAACATCTAATTCTACCGTGTCAAACCAGGCTTCAAGCACAAAATAAACATGAACACGGCAACAAAGAAATGCAGGCAACGCCCCTTGAAAGGAGGCACTTGGGAAATCTATCTAAACCTAATGAGGGAGAAGGGTCAAGCTGGAAATGCACTCACCAATCAGGCAATCACCACGCAGAGTTTCAACAGGCATCGAATCCGACAGAGACATTCGGACCTAGGAACAACGAGTATTAACTAAAACACACACGCAAGAGAGAGTCATCTTCAATATCATTTACTGGATTTCAAACATTTATTGGGTGCTGTGATTTTAGATACCCTTAAGACATGCTTTGGCAAAAGCTATAGAGCATAAAGCAGTGAAACGTTTGATGCCAAGGCAAATCTCTTGCGTGTGAGCATTGCCTTCCATACAAGTAATATGCGGGAATGCACTGTAGTCAATTGCTTCCAACATTACATTAGCAAAGTCTATCTATACATATATTCACAAACTTCCTACGTACATATGGATACAAGGGGAAAGCGACATAATCCCGCCATCCTCATGAGCTTCCAACAATGGTTTATATGCACAAGTTTAAGCTGTGAGAACTGAAACAGCCAAGAATAAACAACCTGTTAGTTAATCTTTTTCAATTGAATCAAATCCAAGAAAATTTTCATTTGGAATTAGTCACTGATTAGATTTCCACCTTTTACGTATATTTCTTCAGGTTCCTCTTTGCTCGAAATTGACCAAGTTTGTCTCTCCATTGAGCTGTAGAAATCACGTAAATTATGAAGATAGCAGCAGTGAAAATAACTAATTAGCATGCTAAAAGTATGGGGGCCACAGTGCGGTTTGAATAGACAAACGGCACCTAAGGAAAATTTTGGAACCAGACCTTTCACAATGATGATCAGCAGGGAGTTGAAAAGTTATAACCCTAGTCATTATTACATTTGACTTAGTGTTCAATCACAAGTTATTTATGTAGACTGGTATGTGCAGTGCAACAATACAAGCAAAACCAATCTGGTTTGTTTCAAATTGATGATGGCTATTGGCTAAATAGACAAAGGAAGCCACAGGGAGGAAAAAGTGCAGGAAACATGCAAGCCAAAAGGCAATGGGCGAAAGAGATTGAAATGAAACATACCAGCATCTCCATAACGCTCCTCAATGGCAGCAGTCAACATGTTGCGCACAAGATCAAATTCCTTGGTATCAAGACAAGGTTGACCAGTGGGCCTGAACCATATTAATTCCAATTACACCTTTCTTTCTCAAAGCATAGGCATAATTTAGATGGATTCAATTACTTACTGTGCAAATTACTAATTCAGTTATCAATCTGAAAAGGATGCCAAACTATTGATAGTTAACTTTAGAGTCACACACAGTAGCTATATTCTTGAATCTAGGTAAGGCCACATTAATCCCTGAACATGGACTACAAAACACTTGCACATATACAGAGTCCTGACTTCACATATCTTGACTGGTGAACACCTGCTATCTAAAGATTTTGAGGCTCACCGATCTAGTTCAGTGAATAACAAGCCATTTGAAACATGGGACTGAATTGGCTTTCCAGATTCAATGACTCTCATCCCATCACTGTATGCCAGGTACTTATTGACTTGAATAGGAACCTGCACAGAATTAGAAAAGATGCACCTCTACAAATCAGCAGACCAAGGACAAGTTTGTGAGGGGTTCAACTTAAACACATGAAAGAATGCTAAAATTCCAACAGGCTGCAAAGCGAGAACTTGAGAAACCAGCTGGTCACTTCAGCAGTTGGCCTCTAACAAGATTTATTTCAGTTTACTACTTAAGTGACTCCACTGCAAATCTTGAATCAAACTTTCTCCTCTTTCCTGGTAGACAAACAATTATCACAAAGTTTTTCTCTCTTTCCACTGAAAGGAAAGGGAAAATGATCCAAGAAAAACAGAGAAACAACTAACATCTTAATGATTGAAAGTATTAACTAGCATTTAAGTGTCAAAGTCTGCATCATGATTTGACATACTTCACCAATATAAAGATTTAAGGATTTCACCATTACATGCACCAGATATGAAAGAGACATGAAAATCCATCTGACTCAACATTCCGCAACAAAGATGTATGCATTAGTATTTCACATTCACATATACCAGATACAAAAAGTCATACATTAATACCATTTCAGTCAACATTTTAAGGGCTTTTTTAAACAGGAAATTTCAATAGGGCTTGTGCCTTCACCCAGTCAAACAAACTTTGGCTTTGAATATATTTGGTACACAGCCAACAAAAAGATTGGAATTCTGTCCACAATTCCAAATGACATTTTACTTGAATGTCCTCCATCGTGTAGTTAACATGCTACTATTCTTCAAATTTTTCACATAAATGAGGGGGAAGCAGGCAAGAAATGGAGTACCTTGCATCTAACTGCTATATTGATAGCATCTGATGGACGAAGATCAAAGCTGACACATTCTGTTTCATTACCAATCTGCAACAATGCCAAGGAGTGTAAACCCCTTGTACGTGTAATTATACAAGTTAGTCAAATCAAATGAAAAACAAGGGGTATACCTTAGTGAGGTACAACTGAGCAAAGTATGCTTCATGCACTCTCTTAGTAACTCTTACAAGTTTGACCTGGGCATCATAATCAAAACATCGGAGTAAATTTATTTATTTTTTGGAAAAGAAACATTGAAGTAAATTGGTAATATTTCAATTGCAGTGGCAAACAATAAGGAAAGAAGATTTCATATCTCCATAGATTTTCTACGTTGAAAGCTGTAATCTGCCATATGATATTAAGCTATTTGTACACTTCCATGTTCTCAAGCCTAGCCTCTCTCTCTCTCTCTCTCTCTCTCTCTCTCTCTCTAATGAAAAGAAAAGAAGAAATACCAACTTACTTCGTAACCCATCTTTTCAACCATCTCCTTCACCACTTGATACATAGTCGGCCTTGCCTGGAAACCGACAGCCAAATTCCTCAGCATTGCTATATATGAAACAAATTCAAGTAGTTGCCAAAGTCCAAATTTGACAGCTCAAGTATTCTGAAATAAAAATCCTACCACAGTAGGGAAACTAAATACATACAATTTGGACATTGCGCACTGCTGCCATGAGCAACACACTTGGCATCTCCACTGCAATCAAATGTAAATCATCACTTCAAAAAGACACAGGAAGCAATAGTCTTCAAAGTGTTTCAAAGAATCAAATGCTATACATTCGAAACTATCAAGTATAACAGTGAACATACAAACAATAATGGGGAGAAGAAGACCAGTCCCGTCTTCCATCTTCAATACAATTGCTGGATGTGGAGCGTTGTCTGGTAGATGCCCACCTTGAGGGTTGTTATGGACACATCGTAAATGCCTCCCATCCCTCATTTTGATCACAAAACCATCCGATCCACTCTTCACCTCAACTACATGAAAAACCCAATTCAAATTAACAATTCACGTTTCACCCCAAACAAACCACATTACACAGAAAACTTCATTGATTACTCAAATAGCGCTAAGCTGAGTTTGGTTCGTGTCCGGACCAGAAACAGATACAGGAAAAATAAAAACATGTTTAGTTTACGAGACAATGACAGTAAAAAAGTGAAATTTTATACTTTCAGAACATGAACATGAAGAGCAAAAACATGTCCCTGTCATAAATGTCTCCGTCTTTTCTATTCTAGACAATAAAAAAGGCTACGCTGATAAAATTCAAAGGCAAACCATACCAGCTTCAACTACACTAGAGTTGACATAATCTCCATGATTTTCATTGAAATTCTCTGCTGTACTCCCATTACCATCTGATGATGAGCTCAAACTACACTGCACTACACTGCATCTTCGCGCTTTTAGTTGCCGAGAAGTAAGAACCACCTTAGATTTGCAACCACTTAAGCCCTTAAATCCCTCCAATTCACTTCTAACGAGCCAACCCTTCACCAAAGGACCAGTCATTGGGAAGCCGCCCGCTTGTTTTGCACGCACAGCAGGATAAATTACTGGTCCTTGCAGTGACCCCATGTCTCCTCCTCCAAAAAAACAAATCAACTAAAACAAGCATATACACGATAGGTTAAAAATGAAACTAACAGCAAAACCGAGGTGAAATTGAAGATGTGTACATACATACATATACATATACATATAATTTACAATTTATGATCGAAGGAAGAAACCGTATCTTTTCCGAAATTAGAAACAAAAAACATGGTAATTAAATAATTTTAAATTTCCTAATCGCTTATAAAAGAAAATCAACACTGTTCAAAATTTTATATGATCATCTTCTCCACAAATCAAACGAAGAATCACGAAACTGAAAATCAAAAAATATCCAGAACGGGAACGCACCTGAAAAACAACCGGTCACGTGTAAACAGTAAAACCTTCAGTTTCTCGATCTTGTAATTACAATTTTCTGTAGAAACGATCGAAGCAAATTAAAGAAAAGAAAGGATCAAAGGAGATGAAGTGGGCTAGTTGTTGAAGGGGGCTTAGGGAATTGACAGCATTCAGAGATGAGAGAAGCGACAGGAGGCATCACATGAAAGGGGGGATGAGAGATGGGGGGCGAATAGATAAGAGATTCTGTTTTTTCGGCTTTAGCTAAGAGAGAGTGTGATAGAAAGAGAGAAGGGGGAGAGGAATGAAGGATAAAACTGGAGAGAGGTAAGCTGGGCTTTTCTTATCGATATTTTTAGAAAATGACAGTTTTAGCCTTGTCAGTCTGTTTAATGGCATATGGGTGGTATTTTAGCTGTGTCCGAATGACAAGACGCCTTGACATGTGCAATTATACTCGCGGTGAAGATTTTATGAATACTCTCAATTATTTAACAAGTGTGCTAAAGCACTGCTTGTACTTTTTTCCAATCGAAAATCACTACTGAAATTTAAAAATTAAAAATATTTTTTCAACTTTACAAATTAGGTTACAATCTGAAATATTTTTTTTTTGTTCTTTTTAATTACTGAATCCAATCAATTTCAACATAATTATTAATTGATATATATTATAAAATCACTCTAATAAAATCAAATCATTTAATAATAATAGAAAAAAATGCCAGTATAATCATGTCATAAAAAAATATATTACCAGCCTAAATATAATCACCTTAAAAATAAAAATTCATACTTGAAATACGAAATATAAATCATTTTTTCCTAAGTGTGGCTCTGATAATTACTATTAGAGTGTCATGGTATTTTCCGTCTATATCCGGACAGTTCTAAAAAAACAAGCTATCACCGAGAATATACCGCTGTAATATTGTAGTGAGTATAAGGGTATTGTTGTTATTAACCAAGTGGATAAACCATAACGCCTGGGACTGGAGCCGAAGTTCTGCGAGGTCGCATCATTGTTGGCTTTGCGGGCGGCCGAGAATATCAAGGTGCCCATATGACTGCCGCGTGTATAACGATTGGACGGGTCGATCTAGATAAGTCTCTCTGCCTCCTAAAATATCAAATTTCTTGCTTTTTTCTTCAAATATCAAGTATTCAGATTCACTGGGTCACTGCCCTCGTTTATCGACGCACTGTTGTTATGATCAGCCAGTACTCTTCGACATTTACCAAAATTATATAGGAAGTGGATAGTTGTCGTAGCACTGGATACAGTGAATTGCGAGAGTGAAATTATTTTTTTATTCTTCATAAAAATAAAAAATAAAAAATAAAAACCTTAGAAAATGGAGGTACTTTATTGTTTTCCACCATTAAAAGATTATTGGGAGTGTGTTGTTTTTTAAAAACATTTTTACAATAAAAATATAATTTTATTCTCAAAATTAATAAAAATTAAAACTATTCAGGAAATATTTTTTTTACTTTTTATAAAAATTTAAAAAATAAATATTTTCTTTAACTCTATGATTAAAAATATATTAAGTTGTTGACTAAGGATTTTTTTTGTTCTTTCCATTTTTAGATATGGTTAAAATATACATAAAAGGTTGGCATCAATGAGTGCTTTTGTACTTTGACTCGATTTTTTTTATATATATAATTATTAAGACCACTAGAGGCATTAAAATATTTTTAATGTGAACTTCTTGATTTTCTATTCAAGAAACATGCTGGCACATACTCATTGGGCGATAGCAAGTAAATGGCATCTATACCATTTTGACGGTTCATGCAGCCCTATCTAGTGCTCAAGCATAACTTTTTTATTGTGTTTTTTGAAGCGTCACCAGGTCTTCTTTTTTCTTTTCTTTTTTCACGGTATGATACATGACGGCATAAAATAGTCGGATTGTTGCCTGTGATAATTTCCTTGTGTTTTACTATTATTCTTTTTGTTTATGCTTTTTTAATTTCAATTCTTATTTTTTTAAGTTTTTTAATTTATATATATATTTAATTTTATTTAATCCTTCAATTAAAAATTTTCATATGTTTTTTAAGTTTAATTTTTTTAAAATTTTATACTTCAACTAAAGTTATTTATTTTTGTCTTTTCAATTTCAACTCTTATTTTTTATATTTTTAATCTATTCCCTTAGCCCTTTTGTTAAGATTTAATTTATTTTAAATTTTATTTTTCAATCCAAATTATTTGTTTTTGCTTTTTAAATTTCAGCTCTTATTTTTTTATCTTTTATTTTATTCTTGTTTCTTTTTATAAAAGTCATGTTTATTTTCAATTTAGTTTTTCAATTATAATTTTTCATGTGTTTTTTATGTTGGTCCTTATTTTTATTTTAAATTTACTTTTTTAACTTTTTGCTAAATTTTTATTTCCTTTTGATTTTCATATCTCAATTAAAGTTTATATTATTTTAGTTTTTTTTAATTTTACCTCCATTCTTATCTGTTTCCACTTTTATTAAAGCTATCTTTCCCTTCAATATTCCCCGATCGTATTTTTTTTTGCTCTCCAATCGTTTTTTTTTTTTTAATTCTTGATTTTTAATTAATATTTTTTTTAAAAAAATTATATAAATATTTTTTAAAAAAATTAATTTTTAATATTTGATTTATTAAAAATTTAGCTTTATGTTTTTTTTATTTGTAATGATTATAATCTAGTGAATTGAATTATAAGTTTAAAAAATAATTAGGCGTACATGATCAATTCGGGAAAGAGACACTTCCTACTACTTGACACAAGTCGAAAAGGTAGGGCCACCTATTAGTGATTAGACAACACGCGCCATTAATTATTTTTGCTTTTTAAATATTAAGTGGTCAACTAAAAAACCTAAATTATCCTCCATGGTCTGGTAACCAACCAAAAAGCCCAATTGAAAATACCAAAACGCTACTGGCCAATTGCATTTTAAATTCTATGACATGGAGGGTAATTAAATCATTTGATTGTTCATTAAAATGGAGAAAAGTCACATATAAATTTTTAATGACCAATGAGCAACATGGAAATACCAAACTACCCCACCCATGGATCTCATCTTTCATCTGAAAGGCAAAAAAGCCAATGCAATGTAGCAATGAATACTAATTTTAGTATTTTTTGCCACGTGTTTTATTGTTTTTGTTGATGTTGGTATGCATGATTTGATCAAGCCATCTTACCATAGAGACGGACATTTAACAATTTATAATTGGTTTGTTAATTTCAATCCACTGATTCAAATCATGAACATGATTTTTTTTATGAATTGTTTTTTAAAATTTATTTTTTAAAAAAAATTATAATAAAAACAAATCAAAATAACTTTAGTGTAAAATTAATTTATAAAAATCATACCAAATATAATTTAAATAACACTAAATCAAGTAGAGGCTAATTAACCAAAAGATAATAAATTATTATTATTATTACTATTAAAAATTAATTTGGGATCCGCTTCTTTACAAAGAGCATTTTTAAAAAAATTAACCAAAAATTAGTTGATTTAGATATAATTTATTTGTTTAATTAGTTTTTTTATTTAATAGTGGTTATGAGGATGTCTGAAAATATAATAGCTGTTATAGTATTTTTTACTTAAAAATATATTAAAATAATATTATTTTATTTTTAAAAAATATTTTTAATGCTAAAATGCTATAATAATCTATAAATATAAAAAAATTAATTTTAAATATATATTTTTAAATACTTGTTAAAAATATAATTTTAATCACATCGGGACAAGTAAACGCACTAGCCTTGCCGTATATTGAAAATTAGCACATAGCTGGCGTGTCATTGTCAGACATGCATTGCTGTGGGCTTTACCTGGTGGTATTATTAATTAATAATATTACTGCGAGGGAAGATCCGGAACTAAGGCATTGTTCTTATAAATTAATATTATATTTTAGAATAAAATAAATTGAATATATATTTGCCCACAACTTCCATTCCAAGCTTTATTAAAATAATCTAAAACATAAAAAAAAAAAAAAAATTAACTTGAAACTTAAGAGTTCTTTTTTTTTAAAAAAAATGGGGTCCTCATTACAAACACGCTGACATTAGAATCAAAGAATAACCATTATAAAATTGCAATTTTCTTTTTCTTATTCTAAAGCTTTCCTTGTTACTTTATTAATTGTTTATTTAGAAATACGATTATAGTTATTTTTTTAAAATAAATTTTTATATTAAAATATATATTAATAAATTATTTTATTTTTTAAAAAATTATTTTTAACATCAATGCATTAAAATAATTTAAAAAAATAAAAAAAATACTTAAAAAAAAAACAAACATTAAATTATATCTTTAATAATATATTTTTTTTATCAATAAAAGACATGATTTTATTTACTTTACATACAAAATTTCATTTTACAGTAACTTTAACTAAATATAATTTTTTTTAATTATAACTAGAAAATATATTTATTCAACCTCTTTTTTTTATATGCAACCACAAAAACTAAAAGTAATTTTCTAATCCAATAAACTATTTCTTTCCAATCAAATCTTAAATACTATTATATCTTTAAAAATACAAGTTTGATTTTTAGAAAATACACTCAAGAAGGGACAGTTATAAATTCTAAACGAGATTAATTTCACTCTTTAAAAACAATCTAAGGATATGCAGGGAAGAACAAACAACAAATCTTAAATAGATCACCTATAAATACCCACACTGAAAATTCTTCCCAGAAGGATGACTTGACTTGATAAGTGAATCTGTAATACAAATCAAGCTAAAGGGATCAAATACTCATCAGTTACCAAGGGTTTTGAGCCTTTTGGTTTAATTAATATATTATCTCTAATTTGGCAAGAGAAAAAGGAAAAGAGCTAGAACTTGTTTAATATTTTATTTTTCATCAAAAGAAAAGAGGGGTCGATATTTATGGAGGAGGTCAATATCATGCTTTCCCTGTGAAATTCGAAATAAAGCTTTCAATTATCTGAATTGCTAGGAATTCAATTATCAAGATATTTTTCATCAAAAGAAAGGAGTGATTTTTCAATATTTTCTCCATTGGAGGGTAGGAGTTGAGGGCGATCGATGTATGATAGCTCAGTGAGCTGCACGTCAAAATCCAACCCATTGTCTTCCAAGCGAAAGGTAAGTAGAACAAAGCCCAACCATTCCGAAAGGGCAAGACAAGAGGGTTATCTCTCCGGTGAAACCTATTTCAGACGTGGCCCACATGGCATAGACTCGCCGGGTGTCCTGCAATCACATGGGCGTCCTATCTAATTCCAATCCCTTTCATTTTACTAGCACTTCTACTTTTAAGTTTTAACTATACAAAGTTTTTCTCATGGGAAAAACCCCAGCAGCTATAAAAGATCTACAAGGTGTTTTAAAGTACGTTGATAACTGGTTTTAAAGTGTTTTTTTTTTAAAATAAATCAAAATAATATATATTTTTTATTTTTTAAAAAATTATTTTTAACATTAATACATCAATTCAAAAAACATGAAAAAACTATTTTAAAAAATATTTTTTTAAAAAAAAAACACTATTAAAATCACGTTTTCAAAAGCTATTTTAGAAAAGTAATTGTATCAACCTAAATAAGGTTTTTTAATCAAAATAACAATTTTTTTTTAATCTATTCACTTAAAACCCTTATGAATCTAACCACTTGATTGATTAATGTTTTATCCAATTCATCTAAAAATCCAACTTGAATTATATGTTTTTAAATTAATCTAAATTAGATTTGAAAAAAATTAGAAAAGTAATTGCATAAACCTAGATTATTTTTTTAAAAAATCCAATGTGTTTTTTTTTTTAATTTAACATGTGTTAATGTCTTATCCAATTCAACTAAAAACTTGAATCATGTGTTTTCAAATTAATTTACCTTTCAAACCGGATTTAAGAATCACGTGTTCTAAGAATATAGGATTCATGTGTTAATGTCTAATCCAATTCAACCAAAGGTTGAATCATGTGTTTTAAGAATACAGGATTCATCCTAATATTTGATCCAAGGTTCTGTTAAGCCTCCCATCAAACTTAAAAGGAAAAGAAGACTAAACCCATTGAGGTTTGCTGCTAGCTCGTAGAAAAAAAGGATAGTTGGATGTAATTTTCATTTCATTTTCATATAAGACATATCTCAACCCATTGCTTATTGGGATGCAATCGATCTTGTCAAGTTTTGGCAAAGTCCATTGCTTGTAAAGCAGGCAATACAATGAAGTTCATGAAAAAAATCAAACACAGGTGTTCAGATATTTTCAATACAGACAATAATATTTTATAGCTCATTAATTAAGTCGTTTTCGGGAGATTAATTTGTAAATATTCACTTTCAGCTAGCTATCAACATGACCTGCAAAACGTTTTTGCTTAACTTGACGCGAAATTTCAAAAACGCGGCCAAGCCCCACAATGTTTATATATTTGTGGCTTTAATTTAGTCAGTACAGAAGAGAGGCAAATTCTCTTTCAAAATGCTTTGATTTGCCGAGTACCGACAACTTCAAACCAGCCCGACTTTTGTCCTCAATAATTGATCGGACCAACTAATTATTGTGGGCTCTTTAAGGACTTATGGTGCTTCAAGAACTCGCCAAAACATTCTACGAACCAAAAGCAAGGATGAATAAGTTGCCGGAGAAGAAAAACGGAAAAAACATGAATAGATTACTGATTAATTAACAGCACAAATTTGGTGTTAATTCGTGTTAATTTATGATATTCATGGTTGAATAAAACGAGGCCAAGGTGCTCGGATATTTCATAAAAAGCAACAGTTCCTTAAACATTACACATGAATTTGTTACCTGAATTGTTAATGGATCAAATTTGGTCCGCCCCAGATCCTTACTTTTGGCAGGATGACCAAATTTGCTCCACTAAACAAACTGGAGAAAGATGTGCTAAATCAGAATTAATCTTTGCTCAAAAGTGTTAAACATAATTGCTTAAAATCCACATGGTTATGTCCCTCCACCAAAATTAGGTAGTGGCCAGATGCCTCCACCCCCACCATCAGTCGTTACGTAAGACATGCAAGATAGTGGCACCAGGCAGAGTCCTCGGCTTCTCAGGTCCCTCTTTGATTCTTCACCCCCCGAATTTGATGCCTAAAACAATTTAAATATACAAAAAAAATTAGAAATTTATTGTGTTTCAATAACTAAATACTCAATAAATATGCCTGACAGATGATCACCTAATCACTCTAATGACGGCCCAGAAAATAATCCCTTTCCTTTTTTCGTCGTTTTTGACGAACAGAATGTAATAGTAAGAAGGAAAAATCAACATGCTTGTGATTTATGACAATATTATTTCGGCATAGGCAAGATCCAAGCACTAGCTAGCTATCATGCATGGCATAAAAACTAAGTATGTCCACGCGTATTTAATGAAGTCATGCTTATAACAGGGTCCAGTGCTGACTTCAAAATTAAGCAAAAGATGGGTTCTCCTTTGACTTCCACTATATCTATTTTGTTCTTGTTCTAGGAAAGTCAACGAAACAGCATCTTGATGCCTCTGTTTAAACTTCCAATCAAACTATAAGAAGGACATCAAGTGCATTCGCGTTCTTTTGTATTGCCAGGTGTTAGAAAACCACTTTCATACCGCTTGAATGCTTCTACTGGTCTTGTTGCGGGATGACTTCATATATGGAACACTCAATGTCTGCAAAAATAGCACATATTTATGTGATCTTACAATCACTTCTATAAAAGAGTGTTAATGGGTTTTCATTACAAGAAGAAAAAGGAAAAAAATAAAAGATGTTTAATGGGTTTTGATTCTTTTGAGCGATATATACATATATAGACACACGCACTAAGGAGAAGATTTTACCAATCTGTAATCATACTCAAGTAATTAAACAAAACACATTACTATTTTATCATCAAACTGATCAGGTGTAATGCGATCTCCAGGTGTTGATCTCTCTTGTAGTACCTTTGCATATCATAATTAGGAAGATGCCAAAGCAAAAGGAACGGAAGAAAAATGAAACCATAATGGAAACCCAAGCTAGCCATTTGGGCTAAGCAGACACACACACACACACTCATAGACGACTTTAATTTCTTCTAGAGGGATGTGGGTTCTTAGTCTTTGCCCTATTTTTGACCAAGTTGCACTCTAGCTAACACTGAAACATCCTAGGGCATATTTTAAGAAAAAATACGTGTGTCGGAGAAGATAATTTAGTATATGACAAACTCTAAGAAGAATGTCGGGAAAGCGGAAAATACCTCGACCTGGTTTTGAAGGAACTTGATGTATCCGATAGCCTCCAGCAGCACAGATGCTGTGTCTGTCTGCAATATTCTCCCAAACCCAACCCACATGCAAAATTACACGTTACTTTCCCTTTTTCAAAACAGCAACAAAATTATTATTTTATTTTTTAAAATTAGACGAGCATATCTTGAAGAGCTCGCTAAGTCTAAAGTTTTTTCTTTTAATTAAATCGAAGAGTTTGATTTCAAATCAAGTTAGATTTTGTAACTTAATTTTTAATCATCCCATTCAAGTGCTCAACAACCATTAAATTTAATCATCCTCTGGATTAGAGGCACAGAGAATTTAGATTACCTTGCCAAAGGGTGCAACCAACTGCTGCAAAGCTGCAATTCTATCTCCTAATTTCTCTTTTCTAACCTGATAAAATGCCAAAGGTAAAAAATCCGAGCCAAAATATTACACCAGAAAAAATAAATAGTAAAAAGAACAAACCATAGCCCTTGTGTTCTACAAAATGCGATTCAAACAGTTTAGTTTTCGAACCTTAAAAGGAGGGCAGGGAGAGCGTGACTCGAGTCTCGATTTCTTGGGTGCGGCTGCTTGGGTTGCCTTCGGCTCCATCATGCTGTTGTTGGGCCTTTTAGCCTCTGTTATTTCATTGGTGGAGGATATCTTTGAAATACAAGGAGCACGTACTAATAAAAATCAGTTCAACGATCGCTCGAAAGTCATTTTAAGAAAAGAAGATAGTAAAGAGCGATTCTCCTGATAAAGAGATTCACACAATGTTTAAAGCTGAAAGTAAGTATCCCTCGTGTAGTAAAAAGAGAAGGGTACTTATCTAGCTAGCTAAATGGCTAATCTTTTGGTGCCATGGCTTGCTAAAGCCAATATATATATATATAATAAAGGGTTTTAACTTTTCAATTTTACTATTAACTTGGGGAGAAAACATAATTGAAATTTACTTTTCTCTTTTAATCTTGATAGTTAACTCATAAGATTTACTATTTTTGATAGTGCACAATTAGGGTTTCTTGATGAGCATAATAAGCTAGCTAGCTAGCCTAGCTGCTGCACTAGTGCAGGTTCAATTTGTACATGATTATTTTGCCTGATAAATTTGAATTTGCCAATCCACTTAATGAACTAGCAAATTCAAGGACGTATAGCTGCAGATATACATGATGCACGTACAATACTAAATAATAGCAAAAAATGCTGCAATCTAGTATGCAATCATAACCATTCAGCCATGCCATGGTTATAGAAACTGCTTGCTGCTGGTACAAAGATGAAGAAAAAGAAAAGGATATTGAGGGAAGAAGAAACCTTACTTTAAGAGGGCTCCGTGATGGCCTCTGATTTGATTGCTGAATACTATCGAGACCAAAAGAAAGACCGTCTTTAAACATGTCAAGGGGATCAAGAGAAACTGGATGGGGAAGACTTCCACTAAATCTAGTAGAGGTTAAGAGATCCAAGGCCTGTAAGTTCATGTTGAAGGAACCTGAGATCAGCGGTGAAGATGGCTGATTCAAGTTTGAAATATTTATACTAGGATATATCTGACTAAAGCTCCCTCTGCTGGGTGTAGCACTTCCAAAGCTGGAACAGTTGTGATGACTAGAGGAAATCTCCCGGGGTGAAAACTGATCGTGGCCATTGATTGGAAAGCCGGATGAAATAGTCTCGAGAACACTAAGACTCAGATCCTTTAGCTCATCTTTAATGTAACTCAATGAAGATACATGTGGATCTTCAATAGTACTTGAAGGGCTATTTAACATCTCGGTAAATTTGGGAAATGAATCTGATGATGAGAGTCCCTCCTTGATTTTTGAAAGTTGTAGGTCATAAGCTGAATGGCTACTGAAGTTGCCAGCATTGTTATTCCAGTAATGAAAGCCTAGGTCCTGAAACATGGTGCTATTGAAAGAAGAGATTGGACTCTCATTTTTCTGTCTTTGGTTGAAGATTACTCCATTATAGCTTGGATTTGAGATTTCAGAATTCCTGCATAAAGAGTAAGATATAAAAATAAATATTAATATATCAAAGAAAACCCAACAAGCCCTAAAAATCACCATTCCAAACATGAAAAATAGTAGCGTGAAACCATGATATTACTGTCTACAAATGAAAAGGAGAAAACAAACTTAACCCAACATACTGCTAGTTTTCATTTCTAGGCAGTTTGATTGATGTACATCAAATCACGAGTAAAGAAAAGAAAGAAAGAAAGAAAGCTAAAATAGAAAAAGGAGATTCCAAAATCTAAAGTTAATCTATGCTGGCACTGTAAAATATACTAAACATCCATTGTGGAAAGCTTATAGTTTGGGGAGAGAGAAAAGAGAGGGAGATAGAGCTGAGAATAAGCACTTACAAAGTTATGGTTTGGGTCCAAGCATGGGCGCTTCCAGCTTCTGCATAGATAGATGGGGTAGCAGTAGTTAAAGAAGAAGACCCAACAAACTGGTCTTGAAGCTGATGCTGGTGATGGAGATTTGCAGACTCCATAATAATGACAGTTTATTTTTTAAAAGGCTTGAAAATCCCGAGATGAGCAATTAAAATTTAACTATCTATGGCTCGCTAGCTCCAGGAATCTCTCACTCTATTCGAAGAAACAGTTCAGGTGACACCCACACACCTTCTTGCTTTTGGAGAGACACTTTTCCCAGTTTGGTCTTTACTCTTTCAAGTTCCATCTAAAGTAGCCTTGAAAGAAAAGTAAGAGAGCACGAATAACCCATCTCCATACCTCTCTCTGGCTTTAATTATTATTTTTCATTCCTTTTCTTTTCTTTCCCTGCAGCTTCTCAATTTATAGTATAAAACTAATCTCCCTCTCTCTCTCTCTCTGTGCACTCTGAATTACAGGGAGATGATTATACTTCCCCTACGTTATGATTACGATCCTGCCTTCGATCCCAAGGCTTTCAACAAAGGTCTGAGGAGAGAAATGATAACAACCATGCCCTCTCTCTTTTTCACACGCACACACAAACGCTTACACACAAGACACTCATCGCCACACACACACACACACACACATATATATAGACATACATTTCATTAAGCAAACGCCCAACAATATGCTTACGCAATTAAAGGTTTTATGCTCCTACAGTATGTTTTCATGATGTGAGTTTAAATGAAAGTCATGGATTCAAATTCTATTGGGAAGGGGTAAAGGTAAAATATATAATATATATACCTCTCCCATGCATTAATTCCAGGGGGTAATTACTTAAATATATAGAGATGAACGAAGCTTGGAAATTTTTTTTGATCACATGGATATGTGAAAACAGTTTAATGACTTGACTAATCAAGCAATTAAATGATAATTAGAGTTATAAAACCACTCCATATATATAATGGAAAAACATGCTTTCTTATTGCTAAAATTAAATTTATGTATACTTGTGCACCCTTAATTTGTAATTTGGAAGCCCATGCATTAGCTTAATTATTAGGGCAATTGATTTCATCGACAAGCAGTCGATGGAGGCCACAAATGTTAATCGGCTTTACTGCAAATATAATGTAGTTTTACATGGCTAGTTATTTATAGTTTTGCCATTTTGGAGGTTCATTAATTATCATACTGAATTAGGGCATATTGTTGATTTCTACTATCAAAACATAATAGAAGCTTCTAATATATTAGACCCTTCTAAAATTTCTTCTTCTTCTTCTTCTTTTCTCAATCCATATAGAGTTGTGGGAGGAACTGATACATTGAATTAGACTTGAAAAATGCATCCGGGTCATAGGCAAACCATTACATCGGCAAGTCATCCAATAAATCTACAACACACTCTTGAATCGCCCCTTTTCTTTTTTGAATTCACTTTCTTTTTTAGAATGTTATAGTTATACTTTCTGTTTCTAGACGTGTTTAAAAAAGAGCACCTCTCATCATGATATGAGTATTTCCTAATTAATGAAGATCTTGTAAATTAACCATTCCGTGTATTTTCTTGCCTGGGAACAAAAACATATTTAACAGAAGAAAGATGCGATGCATATATAAACAATTGATGTGGCAAGTGATAAATAATAAATTGTGGATCTTAAAAATACAAACAAACAAGAAATTAGGCCTTTTCATGATCCATTGATCATTTAGGACTTAAATCCAATTTGGGATTTATAATTAATTTTTCATGGCGTTAAGATTGTCGGTTGCATATATATAATCTCAATATATACATGTTAATTAGCTAGCCCTTTAGCATTAGCACCACCCCATAACAGAAAGCTACTAAAAAATACTAAGGGAAAAGATTATATATATCTTCGATCTCTGATGATATTGCAGTGTCGAAGGGCTATTTGTACAGAACCGGCAAGCACATACAGCTCTCCTCGCTTGTTCAGCTTTCATTGGCGTTGGCTGTCGGGAAGAAAGGAGGGAGTGATCAGGACTTATCAGAGGCCTCCATTAATCCATGTTGTAGCCAAATTAATATGGATTTTCCTAGAATAAATAAATAAATTAAAAAAAATAAACAAAGGACAAATATGGTTTGGTTGTTTATATGTATATAAACACTGTAAATTTTTCCTCTACAAGCTCATCATGATGCTTTGGAAGAATGATCAATTATAATCTAATTTCAATCATATCCCCTAGTGGCAAACAAAAAGAAGCCAACCCTAGCCTTGTAGTCCTTTATTATACAAATATTGTGATGTCCACCTGTATGTACATCTCTTTTATTCTGTTTCAAGTTTTATATATTCGGCTCTTACATATTTTTTTGTTGCTTACCTACTACTGTTTCTACAGAAACATACACACATAATACTGTTTTAAAGATAATTAATTAAGACCAAAACCTTATATTAAAAATGTAAAACTCTAATTACCGATGGAACTCTCTGGAGCGTCCAGATAATGGGAAAGTGCATGTTATAAGAAATTTTTAACTTCTATGTGATTGGATGGTAATTAATCTGAAATATTTCATGAATATTCACCGACTTGAATAAATTAGTTGTTTAAATAATTATTTTATAAATGAGTAATTGATAAATTATAAATATTATAAATTTTAACTTGAAACCTAACCCAAACCTAATACTATATATATATATAAATTTTTCTTTAGCTTTACCATGGTGATCAGAATTTCAGTTTTCTGAGTATGAATGATTGTTTCTCGGGCAATGGTATACACCCATTATAATTAGGAGTCCGAATTTAAGTTTTCTGAGCATGAATGAGTGTTTCTCCGGCAATGGTATACACCCATTATAATTAGGAGTCCGAATTTAAGTTTTCTGAGCATGAATGAGTGTTTCTCCGGCAATGGTATACACCCATTATAATTAGGAGTCGTATATCCCATTAATTTATGGTGTATCTAGTAATAAAAAATTAAATTACACACACACATACCCCCCTCTATCTCTCTCTCTCTAATGCTTTTGTTAATTTGTTTGTAGAGAGAGATCAATTAATTAATATTCATAGATGAAGTATGATTAAGCTGTCAATCCATTAAAGAAGGCCTATAATAATGTCGTTCAGCCCCACAAAGGTTCACATCAGTCGAAAAGTAGATGGGAGAATGTGAGATGAGAGTATGGGCAAAGCTTAACCTTGCTTTTTGCCCTTTCTCCTTTTACCCTCTTGTTGCTGCAAGCATGCCCCCCTTTTGTTTGCTTGCCTGTTTATTTATTTTTAGTAGCTCTTTTCCATTTCTTCTTCAAGGCAATTATTCTTTTATAAATTAATGAAAGTTTGCTTCCTTATTCTTGCAGGTCACCTTTTGCGAACTTCCTAGTCTCGCTACCTCCAAGATTCAATTCACAACAAAGAAAGACTGTTCCTCCATTTTTCACTTTCATGAATCTTCAAAGATTCGTTCAACAAAATTCGAAGTTGTAATTAAGTGTACTTCCCCTCTGATAATAATTCCACCAAAACAATTCCACTTCTGCATGATGAGAGCAAGGAGATTTGAAACATAAATTAGAAATATCAAGAGAAAATATAATAATATTATAAAAAATATTCGTTAGTATTAGTTAGTCTTTGAGAAAATTTACATGCTCGCATTGGATTCACACACACACATATATAATTAAGGACTATATATATTATTCTTTAATCTAGAAATTTAAATTATTAGGATTAAGTTCATTTGTTTATATAAAAATTAAATTATTGGCTGGTTCAACCACGTAAAATAATAATTAATAATTGTTCACTTTATATTTTCCACTAAATATTTACAATAAAATAAAAATGTGCTGATAGGAATATAGATTGTATATTGTAAACTAAGGAGAGCAGGTCCTATTTACAATAAAAGTTCTAAGTATATTAAATTGGCAAATACTATAGATTAATTACCACAGAATAGATTGTATTATAAACTCCTTATTTAATATAATTTGTATAGAACTAGGAATTATAGTTTACATAAAATTCTACCTCTATGGTAATATAAATTTATCATTCAGCGTCTTGGAGTGATGACGAGCTCCACTCATATAATTTCATTGTTTTTCTGCAATTTATTTGTTTTATTGCAATTTATTATAAATGTTTTTCAACCTTTATGTTCTTTTATATTTCTTTATGTTTTCATGTAGTTTAATCTTTAGCATTACTTTTTTATTCCTTTTAATTTGGTAAAGTAAACTTGAGAATGTATATTTCATTTGATTTAGATGGTTGTTACTTATTTTCGTTTTTATTTAACAAAAAAACATATAGCTTATTGATTAAGAATAATAAATGATTTATCAACAAATTAACATGTAATGGATCATCGGATTATCTATGAAATTAACAATTCATTTTTGTATAGAAAAAACCACCACTACCATTATATAATTTAGTTAAAATTATATTTATCTACCAGTTTTTTTAAAAATTACACTTTACGGCCTAAATTTTGATGTGCACGTATTAGTTTTCATTCTAAGTTATCATATAGTTTAGTTTATTTTACATTTACTAAGGATGTAAATTGTAATTTTTTAAAAGGTGGTAAACAAATATAATTTCAACCAAAAAGATATTAGTAGTAATTTTTGTTCTTTTTTTATAATTGTTTGGCCTATCCACTTTTATTCAAATATGAGACATTTCACTCATGTATACCATCACAAATTTAAGAACTGAACCATTTTTTCATTATTATAATAATAATCAAGATATTATTGATGGAACCAGTTTACCATTAAAGCTATGGTAAACTAGAATTCAAAATATTAAGGGATGTACAAAAAGGAAGCACCGACAAGCTTCTAAATCAAAGAACACTTCACTTATTAGTCCATGATAAAATATTGTTAGGGCCTATAATTAAATCATTCCCTATGCCTGAAAGGTTATTGTTCCAAGCCTTTAATTAAAGTGTAAAACGGTGAACATTAAGTTGAAATTGTGCATTCCAATTCGGCATTTTATCCTCAAAGATCAGCTTGTTTCTTGTAGTCTAAATATTACCCCATAAAATATCATACAATAGCATCATTGAGGCACTTCACTAGAACTTACCTTTAGTCATGTCATGTTATTGGCTGATAATTTGATCTATTGTATTCGGCATGCGCCCAGAGATGCCAAACCAGTTCTGAAATTATTGCTATCGCCTCCACTCGTGTTAGCAATGAAGGAAAATATAATTATTATGTTCTGATTCATGTTCACAAAAGGTACATATTGCTCGGCTAGGATCTGTCAAAAGAACTGAACCATCTTGCTTTGAAGATTAACTTTCCCAGTATTTTCACCACCTTGTTTAATTATTTAGGACCGGCTGGTTAGGGTGCCATAGGTAGTTGTAATAATATCTTCAACAAGAAGAGATGATGTAACGCTATCTAATTTCCATGGTACATTATAACATAGAAAATTTTATTTATTAGACATCATCAAATTTCATAAATTTCAAAACTTATAAAATTAATTAAACTATACGTAAGCTCGTACATATATACACATTAATAATAAAAAAAAATTCATTTATTCGTTTTCCTTATCTTATTTGGATGCTGTTATAGATTTGTGAATTTGACCGGTACAGAACATGTTATTATTAAGGTACTTATTCTTGTAGAGTCAGAAAATGAGCAAACATGGGCAGAAATATTTTCAGCAGAACAACGCAACGGCTTGAATAAATAAATAAATTTATTGCCATATAACCAAAATATATTTAAACACATTGCATATACATGTGCTATTCTTTTATATTTATTGAATTTAAGTATAAGAAATTCTTCTATTCTGGTATAAAATTTGTGTTTTTACAGGAGAGTAATCTATCGACCAATAATCAAGCCCAGTCACTCTATCAGCCGCTGTACGTGAGAAATTGAAAGTTCAGTTAATGGCAATAATTTTATTCGATCTTATAGAGACAAGTCAGACAGCAATTAATTAGAGAACTAGTTAAAGTAGTGTTGAAGTGAAAGATAATGGCCTGGTTTGGTCCCTACAGGGGCTCAAAACTGGGGAATTTCTGTCAAACGTGATTATCTTTTTATTCAAAAGTAGTAATCATATCAAAAGTTAGAGTTAGTGATTGCATAAAAAGGGAATATGATTTCCATTTGAAAATTAAAATCCTTTAATTCCTGTTTTTTTCCCACCCTTTAAACACTTTAATTATTTGCAATACTCACTGTGGAAATTGCAGAAGGGTACAAAGAAGACAAGAGGATGGAGGAGTGCCCTAGTTGTTCAGCCCTCCACAGTGATTTTTTTTATAAGTCTGTGTGTGCGCGTGTGTGTTCTTTAGCCCTCCAGAAGCAATTTGGTATTATCGATGGCTTTAAGGGTCCATCAAAATCATAAAAAGAAAAAAAGCAGCCCTTTTTTCAGTCTTAGCCGGTCAACACTAGGGTCAAACACCTACTCGTGGCACTTACAATAAAGATATTTTATTTTTATTGAAAAGTTGCAGTCTTTTTCAAATAATAGTATTATATATAAATAGATACACATTAATTAAGCTAGACGTTCGTGCATTTCGTAAAGCCGATGCTTTCCCTAGTTCAAGATAAATGAGCTACAATATTAATAAGTGATTAAGCAGGTTAATAGTCGATATTCCGAGTAATAAAGGAATCTCTTCTTGGCCTTGCTGGTACTGTGCCTGCAGCCGCCTCCTATACTGTGGATTTTTTATATGAGTGATGAACTGTGCCCTATAAACATATGTTTTTCGTTTTGTTTTGGTTTTACGGCAAGCAGGGAATGGTTTAAGGGGCCACGGTTTTATAATCTCTCAAAACCCTCCTAATTTTGTAAATAATTTTTAAATAAGATATATTAAGTAGCCCCACCAGATCAAAAATCTCATACATCTGACCTCCCTATCTGACCCATGATGGTTGAGAAGAAAATACATATTTTCTTAACCATTAAATTAATCTCTTCATATAAATATCCCATATAAGTACGCGCGCGGGTGCACCACAAGAATTCAACAATCTTTACGAGATATGTAGATTTTAATTTGAGATTTCATCCACGTACGTGATTTCAATCAAACACACAGACGCATTATCATGATGAATATTATTGTAGTTATAACAAGTATCCATCATTAATAATTCAAGAAATTCTCATTCAACGTCAACAAAGCAATTTGTTTTTCAGAAGGAGTTGAAAAAGAAGCCAAAATCAAAGTAACAATCAATCTTACAACAATAAAGTTTGCCATGTAATTAATTATATGTGTAGTTTCTCATTCTTCTCAATCATATTGCAGGGTTGGTCATGTTAGGTTGGTTGCCATTTCATGTAAGGCACTAACCATTGACTATTGATAGCCACCATTGTTGAATGAGTTAGAGTTGGTGGCCACCAATATTGACAACAAAGCAAAAGAAGTCTCCATGGATGCCTATAAAAGAGGCATGATTTTAGAGAGCAAAATATGAAAAGGATTGTGAGCATGTCAAGAGAGTAGAGAGAAAGAGAGAGCTGCAAGTGCAGCAAAGAGAGCCCGGAGTAGAGTAGAGAGAAGTGATCTTTCTCCTCCATGTATTTGTTTTGTATTCTTTCTTTAATCTCTAATAATATAGACTCTCTCCCGTGGATGTAAGCGGTTTTGCCGAACCACATAAATATTGTGTCAGTGTGCTTGACCCTTCTATAAGCAAATATCAGAACATCACTGGTCAGAATTCCCAACAATTGGTATCAGAGCACATGGTTCAAAGTGGTGTTTGATTTTGCTCAAAAATGAAAGTTATCAAAATTATGTTTTGACCATACCACTGTGTAGAGGAGGAAGAGACGAAGCCATTGGTGAAAACCGCGTTGAAATCGGACGTCGGCATCTGCCGCACGCGTCGTCATGCGCCGGCGGGGTGACTGGACACGCGCGCAGACGTACGCCACGTGTCACACTCTTCTTCTTCGCCTGGATGGGCTGACCCGACTCAAATACCAGAAGATCCGACCCACGCGCGAGATCCGAATGGTGATGATGTCATCATGATGTCACAGAGTTGTCAGCATGCCCAGGTGGTATGACATGTCAGCACCAGTCAGCAGCCACATCATCATTGTAGGACTTACTGCCACGTCACCAACCGCGAGCCGAGAGTAAGCCGAGCCGAGCCGATTTGAGTTGGAGTCAAGCCGAGCCGCGAGCTGAGGGACAAGATTATGTGTGGAGGAGTCTACGTGCAACCGGTTCTGGGATTGAATTTGAGCCGTTTATCAGGCCAGAATTGTTCTGATCAAATCTTAGTCGTTTGAAGTGTGATTTGGACGATTTCAGACTTGTTTCCAGCTAATTTGATCATTCCGGATGCCATGGTACGGTCCGATCATTGAGATTGAGATTAGAAATGGTGATGGTGAATTATTAAAGAGAGATTGCCCGATCAGGAGGCATTTGATGGTCATCATGGTGGTCGATGGAAATGATAAAGAAGAAATCACACATGTTTGCCCAATTATATATGTTGAACTATTATGTGGGGAATTTTAATTGCCTTTAGGAAAGGTAAAATTGGGACACTTTGGCCACACGATCATTTGGACAATTTGAGATGGCGAGTGAAATTTGTTGAAGACCAATCTTGATGAATCTAAGCACTGGTAGTCTCGCCAGATGTTGAGAATCAGGTATAAAACCAGGATACCCCAGATCACTTGTAAAGGAAAGCCACGACAAAGCTAGCAAATGGTTGTATATACGAAAGGACAGTACGATGGATAGATATGACCTAAGAAGTTCTAGTTAGGACATTGAGTTTTAAGCGGGACCGTTGTGACCCCTCCAATCTTTCCTGGAAACTTGCTTACTGGAAGGATTATCCATACGGTACTATTTTTGTATATGTGACAATTTGTTATGAAATTGTTGAAGACTAGCAGGATGATGGCACAAAGGAACAGTTGGGTTCCGTATGATCAAGGATCTGATGAAGTGGTGATTTCTCAAAGGAAGTTAGATTCAGTGACTCTAATTTCTCGAGGGGAGAAATGATGAAAACCCTAATAATTGAAGAGAAATACAGCAAAGGGATAAAGATTGGCACCCTATTTTGACTTGGATAGATGTTGTGACAAGATGAGCTATTGTCAAACATAAGCAAAGAATAGGGAGAAATTTGGAGAATAGAAAATGCACGAGGACATGCGGAGATTGTGCAGAAGTACTCGGAGGATCCAACGAGGTACTATAATGAGACAATAAATGCAAGGAGAATAAGAGTTCCCAGATGAAGCTCAAAGCAGAGACTGTGTGAAAAAGTTGTACAACAGGAAGTCTCTTGTGCTCTTGATAAAGGCAACAAACAAGGACCTTTTCAATGCATGCAAGGATAGAAAGATGAGCTGTTGCAGATGCACCTAATTGAGGGGGTGCAAATGCCTGTGATAAAAGGCGACCATCTATGATGAAAGACGAAGACACCAAAGAGAGTTGGTATAGGTGGAGTTGTCAAGTGCAATGATGAAAGACGTAGAAGCTCCAAACATAGAAATCGAGGTGGAGGATTGCGAGGAGTATACCGCAACTTTCTCTTTCTATGTAATCAGTGGCAAAGAATTTTTTGGAGCCACAGTGAAGCATCTCAACTAAAGGAGGATACGACCGCCTATAAAAGGCGAAGACACCTTAAAGAGAAGGTGTGAGGGCTATGAGATAAGCCCATAATTAGACCGCCGCATGACGATGAGCGGGGACACCTTAAGAGAAGGTACGAAGGCCGTGGAAGGAGCCCAGTTCAGAACGCCCAGAGCCGATGTGATGACTAGATATGAGTGGATAAATGGATAGCTAATGAAATGGCTATGATGAGTATGAAGACAAATGCAGGATTGACTTTCATGGATATTGCCCCCATGCTAAAAATCAATGAGCTAGAAGACATTTGCCTTGGACAATAAGTGGATGACTTGTGGAGCATTAAGACGTGGCTGTTATGAAAGAGTAGAGGGCATGCGCAAGTTCCGGGAACAAGTTGACTCTTGTCAAGGTGGTGAGCTCGGTGAAGGCATTGTAATACTCAGAGTATCAAGACATGTATGGATCAACCTTTAATGGGCTGCCCCCATAGTTAAAGGTGGAAAGCTACCTGGACTCTTGAGACTAAGAGCGAGAGACTCACGGAGAAGTAAGGCGTGGTTCCTAGGGTGGAACAGAGGGCAGGCGCAACTCCTGGATGAGTAGACTCTTGAAAGAGTGGTGAGCTTGTAATCATATTAAGATACTCAGATAATGATTGTCGCACTTGAAATATCCGTTTGAGGGGGTGTTATAAGCCTTGATGTGAGGCTTGATGAATCATTCTAGACCGAGCATGGTTGATACGCTCGAAGGGGAATGTTGTTCCAAAGACAAGCGTTAACACTATTCAGATGTGATATGGCAGACCATCTGGTTATAGTGATCCTTTTGTGTGAAAAAAGGTATGCTTTGATTACTCTGATGATTGAAAGGTTTGGCGAGTACCTATAAACTTGGCCAAAGATGCTCTCAGAATGGAAAGCTTGGAAGAGTTGCAAGATGCAAGCTTGTGTTGAAGAAGTAAGAGGATAGTTGCCCCACATGAATGACAAATGGGGTGATTGTTAGGTTGGTTGCCATTTCATGTAAGGCACCAACCATTGACCATTGACTATTGGTAGCCACCATTGTTGAATGAACTAGAGTTGGTGGCCACCAATATTGACAACAAAGCAAAAGGAGCCTCTATAGATGTTTATAAAAGAGGCATGATTTTAGAGAGCAAAATGTGAAGAGGATTGTGAGCATGTGAAGAGAGTAGAGAGAAAAAGAGAGTTGTAATGGCAGCAGCTTTGTTGTCATTGCACCAGCTGCAAGTGCAGCAAAGAGAGCTCGGAGTAGAGTAGAGAGAAGTGATCTTTCTCCTCCATGTATTTGTTTTGTATTTTTTCTCTAATCTCTAATAATATAAACTCTCTCCCGTGAATGTAGGCGGTTTTGCCGAACCACATAAATATTATGTCAGTGTGCTTGACCCTTCTATGAGCAAATATCAGAACATCACTGGTCAGAATTCCCAACAATTGGTATCAGAGCATATGGTTTAAAGTGGTGTTTGATTTTGCTCAAAAATGAAAATTGTCAAAATTATATTTTGACCATACCACTATGTAGAGGAGGAAGAGATGAAGTCATTGGTGAAAACCGCGTCGAAATCGGATGTCGGCATCTGCCGCACGCGCCGGCAGGGTGACTGGACACGCGTGCAGACGCGCGTCACGTGTCACACGCGTCTTCTTCGCCTGGATAGGCTGATCCGACCTGAATACTAGAAGATCTGACCCGAACACCAAAATCAAAGTAACAATCAATCTTACAACAATAAAGTTTGCCATGTAATTAATTATATGTGTAGTTTCTCATTCTTCTCAATCATACTGCAGGGTCGGTCATGCATTTCCCTGGACTTTGAGTCAAGTACTCGGCAAAGCCCTTAAAAAGAGGTGGTCTAAAGCGAGGGCGGTTTAAAGGAGTTGGGAAGAAGACAAGGCATTGGAACCGGAGAATATATGATTTGTCAAGCTCAGGGCATGAAAATACAACAGAAGGAGGGCCATGCTTCTCTTTGCTTTCCATGTCCACTGAGCCATTATAAATATTTCCTTATTCTCTATGATTCCTCTCATCTTTCTATAATCCATAGGGGTTTTTGCATATCTCGTGCACAACTCAGGTCGTCCAACATAAAGCAAAGGTTTTCTTGTCCATGTCTTTAGATGCAATCCAGAGATGCTGGCCTAGCATGGTGTGTATCTGAGTATCTCGATTAATATTATAAATTTTAAAATTAATAATTATATAAATTTTTAATAATTTTAAAATTTATAAACTCAAAACGTTAGCTTTTCCTACCAACTCTAAAATCTGAGCTATATGTTACAGAATTTGTGTATTGTTATCTTGGTTTGCTTAACCTTGATCTAATTGAATGGTAAAAGTCATAGATGATGGAAAGTGAAATGCATCGGCACTTTGTATGGTACGGACAAAAGAGGATTGCCAAAGTGCAAAAGGGTCAGGAAAGTGAAGCTGGAAAGTAAAAGAGACTGATCAATAATCGTTTTCTCATCAATTTCACTAACATTTTCTAAGACAAAAGGAAAGTAATCCATTAAGTTTTTTGAAATTGTGATTATGATTGTTATTTAAAATAAATTTTATTTAAAAATATATTAAAATAATATTTTTTTATTTTTTATTTTTTTTTAAATCAACATATTAAAATATTTAAAAATACTATAAAATATTAATTTAAAGTAAAAAAATTAAACTTGAAAAAAAAACCTTTTAAAATATAAAAATAAAAAGTATATAATTTAGGATGACTGGCCATTGGATTATTCTTTTCTTTTTTGACCATCGATCACATCACTGGCATAAATGTTATTTCTTTTTTCTTTAAGCATCAGCCTTGTCCACTGAGGAATTAGAAATATATGAAAAAACAAAACGCAAAGTGTAGTCAATATAATACAGCTATTAATCTTGACCTGAGTTATAGCTAGTAGTCGATCTGACGTACCAATATAACATATCTAGTTCATTGGTAGAAAAAAAAAGAAGAAAATATTCAGATGTCTATGATTAAGATTTTATTAATTCGAATAGAGAATGTTAATATGTACTATATAAATACTAGTTTAAATCTGGAAAAGGAAAACAAAATTTGTCATAATGATGTAAAGCCTTCCTCTATTCTTTGAACATCAAAGATAAACAAGAAAGGGAAAATAAAAAAATATTTTTCAGCATAAATAGAAATATCTTTGATGGAGTTAAAGCAATATTGTTTTGTGTTAATTAGCAGGCTTACACAATCGCGGCCACATCTTTTATTTTTATGACTAGGAAAGTATACATGTGATGCTTTATAGCATGCTATAATATATATATATATATATATATATATATATATATATAATACAATATCACTTGTAGAAATTATTATTATTATTTGTTAGGTTTTATAAATTAACTTAAGTTAATTTACACCCCTCACACATTATTTTTGTTCTTTAATTTACCAATTTACCTATAATTTTATGTCATACATGTTATTTCTTGTCATATTTTAAATTTTATTTCTTGTTATATTTTAATTTTTGTGGTTGAGAAGTATACTTGTTTACCATGAGGTTTAAATTCTAAGTTGGGATTTACAAGTAGTTTTGATGTTGACACAAAACAACTTCTTATATCAATTTTATCTTTAAACTTTGAAAAATTATCAAGTAATAATTTTGATAAATTTTAAAGCTTTCCACTCAACAATTCATTCAAATTGTACTTGTCATAATCTAATTTTTTATTTTTTTTATTTTTATGTTATATTTTTTTATAAAAGTAATAAAAAAATGATGATGAAAAAAATTAATGAAATGAAAAAAATGCAATGAATGAAGAATAAATTGAAATTTGGGTCAAAACAACATAAATTAAAAGTTTTGGAACTTAATTAAATTTTAGATTATTTTAATTAATTAAATAAAGGGTTTAGTTGAATAACTGCTAAGTTTATAAATTTAATTAAACTTTAATTTATTTAATTAATACAATCAAGAGCTTGATTAAAGAAATATTAAATTAACTAAATTGATTAAATTGGCAAAAAGGACTGTGGCTTCAATTACAATTGATCCAATGGTAAGATTAAAAAAAAAAAGAAGAAGGATTTTCCATGAATAGGGGCCCAAATGCTAATTGTCAGACGGTAGGGGGCAAATTGAAAATAGCCAATTCCAAGGATAAACCGGCGCCGTTTTAAATAACTGTTCATCGTCTACATTCCACTGATTCAGCGGAAACTTGTCGTGGGTCACGTCTTCTACCAGCTGCCAACTATCCCTCACCCACACGATGTGTCTCTAAATACCAGAATGAGTGAACCGATGACAAGGCTTTTAGCCCCCGACTTTTCCTCAAACAAGGGCGAGCGTGCAGGTCGCTCAGGATCATGCATTCTCTGGCTTTATAAAGCCAGAAAAGGGAGACCAGAAGGGAGCAGCAAAAAAAAAACAGAGGAGAAAAAACCGTAAGGCAGAACACGGACGAACAGAGGAGAACGAGCAGGGGGCAGGGGGAACGAACAGAAAAACAGGAAGGGGGGGGCAGAGAAGAACGAAAACACAGGGACAGGGGGGAACGGGGGACAGAAACGAAATGGAAGACCAGGGGAAGCGAACTAAAAAAAAGAGAGAGAGAGGCAGGAACACGGAGACGGAGAAAACGAGAAAAACACGGGAGAACGAACGGACGGACGGACAGACGCGAAGGAGAAAAAGAGGACGAACAAAAAACCCAGGAAATAGAGGAGAGGGGAGAAAACCAGAAACAGAAGAAGAAGAGAAAACTAAGAAGAGGCTAGCCGACCAGTCCTTCATCGTCTTCGTCCAGCAACCAGGTAACCTTCTCCCGCTTTGCAATATAACTCACTCACACCATGCACTTGTAAATATAATTACCTTGTAACTGTAGTAAACGTGATTGGACAATTCACGCGTGCTTACGGGTAAAAGCCGGTCGGGTCATTAGTGTAGATCAGTAATTAGATTCGGCCGTATGGATGCAATGCAGCCCAGCCCATTGGTATAGCTGGGCTAGACCCAACCCAAAAAAACAGACCGGGATGAGGCTCAGGCCCATCGGGACCAATTTATTTTGGGCCAAAGGTATATTGGATAAAACACATCATTTTCCTTGCCTCTTTATTTCACTATTTTTTTTTTATTTTGATATCTAGCTAAAAAAAAAATAGATATAAATTTAAAAAAAAACATTAGTGGAACTTTTTAAATTTATTTGAAAGTCTCTTGTGATTTTTTTATATATTTCACTCTATAATTAATTTATGAATTTTTATCAAATTCAATATACAATACATTTTTTTAAAAAAAAAACATGTATATACTGATTTAATTTAATTTTACTAGTTTATTCAATTATATCAAAGTTAAAAATACTATATGTGAGTTAGAAACATCTATAGTTAAATATTAACAAATATCAAAATCAAAAATACTACAAATAAGCTATTTGTATAATAATATAACAAACTCTTAATAATTTAAGATAAAAATAACATAATTAGCATTGTAGTCTAGCTCATGTAAAATGTTTAATGGGTCATGATATTTTTTATTAAATTATTTTTTTTTAAACTTTGTTATTTTTTTGCTTTTCTTTTTATTTCATTATTATTTTGAGGACGAGTTAGTTAAGTTTATTTGTAACTACTTCCATTTTCTTTTCAAATATTTTTTATTTAACTTTAGTATTTTTTGTTAGGTTTTTTTCTAAAGTTTAATTATTTTATCCTGATCTCATGTAGCAGGTAGGGAGTTAATTGAGCTAGCTTAACTTGATTTTTTTCTTTGATTGTTTTATAATTTTTTAAGTTTTATCATTTTATATTAAATTATTTTCTCTTGAGATTTATCTTTTATTCAATTTTATTTTTATTTTGTTATCCTGAGAGTGTGTTGATAAAGTGAACACGGGCTAAGTCATTTTTTAATGTTTTTTTTATTGAATTTTGATTTTTTTTACTAGATATGTTTTTTTGAATTTTTTTTTCTAATTTAATCCTATATTGCAAGTAGCAAATTTATTAAGTTATTTTTCTCTAGCGTTATACTTTTTGAAGATTTGTTTTGTATTTTCATTTTTAACATTAGACCATGAGCTTTACAGTTTTTTTTTTTCATTTCAGAGAGTTATTTTAATTTAATATCTCAATGTCATATTTTAATAAATTTAACTAGGATTTTATTGGATTATTATCACCTAAATAACCTTTTTTTTAGTGCTGGAAAAAATTGAACTAGGCCGGCGGTGCAGCGCTCACCAATCTAGTATACTCATATTTTGTCACTGTTCTTGATTATCATTGAACAACAGTTTTACTGATCAAATTCATAAAAAAATAAAAAAAGATAGAGATTTTACCGACCATGAACCAAGAGATCACAAAACATTAACATGAAAAGCAGCGTGCTATGTAAACACGTAGCCTATTGGTTTTATACCCGGGAGGGCAAAGTTCGAGGCCAGTTGTTTGAGCCAATTCCGCCCCAGTTTTTAATTGGATCGAGCTTTATTAATTCCATCTGTGCTTTGCATTCTTTTCTGTGGAGCCTTGGAAGAAGACGAAGAGAAGCAACTTCATAATCTTGACACATAAGGATTTTAGAGAAACAAATAAACGTAGAAGACTCTGTGGAACCTAACTACGATTGTAAACTTGATTTGAGCTCACAGACTTTCAAGAAATCCACAGGAAAATGGCTTAGAGATCTTCCCATATTGCTTAATTAATTCTTCGATAAAAACTTAGATGTAACAATTTCCAATATTGTTCCGATGAAAAAAAAAAAGAATAAAACAAACAGAGAGCAGGAGGACTAACGTTAACTTACATGATGTATCTCAGTTTTAGAATTATGATGATTATTGTACAAGTTTCTATGGAGGTTTGCTTTCATTCACTGAAGAGATGTATGGAGAAACTTTTACCTTAGCAGAAGCGGAGGTAGAAGAGAATAATAATACCTAGCTTATTCGGGTTTTATATATATATATATGTATGTATGTATGTATGTATTTAGTAATCGAATAAATATTATTAGAATTCCTGGTCCATAATTAAGAAGAAAGCAAATTGAAAAATAAAAAAAATTCTTGGCTAAATGAAAAATAAAAAGAACAAAGCAAAACAAGTAAAAACAGCTTTAGGTATGGATTAATTTTAAAATTCCTGTGCAGCCAAATTTATATTGTTTGTTCTATAATTGACTTAATTAACTTTGTTCGATAGATTAAATTAATTTTTATAATTTTTTAATGATCTAGATATTTTATTTAATGGAACCTATCATAAAAGGTTATATGAATCATTAATAGAGATATGCTTTTGATGGAGATAAACATCGAGAATTTAAAGTTGTTTAGAAGCGATATGAAGGATGGAAAGCCTCCGTAGATGCGGAGGCAGAAGGCTATAAACCTCCATCATCCTTGCTTTATAAAACCCCTAAGCTCTGAAGCCTATGAAGTTATAAAAAATTGAGCGAGAAGATTAGCCATGTTTTTTCTTCATCAAGACTAGTACTCAAGCTATTATCTTACTCATGCCGGAAGACACATCCAAGTCACCTGCCCTAGATCGATTCTGCAAATATTTGTCTCCACGACACCCCAGTATCTCTGCCTCCTGTCTGCAAGTCTTCCAGAAATATACACATATTTTTGTCATTGTTCTTGATTATCATTGAACAACAGTTTTACCGACCAAATTCATCAAAAATAAAAAATAAAAAAATAGAGAGAGGGTGAGAGAGAGTTTTACCGATCATCATGAGCCAAGTGAAAACATTAACATGAATTGTTTAGTCCAGCTATTATCTTCTTCAAGTCAATGGAGCACGACAAAAAACAAAAATTAAAAAAGTAAGAGTAAACTTCAAAATATATTATCCATTAGGGCTTTAGAAATTATTAATTTTGTATTTTTATACCATTTTAATTGTAATTTTTTACTTTACATGGCCATCAATCGTCACTCTTCTTTTCGAGCTTCTTCTGATAGGGCACGATTAAGCTCTACCACGTGGATCTCCAATATGTTTAATGGACTTCACAGAAAAGTCAATCAAGATCCCACCAGAGGTCAACCGAATCATGACTCATGAGGACGTGTGGCTTATATTCTTATTAATTACTTAATGCTAGATAAGACTATGGTATTAATCACTCCTTTAATTAAAGAAACAAAGTAAACCATGCACACAACATAAATTAATTAATGCGAGACAATTAGCATAAGGTTTACATGGTAAAGTTTGGAATCAAGATCTATTATATGTAGCACTATCTCTCATGAGGATCTATAAAGTAGTCTAGTAGTGGCCAGGCCTAGTTGCCTTATTATTAATTAAGAAAATACCTAGCAAAAAAAAAAAAAACTTTGTATTGATTTGTATATAATTTGATATTGGCTGCTATATTTAGTGTGATAGTGAAATGTATTTTTAACAATTATTTATTATTTTAAAATATATTAAAATAGTTTTTATTTTATTTTCAGAATTAATACATCAAAATCATAAAAAATACTAAAAATTAATATTTTTTTAAAGTAAAATATATTTTTAAAATACATAAAAAATATAAATTATCACACTTCCAAACACTCATACTATTCTAATGAGTTAAATACAGTTTAATGAAGTGCTCATTATATATTTTTTTTAAATAAATTCTAGAGATTTTATTGTTTCATGATAGAAGTAAAAATTCAGACAAGTGCCTACTTCACACTTGTCGAGTGTAATGATACTTTATTTGACCCAATTAACAATTAATACAATTTCCATGACACACAGATACTAAAAAATGAAATCTTGTGGATATATTTAATCAATCGATAAAGAGAGTGGCATCGAGCAAGTGTAATAATTAATTTTATCTCATCTATCTGCCTTTTAAGTTATTGGAACTTCCCCTACCCTATCAGATGTTTGCCTCAGTTAGATTATTAAAATCAAATGTGATCTGTTCTGTCCATGGTGTGGCAGAGCTGTAACTCCTCCATTATCATGATGATCACACCGATCAATTCTTTACATGGATGTGATATAGCCACTTCTTAGTCTCCTTGGTAGTTGGATAAGAAAAGGCGAAGGAAGAAGATAACCAGCACTTGCATTCATACATAGCTGGACAGTGTTAATAATAGCCCCCACTGGAATTAATTATATAGAAAAGATTAAAAAAACAATAAGAGAGATCTCAGTGACATAGCAATCATGGATAGTACTCCTTGTAATTGTAATGTAATGGTATTCTCGAAACCCAGCTTGTCCTCCACGAATGGCCCTTGTATGGATCAAACACTCAACAAATCATCATTGAAATTATCTAATAATTTGTTTCAAGACCATGATTAATTAGAAGGGTATTGCTTGAAATGGACAGCATAACCTCCATTGAAATTGAAAGACAAAATTCTCTATAAGTTAAAAAAGGTGGTGCCTAGCGATGATTATTTTATGTTTTAGAATAAAGGAAAGGAAAGAGATACCAACTCTCAACTTCTTAGAAGAGTTTGTGTATACTTATCCACCCGATACACCTAATATATCCCATATACTACTTAATTAGCATCCCTCCAAGAGATGCTATGCCACCGCTTTCTTTTCTTTTCTTTCTTAATCTGAAGATTAATATTATAATCCTAAAACCATAAACAATGGTTTCCAATTACTGTTTTTGGTTTCCTAGTAATATTAAGATCATGAATTGGGCACTTGGCTTTTCTTCTTCTAGGCACCGGAGAATCGAATTGATTTTATTTAGAATATTTTTCAAACGATGAATTAATTCTCAAGGCTATAAATTAATTAGACTATATATATACTATTATCATCATTTTCATCGTTATCATGATTATTATTTGTGTTTTTCGGGCAAGTCTCCATTATAATGTTTCCCTAGTGTGCCTTTCTAATGAATCGGATTGTGATTGACAGTACAAGTGATTACATCCACATAAATTTCTGCAAGAAAAGGCCAATTTTTTTAAAAAAAATATTATCCATATATATCTACTAAAAAATTATTTTATTAACTTTTTAATCATATTTTAATTAGTTAAATTTTAAATTTATTTTTGAATGATTATAAGTTTGAGTGCTTTTAAAATGATAAAAAATTTATATGATAATTAATTTTAAAATCTATAAAATTAATTAAGATATATAAAATAAATTAGATTAAATATTCATTTAATTAATTAATTATATATATATATATAAAAAACGAGCTTATTCGAAAGTTAAGGATCAGGGCAATAAGTTGAGGCCTAATACGCCACCCTATAAAAGGCTACCAAGAGGACTTTTGTTAGATCCGATCTGCAGAATCACCTAGCTAGGAACACTTGAAATTAATGTTACCTTACGTCTCCATAGGGAAGCCAGAGTTTTGGCTTTCTTGAAGAAAAGAAATGAAGAATATTCTTCTCATCCTTGACATTTTACATTGATTTATTAAACAATCATCGGTAGAAGCCAAAATTGTAAGAGAAATTATTGCATCGATCATTCTCTTCCCACTCTTCCCATTTAAAGTAAAAGGTTTGGGAAATTGTTCCTGATTATTTTTTAAAATATGCTTATTTTAAAATAAATTAAAATAATTTTTTTATTTTTTAAAATTATTTTTAATATAAAAACATTAAAAAAATTTTAAAACATAAAAAAAATATTAATTTAAAGTAAATAAAAAATTTTAAAATTTTATTTTTAAAATACAAAAATAAATTGGTCTAAATGAGGCATTGAGAGAAAATTATTGCAGCAATTGTTAATAATATTAGAATTTACTGTATTAATTTTTTGAAATAATTTTCTAATTTGTATAATAAATTTTATAGTTTAACAAACACAAGGCAGAAGCAGGCAAAATTCTTGAAAGTGATACTTATATTTTGATAACAAAATTTTAATAAATTAAGATTATATTTGGGGTCTCGCTCCCATCAATATAAAAGACAAAGTACAATTTTGTTTATTACAGTGAAAACACACAGGCGCATCTCCCCGTCAAGGCTATCAATACTGTTATTAAACTCAGTACTGCTCCGTAAATTAATTTAATTGTTCAATGATTATGATTTGGTTTAAATTAGATTTTAAGTTAATCTAGATGAAAATTGATTTTAAATAATATTATTTTAATATTAAAAAATAAAAACTTGTGACAATGCATTTTAGATTAATTTATGTAAATCGTACTTAATCCACCTAATTCACAACTTTAACCCAGGTATGACTTCACATTATCCTTCAGATTTCGTTATCATATACTCAAATTACATTAACATGATGGCATTTCACATGATTTTATTAATTAAATTTTGAAAACAAGAAAGAAAAAAAATAGCACAAGCTTATTTAACATAATCCAACTCTTCTATGTACATTCACTTATCCTCATCAAGCTATCAATGTTAATAAACACGATCGATCGGTGAATCAATTTAACTACTCATTAATTATAATTTAGTTTAGATTAGATTTCAAGTTAAATTGAATAAAAATTAATATAATTAAATCTGTTCAAAACCCCATTTAATTTAAAAAAAATCCAAAATCATATAATTTTAAAATAATGTATTTTAGATTTATTTATATCAACTTAGACTAGTTATTTTAACTAATCAAGTTTAATAACTTTGTTAGCTGGATCTTGTTTACACTCAGATTTCATTATCAAATACTCAAATTACATTAACTTGATCTCATTTCACATGGTTTTATTAATCAAAGGTTAAAAACAAGAAAGAAAGAAATTGCACAGCTTCTCTTAACAGAATCCATTTTCTTCCATATGATACCCAATATTAGCATCCCCGTTTGCTTCCTTGCCCAAACATTCCTTCATGTAATACTCAAACTTCTCATGCACACTCTCTGGCACTGATACCTGCACTCTCACAGCTTCAAAATCACCAATGACAGGTAAAAACAAGCAGTAAATATCACTTGATAGAGGACCCATATGCAATGGCTTCCCTTCTCCGAAATCTACATCCTCTAACCCTAGCTTAGACCACTGTGATATAACCAAGCTCATCGAAAGGTCCGTTTTTACTGATTTATCCTCCAACAAATCAATCATTGACCTCACATAATCATCAGTTAAACTTGATTTAGCTTGCTGAACCAACTTGACCCCATAGCACATGTTACTAGCGACCAAATCCCTGGCACTAGTCTGTGCACATCCTAACACAAATCCATTCCCATAATACCCTTGTTGTATTTCTGGGACTAACCTTTTCCTGACATTAACAGAGAAAAGAAGCTTGACATTGAGCGAAGGCGACAAGTCCAGTGCCCTAACCCAAGAACGCCATGTGTGAGATGCCAAGGCTTCGAAGGCGGTGCACTTCAGTGATGGCACGCACTGCCTCTTGAGGTGGATTATATGGGAGGTGGTGAAGGTTAAGGATGATGGCACTAGTGGCTGAGATTGTAAATAATGGTTGATGTCGATGTCCAAGTGGCCATTCTCTCCAGGGGTATTTCTGACATATTCGGGGTGAGTGAAGGTTATTTCTGAGGGATTTCGGGGTTTTAACCCGTGGCGGGTATGCAATGGCGAGATTGCCAGATCAAGATTCGGTTTTGCGGTGATCTGGGCCCATGCATGTAAGAACTGTGATGTGCCGATGCCATCACATACACAGTGATTGATCGCGGTGCACAGAATCATCCCTCCACACCTGAGATTCGTCACCTGAAAAACTTAAATGTGAAGGTGAATTTTGAAAACTAATTGGAAATATAGATTTGCTAAAATTATCTTCTCCCCCCCTTTTTTTTTAAATAATAAAGTAAAGATAAATCTGAAAACCAGGGACATTTTTGTAATTTCCAAAAAAGGGCGAGGTGTCCGGCCCTCCAAACTCACCAACCAGGCCAAGTGGAAGGACCGAAAGAGAGAGTAGCCATAATATGATCAGAGAAGGGAAGGGACATCTACTTTTTGGGGAACCATTGTACCGACTCCAGGTGGCAGGTGCAAAGCTAAACGGCGTCGTTAGCCGTAGAATGTTTTGCTGGTTGCTTTGGCTCTATCATGTGCACTTGAAAGAGAGAGATCATACTGAACAACTTGATACCGAATTTTTTTTATTTATCCAATTTTTTTTTATTTATCTATGATTTCCAAACTCTAGAGGATTGTGGAGAACTAAGCAAGTTGGCAATCTGGCAAAAATCTCCAAGAACTTAAATGGTTAACGAAGGAACAAAATCACATTAAGCATTGGTAGGTAATTACTAATTAATTAAGAAATTAAGCTACAATTAACTCAGTAAACATCCTGATCGCTCATGATCATGTCCGATAAGTTGATTGGTTGCAAAATATATTAATTAATCATGAATTATTCAGGGTCTAGGGAAGTGAGAAAAATCAAGAACCCTCAAGGAGGAGATGGCTCTAGCTAGGAAAATAAAGAAAATAGGAGGGCATTTATTTCCAGAAAGTCCCAGAAAAATAGGAAAAGAAGAGAGTAGACAAGCAAGGAAATATGAAAAAGCTGACCTGAACCACAAGAGGAGGAATATCCAAGAAACTCTGAGCTTCCACTTTATACATGAGTTTTCTCCAGGACTTGTTTGGTTTCTTAGAAAGTTCAAGGAACTCTTCAGCAGTGATATCCATGAAAGCTTCAGCAAAGACAGCACCTTCTCCATTGCAATCAATCTCAAGTTTTTGATCAACTTCTGTGCTGGCTCTCAACCTCCCAGCTAAAGGGTAGTAATGCACAAGAACGTTGGAGAGTGAGTATTTCAAGATATCTAGGCTTATAGATTTCTTGAAGAGGTAGAGATATTTAATGGAGAATCTTAAGAACTTTTGGTCATCAAGATTGGAAAGATACAGAGAATGCTTTGGTGTTGGGCTGCTTGGACAGATTAAGGATGGCTGGTTTTGATAGAAACAATCTGGAAGTTCTGGTAATTTCAACATGTTTTCCAGCTAGGTTTTCCTCCTGTACTCTTCAGGTGCTTAGAGATGCTTGAGGAAGAGGGAGAGAGAGGGGGGTGTAGACAAGATTGCAAGAGAAGCAGAGATCTATGGTTAGATATATATGGGGAAGGTCTATCAGATTCTTTTTATATAAGAGTGAGGCTACAAGGAGTGCTTGTGCTTTGTATACATCATTCTTTTATAAGCTGGCCTTCTCATAAATACAAGCACATGTCCGTACATAATCTTTTATTTTCAAGCTACAAGAAAGATCGAAATTCCAAAATTGAGAGGGAGCATATCTCTTGTGGGGATCATCTAAAAATATATAAGATCGTGGAATTAATTTACAGATTCAGAGTCCACCAATAGTATAGTCGTTCTTCTTTATTTTTTATTAATTAAAATGAATATAATATATATATATATATCATCAATATTTAATTAATGGCCTACTATTTTACTGGTAGGTTAGATAAATTGCTTTTAGGTCAGAAATATTCAAGAAAATTAAGGAATTGAACAACCAATGATTAAGATAATCATGAGATTTTTCAATCATCTAATTAAAAAGAATATCAAGCATTTTATATAATTTTTTTAATATATTTATTTATTTATCTTATTCATTGATTTTATAAACTTTATTAAGTTAAATGCAATTAATCAAATTATCAAATGATGAACATTAATCTTCTCTATTTTAAACTTCTATGTACTGAGGACCGCAGACAAAAATTCTCATATCTCCACAACAACTAAAACATATAACGATGTACTTGATTGTGATAAGATTTTTTAGTCATATTTTTATCTGAGGTATATAGAATTACGATCACAGTGTAATCCAACTATAAACTTGGTGATGGCTGACAACTGACAACTGACAGCTGACAGGAGTGAGCGATGAACTTTTAATATTTAAGCTGTAAAACATGGAAAAAAAAACCTTTAATTAATTAAGCTCAAAGGAGATTCTAGATAGTCAATTGCAGGCAAAGGGTATTCTCTTGTTCATTCTAAAACTTCTGTGTCATGAACGGAACCAGGGTCAGCTTGGATCTAATTGTATTGACACGCTAGTAAAAGATAAATGAAAGGGCGTGTGAAGATGCATGGCTCCATCTTGTATGTGAGTGCATACACCTTTTTTCCGAGTCATGTTTCAATTTTGTGAGACACCTCTTAATTAGTGAAAGCAACATTTTTCATGAGAAAACAAGAACTTGTATGCAAGCAAATTGAGAAAAACATTTTCAGACATAAATCTCCTAGCAATCATAGGGCAATCTTATGATATGGACATGGATGTTCATTTTTTATAATATTAACATATCTCTTGTTATTTGAATACAATATTACTCTATAAAACATGCTTAATTAATACAATTAGTCTTGTTAATTTAAAATGTTGTCCAAATAAACCACATGACTTATGTTTTGATTTTCTAGCCTGGTTCCAGTGTTTCAGCGATCCGATCCTTGTCGGGATTTTCCTAAATGGTCGACTGGAATTTGCTACAAAGTATGGTCTCTTTTAAGAAGCATGTCTGAACATAGAGTTTTTATGGTAGCATGCAGTGCATCAATGGAGGTAAGTTAATTAATTTGTCTATAGATTACTGCAAGAAAACCGAAGCATCCAAACAAACTTAAGAACTACTGACCTGACTTCCACTTGCTTGCAGGACATGCTGGGCACTGTTCCTGCTTGGAGGTTAGGGAACTAAATCATCAGTTGCCAAACTGGAGATGTATTGGATACCATGTCTTATTGTCTAATTTTTTTCCCCTCAGTTCTCACTTCGTAGTACGGTCACTCTAATTTTTGCCTTGTAAGTTTCACACACGCACATCTTGATTACTAGAACTCTTTTCCTTGAAAATGTAAAATATTAATTATTTACGAAAAAGTGTTACTGTAGACATGAATATTTATTATGATATTTTTGGTTTGAAAACACTGATGCAATCGCAGTTGTAGCGACGTTTCCAAACAAGCATCAACAAGTAGCCTATTGTTTTGTTTTTATTTTTGGAGGGTGGGGGGCCCTCTTTTCTTCTTTCCATATCTCCATATCTCTGTAAATCTAAGAGCTTGACAGCTCCACAGCAGTTGTGAGCTTTAGTCATCTCAACAAAGGCAGAGATGATGTCTTGCCAAAATGTTCCCGAAATAATTTATGTATCTTATTGAGCATATTTTTCTTTTAAGATTAATCTTATTAAGCATACTTAATAATAAACATATGATTATACTGATTTGGATTTGTCCTGCATAAACTACATCTTTATAAATAATTAAATATTGAAAGCATACTGCTACTTTACGATACTGCAAAGATTAAATTAGCTTTAGTTGATTTTCAGTTTCAACTAACCTTTAGTTGATTGAAATAATTAAACATGATCCATGCTCTTCACACATATATATACATATATTTATGTCTACTAACAATCAAAATAAATCATTTGAGAACTTTATTATTCAGAAAAAGAAAAAAGGCTTTGACAGATAAAGCAATGGAACTAGATTCAAGTTTTTAAATCAAATATTAATTTCATAAATATCTCACATCAATGAAAATCCAAGAATTGACATAAATATTTGATATTACAAGCTTTTCTTGGCTATCTTTCAGTTATAAAAAGTGGAATATTTCCATGTTATCATATACAATTATCGTTTAAGATAGTCTTTTAAAATCTATTTTGTTGAGAGCAATTTTTTTTTCCTGTCCCAAGCATAACTACCATAAATATTAAGCCGCCCAACTTTCATCTATGCACATTTTTTTGACTTGGAATAAAAAAAATTAGAAGTAGAATCTGCCAAAGTCACCTTAATTATAGAGGCATATATGCCCTACCGAGAACTTGGAAACCGAGACAATGTATACAAACAATAGAGAGACAATAGAGAGAGTTCCAATCAAAATCTCTCCAAGCAATTGCTACTGTTATGGCATGTTCGACTAGTATGTGATGCCGACATTCCACCGCCATTTTCCAGGAAAAGCCATTCATCTAAACTTTAATCGAAATCATCGAAATAAAGAAAGCTTCCACTAGTAACTATTTGTTTACCACGGCAACAATACTAATAGCTAGCGCCGCCGTGTTAAAAGGACTCCTTCGAGACTCTTTAGCTATAGTAAGGTTGCCAGAAAAAAACTAACTCATGGACAAGAATCTAACTCGATATTCATCATCTCATAAACTAATCCACCAAATAGTAAGTGTATATTTATTTGTACAACCATCTACGCGATTACCCCACAAATCAAGAGAGAATGTTTAGCTTGTTTAAAAAGATAGTGGAGCCCTCTCCACCAATGGCAAGACCACAGAAAAATATTAGATTCTCCATAATCTTCTCTTGATCGGATTGGAAAGATGAATTTGATAGCAAGTTGGAGAATATCAGCCGTCAAAACTTGTGAAAATCACTACGGTATAGCATGGTCCGATCCCTTAAAAACTTTCGGTCATAAAGTTTGATACCTGGGTTTGGGCCAAAGGGGACAGAATTTCCTCTCCGAGAAAACATCGTATGTTCTAGTCAAGCCCAAGAAAGACTTCTTGGGCTATTCTGAAATTAGGCTGATTCCTTGAATCGAGCCGTACAAAAGTCTCTTGGGCTTTTTTAATTTAACTTGGCTGCCTTTTAAGAAACGCCCAAGAATTAAAAAAAGATAGATAGGAAGGAAGGAAGGAAAAAGGCAGGTTAAGCTTAAGAGCATCGCAAAGTCTCTCCGCTGCTCTCTTTAAACACACCAACGGCGGCTCTGTATTTCTCAGGTTAGGCTCCTCCTCTTCGCGGCTTCTCTGTATAACTACACCAACTCTTTCTACTGCTGCGTCTGTATTTCTCTTTTCCAGTACCTCATGTTAATATTTCTTACATGGTTTCTCGTTTTTTCTATCTCTTTGTGCATAAAAAGTGCTGACCTGTTATTGTTCCATTCTAGGGTATTGAACAGAGAGATGGATACACAAAATGAGTACCAGGTTGACCTTGGAAATCTTATGGCTTTTGACCCCTTTCACCACTTTACCTCTATTCCTTCTTCTAGGTTAGTGGTCTTTATTTTTTAACCAATTTATTGTTTTATATTTTCATGTATATGCTTGTGGTACTTATTATGGTTCTCTCTAGAAACTTGTATTTGAATTTACTTTCGGCGCTCAAGATTTAAGTTTTTTATGTAGTTTAGCGATTGCCCAGCTTTTATTGGTTTATATTGAAGGCCGTATTTTGATTGTTTTTATCTGGGTGCCTTTTCAATCTACTTAGGGAGGAGTTAGTTGCAAAATGTCTAAGTAATGGAACTGAGCTAGTTCAAGCCGTTGTCAGTGGTGTTTTCAACTTGCCTTCAACTGAAGATATAGACGGTCCACTTGTCAAGTTGCCGCCTCCAACAACAAAACTGCCAAGGGAGAAGCCTGTAAGCTGTTTGTTCTATTTGGAACACCGTGCCTGTTCTTTATCTTTATAATTGCTGCTTTTTTTACTATCTAACTGATAGATTCTCTTTTTCACCTGTGAAATTTTATAATGCTTACTGTCTACCGTAGGCAAATAAGTTATCCTGTTGTTATACCAGACATCCTTAAAGTTACTTGCTGAAATAAACAGTGTCTTGTTCTATGCTGGGAGACACTACCCTTAAACATAGTGTCTCCTTCTATGTTGAGAGCCACGTCCCTCCCTTTTGCTGGCATGTTTGTTTTAGAACAAAAATCTAGGTTCAATTTCTGTCCTACCAAAACCTTCGCGTTTTTTGACCTCAACAGCTCAGGGTTTAAAGTGTAGTTGTAAGTTCTTACTCTTTATGTTCAGCAGGAAACTTATTTGCATGTGATGTTTTGTTTTCAGCTGCCGAAGCCTAAACCTCCTACAAAATGGGAACAGTTTGCCAAAGCAAAAGGTTATCTTTCTTACTATCTGCATCCTAGATGGGAAATGAGAAATAGATTATGGGAGAACTTGCTGTTACAAAGTTCTAATTAAATTTAGTGGCATCTGGGTGGTTATTAATATAGCTGATCTATATTTTTTGGTGAATCTTGATTTCTTGAGATCAAAACTGAATGTGCTTGGTTATATCATGTTGATATTTTTTTCAGGAATAAGGAACCGCAAAAAAGACAAGGTTGTTTGGGACGAACAGACTGGTACTTGGAAACGTCGTTATGGATTTGATCGTGTCAATGATGATGCTGATGTTCCCATAATTGAGGCCAAGATGACTGATGGTAATAGTTCTAAATAATTTTCCGTCTTATAAGAAATACTTTTATTTTTAATTTATTCCAACTGGATTTGAAATCATAGATAACCAACTTGGTATATTAGGTTCAGTTGGTAGAGTATAAGAGGCATCTAATCTATGTAATTGTTGATGCTTGTTGCAGAGCCAGGAGTGGATCCTTTTGCCAAGAGAGTAGCAGAGAAGAAGGAAAGGGTTCAAAAAAACCAGAAGAATCAGTTGCAAAACTTGAAAACTGCTGCCAAAGCTGGTGCTTTGCCTAGGTTTTGCCTTTGACTTAACATTTTTGCCTATCTTCAATGTTTAATTTTTTTTTCACTGTCCCCAACTTAATATTGACAAAAAGCATGAACTTTGGTCTGTCAAAAAATCCCTACTGCCTTTGTTTAAAAGATGCATGCAATATTCATATTATGTTATATTTGATTTCAACCTTGCAATTCCCTTTGCTTTTGAGATGGGTTTCTCTTAGATCTTAATGATCAGTTCACATTATCGATGTTAAATGGATCCCCTAGGCACGCTTTTAATACTTTGACCTAGCAGCAACAAAAACAGCATATGGGTTCGAGGGGTGTTGGGGGTGCAAACCTTTCCAATACATGTACTCGGCTTGTGTGTGACAGTAGGTTTTAGTATGCTACTTAGCTCATAGAAGTGTTCTAAACCCAAGCATCGATAACCTTACAAATAAAACTTATGGTAAGCCAGACCGCATTGTCTTGTTTACCTTTCCTGTTTTGCATTGTATTGATCTTGTCATTTACTTTTTTGCCTTGTATGCTTGCTGAGGGCATGTTCTATAGTAATGAAGGGTTGATGGTCTTCTATTCTGACTCCCTCGTTTTCTTGATATGGAATGTGCTTTCCCGTGTCCTGTGTATCATTTCTTGCGTAACCAAAAAGAAAACACAGAACTTCAGACAAGTTTGAGACTTTTTGGGGCAACACCTTTATATATTTCAGTGCATAACACTAGCTAAGAACAACTTTTTCTGCAGCCATGTTCAGCTAGCTGCAACAGCCTTGCCTATAACTGGAACCCAGGCTGCAAAAAAGAAATTTACCAAAGACGAGCTAGGAAATGTAGCTGGACTAGCTTCTACTGCAACTGCCAGTGGTGGAAAGTTTGACAAGAAGCTGCGAGGAGAAAAGCCTCTTAAAAATCAAGGAAAACATCGCAAGGTTTGAACCTATCCCGTGTCTGTGAATTTTGATTCAATTATTTCTTCATTTTTACTGTGCGTTCCCATGATTTTAGCTCCTTTGTTCTTGTACAGTTCCTACCAGTTGTAGAAGGTTCGGGGATTGGCAGTCAAGAAAAGGAGCAAACTGATAGAGTTCTAAGCAAACTAATCTCATCAAATTCACATGAGATTCTTAATGTGGATAAGGTATGCTCAAGTCATTGGGTGATTCATTAGTGTGCTTTTGTTGATTAATGAGATACCTATAAAATATATATATACTTTTGGCTTCTCGTAGATTGCCATAGAAAATACGGCACTCTACTTTCATACTTGTATGAATCAAGGAACTGTGAATCAAAACTTAAACTCGGTTTTCTGCTCGAATAAAAAATAACCTCTTTTTTAATTCAAGTGATTTCTAACCATACTTGCTTGTAGATTTTTTGAACCAAAAGTTAAAAACAACTTAAATTAACGATTAGAAGGCATGCTAAACGCACTCTTAACATTGTTTGCATTCTCAAGTAGAACAGAATTTTCCTTGATTTTTGACTTTTCTGTCTGGAAATAGGCTGTTACCATGTACAATGTCAGTAAGGAGAGAAAACGAAGGAATCAATATGGGAAGCCTTCTTCAACAAGGAATGAGCAAGGGAAGTCTTCTTCAACGCCAAGCAAATTGAAACCAAACAACAAACCAATGAAGGCAAAGAGCTTGCCACATAAAGGAAAGGGGAGTTTTTCGAAGAAAGGAAAGGGGAGTTTTTCGAAGAAAGGAAAGGCATAGTGAAATTGACGATGAAGTAAAGTGATGATTTTAATTTTATATTGTTTACCTTTCAGTACCCCAAGATTGTTGGTGACGGGGGAGAGAAATCTACATGCAATTTTGTTGTATTTTTGCAGCCAAAGTTTATAACTTATTTAATTAAATCGGTCCTGCAATCTCTGTCTCGTCTCTCTATCCATACAAGTTTTTCCATGTCAAATTGTGGCAACTTATTTGCATCTACATCACCATTTAGATTGGTACCCTTTGAACGATGCTCTGGGAATCTGGTACGATCCCCCTCCTGATATTCTCCTCGGAATGTTAGCTGATAGCTCTGGAGGCGGCCTCTTAACAGTAATAGTTCATTCAAATAAAGTTAAATATTACGAACAGAACTAATCTAGAAGAGTTTATCACGCAAAATAGACAAAAAATAACATGAAGAAAATTCTTATCTCTCTTGGGAAATGATAGTTTGTGATGCCAAGGAGAATTTCTGAAAGTATTAGGTAGAACAAAATAACCTGGGATATCGCCTGCAGTCAAGGTTCTCCACTGAGTGTTTGTTTAGTTTTGTTGTGATAATAATTATTTATTAAAATATTTTTTGTTTTAAAAATATATTAAAATAATATTTTTTTTATTTTTTAAAAGTTTTACTTTCACATAGCATGTCAATATAATTGAAAAACATAAAAAATTAATTCAAAATAAAAAAAATATTTTTTTTAAAAAAATATTTTTAAAACACAAATAAACAATGTGAAAAATTAGTTGGGAAAGACATGAAAATAAATAGAGTTATCTATCAGGAACAGGTTTGTTTTTATTATAAACAACATCATGTGTAATATGAACACAAAGAATTTTTTTTTTCAAATCAAATAAACATTTTTGTGTATGCATTAAAGTCATTTTAAAATTTTTATAGAAGTGTTTGATTTAAAACAATTGTTTTCTTCCATTCCATATACTGACTTGTCGAATAATTTAAGAGATTTTGCCTCGTCACATCTAAAGTTTATTCTTAAAAATTGAGGATCGATATGCAATTTTTCTATTTACATAAAGTGACCTAATTAAATAAATTTGCTCTCGACATTAAAAATAAAATTATTACTTAGAATTCGTCACTGATCACACGACATGGCATTCGGAGTTTGGCTTAATGGCAAGCGTGTTTGCTAATCGTTGCTCGATCTCCATGTTACATTACCAAACAGCACTTATTAATTAACTTATATTAAAAGGACCTGGTGTACCTATGACAGTGAAATGCCAAGCACTCTTGCAACTAGATCCTCAAGGTTAGTTTATTAAAAAAATATATATAATTTTATATTACAATATTAAGTTTAATAAATATTAAATTTTTAAATTTATTTTAATTTATTTTTTATAAAAATTTCATAGCTTTATGACTCAGTTTTGATCACAAGCTCACACGAGTTAATTTGAATTTTTTTAATTAAGTTTTTTAATTTTATTTTTTAATATTGTATTGATTAAAAATTTATTTTTATATTTTTTTATAAGATTATCACCGTCTTATAACTCTATAGCGAGTTTTGTAGGTTGGTTAGACTCAAGTTTTTTTAATAGAATTTTTTTTAATTTTATCCTCCAATATTATGTTGTTTGAAAATTTAATTTTATAATATTTTATTGTTTTTATAGAGTTATTTAGGTTTTCTAATCCAAATTTGGTAAGTTAAATGAGGTTGACTCGATATATTTTTTAATCTTTTAATATTAGGTTGATTAGGGATTGTGCTTCATATTTTTTTCTATGAATTTATCACAATTTTATAACTTGGATGTGGTTTTGTGTTAACTATGTTGCCCCATATTTGTTTGATATTTTTTAATTTCATCCTTTAATATTAATTTAATTAGAAATTAAATTTTATAATTTATTATATCTTTCTTTCTATAAAGTTATTCTAGTCTCGTGATTTGATGCACGAGTTTGGTTTATTAACTCGGGTTAATTTGAATAATTTTTTTATGTTTTTTTAATTGATTTTTTTAATGTTATCCTTTAACATTAAATTTATTGAAAATTAAATTTTTATAATTGTTTCTATATGCCGGTATCATGGTCTCATAATTAAGGTTTGATAGGTTAATTCAAATTTATTCAATTTATTTTTTTAATTAAAATTTATTTTTAATTTTATTTTTCAATAATTAATATTAAATTAATTGAGAATTGTGTTTAATATATTTTTTTATTTGTTTTATAACAGGGTTGTTATGTTTTCATGACAAGAGTTAAAAGATTTAGCAAGATAAACTAAATTAATTCAGGTCAACTCTAGTAAATTTAAAATATATTATTATTTTAATATTTTTTAAACAATATCCTTTTGATTTTTCAAGTTGAATTATATTTTTATTAATTATTAAAATTATTTTTAAACCTGTAAAATCAACTATATTACACTGAATTAACTTTTATATAATTATTTTCATAAAAAATATGTTCATAGTACCCAAACAAATATTATATTTAACAAAAATTTAACCTACCTCTCCCAGCAGAGCGCAAACAATTATCTAGTCCAAACAAAGAAAAGCATGCCAGAGTTTTTATATGAATACATTAATCCGATATAAATAATCTACTTAAACTCTAGGTTAAAAAATAATAATAATAAAAAAGAGTTTTTCAAAAAAAAACCAGCAATTAGATTTAACTTTCATAATTCTCCTATACTATTTTTCATTAAAATCAAATACTTTTATCAGAAATCCAACATCTACCTCTTTAATATTGTAAACTTATGAGCATGTGTTTGTTTTTGTTAAAAAAATTAACCCGTGTTCATTAATATTTTCAAGTGTTTTTTAATATATTAATATTAAAAAAATTTAAAAATATTATATCAATTCATCTTCAAATAAAAAATACTTTTATAAAAACATATTACACCACATTATTAATCACAAACTAACATACTTAAGAAATGCTCCGAACCCTCCGAGCTCCCAAGGCGATATATCTTACTAACAACACAATAAGATAGAAGACAAGCTTCAGATGATAGATTATTGCATTATACCAAAATAAAACGGTAAAACACAGTAAAAATGGTAATTTTATAAATTTCTTCAATTATTCATGGACGGTGAAGTTATAATTTTTTACTATAGCAAAGACAAATTTCTATTTTTTTCCCTTTTTATTTGGCATATTTATTACTTCATACATAGTTTATTATCATCATCCTTTTTTTGTTATTTTCTTCATTCATTTGTAATTTTTAAAAAAATATTTTTTTTCTCATTTTTTTAATTATTATTTCTTGTAGGCTCGCTTGCAGGGACCCTTATTTTTTCCCCCCTTTATTAATAGAGTGGATGACACTCTATAATTACAGGGCCACCGTCGTGGGTAAACACAGACCTAGATTGTCAAGTATAATGGTATTTTTTTTATATAATTTTGTTTTTCTAATTGATAATTTTTTAATATGTAGTTTTAAAAATAATTTTGTATTTAAATTAATATCTCCTATCTCCTATTTGTTTTAAATTGTTTTTTATTTTTTTCAATTGTAGTTTTTTTAATTATTTTATATTTATTTAATGTTTTTTTAATTATTTTAATTCATCTATACTTTTTATGTTTTATATAAATAAAAATTATTATTAAAAATAAAAATTATTTATTATTGGTAAGAAACAATGACCTCTAAGATAAAAAAAATAAAATAAAAAATTATGTGCATCAAAGAAAAAAGTTTGGGTTAAGTATCATATTTATCTGTGTTTTATTTTTATGAGAATTATTATCCTTTTATTTTATAATTTCATGGTTAATAACAATTATTTATCGGTTAATACATTTTAATTTTTTTTGTTTTGCATAAATAATATCTTTACATTTCTCAATTAAAAAAAATCATAATATAGTGAAATGCACTCATAAATTATTTTATTTTTCTACTATATTAAAAATAAACTTATAATCTTATATGTCTTTATTAATGTTTATAATTATTATTTTATTTTATTATATATAAACATTATCCTTTTAATTTACAATTATATTTTTACTTAATGTTAAAAAATATATCATCAACACCTACATATTTATTTCTTTACCTTAAAAAAAAATATTGTATGACCTATGAGGAGGGAAGTCAAATGGATGCATGTACTAATTTTTTTTGTTAAATTTATTGATATAAATAGCTCTTGATTTATTTAATTAAAATTCTATATAATTTTTTTAATTTATAATTATAATTTATTACAATAGAAAAATAAAAAAAATATCAATCCATAAAAAGGTAGTATATCTCTAGATATTTTGTTATTTTAGTTTTATGTTCATTACTCACTGATACTTCCGTTATAATTCTACAATAATAATAAAAAAACAAGTCCTTACAAAACGATGTTTTTTTTTAAAAAAAATTCAATTTGAGTGGAAGTCATGATCAAATAAGAACCGAAAAACTTAATTCAGAATTCTGAAACTCACTGCTCAAGAAATAAAATAATACACAAAAATTGTTTCAGGATAAAATTGTAAATACGTGTATAGTTCGAGGGCCTTATCAGAGGTTCGTGCAAGAAAAAATATCTGCCAAGGAGCAACGACGTCGCATCCTCAACTCCATTATTCGAGGCAGTCTCACCGCCATTAACAATAAACAAATAAAAATATCCGTACCAGTCCGTTACAAAGTAAGAAAGAAACCGAGGTGGAGAGAGAGGGGGAGTGATGCTGTTAAAGTAATGATGACAATACACCGAAATAAATAAATAAATAAAAAAGACATCCTAGTAGCCTGACATTTTTCACATTGTAAAATCTCTTACAATTATTGTCCTTTCCTTTCTCTTTACCAGGCCTGTCTGATTATGATCTCTACAAGATAACGAATCTTGATGCCCCGCAAAATATCTTATCATCGTTTTTGACAAAATCACTCACGCCCACCCGAGATCCAACACTCAAAGCTTGAGCCAACCTTGCAAGGATCCACATCCTTGCAGATTATGGCGCCAAATTGACTGGTGATGGAGCTGGAAGTTGTCGAAATGGGAGGATTTTTAGTGATGGTTTGAGGGTCAATTTCGAAAGAAAATGGCTTTGGTTTCTTGCAGGAATTGATTGCTGTTTTGCATGTTCTTGAGAGGGAATTCTAGCTTTGAGATTTTAACATGAGCTCTGATGTGGCTTAGCGAATTGTGAAGAAAGTTTGTTTTTCTGGATAAGGAAATCACATAAAACTAAAAAAGGTCAGTTCTTTATTTCATTTTTGGAAATGTTCCCTTTTTGTAACTTTTGAATAATTTCTAGTTAGAATTTAATGGCTACATTGCGTTTACGTTTCTAGTTAGAAAGTTAGAAACCCATCTTTCTTTGCAGGTGCTTTTGGACCGAAATGATAAAAAAGTTGAGTTAATTTTTTGGTGCGTTGAATGCTTAGCTTTGTAATCGATCTTTACGTGACATTGTGGCTATGCCAAGTGGCCTTGATTTTTGATGAAGACAGCCTAAATACTCACAAGTTGGATTAAAATATAATGGGCCGTTATTGGCATTTGAAGGAATGTAAGTAGTTGAGAATGTTTTTGGTTTTTCTAAGCGACTTTGTTTGAATTGAATGAATGTTGCAGGGAATGGCAGCTCCAGTTGAGCCTCCAAATGGGGTTCGGATTCAGGGGAAGCATTACTATTCCATGTGGCAAACTTTGTTTGAGATTGACACGAAATATGTGCCGATCAAGCCTATCGGTCGAGGGGCTTATGGTATTGTGTGCTCTTCTGTGAATAGAGAAACTAACGAGAAAGTTGCGATTAAAAAGATACACAATGCTTTCGAAAACCGTGTTGATGCGCTGAGAACTTTAAGGGAACTGAAGCTTCTTCGGCATCTTCGACATGAAAATGTGATTGCTTTGAAAGATGTGATGATGCCTACCCAGAGAAGAAGCTTTAATGATGTTTATCTGGTTTATGAACTCATGGATACGGATCTGCATCAAATTATCAAGTCTTCTCAAGCACTTTCTAATGATCACTGCCAATATTTCCTGTTTCAGGTATATACGTGCTGTCCAGTAGTGGAGCACGTTCTTCTTCTACACTTGTTGTTTTGGTAGGGAGTTTGAAAGAAAATGGTTGATCTGTGCAAGACAGTCTTTATTGTTGGTAGTTTTTGCGGTAACCAGATGTTGAAATGTTTTGTAAATCGCTTGAGCTTGCTTGGATTTGGGTAAAACTTTCATGCAATTATTTAAGAGCTGCAGCAAATGTGGAGTTTCCAGATTTTTCTTCTATGGCCTCTCAATCTATTATTACTTGGCTTTGGCTAGTAGCAATTATCCCCGGTCAGATGTAAGCTTTGCATGTTACAACTGGGAAATGTGTTAGTATGCTTTGACGTGTGTTGTTCTTGTACTAATAGCATACCTGTCAGCATCATAATTTTCCTGTCTAGTTTATGATTTAGCTTACGAGGTAATGATTAACTCAGTGTTTAGATGTATGGTTCCCTTGTCGCAACTGGGGTATTATATTGATATAGAGTTGTACTAACATAATTCTTAACATTTCCTGAGTAGATGTTCTACATGCTCTGTTTTTTTTTTTTTTTGTTACCCTTAAGTATTTCTTAATGCTAGTTGCTGGTTTGAGATTGGAATCAGTTTATCTGATCTTCCATTTCACTTGAACGAAGATTTGAAAGATCTTCATAGCGCCAATTTAAATTTTTAGGATACCAATCTTCAGATATTCTTGGACAGTGCTTTAATCTTATACATTAAGCATTCTTTTCAGGAGGCTTACGTTTTTGGTGCTTAGGTTCCAACGTTCATGATCTTAGGAGGTCCCACAAAATCGTTTCATTTTTCTCGTGGTATTATGATAAACTGCTTGTGTAGTTAGTCCTGTTCCTGCGGCAAGATATCTGGCAATAGAGTCCTGGGAATTTGGTTTCATGCTGTAAAAAATGTGGAATATTTGAACAATACCATTTTGCATCACGTCTTGCATTTGAAATTTTTTTCTACTTTTGATTTGGATTGTCATCCTTTTGTATTATTATTTTTTCACCATTTAAATATTTTCCTGTTCTTTAGGCTTTCCATTTCCATTGCATGGTGACACATTTTGTGGCATCCAAATGATATGTTTTCTAGGTCTAAGAGTCCTTATGATTCTTACAATTCTTACCTTTTCACGCAGTTGCTTCGTGGTCTGAAATATCTTCACTCAGCAAATATTCTCCATCGTGACTTGAAGCCTGGAAACCTTCTCATCAATGCGAATTGTGACCTAAAAATCTGTGATTTTGGGCTGGCACGCACTAGCAATGGCAACAACCAGTTCATGACTGAGTATGTTGTCACTCGTTGGTATCGAGCTCCAGAGCTCCTTTTATGCTGTGATAATTATGGGACATCAATTGATGTCTGGTCTGTGGGATGCATCTTTGCAGAGCTTCTTGGTCGGAAGCCTATCTTCCCTGGCACGGAATGTCTCAATCAGCTTAAACTTATCATCAACATCCTCGGAAGTCAAAGTGAGGAGGATCTTGAATTTATTGATAACATGAAGGCAAAGAAATACATCAAGTCACTTCCTTGTTCACCTGGGACTCCCTTTGCCCGCCTTTATCCTAATGCACATCCTTTGGCAATTGATCTGCTACAAAAAATGCTTATTTTTGACCCATCAAAGAGGATCACTGTCACTGGAGCACTGGAACACCCTTACATGTCTCCACTATATGATCCCAGCTGCAACCCTCCAGCTCAGGTCCCAATTGATCTTGACATAGATGAGGACTTGGGGGAAGAAACGATACGCGAGATGATGTGGAAGGAGATGCTTCTTTACCATCCTGAGGCTGCAGCGGCCAATGGTGAGGTGTGCTCCTAATCTCGTCTGTTAATTCTGCTGGCCTAAGAGGGTCGCTATTTTGCTTAAACCAAGGAAGTTGTGGTTGGTGTTACTAGTTCTTTTGTTCATGCTCTATTTCCCTTCTTGTTTCAATAAGCTTAAAGAAGCATGCACCAGCCAGCTACGCTGGCTGTGCATGATATGACTAATTTTTGTTTTAAGAGTGTTTATGAGCTTGAGCTCTGAAAATTAGGTGGCCCTTTCGGTTTGTGTATAGGTGTGTTTTTGTACGTTTATGGGAAAACTTTGTAAATGTAGTGACTGAAGATGTTTGCCTAGACTATAATTATGACTTGGTTTCATGAGGAAAAATTTTTCCTAATGGGTGCCAGGCAGTGAGCTTCTAGTTTTTTATCCATGTAATAAGCAAGCATGTACTGGTAAAAAGGTGGTAAGTTATAGCACCTCTTAAGCTATATTTCTCCTGTCTGCATATTTCCTTTTTGTACCTCTTTTCTGGGTCATTTGGCTAGATCTATGAGCCCATTAGTTGGTGCTTTCTTCGAGGTGAGGAATCCAGTTTGAGTTCCATTTTTATCATCACTGAACCAGGAGAATACACCGCGAAGAAGAGGAGTGCTCGAAAATGTGATTTTAGCAGGAGGTTGCTTGAACCTTGTTTCAGGCCCTTGACTTTTATTAGTTGGACAAATAAGTTTTCTTCCTCTTGTTGTGAACCGGGCTGGTAAGAATCGGACATTTTCTTCCTCTCCGCTGGGTCGAGGCCTCAAAGGTTCAAGTTTTCAGGCTTGGTCTTTCGGTGAAGTTAAGCCTCTGTACTCCTACTGCCATTGGGCTATTACGATCTTTTGTACATGGCACGAACGCAAGCAATAGAACGCCTTCGTCATGAAGAGCGCGATAAATGGACTGATCTTCTGTTTTCAAGTTTTGAGAGCAAATTGGTGCTCTATTGGTCCGGGTAGACAAATTCAGTACGTTGGAGAAAATAAAGGCTAGGCTGCTACAAGAATGATATCCCTGATGATTTGTACTTTCAAGCATGGTAATGAAACCTGGTGCGACCCCTTCATTAATTATTCAGCTCAAGGCCTAGGCCTGGATCAGCGGTTTAACGAGGTTAATTAAAATTAATTCAAGTTAATTAAAAAATAATATTTAAAATTTTTAAGATAAAACGATGTTCTTTTAAATTTTAACTAGGAAGATTGGGCTACAAGTTGAGCTATGGGGCCAATCTCGATCAACTTCGAGTTGAATTTTTATAAACACCATGCTCGAGCTAGGGACAGGTCGGCAGGTCCAGGTTAGGCTGGGCTTAATAAGTGTGCTTTAAGGAATGCTTAATACATACAAATATAAAACCAAGTTTCATTATAATGCCTTTCAAGGGCACGGCCAGCACTGTGTATCTGCTTGGCAGCTGCACTGGTTTTGCATTGTATCAGATGATATATCCACCGAGGCACCTTTCAAGTTTCCACCACCAACCAAATATTTTTTGTGAGGCCACCCATGGGCGAAGACAGAAATTCATGGGTTATTAAATAAATATATAATTTTAAAAAAATTAATTATTAATTTATATACATGAATTTTTAAACTTAATAGTAACGTTTTAATTTTAAAACACTATCTAAAATATTAAAAAATAAATTTAAAAGTATATAAAATTAAAGTAAAAGTAAAAAATAAATTCACTATTAAAGTTACATCCTTTGATATTTTATGAAATATAATTCATTTATAATTAAATTTAAATTGATATTATAATAATCCCTCAACTGGGATAAAATAACAATTTTATATTAACTAGAAAACAAAACAAAGTAATTAAATTTTTTTCTTCTCTCAATTCCACCTTTCTTCACTTGATTCTTCTTAAAATTAGTGTTTTATAAGATAGACTTTGTAAGTTTACAAGGTTTTTTTGCAAGTTTACAAGGTTTTTTTTATCAATTTTTTTTCCTTTACTTTTCTCTCTTTATCTCTCACCCTTTTTTTTTTATTCTACTTGTGCCCTGTCGGCAACATACAAAAGGAAGGAAGAGTTAATTTGTTTTAGTTTTTAATGACAAATAACCATTTTACTTTTAATGAGTCATTTTATTTTTATTTAACAATTTTTTTTTATTAACATTACTAAGCTTCATTCATTTTAAAATTTTAACTAGATTTTATTCAATATATTTTAAGATTCATTATAAAATTTCAGCTCATTTTAATAATCAGATTGAAAATTACATCTAATAACGTAAAATTAGTTCAATTGTGATTTTTCATTAAATTTTTGAATTTTTTCAAAAAATTTAAAATTTTAATTCAAGCGAAGACTCCAAGTAAATTTTTAATAAATAAATAAAAAATTATAATATTTTATATAAAATAAATTAAAAAATATAACCTCAACTATATCTCATCCTAAGACTTGAAAATGCCTCCACCTTGGAGCCACCTTCGTCAACCACTTAAACGAGAAGAGCTTATTCTAAAGTGCTGCTGATCAGTACAGTAACTAAACAATCACGCATCTGTTGATCAGTTCACGCGTGCTAGAGATATCATATATCTATATATATCTATATATATTGATTATTGTACTGATAGTTTATGTAAATATCTAACATGCTAGACTCGTATAAGTTTGTGCCTGTGCTAGTTTACTGTGCCTGCGTGCTTGTGCCATGTGACCTTCTGCAGTATACTTGCAAGTCTACTGTATGGTTCTTTAAATCTTGTCGTAGAAACATGCTATGACAATTTCTGAATGAATTAGGTGATGAAGGTCTGAATTAATCAAAATGCTTATATGGTATACAGAAGTTACATTATCTGTGTGCGTATGCATTTGTATATACAAGGGTAAGAGCTATGCATGCTAGATATAACAAAACTTTCCAACGAATATATCACAAATAGAAACAATGGCATCTGTTTCAATCCCATCCACCTTTTTTTGGTCATTTATTTTATATGTTTGTTCGTGATTTATATATTAATTTTTTTTTTCTGGTTGTTAATCATTACATGAGGTAAGAAAATGTACTAAAGAACAATGATATAAATAATATTTTGATGTTTCACTTTACAATTTAAAATTTTAAGTTAAAATGTTTATTTGACATTTAAAAAAAAACTTTATTTATCATTTTGAATCTCATAAATATTTATATAAATTTTAAGTTCAAAAAAGTTTTGCTTAAAAAATTATTAAAAAATAATAAAAATATTATAAGGTCTGTTATCTAATAATTTAAATTTTTATTTTTAGATTTTTATTTGAGATAATAGTTAAGTAGATTTCAATGGAGATTTTCACACAAGCTAGGCAATATAATTTATTTTTTTGGTACTACTGAGAGCAGAGCCCCAAGAGATCAAAGAGAACTGGGTGATAAAATCAGGGAGGACTAATTGAGTTATGATTGGAGTGGCGCAGAATGGGTACCACCAATTGAATGGAAAAGAAAAGGAACGCGGCACGCAGTGTTTGACCTAGATAATCGAGAATGGTAGCTAGATAATCGAGAGAGATTTGGCACCATGAGAAGCTTCTTGGCTCTTACTGAAAAACAATGCTTTCATGTATAGTGGTTCAAGATGGTTGGAGTCTTTTGTCAGCTTCTAAAACCTTTATACTATCGTGTTTGCATACCAGTAATTTAACAGTAGACAATCAGACATGATTTTCGGCATCGAGCAGCCAGTTTTGGACTCACTTCGGCAAAGCTTTTAGGGTTCTCCGTTACTTTGATTGACAGGTTGCATGTACAATTAATGGAAAATGCATGAATCCTGAGTCATCGTTGAATTATTTTCTTCTTGTCTTCCACTCAACTGTTCATATGCTTTTAGACACTTTCAGCAGCTAGACGGAACCAGAGAACTAGTTTTCACACACTCGGAATGTGATTCTTAATTAAAATATTGAAATCTAACTTTCTTGGTAAGCACAGGAGAGTACAAATTGGAATCAAATCATGATCTTCAATAAACTAACCAACCAGAAAGAATTTGGAAAAGTCATTGTCTTTTCTTTGATAATTGTATTTCAAGTTTCTAATATACTGATTGATGTAGGTTGCTTTCACACCAGGGTTAGAGTTTTAATGTAAATTTAGAAATAAATTAATTATAGATTCCCTTTTCCTCTTATTTATGTTCTGTAAAAAAATTTAATTGAAATATTTGAGCAGCTTTTTTAAGGAAAAAAAACTTCAAAGTAGCATTATAGAATCTGGCTTTGGTCGGGGCCTTGTTGGTTGGTGTATGTATTATTAGAGAGACCACTTAATATTTCCCTGTTTACAATCACAAAAGACAAAAAATATCATCTCCTTGCTTTTAGACTGTTAGTTGTCTGGAGCACTTCGCATTTAATTTAACTTCGCATATCGAATCAGTTTATTAAGGAAACTTCTGGCTAATCAAATCTCCCATTCTCTTGATTGAGTTAATTAATGGTAATTCTGCCTTAATTCCAAATTCCAAGGCAATGTGCAGAGTTTTATTTAACCTTGATAGATTTTTTTTCAACGGATTAATTGAGTGATTCAGAAAGTTTGTTTTTTTTTTTCCGAATTTAAAACTTAAAAACATTACTTAGAGAATTATCTAAATGCTCTTACCAAAGATTTTTCATTTAAAATCCTCAATAATTTTTTAAATAAATATAAAATAGTTCATTTATTAAAATTAATTTGAGTAGAATTAAGATTGTAGTACCTCATAACATCTCTTACAAATCTTTATAAAAAAAACAAGTATCTAAACTCATATAAATATATAAAAGTTACAATAATAATAATAATACCCCTATCATATTTGTTGGTGACTTAAGATATATGGTCTCTAACTTTAGAAATTATCACAATATAATCTTTTGGATGACTAGTATTAATTAGGGATACTTATACCTAAGTAATTAAATTGTATGTGTCATTCATAAGAGTTTTAAGTAGTTTTAATTGTCCCATCAAATTTAAAATCTCCTGTAAAACATCCCTATCTTTTCTTCCAATAGAAAAAGGTTAGGTACAATCCAACTTAAAATTAAAGCCAATTCTTACGGCATAAATCTTTGACAAGTGACTTTAATTTTAGATCTAAAACTGAAATAACATTCATGAGATATATTTCCTTTCCTTTTTTAAAAAATTATAAGGGTAGGAGGGAGAAAAGATTGAAGAAGGTGTTACAAAGCATAAGGAAAGAAGATCTAGTTTATCTTATCAAAGAATTTCTCTCTATTGTCAAATTGCTCTTCTATTATAGAATATTAAAAATACTTAAGTCTGGAAATCTTGAAAAAAAAGGTTTAAGAAAAGTACAAGAAGAGGGGAAGATAAAAATAGAAAATAGATGACACCTTATCTATAACCCTAAGAAAGGAAAATACCTGTAATATTTATTGTGCACCGTCAAGTGATTTTTCTAAAAACTTTTTGGTTTTTTCTAGAAAGTTTTTTAGATCTATAAAAACCTATCTTCTCTTTCTAAAAAAAGACAAGACATCTATTGATTAATTATCTTCCTTAAAATCTTTTAAGACTTTAATGTAAGATTGCACATTATAGGCTTAGGGGCTATTAATGAGTTAACTTTTGATTAAGATTTCTATAAATAAAAATTTTCTTAAATAAAATGGGTTTGAAAAATATATTAGATCTAAAATACTTGAGTTTGATGGTCAATCAAACCTAAACTAACATGACCCTAACGAAATGCCAAACCTAAAAAACTTAGACTTGGTAGTCCTAAGGTAACGTGGATCTGCCGAAAATGTTAAACTCAATGAACTTGGACTTGACATTTAGGCAAGTCTCGGAAAAAATAGGCCTAGCAAACATGTCGAACATAAAAAATTTGAATTTGGTAGTCAATTAAGTCTAAAAAATATAGGTCTTGCAAACATATTAGACTCGAAGAACTTAGACATCATTAAATTCTAAAGCAATATGTCAGATGTTTAATGATACTTTACAATATAAGTATTAAAAACATGATAAATCATCATACCTCTCCATCTAGAATAATTATTCATATTAAGATAATAATTTTCATATACTTATAGGTATATGCAAGGTTTCTTAAAGTATCATACTTATTATTTTATTAATGACATATAAAAGATATTTGTCTTTCATTAGTATCGCTGAAAGTAAAAGACTTTTCAGTTATTTTCTACTATAAAAACAACAAGGTTTGATGGATAAAAGTACATCCCCAAATTATTCAGGTAAAGAGTTTGCAACTTTTCATCTCTTGAAATAAAGATATATAGGTTTTATAACATTAATCAACTTAAAATTTAAGAATAAATATTTTTTTCCTTGAATTTAAAACTTGTTTTTAAATGATTTATTGTCCTAAGTCATTTAATATATTTCTTATAAATAAACTGATTTTATTATTGGATGAGGATTTTTAAGTCTTCTATATTGAAACTTTATTTACATGTATTTAAACTTCTACTATAAACCTGAAGTTTTTTAAATTAAAAAAATAAATCTATATGCTTAAATATATTGATTAACCACTTTCTTAAACATTAAATAATTATTTAGTTATGTTTCTTGAATTTTAGGATATCATCACTTATCATCAAACTAATATATAGTACGAAGGTATTATTATATACCTCTGTACAGAAATTCTCTTATTAGTGAGGGATTTTTTTTTCCCATGAAAGTTTAGAGTATGGGAGGCAAAACTAATTAAGTTTATTGTACATATCAAGCAATAATGTAGCCTGTATAAAGACTCGCATCTCTCTTCCTTATAAAAGAAGCACCCTAGCTAGATGCTTGGCTAGCTAGTTTACATCCATTTATGGAGAATATATCATCCTAATTAAATTAAATTATGCTGATCAAGAGCTTTTCTGACAAATGTATATATATATACATACATATATATATACAAATTCTATTTATTTCCTTCATTGCTTGTACACGTATCCAAGCAATGAAGGAAATAAATAGAATTTGTATCAATTAAATTTTGCTGCTTCTGGTCTTCATCCCATGAAGTTGCCTTCAAAGCCAAGGTTAATTTTATGAGGAATTAATATAGGTGATGCGAAAGCTCTCTCTCGTTGATACGGAAGTGGAAAGCTAGAAGGGAGACTCCCAACATACAAGATGATAAATCTCGATCAGGACAAGAGCTTTTACCTAATCCAAATCTCAGACTGATGAACTGTAGCTAGTCATAGCTATGGTGTGGTGCTGCACCCCAGCTCCCCTAATTAATCTTGCGATGGTCACTTTAACACTGTTGCTCCATGTACAAGAAATTGTTTTAATGATATGTTTAGTATATTGATGCGGTTTAGACGGAGATCATACTTTTAAGCTGATTGTAACTTTTAAAACTATTTGATTTTTATTATTTGAATCTGTTTTTTTTTTTTCATTTTTAATTATGATAAAAAACTGAGTTTAAAAAAATTGCAATTTATAATTCCTTATTTTAAATTTATTTTTTCAATCTACAACTACAAAAGCTGGTAGGGAAGCCAAACACACAAGGGAGGAAAGGAACACGATCTGCTTTTAAGATGATGTTATTTTTGAAGTTTTGAAAGCCTTAAAGAGGATAAAGGTGAAAACTGATGGGTGCTTTTACCATGCACCCTAAGGGCTAAGCTTAAAGCAGCCTGTGGGTGTGCCAGATATTAATTTGATGACAGGAATTAACGAATAGATCACGAGTAATGATTTACAAAGTTGCATGATGCACAAATCACAAATGCTTGGCCTAGCTTCTTTCTTAATTTTGTTACTTTGATGGAATAAATATCAACAATTTTGTTGCAGTAAACACCATTTTTGCCTAGTTGTTTTTTCCTGTTTTAAAAGTTTTTGAAAAGTAATTTTATCTTAAAAAATATTAAATTGATTTTTTATATTATTTTTTATGATGATTTTGACATGTTAGTATGAAAATCGAAAGGAAATATGAAAAATATTTTTTTTAAAATAACTATTTTAAAAATCAAAAGATATTGTTTCAACTCAAGTGAAAACGATGAACAAATGATCAGAGAAATAAGAGAAATGGTAAGTCAAAAAGAAGTAGGAAAAGTAAAGGCTGGCAAAGGAAAATCATTGCTTCATGGATACAAAAAATAAATTCTCACTGGTCTGACGGCTGACCCTACCAGACCGACCATCCTAAAAATTTGGCATGCTAATATCTCTTGCCCCCAACAGCAGCAGCGTTCTTTGAATCAAAATGAAGGAAAACTAAAAGCAAAAGCAGCCCGTTATTTTACGTACGTAGAATGCATGGTATTTTGGCATCTCAGGCTGCCCTTTTTTTTTGGCTTTTAAACCTCGAAACTCGCTGTTAATTTTGAACCATTACCACCACTTGAATGAATATATGATGTGTATCATTGAAGTCTAGAACCAACAGCAGCAGAGCTAGGAAAAGATAGAGGCTTCTATATATTTTGTGAGAGTGCGATACAAAAAACGAAAAAAAAATGATTAAAAAAAGAGAGGTAGAGTATAAAAGACAGAGGATAAGATAAGAAGTAGCACTGATGATAATGATGGAGAAAGAACAAGAGTAGAATCACCGAAGGATTTTGGTGGGACTGTGATGAAATACACAGTTTTCTGCTGAAATATTTATTCCATAAAGTCGGGATCGATGCAAGGGGTGACGTCTAAAATGAGCTGTGAGCAAGGTATTCATGGAAACGAGAATATTCGTTTGGCACCACAAGATTCTAGCCACGTATAACATGGTGGTCTAGCTCAGAGCCATTGCAGTGGTCATCAGGATTAGGCTCGTGGGGCTATTGTTAATTGGCAAACACTTTTTTTTCTTTTCTTTTGTGATGGGAAATTGAATTTGTTTCGTTGTTTTCTATACATCGGGAGAGGCTTCATCCATCACCTGGTAACTATCTAGGTGATGATCAAGTAATAAGTTTTTGAAATTAAAAGATTTGTTTTTTTTATAATTTTAGGTTCGAGTTCTTGGTTGCTCATATGATGACCACTGGAGACTTACATGGTCGTTAATTTTAAAATCCGTAGAATTAATTGTGGTACGTACAAGCTGACCCGGACACCCACATTAATCTAAAAAAAACTGTGGAGTAATGTGGACTGCAGAAGACTGTTGATCTCAGCAATTTATCAAGCATTCAAGGCAGTCGTACCCATTAGTGAAGAAAAAACCTCAAATTAACTAGTCTTCCAAATTATCTATTGATGTCCCATATATATAGTAGCTTCCAAACAAAATTTTCATATATATATATATATATATATATATATATAGTTTAGATGGAAAATATTAAAAATTAATATATAGACGCGTCCATGCATGTTAAAATTGAGAAATATGCATTCACACGAGGATTTAATTGGTTCTAACAGGTAGGGAGTTAAATTGAAGACAGGTTTAGTTTGGAGACCAATTGAAAAATGATGGATAATTTCAGGGATCAACTGGAGGAGAAAAAATAACAAGTAGAAACGGGGAAAACATTAGTGGAGGCAAAAGCTCAAGTAGAAATGGGGAAAGCATTAGTGGAGGCGAAAGGTCATTCGACCTCCATACCTGATGGAAAGACTAAAATGGCGTGCCAACCAAAGGTGACCGATGTGGTAACTTTTCTTTGGTCTAGTCGCTGTGCTTTTCAGAAGTTAAGTACAAGTAGGAATTCTTTAACCTTTCTGAGACATGCCGAGCACTTGAGTTTGAACCAAGGTTGGAATCTAATCACACACCCTTTAAAGGACTCTCTGCTTTCGCCATAGCATTCACTAGTTAATCAGTTTTTTCAATTTGCAGTACTGAACATGATCAAGCAACTTAATTTCCCCTTGTAATATCAAATATAGCTTCATCAATCGGGATCTTTCAATTATCAAATCGCTTAACAAACAGAAAGAACACTTTTAAAAAGTTGTTGACCCCAGCAGGGAGACATGCCAAAGTAACCTTAGTGCCTTAGCTCAGAACTAACCCATCAAGATCCACCCATGTGTGCCCTTTGGCACAGAACTGGCCTTTCCGGACCAACTTGCTAACAATGTGGCTTTACTTTCAGGCATATCCCGACTTTATGCCACTTCAACAATTATTAAGGTGATATTGATAATTTTAGTAACCTTATGTCTCTCAATTAAAATCAGTGGGACGTTCATAATGCTGTACGGTAAAATTTAATGTTGTATACTTTGTAGTTGCATCCGATTTTTGTTTTATTTGACCCTTCTATGTGTAATATTGGGTCTATTCCTTTTTGAACTTTCTGATTGGGAAGATGCTGTTTCATCTTGCATGATTCAACTGGCGAGCCTGGTTGCCTAGGCCATGATCAGATCCTGGTGCTTAGAAGGGGTGGTCATTATCAAGATAAAAATGCTCCGGCAGGAGTTAAAATGAAACAATGTGCAAGTTGTAAGAACAGACATACTATAATATAAGTTACATAAAAGAATCATAGGAAGATCAGATGAGATTCCTATCATTGATGTCTTTTCTCCCTTCCCTTTTACTTTAGTGATGGGAGCTGGATGTCTATTGCCTAGCTCTTTTCTTATATTGGAAGTGAAGAAAGAACTACCGGTACAAGTTAAAAAGTTAGGTCATCGCTCCATGTCAAAAGCATGAAAGATGTCAATTTTGCCCAATAAAACATCTCCTCTCTTTAATTTGCTTATTTATGCTTTAACTTTATTGAGGTCACACATTTCATCACAAACCCACTAAATTCTCGTTTCCACTTTATGTTTTGAGGTCTCTCTCTAATACAAAAATTCATTTTGGTTTTGCCCCCGAAGCTTCATGTCAAGGATGTTAAAACCTTATTCAAAATTTGTGAGAATCAGGTTGAAGATTTTAGTGTTGAAAAGGTCTCCAAAAACATCTAAAAAAATACTATTTTAATATATTTTTAAATAAAAAATACTTTTAAAGACATATTCATCCATAGAAATAAATCTCCTATGATAGAGTACAAATCCCATTAAACATCCTGTCGGAAAGAAAAATATTCTCGAGACGGTATGAGGTTTTTTTAGGCGTTAATGATTTTAGTTTGGCAATCTTGAAAGAGGTTGTTATTAAGTTTCACGTGGAGTTAGGCCTACGATGCTTCAGCGACAGGAGCACATTTAAGCTCCCACTGATAAAAGGCCCCATGCAAAATACTGGGCACACTTGAGGCAAGCCGAATACCCCAGTTTCTAATTGAATAATATTCTTTACGCACAGCATCGCAATTATAATCAAGCTACTTAGACAGATCGAAGAGCCTCATTGACGATTCAGCCATGATTGCTTTGTCTCCCAAGCACCATAAGAGAGGCCAGTCAAGGGGAACAATCAAGATCGAAGGAATGTTGGTGCCCAAACATGCAGGAAAGATTGGAAAGCGGTGTTACCCTACTACCTAATTCCACTCTAATTCCACTCCTTTGATTAATTCAAACCTAGTTATTTTTTTAAAAAAATTAAACATGATTTTTTTATTAAAAAATTATATAAATTATATGTTGATATCTTACTTAAAACTTTAAATTTTTAAATGATTTTTTTAATATAATATTAATTTTTTATTGATTAAACAATCATCAATTTTAATCTTACTATTCTTATTCTTATTTTATCCGATAAACAATAAGTATAAAATGATTATGCTAACTTCAAGCTGAGGAGTTCTAACTTGAAGGGTATAATAAAGAATTATACTGGTGCGCAAACCTTATTGGTGCCCAAGCCTGCAGGAAATATTAGACTAGCTAATTCCAATCCTTTGATTAATTAAAACCTAGTTATTTAAAAAGAAATATTCAAACATGGTTTAACTTCATTAAAAAATTATATAAATTATATATTATAATTTTATTTAAAAAAATTTAAGTTTTTATATGAAAGTTTTTTATATAGTATTATAATTTTATTGGTCAAATGATCATAGATTTATATTTTATTATTTTTATTTTATTTAATAGAATTTAAAAATAAAATAATATTAATTTCTATTGCATAAATTTCAAACCTAAAAATTTATTACATAAAAAATATATTAAAAATTATGTAAATCATACTTTTAAAAGTTTTGTAAACGTGCATCTCAGCTGAGGAGAGCTACACCTCATTCTTCTCGGTTCCGTTTTATGCCCTGAGGAGGCTTCCTTCGTTTTTTAATTCCCGTGAGTGGACTGGGTTACAAATCCATTTACAACAGCTTCTTTTTTTTTTTTTTTTTTTAGGGGGGGGGGGATCGTGATTGAAAACATCCTTATTGTGAAAATAAAGATTCCACACGCCATCAATCAGATCTATTACAGGAAAAATTAGGATCTAAATCTTGAAAATCTGAGATCTTCGAGAGAGAGAGAGAAATTAACTCGTGATTGACATGTTAATGTAGTGTGTTTGTTTAAAAGAAGCACCCACAGATTACCTCGTCAACAAACGAACCACTGGCTAGTTTAATGCCATGAAAAAACTTGTGGGTGGTAATGATCAAGGCGGTAGTTTTCAAAAAAAAAAATATTAAATGAAATTTTTTAACGTAAAAATTATTTATTTTAGCTCACACAACCGTGATAACCGCCAGTTATTTTTTATGTTTTTTTTCTACGAGTTTTTCTTTTTTTTTTCTTTTTAAATCTATGAATTAGAAAAAATGAACGAAAATAAAAATTTCTAAGAATATAGAGAGGGTGTCATGTATTTTCTTCACATTTTATTTTTCAGTCCTGATGTTTTTTTTATATATAATTTCAAGCCTGATTTCACTGTTTATGAAATTAATTAAGGAGTTGCTTTTGAACTATGATCGAAAGGAATCCTTATTGTGAAAATAAAGATGCTTGACAAGCCGACAATCAGATCCATTACAGGAAAAAACGCGATGTACATTAAAAAAAAAAAAAAACTGAGAACCAAATAAAAAAAATCTTGATTTTCACTTGTGATTGAGCTTGATTGCATGACAACACTTGTGGCTGGCAGTGATCAAGCCATAGTTTCTTTGTTGAATGAAGGTGAAGAGAAGGCCTTCTTTGATCGGAAAATCCACGCCCTTCTTTCGTTGCCGTTTAAGGTCCCTTCCTCCTGGGTCCGAGCGGTGAACACCGGAAGGAAAGATGGAAACAGGGGAGTCGGCTGATAAAGATGGGCAGTAACGATGACGCTGCTCAAAAATACATTTAAAAAAAAATTAATATTTTTTTTGTTGTGTATTTTGATTTATTTTGATGTATTATTTTTAAAAATAATTTTTAAAAAATAAAAAATATTATTTTAATATATTTAACATAAAAAAACATTTTAAAAATTACTTCAAATAAACGCTCGACTGTTATAATAGACGGAAAATTTGTTCCGTCAATTTAAAGAGAACGGGGGAATAAATAAATAAAAAATGAATCTAAGGATTAGGTAGCACGTTCCCTTTTTTTTTTTTCTTCCATGTATACTCACTTAATTAGTTCCTTCCTTGTTTTAACAATCAATAAATAATAGTGTACACATCTACAATCGAAAAAAATATAATAAATAGACGTGCACAAAACAAACAATAATTTCGTCACTGATAAAAAATATATATATATTAATAAAAAATTCTTTCGACTCCACAATTCGACTGTGAGTTTAATAATTGTATATTCGATAGTTTTTTTTTTTTTACTAACTTCCATTATATAACTTTATTAAACTCGCTCAGATCTGAAATTTGATTAGGTGGGGCTAATATAGATTTACTCCTATAAAATATGATTTCACTTGAGTTTTTTAATAAAAAATTTAAAAATATATATATTTTTTAAATCAAACCAAGTCTTAATTAGACCAATAAAACCACTAGATTTAACTAAATTAGCTATTATATAATTCTTTTAAAACTCAATTCAAATCACGTTTTATATCAACTTACTAAACTAGTTATGTTTTAGTAATATAATTATATAACTTGATATTTGTCGTTCTTTTAAATAAATATAAAAATATACAATTGGTATTGTTGTGTTGAATGTTAGACTGATGAAATGACTTAGATTTTGGATTGAAAATTTTTCTGAAAATTCATTGGTAAAATAACATGGTTTAAAAAAAAGAAATAACACAATTTTTATATATATTATGATTAAAAAATTTACCATTCAATTTTATTGCTATTCAAAAACATAATATTTTTTTTTTAAAATTCAATAATATTTTTATTGCTATCAACTAGGGGCTTGGGTTTTGCTTCTTCAGAACTCTGGCACTAGAAAAACCTCTAGGAGCCACGGGTCATGGAGAAAGAGCTGTGTAAAGGCTGGTTTTGCACTATGAAAATTTAGTCTGGTATTTAAAAGTTGGCTCACAATAACCTGTGTGAGAGAGAGAAAAAATAAAAATAAAAAAGATTTCGGTTATTTTACCAAAAAAAAATTAAGAGACCATGTTGATAAGCTAAAATAGCCTAGATTTCAAGTCTACGACGAGGGAAGTTCTAAATAATCCTGGTAAAGTCAAACGAAATCTTGTCAATTAGATACAGTAAAATAAATGAAATATGGCATTACGCGTAAATAAAAGTTGAATAGATGCCTGCATGTAAGCATATTATTGGCTCCTCTGCAATTGAGGGTGTCAGATTATTTTATCTAACAATTTCTCGGCGTTGCGTGTCAATTTAGCGAGACCTGGGTAGGTATTCTCGACCATTTTAACCACTACAGACAACGTCCGTCGAATAAAACAATCCTATCTATGTGAGCCGCATAAAAAATTGGAGTAAGAAAATAATACACGTAATCATGTTTTTAAAAAATCAAACTAGAAAAAGCAATATTAAATAATTAAAAAAAACAATTATAAGCCAAAAAAGGGCAAAACATTAATTTTTTTTATTAAAGAATGAAATTGAAAATTTACAAAAGAGAAAAAAAACAACTGGGGCCAAATTGTTTTTTTTAATTGAATAATAAAATTAAAAATTCATAAAAAAGTCAATGATACAAACTACAAATAAAAAGAACAAGGACTCGAATATCCTTAACTGAGAGCATTTTCAAGGGATGTGCTCAGTAGATAGTTAAAAGGAAAAGACAAACTTTTTTCTAGCTTTCATCTCTTGTTCTTACAGCCCGATAGCAAGAGCTAACTTGGAGAGTCAAAATATCATTTTAATGTTGGAGAACCATTCTTACATATTGGTCAAAAGTGTTAAAAAGTCTGTTTGATATTTTTTTAATGTAAACAAATGGTTCTGAATGGAGTTGTTTTAATTATTTATAATTAATAAATAGTTTTATTAATGTATTTTTCGAGTGTAGAACCTGTGTATAAGTTTTAAAAAAAGCAGTGAATGCTGTCGTTGAAACTGACCGACCCGGAGGACAACTCAATGAGTCATCGACCTTAAAAATATCTTGAAGCAATCGCGTGCTTTGGTAATGATTGCTTGATGAGTTAAGGAGGGCTCTAGTGAACGAGGAACCAAAGGGAAGAGGCAATCATAAAGACAATTAAAAGTAGAGCCACCTCGACCACGGACCCGGTAGTAAATAATGGGTCCCGTGGCCCCCACATCTCACACTCTTTCTTGCTGCTGGTTCGACCTTTGAAATCCTATTTGCCAACAGAAAGGTAAAGTAACAGTGGTCTTTGGTTAAAGCAGAGGAATGGGCTCGTCCCATCTCGATTAATTATTCTGGCACTCCATTCTTAAAATTATCTCTAGGTAAAAGGTAGTTGGTCCATGTGTTGTTAATCAATACATAAACAACAATGAAATAGGCATGTTCATAGTTTCTAGACATGGTTTAGAGTAATCTTTATCTAGTTTCACTCATCCAAAAATATTTTGTGTTTTAACCAATAGTAAAATAGATTTTACATATTTTATATTAAATTAACATAGCGCAGGAAAGTTATAGTTCGATTTAAGAATCCTAAAAAAAAAGGATTTTTTGGATGAATTTAAAAACTCTATGATATTTAAATCAATATTTTAAAAAAATACTGTGTAAATAAAGCATGAAAAAAAAAACATTAAATCCTAAAAATATTATTTTTTGTTATTGTTTTAGTATGAAATGAATGTTTTAAAAGAAAATAGTATTGTGTGTATACATTGAGAATAGAAAATATATGAACATTTTACTTTGATGGTTTAAGAATACCATGTACTTTTACTTGAGGATGGAGGTTGAAAAATCATTTTATTAAAATTTTAATAACATTAATAAAGGGAAAAAAACCCCTTTCACATGCATTAATATTACATGAATATCAATAAGAAACAAATATTTATAATATAAATATTAATATGGTATAAATGTTTTTTGCACTGTATTAATAAAATGAAAATATAATAAATTATGAGATATTCTTGTACATCTATAGTTATACCTAAAGTTATAGATAAAATAAAACTAAAATTAAAAATACTTGAGTTAGTAAAAAAATCTTAGAAGCCAAGCTTTGAGTCCATGAAGTATGGATGTAAAAATCAGACCACCGGGTGGATAAGGCTTAGGAGGTGCGAGGATGCTTGCCTTGTGATAATCTCAAGCGTGCAATTTTGGATCCAATTGTGTCAGACGTCTTTCTGTAACAGCGCGTGATTTAAACTCAAACATGTTTTCAAATCCTCTAGGATCTGGACAATCATTAAAACAGGTTTTAACCCACAAAAAAATTATCAAAAAAATACTGATAAATCATGCTCCATCAAAACACCTAGCTTCATTAAAAAAGAAAAAGAAAAACTTGATTTTACCTCAAATTTGTTTAAGGGTTGTTTGCCGTAAATAATTTAATAAAGAACCGTTTACTTTTTAACAGATAGTACAAAGAACCTAGCACATTTTTTACCCCTTATTTAACGTGGTTCTTCTCCTTTTATTTTCATTAAATCCATATTTTAAATCACAGTACCAGGCATTTCCATCACAAGCATTTTTTTTCCTACTATAAATCAACACTAATGTCCTCACAAAAGAAATCGAAAATAAAAATTTGACTAGAATCAACGGAAAGAAAATTACTAATGAGGTGGGATTGCATTCCTAATGAGCTACTCTAAGAATGGATTTAATTAAAATAAAAATTGGAGTAAAAAAAGAGTGATCAAATATACAAACAACCCTTCATCTTTGCAGGGAAGCTGAACGGTAAATGGTTTGTGAGCTAGCGGGCGTCGCACCATGCGTTTTTGGAGTCCAGGCAAGAGATCTGTTGAGTTCCGTCACAAACTCTTGGTGGCTAAAAGGGAGTAAAGGTATGGCTGGTGTTTACTGTCACCGGGTCCCCACCGGAAGATCCGGGAAATTGATCTCCTAAGTTGCGTCACCATCCTGAACAGGGTTAAAAAGTATAGCCCAGTAGGATTTATTTAAAAAAAAAAAAACATGGCACAAATAAAAGTATATTTAAAAAAAAAACACGGTTAGAAGTTGAAAATTGCAATTTTAAAATCTCATGTCATGCCTCTGACTTCTTGGCTGAATATATATATATATGGTAGGCAAGTTAGTCGAATAAATGCTGTTTTAAAGTTTTTATTTAGAAAAAAGTAAAAAGAATATTTTTTATTTTTTTGAAAAGGCAAGTTGGATTTTATAAAATCAAATCATTTGGATTCGAGATACATAACTTCCATCTTTCTTTCTTTTTACTCGGTACTAGCGGTCAGGTTTTAATATTGTGTGAGAATGAGTTTCAATTTTATTTTTTTTTGTTGAAATTTATAATTTTTTTTACTTTAATTGTTTAAATGTGTTATTAAAAATAAATTTTAAAAATAAAAATAAATTATTTCAATATTTTTTAAATATAAAATATTTTTTAAATAATCATTATTACATCGAATGAACTTGCACCTCATTTTTTAAACTTCATCTGTGCCAGATTCCGTTTCACAACAATGGTAAGCGTGGGGAAGTACATGTAGGGTTTGTTTAAAAATATAGTGTAAATCGTATTTTTTAAAATATTTTTTATTTAAAGTTAATTTTTTTATATTTTAAATTATTTTAATATATTGATATTAAAAATAATTTTTAAAAAATAATAAAATTTTATTTTAATATATATTTAAATAAAAAAATACTTTAAATTATTGTAATTTCAAATACACCCATAAAAAATTCATGAAGGCGCTGGGCTTCGAGCGAAAGAGCCGATCTCTTTCAGTGAGATGTCTATGTTACCCTTGGAAAAAACATGAATCCCACCTCCATCCCCAAGATTCTCTCGTGCATCTACTGTCCACTTGTCAAAAAGAAACTGTACTTGGGCGGTTAATTCAGGTAACAGCGGGAAAGCAAGTGAGGTAAGAATCAAGTAAAAAAAAACAAGACCCAAAAGAAAACAAATAAATATACAGGTAATAAATTAAATAATAAATGGTGTCAGTCTTGCTCGCCAGCTGTAATTGGATGGTTGTGGACATTTCGTCTCCACCCCATATTCCCAATCAACCTCACCCAACAACTCTATGGAGATTCCAATGCTCATATGCCCTCTTTTTTTTATTACTATTTTTTTTTATTTCTCTTATTTTCCTCCTCCTGATCTATAAATTGACCTCCCAACATCCTCGAAAATCTCTTCTCTTCTCTTCTCTCCCCTCCTTTTAGATTTCAGGTTTTCTTGCTTTCTAGCTCTCTTAGGACCGAGGTTCTGCTGGTTTTGCATCAGTAGTTTAGATATTTAGCTATTTTCGTTCTCTTTTCTTGTTTCCCTCTTGTGGGTTTGTCTCGTTTTTGAGTTTTGATTTCTAAAGTTAAGATCTCGAAGATCCCAAGATTTTCTTTTCATGTTTATTAAGGCTGCTACTCTGCCAAAATCTTGTCAAAATCTTGATGCTGCTGGTTTGGATCTTAATGTTTGAGATTCATGTCTCCTGTTGTCAGTGAAATCATCCGGTCTGGGTTTATGATCAATTCCTCTTTCAGACGCAGAACCCATCTTGTTCAATCTTTCTCAGTCGTGTTCCTTTACTGGTTCTATGTTTTTTCAGAAATAATCTTTCAACTCTGCCTGGCTTATATTATATAATAAGTAGTAGAATATAATTGTTATCTTTAACATTTTGAAATCTGTAAGGTTAGAACAATATTAAAGATCTCATTTTTATTGAGATTTGTTATTGGAGGTACTATTTTTGGTGTGTGTATATATAGTCTTTGTGTATCTATATGGCATCCTCCAGTGGGGATTCCTCAGGTACTCAGCTCCAAAACTCAGGCTCTGAAGAGAATACGCAGATGATGTTGGTGGATCAAAGGAAAAGGAAGAGAATGCAATCAAACAGAGAATCTGCAAGGAGATCCAGGATGAAAAAACAGAAGCACTTGAATGATTTAATGGCTCAAGTGACACAGCTAAGGAAGGACAATAACCAAATCCTTACAACCATCAATGTCACAACACAGCACTACCTGAATGTTGAAGCCGAGAATTCTATTCTAAGGGCACAAATGATGGAACTGAACCATAGACTTGATTCTCTCAACGAGATCCTCAACTATATCAACACGAGTAATGGGATTTTTGAAAATGATCATCACGAGGATCTCCAAACAAGTGCTGATCATAGCTTCATGAATCCATTAAATCTGCTCTATCTTAACCAGCCCATCATGGCATCCCCAGATTTGTTTCAGTATTGATCATCATCATCCTCACCATCCCCATGGGTTGGGAATTGGTCAATCTAAGGCTGTCTTGTTCAGGGCGCGCAATAAGTGCAGTGGAAAAAGGAGGGCCTTTCTTTTTTATGTTGAATGTTAGTTTAACTAGGTCCCTAGGATGAAGTAATATTATGATTAATGAGAGTGGTGCGTTGAGCCAAAAAGAAATGCATCTAGAACAGGGGAAATTGATTGGTATTTTGGCAATTTGGTTTGTAAGTTGTACTGGGTCGCTATAAATATTGTGTTGTGCATGGCCCTGGATGTGTGTGTCGTAATGTCCTGTGTCTTCTGAACGGTAAATTAATGATATTATTTCTAATAACTGGTGCAGGCTTCATCTGTTCAATCCATCCTTCTCAAGAACAAAGTTTTCAATATATTCTCTTGGTTTGATTGTCCATGCGTGTGAATAAAAACACTTGCCAAGGTTGTATCTGGTTAGGTTTTTTGTTCTTGACACAATTTTGAGTAACATTTTGTGTATTTTAAAACTAAAAAAATACAGATAAATATGTTTTTTTTTTTTCTTAAAAAAGAAGAAGAAGCATGTATGATTAACAATACTACTTGAAGTTACCATATTTGCACGTAACACTAGCAAGTCAAGCACATTTTGATGGAAAAAGGAAAAATATCCAAAGGCTGGTGATTGCTCCTCCTGTGCCCCTTGAAAGTTGAAAAAACGGAAGCAAAAACCAAATTCATTTAGGCTAACTGGCTTAGCAAGTCGACCACTTGCTCATTTGTTTAAAGCTTAAAATGGATACATTAAATCATGATTCATCATTAACTGGTTTGTTTTTATATTTTAAAAATATTTTTAAAAATATTTGAAATTTTTTTCTTTAAATAATATTTTTGATATTTTTATATTGTTTTAATATGCTAATATTAAAAATAAATTTTAAAAAATTAAAAAAAATACTATTTCGATGTATTTCCCTAAAAAAACAATTTAAAAATAATCAATATCATAAAATCAATAAATACAAGTGGAAATACCAAGAGAATATTTTCGTCAATAAATTTTCAAGAGATTTTACCAACAGAAATATTCTCTCGGTATATACCAGAGGAATTAAAATGGAAAAAAAATTAAAACAGAGAAAAAAATGGTGATATGTTATTTTTACTCATGAAATTTTGTCAGTAAATTCTTGGTAAATTGTAAATATTATTTATCATATCAATTACAAAGAGAATTATCGATGAAATTTTCCATCAGTATTTTTTCGAGAGCTCCAGAACTGTTCACTTTATAATTACACTATTAATTATTATTCTTTATAGACAAAATTATTGATGGATTGAAAAGTCATCGATATTATTTGATAGTTTTCTAAAAAAAATCAATAATTTAAATTTTTAATTTAAATATTACAAAAAAAATCATTGATGAATTGAAAAGGTATTGATAATTGATGGCGGTTTCTTTTTTTTTATGAAATTAAAAATTTTAATTAAATATGATAGATGAAATTATAGATGAAATAATTAAAAAAATATTAATATTTAGTTATCTGTAGGTAAAATCATCTTTAACGCGTTCCAATAAAAAATCTAAATTCTCTTTACTTCATAAAAAGCAGACTATTTTTTATTCTTTTTTTTTTCACTACATGTAAATCAAATTTTTTTTATTTTCTTCTCTCCTTATCTCCTTTTTTTCTCCTCCATACTCCAGTATATCTTCTTTCTTTTTTTTATCCTTTTAGTTTTTTTTAATTAACATGCTTTATGAAAAAAAAATTCTCTCCTTAGCTTCACTTGTAACTACATTAAGTAAGATTTTTTTTTTATTTTTTTCATGATTGTTTTCATTATATTTGTTTTTGTTCTTAATAATTGTATTGTTTTCATTATATTTGTATTTGTTCTTAATAATTGTATAAATATTGTTATGAGATTTTTTTTATTTCGTATGAGATTAATTTTTAGTTGATTTATTTATATAATTTTTAAATTTTTAACAAATACAACTTCATTTTTTTCACATGATTTTTTTTAGTTGAATTTTTTTTATTTATTTGTTACAAATTTTTTTGAGTTGATTTTCTTATTTTGTTTCCAAGCATTTGAGTATATATTATAGAGTATTGATTGATGTTAATTTAATTATTTTATAATTTTATAAAATGGATAATGTAAAAATATTTTTAAATAATTACTAATGAAATTACTGATAATTTTTTTTAGGGATATACTGACGAAATAAAGAAAGTCAATTTTTTTTATGAGTCTATTTTGTTAGTAAATTCATTTGTAATAGTATTTTTTTTATTACTAATAAATTTATCGATGAATAAAAAATTACTAATAAAAAATTTATTGATAGAACATTTTTGTTAATAGTTTCATTAATAAATTAATTACTCTGATAAATTTTTTTTATCAATTAAACTATTAAATATTAAAATAAATCACTCTTACAATGCCACACAAACTTTCACAATAAAAACAGTTTTTAATTTGGTGACAAAGATTTTCAATCTTTTCATTCAAATATCAATATTTAGTTATCTATAGGCAAAATCATCGTTAACGCATTCCAATAAAAAATCTGAATTCTCTCATTTCACAAGAAACAGACTAATTTTTTATTTTTCTTTGTTTTCACTACATGTAAAAAAATATCGATATCAATTTTTTTTCTTCTCTTCTCTCCTTATCTTCTTCTCTTCTCTTCCATGCTCTTCTTCTTCTTTCTTTTTTTATCCTCTTATTTTTTTTTAATTAATATGCTTTGTAATTTATTTTTCTCTCCTTAGTTTTACTTGTAACTACATTAAGGTAAGATTTTTTCAAAAAAAAATTTCATGATTTTTTTCATTATATTTGTTTTTTTCTTAATAATTGTATAAATGTTGTTATGAGATTTTTTTATTTCATATGAGATCAATTTTTAATTGATTTATTTATATGATTTTTAAATTTTTAGCAACTACAACTTTATTTTTTTCATATAAATTTTTTTAGTTAAATTTATTTTTTCATTTTATTTATTTGTTGTAAATTTATTAGAGTTGATTTTTTTTTATTTTTTCCAAGCATTTTGAGTATATATTATAAAGTATTGATTGATGTTAATTTAATTATTTTATAATTTTATAAAATGGATTTTTTAAAAATATTTTTAAATAATTACTGATGATATTTTTTTTAGGGATATACTGATCGAATAAAATGAGTAACTTATTTTTTGTGTTTTTTTTTATTAATAAATTTATTGATAATAATATTTTTTATTACCAATAAATTTACTAATAAATAAAAAATTATTGATGAAAAATTTATTGTTAGAGCATTTTTGTCAATAATTTTATTAATAAATTAATTATTAATAAAATATATCTTACTCTAACAAAAACAAATCAATAAAACTATTAAATATTATAATAAATCATTATTATAATTCCAAATAAACTTTCACAATAAAAACAGTTTTTAATTCGGTGGCAAAGATTTTCAATCTTTTCGTTCAAGTTTGATGGGTGCCAACTCTCCATCACATGGTCACGGTCCCTTCTCTGTTTTGTTTTCTTAAAAAGAAATTAATTTTATTTTCTTACCTTGTTGGAAAGAAAAGAAATTAAATAATTATATTTTTGAGATGGCATTCATACCAAACCCTCTCAATAGTCAACACGTACACATACACGGAAATATTAATACGAATTTTATACATGATCGATTAGAATAAGGGAAGCTAGGGAGCATGGAATCAAATTCCAATACGAATAATTCCAGCATAGAATTGATTTCCAACCCTTTTAAATCTATAAGATATCGGCAAAATTCTGTCTTCACAGCCAAACACCCCATATCAATTTCAATGCCACTAAACTGTTGTCCAGATGCTGATAAGTTAAAATATTTTATAAAAGACAGAAAAAAAAATAGTGAGGAGAAAATAATAATAATAATAATAATAAGTCGCCTCATGGATTCAATACATTGGTTCAATGTATTTCGATTAAGGGTTTGGCATATGATTGCATGTTTGAATTCCAAAGTTGCAACCAATGTAATTGTGACGTAGTGAAATTTTGCTGTAATGCAATGCATAGAGCATATTTGATGTAATTATTTTTCTAGGTATTTTTTTTAAATATATTTTTAAAATGTATTTTTTATATTTGTATATCTAAACAATTTATAAATACAAAAGGAAATAATTTAAAGCAAAACCAAATATTATTTTTTTCAAAAGCTCTTTTACATTGTAAAAACAAATAGTGCCATAATTTATTAAAATAAAATCGATTTATTTTATTAACTAACCAATAACTTGTACGAAATCGAAGAGAAATTCAAGAAAAAACTTGAGAAGACTTTTGTTGATGATAAGCTTTATTTTCTTATGAAAGCTACATTTGTTTTGTTTGTAATGGGATGTACTACGGTTTGTATTATATATATCTTAACTATAAATTTAAAAGTATTTCCTTAATTAATATACATCACAATTTTTTTATTTATCTCATTGAAAAACTCTTTTTTAAAATATTAATTAAAAAAATTATAATTTATTAATTTTTTACGTTTTCAAACAACAATCACAAGAACTATCTGAATGCAAAACTAGAAGTGTAGAAATAAACACCTTGAGCAATATTCAAGAGGTAAATGAGTCCATCAGGATGCGAGGACATTCCTCATTCAAACCCGACTCCTTATATTTTCAACCTACATACACATGTGTGCTCACTGATGGACCTCACGTCGACAATTTCTTCCTGTAATTTGATTCTTAGAAATAACTAGCTATTAATCGGTGGATGGCGTCGAGGAGCTTGTTTGCAATGTCCCAAAAAAGGAGTGTGAAATGGTGGACTATGCAAATCAATGTCAAATCATGAATAAAAAAGAAAAGGGGAAAATGCATACCAAATTAAGCCACCAAGAGGCATAATTAGTGTGAAAAAGTGAAGCTCATTGTGGGCTGTCAAAGCCACTGCTAGCACGTTCAACTAATCCTCTTATTATATTGAGATTCTTCTGCTGTAAGCACAGCTTGTCCAAGTCCTAGCCACAGACGTTCTTAATATACAAAGACAATACAGATTAAGAATACAGTCTTGCTTAATGCTTACCGTTCAAGTCCAGCTTAGTGCGGTGACATATCTCTTTGATCAGTTCATCGCAGCAGTCTTGCTTGTGACCTGTGAGATGTTATTGCACTTATCTAAATTTTATGTTGTGTAATAAATAAATAAATAAATAAATAAATTTGAGTCTTCAAGCTACTTTTAACAAGAAGCTTGGACTTAGTGTCGTTACCCGTATACATTGAGGCAAGAATTTGTGAACACTTAGGCCTCACCTTCTTACTTGTCCACAGATGAGTTCTTTAAGTAAGAAATGAGATTTAGATCCTGCTACTCACTATAAGTTTTGTTCCAACACCCAGATTTTTAATTCTATTTTGTCTTGGGTGATGCTGAAAATAAATTGGACGTAGATAAAAAACAAATTTAATTTACTGAGTATTTGTTTTTGTGTTATAACATGTTTTTTAAAATGTTTTTCAAGTTGATTTTAGCTTAAAAAACATTAAATCGATATCTTTAAGGGTTTTTTTTTATGATTTTTAATATATTTTGAATTAAAAATAACTTTAAAAAAACACAATAACAAGCACAAGTCTTCATGATAAAGATGTTCTTTGATTTAGTTTTTTTCTCTCTCTCTGGTAAAAAGGAAACAAATTATGCATCAATGGAGCAAGTAAGACCAATGCTGAAGAGATTCTAAAAAGATGGGCCGATCGAGGAAGCGGGTGGCTTTAGGTGGACAAATGATTTTTTTGTGTTTTGTGTGAGAAAATATCATTATCAGGAAGCAGAGGATGATGAATTCATCTGTCAAGCCTCTCGACGTTTTGCCCATTGATTGCACGATAGGCAAAGAAATGCATAGAAAATGAGTTAAAATATATTTAGGAAGTGAATAAAGCATGTGGGCAGGGCAGCCACTAGCAAAGGCCTGGCCTGAGCGTGAGCAGTCGAGGTCGTTTTCCTTGTCTTATAGATTAGTGGGGAGGCACTAGTTTTCAATGGCTTTATGCTGTGAGCAAAAGTCGTGGTGATGATACTTGCAAGTTGCAGGAGACTGAGGTTGAGTTTTTTTTAATGGCTAAGGTGTACTTATTTTTAGTTTTTTTAATGGCTATGGTATTTTAAAATCTTTTTTCTGGGTACCAAATTCAATCAGTTTATTTGTAATAGTTTTAGAAAAGTCATCAAAGTTTAAAATATATTCGCATAAAGTTTCCTTTTCACGTTCTTTAATTAGATTTAAACCCAAAACTATAATGTAAAAAACAAATACATAAAAGACATGCTAAGTATGTGTTTAGTATTACCAGCCGAGTATTTTTAAAGTATTTTTTAAATTATTTTTTTTACTTTAGAGATATCAAATCAATGTTTTTATAGGTGTTTTATGGTGATTTTAATGGGCTAATATCATAAATAAAAAAAATATTATTTTAATTTATCTTCAATTGAAAAATATTTTTTAAAAATATTATCCAATATATTATTAAATAATAATAAAATTTTCTTCCATGTCATGCTTATAAGTAAATCATCATTTTTAGTTGATTATAAGTGACGTAAAACGGACATGCTCCTCTTATAATCAATTTTACCTGCTTTTTTCGAAGAAAAAACTCTTTTTTTAAAAAAAAAATCTCTTTAAAAGAGACTTTTACCTCTAAACATTAAATTAATCGATGTTTAATTTAAAGCACAACGGATCCAAACATAACCTTAATGACAGTAAAAAAAGAGAGAGAGAGATGTAAACATGGCAAAGCACAAAAACTGAATCGTATTTAAAACCAGCAGATATTATTTGAATTATGCAACCAGAATTACTCGCTCTTTTCACTTATGGGCATGCCAAAGACGAACGATTGGCTGAGCCAAACACGTCCTATTTATTAATTAAGCTTTTGCTTTATAAAATGGCCTGCAGCGTGAAAGGCAATATCCAGAATGATGTGGGATCACAATGACATGCGCGCGCCCATAAATGCCATAGAATAATCAAAATGATTTCATTGCAAAGAAGAGCCACGCCAATCGATCCAGATTATAGGAGGTTGTGAATCGTCAGCTCAAATCATAGACACCGTAAGTCGGCTACCCTTGTCGAAGAACATTGCCTAAATCGGCCATAGTCTCTATATTATTGGACAATGGCCGGTGCCCACTTGCATTTACCGTGTGGGATATTGGTTTGATGAACTCCTGTCACAAAATGTGACGCCTGAGAATGAGAGTGATGTGAGGCTCATGCGTGGTCCAATCATGCAAAATGCCCAAGTCCTTGGCAGGACTTGTATTTCATTGAAACAATAATTTCCTCCTATCCGCTTAGCCCGTACCTTCTTCTTTTCATAGATATAATGTTCGGAGCATAAATACAAAAAAGGCTTAAAGAAAAGTAATGAAAAATGAAAGAAAAAAAAAAGATTTGTCACGGGAAACAAATGGTGTGTTCATGCAAAGCAAGAGGCCCAACACCCGGATTTGGGTTTTCCGGGACAATGGATGATTTGGCCACAATACTTGCCTTGTATTCTTCCATCAATTTGATCCTGGTGGTCACCAAATTGATACTATGCTCAAGATTGTTGGGTTCAAGCAATGGGGCATCAGTCATCAAGAAATTGAGTCGTGTCAAGGCTGTGTTTGTGGGCGGGGTGGCGTGGCGGCGGTTTGGGTCAGCCTCCACACGAAAAATATCAAGCACGGTGTCCAGGTGGCAAAGGGATTGATTTTGGATGCAAGATATGCGCTAAAATGAGCATTGCTGATGGCCTTCGATAATTGATTAAAATTTAGTTTATTTACTTATAAAAATTATATAAAATATTTTTTATATAATAATTCATTAACAATATCTTTCAACTATTTTAATCACTATATATACCTTACCACCTATCACTACAAACACCTCTTCCACCATCATCTCATTTCCTTTTTCGTTACCATCATCATCATATCACCACCTCTAAAATGAGCATTGCTCATAGCTCTCATTATACTAATTTATTTTGGTTTTTTTTGTAAAATATTTAATTGAAAATCAATCAATATCTATCTTAAAATTTAATTCATTTACTGATAAAAGTTATGTAAAATATTCTATATATAATAACTCATTAACAATATTATTCAACTATTTCAATAATCATATCCAACTATCACTATAACCATCTCTTTTGCTACTATCATCTCACCACCTTTTTCTTTACCATCATCATCATGGCACCACTCTAAAACAAGCATTGCTAATAACCTTCATTGTATCAATCTGTTTTGGTTTTTCTGTAAAAAATTAGCCTTTATTATGTCAATTTATTTTGGGTTTTCTATAAAATATTTAGCCGGAGATCAATCAAAATCTATCTTAAAATTTAGTTCATTTATCAGTAAAAATTGTGTAAAATATTTTATATCTAATAATTCATTAATAATATTATTTAATTATTTCAACCACCATATTCCACCCCCACCCTCCTCCACCACAACATGACCACCTCTATTGCCATGACCACTTCCTCCACCACAACATCGGCATCTTTTCCTTTACCATTATCATCATGTCACCACTATTGCCATAACCACCTCCTCCACCACATCATCACTACTATCTCACTATTACCTTCACTATTTTCATCACCACCACCATCTCATCACCACCTCTATCACTAAAACCAACATCACCATCATGTCACCACCACCTCCTCCTCCATGACTGCCTCCATCATCTCATCACCATCACCATTGAAAAATATTTACAGTAAAATATTTCATGTAAAATTATTTTTCAGGGCAAACATTAAAAAATATTTTACTCTCGTATCAAGTTAGTAGCATTCCAGGGTTGCTATTATCACTGAGCTAATCCACAGGCAGTGATTTATGTAGAAGGATCAGGAAGAGTGAGGAAGTTGCTATTAACGTTCAAAATCTATAAAATAAATTCATACAACTAACAAGAAAGGGTAACGGCCCTCTGTCTGTGAATCCTGCTCTGCACAAAACCAAGTAATCCGATCACAGCATTTATACAGTTGCTAGATAAACTCATCTATTTCTGCTCAAAAAGCTTTTGACTCAAAAAGTATATAGAGAAAAAAAGCAAAAGGGGAGGAGAGCACACATTTCTGCTCTGAAGCTCTTCCAGCTTAATCGTATGGGATTTGAATGTATGCCGCATCACAGGCAAAAGGGACATCAGCATACATACCAGCAAGAGCACAACGTATGCACTCTAGGACTGTAAAAAGATAAGCAAATGCCACAGCTGTCCAGAAGTGCATGCCCAATTTACCCCAATAAACAGCAAGTGGCATCCATCGGCTCACTGTCCCTATAACCTGGAGAGCAATCTCCAATAGCATGCCCATTACCACATGAAATCTGAAAAAGTGAGGCCACTCCTTCCTCCTCACAACTCCAAGATATGCAACAAAGAAATATGCCATTAAGAACCAGCTTGGTAACCTCCCAATGGCTCCAAGGAATGGGTAGGTCAAAAATTCAAAGTCTTCAAGGAAGGGATGTAGATGATATGCCGTCTCAGCATACATCCATGTTTCATGAAGAGGCATCAAATAGGGCAGGCATGCTAAAGTCCTCCACCACCATCCTGGCTTCTTGGTCATTGGAGGAAAGCGATAACTGTATGGGACATCTTTTGATGCTCGAGGGCATGAATAGGATCTGCGCTGCCGAGGATATGTGGGAATATTGTGTGAAAATCTACCATAATCTCCACTTAAGAGAGGCATTGATGCGGCTGAAAGAAGCAAAGAAGGCAAACCTACCATGTAAAAAGTACAAAATCGGTACAAATAAAACAGATTTTTTGAGATGCAGTCAAAATGAGCAGAGTAATGTTGAAAACTTGTTTAATTAAGGTGAGATTTCTCATATGCCTTCTTGGTCAAAAGTTACCACAAATTGTTGCCTTGACAAAATCTAACTCTGGTCACCCCTTTCCCTTTCCTCCAAAAAACACATGATGAAAAAATTGAGAAAGAATACATAAACATACCACTAGATGACCAGGATTTAGAGTCCAATTGTCGTCCCAATGAAGCCCTGCTGTTCAACAATGCAGCCCTGGCAACTGTGCAAGGAAAACTTGCTGAAACCACAATACCAGGCATAGTTTTACACGCTCTGGTGTTAGCAAGACCAGACCCAGAGGGCATGGTGCAGTCATTCAGAAGCATCACTGGGTACCTGGTTGAATACAGCAGTGACAAGAGAACTTAGAAAAAGACAAAATGTCATCCATACACTCCGCCATCAAACATAACAACAGAATCTAGGTGACAAAATAAAGATAATCCTCCAATTTTCCGAACCTTTCCTCTACAAAATTTGATGTTACAAACTTTTAAGGTCCTGCAAGATTCAATTGTATTAGAGAAAGCACGATCAATTATTTTCAAACAATAATCAAGAAGATTTAGAGCAAAAAGCAAAACTTATAACCAACCCACCCCCCTCCAAATAACCACTAACGTCAATCTGCCCCTTTATAAAAAAAGTTACCCTCATCATCAACTCATCAAAACACATAAAATAAGTTACTAAACCTTGACAAGATCATTCTCCTCTTGACCCAATAATTAGAACAACACAATGACATTCCATCAAACAGATAGAGAGCATTTAAAATTACAAAAAACAAACTACACTCCAGTTAATTAATAAACATGTCCACTTCTTCAACAAAGCAACAATATTGAAGTGAAAAACAAAATCCCAGCTAAAATAATAGAGAACTTACAAAACTTTAATCTAACAAAAAATGAGAAATGATTAATAAAAAAACCCATTTCTTTAATATCCCTTGCACCATTTCTCAATTCCTCGAAATCCAAGCAATTATTATATATATATATATATATATATATATATATATATATTCCCATTTCCAGTAGTCACTATATATATATATAAAAATTCAAAGCAGGCTATTTGAGCTAATATAGGGAGGTAAGGAGTTAGATTCTAGAGAAATTTTTTTACCGTGGGTTGAAATTTGAACTACTTGAAATGGAGCTGCGGTGTCAGTAGGATTTGGGGCTGTCCCTTGTTGGTTTCATCGTTGCCTGTCTTATCCTTCGTGAAGCAGCAGAAGAGTTATTTATCTGCTGGTTGTAAATTGCAATGATCCAATAATGGTAAGTGTTTACTTTATCCATTAACCGGATTACTCTGATTGTTTGGGCCACGGCCTTCATCTTGGACCGGCCCATTGGTCTGATAAGCCCAAGGAACTGTTACAAGTAACTGCAGTTTTGGGCAAATTTCTGGTCCTTTATTTTTATCGCAATCCATGTATGTAGATCAAGCCCAGCCCAGTGTGTTGAGAAAAAAAAAATATACATATATATATACATATATAATAAATAATAATAGGAGTAAAAGATGGGATGAACCATAAAAGTCTTTTATGGTATTCTATTATCTTTATCGTTATTATTATCGATACACTTAAAAAAGATATTCAATAAAACATTTTAATTTTTTTTACTCAAGTTTTTTTTAAATCATTTTTTTAATTGATAATCCCACCCTAACTTTAATTTTTTTCGGAAGTTCTTTTTTGATTTGGATCTTTTTATTTTCTATTTAGCAATTTTTTCACCTTAACTTTATTTTTTCCATACTTTTTTTTTCATGCAAGTTTTTTTTTCAATCCCGTTATTTTGTTTTCCATTTAATAAACTTAAACTTCATTTTTTTTTATCTTCAGCGATCTTTTTTGTTATTGGGTTATTTTATTTCCCATTTAATAATTTTAGTGTAATTTCACATAATTAATACTTAATAAACCGTACAATAATGTTTTGACTATACAGGACAATACAAGATAAAAAATATTAAAAAAATAAAAATATAACATAAAAAACAACACAATGCAGTATGAGTTGCAAAACCGTTATGGTTGCCATAATAATTACTTTTTATTTTTTCCAAAATATCTTTAGTTTTCAATCCCTTTACCTTTTCTACTTGAGTTTAATAGTTTTATATTAGCTTGTCTTGAAATTATGTTTAATTTTTTTTATTGATTTCATATAGGAATATTACAATTAAGTTTTGAAATTGAGTTAATGTTTAATTGATTTGATAAAATAAGATATAAAATTTAAATTAGTTAAAACTTTCAGGATTTAATTTAAAATAATTCAAAAATCTAGTTTTGTTTTTTAAATAATATTTTTATCCCAACTTTCAAATTCAATTTTCCAAATAAAATTCTCAACTTATTTTCACTTATATAAATTGTATTTTTTGATTATAACTAAGAAATACATCCCCTCTCTTTTAATGAGTATTTACTTATCACACATATAAAAAAAAAAATCATTAATCGGTACACTGTATCATCAATTTTCTTCGCCATCAAGGTCGGGCAATCCTTTTTAAAACCAATGGAATACATTATGAAACTTTAAAACATAAAATTATAGATGTCAAGCTTGATTTTGATCTTGCTAGTTGATTCAAGGGATCAAGATTTATAATTTAATTTTTTTAAGATAAGGTTTTAGCATACCAAACTAAATATTAACTTAATAAATATAATTAAATCAATTAAATTTTTAATACTTTAGTTTAATTCATTAAATCTAAACTCAAAAAATTAATATTTTTTTTTTAAATATTGCATGTGAAATAAAAAAAAAGTTGAACAGCCTCTTTCCTTAAAGGCAAGGGAAACTAAAAAGGAAAAGAGACGATGACACGTAGTGCGCACTCCGCGGGGTAAAGAAGAAAGCAAAAGCTCAGCAGTCTCTCTTTTCATGTATTTACTGTTTCGCCCTCCATAAGTAACCACACAAAAAGTGAAGATAACGCACACACAAAAAGCAAAAACATCATGTGTGGCACAATTCCCCATACGGCCTTCGCTAATTATTCAGTCACACTCGCCCATCATTTCCATTTTAACACCGTTAGTCGCCTCTCTACACTGCCTCTCTTACGTGGTAGATATTACTTTTTAATTAAAAATATATTAAAATAATATCTTATTGAATTTATTTTTTATATTAACATTTGAAAACTTAAAAAAATAAAAAAAAAATACAGTTGTCTGGAATGCCAAAAAGCACGAGACCAAGCATTTCACGCAGGGGAGCACTATCCAACGCCGTTAAATTAATTAAATATATAGTTAATACATAGTGTCTTATAAAATCCTCTACCATTTTCTTTTTCCACTCTCTTTCTCCCTTCTCTTTCTCCCTCTCGCCTGACCGACACTGTGGAGGAGAAAACGACGAAGCTTTTTCTGCATCGATAACTTTCGGTTAGAATTCCTTCCTGTAACTATTTAGCCTTGTTTTTTGATTTAGGGATTTTTCTTCTGAAACAAAAGAGTTCATAAACCCTAGTTTCAGTTTTTTCGTGGGTTATTAGGTTTGTTTATTTAAGTTTCTGATTCAACGAGTTGGTATTTTATTGTTTATTTTATTCTCTTCTCTTTTTTACATTTAATCCATGTTCCTGCTTTCCTGCACAATGTGTTTTTTTCCTTATTTTCCCCAAATAATGATGTGTTTGGTGAATATTATGTTGTGTTGAATTGATTAACTTGCTTAATGAATCTCTAAGTGTTGGATTTAGAGATTTAATTTAATAAATGGAAGAAAAAAAATCCTTCATTTGTCTTTCCGGACAAAATATGTTTTTAGTCGATGGTTGCTGTCGGTGAAGTGGGTTATAAGTTGCACATTTGAATGTTAGATTGTAAGAAATTCATGCTCCGACATGTTTTTATTCAGGATGGTAGATGATATGGTAGCATAACTCTCCGCGTCGAGACATGGTTTGAGGTTGGTATTTGATTATTTATTTCTGCTTTTGAATTGCTTCGGGATTATTAGATGCTGATGATTTGTATTTATATTTTTAACAGGAATTAGAGTGTTTCTTTTCTGCTTCAAGCTTCCACTCGCTGTTTGCTTTTTCTGTGGATTTAGATAGTCCTGCAATACTTGAGTGAACATGGGAGCAGCTTGTTGTGTAGCTGCAAGAGGTAATGATTTTCCCACCGGGACTGGATGTCGAGCATTGCATGGTAATGCTGGATGTTCTCCAACATTGAGTTTTCGGTGGGACAACAGAAGGCGTGTGGCCGGTGAAATTGAGGACTCCTCGTATCAAATGTCTCGTGGAGTCAGCAGAGATGTTAGTGTGGAGATGAAGGGGACTTTAGGTTCTGACAGAGGTAATCTTTCAGATGGGTTAAGCCCACTTGAGAGCCTTGGAACACCTATATCTTTGAAATCACCGGTTCATGAAGGAATGGGTGTAAATTTGACAACTCAACCTTCAGGTAGAGGTTTGCAATTTTGTCTTTGTTTGGTTTAATCCTCTTTAATGTAAAAGTAAATTCTTTTGCAAAACTGAATTTCCATTGTAATCCATTCTAAATTCTTTCAAGAATCCACGTGTTCTTTCATTTGAACAGAAATAAGTGTCTTATTCCATTCACCAAGCAATAGTATCGAGAATTCTAAAGCACTTCCTCCTCTCCATAGTGAAGGAAAAGAGTCCACCAGAGATAGTCAAGTTTGTCAAAAAGTGGAAAATTTATGCACTCCATGTCTTGCTTGCAAATCATGTCATCATTTTTAACAGGCTAGCTATTTGCATCTTATTCAAGTTTTAGATATTGATCTTCACAATGTACTTCTGACATTTATGGTTTCTCATCTCATCAAACATTTTCTTTGCTCCTAATTGCTCTGTAGCACCTTCGCAGCATTCTCTTTAGTTGATTTTCAAAATCAAGTTTCTAGTCCATGTAAACTCTCATTCTGTTTTTTTTTTCCTGGTACATTGATATCTTACAAGTAGGGCACCTAAACTTTCAATTCATCCCTGGATTGGCAGAGGCCACCTGCTGTTTGCAGTTTAGAGGACTTCAGTTACAGTGATGCTGTGATGGAGTGTCCTATACTTGCTTACTTCTGTTATCTTGCACATTGCTGCAAGTCCCTCAGTTTTTTGGACAGTATTCCTTTCCTGCTTGCCTTTGGGATGTTTTGCTTTACTCTTTCCTTTTCTTGATGCAGATCTATCCATGGAAAGCAATTACCCTATTGAAGTGAGTTTGAACCGGTTAAGATGCAAAATTTGTTTGAGGAGGCTTTTGGTTTGTGTATTCTTGCTGATTGCTTGATGTTTTAAATATATTTCAGGTCAAGAGCTTGGCAGAATCACCTGATATTGCAGACTTGCCATTACCAAAGATTGCTTATTCTGTACAGTCATCATTTTCAACACCTACTGCTGATCCTTTATTGACTTGTGGCCATCCACTTCCTCCCAACTCAACCCCATCGAGACGGGCTCGTCGCTCACCTGGGCACCAGTTATTAAGACAGATTTCTGATAGTAGAATCCTGGGATTAAAATCACCAAATAACTATTCTTTGTCTGAAGGAAGGTCATCATTTGTGCTCTCCACTTGCAGCCATGACTTAGCAGTGGAATCCCATGGTGGATCTTCAGATGGGTGGTCCATGAGAACCTTTTCCGAGCTTGTGGCCTCTTCACAAAGAGGGAGGTGGTCTTTTGAGAGTGAGCACTTTGGCGCTGGCTTTGGAAAAATAAGTGGATGTAGCAGTAGGTTCTCGTATTCTCCCTCCTTAGATCCACAAGCTTGCGGAGCTTGCTCAAAGTTCTTGACTGAGAAATCTGTGTGGAGTAGCCAGAGAATTGCTGGCACCCATGAGTTCCCAGTGGTTGCTATGCTGGTATGTGGTCATGTATACCATGCAGAGTGCTTGGAGGCCACAACACCGGAGGTTGACAAGTATGATCCTGCATGCCCAATATGCGAGGGCGGAGAGAAGCAAGTCTTGAAGATGTCCAAAAAAGCTTTAAAAACAGAAGCAGAATTAAAAGCAAAAAGCCTTAAGATATCAAGAAACCGAGTCATTGATAGTTACCTTGATAGTGATTCTGATGATTTTTATCAACAGAAGAATGCCATACAAGACAGAGAAGCTGCAAAGATGGATCCCAGTTCTAGTGTAGCAAGCTCCTCCTTGAAGCCATTCTTGAGACGACGCTTTTCATTTAGGTCCAAATGGAGTAGAACCCTTTCAGAGAAAAAAGGGTTTTGGGCAAGACATCGCAAAGATTGACTTGACTAGTTTGAGGTGAAAATTTTTATCTCATTTTTTAAGTTGCAATGCTAGTATGTCATAGGTTTCTTCTATAACACATTCTATGTTTGTTAACAAGCACAGTTTTCTATTTCCTGTTTATTCAACTTATGTTTTTTTCCTTTTCCCAGTTAAATGGAAATGCTGGAGATGTGACAATCCTGTATGATTGAAGGAGAAGGCTGTGATTGAACTCAGGCTTCGAGCACATTCGTTCTATTCAAATCCTTGTCTTGCCTATTCGACAGTCAGTGTCCCTCACTCGTCCTCTCTTCGGCTCTAGTTTTCTGAAAAAGAAACAGGAAAATAGGATTCAGATAATCCATTTACAGATGTAGTCTAGGATCATCCCATCTGATCTCTGAAGCCCTTGATTTTGCTATCCATGGGCTAGACTGAATTTTGATAATTTTCTGCACTTTCATATTCCATCTATCAATGCTAGGATAATTTCTCATGTACGATGGATATTTATCCCACTCTTGTACCTATCGCCATGCCCTTGGTATGTGAGTTCTATTATGTGAAGTTTCTGCACAAAATTAGCCATGGGGTGTTTAGAATTGTAGCATCGGATTTTTTTTAAGTATTTTTTATTTGAAAATATATTAAAAAGTTTTAAAAAATAAAAAAACATAAAAAATCAATTTATTTTTGTAGAAAATGTGGTTTTAATTGTGTTGTGTTCTCAAACGGTCACTAACGAGTTGCTCTGTATTTTTGACATGTTTATCACCATTGACATTTTGAAGTTTGGACACATTCTTGAAGAAGTTCAGAGAACGTAATGCAACGAATAATTTTTAACTAAGGCGTTTATATATATATATATATATATATATTCCCGAGTCTCTTAATCTAAAATAAATGGTTGAGTTGATGATGTATAATATTCGAAGTGTGACACATGTCTATATGACTGGGAATAATAGCTTAGTATTTTAAAATATTTTTTTTATTTTAATCTTGGAGTTTTTAATAAAAGAGAAAATAATAAAATGATTTTTTTTTTAATTCATGTTATCATTTTTTCTTGATTTTAAGATTTTTAGCTAACTGTTTATTTATTTATCATAGAAAAAGTGCTTTTTATTTTTGTAAATCTTAAAAAGAAGTTTTTCTTTTTTTACTTCATCAAAGAAGGATAAATCATTGATGGAACGTGATTCAATCTGTGTATTTTTTTCATAGATATGGTTTTTTAACTTAAATTTCCGTGAAAGTTTTGATTTTTTTTTTTTTGAGATTTTATATTTTTTGTATGAAACTTATCTTTTTTCTAAAGGATTTCTTTTACTTTTAAAAACAAAATAAAAATCATATAGAAAAATAAAAAAATTAATAAAAAGATTAACATTTTTATTTATTTATTTTTTCTTTTCAAGATAAATAAAAAAATTACAATGTAAATGAAAAATAAAAAAATAATTCATGAAAGTAAATAAATAAAAAATTGGTAAGAAAATCTAACAAATAACACGCTTAGTTGGTTTCTCAAGTTAAGAAAATCTAAAGTAAGAGATTCTTATTATAAATTGAATATTAATCTATTTTACTTACTTCCTAAATAACACTAGCAAATACATATTTATACTATATGGATATGTTATAATACAATTATTAAACTCAAATAGTGTAACAAGTTAACTCAGCATCTAGTTAACTCAATGAGTGAATCAGTTTGGGTTTATTAAAAAATTAACTAGTGCAATAATTTGGTAAAATCCGGTTGACCTGATGGATCAATCTATGATCCAGGTGAACTCAAACGAGACTTGATTTGTTTTTTTTTTTTAGAATACCATGATATTTATCGCCTAAATAGTTTTGGAGTCCAATAAAAACTCACATTCCATAAAAGGTTTACACTCGTTTATTCTTTACTATATCTATTAATCTTTTTAATTGCAGTGCTGATAAACCCTGCATGGATCCCTTTTATGAATAACATTAGCTTTGCAACTTTATCTTTGAATATCCTTTAAACTTGCTATTTTAAAGTTGGTGTTTTTTAAAGGAATTTTCCTCGTAAACCTTTTAATTAATGAATCAAATTACACTACTAAGAATCTTTTAGCTAGCCTTTTGACACCAAGTTTTGATATTGAGGTGAGAGTCTTAGAGTATAATACAAGTGTTTAGATTATTCTTCAAGGAACAAATATGTTAGCGGCTAATAATCATCTCATTTATTTATATGGCTATAACTTTTACGTGGTTGGATGAAGATCTAAGAGTTTTGACTCCAATAAATATGCTTTAAGATATAATCTTTTTGATTCATCTAAGAAGATTATAGTTGGAGTTTTTCATAATGGATGAGTAACAATCAAATCAAATCCAGAGTAAATAACTTTTGACAATTGATAAATAATTCTATTTATTTTTTAGGTTGACTCGAATTGATCCATAAAACCTAGGACCCAACCTCTTGACGAAGTCAACTCCTAAGTCAGGTCTAATAACTATATGTTAAAGTCCAAAAAGATATATCATTGTGTCAGACTATTTGTTTTATAGAAAAGTTTATAACTTTTAATTTTAATATTAAATTAAACTCAAATTTGATTAGACAGTTTCTATATATCTAATTTAAAAATATTTTCAAATAGTTTTTATTTTTTATTTTCATTGTTAATTTTGGATTGTTAACTTTATTTTTAATTTCGTATTATTTTTCTATTTGAATTATTCTTAATTTATAAAATTCATTTTAAAATATATTTAAGAGGTTGTAATCCTTGTTTTCAAGGCATATTAATAGAAGTAGATTATTTAATAACAAAACTTTGAATCCTGAGTTTTTATATGATTTTTTAGTTGAAGAATTATTTCTTCTTTCTTATTGGATTCATATTCCTTATATTTCACTTTAAATTGTCAAAATCCTGTCCATTAATTTCAGTTTTAAAGACAATATTTAACTAATAATCCTCCAACATTAGATTAGGTAGATTCTGCTGTATGCACGCCCTAATCAAAGATAAATAATTAACTATGAAGCCACGCGGAAGAGAAATTTTGCAATTTTTTAAAGGAAAAAAATAAACAATTTAATCAACTGTCAGAAGTGGGATTTGAACCCACGCCCTCTAACGAGGACCAGAACTTGAGTCTGGCGCCTTAGACCACTCGGCCATCCTGACGTTCAGTGTGATTGCTATCACTTTAATATATATAAATTAATAACTTCTGGTTAATTTTGCTTCATACAAAATTGATTCTGCAATGATTCTTCGTTGAATAAAATTCAAATACAAAAACAAAAATTGTATAGTTTTTATTTCTTCATTATTGTATTCCACTGTTCCACAGGATGAAGACAGAAGAGGCGGAGCCAGCTTATTCGCAACGAAGAACAGTTTGAGAGATGGATTTATTCTTTTCCACAAGAGATTAGGGGGCAGGAGTTCATGTTTCAATCTAAAACTCCAACGTTCTTTGCCACTGATTGGACCATGTTCGTTCCATGAATGCTATTCACTCATTATTTACACAAAACATGAGTTAATGCAGCTGCGAGGGAAACAAAGATACTTTCTCACACACAGTAAACCTGTTCTCCTTTCAGTCTTGGATATCAGCATCTGTGCATGGCTCAGGAACTTCATGAACTGCAGTGAAATGGGTTTTCCAATGGACGAAGAATTCACAACAGCTGTGTCTTCATACGCATATTGGAAATTAACCCTTGATTAATTCCCTACAATTTAAATATTTTTTATCACGATAAAAGGAATTTATATACATGCGCGTATAAACTAGCAAGACAGCTAAATAGCATGGTATATTAAATATCAGGTTGCCCACCTATCCACTTCCTAACCTTGATTAATTCGTTCACCAACTTTCCCTTCCAAGCCGAACATGGCAAACGCGATACATACGCGTTTCATTACTATCCACAGATTCACAAATAGGAAACAGTTTTCTCTACTTTGTTTCAGAATGACAAGAACCTTCCTCAAACTGAGGTTTTAATGGTGAAACGCGTTTTTTGGTTAATGTCTCGACGTCTTCCCCAAAAAGCCAAACCAGCGTCAACATCATTCGGTAAATTAAGTTCAACGTGAATCCGCCCTGGATCCACATGCAATGGCAACTCACTGATTATTCTGGCAGGCAATGACATCAATACCTAAGCATGTATCAATGTTAAATGTCATCTACCCACCTACACATCGTCACAATTTAATTAATCAACTTAATAATGATAATAATTTACTCTCTGAACGTCCTTGAACATTTATATAATGCATGTAAGGTTGTGCTAAATTTGCTACCTGTCCTCTTCATTTAGCTTTGCCGAACTGTTCAGTTCCGTCTTCTTTGTCTTATCTTTGACCAGCTTCTGTTTACAAAGGGGAGGTTTTGAACTATCCTGCGTTGTTTTTGAGCGATTCTTGATAGAAAAGAAAGAGGGACAGCTAATGGAAGAGCGTGTTTTAAGAATAATCACATTGGGAATCATTTCATGGACAACAGCATTTCATCTCTTTAGAAAGTTCTTGCCAAAGCGATCTTTTGAATTCTGCAATCGCCTTGTTTCTACGGTCCATGCAACTTTAGCTTTTACACTTGCTTCTCTCACTGTTGAAGACTGGACATGTCCAGTCTGTCCTCTGTCTTCGAGACCTTCACCCAGTCAGGTAATTAATGCAGTTATTTTACTTTCAAAATATGGGCTGTTGAGATTATTTCTTTTGCTTCAAATCCATTCAAGAATACTTTTGATATTCTTGTTGATGCTCTGAAACTGGGCAGATGCAAACCCTGGCAGTTTCCCTTTCTTATCTCATTTATGATCTGATATGTTGTCAATTCGACAAGCGAGTCACCATTGACAACACAATACACCATTTGGTTAGCATTGTTGGTATAGGAGCAAGCCTTGCCTATGGAAAGGTACTCATCTTCTCCCTCGAATGTTTTTGATTAGTTATAGCACCTAAGATGATGAACTAACCTTCTTGTTACTGCCATGAAACCTAGAACTCTAACTGTGTTTTATGCTCTTGAGACGATCCAGATTTCCATCTTAAGCACTTCTCTAAGCTGTAAAAATCTTATTTTTGTTAGAGCTTTTAATCTCTATCTTTTCCCTCTTGTTTTTTGGTCCTTGTGTATAGTGTGGATCAGAATTGATTGCAGCCCTATGCATAACAGAGATCTCCAGCCCTTTCCTTCACCTGAGAGAACTTCTCAAGGAGCTTGGTTACAAGGACACTGACCTTAATTTGGTTGCTGATGTAAGCTACTCTTTAAGCCTCGATTTAAAATTCATCTGTGGCTGGTGACTTCTTCTGTATATCTTCATCTCATATCAGCTGTTAGGACTTGGTAATTCTTTAATATCCACAGACAACATAATTAAAAATCTTGATTGGTGTTGCAACGCTGCAAAGATCTTATTTGCAGTTGTATTCTCGTTTGCAAGAATGGTTTTTGGGCCTTACCTTGCTTGGGTGACTCTTACAGCCGACAACCCTCTCGTTATCAAGGTACCAAAGGAATACTTCTATGTTCACTTATTTTTTTTGGACTGAATGAATACATAACATATTATATTCGTCATTATCGATGCTTAAATCACATTAATGTTGTTTAGGCAATGGCAGTGGGATTACAGCTGGTTAGTGCTTACTGGTTCTTCAAGATTGCCAGGATGATGAACTACAAGCTAACCAAAAGGGTTGCATCTAAAAACCTAGTCGACACTGAAAAGTTGTAAAATAAAGTTCAATGATTTTGTATAACAAAGTAAACCCACAACCATCTAGAGGTGATGGAATTTCTGAATCTGCAACGGTTTAGCCATTCAAATTATGATATCATCTCAAATAACCATGTAAGCTTGTCCGTGAAGTTCAAAACCAATACAAGAGACAAGATGTAATTGAAAAAGAAATTTGGCATTGTGAGAAGATATCATGTCGAAAAAAAATCCATGGCCTGTAAAGAAAGAAATCAGTCTTTGCCAAAATCAGCATTATAATGTGCGCTAGACTCGAGTTTCTTTGCTTCATTAAGCTTCCGTACAGCCTGCAATAAATTCCGACCAATATGAAACTGAGCACATAAAGTGGACAAATCCATGCACAAGAACACATTTTTTAAACACTAAATTTACCTTCATAAAATCTTCATGGATGACATAATCACGTTCTGCACGGATTGCTGACATCCCAGCTTCCGTGCAAACATTACGAAGATCAGCTCCATTGAAACCCTGATATAATCGCAACAATCATTTAAATGAACAGTCAATGTACAAAACAACCAAAGCCACCGCTAACTCACCTCTGCAAGTTTCACAACAGCCTCATAATCTATATCTCCATGCTTGGCAATTCCGGCAGCATGGATCTTTAGGATTTCCATTCTTGACTGTTCATTTGGTAGTGGAATCTCTATCTTTCTGTCTAATCTTCCCGGACGAAGAAGTGCAGGGTCAAGAACATCAGGGCGGTTCGTTGCCATTATCATTTTAACCTACAACATACAATTGAATACTCATTTCCCCCCTAATTGATTCAATACTTGTATGACTTAAACATCTAAACATGTGTATAGATAACTAGTACATGAAAGTAACTGGTAAAGATGTGGATAGCAGGGATATGGTACAGATATAGAAAGCTGCTAACACTTAAATTTACAAGGGATTTATTTTGAAACTACAAGGCCCACAAATTTCAACAGGGAATTAGAGCGATTATTAAGGGTCATATGAATTGGATGCTGTAATGGCCTAGACACATGCAAACCCAATGGTGATATCCACTCACTTCCTCAACAATAACAAGCTTACAACAAGAGCTTACCAAACCAGACAGGATACGAAAGAAGTGCAAGATGTAGAATATCCCAAGCAAACCCATTATATGTATTTGTAAACGATAAAAAAAGAAAAACCCCACCTATCTTTCCACAAAAAACCCTCCCAAAGGAAAGTTTCAGTTTAGTGTCAAAATGCAAAGTTGAATCAGATTATTAACCAAATTTACCTTCCCAAGCTGATCAAATCCATCAAGTTGGTTAAGCAACTCCATCAATGTTCTTTGGATTTCACGATCAGCACTTGTTCCCTCACTAAAACGGCGTCCACCAATTGCATCGATCTCATCCATGAAAATGATGCAGGGCTTGACAGACAAAAGCAATTTGTATATTTAATGGAGTTATAAATTAGTCAGAATGAAACAAATTCACGAAACTAAGACTCTTACTTGGTGATCGCGTGCATATCCAAACATTTCTCGTATCAACCTAGCACTTTCTCCTATGTATTTGTCAATGATGGCACTTGAAACAACCTTAATCCAGTTTAAAATACAGCATGTTAACCACAGATAGCCAACTCCAAGCAATACAACACACACACTCACACACACACACACACATCTTTGTGTGTGTGTGTGCAAGCATGTAAAAGCTAGGTAACATGATCTGACCTTCAAAAAGTTGGCTTCTATGTTGCTCGCAATAGCCCTAGCCAGCAATGTCTTCCCAGTACCAGGAGGTCCATAAAGAAGGACACCCTGAAACAAAAAGGGTAAGAAATATGAGATAGAAATTAATCTAGCTTATTCACACAGGGCATAATACTGCCAATAGCTTTATTTTTACCACATCCCAGTTTTTACTGACTCAAGCAGTAAAGGAAAGTAGAGAAGAAAAGGAAGAGAGTAGCGTGATCACCTTGGGAGGTTTAATCCCCACCCTAAGGAAAAGCTCAGGGTTCATCAGAGGTAACTCGATGGATTCCCTTAATTCCCTAATCTGATCAGATAAACCACCAACAGCCGAGTAACTCACATTACCAGGATCTTCATGCAGCATGTTATATACAACTGGATCAACCTGCCAGCCCAAAACACGCACAACATCGGACACCATTCACCACACACTACAAAATCTGACATTAAACTATGTTCTAAAGAAGCCACAATGACTTACTTCACGCGGAAGAGCACGCATAATCGTAAGCGTAGTCATATCAAGAACCACTCTGGTTCCTGAAGTCAGTTTTTCCTTATCCACTTTACTACGGCAGCCTACCACATACCGAGGACCACTGCTAGCTTTAACAATCACTAACAAATTAAAAAAAAAAATCAAGACTAGCTTTATCGGGCACATGATGCAACCAATTATAAATATATACAGCAAGCAAAAAAGGATTGAGGAGGCAAACGTACAGCGTTCGTTGTCAAGAGGTCGAAGAACTTCTCCTATAATCTGACCAACACTTTGAAGAGACTTCAAATCATCTTCGGTTTTGTTAAATTCTTTCTTTGCAGCTTTCAAATTCTCCCTCGCTGCATTAACATAATCCCAAAACCAACATTTTCACACGTTACCCATACTATTATTAACTCGCGACTTGATCCTAAATCTACAAAAAAACAATTTTTAATCTGAATTTCTACAGGCAAATTTGATAGAAAACAATAACAAAATCCTAAATTTGGTAATTAATAATAAGATATATGAGAGGAAAAGGGGGGAAATTAAGAAACCAGATTAGATCTTCGATTAAGTAATTAAAGAAATGATTTGAAGTTCAAAGTCATTAAAGAGTGAGTGTCGTCTGACCAGATCGAACTCTGGAATCGAGCTCTTTGTGGTGGAGTAACTTTTTGCGGTACTCCGCCTCTGCATTGCGACGTCGCGCTGTGTCTTCTCCGTCGTTGTTTATGGTTGCCATTTTTTTTTCCTTCTCGGTAATGGACGTCAGATAGTAACGTTCTCTTTATCGAGGAAGGGAACCACCGCAGCTGACTTGAAGCCGGGGTCACTTCTTTCTTTTTAATTTAACTTTCCGCACGCTTGCTGGGCAGCCTCCAAACGACGTCGTTGCAGTCTGCTCAACCAGTAGATGGGGCTGGACTCACAGGCGACCCAGCCCAACTTAAAGATGGCAAGTCCTTTATGTTGCTTTATTTCTTTTTCCTTTTTTAAAGCAAATTAAGAATTGGTAAATGTATTTATGTAGAAAATAATTTTAATTAAAAAAAAGTAAAGAGAGATGTAAAAATTTATTTGAAATCCCCTTTTCAAGTCATGCTTGTAATTAGTAGCATAACTTATGGAGCTAAACTAAATTTTATAACTATAATTAAGCTAATAAAAATATTACAGAAAAAAATTAATTTTTATCTAAAAATACTAGGAATTGAATTTACTTAAAAAAATTTAAAATAAATTAAGTAGCATCTATTGCAAGTTGCAAGTTCATGAAAGAAATCATATTCCACCATAAAATGTGAATTTTTATGACTTTAAAAACAAAAAAACAATGGTTTGGTATCAATTAAAATGTTATTTATTGTTTATGAATCTAACGGTAATATGTATTTAAAATGCGGGGAAAAAAAATAATATTTTATTGTTTTGTGCGTGAAGGAACTACACAAATAGTATAGCCATGCTTCACTATTTTTACTAGACTGGCCTAGTTCAAAGTTAAAAATATATTGAACCAAAACTAACTTAATAAAATAAAAAAATTATTTTTTTATTTTTAATTGTATTTTATTCAAAAAAACTAGTGTATAATATTATTCAATGGCGCTATGTAATTTAGACGTAGATCACTTAATCACAATCCCAATTTTGTTTCTAATTATATTTTATATAATGTTGTTGCGCGTTTAATAAATCAAGAAAACTATAGTCCTTGCCAGGTATATTTCATACATGATGAAATTGTAGATAATTTAATGAAATAATAAAAAAAATATTTTATATAACGTATTATTTATTTCATGATGTAATAGTAATAATTAAATTTATAATATTTAAATTAAAAACCATTAATATTAATATATATTTTTAAAATTATTTTGTAACCTCAACTTCAAAAGCATTCTTAACCAAATACATTAAACCATTTTTTATTCAATCTTAATTTCAATCATAATTTTAACCAACCATACATAAATACCATATCAAATTTAATCTAAAATAATTTTTTTTAAAATCATAACCACAAAAACAATTATAATACCGTACAAAATTGCTTAGATACAGTTCATTTATAATACAATATGTTCTTCACATGTTTACATGATAACTATTTTTTTTCTAATTAACAAGGCGAACAATTCCTCCCAACTTCACCATTAAATCCTGTAAGAGGGCTCATGTTTCCCATCTTAACCATAGACTTGGCAAAATGCATAAAGAACAGGTCCTCATCTTCAGCATTTCTCTTAACCATCTGTATAGTCTTGCCATCCTTTCCTGTATAAAGCACTTCATCAGAAGTGAGAGGCCCCTGGCCCCAGAGTAAGAGCTTGAAGCAAGAGTTGTCGAATTTTGCTGGAGAGGCCAAGTCCAAATGAGAAATGTTATCGTCTCCGCCTGATCTTGGACACACTGACTTCAGATCGAAGGAACAGTTTTTCTGTAGAGTCTGATCTGGTTGGTTATTTCCATTTTGGTTGTACAGTCTCTACTTGAAGATCACGCACCTTGCCACCCCAATTGTATGCCCTCCTGAAACATGACAATTTTCAAATTAATCAAAAGATTCAGAATAATTATTTATGTGTCTTTGTTCTGAATGGATGGGAAACAGATACTAACAATAGCTGAAGGATGTCTGTGTTCTAACCTGAGAGAGCAACAAGGTCGACCTCATAAAGGCCTTGCGCTTGAAAAATGTTACGAGGTTTTGGATAGTAGAGTTGGGAGCGGGAATGTTGTTGTTTGAGCCACTCAGGCTCGCAGTCTGAGTGCCTTATTCCTAATGGGAGTTTCCAATTGGATCCACCGCTCTGTACCAAGACAACAGCCAGTGTTTGTTAGCAGAAAAAGGGGTTAATAAGCCAAGGAAAGCTTAGAGGATTGGAGATTTTGCTTGCTAGCATAGTTGAGGCACGAGCTGTCAAGGCGAGAATGTCCGCACAGGAGACAATTTGAGGGCATGCTTCTTCCAACTTAGCCTTGATTTCATCAACCACTTCAAATCCTCTGAGGGAATTCTTGTTTGGTGCTGCATTCTTCTCACTCACGATCTTTGCACCATCGTCAACAATAATGATGCATCACAGCCCTGTAAGATCAGTAGCATTACAATTTAATAAAGTAATAAAGTGCTTATAAATTCGTTCAAGGCCATATGATACGAAAATTTCAAAGAAAAGGTAACAGATTGTGTAAAACGAAGATAACATATAGCATAGAAGAAAGCAATCATGAAAATGAAGCCTTAGCAAAAAGGCAACCATCCGGGAGTCCTTCAATAGCTTTTCTTAACACTGACATGACAATGTCATTTGCTTGGGGGCATGAAAACTGATAAACTCAGTGAACAGACCAAACGAGCCACCGCCAAAAGGACCACCCCAGCCAAAACCAGGATGAGCTAGCAACGTTGTTGATGAGAGGAGAGAAATAGTGACAATGAAATTAAATTTCACTTTACAGAAAGCCATTGATATAAGAGGAATCACTAAAGTGAAATGAAGATTGTCATGGGCTCTTTGTTTGCCATCCCTGCTACTTAAATGTGGAACTCAAACGCGTCCCTCACCAAATCCTTCAACACCACCTAATATTGATAGCTATGAGTCTATGACCATGTCTTTCTTTTTTGCATGCCTCGTTTGGAATCGGAATTGGAGAGTGCATCCATGCGTTTGCTGATAGGTTTGGTTGAGTAAGTGTTTCTGGTAGTCCCTGCTCCTAGGCAAGACCATAATAAGAGTATTTCCGTGAGCTAGTTTGCCTCCCAACTTCACGATTTCACCATGTCATGAGCTTAACTAGTGACGCCACTCAAAAGACTCTTGCATATATTTGTTTTTCACTTTCCCTCCTGCTGACCGACTTGTTAAAGAAAGAAATCGAGCAAATAAAAAAGGTTGACGCAGTGTTTTTTCCTTTCGACTATTATGCTCAAGCGCTCATGGGCATGGCTATGTCCCTGGCGGCTGGCCCTTGGGTAGTTGGGTTACAGAAATACCATTAGTCCATTGCTGAAAAATGACAACCGCAGGGATCTCAAATCCTCAAAGCTCATCAAATATTAATAAGATGAGTAATTAAAAAATTACTATTAGTGGATTAGCTTGTGCTTTATAGAACGACAATCTATAACGTTTTGACCCTTTCAGACGCAGCACCCCTGATAATAATTTTCTAATCTTTTCTTAAGGCAAGTCCAAGTAATCCAACACGTTCTACTTGTATGCTTAGCCCATGAGTCAAGAGCTTTAACAACGATATGGAGACGCAGATTTCCATTTTGGAGTTGCAATACTACTCATTAAGGCAGAAGCCCAACATGGTTTCCGAGCAAAATTTACTGGGTCCACTCGGTTATCTAAATATTGCATATGCTTGTCTTGCATTGTCGAATTCATAACACAAAGAAGCACACTGCTCTCTTCGATCATCATGATTTGTTACCCTTGATAGTTGTATGGTACAGCAGACATCAGGACTTGCCGACCAAAAATCATAAAAACCTTGACAATTTCAGCTGTCAACAGGTAAAAGTCTTCCTATACGCCACCGCTGCTTGACGAAAGGTCAGCTCAAATTACATGAGCTGTTACTTCAGCAATGACAGTGGTTAAACATTCATGCCGAAACAGAAAACCATAGTCCTTCTCCAAATTTGTTACACTTGGGAAGATACTGAAACTTCCGTGATAGTATCATATGCTAGAAGCCTTCATTGAGAGGATGAAGTGTAAAAGAAAGGCTATTTAAAAAAATTTGGTGGTCTCTCCCCCATAGAAACAGGAAAGAAATGACTGTCAGATGATTCATATGTACATGACAATGAACGGCATGGATAGTACTAGCCGTTCTACAAGAGCATCAAATAAGCTAAAGAGTTATGGTTTACACAACTGCCTCATAGGAGTTAGGAACCTTGCAATACGAAGGGGGAAGTGTGCCTTGATCAATGTCCCACTTCTGTATATTCATAATCAAATGAGTAGAAAGAAAAATTTACTAGAAAAATAAAAAATAAGAGGATCAGTTCTCAGTAGAAGAAAATGAAAACAACCTAGAAAATACTCACATTTCTCTCTACCATTCCAATCTGATGTATGATACTGAGAGGCTTCCCTTTGCCAAATGTGACCAAAGCTTCTACTCATACCATAGAATCCTACAACAAATGAAAATTGTTAAGGTTTTCAAGTGCAGTTGAAACTCCAGTCCAGGTAGCAAGAATGAACAGAAATATCCGTTTTCGAGAAACACCATAATGTTTTCACCAACTCAATACCTTCAGTTTTTCCCGAACTGAATTGCAGAATTCTTGTAACCCATCGCCATTCATAGCAGACACGCAAACAACATCTTGTTTTCTCTCTGCTTCCATCTTTAGTTTTTTTCACATCACTGACCCTGTCAAGATGCCATAAGCAGCAGTGGCCATGATGCTATCAATAGAGAGTTAACATTGCAAGAACCAAAAGTTATCTACTTGTTTCAATTGAAAAACCATTGGAAAAGATTCCACAGGGAAAAAACATTCCCGTTCTTCATCTGGAAGAAATTAAACAATACGAGCATCTCATGTGAGTAAATGCTGCCAGCTTCTGTAAGCCAGGTTGCCACAAACGTTTTGGTTTCATAAACACAAAAAGTCTACATTACAAATTGGAAATCAATAATTGTCCGGTTCTGCAAGAACATAATTATGCAAGCCCCAAGCAAGTTGTAACGAAGACTTTTCTTTTCCTAACTTGTTAGACTGACCTGAACCCTTCTTGTAGCTGGACCCAGAGTCTCAAATAGCCGATCTTCAGCAAACAATCTGCTCCTGTTAATTGATTCAGAAGTAGTGTACTCTTTCCAGCATTTGTGTAACCGACCTAAATGAAGTCAAATGCATGACATACCTATAATTTTAGCGGTCGGTCTAAAGAACCGCCCCTGCACTCTCTGATTTTCTTTCTGTTTTTAAAAAGAGAAGGATAGATATCAGGATGTTTTTACGTTTACTTACTGAAGATACTATAGGGACAGGTAACAGGTACAGAGGCACGCCTATTCCTGTACTGCTTTCTACGTTTTCTAACAGAATCTAGCTTTTTTTTTCTAAGAACATCAATCTAGCAGGACAAAATGCGACAGATGACCATGTCAAATAAACTGCACGCGCATTGAAAGTGTTGATTACAAAGTCCATAAGACAAATTCAGCAAATCAATTGCCAGTTCTATATTCAAATATCACAGAAAGTGAATATCTTCAAGTTGCACAATGAGATGTTTTGTTTCTCTCCCATGCCCTTCACCCTGCCTCCTGCTTGGCGCTCAATGTGAGTCACATTCTAGTTAGCAGAGGTAACTGGTATTCCATTTGAGCCGATGCAACATTGAACGACCGCGCAATTATCAGTGTTAGTGCCCACAGTTCTCTTTCCAAGCTATGGGGAATGATTGTCATGTTGAACCTAATTTCTAGATTTATCATGAAAATCACAAAGCCACTTCATCTGATCTAATTTTTTCAGGCCATTAGTTAAAGTTAGGCAAGTTCAAAACTGGGTTTTACAAGTTCTGCTTGTGGCAAGTTAGATGGCCTAAACAATTGCTAATAAAGCTGACAGAACTCATCCTTTTGAATTTGCTGAAAAAATTCAGAAAATGCAGACACTTTAATCTTATCAGTGTGGGCCTTTAAGTTCCAAGATAAACAACAAAGTTAGGGAACCAGAGAGCGACAACTGGAGGAGGCTAAAGGAACAAAGATGGAATCATTGCTAAAGCATCCAAAGGCCCGGCCCAAAAAAAAACAACTAGAATCAGTCTTATCAGCGCACAAAACCACATCCACAAGACTGTAGCTTCACTCTTTCTTTGTTTGAGGGCACAAGATGGATTTTTTATTTTCTACTTGCGCTTGAAAGATCATGATATTCAGTGTCCTTTCAACATCTCTATGCATGATTACAGCACCTAGCAAGAAAAAGCTAGATATTCCCATATGGTCACAGTCTCAGAAACAGACAATCTTAAAACTGGGAGTGTGCAAAAGATAGCCAGCTTTTTCTCGACCTTTTGCAGATGACATTAACACAATGAACAAAACAAATTTTACATATTAAAGAACTCTCCTTGTGACAAGCCAGGAAAGAGAGAGAGAATTACACTGTTTTTAGCTGGAAGTACTTTTGAGTCTCCCAAAGAAATGTAACTGCAAGCATTAAAGCTGAAAGATTGATGCTCTTGCTTGTTGGTTCTTACTAGGAGAAGTTGGGGGAGGGGGACCATCTCTTGCCCTCAGCTTCTGCATCTTTACTCAACCAACTAGCTTCTCACATTTAATGAACTAGCAGAGGGTTGTCTCTTAGCATTATAGCTTTTAGGTGCTTACATTTTAGACTTGCGCATTATTTCCGAGAGAGAGTTACTCACTTTCTTCAGGGGATTGTTATGCTCTAAACAAAAGTATATAGAATTCAGAGACTGGTGGATTTGTAGCTTTAGACTTCTATCATCCACTGTTTGTATGCTTAAAAAAGTTAATTGAATCCATCTTAGCTTTTAAAGGGTGGTTTGAAACTCTTAAAACTAGTTCGATCAGGACAGGAGTTAGTTGGCAAAGACTAATTAAGATGTTGGCTTGACTAGTTTTCTTCTGTTCTCACGGTCCTGCACTGTACTTTCACCAGCTCTTTTTCTCTTCATCTATTTTAAGGGTTCCACATATTGGAACTCTTTGTTTCACCTCTCGCTCTCTCTCTCCCCATTCCGAATATGTTCTGATGTATTCTTTCAGAAATTTGTTTTACTTGCAGTTCTGGTTTCGCACTCAACTGGGTTTCATTTGGCTTGGTATTGTTGGATCTTTTTATTTGTCAATAGTTATTCGCTTTATAATTATGAACTTCATTGGGTTGTAATCTCTTGTCATGCCTAATAATGCAGTACCTCTTTCTGGCTCTTGATTCCTGTTGCTTTATATCCAAGTTAGGACAGAATGCCACTTTAGAGCTGTAAGCCAGATCTTGTGCGAGTCTGTGACCTTCTTCTTGATGATCCTTGTCTTTCTTCTTGTTATCATGAATGCATGAGAAGTTGATAACCCAAGTTGTAGTTCCTTCCAGGCTAGATATTGCCTTTTTTGGCTTGCAAAGCCAATATTCTGGAATCAAACCTGGTATTTTGAGCTCTGATGCTTTCTTTGCTATACCATACTAACCATTTAAGTTATAGAACTCCTCTCTTGAGTTGCAAATCAATATTTCTGTGCCTTCCTACTTTACTGGTATTATGGTTTCACAAGATTCATCCTCAAATTCAGTTTCTAGCATGCTACACCAATTCATTATCTCGGACTCCATTACTAGCCAAAACCAATATCAAAACCAGAATTTTGATGTTTTCGGTTCAGATTTAGGTGGCAGTAACACATTTCCTCAGTCTCATCGTGTGTTGCCTAGCATACAGTCTCTTGAGGAAGGAATGTCTAGGTCGATAGACCTTGTACAAGCTCCCTCAGAAGCTCAAGAATCCGAGATTAGCCACACAAGACACTTAATGAATCTTCTCGGAGCGGCAAATGAGACCAATCGTCAAGCTCAAAGGCTATCACTGTCTCTTGGTTCTCGCATGCTTGTTCCTCAAGTTCAGAACAGGCAGAGATCCTTTAACTTGGATCTCATGAGTCCTAGTTACTTAATTCCTAGAGAAGAAGAAGCAAGGGAAGCTTATAATCCTGGAGGTGAACAAGTTAACAACGACTATTCTCTCATTGGTAGTGGATTTACTTCATCATCAGCCTCGTTTAGTAGACGTTCTCCTACTGCTTACGGAACAGAATCTTTTGCTGTTGCTATAGAGAATTCAAGGTATTTAAAGCCTGCTCAGTCCCTACTAGAAGAAAGCGTGCATGTAAGTTGCAAGGCAGTTGAAATTAGCAATGAAAAATATGTCCGAAAGTTAATTCGTTGTGGAGGATCTCTTGGACTTTCTTCTGAATTAAAAGCAGAACTGTGGGGAAATGGGCTTGTGCAAGCTGAGAAACACGAAGTCCAGCTTAAAATTGCAAAGCTTATATCATTGTTGGAGGAGGTGAGTCCAAAGAGTATTGAGTGCATATTCTCTGTCAGCAGGTCAATAATGACGTATCTTGTTGATTTCAGGTTGAGGGAAGATACGAGAAATACTACCATCAAATGGAAGAAGTGGTATCATCATTTGAGGAGATGGCAGGTTTAGGAGTGGCCAAATCTTACACAGCTCTAGCGCTCCAAGCCATGTCCAAGCACTTCTGCTACTTAAGAGATGCCATAGTGTCCCAGATCAATGAGACAAGAAGAAAATTCTCTCAAGATTTACCAAAAACCAGCTCAGGATTGTCACAACTTAGCTTTTTTGATAAAGAGACCAAACATAATCGGATGTCTCTTCAACTGCTTGGAATGACGCAAAGCCAAAGGCAAGCATGGAGACCGATCAGAGGATTGCCAGAGACTTCTGTGGCCATCCTTCGCTCTTGGCTTTTTGAACACTTCTTGCATCCGTAAGTGCTTTAAAATCAGTGATAAGTCCATGGTGATCATCATCTCATTATAATTTAAATCTGTGCTTTACCGACTTCGTTGTTCACACACAGGTATCCAAATGAATCTGAGAAGCTAATGCTAGCATCGCAGACAGGCTTGACAAAGAATCAAGTAATTTTAATTTTGCTTTATCGTCCATTAAAATGTTGCTTTCTTTACGGTTTAGCTCGACACTGATGAAGTTGTGGGCAAACATTGTTGTTTTAGGTCTCAAATTGGTTCATAAATGCTCGAGTCCGGCTATGGAAGCCCATGATAGAAGAAATGTACAAAGTGGAGTTCGCAGATTCTTCTGAAGACTCGAACACCTTACCAGGCAGTTCTTTCATAACAAGGGAAGGTGTAACAGATCATTCAGAGGACTGAAGGAATAGGTTGATAGCTAAATTAATTCCTTCTTCAAGTTGTGCTTCGTTGTTTCTTTCATGCAATAGACAATTAACATCTTTTGTAGTCATTCGTCCTAGGCAATTAAAACTGAAATATCTGAGAACAGCCTGGAGCTGTGATGTGATTTTCAGGGAAAGCACAAGCTGTTATGGGCCTGGAGCGCATCTTGCACAACCAACATCTTTTGTAGTCATTCATCCTAGGCAATTAAAACTGAAATATCTGAGAACAGCCTGGAGCTGTAATGTGATTTTCAGGGAAAGCACAAGCTGCCATGGGCCTGGAGCACATCTTGCACAACTAACATCCAGTGTTTTAGCTACTTCCAACTTTTCATGTTTACTTTCTATAACTGTTTTGAAAAATTTGTAACAGTAACATGTCCAAGTAAGCAAATCATAAACAGTTTGATGTGCATTGATCACCGCATTACTTCTTCAATATTGGGGGTTGAAATGTTAAACAGGACACCTAGAAATCTTGAAACAGTAGCATACGAAATAGGTTTCTAGTAGCTAAACCCAGCCCATAGACCAAATTCGAAAGAGGGCTAAAGGGTCTAAATCATTGAAAACCCATCCCAGTTAAATAACTTAAATTTTTAAATTTTTAGATAAAGTATCAAAATATTATTTTTTAATAATTTTTTAAGTAAAACTTATATTTTTTTTTAATTTTTATTAAATAAATAAAAATAATAAAATTTGAATATACAATCATTTAGTAATCAATATTATGATATCATGTAAAGAATTATCTCAATCTCATTACTTAAATTTTTAAATAAAATATTAAAATATAATTTATATTATTTTTTAATATAAATATTAACATACTCTTCTCTTACCTGTGCTCTCTTCACCCCATTCGAAGCTAATGCCTGTAAGTATTAGTATGGCGTTGGCAACATGTTTCCTATGTTGGAAACATGTTGAAACCAAAGCGTAGCCCGTCATAGCGTTTCGAAAGTCCACATTCATGCATGCATTATATGGTGGAATTATTACACATTTAGGTGGGTTTTTCCGGGGAAGAATGGCGAACTTAGGACTGGAAAAACTCTATATTGCCAAGAGCGTGTGTCCTGCTTGCTTTGGCGTGCACACAGAACCGAAATCCAATACAAACGATTATCTGACCATTTATCTGCCGAGAAATGAGCAGCACTTGCAGATAAATATGCTTCATTCGAGACTATACATCACCAATCACTATTATTAAATTTTACCAAAACTAGAGGGAAAAATTATGTTTTTTTTTAAATAAAAAAGAATTTGTATCATCTTTATGTTTTTTTCCAGATAAATATGATTTTTCAGTCTAGTGACCACCTAACTCACAACATAGAATACAAGGTGAAGCTTAAAAACACAAAATCATAATGAAACACGAAACTTATCTGACCATACATGATTCGAATATAAATTACAATCTTTGACCAAAACACTTATCTTCTAAAGAGATGAAATTTACCTTTCTCTTCTTTACTCTTTATCATGTAAACACGCTTGACATAATCTTGAAAATTATGATTAGTTTTCTCAGTTTTTTTATTTATCCATTAGTCTTGGAAAAAATACTTAATTTTTATATGATTCCACGAACCTCATCAGGTAATATTTGAAAAAATAAAAGGATTAGACTAATACAAAACTCATCATCCGGGGACCAAACACAACATTACTCTCACTCCATAACGAGACAAAGTAGATTTTATGAATTTGGCCTAACATTTATAAACGACAACACACACAGACAGCCACTTCTCTATCTCTCTCCGAGGAAAAACATGACAAGCAGCTCCGCTCCGTCACGCAAGGTCTCTCTTCCTTTCTATAAATCTCTATCCACACGCGAATATCTATATATGCGTATTTTATGCCCTAATCTCGATTGTTTCTTTTTTCTTTGACTTCTCTTGCGTAGGCTTTAAGCAAGATCGCTTGCAACAGGCTGCAAAAAGAGCTCGCAGAATGGCAACTCAATCCTCCTTCAGGCTTCAAGCATAAAGTCACTGATAATCTCCAACGGTAACGTTTTATTCTCGAATTTGATTGGTTTTGCTTTAATCGGGGTTCTTATATATATAATTCTGGTTAATTTGGGAATGTTTTTGGTGTTAAAGATGGTTGATTGAAGTGAATGGAGCCGCAGGGACTCTGTATGCGAATGAAACTTACCAGCTTCAAGTTGATTTCCCTGAACATTACCCTATGGAAGCACCACAGGTTAGTGATTTGTTCCATTTCTTTTAAATTTTTCTATTTTATTTGAATTGGTTATTTGAGAATAATTGTGCTTAATTATTCATGATTTTATTTATTTATTTTGTTAAATTGATGGAACAGGTCATTTTCGCCCCGCCGGCTCCCCTGCATCCTCACATCTACAGCAATGGACATATCTGTTTAGGTAATTGACTGCTTCATGGTAGAGTGATATTTATTTAGTTAAATTGCTTAACATCATGCTCCTTTTTGCTTATTATGTAAGTTTATTGTTATTTGTTGAGTGGATACTAGCCCCGAGGCTAGAGATTCTGACTACGTTGCATTGCGTATGAACCGAAGATGGATTGAGTTGGATTCTCAAGGTTTTATAAATAAGCTTTCGCTCCAAGCTTTTAGAGTATACCTCTTTCGGTTTTGGCTCTGGTTGTAAGGTCTATTAGGTGCTTCTGTACAAAGAAGTTTGTCATGTTCTTCTTCGAAGATTATTTTGTATTCCATGCTTTTGTTTTGATATTCTTTGAATAAGGGCTTTGTTTCAAGGAGATTTTGAAGTGGTAGTGGTTGTCTTAGGCTAGTAGGATTGAAGCATTGCATCTTGCTTTATTTGGCAAATGCTCTGTGTTTGAAACAATGGTGTGCAATGGTAGCTCGTAAATCACTGATACGTGGAAGGTTGGTTGTGGAACTGGGAAACAGAATTTACTGTGTCTGCATCTTAATTTACTCAGTTTACTTGTATGTTATGTCAGACAATAGAAGCTAAAAACAAATGTGAAATATAAAGCAAATCGAACAATATATTTAATGTTATCTTATTAACCGTGTGGAATATATTTGGGCTTTGCTGGCTGTAAATATTATGCACATGGAGGGGTGGGGTTTGTGCATTACTGCCCAAAGACTTGTTATACTTTCATCTTCTGAAGACACTTCATGAAAATAATATTACCAGTCTTTTCATTTGCTTCCCTTCTTCGACCAAGGGTACAGTGGTCAGTTGTGCCTTGAACAGGTATATAATTAATATTTTTGTTATTTGTTCTTGGTACTTGCAGACATACTGTATGATTCATGGTCCCCGGCTATGACTGTTAGTTCTATCTGTATCAGCATTCTCTCTATGTTATCCAGCTCAACAGTGAAGGTTAGTTTCTAAATTGTTGAGATTTTAAAGTTGTTTTGTTTGCTCTACCTGTTCTATCAAGCACTCTTATATATATACACACTGTTATGGTTTGCAGCAACGACCTGCTGACAATGATCGTTATGTGAAGAACTGTAGGAGTGGCCGATCTCCCAAGGAGACAAGATGGTGGTTCCATGATGACAAGGTTTAATTCCATTAGGTATCTGTCATCTGTGTATAACAAGGCTATGAGTTCCATTTATCATGGATGATGTGGGACGGGGCCTGGCCAAGGCTTTGAGCCGCCATAGCTCTGGTAACCACTTTACTTTTTTTCCTTGGCCGTGAATCACGTACCTGGTATTTTTTTTCTTTGTACCTTCATGCCACCCTTAGGGGATTGCAAGCAATATATATAATGTCAATCAAGGACAACAACTTATATGGCTTCTCCCTTTATTACTATCTTCTTAGGCATTTTAGACCAAGTACAGCCAAGTCATAAGATGCCCAAAGATACTGCATATATTCCAATGGCGTCTGATGTATATCTTTTGCAGCAAAAACTATTAGAGATTCAATGGTAAGTATTTTTTTTAAGCCAAAAATTCCATATTGCAACTCTTTCAGAGTTTTTCAATCAAGTGCCAGATTGACACTATATTCACCTACCGGGGAATAAATGGGTGATTTTTAGCCTTTTATAAATGTATAAAGAAAGCGATGTTGAGTCTTCCAGCCATGAATAGCCTTAGGGAAAGGGGTGATGTGCAAAGGCTGATTTCAAGGAGGGTAGGCTCACCACTGCGTGGGCAATAGACAACCTTGCATTTGCTCTTCGCGTGAGAAAGTAGCTCTTCGGTTTTTGACGGTGCTTAACAGCATCATCATGCTCATCACTTGAAACAGATGGGTTATTCGTTGGCATGTTTTTTCTTTGATGACAATCTGGCATGCCCATCCATAAATCAGTAGGCGTAGCATACTGTAAAGACGGTCAGATTTATTTTGATCAAAAGCAGTCTTAATTTACTTTGATTCGAAATGAAATTACCCGAATGAGATATCGCTGTCAAGGATCGATAGCGATACGCGCTTGCCTAGGCAGAGTATAAATTGCATGAATATTTTGAGGATTTTGGTTAGCTTGCATTGCTGCCGCCTTCCAAATTGCAAGGGGGGACAAAGTTTGGGAAGCCATCTTTTTTCTCTCCTGCAGAAGGTGTTCGATTCGTTGAGGTTTAGTTATTGGATCGGGTAGGGACCAAAACCACGTTGTGAAATGGACTGAATAAGCTTACTAACTTCAACGAGGTGACATTAAATTGCTACATTCTAGCTTCTGAAGCTTACTTACTGAACTGATGGAGGCAGAAATGAGAAGCTTTTGGATGCTTTTGTTTCTAGCAGTGGTAGCTGTTGAATTAAGAAGTGAAAAGGGGAGAAACAGCACCGCTCATACCCAAGTCAAATGCCAATAGTTCTTCAAATCCTGCCAAGCTACCAGGAAGACAAAACAAGACTTCGCAGCCTGAAGTTGGGCTCAGCCACAACAAAGATGATACTAGTTTGATTCTGGGTGCTATGCCGTGGGATAGAGCTTCTTCTTCTTCTTTTTTTCTAAAAAATTAACTATAAACTAAAAAACTTATGTGGATGTTAACAAAATAAATGAAGAATTATATATATACTAATAAATAATAATAATAAATTTGTTGATTCCAACCAAAGATCAAGTCTGAAAGTTGAGATAAAGATGTTTCATTAAATAAAAAAGATGAAATATTTATTTTTATTTGAAATTAGATCTCTAAAACTTTAATAAGTTTGAATCAATAAAATTTTATTTTATTTTTTTAAAGTGAGCATTAACTTATTGTTCAATTCTATTCTTAACATCATGAAAGCCCTGTATAAAACTAACTAAAATAAAAACATCAAATTTAATCTCAAGTCAATTTAATATAAAAAGATTAAATTATAAATAAAAAAGTCAAGTAATAAAATATATCATTGAAAAAAAAAGAAGCATTATGGATAACTTATAATGGATTGTATTTTTCCCCTTTGTTATATTTTCATTATTTTTTTATATTTATTTTATTTTGCATTGACTCCCGTGTCATGATTTCAAATACCATTTCATGATTTTTTTAGAGTCAATTTTACGAACTCGAAACACAATTGATGGAAAGCAAAAGGACCAAATAAAAAATAATGTTGTAGATGGGGGGAAAAAAAGAATTTGAAGGACCCAGTAAAAAAAGAAGGATGCAAATTGAAAACAAAAAAGATTTGAGGCGGTAAAAAAAAGTTTGAAGTACCATATTAAAAAAAGTGAAGGATACAAATAAAAAAGTGAAGGCTCACTGTTGACGTTCTTGATTCTCTTTATCTATTCCTAGCTCTGTGCCCACTTCTAACCATTAAGTTTGCCCATGCAATGGTGATTTAAAGATCAACATTTTTTTTTTTATCGTTTATTTGAATAGTAAAACGAGGGAGGCACAAATAAGGATTTGTTTGTTTGGATGTTTAGATGCGTCATCTTTGATTGACGTTAAATTGGAAATATGACTAATATTTTGTAATTAGGCTGTGCTTGGATTGTAATATGAATATTGTTTTCTTAAATCCTTGACAAAATCTCCGTTGTCGTCCAGCGGTTAGGATATCTGGCTTTCACCCAGGAGACCCGGGTTCGATTCCCGGCATCAGAATGTTTTTTTACATTTCTCCGCTGCTTAATGTGAACTATGATTTAGGCCCTTTCTTCAGTCAGATTCGTAATGCAGCCCACAGAATGTGGGCCATAAGACTAAGTATCATAACCAAAAAAAAATCACTCAGGCCCATATTATCGGTGCTGCTATAGGCTAGCAAGCATGTTGTCGTCAGAACTCAGAACACTTCTCTCCCTCTCCTTTACTCTTATCTCCTGCGAGTGATAATGAAGATGATGATGATGATGATGATGGTACGACGGTTACCTTCAACTACGATTACTCTAACATCAGCATTTTCATGTCATTTTACTTCTCCCAAATTCTTCCCTGACCAAATAATAATCTCCTTAAAATCAACTCCCTGTTACCCTAGAATTTCCCTCCTCGCCACTTTCTGCTCCGCCTCTCAAGTTCCGGACCCAATCATTGAACAGGACTCTTCAAAACGTGTAAGATATCACCATCACTTGATTTTCAACTCCTTTTACGACATCGTTTTTAATCAGTTTTTCTGATTGCAGGGTCCTTTGAAACCTGGCTTGTATTTAGTTGGAACCCCTATTGGAAATCTCGAAGATATTACCTTGAGGTGGTTTCTGAACGTGACTTGCAGTTTTTTATTTTTTTTATTTTTATTACAGAATACAATTATATTTTGTCTATTAAATTATTTTAAAAAATCACCAATGCAGGGCTCTTCGTGTATTAAAATCTGCTGATGTAATACTGTCAGAAGACACAAGGCATTCCGGGAAGTTACTTCATCATTACAACATCAGAACTCCACTAGTGAGTTTTCGGTTTTCTGCGTTGCTGTTTTTATTTTTTATTTTAGTTTTTAATTGTGTGGTTTATATTTGCAGCTGAGTTATCATAAATTTAACGAGTCTCAAAGAGAGCAACAGGTGTTAAGGAGGTTAAAAGAGGGTGAGATTGTGGTGCTGATTAGCGATGCAGGGACACCAGGAATTAGTGATCCCGGTGCGGAATTGGTTAGCATTTTGTTATAAAAATTTTAAATAAAATTTCAGCTCGTAGCCATGTTATAATATAATAGTAACTGTGAATTGTTTAGTCGATTGTGTAGGATATAATGAATGCGTGTTTGGAATGTGGTTGTAGGCGAAGTTGTGCGTCGATGAAAATATTCCTGTTATTCCAATTCCAGGGCCTTGTGCGGTTGTTGCTGCGCTCTCTGCTTCAGGCTTGGATACTGATGAGTTTACATTTGGTAATTTTGCTGTAAATTTGATGCTTGTATGCTTTTCTGATGTTTTGCTAGCAACATTAGGATTGTCAAGAATTAATGATATAAATTATTTTTTTAGTTGGATTTCTTTCCAAGCATGGTCCTTCCAGGAGAGAGAGGCTGACAGCTTCTGCAAATGAAGCAAGAACGCAAATATTCTATGTTCCTCCGCACAAGTTTTCTCAGTTTCTCGAAGAATCTTCATTGCTTTTTGGTGACTCCAGGTATATAAGGCTTATCATCTTCATTGCTAGTACAGCACTCGAGGTATATAGGGCTCATCATCGTAGTACAGCACTACTCGCATTTTCTCAATTCTGTATGGATATGCAAGTTCTTACAAGTTCTCAGGGCAACACTAAAAAAACAATGTATCGGTTGTATGTTGCTGGTATTCCAGTTAGGCGTGCATTATTCAGATTAAGCAGATTTTCTGCGTGCTACCCTTTCTTTGTGTGACTTCATACCTTTTGGATGCAGTGGTCCAAGTAATTGAAACAACACCCTGTTATGAGTTCACTTCATGAGGGTGATGGAACTCATCAATATTCTGACCTCTGACCTTTATGGATCAAATTAATTTCATTTTTTTGTTAGATAGATAAAGATAAAGGTATCGAAAACAATAGATGGAAAATGTGAGCTGAAATGGCAGACTACAATCTACCTGTTTAAAAGTATATGAAACCTGACAAGAACTGGAAAAAGACCGGGTAAATTCCTTTATTCTGTTTAGATTCCATTTTTGACACCTACAAGACAATTTCGAGAAGCCCAGCCATAGTGAGTATCAAAATAGTCATGGTTCAGTAAGTTAAATGATTAATTAGTGCTGGTTGTGACAGTTAATCTAATTGCATTGCAGGCGGTGTGTCATGGCTCGAGAAATGACAAAAATACATGAAGAGGTGACTTTTTATTCTTTACTTTTTACACGTTTTAATCTGTTCATATAGTGTTTAAGAAATTGGATAGTGATGCTGATTGTGGAAACTCGAACTGAAGTTGCACGATTTGAACCAATTGTTATTAAAGATTATTTTTGAGCCTCAAGTGATGATAATGCCCCATAAATTAGTTATCAGTTGACCACCAGTTTTTTGTGTCATCCTTGTCCACTGATCAAGATGAGCGTGCCTAATCAGTTTTGGCGGGGCACTCTGGGGGAGGCCAAAGTACGTTTTTTGAATCAACAACTTAAGGGGGAGATGACACTGCTAATTGAAGGCAGGACAAATTGTTTGGTTGAAACTCCGTCAGAAGATCAGCTTGAGCATGAATTGGGAGAATTGATCTCCCGTGGGCATACTCTTTCCACGGTAATGACCTATTTGATGATCATTAAGTTTCTTCATGCAATCCGTCATTGTTACATGAATTCTTCTCGCACGTGAATGATTCTGAAGTTAACATGGTGGAATTCAGTTAGCTTTGATGTTTTAAAACCTGATGCACTTTTGAATTATGAGTGGTTTTCTTTTGGACATAGCTGATAGAAAAAAAAGATGAGTAGCATCGTCTTTCTTGGTTCCCAAAAGCACTCTGATATGACCACCCCTCTTGCTTAAAAGTGTGTTTGGTATTGCGGTAGTTATTGCTTAAAAGTGTGTTTGGTATTGCGGTAGTTATTGTGGTTTTGGTTTGAAAAAAATTATTTTATAAAAAGTACTTTTAATTGAGGTTGATTTGAAAAAATAAGTGTTTGATTAAAACTATGGTTGAAACTGAGGTTGAAGAAAAAGTAGTTTACTGTATTTGGTTAAAAATGCTTTTGAAATTAAGGTTATAAAATAATTTTAAAAAATATATATTAATATTGATTGTTTTAAATTTAAATATTGTAGAATTAATTACTCCTATTACATCATAAAATAAATAATATTTTATATAAAATATTTTTTATTATTCTATTAAACTATTTATAATTCTATTATGTACAAAATTTATTTGATAAAAACTACAATTTTCATAATATTTTGAGTATGTAATAAAATTAGATAAAATATTATTAGGTATAAAATTGATATTATAGCGAGTGAATTTAATTCACTATATACTAGTTTTTCAAGAAAAAAATATTATTTTGAGTATGTAATAAAATTAGATAAAATATTATCAGGTATAAAATTGATATTATAGCGAGTGAATTTAATTCACTATATACTAGTTTTTCAAGAAAAAAATATTATTCACATCACAGTGCAAATGAATTTAATTTACTTTAAACTAGTTTTTTTAAAAAAAAATGTTAATAAAATTAACATTTTTTTAAAAAAAGAAAAGTGTGAGAACAGTGTAAGTGAATTGCACGGTTCACGCGAACAGTGCAATGCAAGAGAATTGTATTGTTTGTTATTTTTAAAATGAATAATGCAAATCTCTTGCACTGTTCGCTGAATAGTGATTACATTGTTGACGCTAATTTTTAATTAGCGTGAACAGTGTGCGCAAAGCAGCAAAATGTTGTTTTTTTTTTTTTTTTGTGCATCGGACGTGAAAAAACATGAGATTCATATACAATAAAATATACTCTTTGTTTTTTATCAAACAGGTTATCTCTGCATTTAAATAAAATGCAGCAATCTCATTACCAAACATGCTCTAAGTACCCAGTGAGAAATTATTGTGGTGGGTCCCATTTTATGTGCGGGAACAAGCGCAATGCATCGGTTAGATGTAATAGTCTCTTTTATCATTTGCTCTTGCTTTGTTACACTGCAAGTCTGCAACCGTGGTTATGATTTGCTTTGATGTGCGTGTAGGCAGTCAAATTGGTGGCTGAAGGAGCATCAGTGAAGAGAAAAACATTATATTCGCTGGCATTGAAGAAGTTTGGGAAGCAACTTGAAGCGGATGATAATTCAAATTAGTTCATGTCACTTGCATTGAAGAGATTTTGCCATCGCCTTATTGACTTCTTGACTAGGAATGCGAGTTATAATCAACCTCCCCATTTCCCCCTTGCTTCCTGAAGTCAGCAAGCGTACCATTGTTGGAACAAATTGGAGAAAATATTTTTCTTCCTCAAAGAAGTTGAGAGGGCAAAGTGAACTGCTCAGAGGTTACTGCAGGCATGACATTGAGGTTCAGGAGCGATACTTTTTTAGCCAAGAGGGTCAAGGGAGCCGTGAACAACTTATACATGAAGGTACTTCATATTGGCCCGACTTTTTGAGTGAGATTTCTTACATGTATCGGCACCTTTGTCCACCTTGCTGGCTATTGTTTAGGTGGGAGACACTCTGCATTTTGTGGGTTCACCACCAGCTTGATTTTCTATTAACTGTTTGTTGAATAAAACTTGACCAAGACATTGATTACCAAATTGAATGAATCTGCTCTCGTGGGATAGCCCACCAGTCTATGAATTGCTAGGTTGACAAAGACCTGATTTTTTTCCAATTTTACTCTCCCCAAAAATGATCCTACAATAAGTTTCTTCTTCCATCATCCACCCTTGATTTGAGCTGTTAGGTATACGGTCCTACCAGAATATTGTTTCTGTCCTTGCTGAGTTCTTGTAAAAGAGTGAGTCAAAAATGTCAACAGAACCAAGATTCCGAGAGGTCAGAACAGTGACGAGATGTCTTTCACTGATTTCTATAGATGCAAAATATGATGGAACCATTGTGATGATGTTAAGAACGAAGTAGCCATTACTGGGTCAATAGGGTGGTGAACCAATGAACTGGGCTGGATGTGACTGGAACCAGCTGTGAGCTTGTTTTTCGAAGCTCCAGACAAGGGGATCGGGATCACTGGCGCTGCTAAATAGCATCACATGTGCGGTCCATGATCCCTGGACCCAATCTCTATCAGATCAAATCTTGACCCTCAGATTTTCATTTCCTTGAAAATCAAATCATTCATCATCAACACTGTAAAAAACCCTCTGCAAGAACCCGCTATTTTTCTTTTCTTGCTATTTACTTGATAAAAGGCGGACCGCTAATACTGCTACAATGCTATTAATCTAGCATCATTGATGCTTAAGCAAAAACTGTATGTACAAGATTATAATTTCTAGAGATTAGTATGGTATCCCGTGTAGTGTAAGTAGACTATCCTGTGCCATCATCACCATGGAGACACCGTACTGGTAGAGCCAGAGGAGGGATTGAATATACGTTGGCCAGTTGCTAAAATACGCCGGGGATCAAATTCCATTTTCCTCTGATAAAAACGGTCCCATTTATCCCCAAAGTGGTCCATCCATTCCTCTCGTGTAGTGTAGTGAGGTAAATACTGTTTCACCTTGATCCCTGCATCATCACAAAATCTGAGGATCTTATGGTTTTGATCAGTCAAGTACTCCAAGGACTGAGTCTCTTCACCATTATCCAATGCTGATCTTAACAACGCCACCAGATAAAACACATCCTCATCTGGTGTCACAACTGAGCTCCTTTGGTCCCACCTACACAAAGATTAAAAAAACCCAACAGCAGTAACGTCAAGAAAGATCATCGGCATTTAGCAAACAAGAAATAATCGAGACGGGACATCAGATTTGGATCTTTCTCGAGTGAGTGTTCAGTTTTCTTGTAATGATGTTAGTTGGGATTTGATGGTTTTGGACTAATCAATGTTTGATCCCATCAAGGCTAGGTTTTCGGAACTCAATAGACAAGAAAAAAACTAGATACCCCTCACAGTTTCATGCCCTATCAATCATGTCAGGTCTTGTTTAGCTCTATCCTTGCTCATTAAAGGCCTGGTAAGAATTTGGAGGTGGACATGATACCATCTTCGCACGGGGGACCCATAGCGAAGATCGCCTGACAAGAAAATCTGCCACTGGGACGATCACTACCGCCAATTTATTGGGTTCCAGTCAACAAAAGAGAAAAGGGTTTGTCAATCCTAGCTGGCCTTTAATACAAAATATCCATCTGTTGAGCTGGTTCTTTTGCATGTGGGCCACGTGTGTTCGTTACATACATATGCCACGCGTATCAGTGTGACTCAGAGGACCACCATAGGCATGGGTCTACCCGATTTTTAACCCTGTCTCTTTCCTTCCTCTTCGTCTTTTCCTTACCATCATCGTTTTCAAGTCCTCAAGAACTCGTCCGACTTGTAATTAACTAACAACATATTATTGACACAAGAAAGTATTATTGCTAAGAGTGATGGCAATGGTAATGACAATGCCTTGTATTATTGAAGGAAGGTTGATAGCTACCCCTAACGTGAGGAGGTAATCTCTAGCTTGGCTCTAGAGAGCTAGCCAGCATTATTTGTTTTTGTCTCGTATGTGTTATTGGCAGGCAAGAGGGTGGTTCAAAGCATGCTTTCTTGTACACAAAACTTAAATGTACTTTTACATGTATTCAAAAAGTATATAGTTACATGTGCTTAATTACGTGTGCGTTTGGACGACGACATGAAGACACTTGATGAGAGACTTGTCGTGATGGAGAGCAACACAATGATAGTCCCATGTTGCATGCATGCAGTGCTTGTGAAAAAGATAAAGAGATAAAAGATGAAATGCATGTTACGCAGCACTAAAGAGGCAAGAATCACTCACTTGTTTTTGTTCATGGGGTAAATGAGGATGGGCCCACTTGTCTTGTTGTTTCCCAAAATGCCCTTGAAGACACCCCTGTCAAGGTCGGCAATCCTTGATCTGGGAACAAATAGGTTGAGCCAAGGGTGCGGCACCTCCCACAAGCCCTTGGCTCTCAGCTTTAACTCGGCCCTGTGGACGCGATCCAGAAAATCAGTGTAGGGCAGATCGGTTGTGAAGACTGTTGATGGTATGAAGTTCAGGTTCTTCATCAAAGCCTCTACTTCCTGCATCAAGTAACCACCAGACAATACTTTATTATGATTTGTTGGTGTCATTATAAGAACATTAGAAAAATATAATCCAAGTACAAAAAAGAAAAGCTGCTGCTACTAGACATTGTTGCTTTTGTCAAGATAAGTTTGATTCCAATCAATTTTTAATAAGCTCAAGAAAGGAGATTAATTGGAAGAGAATCATTTGGTGGGTGGCCGGCTTAATAATAGATTTATTAATATTAAATGCAGTAAAGAAAAATAGAAAAGTAGCGTTCGATCTTAGGCTCAGACAGGACGATAGATTGCACTAGATCTCCAATGTTTTCTTGTACATGTTTTCTAGCATTTTTTATAGTAGCTAGTACGTATACAAATACTTACTCAGCAATCACAATCATATAATCTAGGAATAGTGGGGGCAACCCTTGAGGGCAGCATATTGCTAAAAGTAGAGAAAATGTGTACAATAATACAATTGAATGACAGCGATGATAGTAGAAGGTTCTATATTATTGTAAGAAGAGATGATTAAACAAATTATTGATAAGAAATTTAATTGGATTAGCATGCATTTCGAGCCCACATTCAATGAGGACAGACTTGTTAGTTTTCTAAACCTGTTTTTTTGAACTATTGTAATTAGTCTTAACAGCATGGTTAGCACCATGATATAAGGCATGTACCATGAGGGATAGGGGTGTCAAAAAAATACAATTCATGGGTAATATTTATATTAACTAACCCAAGTCAAGTTGTCGTCGACAAAATCATAATATCAGACATGTTTGTGTTTCTAAGGAAGATGATGAATAAGAATTTTTAAAATTCGATCAACCTGGTTTTTTTACAATTCATTCTATTTGTTTTTTACAATTTATTCTCTGCTTCCATTGATCTAATTGATTTATTAAGTTTAAATTATTTGTTACATTTTATAATAGGTTTTAAGCTAATTTATGAAGCCTAAATCTTAGTTGCATTTAAGTCTACCTCATGAAAATTGATAGTATAAATTCAATCTGTAGATTTTTCGGCTGAAAATCTAATATATTCAAAATTGGTAATATAAGTTCAATTTATAGATACTTATAGTATCTATAAAAAATTTAGCTGAAGGTATAATATATTCAATCCAGTCAGGTTTAAAAAATAATTAAATGGATAAGTTTATAATTTATAAAATAAATTGAGTTACATACAATTATGAGTTAAATATACACTGATTGGAGATTGTCCAGCCACCAACTTAGGAGAAAAACATTATCAATATCTATTATTGTACTCTGCATTTAAATTAATAAGCCATGGTGCCAATTAAGACGAGCTAGCAGCAAGGCGATCGTATTATTATTAACAAGTTCTTGCTAATAATTTTACGAGAATTCCTATAGCCACAAAATTATGCACGCATTCTGTGGACGAATTAAAGGGATTTTACCTGATCAATGGTATCGCCAGTGGATTCATCGTAATTTTTGGTGATCTCTAAGCAGTAGAGCACACCCCCATTAGCCCCAACTGAGCTAATCTTGACAGGATTACGAGGGGAAAAGAAAGAGGACCTCCAATTGTTAATAAGCCCTTCATCAACAATAACAAATCCCTCGACATAATCGAATTTTAAGGTAGAAGGTTTTCCATGCATAGAAATGAGGTATTCTTGGTCCCCGGTAAAAGTCGTGAAGTTGGAGTACAGTACTCTTATCCACCTCACCTGCGATAAATAAAACTAAGAGAACGTGAAAAGGAAAGAAAAAGACCATGTTAGCGGCAAAAGCAAGACGTCAACAACATTGCCAGCTTTAGAACAGCCGTTTGAATGAGTTAAAAAGTTTTCATGGACCCAATCTTAACTCATCAGTCATGAATAATTATACTTGCTTCTTTCGTTTTATCTTCTACTAATACTAGGAAATTTATGCAAAGTTATGTGCCCCACAGCGGAACAAAACCAAAATCTGTCACCAACGAGTGAAAAATATTGATGTTGTTCAAAGACAGAGAGAGTTGTACCCTTTGAGGAGCTGGTTCAAGTGCAATTCTAGCCCTAGTGATGATGCCAAATTGCCCTAGACCACCAAGAACAGCATGGAACAGCTTTGAATTTTTTTCTCCGGAGCATGTCATGAGCTCACCTTTGCCTGATATCCAGTAGTGGAATATTAATTATATCGACTTAAAACCAATTAGAACGTATCTCCCAAGATATACAATTAAGGCAGACAAGGAAAAACCCTGAATTAATTTGTGCAAAAAATAATTATCCAAAAACAGGAAGACAACAAGAAGAAACCAGCCATGCAAGAAAGCCATGGATATTTTAAGGACCAACCTGTGACGACGTCAAGCTCATAGACATTGCTAATTTGGGGTCCATGGTTAAAAGCTTGCCCACTAATTCCACCATTAGATAAGGTACCACCTACTGAAAGATACAAATAATCTGTCCATGATTTTGGTGCTAGCCCATGCTCTAATGTCCTCCTTAACACATCTATCCACAGCTCCCCTCCCCACACGTCTACATGCATCTCCTTCACAGCTACTTGTTGATTTTCCAGGTTCCCCAACCCAAGGCGACTCCCTCTCGAGCCGCCACTCATTTCAATCACCACCCCGTTACTTGTCTGTGCCTGACCGTTTATGGAATGCCCATGACCCCTAGCCGAGACCGTGAAACCCTGAGACGAGAGGTACGCCGCTTGAACAAGCCGAGCTATGTCATCAGCGGAACCCGGGTGCAAGACTGCCATCGGTTCGGATCGGCTTATCAAGCCGAAATCAAGAGAAGCCGTTTCGACATCAAACGGATCAACGCTGAGCTGACCGTCAACCCCAAGACGAAGTAGCTCCGATGGGTCAACAGTCAACCCTACAGTCACAATCAAACGACAGATAGCAAACATTAAGAGAAGCTTAGTAGCCATTTCAAGGATTTCTTGTATATTACGAGTAAGAGTAATAATCCTTTATAAAGAAAAGGTCAAGAAGGTGGTGGCAGTTAGAAGTTGGAGGCGGCGGCGGCGGCCGTGGTGGTGGTTTCTCGATAAGGGTGAGAGGTAAAGAAAGAGAACAAAATTTGGTGCCCCTGTTTGTGGTGGTGGGGCTAACGTAAACTGGATTGCGCTTTAAAGATTTTCTAGGCCGAACATGCAAAGTTCAGATTCCCTGCTAGTCCTCTCTCTGCTCTTTTTGAACGTTGCACAAAGTATTACTTACATACTCATGTAAGCATAAGAAGGTAATAATATAAGGTAATTCAACAACAGAAATATTAAATAAAATTTCGATTTTAATCTCTTGTGTGTTTGTGGTAGTGCAGGGAGAGGGGGAGGGGGGGGTGTTTGTGGTAGTGCAGGGAGAGGGGGAGATGGGGGGAGCCTGACTGATGTGTCCTTGGGACGTTTATGAGCTGTGCCTGGGATATAAGATACAGGCTCTCAATTTATAGGACAAAATGGGGTCGGGGAAGATGGAAGGGACACGTGGACGATCACGTGCTGGGGGTGAGGAGACACGTGTGGAGGAAGAGAGTGAAGCAGTATGTGGGGCCAGGTTTTTGAATAAGGGGCCCAGGTATGGATACGGAAGATCCATGTAGGGACGTAGGCAAGGAAAGCTTCACGTGGTTTCAGAGACTGGACGATATATGCAGCCAATACAAAAGATTCTCTCAACGTATCTCCTCCCTTCCTCATCTCCACAGGCACAGGGAGAAAACAACTTATCAGCAAAATTCCTCCATACCAAGTATGAACAGTTCGAATTATTGGCTCAAAGGGTGGGAAAAGCCTTTAAGTTGCATGCGCGAATAGATACGTTCTCTATCTTTATTGTATCAGTTTTTTTCTTCTCGAAATAATAACTCAATATTACGGTAATATTTTAATTAAAATTCAATAGAAAAGGACCTTGAAGTGATCAACTGGGCCAAGAAATATTAGCTTACATGGTGATCATCGATAACAAAAGCATTCGCTGAAACCGCTCATGATCATTGGATAATGTTTCAGCAAGTCAGTTTTGAACTCCAGAGAAATAGCCGCGTCGACAAAAATATATTACATCAAGACATGCAAGCCAAGTTGCAATGTGGTTTAGAGTTAATTAGGCTCTAGCTAGCTTGCCATTTATAGGTATAAATATAAACAGCTAGTGGATTTGGTGGACAATTTATATTGCATCATGTTATGGTGATCAAGGGTATTACTCCAAGGGACGGGGTCCCTTATGTGTCAAGTGGATGTTTCGTGACAAAAATGTACTCTCGTAGTTTAAATTATTTTGAGTACGCTTTGAAATGTAACAAGGGAAATGAAGAATATTGATCCTTCTAGGGTTATTTAAAAGTGTTTTTAATTAAAATAGATTTTCCTATATTAGTATGTTAGAATCCCTATATTACTATCATTAATTTAATATTTTTTAAGTAAAATATACTTTTAAAAACAGAAACTATCGCAATGTTAAACCATCACTTAATATTCTATATTGGGTTTCACAAAGAAATTTGCGATCGTTTTCTTATGATATGCTTCAATCAACATTTTTCATTTTGGGAAACATCCGAGAGATTGGCTAGAGATTAAAATTCTTGAAATTGTGAAGCTAGTTGGAAAAGGTTTTTCGAACGAAATCAACTAAAAACATTCCTGTGGTGGCGATTGTGGTTTTCGTGGATCATTTACGGAAAAATAAACTAAGATTTTTAATTATAACTCTAAAATTAAAGCTTCAGAAAAAATCTTTGAATTTATTTGATTCCGAATAAAATTATAAATTTAATAACAATAATCTCTCTTGACATACTACCTTTTAAATAAGAGTTTAAACTGATTTTTGGAAAAAAAATCAATTAAAAATCTAACTAAAAAATATCCTAAAATTAATAACTAGAAATTAAATATCTTTAGTTGGCAAACATAATAACACTGGTATTACAGGGCCAAGATCAAATCTCTGGACTCATTAACTACAATGATTCTTTCCTTGATGTTATATTATTCTAGGTCATTACTAAATTAGAAGAAAAGATTACAGAGAATAAAGTAAGAAATTTAAAACTTGCAATAAGTGATGAATAATAAGAAAAATATCGTTTCGAATGGTTATTTCCAAGTAATAATTCAAAGTAACGTTCGGCGGTAACGCTGATCAAGTGCACCTTAGCTATTCAAACACACAGTATACTAGAATCCGTCGATGTACCAAAGTTAAGTCTCGATCAAAGGGATTCGACAAATTTGAATGATGTTAAGCAGATTACTGTTTTCAAATGTGATACTGGCTTTAACGAACCACATTCTCTAGACAGAGGAAGATGGGCTTGAGTGTGATGTTTTGGCATGCAATATTACAATGACTGGACAGACTGTAACAACTAACGAGAAACATGTGGGGTAAACCTAGGACGATATACCAGAGGTTGATTGGCACGGTTTGAGATTGACTAAATCCATGTAAACACATTTACTTCCAGGAAACAAACCCATAATTTTCTTTTTGTCATATATATATGCATTTACTAGGTGTGAATGGTTGATTTTAGACCAAGTTTTGTTTCCTGTGTTTCTTGCTAAGAACTGGGTCCGAGCCTTTGGTCACAGGTCTAATCCATGTCTTACACGCGGAAAATGTTTCCAAATTATCGTAACTCCAATGTTTTTTTGTTCGCTACAATGATAAAATATAATTAAAACTCTTATCTACCATTCTGGGGTCCTTTAGACAGCCAAAACAGACAAATCAGATCCCAATTGCGTACAGTAAGGGAGATCATGCCTGGAGCCTGGAAGCTTTCTTTGAACAATGTTCTTGACCAGAGCATATAATGTCACAAATGACAGCTTTCATACCTTGGAAGCAACATGAGTATTATCTTCAGGAATCGTGTCTCATATCCTGCATTGAGCATACGATCCAATCGGTTGACAATTACGATAGAATTAAGATTCACAACAACATATTCTAGGAGATTACTTTACAAAGTAATTATATTCTGTTTGAATATTAGTGTTCTAACATAGAAAAAATATATAATTAAAAGAGAGAGAATTTTTTCTAGTTAAATAATAAATTTTCCCTTTTTAACACTCTTAAAACAAACTTCTGAAAACAATCTCATTGTTTTTATCTTTTTTAATATCTAGACAACAAACTAACAGCAATTTAGATAGCTTATATACCCAGATTCAATATTCAAATCTCGGAAGATAGAATCTTGGAATGTATTTTGAATGGGTAAGCCATCCCCTTGTGTACGCTGATGCTTTAGCAATTATTCCAAATATTTATGGAATTGAGATATGTATTTAATTTGTTGATATAAATTACAACATCCAAGGGGACGGAGTTTTCTCTCTTTCCTTCTCTTTTCGACAAATTGTCGTTATACGTGTCCTCGACAGTATTCAGTACTGCGTATCTTCAAAAAGATTCAGCCTTTTTTGAAGGATGAGAAGGGTTTCGTCAAATCTTTTTTTTAATATCAAGTGGACTTTCTGTGGCCACTCTTTTCCTTAAAAGAGGCAAGAACTGTAGCCACCCCGCACCAATCCATGCTTCGCTACAGCCTCTCTTCCGGCCTGCACAGAAGAAACTTGTAAATATTTTTTTCTAGATTTTTCAAAGATGGCCACATAGATTGCTTTGATTATGTCAATGATAATAAACTAATGGTTGTCGGAGAGTTTGACAATTTCTGTTTTTATTACGTACGTGTCATATTTATGATACATTATATCTTTTTAAATATTTTTTTATTTAATAATATATTAAAATAAACTTTTCTGCATTTTTATTTTTATTTTTAATATTATTATATTAAAACCATCGTAAAGAACTAAAATAAACCTTTCAATTGATGTCTTTTCAAACTAAAACCACTTTTAAAAAGTACTTAGAAACAGAAATGCGTACAAGCATTTCCAAATATTTTCTAAGTTTTAAAGGTGTGTTTTATTTTTAAACAATAAATTAATGTTTTTTATTGATTTTGATATGCTAATAAAAAACAATTAAAGAAACAGATTTTAAAAAGAATTATCTTTAAAAAATTCTAAAAAAATCACTTTTAAAAAACACAACCTGTAGGAAATACACACGAAATCAGCTTTCTTTAATGCATAAAAAAATTAGCTACTTGTGCTGAGCATTAATGATACAATCAATCTATTGTAAGAACATAATATAAAAACAGATCTATTGGCTACAACAGCCGAAATTGACTGTGACACGTTATTCAGCTTTGTTTGTATTGAATTAAAAAGAGAAAATTAGCGATGGTTGGAATGTTGTAGCAATCGAGGTATAGATTTCTACCAAGTGGGCAACAGACGCGAGCGATCTTTCTTTCTTTTTTTCCTTTCTTCTTCTCATGAAACATTCAACTTCAATCTATTTTATGGCCATGGATAGACATTGACATAATTTTATTGAGTCATGGATTACAAAAAATGCCAATTGATCCAATTTTTTATTATTATTGTTAATATAAATATAAAAGATAATTTACACATATCTCAACTAATTTTATATATTTTAAAATTAATAATTATATAAATTTTTAATAATTCTAAAATTTATAAAATTTAAACTATCAAATCTAAAATCTAACCACTTAAATTATTCCCCTCCTAATTCCCAGTGGATCCATTTTAGTTGCACAAGGATGTACGTCCCTGCTGTAATGGATGCAATTAGAAAAATATTCCACTCCCACCATTCTCGTTGTCCCCTATGCTGCATGTTAACGCATCAAAAGTAAAAAAATGCCAGAATCGTACCAATTAATAAACAAATAAGAGCACTACAAGGATGATCTGCGTGAGGTTTCGCTATTTAACTGAAGTGAAAATCATCTCTCTTTGCTTCTAGCACTTAATTTAATATCGTTACATGTTTGTGTAATCACCCTAGCTATTCCCTGTAGTCGGGAGAGCAACTGGGAATTACTCAAATTAATTTGGAAGAAAACTTAATGTATAGGAAATAGCAATGAAGGATATAATTCAATAGATACTCATGAATGTATTAGTCTAATCTCGGAATTCTTATCTGTTATTCAATTCTATTTAAATAGAAGAAGAAAAAAATTAATCTTGATATGTGAAGAGTTCAAAACTAGTCTATACTGTAATTATTAAACAAGATAATCTTATAGTTAGCGTGTGCTTTTATAGTCCTGTTTTTTTTAATTATATCAATTGACTTATAATGGTGTGTTTAATATTATTGTGTAAAGTGTATTTTAAAAATAGTTTTTACTTAAAATATTTTTTTAAAATTTTTCTATTTTTCTTGCATCAACATATTAAAATCATAAAAATATATTTATTTTATATTTTTAAAATAAATAAATAACAATCAAACTCTTAAACACTCAATTAATTATTTTGCGATGATGTTGAGTTGAAAGAAAACAACTAGAGGCGGCAAGAGCTGCCAAAAATAAATAGGGTGCTTTCCTTGACAATTAGGCCATGAGTTCACCGTATGTCGATAAATCAACCAGCGTTGAAAACACTAAAACTTTAGCTAGCTAGACTTTGCATTGAAAATTGGTTTGTGTCTTGAATTAATGACACTTTTTTTTCAAGAAAAAATGGGAATTATGGACAGGTTATAATCACAGTAAAGTCAACTATATACAAACATGCTAACTTGCCTAAATTCTTTGAAAAAAATACAATGAAAGTTCTTTTCTTCGGAAATGAGTGGTGTTCATGGCTTGATATGTCCCTCCCGTGTATTTTCTTTCTTTAACCTCGACTAAATGCCAGAATTTTTGCTTTTGGTCGACCTTTTTTATCTTTACACCTAATTTCCAAAGCAGGATTCCTAGTGCAAAATCTCAGTGCATCTCTTTTGCCCTTCGGTATTAGTTTCTCTTTTCTTTATCATACCATCATCTAGTCTTTCTCTTTAGTTGAAGCCCATCTTTTATAGCAAAAGTTCGGCCTTTCTCTCTCAATGTGCAGGGCAATAGGAAGTAGGGACCCACAGAAACTCTCACTTTCCCGACAAGCTTTTGTGTTAATTAGCAAATATGCCCACTTCTGTGTTACTGTAAAGGGAGACTCGGCCTCTTTTTTCTTCACGAACACCAATTGTGCGAAAGATAAGATTCTTCTTCTTTCTTCCAGTTTATTAGGCAGGCTATGTCGTCATGATTTTCTACTGCAAAACTCGATGGACCTAATAAGCTTTTAGAAAAAGGAGCTCATGCATGGAAATTTGGATATGAGAAAGCAAGGCAGGTGATTGTGTGTTTGGTATGTATTTTAATTAAAAATAAATTATTAATTTTTTTAGATTTTTTATTTTTTTATATCAGTATATTAAATTCATTTAAAAATACTTAAAAATATTAATTTAGTATATTTTTAGTTAAAAAATAAATTAAAAGGAATGCTATGATGCAAAAATAAAAACTCGGTGAATTCCTTGTTATTTTTTATTTACATATTTTAAAATCCAGTCCTAATTGCTTAACACTATTGCTAGAAAAGTACAATTGGTCAATGATTATGCTTGCTTAATTTTCGAGTATTGTGTTTAGCACTATTTTATTTCCTTTTTGCTTGGTATTTACTCAAAGTGACATCATATCACCTAGCTAGAATTATATACAAGTTAGTATGGCCAAGAACCTCCTCGATCTTATCATCTTCGATAAAGTTCCATCGATTCGCGGGAGAAAAACAATCCTAGTAGATAACCCATAGGATAAGTCTTCTTCACACTTATTCTAAAAAAATAGAAAAAAGGAAAGAAATTAAATCCACTTACCCTTGTAATGAGACGCATTAATTAAAAAGAAAAGGAAAGGGTTCTGATTAATTAAATCCATGCTAAAATCCATCTGCTCTACCTACAAGATGTTAACTTTTGATATCTTGATGCTCATTTCGAAAATATAGCACTAAACAATTGTGGAAAATGTGACATGATGATCTCCAAGAAGATATCTAGCAATAGAATGATGTATAGCAGTTAATGGGATGATAATTTCAAAAGGGGAGCTAGCTAGCTAGCTAGCATCTACCAAGGACTTGTAGCAAATGAAAACAAAAACGGAAAAGGAATCGTGAAGACAGGCCATGGCCAGCCTCGGCCAACTTAACTTTGTCAGATGCATCGGAATCACTACTGTAAACACCCATGGCGCCATCATTTTCACGTCCACCAGCTTGGTTTGATATAGGGGCCGTCTACCTAATCATCTTGCTAACACAGCTATCAAAGTCGTAACGTATGGATGTGGAGCACCTATTTTTAGTAACATATGCAGCTGGAAACTTGAACGAATCAACACTGAAAGTGCAGCAAGGTTGTTGGGTAACCTATCATATCGCACACCTTCGAGGCTCTCTTTTCAACTCACAAATCAACGAGGTTGATGAGGCGTGTCTTCATTCATAAAGACGGGGAAATTCAGAGAAGAAAAAGACGTTTAATTTTGGGAATTTCCTGGTGCGAGAAACCAACAATAGAGGTTGAAAAATATGTACGAAGATGCTGTTCAAGGCCACTAGCTTGCTTTTATTTATGTATGTATTTATTTTTATTCTTGTCGCTGGAATTCGAATTGCTGTACTAGTTAGTTTGATAACAAGATGATGCATGCATTAATTAATACGGATAATTTTTAATTTGGTCGTAATTATGTAGTCAAGGAGTGCTGCCTGTATAGTCAAACACCTTAAACAAAAGCGAGGAGGAGAAAAAAATTAAAGATAATGATATTTTGAAGTAGTTCTATACTTTTTTTTATTCGAGCACTTGTACTTGTGAAATTTGATCAATTAAATATTTATGTTATTAGAATGCTGACATAACATTTAACTGTTCATCCGATTGGGTCAAGATAATGTTATTTTATTGTTTTTATTTTTTAATAAAATACTCATACTTTATTATTTTTCTTTGAGTTATTTGATTATATATATTCATAAAATTTGATCAATAAAGTATTTTCACAAGCTTTTATTTCAAATCAATTGACATGTCAATTATCTCCGATACAGGAGGTTTATGTATTTGAAATAACCTTGATTTTGCTATTTTTCAACAATTTTGTTTCTTCATCAAAAATTTGAATAAAAAAGAAAAAATAAGAAATAAATAAAATTAGTTAATTAAATAAGCGAGTTTATATTTTTCTTACTAGTTAGTACGTTAGAGTTTAATCTTAGATAAAGCAAAAACCCCCAAATAAAAACTCACATAATTAGTTTATTTTTATTAGTTTTTTAAGTTTCTTTTATTTAAAAAAAATCAGTATAGACACTCGGAATATAAAAATAAACAAGTGATTCCATTTTTCCATGTATAATATGAAACTATTTTTAATTATGTCTACTACATCATATAACATCTAAATCTCCAACATGTGATATATATTGAGTCTTTCCATTTAAATTCATAAAATCATATTTTTCATTTTAAAAAAATTCTTAAATTGCGTGAGGATATAATAATCAAAAAGTAGTCCAATAAAAAGAAATAGTACATCTGCTCAAATAGAAACAACTATAAAGTATAAGTACTCAATTATTATTTCTAGAAACAACGACGGAGCCTTTATAAATAAAGAGTTAATTATCACATCGATGTTTTGATAATAAAACTAGTAGAGGTATTTGATTGATCAAATTCCATAAGTATATATACTCAAATTAAAAAAAAAAGCTATAAAAGTATTAAAATAGAATAGGTAAAAGAGTATAAAAGCTTTAAGTTTATATATATATATATATATATATATATATATTATGGATGAATGGATGAGTGCACTCATTATTCTTTGTTATCCCCTTCGGGTACATTTTGTTTCTTATACTGGACAAAACACGTCCATCTGCAAAACAAACAAATCATAGAACAAAATGTGAATATGTGGTTATTAATCTGAATGTGGAGTGTTCCTCCTCTCTAAGCAAAATGGCGGGCCACAGGAACAAAATCTAACAGCAAATCCTGGTCAATCTTCTAAATTAACGATCCACAGCATATATTGACCATGGAAATCACTAAGTTCTTCGGATAATATAAATTGCAAATGCATCAAGAAATTTACATCACCCAGCTTAGTTTTTTTGAGATATTGATTGATGTCTGTGACATCAGTTTATGCTGTGGAGCAGGCTATGTCCCTCCCTCGTTTTTATATGGGTTAACCTTTTTCATAAAACCAGCTGGATGATTATGTTATTAATGTGCATATATGGGATGCACCAGCCTGATATTTCACAATAATTATTGATTTGAAAGGTTGTGTTAGCCCTTGCTTAGACAGCTAATAATGATTCCATATACGATAAAGGGAGTACTGTGCCTAAATTCAGAAGATCACAAGTGCCAAGATCTTTCGAACTTTATAAAAGATCTGAACATTTTCATCAAATTATGAATTTAACTTACCCAAAAATTTTCAAAATATAAAAAAATCTGAACAGTTAAATGAATAATACAATAAAAATAATCATGCTAAAAATAATTAAAAAAAAATACTAGCATCATCCTTCCATTCAAGGACGACTTTAGAACAAAAGGAATAGAAAAAAAAATTAAATGCTTTGTTTTCTCTTTTTTTTTTGTCAGGTAAATGAATTTAGATTATAGTATACGATATTAATTATTATTTTTTTGTGAGGCAATAGAATGCATGAAAAAACCTAATATTATCTTATAATACTATACAAAAATATTATTTTTTGATTACGCTATCTTGGCAGTTCAAACTTCTCATCTCCAGAATATTGAACAAGTAAACGATGTATGTAGATTTCTCCTCGAGTTTTCGATGGACTTGAGAATTGAATATCGAGCTCTCCTCTTATCTTAAAAATGATTTCAGATGATTAATTCTAATTAATCACCTACAAAAAAAGAAGTCTTGATTTGATAGGTCATTTGAATCTTCTACGACCACTTATGTCGATTCCATTAGACATCCTTGGATGATGTTGATATCCTCATTAATTTTTTAAGGCATGTTTGAAACCGATCCCTTATTTTAATTAAATTTAATTATATCATTCAATTAATAAACAGGTTGAATTCAAGTTAATATTCAATTCATTATATTTTTTATGTTAACCTAACCACCTTCATCATACTCGTTCAAAGGTCTTTTTTTAAATTAAAAAAGAGGGGTATTTTTGTAAAGTTAATTCTAACATTAATTTCTCTTTTATAATGTTGTAAATTAGAAAAAATAATTTCTGATTTATTTTTGTACTATTTTTAAAGAATAAATTTCATTTGAAGTTTAATTTTTGACACTAAATTTAACTCAAAATATGAAATTTCATTAAAAAATTTAAAATGAAATTTAATTGAGAGAATTTCAAACGGCATTTAATTTATTTGACCCTGGATTTTTAAGCTAGTTAATTTTGTTGATGAACATTGATTTTTACATGTGGGCCTCAGGCTTAAATACACTTGCTTTCATGGGTAGTAGGCCTTTACAAGCCCATTGATTCCACCTACAGGCTCCAAAGTTGATGGACCAAAGTTAACTCCTATGCGCCTCTTAATTGAGCCAGATAGCCTACGCTGTTGGTGAGCCTCTAAATGGGTCTATCTAAGTGTATCCAAAATGTGGATCCAGGTAATTGGGCCTTTTCCTACATCACCGAGTACCGATACCTAGGCCCAAATCGATTTTGCATATAGAATTAAATTGAAGAAGTAATAGTCATTTTCTTCTTTTATTTTAATTTTTTTTTAAGCCTTGGAGATCATTATTGAATGGTCATGTCTAGGGGAAAAAATACATCCGTAGCATTTATAGTAGATGCTTATCCAACTTTACCTAAGCTTAGGTTTTATAAAAACTTATTAATTTAAAAAAATAAAATTGTTTTGATATTTTAAAAAAAATTAATTTAATTAATCCGGAGCCAAGCCGGATGTCATGTTTAAAAACTTTGTTAATCTTACTATTTTTTTTTTCTTTATCGTGCACTACTGTTCTGTCTTTTTCTTCACCTCTGCAACTTTGTTAATCTTATTTTATTTTATTTTTATTATCGTGCACTATTGTCTATTGTTCTGTATTTTTTTCTACAATTTATGATCTTATGAGCGAACCATAGATGTTTAACAATGTTTAATGGACTCATTAATTATGTTTACTGGGTTATAAGTAAGAGGTTATAAAATATATCTCTTTTATGATGATATGACCTAAGGTGACTAGATTATTAGATTTTTGTTTTCATCTTTTATTTTTTAGGGACCTTTTTCACATGAACAATATAATACTTGTATTTCAAAAATAACTCGAGGGCTTCAAGATTATCGATCAAAATTGATTTATATATGCTAATTAGTTTTTTAAATGTTTTTAAATCATTTAAATTATATCAAAATTGATATGATTATCAATTAGGACGTATGACTTCATTGATAGATGAATATCGGGTGATAAATATTCCTTCAATATCGAAGATATTTATACATAGATTTTTCTGGGAAAAAAAGAAGCCACACGGATCCAAACAAGTGGGAAATCCCAGAAAAGTTTGGATTATTCTTTGGAATACAAACACAAGAGTGAATATAGAGTCAATAGACGGGCCGAGATGGGGCCAATCTTCGAACTATAATACTCAATCCCCATTACACATCGAATATGGATTTATTGCGCGAGAATGCTGAAAAACCATTTTTGTTATGGATCAACCGAAAATTTTAAACATAGAAGGTTTCGAGGATCTCTGATTTCCAAGCCAGTGTTGCATGTGGACACCGATGGCATCCATATACGCGCTACTCCTTCCATGGAAGCCAACCACCTTGCCTTCAGTCGTAGTTGAAGTAAAATATGTTCCGATTTCTTCACCAAATGGACCATACTTTCCTCGACTAGTATGAAAAGTAAGTGACTTGATAACTCTAGGACTCTTCTCATCACAGCCGACGGGACCATAATATCCTGATAAACATATGAGCACTTCATGGGGATACTGCAATTTCACCTGCAGATCGCATGTTAGAGTTTTAGTGGGAAAGTCATGAACAGGAAAGCAGTTTATCCTATTGTCATCACATAGTAGGATTGTGATTACCCTATGTGTTGCAGTTCCTCCATTGCCTCCATGTTTTACTGACCAAACAGACTGGCCATTTCGATCATACTCAATCTGTATAGAACAAATAGCTTCTACTTTAGTTATAAATATTTGCTTAATCCCAGAGAATACTCCATCATCCCATTGCTTCCCTCCATCCCCGCCCCAAGGACCCGGTCCGCATGGAGCTGGCTCTTTTATCACCCCACAAGCAACCTGAGAAATTTAACAACCTTTAAGGGACTTGCATTATGTTAACTGCATGTGATGTAGTATTAATCATGTAAAGAGCTAGGTGAATATACATTACCTCCTCGGTTTGCCCTCGTTTTGCTACTACTAGTTTATTCGACCATGGAGAATTATCTATCTGAGCAACATCTGCTTCAGTTTGCTTAATTGCATCAGAAAGATGATGCTTTGCAGGCTTTACTGTTCCTGCCAACACATTTACCCCAATAGCGTCAAGAAGAATACCTTCCCTCCCGTGGAATCCAACGATTTTCCCTTCATCAATTTTGTTTGTGAATGAGGGACCTTGTTCTTCTCCAAATGGCCCGTGCTTTCCTTTGTTTGTGTAGAAAGTAAGTGACCTGATAATATTAGGCCCCATGTACATTAAAGACCCGTAGGTTCCTGTCACCCGTGTGAGTATTTCATATGGATAATCAAATATTATCTGCAAAAGGTTCATCAAGAAAATAATGCGCTCGAGTCGATATTTCTTCTCATATAGGAACTGGTACAAAAATTCAATAGAATTGTTCTTGAGATCTAGTTTACCTTGTCTGATTTAAACCCTCCAGTTCCACCATGTTTGCTTCCCCATATAGCCTGCCCGTCACGATCATATTGAACTCTTATGGATACAATTCCAACGTGGCGTGACAAACGGATTTGCCTAATTCCAGTGTAGGTTCCATCGTCAAACTTTGAACCACCAACACCACCCCAGGGTCCATATATAATCACCCCTTCAGCTTTTGAGGGCACCCTTTCAGCAGTCTGGATAAGAGTCATGTTTTAGAAGTCATATAATATAATGTAGAAGGAAGAAGAAGAAGAAAAGAATGCCACAGCCTCAAAATAGACTACCTACGCAATTACTTCTCACCTTCTTGTTAGTTTCTCCATCGCTGAGCTCTCGGGATATTTGTGTTGAGACTTTGCTTGGCAGAGGGCTGCCAAGATCATCCTTTCTGTTGATTTCCGTGTCACTGAAATCTCGAGAAATTTGTCTTGAGAGTTTACCTGGGAGGGGGCTGCCAAAATCATCCTTTCTGTTGGTTCCTCCATTGCTGTACTCTCGAGGATTTTGAGCTGAAAGTTTGTTTGGCAGAGGGCTTCCAAAATCATCCTTCTGTTTAACCGCAACAAATATATCAAAACCATTTCCTGCTCCTTGCATCATCTTGTAGCTAAGATTCTCAGTCCCGTTGTTAAGGTAACTTTTTGGTTGGACCAGAGCTTTTGAGGTCTTCTGTTTCTGCAGGGGTTTCAAATATATGCCAATTGCATCAAGGTACCAACCACTCATGCCATGGAACCCAACTATCTTTCCCCCAGACATTGGGAATGAAAAATAAGTTCCGTGCTCAACACCAAATGGTCCATAAGTTTTCTTATTGCTTTGAAAAGTGAGTGAGCGAACAAATACAGGACCCCAACCATCTAAACTGCCGTAATATCCATGGATTGAAGTAAGAAACTCATGCGGGTAGTCAAGCTTGACCTGCAAAATTTGATCCCATTACTTGATGTTATTAATATGGTAATCAACATTCGAAATTATGATCAACTTCAACAGTTCATCTGGAATTCCCATATCACAAGATGAAAAGACTGGTTCTATATCTAAGTTTGTTCTAGCAACTAACAAAAACCAAAGTTTATGTTGTCAGACTAAGTGCACTGTGATGACTGCTGAGAAGTAGAAACAAATATTCTCATCAATATTATTACTGACTAACCGCTGTTTTCATGCCGCCATTGCCGCCATGGATTTGTGACCATATTGAGCTCCCTTTCTTATCATATTCAATCTGGAGGGAGTCAATACCTGCCCCATAAGCTATCACCAATTGTCTTACTGTGGAGTGCACTCCATCGTCCCAACGATATCCATCTTGACCACCCCATGGTCCAACAGCCACGGGTTTCTTCTCACCATTTTCGAAACTCTGTTGCAACATCATGGAAATCTCAACTAATTAGTCAAAGCATTGCATCCAACCAAGTGATGGAACTGAAAAACCTACCATTTTCAGCGGACTTGGTTGAAGGTGAACTGAGCCACAAAAGTGAGAGATTGACACACTGCAGCTGGGACTGTAAACTTAAATTTATCATAACAAGAAGTGTTATTTTATTTTATTTGATTGAGTGGGAGCTCTATAAAATGTTTATCGAACTTTGTAGAAGACACTAATTTGCTGTCCCACTAAGGATGGAAATGATTACAGAGAAGAGAATCAGATCCAAGAAAAGAGCATCGTCATCTTGCTCTGAAATTTCCTCGCTTTCGTACCGTCAAAAATCTCTTTAATTCAATGACCATTCTTTCTCTTAATTTCTTATTTTAAATCACGTACGTTTGTTCTGATTTCAGAATATCTAGAGCTGCCAGATTAAAGTTTCTAATCATTGTCATGCATACAGTCAAATTATATAGATGCCCTGGAAAAAGACTTGGCAGATGTCCGACAACAGAGAAAAAAAGCAACCCCTTTTTCAGAATATGGGAGTGGCTGATGGATTACCACCTGCTAACATATCCCATAGAACAAAACCTCTAGTGCGGTCGCTTTACTCCATCCTGCACTTGGAGCTATGAACGAGAATCATGTGATACTGTTTACAATCCAATATGACACCGGAAGCACATGTGATCATGGCCATGACTGGAGATGTTTTCGGTGCAAAAGCACCGGTGGAAGTGTCTGCTATACGGAGAAGAAATCTCAAGCCGTCATTCCATGGTCTCAAGATGAGACATATTATGTTTCAAAGACAATAGAATGATTTCAAACCCAAATCAAGCGCAAAGTGACCAAGAGGAAAGGGATGTGTTCTATGGTTATTATTCAGGCAATACGAGTGAGCTGTGAGTACAAATCCAGGCGATGACTAGCAAATAATTCAACCTCTATAAAGATTTCCTTTAAGAAATTCTTACACTTGAAAGCAAATCAAGAGCCTGGTTTAAAACCTTTCCACAAACTGAGAATTTACAAAATTTCATCATCTATTGTTGATTTCTCAATGGTTTCAAGGCGTGCCTGATCCTGCAACGGCATGTGCGTTTTTCTGATGAGGAAAAAAATAAAGTTTTTGAGCTCTCTGACCATCGATTCTCCAAGAATTCTCTACCTGATTGCCAGTTATCTCAGTCCCTTCCAAGGGATGACCAAATGCTAACTGTCCGAACAATAGGAAAGTTGAATAAATTAAATTCTTCAAGGGAAAGCATTCTCAGCGGAACTAAAGCAGAAGTACAAGAATTTGATAGGAACAACTTCTCACACCTGTCAATAAATATGGGCATAGAGGCATCCTCTTTGATTCAAGAAAACATTTCATGTTCTCCAAAGAAACTCAATTGCTTCATATAGAACAGTCCACCTGCGAGGTGCACAAATTTAGTCGAAGTAGGACACGCAAGAGAAGGTAGATTGTTAATACAAATTGCAAGAAAGCCAGGGTATAAACCGAATCATCTTAAGTGAAACTGCTGTATCACTGTAAAACAAATGATGAAAGAATCATATTCTACTAGAAAGAATAAATGTCACTAGATCAAGACACCCTTGTTCTCCGCAAAATCTCCACAATAATCTTAGTCTCTTATTAGAGCATAAAAATGAAACATTAAGAAACATATTCATGATCACCCTGACATTCCATTAACTCATCACTACGAATCTCTCACCATCACATGTGCTAAGGTATCGACTCCCATAAAAAAAAAATATTTCATACAATACCCATCTTCCATGAAAAGGGAATCAAATATAAAGTGTCTCAACAAGTTTTGTTTCTTTCATCATGATAATAAGCACAATACAAAAAAATATCATGCACTAAAAATAGTTGGAAAGATTTATCCTTAAATGATATCTTTAATAATTTATGAAAAAAGAAAAGCAACCTAAACAAAAAAAAATCTCATAATACAATATCTACGAAAAGATAAATTTTAAAAATTGTATCTTTACTTTCTTTGAATTTTTCAAATAAAAAACAATAATGTTTTTTCGCTTCTCCGTTAAAATTTTACAATTCTCTGCAATCACTCGTCAACAAGGAACAAGAGATTGTTTTTAAAGTTTCCACAACCACTTATCTTCAAAACAAAATCAAGAATCCTTCTCTAGTGTTTTTTTTACTACTTATGGAATATTAATCAATGCTCTAAAAAAAATTAAAGGTCATTTTCCAAGTCTCTACAACCACTTATTTTCAAAAAAAAATCAAGAATCCTTATCTAGTATTTTTTTTTTTACTACTCATGGAACATTAATCAATACTCTAAAAGGTATGAAAAAAATATTGTAACTTTTCCCACGCTTTTTAGATTTATAATACTAATATTTTAATTCTTGAAGCTATTTTTTATGCCTTTCGGGTTTTATTTTATTTTTATTAATTTTTTAATGTTAAATTTTTTATTTAATTATCAGATTTTCATAACACAGATCTCGAATTTGACAGGTTAACTTAGTTTGACAAGTTAACCCATATTTTTTTTTGTTTTAATTAATTTTTTTTGTTTAATTTAGTTTGTTAATATTGATTTTTTTTTATTTAATTATCAGACTTTCATGAAACATATTCTAAGTTTTATAGGTTAACCCAGTTAATTCTGGGTTAACCTGTCAATTTGTTTTTCTATTTAGTTATCAAACTTTTATTACACGAATATTAGATTTATAGGGTTAACCCAATTAATTCAGATTTTTTTTATTTTTCTTCATGTAATTTTTTTTAATTAATCTATTTAATTATCACACTTTTATGACACGATATTATAGTTAGATCTACATTCAAGACTCTTGGATTTGATGTTGCAACCAAACTCACTTAAATTTGAGTCATATAAGTTTAATATTATTATTAATATTATAAATATTACTCTTCGATCAAATGTTGCAGCTAAACATAAGACTTTTAGGTATATGTTTGCAGAAATACCTAATATTCTTAGATCTTTGTTCCTTTGATATTTTTATGCAAGAAAAAAAAATTAACCTGTAATTTATGCTTTTTGTTTTTTTTACATTTTTTCTTCTTTTTAAGTTTTTTATTATGGATAGCACAGTGCAGTCCACAATAAAAATATTGATGTATTTATTTTCTTGTTTTTTTTTTTTGCTTTTTTTTTGTTTCTTTTTTTTATTATTTTTTTTATTTTAGTTTCTTAATATTAATTCTTTTCTATTTAATTATCATACTTTCATGACACGAATTTTAAATTTGGCAGGTTAATCTGGTTTGACGACTAAACGCAGTTGATCCAATTTTTTTTCTTTTTCTTCATTAATTTTTTTCTTTTAATTTTATTTGTTTAATATTGTATACAATCCACAATGAAAAGACTAATGTCTTTAGTTTTTTTTTCTTTTTATGCCTTTTAATGTAGATTGCATAGTGCAATTCATGGTAAAAAGGCTAATGCAATCTCTTTTTTCTTTTTAATTATATTTTAATTTAGTTTGTTAATATTAAATTTTTTTCTATTTAGTTATCAGATTTCCAGGATACGAATTTCTAGTTTGATGAGTTAACCCAATTAATTCATTTTTTTTCTTCATTAGTTTTTTTCTTCTTATAGTTTTTTCTCCTTTTGAATTATTACTAGTTTTATTTAGTTTGTTGGTATTAAATTTTTTTTATTTAGTTATCAGATTTTTATGACACGGATTTCAGGTTTGATGAATTAACCCAGTTAATTTAGATTTTTTGTCTTTTTCTCCATTAATTTTTTTCTTCCTATAGGTTTTTTTCTGTGTTTTTTTCTTTTTCATTAATTTTTTTATTTAATTTGGTTCATTAATATTAATTGTACTCTCATGACACGAATCTCAAGTGTAATGGGTTAACCTAATTGGACGAGTTAATCCAGTTTATTTATATTTTTTTATTTTTTCTATTTAGTTATCATACGCTCATGACATTGACCCAAAGTTTGACGAGTTAACCTGATTTGGTGGGTTAAACCAGTTAATTCATTTTTTTTTCTTTTTTTAAGTAGTTTTTTTCTTCTAATTTCATCTTTTGATATTGATTTCATTAAGAATTAAAATTTATGATTTGTTTTATTTATTTTCTATCAAATTATTATGATCTCATGAGGAGATTTTGTTGTGCCCCTCCTCGCAAAGCACTATTCTATGCAAAGCACTATTCATTAGAATAGTTCTTTGCTTTATTTTTTTTCTTTTTAATTTTTTTTTTAATTTCATTATGTAATATTAATTTTTTTTCTATTTTGTTATTACATTTTAAGGTTTTTGGATTTGCCGTTGCAGCCAAACTCACTTAAATTTTAGCCATACAATTTTAATATTAGTATTATTAATATAAATATTACTTTTAAGTAAAACATTGTAGCCAGACCTAAAATTCTTGAATATAGATTTACAAAAAAACTTAAAACTCTTAGATTTTAGTTTTTTTTAGTTTTTTTATATAAGAATAATTGATCCACAACATGGCACGCCAAAGCATCTAGTTTTTAACCATCTAGGTGGTGGCCAAGTGGTAAGGACTTAGAACCAAGAGGTTTGTTCCTTCTGTGGTCTCAGGTTCGAATCCTTGGTTGCTCATATAATGGCCACTGGAGGTTTACATGGTTGTTAACTTCAGGGCCCGTGAGATTAGTCGTGGTGCACGCAAGCTTGCCCGGACACCCACGTTAATCTAAAACAAAAAAAATCTAATTTTTATTTAAAATGAATTCTCTAAACCATCTTACTCTTACACTCAATTTTTATTAATACAATATTGTTGCTCATCACAAGCAACACAATTAAATTGTTCTCTCTTGTATAGAAACATTGGCAATGATTTATTTAAGGAAATCTCGTACAGAAAAAAATAACCAAAGCCATAATGCATTCATCATTGTAACATTGTCATGCAATCCTAATAAAAAAAAAGTAATATCTATATAGTAAAAAAAAAATTTCTTGTTTAAACCATTCAAAACATGTATGTTTAATTTTTTAAGGTAGATAATAGTACAAAAACTATTATTTTTTCAAAAAAATATTTTTTAAAGTCATTTGGGCTAAGGTTCAAATGAGTTGGAAGTTTCCTAGCTATTTAGGTTAGTCTAAATGGCTATAATTTCAGTTTAAAAACCCGTCCTAGAATTGGAGTTGATCTAGTATAACTAATCCTTCTTGACACTCTCTTCTATGCATTTCTTGCTGTTCCATGAATTGTCCACATAAACTTTTTATACATACATATTTTTCTGCGCATGCACAAGCTTTTTCCATGCAAAGTATCCACCTCGCGGATCATCACTAATATTTTTCACCAATAGCATGTATGGAAACGACATGATATATCAGTAAGAGCCAGCTAGGGGTTTTTTCCTATGACAACACTGGCAAATCAAACCAGACAGTGGAAAGTACAATTTCTATTTGGAGTTTTCTCACTACTTCATTAGATAAAGAACTGGTAAGTTAAAGGAAGAAACAACAATGGTTATCAGGAGAGATCCTCTGTGATCTAGTTCACACCATCATCGATATTTATAATTCTAATAGTTTTTGCAACGTGGAATTTGTATATTAATGAATCTGTGAAAAGAACTTCACTGAAGATTAGACTTTCCATGGTTTGCGATCCTGGATTGAGATGCGTGGACATGAATATGAGCTTGATCCGGTAGTCGGATGTTCACCTGAAATGGTGGTGAAGATGGAAGACGGAGCCACTGAGGCCAGCCCTAAATGGCAAGCTCTAGTTGCTTGGGGCAAGATATTGGCGCTCACCCCATGCGATTGACCAAGTTGTTGGCTATTGCTTGAATTTTTTTTATTTTTTTTTTAGCTGAAGCGACATCATATATGATATATCTCTTGTGAGCATTTGTCCACCTATAGACGGGATCCTGGGGAGTACAGAATCCCTTATCAGATGAGCATTTGTTGTTTGAAGGATCAGATATTCTTCAGCAAGATTTGGATATGGATACGCAATTATCCGGTATTTTTTTTTTTCAAGAAAGGGTGGCTTAAACCCTTACTTATAATACTTTAGAGGGGACTTGGAACATTAATTATTTGGAAGTTTGATAATGGTTATTTTTTAAAATATTTTTTAATTTAAAATAATATTTTTATTTTAAAAAATTATTTTTAACAACAACATGTTAAAACAGTCAAAAAATATTTAAAAAATTAATTTTAAGTAAAAGTAATTTTAATAACAAAAACAAACAGTATTTTAATATAATAAGAAGGATAAACTATAAAAGAAAAGATTCTTAATAATATATCTTCTGTATCTTATTCTATATCTAGCCATGATAAAGCTTTGATAGCTTTAAGAAATTTAAACCTAAAGGTTATAGAAAGGATCGGGATTACAATCAGGATTATAAACATGGTAACAATCAAAATAAAATTCCAGATGCCACCTTGAAGAATTTTTTCTTTCTTCAATAAATTATCAAAACACAACTGTCTAAGCAAACATTTTTATGAATCTTTTCAGAACATTCTCCTGTTAAAACTAACTTCTTTGTTATTTATTTATATTTTTATATAAGACTATATATTTTTTATTCACAACATATTTTTTAATAAATATTTTCCATGATTTGAAAAAATAAAAAAATAAAAAAAACACATTGATAATTTTTATGCAGCTATAAACAAAAATAAAAGAATAATTAATTTTATAAAATTATACAAGAATAATCAATTGCTTGAAAATAATTAATTTCTAAATGAAGAGAATGTTTATAGGTGCAAAGCAAATTGAGTTTTCAACGTCATCAATGGTTAAAATATTATAGTATATGTGTTTTTATAATACTTTATGTCACAAAATACTATTCATTTCAATATATTTTTTTATTTTTTATTTTAATATTTAGTGGGTTAGATATTAAGCTTTGTAATTTATTATAATTTATTTTATATACAGTTAGCTCGATTTCACAATCCATGTCACAGGTTTAACAAGTTAACTTTAATTTTTTATTTTTTTAATTGATATTTTTTTTAAAATTGCATCATTCAACATTGGATTAAATGAAAATTAGGCTTAATGATTTATTCTAATTTGCTTTCTATAAGATTATCTTGATTTCATGACTCAAGTCGCAGGTTAGTTAAGGGTAATCATTTTCAGTTTGGTTCGATTTTTATAAAAAACAAATAGCCAAATTATTTTTTAAAAAAAACCCAAAACCAAACTGAAACCGGCTGGTTTTGATTTACCTATTCTAGAATAAAAACTAATTTTTTTTTAGTTTGGCTTGGTTTTCTCCTGATTTAACTCGGGTTTTTTTCCAGTTTGGCTCGTCTCTTTCGATTTGGCTCCGATTTCTTTAGGTTTAGGTTTGATTCGGTTTTTTCGGTTTCATACCAATAAAACCGAACCGGTAAGTTTTTTTAAAATTCTAATTAGTTTAATCAGGTTTTTCATGGTTTGGTTTTTTTAATTATTTTTTCTAGTTTTCTCAGTTTAATCGACTTTTTTAATTTTTTTTCCTCACCCTTAAGTTTAGTGGGTTAATTCAATTGACTTGAGTTTTTTTTTTATCTTGTTTAATTGATTTTTTTTTTATTCCTTCGTTTAGCATTTGATTAATTATGAATTAGACTTCATAATTTATTTTGATTTTTTTTATAAAATTATCCCGATCTTATAACTCGGATTATGTATTTTGCAAGTTAACTAGAGTAGACTTATATCATTTTATTATGTCCTATTTTTAAATTGACTTTTTTTTCATTTTCAGCCTTTAACAATAATTTTATTAAAGATTAAGTTTTATAATTTGTTTTGATTTGATTTTTATAGGGTTATCATAACCTCATGATCTTGGTCTCAAGTTTGGCAGATTAATTTGAGTTGACTTAGGTTATTTTTTTATTTATTTTCTATGAGATTATCTTGATCTCATAACTCAGTTCACTGGTTTGTTAGATTAACTTAAGTTCAAGATTTTTTTTATTTTTTAATTAATTTTTTAGATTTTATTTTTTAATATTGAATGTATTAAGAATTGAGTTTCATAATTTATTTTAATTTGCTTTATATATAATTTTATTATAGTCTCATAATTCAGATTAAGAATTTGGTAGGTTAACTCGAGTTAGCTTAAATTGATCTAATATATTATCATTTCAACATTATTTAAAAAAATGTTATTTTGAATTTTTATTAATCATATTATATTTTTATTAGTTGTCTAAATTATCTTTAAACTCATTAAATCAATCAGGTTAATTTCCATACAATTTTAAAAAATTTAACTAAAAAAATATTAACAATATCTAAAAAAAAATTTATATGTTTAGAAAGAATAATCTGACTCACAACATAACATGGATAAATGATCTAGCATATACTATTAAACATGGAGAGAAGACTAATCTACTATCCAAAAAAGTTTCCAAAGATACATCTTGTGCAGATTAGACTAGTAAATTATGATTGGCAAAATTTTAACAAGCTAGTATTATCATTGCTTATAATATGAATATTATTAGAGGATAATATTATCATACTAATAAGCACATTCTTTCAAGTTCATAATATTCTAATGCCAACATAGGATTTTTTTTATTTTTTTTTTCCTGGGTTCTTCACTAGCATACATTAAGGAGAAAGTGGATTTAATTAAGGAACTTGTTGATGATCATCTTGACAGGGCGTGCCCTTTCTCCTAGTCCTTGTTGGGCCAAGTCACTGGACCATTGCTGTAGGTGGACTCCAATTGCATTCAAGTCACACCCACTCCTTCCATGGAACCCAACAATTTTTCCTTCAGTCTTCGTGGAAGTGAAAAATGTTCCAGTTTCCTCCCCATATGGTCCATACTTGGCCTTGTTGGTATAAAATGTGAGAGATTTTATGACAACGCCCTTGCCTTGATCATCTCCGGTGAGAGAAGCATAATAACCACAAACACTTGTAAGGACTTCATATGGGTAGTCAAATTTGATCTGTATTTAGCATAAGTGCATAGAATTCCATTAATATTTCACTACTAAATCGAGGGAACAATCAAAATTGAATTGAATAAACATATAAAATTAGTATTATTAGTCGGCAATTACCATATTAATGCTCCCTTCACTGCCTCCGCCATGTCTGACTGACCAAAAAGGTTGGCTATTTCTGTCATACTTAAATTGTATGCTATATATGCCTTCTCCTCTTGCCAAGAAAATTTTCTTCACCCCAGAGAACACTCCATCATCCCAAGGCTTGCCTCCAACGCCACCCCACGGCCCTGATACCAATGGAGCTGCTTCCTTCACTGCTCCAGGGATTACCTATTGAAAACAGATTTTTAGACTGTATGATCATCAATTTTTCACTTTGAAACGACACACGATTAACCACCATCTCTATTATTTTTTGTTGTATGTACCGTAGCTTTATTAAAGCAAGACCAAATGCCTCTGAATTAATTAAGGAATACGCACCTCGTATACTTGTTGAACCTCACTGGTCGTTGAGGTCTCGTAAAAAGGTCTAGGACTTGGTCTAGGGACAGGCAACGTTCCTTCTAGGACATGGACCCCAATACTGTCAACGAACCATCCCTTCCTTCCATGAAATCCAACGATGATTCCATTGTTTGATGCAGAGGAAAAAGAAGTCCCTTGCTCTTCTCCAAATGGTCCATACTTCCTTTTAGTGGTGTGAAATGTAAGGGACTTCACGACTGCTGGCCCTCTTAAGATTGTTGATCCATAATATCCTGTTATGTGAGTCAAGATCTCGGATGGATAATCAAAAAATATCTGTTCAAGAACAAGAAACGAATGGCTTAATTATTAGCAAGCATCCTATGCAATCCGGGGGGGAACTGTAATAAACAAGGTTGTTTTGAAGCATGTTTGAGGCACCTTGTCCAATCTAATTCCTCCACTTCCTCCATTTTTGCTTCCCCATATTGCTTCCCCATTCAGATCATAACAAATCCGAATCGAAACAACACCTCCGTAACGTGTTAAATGAACTTCGCGGACTCCTGTATAAACTCCATCATCAAATATATTTCCACCATTACCACCCCAAGGTCCATACGACACTGCCTGTTTAGTGTTCATGAATCCATTAGCATTGGTCTCTTTTCTCCTAATAACAGCCTGGAAATAAGTAGAGTTCATTTCAATGACATAATTTAGCTTAATCTACTCCACCAAAATAGAATTAGATACAGATATTAGGTTACCAAGTACCAACCTTCTTGCCTAGTTCATCTTCAAGATCATAATTGTCGTCTTTGTATTTCTCATCTATCCCATTTGTTTTGTAGTTTCTTGGAGTAGAGAAATTATCTGATGGATTTCGTTGCAGGAGAGGCATCAAGTATGCTCCAATGGAGTCGAGGTACCAACTACTGCGACCATAGAAGCCAACTATCTTGCCTCCAGTCACTGGAATTGAAAAATAGGTTCCATACTGGATACCAAAAGGTCCATACATTTTTTTGTTGCTTTCAAACATTAATGACCGAACAAGCACTGGGCCATATTCCACCACACGACTACAATGGCCACTGATGGATACAAGATATTCACCAGGATAATTAAGCTTGACCTGCAAAATTGAGTTCAAAATTCTACGTGAAACATCTTAGAAATTGTTCGCTCCAGTCAGAAATTTATTAAACAAGCTGTATGACATTTCCAGCTAATAATACTGACCTTAGCTGTTTTAAAACAACCAGTCCCACCATGCTTCTCTGACCACACAGAGGACCCCCTATTGTCATACTCAAATTGTATGGAATCAATAGTTGCGCCATGGCAGATCACCACTTGCCTTACAGTGTCATACACTCCATCGTCCCACCGTGCCCCGCTTTGGCCTCCCCAGGGTCCGACTGAAACATGTTTATTGCCATATCCTTCATAATTCTGTCGCATGCAATTGATTAGTCTTGATCAGAAAACAAAAGTCAGCGAACTTCGAGCAAATGAAAACTTTGCTTGATGGCAACTTACCATTGTGATCCTAGGAAGAAAGAAATCGTATAAATGAAAATGTGAAGAGTTGTGTGTCGAAGTTTAAGACATGGTGTGGGTAGATTTATATAGGCAGAATCAAATCTGTTTAGTGCTCGGAAATTGATTCCCATGTTCATCAAGAAGCGAAAGAACCCACTCGTCCATGAGGAACCTTGTAAAAGTAGACTACATTTTTCAAAAACAACGCGTCCTTGCAGGTCCCATCAGCACCGGCTTCTTCAGGATTACACTCCGTTATTGTCCATATTCATTCCAGTGATAAATATCCAGCCTTCTAGTGAAGTGGAAGCATGATTTTCTTGAGATATGCCACTTGTCAGAAAACCAGAAGAATTCTTTGGTACTCTTGATTCCTGTCCATGACAAGGCATTACATTGATTCAAAGATGCCTTTTCTTTTAATTTCATAAAATTTCTGTTTTTGTCGTGATTCATAAAGCTACAACAACGACTTCTTTTTCAATTTGATTCCAAGAATTGGATCCAGTCCCTCGAATTCTAGCTTATCAGGGACTAGAGCTGGAGGCCTCATTTTCCTTGCTAATTTCACTAGCCTAGCGCTACGATGGCTACCTTCCCTTGTCGGTAATGGGCTGTTAGATGAGCATTATGAGGTCTGGATTAATCTGGGCTTCAAACCCATAATTCAGAATTTTTTCTGCGTTGCCCATGTTTTCTCCTGCAAAACTCTCCAGCTTAGGCCAGAACAAAAACCAAGCTTGGGTACTAAACTTGGTTCGATTGCTTGACAATCTCCCCTCGTTGAGGCATTAAAATTAAGTTTATAATTTTGTTCCTTGTTTATTTACTAGAAAATATTTTTTTTAGAATATGAATCTTAAAAAAATTCATTTCAAACAAGTAAATTATTTTCTGATATTTAATAATATAATAAAAAATAAATTAGAAAATATTTTATAGTGTTTGGTTATGTCATGGAAAATAAACTGAAAAATAAATTATTAATATTTTATTTTTCTCAAGTTTATTAAAATAATAAGAAAAAAATCTTACAAATAAAAAATTTGAATGAAAATGAAATTGAAAAAAATATATAATTTCATAAATTATCTTAGATAAAATAAATAATAATCAAAATAATATAAATCAAATCTAAAAAATAAAGAAATAAAAGATGAAGAAATTAAAATAATAATAATTAATATTTTATAAATTATTTTAAATAAAACAAGTAATAATCATAAAAATAAGGATCAAATTTGATAGATAAAAAATTTTAATTAAAAAATAATAAGAAAAAAAATTATAAAAATAAGAACCAAAGTTAATATAAAAATTAGATTTTAAGAGATGAAATTGAAAAATAAATATTTAAAATAATATATATATATATAGCAATTTAAAGTTTAAGGATCAAATTTGATATAGTTAATAAATAACATGATATTTTTAAATTTTTTATAACTTTTGAAAAATGTTTTTCGTTTAAATTTTTCAGAAAAATATTTTTTTGAAAACTAAATCAAAAACAAATTATTAAAAAGTTTTTTTAACCAAATTTTCTAATAATAAACAAACATAAAAAATTTTAAAAATTATTTTTTAAAAAATAAACATAACATTAACATAAACCGTACATATAAGGTGGAAGAATTTTTGGAAACTTTACTTCTCGGAATATGAGATTTAATTCTCGTTGGCTACATTTCAACATAACTATATTGAATTCTAGCATTACTTGAAAATACACGCAAGAATAGCTTTTGAAGGGTTATGATTGGGTTTGTTATTTTATGTTATGTTTTTAAATTAAAATTTAATAAAAATAAAATATTTTTATAAATGTATAAATTTTGATATTTATCCTCAATTTATAATTGAAAAAAAAAATAATTTTATAAATTATTTTAAATAAAATAAATGATATTTAAAAAAATAAAGATTAAATTTGATAAAAAAAATTAATTAAAAAGATAATGAAATAAAAATAAATAAGAATTAAAAGAGCAATGGTAGAAAATAATAAAAAAATTAAATTAAATCAAATTCTAATGGACAAAGTTGAAAAAAATGTGTGTGTATTTAAAAGATTAAAAATTAAATTTGATATAATAAAAAAAATTATTTTTTTACAACTTCTTGGAATTGTATTTCACCCAAAATAAAAAAATATTTTTCTAAAAACTAACCAAAAAAAATTTTTGATTGGAAAATATTTCTTTTGAATAATTTTTCATAATAAAAAATAAATATAGAAAAATAGTTTTTTGAAAAACCACTTTTATGAAACAACTAATATTTGTATCCTACCAAAATTGTTAATAGAAATGCAAAAACAGGACTTGTACATAATTATAAAATTTGACCCAATCTAACACCCGTTGCTGTGAATTGAGCCAATTAATATAAAATAATATCATCTCACAAAAAATTAAAACAATGTTTTTTTTTTAATCAAATCATATCTTACCGAGTTTGAATAGAGTTATAGATTAACCCACAAAGTTACTAAATTTAATAACATCAATTATTACTTGGTTTAATATGAAACCCTACTCAAATGGGTTATCGGGTTGATTATTCAACCGGATTTAATAAATCTGGATGTCCAAAACCACCCCTATCTTGCTCAATAGGTGATAAATATAACACCATCACAGAATCACCTGGGCTTGAAAAGATCCAAGTCCCAAATTGAGTCAGATGATGGGGCTGGATTGTATTCCAACGAAGAAAAGGCATCCGAAATATATATATATATATATATATATATATATATATATATATATATATAGTGAAAAGCTATATTCTGCACCACTCGTCGTCCTAGGTGTGTTCATTATGGAATTGCATGGATTACAGTATCGTGGACAGCTGAACTCGACAAGCAGGCAAGCACCGACGTAAACGGAACGGAGATCTAGCAGCACACAAATTCACAGCACAAGATTTTTTATAAAAAAAAACAGAGAGAAACAAACGGCAGCAAGGACGGTGTTCCCTTGCTTAACGGTGTCTACCCGTCAATTAAATTATAATCTGGAGTAAACCCCACCCTATCATCTTTTCCATGATTAAATTTGATGGAATTAAGACATCCATTAATGTCGTCAAATTCTAGTAAATGTCCCACCATTTCCTCCAAAGCTCCATCACCTTTTTCTTTCTTGTATTAATGAATTCAAATAGACCATCATCGGTTGGATCAAGCTTGTTATTATACTTTACGGTACTTTTAAAAATATATTAATTTAATTTTTTAAAAAAATATCAGTATATTAAAATCATTACTAAAAATTTTAGAAAATATTAATTTAATAATTTTGTAAGCCAAATTACATCCCAAAACGGAAAAACAAACTAATTATTGTTTAACTAATAACTGATTTTATTAATATTTATATATTATTTTTATGTGTTGGTATTAATTTTTTAAAAATATATTTTTTAAATTAAAAATATTTTAAAAAAACAATCTTATACAACGACAAACAAACTATCGATAGTCTAGTCAACGGTGATTCAATTAATGATTCGTTAAGAAATTGATTGGGCATATGAGGTGAAAGCTGGAGCCACGAGTTAGGATTTGACGCGTTTACAACAAAAAGCACAGGCTAATAATTGAAAACTTTAATTCCAATCTTTTTTTCTTTTTCTTTTTCTTTTGACATCATATAAGATCCAAAACCTGGATGGTGATAGAATAGTAAATAAATATCATTTATCAACTAAATGGGTTATTCTTGCTATAATTTTGATTTAAATTTAAATTATTTTTTATTAAAAAATTATAAATATATTTATTTATAAATCTGAGTCCAGATTTTACTCTAAAATTTAAATTCTTAACTTATAATTTATACTATTTCTTATAAAGTCAATTTAATTTATTTTTATTATAAATTACTTATGATAGATAAGTTTTAAATTATAACTCAAAATGAAAAAATATTTTTGTATAAATTATATTAAAGGGACTCTAAATTCACATTAATAGAACTCGCTAGCTTCCAGCTAGTAGCTGCTAATACATGCCCTAGGCGGAATAAAAAATCGATTGGGTGACTTTTTAGTAATGTGATTTAACTGTGTTTTTTTTATTATGATTTTTCACTTAAATATATTTTTATTTTTTTATATGTTAATATTAAAAATAATTTTAAAAAAATTAAAAAAATATTATTTTAATATATTCATAAGTAAAAAAAATAAAAATAATATTTGCTACATTTTCAAAAATCCATAAATCTTCAAACGCAACTTCAGTAATTTAACCAGCACGTCGCAAAACAAAGCTGGGTGAAAAGAGAGGGTGTTCTTGCTAAAGTGATTTAACATGTTTTTTTTTTAAATTATTTAAAAAACAATACACATGTATATGTGTATTTATAATTTTAATATACCAATTTAAAAAATATATATATTTATATTAAAAAAGATGTTTAAAAAACACACAACAAAGCCTAGACAACAATATTGCAAGTGAAAAGGGAAGGCTGCAGAGACTCCAGATCTCCTTTAAAAATTTTCCCAGTCAAGAAAAAGAAGAGGAGTGAAAAAAAGAGAAAAAGTACAGGACTTCACGAGGCTCTGCTGCCACCGACTGGAACCCTAATAATACAAGGGCTCCGTGGACGGTCATTGAAAGATTGACGACGACTATTTACTTGCTCCTCGCAAGGTCGCGATCAACGGCTGTCATTAAATGCGTGATCTTTAAATAGACGTCCAAGAGCAACACAAAATAAAGCAACAACGATGCTGACTTTTAACCACTAACGTTAAACCCACATTGAATATCATTATTGAGCGAAGCAGAAAAATCGGATACGAAAATATATGGTGTTTCTTTCATTTTCTTCAGTCTTTTATGCATATTATCTTCTTTCATAACATAATTTAAAGAGCGTAGGAGACACATTTGCTACTTGATTTTTAATATTTTTTGGCTTAAAAAGATATTAAATTGATGTTTTTTTAGTATATTTTTTATCTTAATATACTAATTTTTAAAATTAAAAATAGAAAAAAATTATTTTAATTTATTTTAAAATAAAAAATTATTTTAAAATATATCATGTATCACATCCTTAAATCTCACTTAAATCTCTGAAATGCGATATATTTTGATTGAAAATATAATTACTAGTAAGGGGTTGACATGATATAAGGTACAAGTAATGAATCATGTAAGTAAATCTATTTTTTAAGAAAAAAACACAATTTTAAGGAAAAAAATAAAAATGATAAATTTTGACAATTAATTAATGTTTTTGATCTGGTTAATTCTTTTTATTTTTTATAAAACTCAGCTTGGTTTTAGATTTAAGTTCGCTCATTAAGCTTAGATTTAATAACCATTATTTGAGATTTTCTAAAATAACCTTGTTTAAACATTGCTGTATAATTGTATTAATACAGGAAATATTACTATTTAATAAATTTAATCTAAATTAAAAATAAACCCTCCTTAACACAGCCATCTTTTAAATCCAAATGGTGTGATTGCTCGGCTAAGAACTAATTGGAGGTATGTAGATAATCATGGCCAATCAATGGATAGTCAGTGACCTCGTTCGATGAGCTAATTTATTTAAGTTATCTAAATTCGAGCAAGGGTCCGCTGTCGAAGGGTTGGGTTCCTTCCATATGCAAACCTTCTTTGCTTTGCTTTGAAATATTTGTGGAGGACAAGAGGAAATATCAGCCATAGGGTATTAAAATTCTCCACGAGTAACGGTGATGCACGTGAGCCTGGATTTGGTCACCGAGATCCAACCAGCAAGCCACGTGTGGACTTGATAAATAATAATTACAATCATTATAATATTTTTCAGATGAATATTTAATTACTTCCCTTTGATGATTGCTAGTAGGGCTCTCGCCCTTTGCCTCTTTCGAGCTATCTCCCATCAAAGTGTGGTGGGTTGCCTCAAAACAATACTATCGTCGTTATACAAACAAAAGGAGGCATCCAAGGCCAGTAGCATAAAGACACACCACGTGGTGCCAAGTGATGACAAGCCCATGTCTAATAAATGATACCGTGGCATGAAGTTTGATTTTTAATTAATTTAATATTAAAAAAATAATTAAAAATATATAAAAATAATTTAAATTAATTTGTTAAACTTGTAATTCAGGTTATAAGACTAGGATAATCATATAAAAAATTAAAAAATTTAATTCATAATTAGTTTTGTATTAAAGAATGAGACTAAAAAAATTAATTAAAACAACATAAAAACAATCATAATCAATTTATTAAATTCATGACTCGAGTTATGAGACCAAAATAATTTTATATAAAAAAATAAAAAATAACTTAAATTAACTTATTAAATCCATGACTCTAGTCATGAGATTAAAATAACCCTATAAGTAGCAAATCAAAACAAATTATAAAATTTAATTCTCAATCAAATTTGTAAAAATCTTAATTCAAAGAATAACATAAAAAACAAGCTAAGTCAATATAGGTTAATTGGTTAAGTATTGTTATTAGGTTATAAGATCGATATAACCTCGTGAAAATCAAATCAAAATAAATTATAACATTTGATTCCCAATAAAACATAATATTAAATAATAAAATTGAGAAGAAAAGTCAATTACAACAAAAAAATTAATCAATTAGATTAACCTGTCAAACCCGTAACATGAGTCATAGAACATGGACAGCCCAATAAAAAATAAATTCAGTGTTGAAGGATATAAGATTGAAATAACCCCTTAAAAGAGAAAACAACGACTTGATTTAACCGAAGTTAAAATACCAAAACTCACCACTCTAATCATAAAACCAAGATGTTCTTATAAAAAAAAATCAAAACAAACTATGAAATTCGATTCCCAACCCATTAAATATTAAATGATAAAATTAAAAAAATCAATTACAAAAATCTGAGCAAACTCGGGTTAATCCGTTAAGTACTATTTCGAGTCATGATACTAAAATAACATAATAAAAAGTAAATAAAATAAATCATAAAGTCAAATTCTTAACTAATTTAATATTAAATGATGAAATTTTAAAAAAATAAACAAAGAAAAAAAATTTAGTTTATCGGGTTAACTTGTCAAATTTATAATTCGTATTATAAAAATAAAAAAATTCAATAAAAAAATTTAAAAATTTAAAAATAATTTTTAAAATTTTTTTTATATGGCTACACCAAAACACTAGAAGAAAATATTAATAATTGCTAGAGTACTTCCCCCGCTTGTTTTAGTATATTGTTAATGTTAATAATTAATAATAATGTTAACAAGATAACTCCCCCCCCTCCTCGTGGCATTTAGCCATTTAACATTATGACAAATTGTGAGCGTTGCTCTCGGAGAGGCCCTCGAAATGTGTACAGAGCCCTGATGAATCCACCCAGCTGGCATCAGGAGACAAGAGGCAAAGCGTCGAACAAATCGGGAGGAGGATGATATCCAAAACCATGTGATGAAGAAATAAATAAGCCTTTGTTTATTATAGTGATAGCTGAGAAGGCTATCTTATGATGCCCAAATGGGCCAGGGTAGGGCTGACCAGAGGGCATGGAATGATGGCTGATGAGCGATGACAGTGGCCAATCCTATCGCTCTAAAAGAATGAGTTTGCTTCTACCAATCCTGTCCCCACTGGTAAAGCAATGAAAAAGCCTGTGAAACACGAGTTGGTACCCTCCTATGGTCCGACATCACGGGCCAGGTTGTGACGGCGACTGCTAAGTGCTGCCAAAAGTTCATCCTTCGTAGCCTATTCCATTAGAAGTTCCTAAGTATTAATCAATACTCTAAAACGTGTGAAAAAAATAATGTAATTTTCTTTATATTTATATTTATATTTATATATTATAATAATATAATATAATATAATATAATATAATAATAATAATAATAAGGTATACTAAATACTTTGAGCTATCTTTTTTTTTGTTTTTTATGTCTTTATAGGTTTTTTCTATTTTCTTTATGTTTTTTTCTTTTAATATTTTTTTAATTTAATTTATTAATGTTAAATTTTTTAACAAGTTAACCTAGTATGATGGGTTAATCTAGAATTTTTTTAGTTTTTTTATTTTTAATTATTTTTTGTTTAGTTTGGATTGTTGACGTTAAATTTCTTTTTATTTAATTATAAGACTTTTATAATATGTATCTCAGACTTGACGGGTTAACCTAATTTGACGTTTTAACCCAGTTAACCTGTCAATTTATTTTTTCTATTTAGTTATTAAATTTTTATAACACGAATTCCAAGTTTGACGGGTTAACCTGATTTGAAAGGTTAACCCCAATTAATTCAAATTTTTCAACCACACCTACATCCAAGGCTATTGGATTTGATATTGTAGTCAAACTCACTTAAACTTAGGTCACATAAGTTTAATATCATTTTTGGATCAAATATTGTAATTAAACTCAAGACTCTTAAATATAGTCTTACTTAAAGATCTAATACTTTTAGATTTTAGTTTTTTTGTTTTATTTTTTTATATAAAAAATTAACCCATGACATCGTGCAGATCATATAACTAGTTTACATTTAAGTGGTGTAACTCTAGTTGGTTTTAAAGTATTTTTATTTAAAAATATATTAAAATATTTTTTATTTTTTAAAAATTATTTTATATATCAGTACATCAAAAAAATTATAAAACATTATAAAAATAATTTAAAATAATTATTTTTTAAAATATTATTAAACATAAAAATAAAAAGGATTTTATTAAAGACAAACTTCACATCTATTTTTTATTTTTTTTCTAGAAATCTTGGTAACTCTTATTATCACATTCACTTATCCATTGAACAATTATTTATATTTTTCATGTGATTGTAATGTCCATTCAATTTCCATGAGTTTATATTCAATTCAATGCAATTATAGCTGGGAAGGTCATAAATGCCCGAGGAAGAAATTCGGACTCGCTATCACATATGATCAATCTAAGTCCAGTTCTTTGTTCATGCTGGAGAGGACATGAAGCTAGGAAGGAAAAGAAATACAAAGCTTTACAATGCCAAATGAGAGGATTTTTAAGAAAAATCTATCTTTTTAGTTATTATTATTTTCTATCTAGTGTAGAAAAATATTTTATTTTATGATATTGTTTTTTATTTAGTTTAGAAAATCAAGTATTGAGATTAATAATTTTATTTTCCTAGTTTTTTATAATTTTTATTGTTTTTCCTTTTATTTTTGGATTTCCTAGCTTGTTTAGGATAATTTATAGGCTTATTTAGAAAGATCATAAACCTTTTAAAAATGCATATAATGAAAGAGTTTTCTCTTTAACAATAAAACTATGAATTAGGGTTCTTGTGCTCTACCCAATTCTGGTCATTAATATGTTTTCTCTTAATATTGTCCTATTGCTTGCACTTTTATTTGTGTGAGTTGGTATCAAAACTCAAAGATCCCAAGTTACCACTCGTGCACTGCAATCTCATGGCTATTTGTTTGCTTTTTTATGTGCCACCAATAACCATAATATGAAGAGGTCGTAAAGGAAGTGTGGTCAAGGAGGGGATGAAGAAGTTTCACCTCAAAATAAAAGCATTCAGGAGCTCGTGATAAATAACATACAAAGCCAGATCACAGGGTTAACTTATTGGTTAGGATAGATAGATCTATAAGAATAAAGTTAGGAAGAGAGTAACCAAGGGTCCCGTAGACAATATTGTAAACTCATTCCAAAGGCAATAATATAGGAGATAACCTCTTAATCAAGAAAAAAAGAGACTAAAGATTTTGGGTTTCATATTAAAATCCCTAAATTTACAAAAACATTACAAGTAAATGAGTCCATCAATTAGTTGAACGAAGCTAAACAAATTTTGTTAGTGTAAAAAAGTTACATATAATGGTTAAACTGATTGCAATTATATTGGATGGTTGGGTTTCTACTTAGTGAAAACATTTAAAAAGGTCATGAAAAAGGGAGGAGAAGTTTAGAATCAGTATTTGGGACAAGATGAAGAGGAAAATAAAGGATCACTTCCTTTATTTTAGTTATACACAAAACCTATACCAACCCTCCACACGTTGAGACAATAAAGTAAATATATCAATGATTATAATAATAAGTTTTATTAATTGGTGGTTATGAATGACTTGACATAATAAAAAAATAGTTGGTGACGAGATATCTGAGTGATTTATGACGATCTATTTAGGATGTGTTATGATTGTAATCTTTATAGATAATTTTGAAAGTGTATCAAAGGATTTGAATAATTAAAAAATAATAAGATGTTAAGGTAGTTAATAAAAGTTTTTGGACAGATCAATACAAAAGAAAAGGACCCAACAGTAATCAAAGGCCAACCACCTTCAAAGCCAGGTATATTTAATAAATTTGGCAAATAATAGTTCATAATACAGATTTAATTATATGAATTCATTATTACAAATATAGTGAACCAGGACATCAAGTTAATTAGTGTAGGAAATTGAAAAAGTTATTAAAAAAATAATCTATTGATAGACGAGCACGAGGATGACGTGGCTGATCATATTTATGATGACTTGAATAGTAGTGGAGATAGTGGTGTTAACCTAGTCTTCTAAAAGAGCTTGTTGACTCTCAAAAGTAATTTAAAAAAAGATTGACGGTGCATTAACATATTTTGCTTTATATGCGCTATAAATGATAAGGTTTGCAAATTAATAATAGATAGTGGTAGTTGTCAGAATATGATATCCAAGAAGGCATTAGAGAAGCTCTACCTAAAAACTAAGAGTAGTTATGAGCTCTACGGGTTAACTTGATTGAATAATGATATCGAAGTTATTGTGGATAAACTTTATCCTATTTGTTTTTTATAGGTAAGATATATTTTGATAATGTTTGTTGTGATGTAGTATTTATGGATATGTGTTATCTACTACTGGGTTGGCTATGATAATATGATAGAAATGTCGTACATGACAAATGACATAATACAAATGCCCTTGGTATAAAAGGAAAACATTTAATACCAGTGTATATGAGATAAATGATGATTGTTAAAAGCAATGGTAAAAATATGTTATTTCTACGTAAATTATGGAAAAAAAATAAAGAGATGAAAGAAAATGAGAAGGACGAGAAGGTGGAGTCTGGATAATATGAGTAAAGGTAAAATGTGGAACATGTCATTAACAATCAGTGATGATTCTACCAAAATTAAAGATGTTTTGAGAATTGATTTTTGATCTACCTTATTTAAGTTGGCGTGGAACAAGTTAAAAGAGTGTGAAGACACTAATACTATTTTAAGTGGTTGACAACAACGATAGTATGATGATTAAGACTCGAGGATGATTTGCGACAGTATGATGATCAAGACTCGAGGATGATTTTTTTTCAACGCAAGAAGACTTATGCATGAGAATTTTTAGAGAAAAATATTTTTCTTAGTTATTTTTATTTTCTATTTAGTTTTGAAAAATATTTTTTTTATAATGATTTTATATTTTTTATATAGTTTACACTGATACTAATAATTTTATTTTCTTAGTTTATTTAAGATTTTTTTTTTTTAGATTTATTAGTTTGTTTAGGATGATTTTCATACTTATCTAAAGAGTAATGGGTTTTTAAACGATAAATCTTTTAATTAAATTTCTTGTGTTTTATTATATTTTGATCAATTTTTTTCTTTGGTATTATCCTGTTATTACTTGTTATTTTCTTAGTTTATTTAAGATTTTTATTACTTTTGTTTTATTTTTAGATTCACTAGTTTGTTTAGGATGATTTTCAGACTTATCTAAAGAGTAAAGGTTTTCTTTTACAATAAATCTTCTAATTACTTGTGTTCTATTGTATTTCGATCAATTTTTTTTTCTTTGGTATTATCCTATTATTGCTTGTGCTTCTAGGACACACCTTCTCGTGTACAAATGCATAACTACATTCCCATGGTAACAAGAACCCCCCAAGTTTCCAAACAGACACAAATTCCATTCAACTCTAGTGTTGTGGTTTTGATTTGTTTGTTCACACTGGAATATCTCTCTCCCCTTTTCACGACACTTCTTTTTTTCTTTTTCTTTTAGATTTGCTCGGATCAATTTTAGCCAGCTATCCTTGTGGTCTGGGGACACTCTATTTTAAAGTTAATTCAAATTTGCATTTTTCGAATAAAATATTAAACTCCTTTTCATGTAGGAAGCAGTCGGTCATTATATAAAGCTAGCAAAAGAGAGAGAGAGTTGAGTGGTGTGGACGGTGGAGGCAGCGGGAGGGCTATAGTGAAATGGTGGATAGTGTTAGTAGAGTAGCAGATCAGAGAAGCCTCATATCATAAGCTTATGTTTTAAATTTCTGTTTCTGCACACATTTTCTCTTACTTTTTTTCAAACTTTCCCTCCACAAAAGGAAATGGGAACTAGTTCATTTTCCAAGTTCTTAACCCTCTTCTTGATGGTCTTGATTGTTGGTTCTAAGCTGATCCATTGCACTGTGACCTATGATAAGAAGGCTGTTATCATCGATGGACATAGGAGAATCCTTATCTCTGGCTCCATTCACTATCCAAGAAGCACCCCTGATGTATACACTTTTCTTTCCCATTTTCTTGGTTTTGTGTCTATGTTATCACATTTTGTCTGTTGTGTAAAAAATGGGGTTTGTTTTGTTTCTGTAGATGTGGGAAGATCTTATACGGAAGGCAAAAGATGGAGGCTTGGATGTTATCGACACTTATGTTTTTTGGAATGTTCATGAGCCTTCTCCTGGCAATGTACTCTCTCTTGGATCTCCACTCTACTTTTTGGCACTTGAAATTTTATAATCCATGTCTTTCTGAGCTTACGTGGTTACTCAAAAAGGAAACTTTTTGGTTTTTGCAGTATAATTTTGAAGGTAGATTTGATCTGGTACGGTTCATTAAGACAGTGCAAAAAGAGGGGCTATATGTTCATCTCCGCATTGGACCTTATGTCTGTGCAGAATGGAATTTTGGGTACTTGGGAATTTTTGCTCTTTTATATGCTTGTTCTTTTAACTTCTGTTCCATCCATTCATGATTATATCCCTTCTTCCTTTTGGTTTTGCTTTTTTAATTCTTTCTGTGGTTGGGATGGTATTTGCTTATTAACCTGGTAAAAATGAATGCTTTGGTTTGATTCGACTCTCTCTCTCTCTTGTAAATGCATAGGGGATTTCCTGTTTGGTTGAAGTATGTTCCTGGTATCAGCTTCAGAACAGACAATGGGCCTTTCAAGGTTTTTCATATTTTACATGCCCTGCGTTTTTTAAACCCTTTCCCAAGAAAAAGAAAGAGAATTAAAACAATTAATTGGAAAAGTTAGGTGGTTAATGTGGCTTGACTTTCTTTCCCTTTGGTTTTGAAGGCTGCAATGCAAGGATTCACCCAGAAGATTGTGCAGATGATGAAAGATGAAAGGCTATTTCAATCACAAGGAGGCCCTATCATCTTCTCTCAAGTAAGTGATCTTATTGGTGAATTTTGTCATTTTAGATATTTATTGTTTCTAAACCAGTAAAAGTGAGGCTTCAGCTGTGAAGTAATTTGCTTTACTTTTATATATATACATATGTTTTATTCTTTTCATATCCATTTGTGTAGATTGAGAATGAGTATGGACCAGAGAGTAGGGCTTTTGGGGCTGCTGGTCATTCATACATTAATTGGGCTGCACAAATGGCTGTTGGATTGAATACTGGAGTTCCTTGGGTAATGTGCAAGGAAGATGATGCCCCAGACCCGGTGGTGAGCTATCTTAATCTTTCCACTTACCAAGCCTAGTTACCTCAACTGTCCCATAATTAATTTGTGAGCTGCATTTACTATTTTTGTTACATGCAGTTTCCAATTTAAATTCTTTCTTGAATGGTGAATTTGACTTTGTTATGTTTGAATCCTGGCAATAGATAAATACATGCAATGGTTTTTACTGTGATGCTTTTTCTCCCAACAAACCTTACAAGCCAACGATGTGGACTGAGGCTTGGAGTGGCTGGTAAATGTTACGGCAAGCAGTAGAGTTGAAGTTCACTTTCTGAGTGCAAATTTAGTCCTCTGATCCCCCCTTTTTTTTTCTGAACTGAATAAAAAGGTTCACAGAGTTTGGCGGCGCATTTCACCACAGACCAGTTCAAGATTTGGCATTTGCAGTTGCTCGATTCATTCAAAAGGGTGGCTCATTTGTTAACTACTACATGGTAGGGAACCTCGAATGACTCAGCTCACAATTTAATAAGAAACTTGTCGTTCCAAGCTTATGGCCTATGCATTGTGTATTGTTACAGTACCATGGAGGAACAAATTTTGGACGCTCTGCTGGAGGTCCATTCATTACAACTAGTTATGACTATGATGCACCAATAGATGAATATGGTAAGTTCTGTGGATTTGTTCTTGTCCTAACAAAAAATATCTTGACTCTTTAAGTGAAAAACTACAATTTAGTCATGCCTAGCCACAACTTTTAAATGACAATTCACAAATAATTGAAAAATTATTCATGAATTAGGCTAGTTAAGTTCTAGAATTTCTTGAAATAATTTTCAACTCCTAACATGAATATTATTTCCGAAACTCAAACTCAGTACTGACTTTTCTTCCACTTTTCACAATAATTTTAAGGAATGTGTTGCGTTTTGTTATATCATTATATGTGTTTCAAAATTAAAGATCCGCAGCTAACCATTTATTGGTTTAGGTTTGATCAGGGAACCTAAATATGGTCATCTAAAAGAGCTTCACAGAGCTATTAAGCTATGCGAGCATGAATTAGTCTCTTCAGATCCCACAATTACTTTGTTAGGAACCTATCAGCAGGTCTTCCTTCTGACCAAATTTGTCTCTTTCCCCCAGCTGGACAGTGATTATGTCAAGCTTGCTATTGAAAATTCATGATAATGGTCGTTTTGCAGGCTCATGTATTCTCTTCAGGGAAGAGGAGCTGTGCAGCTTTTCTTGCCAACTACCACACAAAGTCTGCTGCTAGAGTGATGTTCAATAACATGCATTATGTTTTGCCTCCTTGGTCCATTAGCATCCTTCCTGATTGCAGGAATGTTGTGTTTAACACTGCCAAGGTAAGCAAAGTTTAGGTTCTATTTGCAATCTCGTTCAAGTATGAAATAACCTCCTTCAGTGATCCGGAAATTATTTTCTTCAATACCAAGTTTCTGATCTCTAGTTGTCCTGTCGTGGTCTAGGTTGGAGTTCAAACTTCACATGTCCAAATGCTGCCAACTGGTTCTCGTTTTTTTTCTTGGGAGACTTATGACGAAGATATTTCTTCACTAGGGGCTAGTTCAAGGATGACAGCTCTTGGATTCATGGAGCAGATAAACGTCACTAGAGACACCACTGACTATCTGTGGTACATCACAAGGTGAGCCAGGTTCAATAGTATCTATTTATATTTTGAATCCCTAAAACCATACAACAACTTCATGGAAACCTAAGCACTTTATTTTTCTCACACATGTTTCTTCAGTTCATTACATGTGTTTGAAATATCTGAGAGCTCCATTTTAAAACCCCCCCTGTGGCTTTCAGTGTCAATATCAATCCATCAGAATCATTTCTTCAAGGTGGACAATGGCCTACTCTAACTGTGGAGTCAGCAGGGCATGCTCTTCATGTCTTCATCAATGGGCAATTTTCAGGTATGCTTTTCAAGATTACTTTCATAATAGTTACTAATAAGAATTTCATTTATCTGGTTGATGAGTGCTTTGCCTGTTACAATTACAGGATCAGCGTTTGGGACCAGAGAGAACAGGGAATTCACCTATACAGGACCAGTCAATCTACGTGCTGGAGCAAATAGAATTGCACTACTCAGCATAGCTGTCGGATTACCTGTTAGTTCTATTCTACTTCTCCAACTTACTGCAAGTATAAATGCTAATTAATTTGATCTGATTGTGGGTACTAAAATTTTAAAACTTATACTAAGAAAAAGGAAAAAAAATCCGTTATATTATTCCACTTACTGACTACAAAACTTTTGCATTGTTTAAGAATGTCGGGGTACATTATGAGACATGGAAAACAGGAATACTTGGTCCAGTTATGCTGCGTGGCCTTAACCAGGGAAATAAAGACTTGACATGGCAGCAATGGTCTTACCAGGTATGAAATGTGCCAGTTCGTATCTATTTAATTGCGTCTTATAGTTGGCAGAAGTTTAAGCTTGAAGGTATTGGGTCAAAACAGGTTGGTCTAAAAGGAGAGGCAATGAATATAGTCTCTCCAAACGGAGCCTCATCTGTTGATTGGATACAGGGGTCTCTAGCTACCAGGCAGCAACCTCTGAAGTGGTACAAGGTAATTATAAGTAGGAAAATGTTGAATGTGGTTAGCAATTTTACTTGAGAGACTGATTGTCATGCTGGGATGTTCAGGCTTATTTTGATGCCCCCGGAGGAAATGAGCCATTGGCTTTGGACATGCGCAGCATGGGAAAGGGTCAGGTGTGGATAAATGGGCAGAGCATAGGAAGATATTGGTTATCTTATGCAAAGGGTGACTGCAGTAGTTGTAGTTACTCTGGAACGTTCAGGCCTCCAAAGTGCCAACTAGGATGTGGCCGACCAACTCAGCGATGGTATCTTTTCTTGAATGCATTTTTTTTAATTATTGATTGCAGCTTAATCTTCAGAACTGAGCTGTAGAGTGTAATTACTGCATCTCACAGCTAACTGAACTTATGCTTGTCAGGTATCATGTTCCAAGGTCCTGGTTAAAGCCAAAGCAAAATTTTTTGGTAATATTTGAAGAACTTGGAGGTGATGCATCAAAGATATCCCTTGTTAAGAGATCAACGACAAGTGTTTGTGCTGATGCATTCGAGCACCACCCAGCAATTGAGAATTACAATAACGAGAGCAATGGTGAATCAGAAAGAAATCTTCACCAAGCCAAGGTTCACCTCCGGTGTGCACCAGGGCAGTCTATATCAGCTATAAAATTTGCAAGTTTTGGCACTCCTACTGGAACCTGTGGAAGTTTTCAGGAGGGAGCTTGCCATTCACCAAACTCACTTTCGGTTGTAGAGAAGGTAGATTTCCTTGGTAGAATCCTTTTATCATTTTATACATCTTCATATCTTATTTCATTTTCCTTTTGTTTTATCATAATTTCACTACCTGTCACTAATAAAAATACCTTTTCTACTGGCTTAATGCTTGTATCATTGAACTCTGCAGAAATGCCTAGGAAGGGAGAGTTGTATGGTCACCATATCCAACAGTAACTTCGGTGCTGACCCATGTCCAAGTAAGTTGAAGAAATTATCAGTTGAAGCAGTTTGTTCAACAGTGAGTGACACTACTCAACCCAATACAAGGAGGTAACAACTCAAGCAAATTTTCAGATCTAATTATAATTATTTGCGCACGCTGGCAAGCTATGAAGGAAGAACAATAAGGTATTGAACCAGAGATCCTAATGTCAGCTGTCATCTCTACATATTCTACAACGTATGCGTAGACATGTATTGCAATTTACAATGCGTAGTTGTGTGGAGTTGATATTCCCATTAGCTTTCGGATGGACAATGTGCTTGTGCAAAGCACATATGTTGGCCTGGCATATGCCCTAAATTCCCATGCCATGGCCCCTTTATCCAGAGATGGGCTTGGAAAATAATTTTTGCACAGCGAAGTATAAATGATTATTGTTTGATAGAATGGGAAAGAATTGTTGAGGTGAAGAATATCGGTGAGTATGGGCACTATAATGTCTGATTCTTATGTAAGAACACGGATTATAAATTCGAAGTCTACAATTTATCTAATTGCTCTTGTTTGCACCTTCTGTGGATGATCCGTGATAGTCAACATCAACATATCGGCATTCTGCATGTCCTTCGCTATCATTTAGGGAATTGCAACCTGGATCGGCAGTTTCAGTTGCATGCTTTTGCTTTGAAATAATATTTTTATTTATTTTTTTAAAAAATTATTTTTAACCTGAGTATATCATTAAAAAAATTAATTTGAAACAAAAAAAATTGAAAATTTTCAAAAATATTTTTTAAACGTAAAATCAAATATTCTACGGTTTTTCTTTTTACAAAAGTTCTTTCACTATTTTTCAAAATCTATCTCCTGCTTGTCTTGAGAACCTTATCAGACCTGTTAGTGGTTGAGCTGCATGTGGGACTATGGGTGTCAGTACCATAGCATCTTTGTCGACGCTGTTTGCTTTCTTCTTCCCAAATTATCATCAGCAGTGTCATGTATATGCTCCTTCCTTTCGGCAAACTTGGTGCATCATGCGAGCCCCAGTTTAGGTTTTTGCTTATGGGCTCTACCTGGCAGAGTACTTGCCATCATAGGACCATAATTTTCAAGCAAAATGCATCGGCATAAACATGATTTTTGGAAGTAAACTAGAAGCCATGGCCAAGACTGCCAGTGATATTGCTGCTATATATTAATTTACTGGATGGTAGTATCAAGAACCAGGATATTTGGTTAGAATTTCTTCTTTGATCAGTTGGTTTACTCCAGCTACTTAAAATACTAGCAGGATCGACAATACACGTTGTTAGAAAGTGCAAATCAAGTACTTTGGGCAACCCCAAAACAGAACAAACACAGATCCAAATCAGAAGCTGCAAGCAAATTACTGGTCTTCCTCGTCATACCTAAATCCTATGTTGTCGAAGAAACCTCTCGAACAGAAGTCAGTCAAAAGGCAATGGGAATTTAGATTTGCTATGAAGCTTAGAGAATGAACTGCGCATATTTCTCCTTGCAGGATTTCGACAATGTTTGCGATGTCGAGGAATTTGCCATGCTGTGTAGGGATAAAACAAACCATGACTATTCCGTCAATAAAAATAATGCCATCACCATCACATCCCCGGCATACAATTTGATGCTTTTTAAACTGTTTTTTAATTAAAATATAATTTTACAAGATCAGTCTGCACCGTATATAAGATCACTACGCCGTAGACAATATTCAAGAAGGTGAGTGAACTCATATTAACCACGAAACATGTCTGATCAACAGAGAGAAACAATTCAGGTAAACACAACAGAGACACATATAATATCCATTAACAAAGAAACTGAAAAATCCACAAGAACTGCAATCAACAGGAAATAATAGAAAGGTACCACTATTCGTGTATCATCCATGCATCATGCAGTCTCAATAGCAAGCTTTTCTACAGTTGAGAGTACTGTTGGAGTTTTAAACTCAAGCGGCTAGTTTTTTCTTTTGTCCTGAAGTTCAAGTATTTACTTTACCTTTTTAATTTTGAATAAGTCTTCGGGTTTGAATAAGTTTGTAACTTGTCGTGCAGATTTTCTTGCTGATTTTTTGTTAGTTTGTTGAGTATGGTAATGCCATGCAAATAGGAGTGTTAGTTTGAAAGTCATCTGTTTCTGTTTCTATTTTTTTACCTATATATGGGTGTTGTTTCTACGAACATTGAGATCAATTCATTTAATAAGAATTATCTGTCTCTCCCACTTTGTTTTCTTGTTTTTTCTTGTTTTACTACATTTGGTATCAGAGCTTGTTACTGTCCAGTATTCTTGTTTGGTCTAAGTTCTTACTTGTATTTGTAAGCATCCAATCATGAACGGCATACAACCTCAGCTTCCCAGGTTTGGTGGAAAACACTTTGATCAATGGTGTATCCAGATGAAGGCATTGTTTGGCTTTCAGGAGTTATCCGAGATTGTTGAGCTTGGATATGCAGAACCAGTAGATCAAGATGCAGCAGCAGCACTCACTCAAGTCCAGAAGGATAACTTGAGTAACAATAGGAAGAAGGACAAGAAGGCTTTATTTTTTCTCTACCAAGCCGTAGATGAAGTTGTTTTTGAAAAGATTTCAAATGCAACTATGGCTAAAGAGGCATGAGAGATGCTTCAGAGATCCTACAAAGGTGATGAGAAAGTAAAGAATGTAAGGTTGCAAACCTTACGTGGTGAATTTGAATCTCTTAAAATGAAAGATTCTGACTCTATATCTGATTTCTTTTCTCGGGTTCAAACTGTCGTCAATCAATTGCGAGTGAATGGCGAGAAAAAGGAAGATTTGCTTGTTATTGAAAAAATCATGAGATCCTTGACAAGTCGGTTTGACTATGTCGTTGCTGCAATTGAAGAAGGAAGGGATCTTTCATTCTCTACTTCTCTCTACTTCATCGTGTTGGGATCATGACACGTCCATGAAGCACCGGAGAGTACTACCTGACTTGAGAGTTTTTTTGCTCTTTCTAGGTCAACTCCTCTTCACCGTGTTGAGATCAGGACACGTCCATGAAGTATCTGGAGCATACTGCCTATCCAATAGAGCTGATCCATGGATCACATCGTGATTTAATTAGGGCCCACCACCTTTTGTTCGGTATTCCGAGGATTCATCCATCATGGCTAACTCCGGGGCATGGCTCTGATACCACTTGTAAGGATTACGGACACCAACTATCTCCACATTGGTATGATATTGTCCACTTTGGGCCTAAGCCCTCATGGATTTGCTCTTGGGTTATACCCAAAAGGCCTCATATCAATGGAGATATTTGTCCATCCTTATATACCCTTGATCCTCCCCATTTCTAACCAATGTGGGACTTTGATCGCATACCCAGTGTAAACTAGGGACAAAAAACACATCAGAGATAGTTGCATGAGAGCTACCTTTTAATCGAATGAGAATGTTACCTTTCCCCATAATTGAAACTTTGGTTTTGTTTCCAAAATTCACTTCTCCACGTGCTGATTCATCTAGATATGAAAATAGCTCCTTCTTGCCACACATATGATTACTGCACCCAGTTGCCAAATATGCACCCTTCACACATTTGATTAAAATCACCCAACAAAGGCAGCCCTGTAACCATTTCCTTCTTTGCCAGCAATCTTAGTCCATTGAAATTCAAATGACCAAAACGGAAATGCCACAACCAATTTATATCCATAACCATAACACTAAAGGACATGATCGTTTGAGGAGAGGCTCAGTGGTCCTTTGTTCGAGGGAAGGATTGTTGGGAATGCGACCAAAGTTCCACATTGGTTAGAAATGGGAAGGATCAAGGGATCTTTCAATCATGACAATTGAAAGTCTGATGGGGTCGTTATGTGCTCATGAGTATCAAATAAATCAAAGATTAGTAGAGCCTATTGAACAAGCTTTTCAAAGCAGGGTGACTCTATCCAACAAAGCAAATTTCAGCGATGGTAGAGGATCAACATCAGACAAAGATAACAAGGCTGTGAACCACAAACAAGCTACCTCCTCTCAGAAAAGTAACTCTGGTAATGGAAGGTATGATAAGTCCAAAATTCAATGTTTTCGTTGCAAACAATTTGGACATTATCGTTCACAGTGCAGAGTCAAGCTGGCTAAAGCCAATTATGAACGTGCCAACTATGTTGATGTTGACATACAAGAAAAAGAAACTTTGCTGTTAGCCTGCAGCATTTTTGAAGATGAGCACAGTGACCAGTGGTATTTGGATACTCGGTGCAGTAATCATATGTGTGGCAAGAAGGAGCTATTTTCATATCTAGATGAATCAGCACGTGGAGAAGTGAATTTTGGAAACAAAACCAAAGTTTCAATTATGGGGAAAGGTAACATTCTCATTCGATTAAAAGGTGGCTCTCATGCAACTATTTCTGATGTGTTTTTTGTCCCTAGTTTACACTGGAATCTATTAAGTATTGGGCAACTCTCGGAAAAGGGATTGAAAATCATCATTGATAATGGAATTTGCACCATTGTGAATCAGAAAAATGAGCTAGTTGCCAAAGTTAAAATGACTAAAAATCGCATGTTTCCTTTGCCTCTACAAACTGATTTGATCATGTCCTTTAGTGCTATGGTTATGGATACAAATTGGCTGTGGCATTTCCGTTTTGGTCATTTGAATTTCAATGGACTAAGATTGCTGGCAAAGAAGGAAATGGTTACAGGGCTGCCTTTGTTGGGTGATTTTAATCAAATGTGTGAAGGGTGCATATTTGGCAAGTTGCACAGGGACTCTTTTCCAGTAGGAAAGTCACGAAGAGCACAGCAGCCACTAGAGCTTGTGCACTCAGATATTTGCGGCCCAATGGAGAATGTCTCACATGGAGGTAACAAATATTTTCTCACTTTCATTGATGACTACAGTAGAAGAACTTGGGTCTATTTTTTGAAGCAAAAATCTGAGTGTTTTAACATATTTAGAGAGTTTAAAATCTACGTTGAAAAACAGTGTGGTCGAAGTTTGAAGATGTTTCGATCGGATAGGGGAGGAAAGTACTCTTCTAATGAGTTTTCTGTTTTCTGTAAGAGTCATGGCATTAAACATCAATTCACAGCAAGCTACTCACCCCAACAGAATGGGGTTGCTAAAAGAAAGAACCGAACGATTTGTGAAATGGTGCGTAGCATGTTGAAAGGAAAGGGATTACCCAAAGTGTTTTGGGCAAAAGCTGTATCCTGTGCTGTTTTCATTCTAAACAGGTGCCCTACTAAGAGTGTTCTCAACATGACACCTGAGGAGGCTTGGAGCAATTACAAACCAGATGTTGGAACTTTCAGGGTGTTCGGTTGTATTGCTTATGCTCACGTTCCAGCAGAGAAAAGGAAGAAGTTTGATGATAAATGTGTAAAATGCATTTTCATTGGCTATAGCAATATAACTAAAGGCTACAAGTTGTTTAATCCAGCAACAAATGAAGTTATTGTGAGCAGGGACGTTGAATTCAATGAGATAGAAGCTTGGGATTGGACAGTTGATGAGAAGAAACAAATGGGGGTTGCATGGAATGAAGACTCCGTTGAAGGCACACAACCTGAAGGACCTTCTATGGATACCAGCACGGCAGCAACCTCTGATTTCCCCTTGAGTCCTGATGATGCAACTCGTTGCTCAACACGAAATCGTGTGATTCCAGCACGGTTACAGGACTATATTGTAACCAATGATAATGATGTGTCTGATGAGGATTTGGTAAACTTTGCTTTATTTACAGATTGTGATCCTTTAACCTATGCAGAAGCAGTGCAAGATGATCGATGGGTTAGTGCCATGGATGAAGAAATTCATTCAATTGAGAAGAATCATACTTGGGAGCTTACTTCTCTTCCACAAGGCAAGAAAACAATTGGAGTTAAATGGGTATACAAAACCAAGTTGCAGCCAGATGGTCAGGTGGACAGATTGAAGGCAAGGTTAGTGGTGAAAGGATACAAGCAAAAGCCGGGTATTGATTACTACGAAGTTTTTGCACCAGTGGCAAGACTTGACACCATTCGTTTGGTAATTGCTTTAGCTGCCCAAAAGAAATGGCAGATACATCAAATGGATGTAAAATCTGCGTTTCTAAATGGTTCACTCGAAGAAGAAGTCTTTGTTGATCAACCAGTTGGTTACGTGAAGGAAGGCCATGAAAATAAGGTTCTAAGGTTAAAGAAGGCATTATCTGGGTTGAAGCAAGCACCTAGGGCGTGGTATACTCGTATTGACTCATATTTTCAAGAAAATGGGTTTCTTAAGTGTCCATACGAACCTACGCTATATATCAAATCTGATTCACATGATCATATGCTCATTGTATGTTTATATGTGGATGATTTGATATTTACAGGAAATGACTCAAGCATGGTTGCTGCATTTAAAAAGGCTATGAGTAGCAATTTTGAAATGACTGATATGGGACTTATGTCTTATTATCTTGGGCTTGAAGTTATGCAGACAGGTGCTGGGATTTTTTTTTCACAGAAGAAATATGCAACAGATATCTTAAAGAGATTTAAGATGGAGTCATGCAACTCTATTAGTACTCCAGTTGAAACACGGCTGCAGTTAACAAAATTATGTGATGGAAATCCAGTCAACACAACTTATTTTCGAAGTTTACATTATTTGACTTCTACTAGACCCGACATCTCTTTTGGCGTGGGCATGATTAGCAGGTTTATGGAGACACCTAGCCAAGTTCATTTACAAGTGGCGAAACGAATTTTGCGATATATAAAAGGTACCCAAAATCATGGTATTTTTTATGCATCTGCTGCTGATTGTAATCTTGTTGGGTATTCAGACATCGATTGGGCAGGAGATGTTGAAGGGAGAAAGAGCACTTCTGGTTATATATTTCACTTTGGTTCGGGTGCCATTTCATGGTCATCGAAGAAGCAACAAGTTGTGGCATTGTCAACTACTAAAGCAGAGTACATGGCTGCTGCCTCCTCTGCATGTCAAGCTGTTTGGTTGCGTCGGTTGTGTGATGAATTGAACCAGAAGCAAGGAAGTCCAACAAAGATTTTTTGTGACAACAAGTCAGCTATTTCACTTACGAAGAATCCAGTCTTTCATGGGAGAAGCAAGCACATCGACATAAAATTCCATTATATTCGTGAACTTGTCAGCAGCAAGGAGATAGAGGTGGAGTTCTGTAAATCCGAAGAACAAATTGCTGATATTCTCACGAAGCCATTAAAAGCAAACATCTTTCACAGGTTGAAGGAGAAGATGGGGATGTGCACCTCTGATAGTTTGAGTTTAAGGGAGGCTGTTAGAGTTTTAAACTCAAACGGCTAGTTTTTTCTTTTGTCCTGAAGTTCAAGTATTTACTTTACCTTTTTAATTTTGAATAAGTCTTCGGGTTTGAATAAGTCTGTAACTTGTCGTGCAGATTTTCTTGCTGATTTTTTGTTAGTTTGTTGAGTATGGTAATGCCATGCAAATAGGAGTGTTAGTTTGAAAGTCATCTGTTTCTGTTTCTATTTTTTTACCTATATATAGATGTTGTTTCTACAAACATTGAGATCAATTCATTTAATAAGAATTATCTGTTTCTTCCACTTTGTTTTCTTGTTTTTTCTTGTTTTACTACAAGTACAGATTCATTTTATTGACACCAGTAAATTTCTTCACAATTTCCCCATCTTTCGGGAAATAAAGGTCGGCATCGCCAGTACATCCCACTCCTGAGCAACAGACTGCAAAAGGCATACAGATAATCTATTAGAGAACTACGTCGTAGGTCTACTTTGGGTGGGATATACACAAGAAATTCAAGACATCTCCTCAACATAAATCTTAACAATAAAGTAAAACACAGGAGTAGGTAATGACGTGGATTCATCTTGCCTTCAATTCATCCACGTCGACTTTCAAGAATGTGACACTGGGAAGCTTCCAGGCTAACTCTTCCACATCTGGGGCAACAAGTTTACACGGTCCACACCATGTAAATCCACCACAATCTATCAAAATATGTATCTTGATCGGTAAACTGGAAAATTATTTTGATACTCCCGTCATTTGAGAGCACAGTAACTCTTAGTAATTTTAAAATTTTCACTTTACGTGGTGGACGAACAAGTTCAAATTTTGATGAAAACAATAAAATATCCCTGATTTTTTTGACCTTTTCCACTTTCTTTTTCCCCCCCTCTCCTTCTGCTTCTTTCTCTTTTCCCCTCCCCCTCTCCTCTCTTTTTATAACAATCATCCCTTTTCTCTCTAATTCATCCCCTCTCTCTTCAAAACAAGATCCAACAATCCAAAAAATATAGTTTTCTTAATTTGTAACGACAACCAATAGTGAGTTTGGTTAAAAGGTGATTTGAATTAATGGTGATTCTAATGGCGGTGATCATTGAGTTAGAATTGAAGAGGGAAATTAGTGGGTCGGGTCTTGTGATAATTTGAGAGGAAACGGTAGCAAATTTAGTATACGGTGGTTGAAAATTGATGGCTTTGTGCTTGTGATTGGTTTTGTGATGACTGACTCTGATGATTTTGAAATTATAGTTGGATTTGTTTGTAAAGTGTTTTTTATTTATAAATATATTAAAATAATAATTTTTTATTTTTTAAAAATTATTTTTAATATGAACGTATCAATATAATTTAAAATATTAAAAATAATTAAATTAAATTTATTTTTTAAAAGATATAGTTGATATCACATTTTTAAACATTATCATAATGAATTATGTTGATATATTCAAATGATTTTTCCCTTACGATAGCTTGCAGATGATTTTTCCCTTACAACATGGTTGCAGATGATTTTGAAACTAATTATAAATGTACTTTGGAGATCGCGGGTTATAAGTAATGTTAGCGAGAATTAGGAGAAACATAAATTATAAGAATATTTTAAACCTAGAATCAATTATAATGGTATTTTTGTAATATTTTTTTTTTAACTTTTCAGTTAAGTGGCAACCATGTTGTAAACCTTAAATCGATTGGACTGTTAGTCATCATGTTTTAAAACGTTTTTAAAATGTATTTATCATGAAAAAATATTATATTAATATTAAAAAATTTAAAAAATATATATTTTTAAATAAAAAATATTTTTTTAAAATTACTCCTAATAGTATTACCACACAAACAAAAATAAAAGGCGTGTTGTTAAGGCTCTAGGCCCGGGGATGCGCCAACGAAAGCACATTGCCTAGAATTCGACAGTGATGGACAGCGGCAGTCTTGCACAGACAGAAATGAATTTGGTAGGCAACGTGCAATAGTCTATGCGAGTCGTTGAGCTTGCGACTTGGCATGGACATGGGGGCTTAGGTGATGGACCTTCTAAGTCAGCAGCTGACGCAGCAGAATAGATAGTTAAGGTTGCCATATGGATAGGAAGAATATGGCTGTATCATGGGGGCAAAATGTGGGGAAGTGACAGCTAGGTGGTGAAATACTTTGGAGTACCCTCAAACATTGTAAGCGATCACGATGTGTGATTCACGGGTAGATTCTGGACAACATTGTTCAACATGATAGAAACAAGGCTGAAGTTTTCGACTGCCAACCATCCGCAGACTGATAGGTAGACGGAAAGGATAAATGCTTTGCTAAAGGAATATTTGAGACACTACATGGCAGTAATGCAGCGAAACTGGTTGGAGTTGCTAGATATTGCGCAATTTTGCTATAATCTTCAAAAATCCTCGGCAACGGAAGCAAGTCCATTTGAGCTGGTTTTGGGGGCACAACCCCAAACTCTTGCCGAGATTGCAGTGCAGATATCTGGTTGGAAGAGTCCAGCGGCATACAGATTTGCGATTGAGTGACAGGAGCTGGTTGAGCAAGCTCAAGATAGTTTGCTAAAGGCAAGAAAACGGATGCTCAAATATGCAAATCAAAAGCAAAGGATTGTGGAATTCAGTGTGGGTGACAAGGTGTTGCTCAAGTTAACTCCTCAAATTTGAAAGAAAATTATGGGGACGTCGAAGCACCGAGGGTTGGTGCCAAGATATGATGGACCTTTTGAAGTCATTGAAAAGGTTGAGGTTATTGCCTATAGATTGAAGCTGCCTGAACGGCTGAAGCTTTATCCCACTTTTCATGTAAGTTACTTGCGGCCATTTTATGAAGACAATGAGGATCCTAAAAGAAGTAAGTCGCAACGAGCCCCTCCTACGATTCACAAACAATTTGACAATGGTATCATCAAGATTATGGATCATCATCGACTTGGCCAACACAAAAAGAATTGGCAGATAGAATTCTTAGTGAAATGGAAGACGAATGAAGAGGTTTCGTGGGAGAAGGACACAAATTTGTGGCAATTTGAGGATCAAGTGCAAAACTACCTCACATCTATTCTGACAAGGACGTCAGACTCTTCTAGTGGGGGTGGTTTGTTAAGGCTCTAGACGCGGGGATGCGCCAACGAAAGCACATTGCCTAGAATTCGGCAGCGATGGACAGCGGCAGCCTTGCATAGGCAGAAATGAATTCGGCAGGTAGCGTGCAATGGTCTATACGAGTCGTTGAGCTTGCGACTTGGCATGGACGTGGGGGTTTAGGTGATGGACCTTCTAAGTCAGCAGTTGACACAGCAGAATAAGCAGTTGAGACTGCCATGTGGATAGGAAGAATATGACTGTATCATGGGGGGAAAATATGGGGAAGTGGCAGCTGAGTGGGGAAGGAAGTGCTTCACTATGTAAGCTACTAAGTTCATGGGAGAGCAAGTGCTCCACCATGCCCCGAAAATGAGGGATCATGGAGATCATGGGGAGTAAGTTCTCTATTATAGCCTGAAAAATAGGGATTATGGGTGAGCCTAGCAACTCATACTTGTCTATAAATAGGCTGCCAAGCCTCTGCTGTGTAGCATGCGATTTTGTGCATAACACACACACACACACACACTTATATTGTGTAATCATTTGTTGATGAGATAAATAAAGGTTGAGAGGTATTCTTGTAAACTTGTGTGCTTACTTGTGTTTGTTCTTTGTATATGACTTGGCAAGTGTGGGAACTTCATTGGGTGAGCGAAACACATAGTCGTAGGAAACATGAGCGAAAAGGGGAGGCAAAGTTGAGTTTAGTTGGGACTAGACTGCCGTATTGGGTTGAATTTTGTTGTGAAAAATTTAACCCCGTGACATATGTCCTCTTAATGAAGCTAATGAAAAACATCAACGCATCAAATTAGCCATGTGAGGCCCATAGACATTATGCGAAGAAATCCTATTCTACAGAAACATAATTAAAAACGCAAAAAAACTTGGGATTAAGGAGCTTCTAATATTCTTTAGAGATAATGCTAAGGCAGTTAAGAACCAACCAAAAAGAATTAATAAATTAATTAAAATTGTGAAAATATACTGTAGAGAGAGAGAGAGAGTATTCATGAAGATTAATCATAGAAAAAATCACATGACAAAAACCCAAATATAAAGAACCAAACACAAAACATGAGAAGACACAAAAAGACTTAAAAACGATACCTGTTTGTTAGATCCTTTTTCCTTATCAAGCTGTTGGTTCCAAGATTCCTCGAGATGTGGCTAATAGATTCAAATAAAATGAATCAAACCCTCACAAATAGCCCCGAAAAACTTGTATGGCTCATCAGCACACTTTGTGCCTAACACTTACCAGAATTTTTTTTTAAAACTCTATATAAATTTCTTAATGTTTTATACTAATTTAATATATATTATTTTAAATAGAATAAACTTAAAATATTATAAAAATAAATTTACAATTTAACCTTGTATTTTCATAAAAAAACAAAATTTATGAATTATAATTTATAAATACACCTTGATTCTTTTAAATCAAAGGTTTACAATCTCTGTATATATATTTTCAGATTCTATCTCTTTAAAATATTATTACCCTTTCTCTTTTTATAAAATTATTGACTATACTATCAGAAAGTTTTACATCCATTAAAAATTACTTTTTACAGATACTAACTATTGGTTATCTGACTTGCCAGACACCACCTGCTACTATCACAATTATCAGTTACTTAACTTACCACGCATCACATGCCACAACTAGAGTTACTAGTAACATAACTTACCAGACACCTTTTGCTACTATCACAGCTACTGGTCGCATGGCTTACCAGTCATTGCTTGCTACTATAATATATTGGTCACCTGACCTACCAGAAATAATTTGCTACCAGTTTTTAACCTTTTAGGCTTTTTATATTAAATCACTAAATATTTTGATTATGAAGAATGAATAAGATTATTTGAATTTAGAGATTAACTAATTATCCAACATACCAATCTTATTCTAGGTATCTTGGATTTTAGGATTCATCAACTAGTATTGTTTATATGAAACTAATAAAAAGTCCATAGGTTTTTAAAATTTGTTTTTGATATTTTCATATCATTTTACCACTCACAACCAAGACTTTCTTAGATCAGGATGCAAGACAAATTCAAAGGTGATTATTTTTCGTTTGGTTTTTACCTAAAAATAACCAAACTAATTTTTAAAAAAAAACTAAAACTAGTTTTGATTTAATTATTTTAGGGCAAAAACCAAAACCCAACCTGCTTATTTGCAGTTCAATTCAGTTATTTTATATTAAAAATAAAAAACTATATTGTTTTTTAAGGTTTTTTTTTTAATTTTCAATGGGTTTAGTTTCAGTTTGGCTCTATTTTTTTACTCGGTTTTATTGTCTAGATTTTTTTATGTGGCTCTCTCTGCTTAACTTGGTTTTTTTAGTTTCAAACTTATTAAACTAATACCGAACTGATTAGTTTTTAAAATATTATAATCTATTTTTTTCACAATTCAGTTTTTTTGATTTTTTGATTTTCTCAATTTAATCAGTTTTTTTTTTTTTTGCTCACCCCAAGACTAATCTACCCAGCTAAAACTTCAACAATTTATCAATTAAGTGCAACTCCTCACTCAAACCGTGATGGCAACCAAAGGTCAAAATCAAACATTATCACCGTAACAAGTCTTGGCAATTATGGTAACACATTTGACCCTTTATTATTGCCACTGGTCGCTTCCAACACTTGTAGCTTATTGTACTACCTATAAGAGCTTGGGAAGAATGACCTCAAGAAAAAAAAACATTCCTTCATACTTGCCAAGTCCTTCTATGGGTCATTCGTGTCATTGTGATATCCATGAAAAAACCAGTACTCCAAACACACTCCTCTAGGCTACCATGGGATGGATCTTAGCTACCAATCTCGTTGTTTCACCCCAAACTCTCCAGGCTCCTTGAAGCCCAACAAATCATCTTATGATGCATAATCTATAATGAGAATGTAAGTTTAATTTTAAACAATAATAATATATCTTTAATATATATTTCTTAACTATATATCTTTAGCGAGGGCTTTAAGCCACTCTCCTTCAAGGTAATTGACTTGATCTTCATAAAGCAATATCCCTATAATTACTAGGGGTTGATCTCGAATCCCTCACTCTTTAGTATAGTTTTAAACTGGTATATTTTTTATATAATGCCAAAAGACCTTTCATAAATTTGTTAGGGGTTGATCTTGAATCTCTCACTCTACAGTATAGTATTGGACTAATACATTCTCCAAGTGATGCCTAAAAATCTCTCACCAATTCATCAAGGGTTGACCTGAGATCTTCCACTCTCCAGATGATGTTTATAGGCCTGTCACCATTTCGCTAAGGTTAATCTAGGATATATTATTCTTTAGGTGATGCCTGAGGGCCTCTCTCTCATTAATTTATCAGGGTTGATCTGAGATTTCATATTTTTTAGGGGATACTTAAATTCCCCTCACCAATTTGTTAGTGGTTAATCTTGGATATTACGCCTCTCTAGTGTAGTCTCGAACTGGCATCACTCTTCAATTGAGGGCTCTCAAGCCCCATACCTCACATGTTATAGTGCAGCCACTATTTAAAAGATAGATTTGGTTTTTCAGGTGTAATAAAACTACCCTCTATGGATTTATCCCCTCCACCCTTTAGATTTTTTTATATATAAATATGGTCATTGACATAGGTTCACTCTCCTTCACCTTTAAGAAATTTTTCTAAATATGGGCATTGCCATTGATAACCCTTTTTAGGTTCCCCTTGATCTTTTATAATATTTTTAAAATATAGGTTAATCTTCCATGGGTTTCTACCAGCTATTTAAAAATTTTTCTAAGTTTTTTCTCTATAAGTTTCCTCTTTCTTTTTAGAAAAAATTTCTAAATATAAAGTCTTTTATATCTCAAACCACTCTCTCAATAATCTTTATAAGTATGAGTTTTTTTTATGGTTTCTTTCTACATAATTAGAAGTTTTTTAAAACATGATGCACATCCCTATACACAGGCTCTTCGTATAAAGAACATTTGATGAACACGCCTTGGTAACAAGGTACTTTTACAGGTTTTTGCATATTAATACCATGAAAACTTGGAGGTTATGAATGAATCCAAATAAAATGAAACCCCCAAAAATCCTTAAAAAAGCCCAAGAAACCCCTATAAACTCGGGCACACTCTCCAATCCTAACACCGTTATAAGCTCGGGCACGTGCTCTAAACCCAACACTCACTAGTGAATTTTTTAGGAACCTAATATAGATCTTTCAATACTTTATACTGGCCCAATACATATTATTTTGAATAAAATACAATTTAAAATAACACATGAGTGAAATTATATTTCAGTTTCTCATCTTTACAAAATCACAAGATTCATGAGTTATAAATATATTTTAAATTCTTAAATTCAAAGATGTATAATTTCTAACTTTGCAATAAAAAAGTTCTCATTTATTAAAGAAGACTTTTTACAAGTATAAGTTATTGGTCACCTGATACTTTATCTTTTAATATCACAATTATAGTCATCTGACTTGCTATATATTATATGCTACCACTTACCAATTCTAATTCTACAAGTTTTTTATATCAAATTACTAAATATCTTAATTATAAAATATATATCAAATTACATAAACTAAAATATTAGCTAAAATATTAGCTAATTATTCAATAGATAAATTTTATTTCCAAGCAATCACTTCTCCTTCTCCGGCCATTTCCTCTCAAAATCTCGGGAAATGCAAGGTTGACTCTATAGAGTGTTTTTTTTTATTAACTTAAGTGTTCGGGTCAGCTTGCGCGTACCATAACTAATCCCACAGCGCACTAAACATCTTACAAGTCCAGTAAACAGGTAAGACACTACGGAAATAACAGGCATACCATACAAAAAAAATCCAATAAAAACATGAAAAAAACCACACTCCAACCCTATTATCATTAGAACCCAAACCAAAGTTTGAAAAAAAAAAAACAGTGAGCCACAACCTACTAGAAACGCCTACACCACTAAGTCACAACCTATTAGGTTATGTAGAGTGTTTTTCTTATTACAAGTTGGTTACCTCTAGATCCAAGGTCGGTACCGTTATACAGGGACCACGGAGACATTAATTATAATTCTTGTTTATGCCTCCAAAAAATTACAACATATTTAAATATTTAAATATGGACACTAGGACGTCAATAATATTTCTTGTCATTTGACCCGTAACAGAATAACACAATGATAATCGACTTTCGGATGGGTGTCGTGCTGCTATAGCTCTCGGGGGTGGGTGTTGGGAAGATAGACCGTCATTTCTCCCATTGCGTTGACCTTTGTGTATCTACAATGTTCAAATCAAATTTACAAGTTATTATCTAAGTATAATAAATATTATTTTTAAAAATAGTTTTTACTTAGAATTATATTAAAATAATATTTTTTATTTTTTAAAATTTATTTTTAACATCAAAATCAATTTTTTTAAAAAAGTAATAGGAAAATTCTCTTGCTGCTCCATCAATTCCAGGAGTGGACATCTTAAGAAATGCTAATCAAGTTACTTAAGACAGCCGTGATGCCCTAAAGCAGAGAACCAAAGAGAGGGACAACAGAAGTGCATTCCCTGTCTCCTCGAAAGCAAGGATTATTGTTTCAATCAAAAGATTTTGTACGAGAAATTGCGGCCTAATTCTGCAGTTTTTGAGATAGAAGGCAGCAGATCACCAGCCGCCTATGCATCTACCTGTGGCCTAATTCTCCTTGCGGAGAAGGATTTTTAACAATGCATAAATTGCAAAGGAATAGGTCAGCTGAAAAGGCAATAAGCAAATTTTAGCCATTCTCTACCAGTCAAAACCATGAGAAAAGGCTAAGTTTAAAACCCCAAGGAAGACAATAGCGTTGCAACTACACAAGCAAGATCATTCGGATTTATTACATTGCGAACCAGTTTCTCAAGAAAACCAGACCAACACAAGACAGTAGACATCCCAACGATGGGCTCTGATCCAACAACATGGCATGTACGAGTAACAAGGACGAAGCACTCACATAGACATGTCAAATACATATAAAAGATCCATAAAACAGAACGCAATTGAAAACCATTAAGGATCAAACATCATCCACACATTATGCAGTTGCGTGCTTTGCAACCAATGTTGGCAGGCCATCTTTATCAGCACCCACAGTTTTGTCCACTAATTTTCCATCTTTCAGGAAAATAAAAGTTGGCATGGCCTCCACATTCCACTGCTCAGCAACAGCCTGCAAAATATACAGTAATGTCAATTTGAGAAGAAAAATATATAAACATGGTTAAGCACAAGATCTCTCGTGCCATTTACTTAGCATCAGGTAGGTAAAGGCATAGAATTTTTACCTTCAATTCATCCACATCCACCTTCAAGAATGTGACATTGGGAAACTTCTTCGCCAGCTCGGCGAAGATTGGGGCAATCATTCTACATGGTGGACACCATGAAGCAGTAAAATCCACGACAATCTGTCAAAGTATGTTTTCTTAGGCAAATTCAGATTAAGCAGAAACGTACGGAAAGAAATTAGACGAACAAGACATTCCATGAAGAAATCTCAAGCAATTTACCCATAAAAACTTAATATAATTCAAATCCCAATTAATCAATCAAGATTTAAGTCCTTCATATCAAAACTACCGTCAAAACCAGGTGAGATTTTCAGGTAAAATAAAATTAAATCAACATAAAAAACCATTAATTAAATTCTGGGAATTAAAGATCTCACAGGTAAAAAACAGGCCTAACTTTCCCGCAAAAGATTACATATAAAAGAAAAAAAAAACACAAGAGCTCTTTACTGGCCACACAAGTAAGATCGTAACAAACACATATACTAAAAGGTTCAAAGATACTAGCGAATACCAATTTCTGAGACCCTTTTCCCTTCTCGAAATGCTCTGTCCAGGTATCCACTGTGTGGCAGGCAATAACTTGTCCTTCTTCGGCCATTTTCTCTCTAGATAATATGAAGTTACGAACCACAGAAAAACGTCCTTTTTCAAACGCTTGATGAGCGGCTAGCGACCCCAATCCACTATATAAAAAGCCACGAACTGTTCGATTACTAAAACGCGTCCCGCTTTGACATAGTATTACAGGTATGCCATTCGGATGGTTGTGGACGTGATTGCGTGCTTTAGGTGGCCATGACGTCCCCTCACAAGTCAGCAGGACTTTCCTTGTCGGCGGTGTGAACCTAGTGTTTGAAACAGGAGAATCGTATGGGGTGACGCGAATCGCACCGAGGCTGATGCGATGGCAGGTTTCTGCAAGAATGCCGCCAATGCTCACTTGCCAATTTTTTCCGAGTGGATCTTAATTCTGGGCTTGGATCTCTCTACAGTTTATGCTCGTTTCCAACTGCGGTGAAAATGGATTGGGCCTCATATTTTTAACAGATTCTATGGACTTCAATTAGTTGGGCCTTATGTTTTCTTTCTTGTCCAGGTTTGTACTTTAAGATTATTTTTTTCCCTTGTATAATAAATTATAATGGATCAAAACCAAAAGTAATATCTGATGGACAATAATATTTTTTTATTATTTCACCATAAAAATGTTTTCAAGGTAGCTTTCATTCAAGATATACATAAATTGGTATATTTGAGGATACTTTTTTTTGTTTTCAAACACTCTTTTAATTTGAATACCTGATAATTATACAAGGAGCATGCCTTTTATCACATAGAATAAACTCTCTAAAATAAAACAAAATAAAACTAATATTAATGATTAAAATAACATTATTGTACTTTTATAAAAGTATTTTTAAAATTCATTAAAATAATATTTTTTTTTATTTTTAACATTAATATAATTTTCAAGGAGTACAGCCACTAACCAGGAAAATTTAAAGCCGCTGAAAATAGCCCCCCTTCCACTTCCATCCTAAAATCTGAACAATGAGATAATCAAAGATGTTTGTGTTCGATTGGAAATGATATGGCCAAGACAGGCACGAGGAAGACATAGTCGCCATTGACAAACAAAGCACAAGAAAACTCAATTCCCACTTGGGTCAACTCCTTCCCACACCACCAAATCCTTACCCCACCCCCTTTCCATGTTATCCACACTTCCCTCCCCTTTCTTAGCACCACCAGATCCCCAAAGTTTAAAACTTTCAGGCACCATACTCACATGGAAAAAAAACAAATCATTAATACAACAGCTTCCAGGAAAAAAAAAAACTTGTTGCTCATGGAACTGAACTGAACTGTTTTGTCTCTCTACATTTCTAATCCACTCCAAATGGCTCTTGCACGGGTAATTTCCACTCAAAAACCCTCATTAAATACCAACACAACCACCCTTTCCGCATTAAACCCAAATAATCTCAGTTTCATCTCCAATTCACCTCCATCACTTGCTTCACTCCTCCATCACCGCCGCCACAAAAGGCGAACCGCCTCATTAAAATGCTCAGCTTCGTCATTCTCCGAGGAACACCACAACACAAACCATCCAAAATCAGACGACGTCGTTGAACTCCCACTGTTTCCACTCCCACTAGTTCTGTTCCCAGGCGCAGTCCTCCCTCTCCAGATATTCGAGCTCCGTTACCGCATTATGATGCACACCCTCCTCCACACCGACCTCCGTTTCGGTGTCATCTACTCCGACGCTGTATCCGGCACCGCCGAAGTGGGCTGCGTTGGAGAAATCGTCAAGCACGAACGTCTCGCCGATGACCGATTCTTCCTCATTTGCAAAGGGCAGGAACGGTTTCGTGTAACCAATGTAATCCGTACGAAACCCTATTTTGTCGCGGAGGTGACGTGGCTGGAGGACAGGCCTTCAGGGGAGGAGGACCTGGAGGCGTTAGCGACGGAAGTGGAGACGTGTATGAAGGATGTTATAAGATTGTCAAATCGGTTAAATGAGAAGCCAGAAAAGGAAGCGCAAGATTTGAGAAGGAATTTGTTTCCGACTCCGTTTTCGTTTTTTGTAGGAAACACTTTTGAGGGGGCTCCGGGAGAGCAGCAGGCCTTACTTGAATTGGAGGATACAGCAACAAGGTTGAAGAGGGAGAAGGAGATTTTGAGGAATACACTTAATTACTTGTCAGCTGCATCTGCTGTTAAGGATGTGTTTCCTTCTTCATAGTTTTGGTAATCAATATTTTATAAAATGTATAAGACTTTACGGTGGAAAACCATTTAACTGGTAATTCGATGCGCGATTACTGATCAGCTAGTTTGGATTGAGAGTGATTTGTCACCTGGTCTCACATGCATCGGTGCTCTGCTCGGGCTCAGCTATTATAGAAGGTAGAAAAACCTTTAGATCTTGCTAGTGTTTAGAAATTGCGGAATTAATCTGGCTCATCAATGTCGCGATCATTTCTTTCCTAATTGATGATGTCTGGTATAATTGTGTTGTGATGTCCATTAAAAGTTGTTCTTCGTTCTTGGTGATGTTCCCTTCATTCTCTGCTTGCGTTAAACTATCTGTAAGTGGCTCAAAAACTGTATGTGTGGTCTAGGACTACAAAATGTAGCGTAGTTTTGTATCAGTCTTCAGTTTAGTTTTCCAGTAGGAGCTATATTTCAAGCTTTCTGATATAGCTAATGTTTCTAGCAGGCTTCCCATGTATTTGAAAGGTTTACAAGTTTTTAGTCCCCTCACGCAATTCTTCTGATCAGAGGATTTGAATACTATTTTGATCTGGTTATTCGTCTTATCATCTAAATTTGCTTTTATGATTGTCGTCTACCTTGGTAGATTTTAACGAGAAAATCATAAATGTTCAGACCGTGAAGCCAGATCGCTTCTGGCCGCATAACACATGCGCTTGCCATGCCACGAGAGGCATACTGGGAAATGGTTTACAGTGAAGAGATTCAGAACAGGAAGCAGGATGGTGCAACCATGCAAGAAATATTCAAGAATTTGGCCCAACTGGAAGATAAATACACAATAAGAAAATGCTGTGAATGGAAGAAGTACATCCAAAAACATGCCCATGATAATCTTTATCTATCCCGTTCATCAATTTGATCCGACATAATTTTTCAAACTCCTCCCTTCATCCACTGACGAATTCTGATGCTTTAATCCAACACGCTCTAGCGAGCAAGTAGTTTTACATCTGACTACGAGTCTCTTCCCTTCAGCATGGAACCGTACAGCAACGGAAGCATGGCACGAAAATTCCCTGATGTAAAGGGGGCTTCACTGAATCCAGGCTTCAGGAAGGGAATTCCAGCTGCCAAACTTCCCAGAGGTTTTTCCCTCCATTGCCTCCATTCTTGTGGCATTACCAGCCCGCTGCAAGCACAGGAGAGTTTTTAAGTCTAAAATTGTTGTGCATTGAAAGCGAGCTAAATTATAATTTGATAAAAAAAAACTGTTTAAAAATATAGGTGGAGTTGCTTTTCAAAATGCTTTTCATGTTAAAATATATTAAAATAAATTTTTATTTTAGTTTTCAAAAGTTATTTTTCAGTATATCAAAATAATCCAAAATATATAAATAAATATTTTTTTATAAAAACATTATCTTATGTAACGCGGTGCAACGGTGCCTTATTAGGTTCTTGCCAAAATGATAACATCTGCAAAATTGTGTTAAGAACTTTCCTAAGACAGAATTCCATGAATTATTCTGTTCTGCTCAACCTGTTTTTCCGATAAAAAAGACTTCAAATTTGTTCACAATACTAAGTACTGGAACTTTAAACCTGAACAATCAAGCTGGCCTTTTCAGAAAAGAACCAATGGCCGAAGAATCAGAAAAAAAAATACAAAATAAAGTCGGGCTACCTGTAAAAAGCTTAGAAATGAACTTAAATGGTGCAATGCATAAGAATTTGACTCCAAAGATCCAGGAATGCCTTATAATTTTCCGTAGATATTCAGAGTATTATATGATTATGTGCAGCTTCAACAGTTACGGACACCACTCTCAATGCCCAGATGAAAGCAGAGAAGTTATACTGACCTTAAAACACATGTTCTTGTCCGTGTCACAAACTGGGTAATCATGGGGGCAACAGTGGAGTCGATCCTTACAACATACGGCAGAATCCAATCCACAGCATTTCCATGAAATGCAAATTCCAAAAAATTTGCGAGCACAGCAGCAGGTTTCTCCTGCTGCACAGTAAGAAAAAAGATCACATTTAGTGGGTCCTGGTGGGGGTGGAGGTGGTGGATTTGGGCTCGTCTTTACTGGATAAGAAGCTAGCATGTTGATACCACAGACCCCTTGAGAATTGCCGCTATTGCGCTGCATATGCATATAACCACGCATTCCCCAACCAGTTCCCCATGAGTTCTTCACAATCCAGTAATCCACTCCATTGTCTGACCCATATCCTACAATCAATACAGCATGATCCAAAGAAGTTGAACATGGGCCAGTGAAAATCCCCTATCACACAAAATAATCAGAAAACTTGCAATCACAATTATGTTTGTTTTACGTATTTCAGTAGTCATTGGTATTGATTGCCACAAGGACAAACCTTTGAATACATCTGAAATGCTCTCTCACTGCCGCATATACCCACACTCACAGGTTGAGCTGCCACAGCTTGTAAGAGCTGTTTCTCGTTGTTTTCAGGCACATCAACATATTTATCAATAGTCACAACACGCCTTTTCATCTGCAATACAATAAGGCAAAGCATCCATATTGAAAATGTTATCTAGTCCAAATTAAAACACTAAAAAATTTACATGGCAAACAGACAAGTGCCTCCAGATGCATATGCAAGTGAAGAAAAGAATCTGAACAAAAGAGATGAAATAATTCAGCAACGACTGCAAACAGTAAAATCAATGTTCTCACCTTGTCCTTATTGCAGGTCCCATCCCGAGCTCGATATGGATAATCTTCCTCGGTATCAATCCCGTGGTTGTTTATGACAAATTGGAATGCATAGTCCATGAGTCCACCCCCACAACCATCATTGAAACTTTTATCACACTCAATCAACTCTTGTTCTGAAAGGCTAACAAGAGATCCAGTGACAATCTTATTAATGCCTTCGATGGCTCCAGTAGCTGAGAACGACCAACAAGCACCTAGATAATCCAGTAGCTGATTTAGTTCCAAAGTATATTAAGAAAAACTTAGTTCTTAAGTAGTTGATTTAGTTTCGATAGACAACAAAGGATGTTCTGAAATACACAAAACCAGGTGTATGTGCATTTCAACACCTAGATAAGGACAGGCATCGAGTATTGTCCCGTGTATGATTTATAGATGATAAAACAAGGCAGTCAGGAAAAAGTAAAGCGTTTAAGCTAGAATAAAATTTGCGGTCACCATCACAAGGAAACATCAGGCACCAAATACAGTTAGCCACTACACTATATCATGACAGCAATTCAATTACACAACCTACAAACCCTCCTAGTCAGGTAGACTTCTTAAAAAACAAAAATTCAAGACTTGGTTTTGCATAGAGACTAATGATTTTGCTTATCATTCACCATACTATGACCTTTCACCTAAAAGAAATGTCACAGCAAAATCCAATCACATTGAGAATCATACGACTTAGCTTTAAAGTATAAGTTAAAAGTTTCGACCACTAAATCAAATATATAACTCACGTACCACAGCTCCCTTGATCCTTGACATTGGTCACAGCCCCTTTATTTCTCCAATCAATCGAAGCAGGGATATCACCAACAACCCCAGTAATTTCTAGATTCCGATGACCAAGATTCATAGGAGCAGCAGAGAGTCCCAACCGAGAAGTCTTGAATTCATGATGGGTTAGATCAGCAAAGGCATTGAGAGCAAGGGTATAAGAAGAATTACCCTTGCTGTTGTGTTTTGTAACAAAATCATAGTTGTCTTCAAAGACTTTAAGTCTATGAGACCTTTCTTCCTGCGAAGTGTATGATTTACCATGTTCTCGGCACCACGTTTCAAACAGTTGAGAGATGTCAGAAGAGGCAGTGGAAGGAGAAAGAACAGAGATTAGGAGAGTGAGTGCAAAGATGTAAAGGAAGTTCATTTTTTGTTTGAGAGAAAAAAGAGGTGACTTTTGGCTCTCTGGGGTTTTACTGGATTGGATTGCCCACACGCATGGAGTGCCAACCAAGTTGTGAAACATGGCTGTTTTACACTGGAACTTCCCTTTTCGCATAAATTATAAAACACCAAGCCTGCCATCTCTAATATTGCTTCACGTGCCGGCCAGTTAAAGCGCGAAATGGTAAGAACTGTCGGTACACTTTTTAGTTCCGTGTCTTTCTTTTCTTGGCTAAGGGCTGGCCTTCGTTCATTTTACCTGCGCGTTAAAATATTTTATATTTAAAAATATATTAAAATATTTTTTTTATTTTTAAATTAATAATATATATTTTAAAAAAATATATTATTTTAACAGCATTATCCGATCCCCATACCAAAAAAAAAAGATTATTGTTTAAAAACTCTTGCACCAGCTTAATTAACTTGGACTGTTAATCTAAGGCTAATTTCTATTTTTTTTTAACTTTGGTACGTGATTCATGTACCTACCTCCCCGTTCACAAATCAGAAAATTTGGGTTGTTGAAAATTCATGATGTTGATATCTGACGAGAAATAAATAAATTGTTCTTCTGAAGCTAATTGATTTATTGCTCGGTTCCCACCAGACACTCTCCCGTTCTCATTTAGTGGTAAGGAAACAAACAGTTTCAATTTCAAGCAGAACCAGTGGATCGAAATACATGCGTATATACATGCATCTACGTGTGCATGTGTGTGTATTATAGAAGAGAGACCTTTGTGAAAAAAGGGGCAGATAACTTCGAAAACAACATTAGTTTTATCAATTGAGCCCCTAAAGCAATTGAATTTCATTAAGCATATATTTGTTTTTACGGTAAAAAATTATTTTTTTCTATTTAAATTATTCTTTATTATTTTTTATTCTTTGATAAATTTATATAAAAAATAAATAAATAACATTATTTTTATGATTTAAAAAAAATATTTTAAAAAATAATAACTATTACAATCTAGACACTATCCAAGTCCATATCTACGTACATTGATGTTTTTCATCTCGATTGCATATAATACATTGCTTGAGGTATTTTTATTTTTATTTTCTTGTCAGGAAAATGGGAAGGCTTTGAACTTGAGACCCGGTTGGAAAATACTCAGGGGACCTGTTTGATAAGATTAGTGGTTTGAGGACTACATTGAGAATTAGCTTACAATCGGGAGACTAATTAGAGGTTTGCCTTAATTTTTTAAAATACACCTCTACTTTTTTGAAAAGACTCCCTTCTATCGGGAAAAAATAAAGATGAGACGGAATATAGGATAATTATAATTACTTCTTTGTGGACCGTTGAGTGGATAAATCATTGCAAACCGGTCTTTCTGAATCTCCATCATGCGTTGATAATCAAGATAAAAGTAACCATGGTAAAGTTAAGAGTTAACACAAAGAAACATGAAAAATAAAAAACAAAAGCGATGCATCTGCTCTTTGCGCGGTCTTGCCCGGCCTGGCACCCTGGTATTGTATTTGATATCGTTGATTCGTTTTCTAATTTAAAAAAAAAATTATTTTTAAAAAAATTGAATTTATATTTTTTATATATTTTAAAATGATTTTTATATATTAATATAAATATTAAAAAATTATTTTAATGTAATTTTAATTAAAAGAAACCGCTAAAGGTTTCTTTGTTTTTCTTGTGTCTCTTAGATTGTTTGCTTAGAGATTCTCTCTGGATTTGTAACCCGACTTTCATTGTTATTCTTTCTTGGTGGGTTGGAATTCACACCATGCAATTGTGTTTATGGTATTACGATGGTTTTTATATTTATAGTTTTAAAAAAATTAATTAAAAAAATAGTTGTTGTTTATATAAAAAAATATATTTGAAAAAATATGTATTTAGTTAAAATTAATGTGAGATATATTTTTATATGTAAAATAAATAAATAAAAAGTCTCTATTGATAAAAAAAAATTATTTTAATATATTAATATAAAAATAAACAATAAGTGTTTGTTCATTTAGAATTAAAAATAATTATGATTTTTTAATAATCAAATCAAATTCATGTAATATTTTAATAATTATTACGTAATTCAACTAATTTTTATTTATTAGTAGATTAAAATTCAATTGTATTAATTATTTAATAATATCTTCAACATTCAACTTAATAAATTAAAATGGTCGTTTTAGCCATGCAAATGCGAAGTTACTCTTTTGTGTTGTATATTTAAACTCAAGTAATTCGTTTTTTGTTTTTAATAAAAAAAATTATTTCTAATAAATTTTCTATAATAAATATTACGGTGCTTGATAACTAACTTGATAGATATATTATTGATTTACTCAACAATGATGAATTTTTTAATATTAGAGATATTATTAGTCTTATAAAAAAATAATAAAAATAAAAAATGATAATTTGGAGAGAGTTTTTCAAATTAATATGTATATTTATTAAATTATTTTCATTTCTACCGGCTGCAACTACCACAACATATAGAGTTTTTGCTACTACACAATGATAAATAAATAAATAAAAAATTGATTATATATACTAGAAAGAATATTTTTAATGAAATTGATAATGAAGCTGCTATGAAATGATTTTAAAATATGAAAGCTTGAAGATAATAATTATAATGTAAATTTTTTATTTTAAAAATATTTTTAAATTAATTTTATTTAATATAAATTAGTATATGTGTTTCAAATTAATTTCTTTATATAACATATATTTACATAATATCAAATACTCGTTATTAATTTACTCTCATTTAAAAATTCTTAACTTCCTGCTGTTTTTTCTATACTATCAGGTAAAAAATAAAAGCTACCAATATACTAAATCGTTTATAAATCAATTTATCCACCGTCACCTTCCCCGCTCCAAACCTTTTATTTTTTTATGCTTGGCTGAACTTCTTACGACTATTTAAATTATTAAAGATTTAAAAAAAGCTTCACTATTCTTCTTGTTTCACTTTGTCAAAACCCTTTACTCCTGGCATGACTCCTTGTTTCTTTCTGTCATGAAATACTTGTTTGGCACTAACAAACGATGTAACCTTGTGAACAACCCCATGTTTATTGGATTGGTCCACAAAGACTCCGCTTGTTTATGCCGTGTAATATGCATTTCTTTAATCTGGAAGCATTTGATTAATTAACACGCCACAATTTTATCCTAATTTTTTCTCTAAAATCTTGATTAGAAAATTATAATTTATAGTTTTTTTAAACCTACTTTTCATCGTAATATCAAATACATCTTTAATTAAAGTTTATAATGCAGTGAAATAATTTATCTTGTTGATAATTGAGCACTATTGAGCCTCAAATAGTTGGGATATCGATTTATTATTTAATAACACAATTAAGACAATGGTTTCGCTTGGTTGGTATTATGATCTAATTATATTTATAATAATAATAATTTTTTATTTTAAATTAATTTTTTAATGTTTTTTATTTTAATTTGTTGATATGAAAAATATATTTAAAAAAAATAAAAAAATATTTTAATATATTTTTAAACCAAAATTACTTTAAAAAATAATTTATACCATAGTCTTAAACAAACCCTACATTAAGTTTAGATTTTTAGTTGACTGAGCTTGACCAACTCCAAAATAATCTCATGCACCATTCCTCTCACAAGAGAATCACAATCATAAACAACGTTAACACCTACCAACTATTCAATTGACATTATTATAGCTGAAATAAAAATTAAATTTGTTAGATTTGTTGAGCTAATAAATTTTTTAAAATTTAATAATATATATTTTTTTAAATTATTTTAAGCTATATAATAAATAAATTATCCTATACTTAAGTTTAAATAGTAAAAAGACAAACCACGACTAAATTAATGATATAAGACAATTAAGGTTATTTTGCAAAACTTGCAAATCAAATTATTGACTCAACAAAATTTAATAATCTAGTTTTTTTTAAATTATTTTTTATCTAACTAAAACTTTTTTTAAAAAAAATCATATTGTAATGTTGTGATATTTTTATAATACTAGTTCGATACTGAGATTTTTTTTATATCACAATAATCATATAAAAAATAAATTAAAATAAATTATTAATTTTAAATCTTTATAAACATATTATAAAAGTATAGTGGTTAAATCCATTCTAGGAATTGACCTGTTTAAAGGGCTGGGTTTTGAATTTTATAAGTTAATCCAAGTTAATTTATAAAACCTAAATTATTTATGGGTTAGATAATTAAAGACTTAAAGATAAGAAATGAAAATGGAAAGCAATAATAAAACAGTAAAATGGGACCTAATTGGTAGAGTATAGGCACGGGAAAGGGTGATGTTATTAGTTGTTGGTTGTTTTGTGTAGAGATTTTTTAGGTCATGTTTGTTTATTAAAAAATAATTTTTGAAAAATTATATTTTTAATTTTTTTTGTGTTTATTTGCTATAAAAAAAACTAGTCAATGAAAAACACTTTTTAGTCAAATAAAAATTTAGCTTGATTTCCAGAAAAGTATTTTTTAAAAAAATTTAGACAAAAAACACTTTCTAGAAATTATAAAAAATTTAAAATATTATATTATTTGTTAATTATATCAAATCTGGTCCTCACACTTTTGACTGTTATATATATATATATATATATTTTATTTTGAATATTTATTTTTTGATTTTATCTCTTAAAATTTAATTTTTATATTAATTTTGATCCTCATTTTTATAATTGTTATTTGTTTTTTTTCTTATTATTTTTTTATTGAAAATTTTTATCTATCAAATTTGATCCTTATTTTTTTATTAATACTTATTTTATTTAAAATAATTTATGAAATGTTAATTATTATTATTATTTTAATTTCTTCATCTTTTATTTTTTTATTTTTTAGATTTGAACTCTATTATTTTGATTATTATTTATTTTATTTGATATAATTTATGAAATTATTTTTTTTCAATTTTATTCTCATTCAAAATTTTAATTTGTAAGATTTGTTTCTCATTATTTTAATAAATTTAAGAAAAATAAAACATTAATAAATTATTTTTTAACTTATTTTCCATGGCATAACAAACTATTAGAAAATATTTTTTAACTTATTTTTTATTATACTACGAAATATAAAAAAAATTTACTATATTAAAATTTACTTTTCAAAAAAACTAATTTTCAGAAATCAAAGTCTTAACCTCACCTTCTTCTCGCAGTTTTTCTACCCTACGTGGCTCTTTGACATGCTCTCCCTTCGGGTGAAGCACAATCCTTACTCCTTGATGCATCCATGCTTTAAAACTTAAAAACACCATACAAATCCTCTTTCTTTAACATCTTTCCCTTGCCAGTTCCTGTTATAGTTTCTACTTGCTTGAAAACATTAGCTAGAGAGAGAGATGTTAAAGACATTAATAATGGTAATAAAGTGGTGCTGGTATTGCTATCTATTACCTCTCTCTCTCTCTTCTAAAACCGTGAGTTTGTTCCTGTTTAGCCTTCAATTTCCTTAAAGTTGCTGTCATCAACCGTTAGGCTAGAAGAAAGAAATGGAACTCAACTCCAATCCTCAATATCTCCAAACCACCCGGATTAACTTGCAATCATCTCAAGCCGACCACCACCTTTAAAATACAGGGTCTTATTCAGGTTTGAGAAGGTTATCCGGGGTCATGAGTTGATCTACTAGATTAATTAAGTTTTTTCAGGTTATTATTTTTTGACAAACTTGAATTGATTTATTCATGTCGATTAGGTTTCAGGTCAACTCGTCAAGTCAGGTCTTAATTTAATAATTATATATATAAAAATTATTATTTTTTAAAAAATAACCTAAAGAAAAAATGAAATTAAAATAAAAAACACTATAAATTACTATAATAATTGATAATACTAATAAATATGGAGAAACAATATTTTCATTATCTCTTTTAATTTTATACTTAATATAATATATTATCAACTCTAAATCTCTATAAACACTATCTCTTTTAGTTTTATATTTAATATAATATATTATCAACTCTAAATCTTTATAAACACATCATAAATAATTAAATTAAAAAAATAAAAGGTCAAAATAAAAAAGTACCGTGAATTATTATTATAATAATATAAAAAAATAATATTTTTTCTACATCTTTTAATTTTATATTAAATATTTAATAAGAGAAATAGTGTCTGAAATATTATTTGTTTCAATTTTTTTCAGTTTAAAAAATAATATTTTAATATTTTTAAATGGTTTTAATACTATTATATTAAAAAAATTTAAAATATAAATTGCATGCCACTCAGAGTTTCAACAGGCAGTTGAAGCAAACACACACTGAAGTCTCTTCTCTGCTTCCGATCACTTTTCCATTTCTTTCAAGCAAAGATAGCCCTAGAAATCTGAACACCCCCGACAAGACAAACGCCACCAAATCATCAGAACCTTAATCTCCTCAGCCTACTTGTAATCAGCTTCCTAACCCAGTCAACCATGGACGTGGATCCTCGTCACTACGAACAGATTGTAAGTAATTTTTAGTATCATTATAATCTCAGATTACCACGCGTTCCTTTCTGGTTGCGTTACAATTTTACACTCAGAAATCATTGTTCTTTATGATCGAACCCTAATTTGTATTTTACATTGTTTGCTTTGCAATGTCGGGGATATATAGTTACGGGTATTACTGATGCTGATTAATCGAATTGTTTGAAGCAACTGCTGGTATTAATATTAATTAGGGTTTCCGGGTTATTCTCAATTTTCTAATGTGTGGATGTGTCGTTTTTATATGTATTTACAGGGTATCAAAGATAATGATATCCACAATATTGTGCTATCCTATCTGGTGCATAATTGTTATAGAGAAACTCTGGAATCATTCGTGGATTGTACTGGGATGCGAGAACCTGCAGATTATATTGAGGATATGGAGAAAAGAAAAGGTATGCAACTCTTTTCAGTTTTTGACAGAAAAGTAGGATTTGTAACTTTAAAGCATGACCACTTGCTTTTTTCAATGTTTTCAGTCACAATGCTTGTAGCTTTTAAGTTTTGAACTTGTTTAGTCACGAGATATGTAATTCGAGCTTGTTAAATTTGTCAATATTCAAAGAAGAGGAATTTATGTGGTCTTTTTTGCTTGTGTTTTGGCGATTGGCTACCTAGCCCCAATTTGGTGTAAAAAGTACTATTTACCATGCTTAATTGCTGCACTTACCAGTTTCCATTGCAACTTCTTTTCTTACATTCTTCTTTCTGGTGACGTTGGTTGTTTTCATGAAGATTATTGGAAGAATCGAGCAGATATTGCTCCGCTACTGCTATGCAATGATATGTATTGTTTAAACATCAGTAGCGATAAACCATAGATCCTGTTCTTTTTACCATAGTAGTTTGCTTTTACTTTTTCTTGGATATAAATGATCTGACAATGATTTTCAGCTTTGTTCCTTTGCTGATCTCTATTCTTTTTTATACCGTTGCTAATCGTAAGCTATGTGCTCAGGTATATTCTGTTGTGTCCTAGAGGGGAATGCACTAAAGGCCATTGAACTGACAGAACAAGTGGCATCTGACTTATTGGAGAATAACAAGGACTTGCATTTTGATCTTTTGAGCCTTCATTTTGTTGAGCTCGTTTGTGCTAAGAAGTGGTAAGTAGTAGAATAGTGTACTTCCAAGAATATCTTCCACTTATGTTAAATCCTTGTATGCTAATGGACAGCACTGAAGCTTTGGAATTTGCTCAAAACAAGTTGATGCCATTTGGGAAGGAGCAGAAATTACTTGAAAAGCTTGAAGTATGTTCCTTCCTGAGTAAATCACTTTAAGCATAGCTACTGTTTTGAGTCTAATATTGTTGGAAATTGAAAAACCATTTCATTTTGCTGCAGGACTTTCTGTCTCTGCTTGCTTATGAGGAACCAGAAAAATCACCAATGTTTCATCTGCTTGGCTCGGAGTACCAGCAGCATGTTGCAGACAAACTAAACCGAGCCATTCTTGGTTTGTTCCTGCAGTTTTTTTCCTTGTTCCATGTTTTTTCAGAAGATTCCATACTAAAAAATGTGCTTCTTGTTGATTCTTTCTATAATTACCACTCATACTCTTCTCTATTTATTTGTTGGTCCTGAATGATATCAGCCCATAGAAACTTGCCAAGCTATACAGCAGTGGAAAGACTGATACAACAGACGATAGTTGTAAGGCAAAGTTTAAATCAAGATCATGGTAAGGTAAGGCATGGTTAATGATTTTCCCCATTGAAACCGTTAGAGGCTGGGGATTTTAGCTAATTCTGCTGATATCTCAACTGTCTTTGAGTTTCTTGATGACTAATTTGTTATTGGTATAGTGATGCTTTACTCTTTTAGTATGTGTTTTTATAGGATGAGATTCCACCATTTTCTCTGAAGGACTTTCTCAAAGACTAGATTCTGGAAGTGATTAAAACATTCTGGTGAAGAGGCAATGAAGGCTACTTCATATCTTGTTGCCACTGTATGGTTTTGGTTTAATGTTTGTTCATGGGAAGATAACAGTTATCAACGCCCCTGCATCTGTAAAAGTTGCTGAGTAGGCTGTCAGCTGACTCCCGTGTCTGCTTCTGCCTGCATTTGGTGAGGTATGCCTCTTGATTGACCACAGCACTAGTGCATTTGAGTTTCAACTCTGCGCTGATTGGATTTGTCATTGTCCATGGTTTTGACAATCCAGTGGCTTGTAAATTTTTGCTTGCATGTTAGGGACTAGGAATCTAGATTATTTTGTGTCCTAATGTCAAATTAATTCTGATTTGACGATATTCGAAGTCTTGTTTAGTGGAGCAAGGTTGGGATGGAAGGACCACGCTATTTCATGGCACCATGACTTAGCATATGGTAAAAAAAAACATAATATTGATTGTAAGAACTGCCAATGGTTGTTGTGCTTGTAATCCTATTTCTGTGATATGTTGTACAGGGCGCACCATAAAACGGATTGTAATTCTGGAATGTTGATGTTGGAAATTTGCATATGCTGGCAGTGGATGATTTTAGTAATTAGAACGTAGGTTACCATCATTTGACGACTGCCCTACCCGTGAGGAGGAGGTTTCACTATCTTTTAGTGCAGAGTATTCTATATGGTTTACAAGTTGCTTGGAGTACGGGCTACTGCTAGGTCTTGTTTGAAGCTGTTTCTATCTAACATGGCTTTACTACATACATGCCATTCTTGGATGGGATGATGAGGTTACAGCTAATTATCATCTCCTAGGCAGCATCAGACTTTGCTCAGCGCATCTATCGCGAGGATTGGTGAGCTAACTTTGCTTTTGCATTTCATTTGCGGACCTATTTACTTTATGGCCCTCCTCGGGTGTGTTAGTTTTACTTTGCAGTGATATAAATGCAAGTGGGGCACCAAAAAAATGGCGGACCTAAACTGGTCTCCTTCTTACCTTATCGCCTCGCAATCGTATCCAGTCCAAAATCCAAATGGGAAAAACCAACGACATATATTTCGAGACACGAACTTTGCAGAGGCTGTCAGTTACAAGCAAAAGACTGGCAAAGGCTGCAACAATATGATCATTAGAATCCCAAAAAAATTGATTCTCATTCATTTTTAAATTATCAGGTGATTTTTTTACGAACCCAAAAACTTACTGCGCTGAATTTTAGAGTTTTTTTAAAATATATTAAAATAATATAATTTTTTATATTTAAAAAATTATTTTTGATATTAAAATGATCTTAAAAAAATTGAAGTAAATAAAAAAATTATTTGTTTTAAAAATATTTTTGAAATATAAAAATAAACAAGTTTTTTATAAGTTAATGGTATAAGATTGAATTTTTTTTTGTAATTTCTTTATTTATTTTGGGCATACGATAGCTTGATGAAATGAAATGAGTTGACTTGGGAAATAAAATTTCAAAACCTGATCAAAATATTGATTTAATCAAAACTTGATTAACCCAGGCAAGTTTTTAATTTAAATTTAAACTAATATAAAAATTTTTATTTTTTAATTTTATTTTTTTAAAAATGATCTAACCTAGTAATCCAAGAGACAAGGTTTGATAAGGATTAACAACTATGTTCTTTAACCCATCTATTCAATTAAACAATCTAAGAAATGAGTTACAACTATGTTCTTTAACCCATCTATTCAATTAAACAATCTAAGAAATGAGTTACTTGTGTTGAGTTATTTCGAGTTCATTTAGTATTATGTTAGTAATTATTTATTTTTTAAAATATTTTTATTTATTTTTTCCATCAACATATTAAAATTATCTATAAATATAAAAAAATAAGTAAATTTATTTTAAAATTTTTGCAAACCCTCCTATCGTGGTGAACTTTCAAATAGATACTAAAAGTGTTTTTTATTTAAAAAAATTAAAATGATATTTTTTTATTTTTTAAAATTTATTTTTTATATTAGCATATTAAAATAATATAAAAAATTAAAAAAATATTAATTTTAAATAAAAAAATTAAAAATAATTTTAAAACATAGAAACAAAAAGCTTTACATTTACAGCTTTTTAGGCTTTGAAATCGCGCAGCTGATCGAAATAAGAAATGGGCCAAACCACACCGACTTAAAAATGACATCATGAAATCAGAAACAACACGACCGGTCCTTGTCTATAGATATCCGGTAGCCCCTAAAATATCTCAGCTCTCTTCAAAATTTCAGATGATGCTGTCCTGTCCGCAGCTGCCACTCCATCCCCTTCACTTCCCAGCCTCCACTCCTGCAACGACACGTTGCCCCTCTCCCATTTTCTCTCCAATAGGCACTCATTTTCTCGGGTTTTAAAAAATCTCAAGCTAAAGACTCCAAACTTGAGATTCTGCAAAAATTCTTGCGGGCTTGCTAAAGCCAAAAAGACAATTTCTACGACAAATCAAACAATCAAAGAACCTCACAAGTGCTTTGATCAAGTAATAATCACCGTTCGATCAGGATATAGAGGCCACGGCGCGGTCCTCAGCATGCCTAATCAGAACAAGAATGCGGGCGCGGGAAAACAGGAGAAAAAGAGTAGACATAAGAGCTCATATAAAAGAGATTTTGATGGATCGTTAATTCTTCCTGTTGATGGACATGGAGGTGATGTAGTGATTTATGCGGATGAAGGAAAAGATTCGTTACTGGAGCTTCATAGCAAAAGTAGATTTAATGCGAAACGCGGTGGAAATGTTGATGCTATGGGTGTTTTAACTTATCAATTGCATAATGGATTTGATGCCTCGACGTTGCGTATTCCTGTGCCTGTAGGTTTGCATGTTCAGGATTATATTTATTCTTTTTTTATACAGTTTCTTTTTATGTGTTCGTTACTTGGTTTTTATATTTTTTTTTTTTAAGATTAACGTTTATGTTCGGGTCAGCTTGCGCACAGCATGATTAATTCCATGAGTTTTAAAATTAACGACCATGTAAATCTCCAGTGATCATCATATAAACAACTAAGGACTCGAACTTGAGACTACAGAGAAAACAAATTTCTTGATCTCAAATTTTTACCACTTAGCCACCATCTAAATAATTATTTTCTTGTTAATTAATGTGATAAATACGGTTGTAAAGCGTAAGAGAGGGAAGGTATTGGCTGATTTAGCGCAACCAGGTGATGAAATACTTGTTGCGAGGGGTGGAGTGGTGGACAAGGAGGGGTGAGAAATAATTGTATTGCAAGTTGGTGTTCTGTTTAATATATTTTTTGCTATGGTCAGCTTCAGTAGTCAGTTTAGAATTTATTATTGATATTAATGGTTTTGTGGCAGGTTAGTTTGATTGAAGCCCCGGAGCGTAGAAAGAAAAGATTAATGGCTTTAACAGCGAGTGTGATGAGAGATGATAGTGATAAGGTGAAGACCATACCCTTTGATTTATTTATTTATTACTGTTTCATGTATGTAATGTATCTGGGCTTAAGACTTGTGCTAGATTAAATTGTTGAGTGAATCTCATTTGAATGGTTTTCTTGCCGGTTATGATTGCAGTTCCTTAATTGGTACTCTATTCTATTTTTAGAGTTGAAGATATATGTAAGGATGATTATTGGATTGGGCAACTGTGTAGTGATATCTGCAAATGGGTTTGGGTTTCTTGCCTATTTATATGTTAAACAAATGCTTCTTCGTTTGCTCATCTGTTTTGGAAAGTTTTCTAATTGTAAAGTTAGTGATCTTGCCCTTTAATTTTTGTTGCTAAGATCTCAACATATGACCTGCCCAGAGGCTACAACTCTATCAAAATCAATTACCTCTTGAACTGAGGCCCTAAGGTGAAATGTTGATTGTTGGCTCATACATGGGAAGATAATTATGACCATCTGTCTATTCGTATCACGAAATGTTTTATTGGATGGCCTTTCTGCATGGTTTTGATTTATTAAAGAACTTGCTCAACAAGAATTCTAGACTTTGCTATAGAGCTATAAAATAATCAACAACAACACTATCTATGGTTTACCACTACTCACTTTTTATTTTCACTTATCCTAAAGGAGCCTTGAACTTTATGATTTACCGCAGGTTTTAATTCTTGTTCAGCCCGGGGAGGAGGTCAGCCTAGAGTTGATTCTACAAGTTGTTGCTGATGTTGGTCTGGTGGTAAGTGTTGTTTCTCACTTATTTTTTCATGTTTGTTTGCATATGCCAAGGCGGTTTACTATTTTAGTAATTGGATTTTTTGAATTCTCCACATTGTAGAAGATACAAGCAATAGATCGTGAACTGGAAATTTGTTTTATATGTTTTGTTGGATTACTGTGGCTTTGACCAACCTTGCTCTTAATTACTACGTCATAATCTTCAGATTACCAGAGATGTTAACTTGCTTGTGTAGGGACTTCCAAATGCTGGAAAATCAACTCTTTTAGCATCCATTACACTTGTGAAGCCAGATATTGCTGATTATCCTTTCACAACATTGATGCCAAACCTTGGACGCCACAATGGTGACCCAACTTTAGGAGCTGGTATGTATTCATCTAAAGCAACATTGGCAGATTTGCCAGGCCTTGTAGAAGGCGCTTATCTGGGGAAGGTGCTGTTTTTTCATATCTAATTCAACTATTTATCTATAGCTTCTAGTTGCTAAAACCGAATTTTTCTTGTCCTTCAGGGTCTTGGTCGCAATTTCCTAAAGCACCTTAGAAGGACTCGTGTATTGGTCCATGTTGTTGATGCAGCTGCTGAGGACCCCATTGAATGATTACAGAACTGTCAAAGAAGTATATCTTCCCTTTATGCTGTATTATTCTTGGTTATATATTTATTTTGAAAAATAGCTCTCAGTTTCACGTGTACACAGATTTAGAAGTGCTTTTGCTGTTTTTGTGAGTTGATATGACTTTGTTTGGTGAAATCCATGGGTATAGCTTGCCTATTTAAATAAAAAAATAAACTTCAAGATCTCTACAAACAGCTTTAGGGAGTGAACCCAATTCAATTAGCTTTTTTAAGCATTGTAGTGCATTTCAATACTTTGAGAAAATACCATAGTTATTAAACACTGCCTGGCTAGTGGGTCGTCCAAGGGAGTCGCTTACATGGAGCCAAGCGTAGGCCAGGTTTGCTTTTGACTTGGGTTAACCCGTGACTTAAGTGAACTGGTCAATATATATATAATCTAAAACTATGTCTTTCATTAAAAAAACCTAACAGACCTGACTTGTGAACCAGCCCTTGGATTGTGCTAGGTCCTATAACCATGAAAATACAATAGTTTATTATCTGGGCATGCTTTTTACCTGTGTACAGTGTAGAGCTGTAAGCTTGCCATTTCTCCTTGCGAAGCAATTGAGATCACTCCCAAATCTTGCCAGGATGTGGATTGGACCTGATTCATGAAAATCCCAAAAGAAAACAGGGAAAAGAAAAGGAGGGGCTGCTATGCAATCTTACACAGCTGTTAGCTTTTATAAAGCTTTTGATCATGAAATAGCTCATTAGATAACGAAGCTAATATAAGGCTGTTAGGCAAGGCTTGTTAGCCAAGCTTGTAAGCTTAAGCTGTACTTTATGGGGTTAGACTTGCCTTTGGTAGTTTTTATGCATGATTCTTTACTTCCTCTTGGAAATGGGAAAGCTAAGAAGAAAGGAAGAGCACGTGAAACAACTTCCAATTCACCTCACCCCAAATTAGCAATGAGATAGATGCGGGACCAAATTCCCGGGAAAAAACTGACTTTTATGCATAAGAGTTCATAGATTTGATGATAGTGATCCTCCTACCAGAGATGATCCTGCAAATTAACTAGATTTTTATTTGACCAGAAAATCCTAGACATGAATTATTGTCATCAGCTGTGCAGATCCAGGTTAACAAAGAAAAGTACAGAGAAAATTAGAGGAGAAGATGGAAAAAGGCTATGATTTATACGTTGGAAGGACAGAATTCACAATGAACCAACATATTTCAATCTTCCTACAAGAGATTATCACACACATTACTAGGATACTTGTCATGAAAATCCAAGGCCTGAATGAATTGCATAAGGCAATATTTTAAGACATCATTGCTAGCGGTAATTTATGATCAAAGTTTAGCATACTCAATCCTGTAAACCTAGCATTATAAGAAATCACATTCTTTACAATCATGAAGGTGCAGATTATCAAAGAAAACCATGGGGCAAGGTGAAGGTACAGTGCTACGATTTCCATACCATGTTAAAGATGGAAAAATGGTTAGCTAACAGAACACTAACGCCCACAACAGCAAGCGGTCAAGGATAATCCTCTATCTCTTTATTAGTTATCTGAGGAGACGCAACTTATCTGTACTGCCATCATCAGTGGACAATGAATGAACACAACTTATCTGTACTGCCGTCATCAGTGGACAATGAATGAACTGCATCTTTTAACACCATTTTTGGCTCAGAAGATACCTCATCACAACCAATTCTCGATATTTCTTCAGTCAAGGATGGAAGCCTATTCCTTGCCTGAAAGAATAATTGATATATTAAAGCGAGAGTATAGGTCTTCTATATACATACATGTAGATACTCGGAAAGGAAGATATTTGAAAACAAAGGGTTGAAGCTGCATGTGGACTTACTTCAGGCAGGTCAATCTTATTTAGCACCACTACAGGTGGTCTTTCAAGGTACTCAAAATTGTACATTCTCAATTCCTGCAACACCACAGGTAGGATCAGCTTAATAACTTCAAACAGCGCACTTCTCAAGAGGCATTGGAACCAAGTACGAGACCATGAGACCATTGGGGCTGCAAAATGTCAACGGCCATCAGTTTCTCTACTAAAGCTTACATTGATTATACCATGATTATGGTTTGATTTATAAATCCTTCCACCATGACATGTTTGCCTGTCGCTCAAGAGCTGCCAAATTGCAGAATTGCAACATGCATGCTAAAATTCTCACCAAGCTGACTAAGCAATTCATGCTCAGGTCCGTACTATGACCCAGTTCTTTTAGTACTTACAATCGTTTTAACCAGCGTCCACACAAAATTTTATGTAGGTAATTTGTATCGAAACTTCATATTTGTTTGTTACAGATTGTCATAATTCTCAGTGTGGATCTGTCTGACCTTACATCTCATGCCAGCAACTCTCTCTCGCTTTCTCATTTTATTGGAGACATTTAGGGAGAATTAGGGAGAATTACCTAAAACATAGGTTTTTAATGGTAATTCACTATTCATTTGAACAGTCAAGCAACTCTCTCTCGCTTTCTCATTTTATTTTTTTCCCTTTCAATTGCTTCCTTCAAATCTGGAATTAGTATTGCAATTATGGCAGAAGCATTAAATTAAAAGAAAATGAATTAAATTGTAAAACACGAAGAACATTAAGGACTAGTCTAAAAACATTGGTAATATTTATTTTAATCCATAAGTTTTTTTATTTGTTTTTTAAGTCCTTGGACGAGAGAAACTCGTTAAAAAACAGTAACAAAGAGACAACGTGATTAGCTGTGACAGTTCTAACTATAAAAATAATTAAGTTAGGTGTTTAAATGTTTTATTTGATACGGGGAATTAGATGAAGATGATTATTGACATTCAAATTACTTGAAAAAAGAAATGGAGATTTGGAGTCAAGAGTTGATTTTTGATAATTTTAAGGGCATAAGTTATGTTGTTTTCATGTGTTTCAAGATCAAAAGCTTGTTGAAAGATGGGATGTTCGTCCCAAAAGCAAAAGATGTTTTTGCCTAGTTTTGACCACTTGGACTCCAAGAAACTAGGAAAGGAGACAACTCAGTGTCTGCCCCCAACAAACAATTGGTGGTTGCTTGAATTGTTTTAAAAAAAAAAAAGCATGTCGTTCACGCCTGCGCGCCTAGGTTATTGTTGAGGGGACGCCTAGGTTAGTATTAAGGGGACAGATGTTATGTCGTACTGATCCTTTTATGTATTTTTTTTTAACTCTTTTTTTTTTTTCTATGCTGGTTCTTACATAATAATATAAAATTTTATTTAAACCTTAATAATTTATTTTTAATTATTATGTATATGATATTAAAATAATAATACTAACAATAAATTGATCATGAACTATTGAATCAATTTTTTAAATTATTTTTAAATAGATTTTAAACACAGTTTTAATAATTTTAAGATTTTTTTAGTTTTCAAATACATATTAAATATATATGTGATATTTTAATTTTTAATATGCTTTAACAGTATAAAATATTTTTTTAAGAAGCAATAATTTCACTTAAAAGCTTTGCATTTGCTAAGAAAAATAATAAATATGTTAATAAAAAACTCATTTTATACTTGAAAAATATATATTTTGTGATCATTTAAAATAACTTACATTTTGAAAAAATTTAGTGTTTTATAATTAGATAAAAAATTAAAAAGCAACATGGGATTAGATATTTTAATATACATTCTTATTTTAATTTTCTTAATTTTTAGTTGAAATCAATAAAGTTATTATTATTTAGTAACACATAATTCTTGAATGCGCATATTAGTTTTATTTTGTAATAAAAAAAATCTTGATAATTGTTTTTTAAAATTATTATATTTTTTAGTTTAATAATAATATAAAAAAATATTATTAAAACCTAGATTTTTTTTTAGGTTCAATTACAAACTAATTATTAACTATAATCCATTCCTCAATGCTTGAAAATTTGTTGAACAACGTGAAAACACATTTAGGGAGGACAAAGCGAGGAGACCAAGTCCATTAGGTAAAATATCGTGACAAAGTGAGGAGGCCATGTCGTTCGCCATGGTTGGGTTGCTTTGCAAGAGAGTTTTTGGAAGTATGGTAATTATTGTATTTTAAAATGTTATTTGTTTATATATTAAAATAATTTTTTTTTATTTTTATATCAACATATTATGATAATTTAAAAATATAAAAAAAATATTATTTTAAAATTAAAAATTTTCCAAATACATTTTTAAAATGAAAAAATAAACATGCCCTTACTATATATATATATATATATATATATATATATATATATCCCCAGACGTTGTGTGTTGTATGCGGTAGAGTCTAGTCAGATATCCCCAATTGGAGGTCTGATTCTTCTAGAGTCTGAATCCTAGGAAGGGTAAAGATATAATCTAGGTTAGCGCCCAAGGTTTCATAAAGTCCTGTTTGAAGAGAGATATGTTCAGATCCCGGTGCCTTTTACACGTCGGACAAATATGTTACCTGGACTTGGTGTGGGCCGGGAATGATGGGCTAGAGTTTAAAATGGGAGGCGGCCCAACAATCTGATCCCTGCTTGCTAACTAGCTTTTCGTTACTTCTGTAAACTGCAGATAGGGCACTGCAATCTCTCCTGCAGCCCCGCTATGAAGCCATCCTTTATTTCACACTTGGACGCTCGGGTGTGTTTCAATCCAGTTAGAGAGCTTGCAATTTTTTTTTCTCATACACACCATGTTACCCGCAGTCAAGAAGGCGCAGGTTGTTTTTTAGGGCACGACCCAAGCTGGAATATGAATGCGGAGCATCAGAAATCAGTTAGCTGTACATTCATGCACTGTTTTTCAGTGCATGTCCCAAGTTGAAATCTAATCCTAAGGAGAGGTTCAGTGTACGGCATAAGCGTGGAAAAAATCTAGGTAGTGGGTCCCATTAGCAGTGCATGAATATGGCAGTTGCTTTCCCCCTGAACTGAACTCCAAGCCCCCAGCACCGCACAAGAGGCGGGAAGCCCCACGTCTCGAGCAGCCGTTGCACAATTTGTCATGTGCCTGTCTTGGGCACTCCAATGTGTTCTTATCCCCAAGCGTTCGCCCACAAATGTTCCTGTCATCCCAACTAAATTAACAATAAAAGGCAAACCCAAAACTAGCTCTCCTCGATGTTTGCCACCTGAGCTTGTGTACTGACAAACAGCACTAGCCAAGTGTTGTCCATGAAAGAGAACTTTGAGCTCTGCCGTGGACACGATTGTTCCGGTTCTTCTTGCCAAGTATCAGCCACAGCTCATTTGGAGACACGTTTCGAGATCCTTGATTCTTTACTGCGTTCAAGCACTTATCCTTCCATGCTGATTACTGCCTTATAAATAAGCCCCTTCGCTGCATAATGTGCTTCTCACAACCGTTACTGCTTAGTTTATTTCCTTGTGTTTTCTATGGGAGGAATGTCAAAATCAACCACAAGTAGTTTTGGGGAGAAAAAACAGTTCAAGAAGCCTGCGCAGGCTAGTTCTAGGAAGGGGTGCATGAGAGGCAAAGGGGGGCCAGAGAATGCTCTCTGCACTTACAAGGGTGTCCGCCAGAGAACATGGGGGAAATGGGTGGCTGAAATTCGAGAGCCCAACCGTGGTGCTCGTATCTGGCTCGGCACCTTTGACACCTCCCATGAAGCTGCCACGGCTTACGATGCTGCTGCTCGTAAACTTTATGGACCTGAGGCAAAGCTTAATTTACCAGAGCTTCAAGTTAATAATTGCCAGTTTCCTGCCTCTCCAGCCAATTTCCAGGCGACCCAAATGACATGCCAACCTTGTCAAATCATCCATAACTGTAGTTCTACTACATCTGCATGCTCATCCAATACCCCAAGTATTGAGTCTATTGAAATGACACCAATGTTATACAACCACGATCCAATCATGTATTTCTCCAACGAAAGCGTGGATTCGGGTGGAATGGAGGCAGTAAATGAAGTGAATTTTGGGCGAAGTGAAGTGGAAATCAAAGAGTTTTGGTCGAATTTCAACGTGAACATTCCTTTCGATGACTCGATTTGGGTAGAGGCAGCGATGTCGATTAATTTTCCAGTGGTGGAAGATCCTGGGATTTTCGCTAGCAATCTCATGGAAGGAACAGGTAGGGACACGTTGCAGGCTCCGTGGTGCATGTAAATCGAAGCTTTTGTTCTCTTACATGTCCTTCTGAGTCAGAAGGAAGTTAACAGCTAGAGAGAAAAACAAACACACAATCATTATATAGCCGTGAAGCCACCGAGTTTTTTGGGCTTTAATCCTGGCTCGTGTGCCTATGGTTGTCTCTCTCTAGCAAGTCACGGGCATGCATCAGTCACGTGCTTCTCCTACTGTGATTTATACTTCTGTAGTGGTCTCTTAGCCTATAATGTGTACAAAGCTTAGCCAAAATAATAAAAGATGGTCTGGTCTGGATTTCAGAAAGGTCATTATCGGACATCTATCATTGTTTGGCACTTGACAATAATACCATCACAGTATTTTATTATCCATGATTTCTTCCTGTTTAATAATATGGTCGGAGATTTGTTTCAAAAAGAAATTGGAAAGCTAAAGATAACAAATATTGGGGCAGTTTAGATTATACAAATGTTTTCAACAGATTGCACAACACAAATATATTTTGAATAAAGCTTCATCGCAGCCAGTTTTCCAGATTTTTTTTTTAAATTAGCAAGTTAAATTTTTTTAACAAGATAATACTATTTAAAAAGATTAAATGAAAAAATATACTTTTATCTTGTCAGGTTTTTAAAGCACCAACTTAATATATATAGTGTTATTGACAGGTGATTAGACAACTTAATAGATATAGTGTTATTTACAGGTGATTATATTTAGTTAGGTTTGATTTTTATAAAAAATTAACTAAACTAGACTAAAAAAATTAAAATTAAATTTAAACTGGCTTAAACTTTTATTTTGAATTTTTAAAATAAAAATCAGTTCAAATTAATTTTTTATTTTTTCACTTTATCCAGTTTTATGTTACCTATTTTTAAGTGGTTTTGTAATCTGGGACTGTCCCACATTCCTTTTTGTAAGTGTTGCAGACTGACATAACTATCAGATTCGGTGCAGCAACTTGCAATTCACGACAGGTTTCAAATTTGATATGAGAAGGAGACCTCATGATAAGCTGACTAGCTAGCTTGCGACAGAACCCGAATCTATACGGAGCCAGACAGTTCGCTTCCATGTGGCACATAGAGAGAAAACAAGATTATTTACGCCATTTGTTTTTTTAAGTTTGAAACTGGACGTAGATATATTTTAAAAATATATTTAGTTTTAAAAAGTATTAAATTAATAAATTTTTAATAATTTTGATATTTTACTATTAAAAATTTAAAAAATAATTATTTTAATATATTTTTAAACAAATACATCCAGACTACTCCATATCATGCTTTGAAGCTAACCATCTATTTGTAATAAAGTAAAATAAAATAAATAAAAATATCAAAAAAAATTTGGAGCAACACTTGTTATAGTTTTTTTTTTAATTTTTTAAAGAAAACTATAAATTATAGTAATTTTTTTATTACAATTTGAAATAAAAAATATTTAAATAATAAAAATCAAACAACTTTTAAAAAATAATCAGCATAAAAGCATTTCCAACCACACGCATCACAAAGCCATAGAGAGCCTAGCCTGGCACATGCTTTTCACTTAAGGTTTGCAGGTCAGGCCATTGATTCAAATTGCTTAGAACAAGGAGAAGCCTTCAAATCAAAAGAGTGAAATGGTTCGATGTCAAGATTTTGTTCAATGAGAAATTGCAGCAGGCACCGTTTTGAAGGAAACATGGTCACAAAACAACTGAGATATACACCGAGTGCATGTTATCTGCAAGATTGTACATATCACACAAGATTTTGAATTATCTGGAGAAGACTTCTCACATATTCCGAATGAAACTAGTACACTACACATGCGCCTTCCCAGCACTTGGAATAGGATCTCATCATAACGCAGCCACGGATGAAGCTCTCAGGGGGTTCCAAAATCTATTGTGGAGCCATACGGAATCGGCTTCTACAGCATACCCATCTTGATTACGATGCCAGCCGAAATATGCATGGGTCCTGTTCTTTATATCAAGAATGCCATGACCAAAACTAGGTTCACGAAAAGCTGAGTAGCTTGGCTGCGGCTCTGTCATGCTGCATGATGTAAAAATGCGATTACTGTTGGCAGCTTAATTTAAAACTAACTATATACAAGCTAACCATTCATGAAACACAAATAATCAGCAACTACCTGGTCACTAATCCTTCTAGGTTTCCTCCATCTCCAATGGTTATGTAAATGGGGGCAGATTGATCTCTTATGGGAGTGCACAAACCGTTCACGATGTTGTATGCAACATTTGATATACGTTCCTGCAATGCAAAACAATTCAAATGCTGTCGCGTGTAATAAACATGCAATAATTCAATGCATTTTCCCCTTTTCCATTGACTTAAAGCTCTTCTGAACAGAACTATTTGCTCAAAAATTATTCATGTTGTCTCCCATTTATCTAGTTTACTAGTCTTGTGTCCGCATAAATTGCAGCAATTGCACCACAAACTTTAAAGAGGCCTCCATCCCCTGAACAACATTCTAAAACTATCTTAAATAATAGAAATTTTGAGATTTATGCTTGTTCTGCGTCATCCAACAGGAAGACTTTCTATAAAGTAAAATTAGAAAACTGTGTTCACGTAAAAAGCCAACAGACTTGATGCTACATCACCCTATGCCTGTGTAACTCTCACTTATTTGGGATAGGGTATCTCTTGTGGAAAAATTGCCAGAGGTAGCAGAAACAACATCTAGCGCATGAGCCATGTAGAACAAAGAGAACTTAACAAGTGAGTGATTGATCTTTAGATGGCAGGGGTTCATGCTGACTGCCAATAGAGCACAAACAATAATGGGATAGCTGCATATCTTCATGAATCTTTAATTTCAGTAACTAGTACACAGAATCTATCGACTCCAAATCAAACATAGGGGGTGGACAAAGAGACCACAAGTAACATGGCAAAACATAGACAGTTAAAAGAATTAGGCATGTGTATTATTCAACATGTCACAGTGGTTTGAAAGGGAAACTTTTTTATACCAATTCAAGATGCTATTAACAAAGAAAATATCATAAATGGAGAATGTGCATGCACTTACAGATCGCTCATAAGCATGAACATGGCCGGCAAAAACAACATCAACTTTGAACTTCACAAACCATGGCTCATACATTACTCTCATGGTTTCCCCTTCCATATAATGATGAGCATAACTGTTATACATTGGACAGTGCATAAGAACAATAAGCCATGGTGTCTCAGTCCTGTTTACTTTAGGCAGCTCCTTTTCTAGCCATTTGTATTGAGGAGTGTATTTTCCTGCAAAATGTCAACTTTAAGTAATACTCTACTTTGAGATTCTTCCCAAATCAAGTCTGACACACATACAAGCAAACGTAGCACTATGGCAGTGATGTCTATCAGGAACAGTTCAATAGTCATTTCATGGCAGGAAATTATGCTCAATAACGGTTTGATTGGTTTTGACATAGAAGGCACTTCTTCAACAATTCTGATTCAGTGCAACAAGATAATGAACATATAAACTGCAAATGATAGAACGAGTCACAATATTGTCTAGTACTGCAGTTGCGGAAATAAATTAGATTATTGATCATGGCCGATCATTATCGTTCATGTATTCTCAATATCTCTTTAATAGAGTACCAAAAAGTACTGCAGTACTATAAGCTGAGTAAGAGGTAATGCTGTTGCAGAGTGAAAGAAAACCTACCATAAGCTGAGTAAGAGGACAAGACAATGACGTATGTTGAAGCTCTCTTGATGGAGTACCACATAGGAGATGTGCTCCCTGATGCTCTATATGGGACATGATAACGGTGGGTATAAGGCTTAAATGGTTTCCTTTCACCCTGCAACAGCATTACCAATGTTTGATCAAGAGAATCGTGGTTAAAATCTCAGAGAAACACAAAATATAAGCAACAACTTCTCAATTAATTGAAAACACTGGGATAAAAAGCAAAATGAGAATAATTAAGATGCATACAATTTCAGGAACAAAGTCAATTTCATGATTCCCTGCAGTCCAAATCCAAGGTTGATAAGCCGCACTTCTCTCTATGAACCTTCCCCAAGTATCCCACCTCGAGTTGTCATGAAATGGATAATCATCTGCATAAGACAGATCCCCCACAAACAACAATGTCTGTCCCTTTGTTGGATTTAACTCATAGTGGGTAACTGTCCTGTTTGAATCATGAGTTTGACCAAGATCCCCTGCTCAAGATGTTAGATCAAGTCATATGAAGAAATAATCTTACGGAAACATTGATACAAGTATAAATTACTCGAACAAAATCGTTTTCTTGAAATCGAGAATAAAAATGAATAAATAAATATGAACTATACCTATGAGACCAAATGTGTATGGGACATCAGGGCCAGGTCTCGGAGGAGTGATAAACCAGAATTGTCTTGTTGTGTTTCCAATTCCAACCTCATAGTAATATTTGGTATCAAACTGCAATCATAATAAAACTGAATTACAAATCACAATCTTACTTCCTGAGTGAAAACTTTGAGCATAGTTACCTCCAAATCCTTAATGGTGCAGTGGTGAATATACCCGGAAGTGTAATTGAAGTATCTATACTTCAAAATAAAGCCATCTGCAGAATTTTTTAGCTCACTATTTTCAGCCCAGTAAAGCACCGTCTTTGAACCAGGCTCATCTGGTGTAACCCAAGACACAATCACACCCTTCCCCTCATGGTCTCCTTGTGTTATATGAACCTTTGGTCATTACACAAAAATGAAAAACACAACACCATGGTATAGCAAGTAGTAAAATTCAGAATCTGAAAGAAGCAGTACTCACCTGTTGAGGAGCATTATAGCCAGGAGGGACTCTAAACACATCACTGTCTAATGGCATATCAAGAGATAAATCATCATTTCTTACATAACTGCTTGTTATTCCTCCATTAGCAATCTCTGCAAAACCCAATATCAATCCCACCAAAAAAATCCCAACAAAAGAGTCCCATCTCACTTCCATCTCTACTATAGCCGATCAACTTTCAATTTACAGGGACTGATAAAACTCTTAAAGATCACTTGTACCATGGCAGAGGAGCTGGGTTTTTTTTTGGTGATGCTATAATAAATGACGCGAGGAATATCCACACCTTGATACGGATATTCAAGAGGGAGGAAGACCAGACGTGGCACTTTTCAGACATTTAAGCCTTAACCTCGTTTTCTTTGATGTTGAGAGTAAAAATATCAAATTACTTTCCTGTTTAATTTTGAAGGAGAGTATAAGATTAGATGAGATGAAAATAGAAGTTAACGGACACGCCATCAGTCAATGAGGCCACGTGCAACTCATTGGCCACCGCGTCTCTTAATCATTTGGCACTATCCAATAAAAAGATGAATTGGATGTTTGATAAAGTGTTTATAATGATTAAAATATTATTTCTAAAATATATTTTATTTTTTAAAATATATTTTTTATAACAATAATTTATTAAAATGATTTAAAAATATTATTTTCACATTAAAAACAAATAAAAATATTTTTAAAGTTTTTATTTTAAAATAATATTTTTTATTTTTTAAATTTATTTTTGATATCAACACATCAAAATTAAAAAAATTAAAAAAATAGTTAAACTGGAGTAATAAATACTAAAAAAAACAGTAAAGAAAATACAAGATAAGAGGGGAAAATTATATTTAATATGTATAAGATAAAATAATAATTTTTATATCTTATATCAATAAATCATTAAAGAATATATAAAGAATATGTTTTATACTTTATCTATCTTACCATTAAATTATATTTAATGTCTGAATACATAGAATTTTGAGAAGTAAAGAGAGCATTTTAAGAAATTGATTGAAAAAAAAAAAAACAAGAATAAGAGAGATGTGCCTAGATAAAAGGAGGAGTCCTTTTGATTGATAGGAAAAGAATGGCCATCGTTTTTCCAACTTAAAGAAGGTAGGGTTCTTTGCTTGGAAAAAAATAACGAACAAATCTGGAATGAAGTGTTTTTTGCAGGTATATATTTCAAGAAAAAAATAATAATATTTGTACCTTAGATGATATATCCCCCATATCTTTTCTATTTTAAAATAATATAAATTTATTTTTATATCTTCAATTTCTATTATTAAAAATTTACTAATGATCTGGAAAAAAAATCTAAAGTTAATTCATATTGGTTATTTGTTTAAAGAGTAATTCCAGAAACATAAGATAAAATTAAAGCCTTACAACACAATAAAAACATGCTTAAATAAAATTGCATGAACAATAATTAAAAAGATTGTTTAGTAACACTTAATTGTTAATATGATTTGTATAAAAATTTATTATTGTTAATAATTAATTTTTACCTTTAAGTTTTATTACTCGTTTATTGGAGCAAATGGAATTTCAAGGCTTTCATCAATATTATTTTATTTAATTGCACTTCTAAATGATATTCATAAAATTTAAGTAAAATAAGTCTCAAAATCTTTCTACAAATTACAAAAATCAAAACTCTAGAACAGATTAAAAAAGGGGCAAAACCTAAAGGGAAATTAAATTTAAAACAATATAGAAGAAGGTAAATAAGTTATTGGTGAGTGTGGAAATAGTTTTCGTTCAACTGTTTTTATATTAATTTTTAAAATTAAAATTGACTCAGTATTAATTATAATAATTATCAAAATTAATTATTATCATTCTAATTTAATTACATATTATAAAACAAATAGTAAATTACACTAACTTAATTAAAATTGACTCTAGCATCCTATAATTTTTATCATTCTCTCACTTGACAACTAAATTTTTAAATATCACAGCTTATAATAATTTAGGTCAAAATAAATTTAAAAAACCAATAAAAAATAATAATATCCCCACATATATTACTGTCATTCTCAAAGTCAAGCAGCCTCATTTTCTCGAAATCCACAACCCATAACAACAATCATGCTCTCATAACAGCAGACCCGGATACCATCCATCAAGATATTCGACCTTCATAGCTGTTAGACAAAAATTAAAAATCTCAACTTTTCTTTTCATCAAAATCGGCATCAAAAGACCAGACCCTGCTCGAACCATTCCAGAACAAGAACCAGAGAAGAATAGAAAAGCAAAGTCATCATTTCATTTCTTGGTCTCAGCGAGAGAGAGAGAGAGTGTTGGTGGGGGTGTATGTGTATATATGTACAGATCTCCCTCTCTCAATCCATGCAGAATATGTAACGAACCCTTTTCTCTTCTATCCATCATTTTTGTCTCTCCATGCTTGTAACTCTTTCTTGCTTCCTTGGGTATGGGTTCGTAGCTTATGATTTGAGAGCTTGTAATATTTTCCTAATAAAAAACAAATCTTTAAGCACCAAGGCCAATTGATACACTTGGATCTTACACTTAAATAAACCTTCAAAATAAAAAAAAAAATCCCTTCACTTGAGAGAATCTTTTTTCATGTTAGCTTTTCTGCTAAAGCGTTTTCAGAGCTAAGTGTGTCCATTACCAAAGATAGTGTTCCAACTTTCAATTGTTCTATGACCAAAATCTCTTTCCGTTAATGTTAGACAAAAACTCACAATCTTCGAGGAAGAACACCACGTTGAAGCAGTAACTACATCAATTCTAGGCACACCACCATGCCAAAATTCAAAAATAGTTATTCTTTTTTTTTTTTCAAAAATATTTTTTTTTTAATTTTTTTAATTTTTTTTTAATTTCAAATTAATATAATTTTAGTATTTTTAAATTATTTTAATGTGTTAATATTAAAAATAATTTTTAAAAAATAAAAAAATTATTAATATGTATTTTAATATACAAAATTATTTTAAAAGCTAATGAGTCGTGGCAGTCAATTCACTGTGGGTTTCTCTCTGCCATCTGATCTTAATAGAGTTATCCTTAATTCGCTGTGGGTCGCCTGATGATCTCCACCTCCTCATGAAATCAAGCCCACAATGTCACCCCCGCCACTACCTCCACCAACAGTAAAAACTAAAATCATTTGAGGGTCAACGGAAATTATACAATTATCTGGTGTTGAAAGTGCTTGCTGAGTGTTCAACTTGTCGAGTCCAAAACTGATCAAGCTGTGAAATTGTTGGTTAAGTTCAAGGACTCGGTGAGTAAAAACGATGATCAAGTTGAGCAGGTTGCTTTCTACTTCGCAGAAGGATTATGCATGAGAGTTATCGTAGTAGAGCTTGATGTCTAGAAAAATTTTGATCAGACAACAGGTGAAATTTTGATTCAGGGGGCAGCTGGATGTGTAGGAGAAGGGAAGAAGATGGAAAATAACAGGGCTACGGCTTTCTAATTTTTTTTTATTTTTATTTTTTCGCTTTTTGTGTATACTGTACTGTGTCTTTTCCGTCATTATTTTAAATATAATATAATAACAATTTTGTAAAAAAATATATTCAAATTTGAAATTGAAAAGTGTAATATTTTAAAAAAATTGTTAAAAAAATAAAAAAATAACCAATTTATAAAATGCTTATAATAATTTATTCTAAAACATATAAAAAAGTCTAATTGTCTCTTCCTTAAAAAACCTAACATATTTAGAAAATAAAATTATTTAAGAAATGAAAAGATTATTATTCACACTATTTATTTCTGGGCTACCTAAAAACTAGATTGATAAAATTTTATTTTTTATAGGTTTAAAATATTATTTTACAACAAATACAAATTTAAATCCAAAATATAAGGGAGCATCATATATATATTTTTTTATGGGATAAAAATTTATTTTACAAAAAACTCCATGCCTCTGACTCAAAAATAGAACTCGAGCTAAGTAAGCACTTACATGTAACTTAAACACAAAGCCCACTTCCTACATCCTCTCCATTGAAAACTCTGATGTCTTACAACCCTATTTTTAACTTAATTTTCCATCATGTAACTTATAAAAAAAATCTTATATTTTTTTAATACAGTGGGTTTAAGTTTTACCGAACATGTCAATTAAATATTTTTTTAAATTAATTTTTATCCACCCATAATTTATTTTAATTTTGATTAAGGAATAGTTAATCTCTGACAAAATTTTAATTTTAAAAATAAATAGATTTTATTTTTATTTTGTTATCAAATACTATAATCAATCATGTTTTAAAAATAAATTTCTAAAAATTCTATCATTTTAGTTAAACATATTTTTGTTCAACTCCTACACTAACAAAACACGGCCTTGATCTTGTAACGAAAACAGATCGTGTGTACACAAGGGCATGGTTTGGGTTTATTGCTGGTTGTCATCCGAGTCAAGATAACCCGTTTTCTCCTGCTGAAAGCCTGAAACCCGTTAGAGGTTGAAGATAAAGACATCACAATTCGTTTTAGTCACTATTGTTTGTTTATTATACAATTTAACTCCTAGCTATCAAGTCTTGATTTTTAACTTGATCCTGAGTTTGAGATATCTTCAAAGTGTCAATTGGCCCCCCCAAACTTTATTTCCACGGTTAGATCTTTTCTTTTTATTCCAAAATAGTATTAATTTCATAAAATTTAATGGAAAATTGGCCATCGCATCTTCACCCACAGTAGGTGTCATGAGTAATTGAGCCAATGTCAGTGAAGTATAAAAATAAAAACGTAATTCCTGAAATTTAAAACCTGTTTCAATCAAAGTTTATGTTTAGAATTTCAATATTTGATCTTGTTCTCATTTTGGTCCAAGCATCATCTTTGTTGTTGGCAAAAGGATCCTACACTAGTGGAGGAATTTTTAAGAGACGTGGTGGCTCCACCAGCGGTCCCGTTTTCCGGTGACAGTAAGTGCAACAACTTCGACAACTCTTGAACAGACAAGATTTTTATCTGAAAGGTAGGGCGGCAATATGAATAGTTCCAAGAATATGGTGCACATATATCTACTCTTTTTTGCCAGTTTTGTAAGTTCAGGAACAAATCATTGCAAAGCCGGCAAAATGCCTCCAAACACAAATCTGAAAAAAGGTTCAAAAAATAACATTTCAATGCACATCAGGACATTATTAAAGATATGAGACCAAACGTGAGCAAGTGGACTTGGCTTTCATGACGACAAGTCCCCAGCTGTCATAAGCACTGTCACTTATTATATGAACTCTAAATTTCGATACCCCGCTCAATACATTGACTTTAAAGCTAACTGCAGAGATCATAGATTCAACTACGTACTGTAATTGGAATCTTTATCCGTCTTTCAAAATGCAGAGAATTGGACCGGTTGGCGATGAACATTTTGATCAGTCTTTTATGCAACCATCATTAGAGAAATTCCCACAAGAGGAGCTCCATCAAACAGCTATGGTAATTATGGTTCTTGAAATTTCAGTTGTTTTTTGGTACACGCCTGCTTAGTTCTCTTTACTAACATGAAATCTGGGAGATGATTTTTCAGGAAGAAAGCATGGTAACGACTTTGGTAAGCAATGGTTGTGTTGATATTCGAGGAAGAATTGCAGACAAGAGAACTACTGGAGGATGGAAAGCTGCTCCTTTTATTATAGGTTCTTAATTAAACCAGCACTTGCAAATTTGTCAATGGTTTCAGGAATAACAGAGGCTAATGTCTTTTCTAGTTTATGGTTTTTGTTCTGCCTGTCGTTTGGTGCAGCTTATGCATGTTCCCTCTTCTTCAATTTGGCTTCTTGGCCAATAGAGGCTGATATTTTTTCCTTTCGGTGCTTCCAGTGAATGAAGTTGCTGAGAGGTTAGCATTTTATGCTATAGCTGTGAACATGGTAGCTTACTTGGTTTTTCAAATGCATCAGTCACTTCCAGATGCTGCAACTCATGTGACTGACTGGATAGGAGCTGCTTTTGTCCTTACACTTTTCGGAGCGTTTTGTGCCGATGCTTACCTGGGCCGATTCAAGACCATCATTATTTTCTCTTGCATCTATGCAGTGGTAAGAAATCAGGACCCCCCCCCTTTCATTTCCTTTCTACATGGCCTATGATCAAGCTAGAACAAGCGTCTCTGGTCTCCATAATGTTCAATAGGGATTCTTATAGCCAAAATTTGTTGAGAAATTAGATTGGCCTAAATTCTTTGTGCGACCAAATTGTGTTTTGGTCTTGATTGCAGGGAATGGTATTATTGACGCTCTCAGCTTCTATAGACAGCTTACGTCCACCACAATGCCAGGTAAGGCCATGTCCAAAAGCAACCGGTGGCCAGACATGGTTCTTGTATGGTGCACTGGCCCTTATAGCCCTTGGTACCGGCGGTATCAAACCATGCGTCTCAACTTTTGGTGCTGACCAATTCGATGAGGCAGATATTAAAGAAGTGCCAAAGAAATACGCATTCTTCAATTGGTTCTTCCTAGCTATAAATATGGGGGCGATGTTTGGTATAACCGTATTTGTATATATACAAGATAATAAGGGATGGGCTTGGGGTTTTGGGCTACCTACAGGGGCCATGGTTATTTCCATCGTCATTTTAGTAGCTGGCATTCCTTTTTATCGTTTCCAAGAACCCATGGGGAGCCCTTTCACCAGGTTTGTTCAGGTCATGTGGGCTTCTGTAAGGAATCATTTGCATGGAGTTCAGGTGGGACATCAAACGGAGCTTTACGAGGTTGATACCAATGAATCTGATATTAAGGGCGCCCAAAAGTTGTCTCGCACCATACAATACAGGTAAGTCTATTTACCCAACGTAGTATTTCCGCTCCCTGAAATGCAGTTGGTATTATATAAGTCTGCTTTATATATATATATATAAGTCTACTTTTGTTTCTATGTTTTAAAAATATTTTTGAAAAATTAGATTTTTTAATTTTTTTATTTACTTTAAATTGATTTATTTTTATGTTTTTAAATTATTTTAATATATTAATATAAAAATTAATTTTTTAAAAAATAAAAAAAATATTATTTACATACATTTTCAAATAAAAAACACTTGAAAAACAATTATTACCCTATTACCAAACACCTCCTTAGTCTACAGTCTACCCAGGCTAGTTGGTTCTTTCCACATATTCTTGCTTTAGTTTTTTATTTTTAAAAAAAACATTTGACATTAATGAAATTTAATTCAATCCTTTAAGAACGTCTTAACTATTAAGGTTCGTGATTTCCAAATAAAAGGTCTCAGGTTTAATTATCTTTCATGAGCCTATTGCTTGATCACGATCTCATTCATTCTACAATATATATATATATATATCGAGTGACTTGTGTATGCATGTGTGTGTGTGTGTGTGTGTGTTAATCGAGTGACTTGTAAATCTTGGCGCAGTTTCTTGGACAAGGCAGCAGTTGTGACAGATCCTGAGGCCGACACAAGGAACCGTTGGAGACTTTGCACAGTAACACAAGTAGAAGAATTCAAGTCCTTTATAAGAATCCTCCCAGTATGGGCATCCACAATTGCACTCTCCATATCCTTTGCTCAGCTCTCAACCTTCTTCATCAGCCAAGCAAACATCATGGACCGAAAACTCGGCTCCAACTTCATAATTCCAGCAGGTTCTGTCCCCATCTTCAGCGTCATCAATGCCCTCGTTCTTGTCCCCATCTACGAAAAAGTGATAGTCCCTATCCTCCGTAAACGCACAGGCCACTCCCGCGGCATCACATCTTTGCAACGTATTGGAGTTGGTTTGTTCATTTCAATATTTGCTGTAGCTTCTGCTGCATTGGTAGAAAAAAAGAGACGCCACAGCCCTAACCCTTCAGGCATGAGTGTGTTTTGGTTGTTTCCACAGTTTTTTCTAATAGGCAGTGCAGAAGTTTTCTCCTACGTAGGACAGCTAGAGTTTTTCTACGATGAAGCAACCAGTGGGACAAGAAGTATTAGTAGTGCAATGTTTCTTAGTGAAATTGGGATTGGAAGTTGGTTAAGTACTGCAATAGTTAAGATCACTCAAAGAGCAACTGGCGGAGAAGAAAAAGGGTGGTTAAGGAATAATCTTAATTTAAGCAAGCTTGATTATTTCTACTGGGTGTTAACCTCGATTAATGCAGTTAATTTGGCAGTTTATGTGTGGATTGCTGTTCTTTATAAGGGTAGGGGTGTTGCAGCTGGGAGTGTGAGAAGCGAAAGTGTGTTTGAAATGGGTGACGGTGCTTTGCTGGACAAAGAGGATGATATAGGTGAAAAATTCTGAAGTGTGGCCTTTTAGAACAATTGCATTTGCTTGATTTGATTCCTAATTTCGATGTCTGCTGTTTGATTTAATCGTGTATGTTTGAAGACATTACTTTTTTTTCACTTTAATGTAATATTTTATTTATAGTCTATTTTCGAACTAAAATTTTAGTGTTTGTTTATTAACGCAGTGAACTTTGCGACTGCGATAGCGTTGATAGTTAAAATATAAAAAATAATATTTTTATTACATTGTAACTTGTAGAAAACCGAGTTGCTAGTTTGATGTCGAGTGAAACTCGAGCAACTCATGATAATGCTACTTGCTGGGATTTAACTTTTGGGATCGAGATTTTCTTTTCTGATCTCAAACAGGAAGACTGATTAGACACGAATTTTATTTAAAGAAGGGAAAAGTTGTCGAGACAATATGGATGCCATTCACATCATGATTAAAAGGGCAATAGAGAATTCCGTTCTAAAAATTAAAAAGAATTGCTTTTGGAAAAGTAATAGGATAACTATGGATACTAATGATTGATTAACCTCTTTAATGATGTGATCTTGGGATCCGTTAATCCTCCCTTAATCTTACCTAGAATTTTGTCAGTTTGGTTGTTTTTAGCCTCGGGTTATAGGAAAGGTCATGGTGTAAAAATGGAGAGGGACAGGCACTTCCAGCTGGAGATTGACTAGAAATAGTCTCCGAACACAGGAGTTTCTACTTGACTGGAGCTTCAGAAGAAGGGGTGATCAGGAGCTTGCCTAACATTATTATATATAGAATCAAGGAAAATTATTTCATGCCTTTCAAAAATCCGAAGGCATGGATCTGGCTTTGAACCGGATGTTTTTCATATTTATTCAAATGTGTAATTCATGGTATGTAATGTACTTATAACATCTAGCTCAAAATCAAGCATGTTTCAAGTATTACATATGTTGTGGGTAGTTTGATTTAATTTTTAATTTTTTAAAAATAAAATAACATTATTCTAATAAAAAAAAAGCTTTGAATGAGACAAAACCCAAGTCCATATCATGTTTCGAATGGTCAGGCCACTGAGTTAGCCGGACATGCAGCTTTTATAAATATACATGATATACATGTAATGACCATTTCAATCGGACTAGAGTTGTGGGGGACCGAGGCAGGATTGCTACATGGATCTTCCCGAATCATGACCGAGTCTCGGGGTCAACTGGAAGTGCCAAACCGCCTGCATACTGGAAAGCTAGAATTTAACTAGGCAAAAAGCAAAGTCAAATTCGACATGGTTGCGAGTCTGAATTGGCTTAAATAATGCTTCTAGCACTATGGATGTCCTTTCTTTCTTTCCTTTTCCATATTTTCATGTGCTAATGCTGGGGGATCTTTACATAGCCAAAAGCTTGAGAGTTGTTTTAGAGTCAGCGTGCCTAATGGATTGTGCTGGTAGCCATCAAGGTTGGCTCGAATCAGTGGCATGCATGATATTTATTAAATTGCATCAAATGCTAGGGTTTTTTTTTCAATGACACGAAATAAAAAAAGGCTACTTCTTTTCGTGCAACTAGATGTTTTTCTAATCTAGTTGTCCCAAAATGCATGTTTATTATAAAAAAATTGATATACCAATTATCCTAATTTCGTCCTTCAGGTCCTGATTCCTTTCAAAGCTCTTAATTAGCCATGGACGTCTTGCAACCATCATGAATGCATCAGCTTGCCTAGACAAGACTTAAAGTATAATTCTAATTGAGGATAAGTTGCGTTTTCAAAGAAGACTGTTATTGTATTGGTTTCAGGTTTGGCGATTATCACAATGATCGTTAATTTTATCTCTATCGATCATTAGACTGCCGATTTTATTTTTTTGTAATTCTCTTATGTCCCATCCTATCTTAAAAAATCATAAAACCTTTGATGAAGGGAGAAGGTATAACAGCAATAATAATACATGAAACACAAAATATTTGATGAGTAAAAAATATTGTAGATATAAATTTTAAATTCACTGTTTTATTCTTTAAAAAATAAGTGTAATGATGATTGTCAACATTTATAATGCTTTTAAATAAGTAAGAAAACTATAAATCTATTATAAAACAACTAAAATTCTGCAATTATAAAGAAAATAAAATAAAATTAGAATTAAAGCAATAAATACAAAAAACACTTAATTAGAAAATAATAAAATTGATCCAAAGAACAACTTGTGTGTCTAATTCAAGGAGACCCAACTTGTGAAGGAGGGGCTTCTCATAAGAAAATTGCTCATAAAATCATGTGAAAAAATCTAAATCTGATCTAATAGTTCATTACAATTAGATCTATTCTTGAGTTTATTAGATTTGTTCCATTGATAATCATAAATATTTATTAAGTAATTCATATAATCTATCAAAATCAAATATATATATATATATATATAAAAAATTATGTTAGATACTCGAATACTCATAGCGTCAATTTTCATAAACATGGCCGCATCAATCTTGCTTGAGCGATTTTAGTTCTTTCAGACCATAGAAGAATTTGCAGCAGCAGGCTTCCTGCCAAAAAAGCAAAAGCGTAAACGGTGGTCATGAATACTGAGTTTTTCCTCAACTTCTTTTACGTTGAAGCAGGTGGTCATGATTTATGTGTAGGCTCATGCTAGACAAATTTCCTGATTTATTCGGCATAAATACTTATCCAGCTAACTTCTAACTATTCTCATTGCTTGTCACTCCTTCTGTTGAAGACATCCGTATATAGAATGTCATGAGCCAGAATAGCTAAAGAGAAACTGTACTTTGCACTCTTAATCAAGGAGAAGTTAAATAGTTCATCTGATTTTAAGGGAGCCAGAGCTGATTCAACTCATGCAAGCTTCTGTGTTTTTGGAGTCTTGTGTTTGTGCTTTAATTGCTTGAATCCAAGTGTAAATTACTGAAATTTGGTTTCCATATGGGCAAGAGAAATGTCCAAATTCCAAATAAAGCCCTTACCATGTCTCAACTCAAAAAAGATTGATTAAAATCACCACTGATCAAAAGTGGAAAAGTAGTGAAGACTCGGCATGCAAATTCCGCACTCAGTTCTCTCACGTCAATTCTCGTACCCCCTTGTGGAACATGCTGAAATATTTTCTTCATTGTCCTGTATGGAGACTAGAGGTTAAAGGGCCTCGTCCCTAAATAAATAATGTTCTTGATATTTTACATGTATCTCTCTATATACACACCATCATGATCAAATAAAATGATCAGTACTTGCGACCAATGTTATTGTTGATATAGGCAACGTTATGATGGCAATATGAATATCAGCGTGCTTGAAAACTGAAAATGGCAATCAAAATTAGTAGAGTGGTGTCAAGTCCATGATGTCCTTGGAGCATTAGCCTTTCATAATCTTCATACCTTCTTAATTTCGTAAAACAAACCATGATTTTAACTTACAAAGAAAGCATAGGGGATTTCAGGTCTCGAGGGCCGCATTAGTGATGACAACCATCCAATTTATCCCCTCAAAATCTTACCTATGTCGACCTCCTACAAACATGAAAGGACTGGACATGACAAAAAATTTAAAAGAACGTCTCCATACACACACAAGCCATCTTAATTAATAGAGGTGCCATTTTTTTCATGGGATCTTGGCTCTCCAGCCAACTGTGTAGTCAAGAGTCAGGGGGACTTGCCCGTCAAACATTTTCTGTTGACGAAGGGAGCAGTGGCTGAGTGAGGGAAGTCTTGATGTGGGTTTGAACCCTGCTGATTCCATGCTCCGGAGTGGCCTGAATTGCAGCCTTTTCCAATGCCGAGAACTTCTTTTCTTCGCTTTTGCCCCATAGGACCAGGTACAATCCTATAATGATCAACACTGCCCCGATGATCCTGCACACACAAAATCATTGAAAAGTATAAATACACACTCAATGTAATCAAATACTATTTACCCCACTACCCTCGTGACCTTGTCCTTTGAGGTCCGATAAAGTGATAAACGAACAAGAACCCCTTTAAATGACAAGGATGTTTTGGTCATTAAGGCTAGTCAAAGATGAGTCAAGATCCCAAATAGCATTGTTAATCCTATGGCTGGGGATAGACGTGGAGCCAATAGAATGCATGACTAATACATAAATAAAAGATTTCAAAGATGATAATTAAGTAAAAAAGAAAGGACCCACCCTCCTAAATAGAACTCTTCTCCTAAAGCGATGGAGGCCATGATAGCGACAACAAGGGTCTGTACAGGTTGATAAACAGCCACGAAGACAGGGCCACCTCTGTCAATGCACCATATCTGTACAGCGAAGGCAATCCCTGATGCGACCACTCCCTGCAATTTTCCACCAAAAAAGAAGCTTTTTGCTCATTTCGTTTTCTTAACACCCCACCACTCTACATTTTTTTCTCAGTAACTGTGTTCGACAATAATTTTCTTTATTATTAAAAAGTATATTTTAAGAATAATGTCTTTTTGCTCATTTCAATATATTCAAATAAAATTGTTAAAGAATAACGGAGCCCAAATTACAAAGCAGGAAAATAAATGGCGTATCCAAGAAGATAAAGATGCATGACTGGTTACCAATATGTCCAAAGGCTACAAAGTTACCCTTTTATTTCTGATCGAAGATTTGACAGGCTTTTAACAGTCTAAAGTACACACTGGACTACTCTTTCAGTTCAATTTGATAAGCCATCTTTTGATCATTTTTTTAAGCAAAAAACACATTCATTATACCCAAAAGTAAATTAATATTTACGCAGGACAGGATTTCGTATTTAAAAAAAAGACAATTTTTTTATCTAATTATCAAGTGTGACCAGTAATTAAATTTAACCATGTCTGGTTTTCTTTCGGTTGTCATGATTAATGTTGCCTAAAACGAAAACCCAGGAATGCTTAGGTCCAAATTAATTAAATTTGACTAATTTCATGCGGTCTGAATGTATAGGAGACTGAATCTCAAAGAGGAAAAAGGGGTGAGATACTAACTGCGTAGAGAATAGTGAAGAGTTCTCCACCAGAGTGGAAAATCCAAGCCTGTGGATCTCTCTCCATAAAGGCAGCAATAATAATGAACTGAATAAGCCCAAAGAAACAAGTGTAGGAGGTGACGGAGAGCCTAGCAGGGTACTTCTTTAGAACTGGTGCCTGCAACACAAGCCAACCAGACCAGGACAAGCAATGGCCAATGAGGTAGAGGCAACCAAGGGTCCAGTTCTTGGCCTCAGCATCTCCAAGTGAAACAAACATTGGTGTGGGTCTGTTTAGATGTTTAGCTGGGCTGTATACCACTGGACCTGTGTATAGAGTGATCACTGAGGCCCCTGCTACACAGCAGATAGTTCCTAGTACTTTTGCTATTCCATCTTTTCTGTTTATCCTCACTTTCTCTATCCTGCATCATAAAAGAAAATAACACGTTTCAGAAAACGAAAATTAGGTGTAAAAAGATGCATTTACTCGCTCCGCAGATCATATGTATATGCATAAAATTACACGTGTGATGCAATAAGAGTCTAAAAGAGAGAGGGAGAGGGCTTGCCGGAGTAGAGCTGCCATGAGAAAGGTAATAGCAGGGACAGAGTTTTGGATTGCTGACGCGAAGGTGGGTGAAGTGTTCTCCAGACCCAGCAAGTAGAATCCTTGGTTTGCTGTTATTCTGTTCACATGGGAAACAAGAAGAGAAAATGAACGGTATTGGTCTTTCATCGTTTCTAATTTTTATTTTCATTTTCATTTTAAATTAATTGATATATTTTGAGTCATACCCAACAAGTGCAAGGAAGAAGAACTGAAGGACAAAGTTGAGAGTGAGCGCTGGCCTCTCCTTCCTGATCGGACAAAGAGAAAAGAATAAATACACCTTGAACATATATAAAGGATGACCGAAGAGAAAATGAAAGGATTAGATTAATGGATGTTAGGGCAGTACTTTTCTAGAAAATATGCAAAGGGAAGGAGCAGAAGCAAAGCGATGATGTTCCTATATACTGGGAAAACAAGCTTGCTAACTCCCATATTTAGGGCAGCCCTAGAGACCACATGGAACCCAGCATAACCAAACTGCAAGGCCAACATGGCCAAGTGCAGTTGGAATCTTTCAGGAACCGAACACCGCATCCTCCTTGAAGAAGCTGAACCGCCAACGTCAGCCATTGTAAACGGAGACTGAAAAAACTAACCTTAAAAGGATAGATTCAAGAAAGAAGTGAAGGGAAGCTGTGGAGAGCAAAGGAGGAGTTGGGGTGGTATAAATAAGCTGGAAGCGAGTGAAAGGAAAGAGTAGGTTATGTCATGTGGAAGACAGTAGCCCACAAGGGCCCTAGTATTTTAGAGAAAGGGCCTACATAGGTCCTTAAAAAACGTTATGTCGACTGTTAATAGCCTTCAAAATGTTTTCGGTTGTCTCCCACATTCTTTTCTCTCCCACCACCCTTAGATGACACGACAACCTCTATTCCACGTAGAGAGGTTAAGGGGGGAAGGGTTTAGAGAGAGAGACTATTATCTAACAGGTTGATAATTAAGGGAGATAATTAATGATGATAATTGAGGGAGATAATTAATGATGATAATTGAGGGAGATAATTAATGATGATAATTGAGGGAGATAATTGTGGGAGAGATGAGCCGCCATTGATAGATAGCGCGCACGAGTGGAGGTGGGAGTACCCCATGCGTTTTCATCCCTCATCGAACCCTTCAACCCCACCATATTATCTTCACATTTACACTCGTTACCAGACCTTTACATTTCTTGTATTTTTCTACATGTTATTAAAAATTATTTCTAATTAATTAGTTTTTTTTTTGTGTGCTGGTGATTAAGACAATCACTTTTTCGTTAGCAAAGAAAAAAGAAAAAGCACATAATGATAAATATAAATTTAAAAATATAAAAAATCAAACTTCATCTTTATATTTTTAATTTTATTCTCCCCATGCTCAATAAATATATAAAAATCCTTTAATAGTTTACTATACTTTCATTGATTTTAATATTGTATAATAGATAATATCTCAAAGTCCTTTAATAACTCATCATATTTATATCTATATTGCATTATATGACAATGATATTTTTTTTATTAATATATATATATATATATATATATTTCATTAATATTAATATATATATTAAAGGTATTTTTTGTCTTTAATACTATTAGGGTAATATTACACTTTATTTTCTTCTCTCTGTAAAAAAACTTATGAGTTATAAATAGAACATGAATCATTTAAATAAAATATTTGAAATTTTCATTCTCTATAATATATTTATTTTTAGAACATTTCTCTATAATATTATTGTATTTTATCTCAAAAATTTATTGATTTAATAATTAAAGAGTCCATAAATTCACAAAAAAAAACCTTTTACAGGTAATACGCCATTTACCTACAACCATTTTGGCTAGGGAAAAGGGATTGAATTTCCAAAATTAAGAGATTAACTGATTATTCAAGATATAAATCTTACCCATAAGCTATTTAGATTTTTCAAAACTATCATCATTGATGTTATATGTGGAAAACTAATAAAAAAGTCATTAGTTTTTTTTTCTAATAACATTCTCAAGTCATTTAATGGTGCATAACCATGACAAACCTGAGCTAAAATACTTAATGGATCTACCTATTACGCCAATCACTTTTATTTATTCAAAATTCCAACAGTTTATTAACCAAATGAAACCCCTCACTTAGATGGTGTTGGTCGTTCAAATGTAAAATTCCAACAGCAAGTCTTAATACTTGTGGCAGCCCTGTCCTTGAAAATGGTTGACCATGAATCTTTTTAGTGTAATAGCATCACTCTTCAAGAAATGGATTAGAGAGCCTCCTATAATTTAACAAATCACTAAAGGATATATTATCCTTCATAAAAATTAAATTTATTTTTTAATTAAAATCATTGTCTCTTTGCATGTATTTTCTATCTATAAATCTTCAATGAGAGCTTTTAGACTCTTACACACTCTTATTGTAATGGATTCTTCTTAGTGGGATTCATATTTTTCTTGAAATAAGTTTTTTCTGGTACAATTGGACAATCCTTTTAGAAGAAGTTTCCCCTGGTACACACAGCTTCACCTTTGATAACTTAAGATGGTTAATCTCAACAAAACAACAGGACCCTTGTTCTATGACCAAATATATACTACCCCAAATATATACTACCACTGCTAACTAGAATTTAGATAATTAACACAAATCTTCAAATAAGCTCTCAGACCTTATGTTATCTCTAAAGATGATATCAAATATCTTTTTAGGTTTGGTCTCTCTCTCTCTCTCTCTCTCCTCCCTATCTCTTTTTTTTTCTAGTGGAGGGCTCTCATGGCCCATGTCATGGCTAGGAAAACCATATACCTCCAACTCTTAAAAAAATGCAATAATGCTCTAAAAAACAAAATGACTTGGTCTCCTTAATGTAATAACACTACCTTTCCTGGGTTCCTCTCCGCCCCTAAGAAAATTTTCTAGGGATGAGTGTTAACATGAGTATGTCCTCTTCATTCCTTAAGAGTTTTTCAAGTATGTGTGTTAATAGGGATTCGTTCTCTTTAACTTCTTAGAAAAATTTTCTAAATATAAGTTCACTTTCCTTGGGTTTCCCTCAACCACTTGAAAATTTTCTAAGTACGAGCTCCGCCCTTCATGGGTTTCTCTTAGCCTCTTAGAAAATTTTCTTAATATAAACTTATCCTCATTGGGTTTCTCCACTTATAAGAAAATTTTTCCAAGTATAGATTCCTCTATGGTTTCACCTTGTCATCCTGAAAATTTTTATAAACATGGGTTCCTCCATGGTTCAATTCACCTTTACATATTTAAAAAACTCTTTTCAAACATAGAGTATACCTCTACACATAAGTTATTTGGTGTATTAATTGGAATCTTCACCTTGCTTCTCGTACTAAAAAAAATCAACAAACTCATCATACCTAGTACTTTTGTAAGTCTTTGCGTATAAAAATCATATAAACTTGAGATGTTACTGATAAACTTAGATTTAAGAGCCTAACACCCCCCTCTAAGAAGAAATAATAACTTCTATTGGGACTGAACTAAGCAAATGACTAATTTTCTTTGAGCTCAACCAAGAATAGGTTCAAACCTTTGTTGGGCTTAATTAAAGGAAAGACCTACCTTCCTAGACTAAGCTATATTTTAGATTTTATTTTCTCTACACTTATTAGATATATAAAAGTTTTTCAGGAATCTACTATATTTCTATCAATATTAATATTGTGTAAAAAATGGTATGTAAAATCCCTGAAAAACCTATTATATTTTCATCAATATTAATACATGTCAAAAATATTTTTTAAAAAATATTATCAGGACAATAATATTACACTTTAATCTATTATCTCCATAAAAAAACCCAAATGCTATAACACCAAAATGTTCGAGATATCTATTTTCTACATCATATATATATATATATATATATATATATATATATATATATATATATATATATAGATGAATAAAGCTCATTTAGATGCAGGTCCACCATTGTTAGAAAGGTAAAAAAAAATGCACATCACTTTGGTAAAGGACCATAGTATAAATAAAAAGTAGCTGCCAACAGGAGGAATCCATCTGTTTTGTTAGCGGTCCTTTTTATATAACGGGCTTATACTATATAACATGAATGAAGAAATAACACTATAATGTTACTAGTCGATCTCAGGTAGGAGAATTAAAGGTTAAAATATGATTAGTTCTATAAGAAACTGATCCTACTCTCGAAGGGTCCTAATGAAGTGTTTCCACCGAGGTTCCCACTCCCAGAGCGAGCACAAATATGGGCTGTACTGGGATCAAATTGCTTTAAGAGACATGCTGCCCCCCCTCAATTGAGACCACCATCATTCTAAAATTCAAAAGAATAGGTCCTGCCCAGGAAGAATATGTTTAGCCTTTTCATGTTTATAAAGTGTTTCTATCTGACACCAGTACTTTTACAATAAGCTCATATGTTCGTATGCATAAGATATAATAATAAAAGCTGGGTCCTGTAAGAGAAGAACTTGGTCTGACGCTGCCTGCGTGAACCGGTCGGACACCCCCCTGACCATTCCAGTTGTGATCTTAATTGCATTTGCCCAGCTTCATTCTCTTTTGGGTCACATAAGTACATGCCTGACAGCTAGAGTAGATTTTGTTAGCACGAGAGAATCTTCAAAGCCTGTGTGTCTGCCCGTTCGAGGTTTGAGTCGACTCGGTTGTTTGACTTGAATTTAAATTAATTAAACACCTTGAGATTTTATTTTCCTTTCATTAAAAGTTAAAGGCAAGAATTTTGACATGGTAATGATGCTTCTGTAGTAGTGATGCTTTTTTAAATAGAAAAAAGTTGAGAAACATGGGATCTTTAATTATCATCGTTTATTTGGTTTTCGGAGCAGAAAGTAAGAGATCCCAAATATTCAGAATGGTTGGGCTGTAGTGTAGTGGACTTTCATTTGTCTATGTTGCTGCCTCGTTATAGGGAAAGTAGAAAGGTACCACCTCCAGCGGTTGCTTATGGAATTTCATCAAGATATCCTCTCCTTAACACAGACCCACACACCCACAAACTTGAATATGCCATTACTAAATCTATCTTCCCAATCAATTTGAAAGTAAATTGTGGATGATGTTAATAGAATGTAGCGTTCGGTTATATTTTGTAGATAATAAAAGGCAAAAATAAAAAGACAATAAACATGTTTCTTAGTACCTTTTATTTTTAAAATGTAAAAATTCTCTCAAAAACTATTTAAAGACACATTTATTTTATATCTTTATTTATGTTTCTTTAACTTAATATATTTTTATTTTTATTGTCTTTGTTATTTCTATCATCAATATCTCTGTTTTTTTCTACTCTGAAATATTAACCAAATGCAACATAAAATAATCATAAAAAAATAATTTTACAATCTTATTCTGAATATGAAAAATATACTCCATGGATCAAAATGAATAATTTTCTTGCATGGTATAATCCCATGCAAAAATAGCTACAAAATTTTTTTTTCCCTTCTCTGTTGTATAGGTGACACTGACATTACATGTGCATGTAGAGAGGTGGGGTGTGGTCCAAAATCGCACCACCGGCTAAGCCTACAATCCCTACCCAATAAACCATACTTTATAATTGTTTGGTAGAGCCATGTGATGCTTGCGTGAATCTTCCTTAAACTTCATTATCAGAAACTGATTAAAGATCTGTGATATGTTTTGGCTAACCATGCATGACCTCTACAGCCCTTTATCACTTCAGCTAGCTAGCTCTCAACAAGGCGTGGAGAGAAGAGCAGATGTATATCAGGTTAAAAGTTAAAAAAATGCAGGAAATTATTGTTAACTGTGGGGGTCAAGTTGGCCCTGTCCTTGACCTTTCTTATATTTGCGTGATTAACTAATCTTAAATAGTAAGTACCAGCTTAATTATGAGTTTTCAAGCACGCAAGCATGCGCAGTTTCTCCTTAATGCGTGTAATTATCCATTATAATGCCCTTCTTAACTTCACTGTAAGGTAAGTTTGTGAATTAATCTTAAAAATAAGGAATAGTAGCAATAAAGATGGTTTTGAGATCCATAATAAGGCTCTGGATATTATTGACATGGATATAATTATGAAAGCAATTTGATATTATTAGTCTTGATATATGAAAGTTGATATGTTTAGTTTTAATATATGAAAATTGATATATGATAAATCTTAATTATTAAAAGAAAAATCAATGAACAAGTAATCTAATAACATCAAAAAAATATCTCAAATCAATGAACAAGTAATTTAATAGCATCAAAAAATTATCTCAACTCAAAAAATTAAATTATTAAGTAAGATTTTAAGATATGATTTACATTATTTTTTATACACTTCCTCAAATAAAAAAATTTTAAACTTGAAATTTGTATAAGATAATTATATATTATATTATTTATTATTTTTAATTAAAAAAATGAATAAAAATAATAAAATTTAAACTCATAATTATTTTATCAGTAAAACTTGAAAACTTAATTTACATTATTTTTAATAAATAATACATATTAAAAAAAACCGAGAGCAACACTTGCTTCTCGAAGAAAATAAATGTCTGGCTCTGGCTCTCCACTTAATTGAGGAAATTAATGGAAAAAATAACGTCCTCGACAATTCCATATAGTATATTTATATAGCTCAAAATTTATTTTAATTTAAACACCATGATTAAGACAACACACGAGAGCATTGAATGTCAACGAGAGTGATCATAAGCTCGATGAATGAATGTAGAACTATTTTCCCCACGCCATAACATCATGTTGAGCACTTTGAGGACAACGTGAAGCTTTGTGTTCCCATTAATCAATTCGCATTGACAATGTTGCCTTTGTTTCGATGATTCAATCTCTAAAATTGTTTGCTCATGTTAAGTATCTTCAATGTCGTTCCAGCTCTGCTTGAATCTCCCCATTAGCATTTGGTTACCATTCAAAAGGTCCAGAGATTCATTCCAGTTTTAAGTGTGGAATCTTTCATCTTGAAGCTTACAAAGCTGCCTCTGATTTTGCAAACACGAGTCAGTAACTCAGTATCTACCCCTACTTGTGAGGGGGTTATTGTGAAGTCTTTCACCCGCTCTAGGCAAGTAGGCATGTTATACTGTAGAAGCTGGGACGGGATAGGGATTTTGGAAATGGGATTGCCAAAATGAGATTTAATTTTAGGGTAAAGTTGAAAATAACATAAAATAATAATGAGTTTGTTGTATTTGATTAACTTTCGGGGGGTGCAGAATGTAGATAGACTTCGATCCAAGGGTATATTAAAAAAAATAGAAGTTTATGAGTACTGATATGAAACGTCTTTCAAAATCTGGGGATGCCAAAAGCCCCCACCATAAAGTGCTTCTACCCTTGGATAGAAGAGGGTAAGGAGAACCAACCTATATTGTCTCTGTTTTAATAATGAGACGGGTCTTAAATACAGCTTCCACATTGAGTAAATTATTATTTAGTCCCTATTTTTTTAACAATTTTGTAAGTTAGTTTTTTCCCTTAAAAAAAATCATAAGTTAGTTCCTTGATCAGAATCGAAGGTTGATTTTTTTGTAAGTATCCAAACTACCCTTTTAAAATTCTTTTTTGGTTTTATTTGTAGCGGGTAAAACTGGAAACTTTGACTAGAAGAAATTAAATTGTAATTGAAAACTACCCGAAGGACTCAACTTAAAAAAAAAAAAACTACACATAATTGAACAAAAAGTTCGAGAAGGCACGAGTGGAGACAGGAGAGAGAGCGGTGGAGGTACGATGAAACTGTAAATACAGCGAAAGTGCTTCGATCGTTTTCATCTGCTGAAGCTGATGTAAGTACCCTGTCCTGAGCCCTTGATTTATTTGCCTGAGTCCATATACCATGTCAATTCTCAAATATTCAAACAGCGTAGCATGGGCATCCATTTCTTCATCTGATATGATATTTGAACAATAGGCTACATGCCCCTGGCGACTAATGAATTCAGTTCTCTTTTTTCATATTGTCCCGTGAGAATTCAAGAGAAATCTCGATAAATTCTGCGTGTAGGTATTTGGACACAGACCTGACATACCGATATTTTAAATCCTGATTTTGACAGTCCGAATCGAGGACATGCCCTGATGAGCATATAAAATCCTGGAACAATGCTGCAACCCCTTTGATCCCTTTTTTTCCCCTCAAATTTTCCTGCGAGGATGAGGGAGGGGTGGATTTTTTTCGAAAAAAATCTTCCAAGACACTGAGACCGACTAATATATTAGGTATGTCGCTATGGATAGGTTCTGTTTGCCATCATATCCTCCTTCGAGACGAAGCTAATATCACCAACTCTTGCTCTCAATGATAAATTGCTTTTGGGGACCAAAAAACAACCACACCAGTTATGGAGTTCCATCTATCTCTTAAAGTCATGAGATTGAGATTGAGATTGAGATTTAGATCCAAACCAGCTACCACCCCTTGGAAAGATCCCCATAGCCCTATGTGGGTTAGCTTTTTTCTGGTCTTCACTCTCTAGCAGATAGACGCACTAGGGCTTCTTTATTGCTTTCGTTTGGCTCTTTTGGTGCATAAAGTGATTCCACCCACCACGATATCACTATACAAGAGGTTAAGACAGAGATATTTGGTGAAAATAGTTTCACGATGCTTTTTTCAAGACACCCTACATGATTAGATAGGTTCATGTAATTTTTACAATTTTGCTTGTGACATAGTCTAGTGAATTTAAAGTAGTAAAGATTTTCTGTACCGAAAAAATAATTAAAGGGGTTTGATCAATTTTTTTTTCATTGATGTCTATCGTTAATTTCTTTCTTTTTGACTGGGAATCTTTATTATGATTGCGGCAATTAGTCGTCAGAATTGACTTCCTTGCTCATTTTGCGTGGCTCTTTCCTGCTTTTCGGCTTCTGCTTAGCTTTACCTCTATAAATTGATAAATTTGTGAAACATAAAGAAAATCTTCTTGGGAAGACACCTGATAGTACTGATTAAATACCATATCAATAGAACCACATGCTAGTCTAGGCCTTATCTAGAGAATTTTATATATTTAACATCATAGACATGACCTTCATCAAGCAATAAAAAAGAAATATAGAACTCGACCACTTCATGAATCTGTAGCTATGCCGGGTATTTAAACCAATGGTGTTGCACCAGCACGCCCCAAAAGGGGAAAAAGATGCTCTCCAGAATTCGATTCCTGCTAGAAATTATGTGCATGGGAGATGATTTGATGTAGTGCTTGAAAACCAGTTATGGGAATTCAAGTTGCTTAAAGGGGATGATTGTGGAAGGCAATAAATTGTCCCTTTTTAGCATCTGCTTCTACTGAGGAAAGGTAGGAGGACTTGGGAAAGCAAAACCCTACTCTATATGCAACATTTTTCCTTTCAAAGTTATATCAATATAATGCAACCGTATCTGTTCATCCAGATTAATCTTCATGCACCCAAGCCGCCATTCAGTTTTTTTTGGTAAAAAAAGTGGGTCTAAGCCCAAAAAAACTAGAAAGAAAGAATCAGGTAGGTGTCTTAGCCGATGCATGCCCTACTCCATTCGGTTAGTTAAGGGTTCAAGGTTCAAGGTACTAAAGAGAATGGCCAAAAGTTCTGAGTACTTGCATTAGCTATCTGATAATAAACCAGAGAGATTGCAAAGAAGAAAATAGAGTTCACCAGCACAACTTTGCACTTTAATACACAAATGTAAGCGAAACACACAATAGTTTCACCACTAATGGAGTTTCTAGATCAGTCGATTCCAATAGTTGCCAGACATCAAATAACACATGGAACATGTAATTCCCTGGATGAAAAAAGATACCAGGAACCATATGGACAATAACCACACAAATACACATGAATAAGCACACGAGATAACTTAATGGCTTGGGTATTTGCTAGATCAGTCACTGCCGATGGTTGCCAGACACCAAAAGCACAAGGAACAAGCAAATCCCTAGACAAAACAAAATATCATAATCTTCATATTCTTATATCCAATAATAGCCACCAATACACAAGCCTGGTGGAATTTGACCCCGGGATTCCTATCAAAACAAGAACAAAGGAATGACAATCCATAAAAAAATAAAAAAAAAATGTCATGCTTATCTTGTAGGGCAAGTGTTTTAGTATCTAAGGTATATTGTGGCGTGAAACCTCAAATACTATCCTCAATCAAAACCGTCTTTGACTCTCTCTCGCTCTCTTTCTCTCTCTCTCTATCTCTCTCTTCATTTATTGCTTTGCACTTTAAGTATCCACGTTCATGGGAGTCACAGGTCTCCATTAACATTCCCTTTAAACTGCACCATTGTGAGAAAAGGGTCCCTTAACTGGGGTATCCCAAGCCCACCATACAATAAAAAGTACTCCAAGGTGGTGAAAGCATTCAATTGCGTGCTCATTAATTTTTGAGAAGATGGTATTGGGATCCATGAGCCAAAGAAGCTACGAAAATCTTCCATAGGTGACAGACGATTCCTAGTAGATCATTCAGGGTCCTCGTCACTGTTTTCGTGTCTAATAGGCAGAATCAGTGGCAACGCGCCAGTGGCTCTCCGCACTCGACAAGAGCCCATTTAGAGCACGAATGTTGCATTCAACATCCACTTGATAAGGCACTTCTTTGTATTCATGAAACATTTTCAATGTCAATGAGATACGCAAGTTGTAGCGCATGAGTAGTCATGTCACAGCAAGACATGCAACTAATTAGCTATTAGAGATGTAATAACCCCTGTATAATCACATGAAAAACTTCTTTAGGAATTTACTGAACATAAAAATATTTATGGTCTGCTCTAATAGTAGCATCGAAAATATGACACATGGCTCTTAAATAAATTCATTAATTATTTTAATCCTACAGGACGAAAAATGTATACAATTACAGGAATCATCTGCTTTTAAGTAGGTTATATATGATAGTTTTGTTGGGATATTATTACTTATAGCATCTGCTTTTAAATAGGTTATATATGATAGTTTTGTTGGGATATTGTCATTTATATGGTAGCATCTGTAACCCTACTTTAGAAAAGAGTTGTCATTGTTAAAATAGGTGTGTATTATCAAACAAGACACACTAACTATTAATAAAATAGTACAACTTATTTGTTGCCACCATTTGTATCATAATTTATGTCCTCTTATCTGTTATTGAATTGCCTATAAATAAAGGCATTATTTGAGATGAGAAAGAGTGGAACAAGAGTGAATAAGAGAGAAGGGTTGCAGTAGCAGTAGCTGCAAGTGCAGCAATGAGAGTTGGGAATTGAGTAGAGTGGATATGATCCTCCTCATCTACATATTTGTATTATATCATTTATCCATCTCTAATAATATGAACATCTCCTGTGGATTTAGACAATTTGTCAAACCACGTTACATATAGTGTCATTGTGCTTAACCTTTAATGGGCAACTATTAGAATATCACTGATCAGAACTCCCAATAATTAGTATCAAAGCATATGGTTTAAATGATGTTTGATTTTTACTCAAAAATAAAAGTTATTATCATTGTGTTTTGACCATATCATTGTAAAGAGGAGGAAAAAACGATCGCATTGGTGAAAACAGCGTCAACATCTAACATCGAACATGGTTGTACACACCAGTGAAGTGGTTGCCCAAGTGTACAGGCGCACCCCATGCGTGCCACACATCTTCTTCGCTCGGATGGGCTGACCTGACCCATGTGATTGATATTTTTAAAGGATGACATCATCTTGATGTAAGTATGTTGTCAACATGTACAATTGATATGCTATGCCAACTCCTAGTCAGCTGACACGTCATCATAGTGAAACCCACCTGACATGTCATCACATGCGAGCCGAGTAAAGTAAAGCCAAGCCGAGTTGGAGCCAAGAAAAAGGATACAGTGTAACTAATCCTACGTGCAACCGGATCTGAGATTGAATATGGGTTGCTCATCAGGCCATAATTATTTCCAGCTAATTTGATCACTTCAAATGCAATGATATGGTCTGATTGTTGAGATTAGGATAAAAAATAATTGTGGTAAATTATTAAGAGAGATTGTTCGATTAAGAGGCATCTAGTGGTCATCAAAGTGGTTGATGGAGATAAAAAGAAAGAGGTCTCGCATGTTTTTCAAATTACATATGCTAAACTGTTAAGTGGGGAGATTTTTTAGTTGCCTTAAAGAAAGGCAAAATTAGGATACTATGGACACCTGATCATATGGACCATTTGAAGTAGAGAGTGAAAATTAATGAAAACCTATCTTGATGAATCTAAGCACTAGTAGTCTCACCAGATATTAAGAAATCAGGTATAAAACTAATATATTACAAATTACTTATAAAAAAAAGTCGTATCGCTTGTAAAGGAAAGCCACAACAAAGCAATCAAATGGTTGTATATACAACAAAGCAATATAATGGATAGATATGGCCTAAAAGGTTCTGTCTAGGAGATTGGGTTTTAAGCGAGACCGGTATAACCCCTCTAATCTTTTCTAAGAACTTGTTTGGTTAAAGGATTATCCATACGGTACTATTTTTGTATATATAGCAGTTTGTAATGAAATTATTGAAGACTAGCAAGATGACGGCACAAGGAAAATAGTTGGGTTCTGTATGATCAAAGATATGATGTAATAGTGATTTCTTAAAAATAGTTACATATAGTGACTATGATTTCTCGAGGGAAGAATTGATGAAGACCCTGATAATGAAAGAAAAATACAGCAAGGGGATAAAAATTGGTATCCTATTTTGACTTGGATAGGTGTTGTGACAGGATGAGCTGCTGTCAAACATAAGCAAGGAATAGGAAGAATTTGGAGAATAGAAATTGCATGAAGGAACACAGGGATTATGCAAGAGTACTCGTAGGATTTAATGAGATATTGTAATGAGACGATCAGTGCAAAGAGAAGAAGAGTTCCTAAATGAAGCTTAGAATAGAGATTGTGTGAAAAGTTGCACAACAAGAAGTCTCTTGTGCTTTTGATAAAGGCAACAGGCGAGGACATTTTCAATACATGCAAGGATGGAAAGATAAGTTATTATAGAAGTACCTAATTGAGGGGGTGCAACCATTTATGATGAAAGACGAAAACACTAAAGAGAGCTGGTATAGGTAGAGCTGTCAAGTGTGATGATGAAAAGCACGGAAGCTCCAAACATAGAAATCAAGATAGAGGATTATGAGGAGAGTACTATAACTCTCTCTTTTTAAGTGATTAGTGGCAGTTATCTCTCCCAAATACCCATAGTGGTATAGAATCTTGTAACTACTAGAGTCATCCCAAATGAAGAAGGATGAGACCGTCTTATAATGAGCAAAAACACCTCAAAAAAAGTCGTGTGGGCCATGATATGAGCCGAAGTACAAATCATCTCATGATGACAGGCAAAGACTTCTTAGATAGAAGGTGTGAGGATTATGATATGAGTCCAAGATCAAACCATCTCATGTCTATAGACGGGGACACCTCAAGAGAAGGTGTGAGGGTCATGATAAGAGCCCAAGTTCAGAATGCCCAAAGCCAATGCGATGACTGGATATAAATGGACAAGTGTGTAGCCAATAAAGTGGTTATGATGAATATAAAGACAAATACCGAATTGACCTTGATGGATGTTACCCAGATAAATACCGAATTGACTTTTATGAATATTGTCCTCATGTTAAAGATCAATGAACTAGAAGACATTTGCTTTGGACAATAAGTGGATGACTTATAGAGCATTAAGACTTGACTGCTAGAAATGAGCAGAAAGCATGCGCAGGTTCCTGAAACAAGTTGACTTTTGTCAAGGTGGTAAGCTCGGTAATAACATTGTAATACTCAAAGTATGAAGATAGATATATATCAACCTTTAATGGGTTGCCCCTATAGTTAAAGGTGAAAAGCTACCTGGACTTTTAGGACTAAGAGCAAGAGACTCGTGGAGAAATAAGGCGTGATTTCTATGGTGGAATAAAAAGTAGACACAACTCCTGGATAAGTAAACTCTTAAAAGAGTAGTCAGCTCGTGATCATATTAAGATACTCAGATAATGATTATCACACTTTAAAGTAGAAATTTATGTTTAAGAGGGTGTTGTAAGCCTTAGGATGAGGCTTGAAAAATCATTCTGAACAGAGCATGATTGATACGTTTAAAGGGAAATATTATGTCTTAAAGACAAGCTTTAACACTTTTTAGATGTGATGTAGGAGACCATTTGGTTGAAGTGATCTTTTAGTATAAGTAAGGGAGTGCTTAGATGACTTTGGTAATTGAAAGGTTTGGCGAGTACATGCAAACTTGGTCGGAGACACTCTCAAAATGGTAAGTTTGGAAAAATTACTAGATCCAAACTTATGCTAAAGAAGCAAGAGGACAATTGCACACGTAAATGGCAAAGAGGGTGATTGTTGGGATATTGCCACTTATGTAGCAGCATCTACAGCCCTACTCTAGAAGAAGGTTGTCATTGTCAAAAGCCTATAATGGTAGGTGTGTATTATCAAACAAGTTGCACCGACCATTGATAAAATGGTGCAGCTCATGTGCTACCATCATTTATGCCATAATTTATGACCTCTTATCTACCATTAAATTGTTTATAAATAGAGACATTATTTGAGAGCAAAATGAGAGAGAGTGGAACAAGAGTAAAGAAGAGAGAAAGGCTGTCATTGCAGTAGCTGCAAGTGCAGCAATGAAGGCTGGAGGTTGAGTAGAGTAAATGTGATCCTCTTTCTTCATGTATTTGTATTGTATCATTTCTTTATCTTTAATAATATGAACCTCTCATGTGGATGTATGTAATTTGTTGAACCACATTAAATATTATGTTAATATACTTAACCTCTAATGGACAACTATCAAAACATCATCGGTCGAAATCCCCAACACGTTTTATAGTATAAGGAGTATTTCATAAACTTTGTAAGCATTCATCATACCTTCTCGCCAAATTATAAAAAAAAGGATATGTTTTATAGCATTAATAAAAGCCAGTTTCTCACCATTTGTTTCTATTGTATATGTGATCCATTATTGGTTTCTCTTGATTAAAATTATAGTAATGAGATTGTCCTAAACAATATAGTAAAACATTGTATAGAGACGAGTAACTTGAGACGTTGTATGGATCAATGCTTAGAATGATAGAAACTTTGATGAATCACTTTAAATGCTTACAATTAATGATGATATTCGAGAAAATGATGACAATAGCATCAAACAATTTCAAACTTGCAATGTACGTGTTCATCTAATGGATGACTATTATACAACTTTAACTATTTAGGTTGCTTTCATATCATGCAAACACATCATATTTTTCAACAAAAAAGAAGTTTAAACAAAGAGATGCTTTTATGATGAAGCATTGAGTTTAAGAGGGTAAATCTCAAGTTCTAAACTATTATAGACTTAATACCAGGTCAGTCTGGAGATTTGAACGGAGAACATAGCTAATTGTTTCATATATTATTAATTAAGAAGTTTAGCATCTTACATTTTAAATTCTTGTTTCTTCCCCTAAATGCTTTGACCATACATTTATATGATCACATTAGGAAATAAGAATTAATACTAAAAGGGTTCTAGTATATGTTCAATTGCTAAAATATCAGCCCCTAGATTCAATAGCATGGTGCCAGTTTCTCGTTTCTCTGGGACACTTGGAACACTCAAAAGGGAAGAGCAATCTTCTCCAAAATGGGATCAATATTATTGCAATTCAATACATATTATTAATTTAGTATTGGTATTGCAATGCCCAGGTATATAGGAAATGATGCCATTGTCAAGAGAAGTATTGAACCCTGCATAAATGCAACGGTAAAAAAGGGCACTTACTGAGAGTCTGTTAGGGTTTGGTTCGGAGTGGTATCCCAGTCCCACAGCACAACAGACATCCATCCACTTACAAGCTATAGGCACAAGTCTTTCTTTGCACCTACTAGGAACCCAGTATAGAATCTGCAATGTTAACCATCAGGAAAGAGTGACATTATGTGATCAGTTATAAACATCTCAGAATGAAGCATGTAAAAAAGTCGGAGAAGAATCAAACGTCGTTGATATTCACACAACTGTCTCGATCATTCTTCTCGCAATCTTAAAAAGAAGACATTGTTCTTATCTTTCTTCCACTCGCATTCACTCATCACGCTCATGATAAAGTTGATAAACGAATGATGAATTGCAGAGGAGCGTACGCGTTACCTTTAGCTTGTGGAAAAGTGATCCATCGTTTTGGTATTTTGGAGTTGCTGTGGCTTCACGCCTCTTCACTCTTCAGTTTCCGAGGTGGTCAAAGTAAACAGTGGCCGTGGACTTAGTTTCTTAGAGGTGGGCCTTAGCCCAAATCGTTTTTTTAAGTGCACCCATAACTCATACAAAAGCCAGGGCAAATTCTGTCTTTATATCACACAACACAGGCCCAGTTTCTAATTTTTTATATAAATTCTAATAATCAAGTTCTTTTAGTTTTAGATTAGGCTATTTTCAGGAAAGAATAAAAAAAATCATCATGAGATTATAAAGTTTCTCCACAATCATTTATCAGATCTTAGATGGTCCACGCCATGCATAAGACAATAAAATGCACGACAAATATCTTTCTCGTAGCCTCTTTTAAAATATGATCCAAAATAATAATAGCAAACAAAACACTCAATCGTGTTTTAAATAGAACCGGCTCAAGACCCCAATAATGATTTATCCGGTTAATTTAGATTTATTTCAAAACAATGTTGTTTGAATTAAAAATAAATACATAATATTATTTAAAAAATAATTAAAAAAATAATGAAAGTTAACTTTTAAAATATTATTTTTTTAGTTTAATCTGGTAAATTTAAACTAATTTAATTTTTAAAATACAACTGAGCTCGAGTGATACTTCAAAACACAATGTACACGGTTAAATTTCTAATTTGATAAAATTTGATTACGAACTAAATTTTTAGTAGTGAATTGATAGACCCAACCAAAAATAATCGAATCAACATTAAAAAATCAAAGAAAGAAGAACAAAATGACTTTGTTTTAGTAAATAATGTGAAAGAAACTGTCGACACCAAATTATGCTTCTATTTCTAGAGAGAGAAGCAGCTCGGCACTACTGTAATCAATCCATACCGCAGGCAAACGTTCTATTTCCAGTATCAACTCACGCCATCTGAATAATATTTTACATGTTGCGTCAGCAAAGATTATAAACTATGAACTACGATAATGGGTTTTTACTAACCAGACAGATATAATGTGATCTCCGCCGATTGAATTTCACGATCATGGTGTTGAAGCACCTGAAGCATATTCTGAAGCCTGTTACTTCCAAATAAGACATCCCCGCCCTATAGAGAGACGGGGAGAAACATCACAGCCAAGAAACAAGTTATGAGTTCCTTTGAAATGCTGATTCAGTCACTGCATCAGCATATGCATTAAGACGTGTTTAAAAGCCCTTGATCTACCTGGTACGACCATACCAAGCTGACAAGGTTTCGAACCCCAGCCCATTACTTGAGGCCGGGCCCTCTCTATTGCGGGCTCCCAATTTAAGCCAAGAGCCCAAGGGGATTTCAGCAAAAGACCCAAGCCCGCCTGGTACAAAACAGATTCCTCCTCCCCTCTCCCAACGCCATTTTCCATCTTGTTTTCTCAACTGCAGTTAAAGCCTCTTCAAGGGACAAAATACTTGGCCTTGGTTGGCTGGTTAAGTACGAGTTTAGCCAGGGTATTTTTGGCATGAAAATATATCAAAATAATTTTTGTTTGAAAGCATATCGAAATTATTGTAAAGCATTAAAAAATCATTAACTTAATACTTTTTTATTCTAAATCAACTTTTAAAAAGCACTCAAACACGGTAGCTAACACAAAAACAATCGGTAATTGAACATCCAGTTTCATTCAGATACCTCATCAGGAAGCTTCCTCCCTCTTATTTTTTATTCAGTCCGTGAAGTTCAACACGACTAACTAATTAATACTCATAGTTTTAAAATCATTTAAAAGGGTGACTCCAGGATAAATTTTGTCCACCATTATTAAGTGATGCAAAAACCAGGAAATTTTTCTCAGACAAAATCGGATATCTACAAGCAAGAAAATAACTTATATGGAAATAACATGAACAAGAGAAAATAAATGATCCGGAAGCTCAATAAGTTACACCAGCTGCCATGTCTGCAACGATTATTGCGTTTTAACTTCTTTTCATGCAACACAGCATTACTCGTTTTCTTAGCATCCTGTCCCCATTCGTAATTGCTTTAACAATTTCGATTAGGAATTCAAACACAGGGACACCCTATCTGGACATTCACAATGATGCTGGTTAGTGAAGAAGAAATTTACTGGGGAATCAATGCTACAAAAGAGAGATAGATTTGGCAATCAGCTGAACTCAAGCCCACAACAAGCTATCACCAAGAGGAGGCAAAAGTCATAAATGACTCTGCTCTACAGTAACACACCTGCAAACTTTAGAAACTTTCTTTCTGAAGGGACTTCCTCTACAATAAGGACAATGGAAATAATCTCTCAACAAAGCATGTTTCTATTGCTAGAGAATTAAACAAGCAGTCTAGCACTATTGTCAAGTCACACTAAAGGAAAACATTCTATTTCAGGATACACTCCATCCAAATCAAATTTTACAAGTTGCCTCAGCAAAAATTATGAAACTATGGAACATAGTAAAGGGTTCTTATCAACCAACCTGATAAAATTGAACCTATGTAAGTCTCCCCCGATTGGATTTCCCAATCATGATGTTGAGGCACCTTAAGCACAGTATTTCCAAGTAAGACACTCCCGCCCTCCTGCTCAATTTTTTTATTTTTACATTTTTTTTATTTTTTTTTATGGTCTCCTTCCATGAAGGTTTGCTACTGACCTATATCTGTCAGGAGAAAAATGGTAAAGTTTTAACCATACAAATATAGATGAGAAGATTAATCAGCACCTGTATCCTCAACAGTTTTCTTATATTCTGGCTTAAGTTCATAGGTTCCTTGGTTTGTTCCCCGCTTATTGTACACACACAGCTCATTCAGTATCTCTTTCAAGAATTGCTGCATTCAGAGAAAAATACCAAATAAATTTCACACATGAATACCCCAGAGCAATATAATGGTATAAAAAAACAGAGCCAATTTGACCACCATCCTTCTAGAAACCACATATATAAGGAAAGGGATTATCATATCTATATAAGCATTAGATAACAATGATGAAAACATAGGAGCTAACATCTATCATGGTCCACAGATCAACTAATCAGGTACAACCATATAATTTCTGAACCATGGATTAACACTTATTTTAGGAAGTCTACCGGCCAACAAGCATCGGTAAAGGAAATGGCATTAGCAAGCATATATTCTGAAGAGCTGTTACCACATCAGAACTTTTTATCAGTAACACCTCTGTTATATAACAGCAAGGAATAGAAAAGGCATACCGCAGGTTGATCTGTTTCTTGAACAAGCTGCTTTAAGGCCCAATTTGGTTGCCTTTCAAATAACTTGAACATGATATCTTCCAATTCCCCACGATCCCTCCTGGTTCTCTTAACGTCCGATTGTTTAACTGGCTGTGTTCTCTTCTTATCCTACTCGTATAAAATTGACAATAAAGATTACATTTTTTTATTCTTAAGAGCAGAAAGAATGGGTCTTTGGCTAATAGCACCACATTATTCTTGTCAGAAAAAGTGCTACCAGAGGAAAGCACTACTAGGAAAGTATACACATTATCTTTTCCCATTACTAAGGAGCAGTATTGTTCATAACTCCATCGTTTAAAGCCAAATAAAAGAGAACTAATTTATGAACATCCTAATATCAACATGTCCAATGGGGAAAGAAAATATACCTTGGAGCTAGATGAAATCAAGCCAACCATTCCAGGCATGGGCCTCATGTGAACTCCACGGTCATTATTAATCACCTTTAAAAGCAACCAAGGAATCAAAACTTCTGTTATATCCAGGTGATGAAATAGCAAAGTAAACAAGAATCTAACCCTCTACCTGTATCTGTCTTATCTTGACCATAGATTTCTTCGTCCTTTCACGGCACAATTTATGATATTCCTCAATGTTCTGCTCATGGGGCTTCATGTCAAATTTATGTTCCACTTTTCCTTCCATGGCGACCTTCCCTATAAATAATTGAAAAGATTTTGAAAATAGTAGAAATCCAAAACAAGTAGCTAATATCAGTGTACAAAGAAAAGCAGATATCAGTGCGAAGCATACTATCATGGATTAGATCAAAAACATGTAGACTGCATCTGTTTGAAACATCCGAATTGCATACTCATGAGTAATGAACAAGTGCCTTCAGAAGTATGATGCTCATATACAATAAACATGCATACTCGTGAATGAGAGGTCCCTTATTAATATTTCTGCAAATTGCAATGTTCAACATCAATCTTCACATCAAGTATTGTACTTGAGTCAGTAATAACAAATGACAGGAGATAATTATTGAAATTGAGTTGAATCATAAAGGATTGAAAATACAACCATCCACAAAAACCAATAAAGGGCTAGCGAGATCCTCAAGAATTGTTTGAATCCTGACTCACCAATCAAAAGAATCACAAAATTTCTTCCACAAAAAAAAAATGTGAAAAATCATCCAGTAGTTACAAACTGGATCCTCACCTTGAGGTGTCTCAGAAAAGACGCACATAGGAACAAAGTCTTTAAACATATTCAAAGAATAACTCTTCGGTACATTCCCAGTCTCGGTGCGAGCCATCTCCATAGTGAACTGATTACCATTTGGAATCATGTAAGAGAGATGAAATGATGAATTACAAAGATAACATATCAAGCAACCAGATATAAACTATATGCTGTTTTTAGTTAGATGCTCTCTTTTAAAATCATTACAAGCTATTTCGGCCTCGAGAATCCACACATATACGATCATCTGATTTAAATTCCCAGATAAAAAGTACAGATTGACTTTTGCAATCAATGCCTAACAATACAGATGACTAGTGAGATAAAGCATCTTATAAATGCAAATTCAAGCGCACCAAGCAATCATCAGCTGATTGAACTATTGAACGCTTCATGATAAACTATAGGTCATATAGTTTAAGAGCTACCTTAAAAAATCCATTACACAAATTCCATTACAGCTTTAGTATCCTCGGATTTATAATTTGCTCAAATCAACTGATATAAGTAAGAATAGTTCACTGACTAAAATAAACTAGGGTTAAAGAGTTAAACGATGAGACCCTAATTATTAAAAAAAATCAAACATTGAGGGCAAATTGAGAAGACGAAGTGTACCTGAAGAGCAGAGGGATCGTCAGATTGGAGAGGATCGAGGGAGAGAACGACTTTAGCAAGAGGGGCAGAATCTGAAGAAGAAGGGGAGGTATGATTTTTCCATGACTTCGCAACCACTACTGGACACTTCATCAACCAAACAGATCTGTCTGCCTTTGATGTTTCTAAATTAGCGCTGCTACTGCTGTTATCCTCTTCCATCTCTCTGCTTGATTTTTCTTGCTCGAATTTTGCTTGTCTTTCTCGTTCAGTTTTTTTGAGATTTTTACTGCTTTGCTTCCCAGTCTCGTCTCGTCTAGTCTTCTCTCTATTGACGCTGTTGTTTTGAGAGGTGAACCGAGGACCCTTTCCTTGAACCGGATTCGAATTAGGGTCCACGTTAGTTAATGAATGGTCAGAGTTTTTTTAGTGTGTTTGATGTTGTTGTAGATTTTAATATAAAAAAATATTTAAAAAATTTATTTTTAGTTATTATTATTTTAATTAAAATATATATTTGATTGAAGTTATTGTTTAATAAAAACCATATTCAAGACATTGGTTAAAATAATAATTAAAATTAATGTTGATAATAAAATAATTTAAAAGTATATGTATTAATTGTTTTTAATTATATTAATGTGTATTTTATTATTAATATATTATAAAAACAACAATGTGAATTACATCACAAATTTTATTAATTAGTTAAATTTATCATAATACAATCACAAATATAATTAAAAAAACCTCCAATTCTTTTTGGAATATTCAATAAGTTCAAGGATTAATATGTTATCTTTGTAATTCATCATTTCATCTCTACAACATCAATATTTTTATTAATTCAAAAAAGGGTGTGGTTATTTTAATTTGGATAGCAAATTCAATAATAATAAAATACAACTCAATGAAAGGCAGAAAAAAAATATAGCAAAAGCATATGAAAGTAGGTTCTTAAAAACTAAGTTAAAAACTTTGGTGAGGTTAAAAAATAAAAATTGTGATTCATTTTATAACCAAACAGATAAAATTATGGTTAAATAGGAAAACCGACGGATACCACTCCACAGCGTTTTTTCCTTTTTTGTGGCTTGTTCGACCGCCTTATGGAGGTTGAGACAAAATAACCGAACACCAATAGGCCACATTCATTGGCTTCAGCCCATCATCGAATCATTGGATGAGAGGAGGCGTTGGAACAAGGTTTCAACTTTATAGCATCAACAAGTCCTTCAGAACAAGGCTAAATGAGGGGTTTCACAACGATTACCAGCGTGGAAAACAATAAACCCAAACTTGGATTTCTACCAGAGGCATGATCGCTGCTCAGATTTTTAGAGGCATATTAACAAACTCGTAGAATGTACAAAAATGAGATGCGAACTCAGCTGATATAGCAAGTAATCATCCTTCCATTACATCTAAAACGATCACATCTTTTAGTACTTGGAGGCAAAGGCACTAGACAAGGAAATAGACTTATGATGCCTAGAAGATACAAACAGGGATAAGAGATGCCCATCTACACAGCAATACCTAACATGTCATTAAGCCCTTTCACCCCTGATCCTTCTAGCCAGCTGAATATCCTTAGGCATGATTGTAACCCTTTTAGCATGAATAGCACACAGATTTGTGTCTTCAAAGAGACCCACAAGATAAGCCTCAGCTGCTTCTTGAAGAGCAGAAACAGCACTGCTCTGGAACCTGAGATCAGTCTTAAAATCCTGAGCAATTTCTCTCACAAGCCTTTGGAATGGAAGCTTGCGGATCAAAAGCTCAGTGCTCTTCTGGTACTTCCTAATTTCTCTCAAAGCCACAGTTCCTGGCCTGAAACGGTGGGGTTTCTTCACGCCTCCGGTGGCTGGGGCAGACTTCCGGGCAGCCTTAGTTGCCAGCTGCTTGCGAGGGGCCTTGCCTCCAGTGGATTTTCTGGCAGTCTGCTTGGTACGGGCCATTGCTGATTGAATCGAAAGAGATTTGCAGATAAAAGATAAATTGCTCTAGCCTTTGCTTTCGTTAAGAGATTGATGATAAACGATTGAGATTTGGGCCTAATTTAAGGGGAGGTTTGGTTGGGGTAAGCGGGGATTTGAAATTTTCATGCTTCGATGGAGGGATTTTGAGTTAGGGGAAAAGTGAGGAGAGTGAATTGGGGCCGTTGATTATTGATTAATCGACGGGTAGGAATGTTTGGATTATAGAGACGAGAATCGCGATCCGCGTGCAATGTGGATGGACCAATGGGAGGTGTTTCTAAGGCGGGAATTGAATTTTTGTGTTTAAAGAGGCGCGCTGTGGAAATTTGGGACCGTGGATTGACATAGTTTCTTTCCGGATAAAAATGTTTGTGAAAAAATTTTAAAAGTTTTTTATTTTAAATTAAGATTTTTTAAATTTTTTTGGTGCGTTAATTTTAAAAATAATTTTAAAAAAATAAAAAATATTATTTTAATATATTAATAAAGATGAGTAACAAGGTCTCCTATCTCCTTGTCTGTGTGAATACATTACAAAAAAAAAATTAAACTTTTGTGAGTAAAATTTTAATTTATATAAAAAATTTTAAATGTTGATTGTGTATGCACGTGGAATGACAATAGTTGTTTTTTTATATTAAAAAATAGCTCGTGGTTAGTTAATTTAGTGTGAAATACCTTTTTTTAATGATAATTTTTTTAATTTGATAAGAAGAACATTTACATGTCATCAATCAAAACTATTTTAAAAAAATAATTAATTATGAATTACCTTTAATTTGTTTCTTGGTTGTTATCAAGATGCCTTTATCACTTAAATAGAAGTGCTTTGATTAATGGCCAATACCATGTAAGATGATTTTTAAATCATTAATTTAATACTAGTAAGATTTTTTAGAAAATTATTTATTTATAGGGTGTTTGACATAATCTTTTCTGCCTTTAAAGTGCATTATAGAAATATTTTTTTATGATGTTGATATAATAATGCTATTAAAAAAAACATTCCAGTACATTTTTTAAAAAAATATCATTCTAAAAATCATTGTACATAATTATCATAAACACCATGTAGTTGTCATTTGATTCGACATATACCATTGTTTTATTTTAATATTTAATATCAACTAAACTTTTTTGTCTTGGGAGTGTTTTTTTAGTACGGTGGTATTTGTTTTTTAAAATAATTTTATTTGAAAATATAATAAAATATTTTTTAAATTTTTTTAATATCCATGTATTGAAATAATAAAAAAATATTAAAAAAAAGGCTATTTAGAACATAATTTAAAACTGACTTTATACGTGCATGTGTAATGATTTTGGATTCTTTAGAAGAATAGCTCTAAATTTTTCCCTTGTTGATGTATCTTATTTACGAAAAGGGGTAAGTGAAAGTCCACTGGACAGGTTGGATCCCATGGCCCGCACATATGTTGTCTAGTTGCTCTCGGGTTTCACGATTATGAAGGCTTGGTCAGGGTATCAAGAACTCAAATCTTGATTCGACCCTGAGTTGAAAGCAAACCTGCCCCTCCATGATTCGAAGCAAATCGCCGGTTATTTTTTTTTAATTTATTTATTTGTGAGATTTTGATATTAACACTTAGAATGTATCAAACACTTTCTTGGATTCTGCAGTTATATTTAACATTAAAAAAGTGAAATTTCAACGGGCAGAGATATCTAAATAATGCAAGCAAATTTATGTTTTTTAAAAAATTAATTTTTTTTGTTAAAAATTAATTTTTTAGTATTTTTTTATTGTTTTGATAAATATCAGAAAACACTTTTTTTAAAAAATCATCTTAATGTATTTATAAGCAAAAAAAACATTTGAATTACAATCATAATCACAACTTCAAACAAACTTAGATCATGTTTGGAAACATTGATCAACTTGTATTTTTTTAAAATTTATTTTTTAATATTTCCTGATCATTTTATATTTTATATGTTAATATCAAATATAATTTTTAAAAAAATAAAAAAACATTATCTTAATACATCTCCAAATAAAAATCATTTTAAATCCAACCACGATTATAAAAAAAAAGAGACCCTCACTCTCCATGTTTATTTTTACGTATATTTTTTTAAAGGATATAAGCATAACAGGAAAGGGTTTTACAGCCTTAACAACACTTCTAATTTTAATAACTATCTCGTCCACTTCGTTTAATCCCTCACCCGCGATAAAATTAACAATGGGAGCACAACATGTGATATATATAAATGAACTCATTATGTAGAACCTTGAACTTGCATTATTTAACGTACGTGATGGTCAAGACTCGATCAATGCCCCAATTAGTTAAGCAAACTCTTCAATGGTCGCACCCTTGTGATTAGGAACTTCTAAAAAGTCTAAAATCCCCTCATGCAAGTTCCCGTCATTGTCTACCCAGTGAAAGAAAACCCATCACAAATAATTATACATGCCATGTGCCTTTATACAAGCTTGTATTGAAAGCACCCCCTTTAAAGTCTTAGCAAATGTTCTTTGGTTTTTATCATCAAACTTAAACTTATCATGAAACTGTTTACATGATGAGTTATTTGGGTGTGTTCACAAATTACTATTGTCATGGGTCTTTGAAGCACGAGGGTAATTTTATTAATAGCACTCGCATGTAGCTCTCCTCGACAGTGGATCGTGACCTTCTATTATACCAAATTGATGTAAAACTTTAGATGTAAATATAGCTGTGATAAAGGCCACGTCCCTTTTCATGTTACCTTTTTAGCAAACAACATTTGCATTACAATATAATATAATTAAATCATGCGGGAGAATACACTACAGTTTTTTAAAAAATTATTATGGATTGTTGTAGTATTTTTTTTTTATTATTATTTTTAAAAATTATTTTTATTAAATTTTTTAATATTGATTTAATTAAGAATTTAGTTTTATAATTTTTTTAAAATATTATGAACTGATATAATATTTTTTCCACGTAGTTTTTTTTATGATTTTTTTAAATCAGTTGTCAATTTTATTTTTTTATTTTTAAGTTAGTTAAAAATTATAACTATAGTTTTTTTCATAAAATACCGTGGATTGCTATAGTGTTTTTTCATATATTTTTTTTGTTTTTCATGATTTTTTTAAAATAATATTTGTCAATTTTATTTTTTAAATATTGAGTTAGTTAAAAATTTAATTTTATAATATTTTTCTTTAAAATATTATGGATTACTGTGGTATTTCCCCACATGATTTTCTTTGTTTTTTTAAATTATCTTTGTTGATTTTATTTTTTAATATTAAACTAATTGAGAATTACAAGTACAATACATGGGGAAACACCGTAGCTTTATTCATAAATTACTATAAAATTGCTATAGTATTTTCCTCACGTGATTTTTCCCTTTCTAGAATTATCCTTGTTAATTTTATTATTTTAATATTGTATTGGTTGGGAATTTAACTTTGTAATTTTTTTAAAATAATTGTGGACTGTTACAATATCTCAGCAAATTATTTTTTTATTATGGTTTTTTTAATTATTCTTGTCAATTTTATTATTTAATATTGAGTTGATTGAGAATTATAATTATAAATAAGGCTAAATCATGTGAAAAAATATTGTAACTTTATCCGCAAAACACTATGCATTGTTATAATGTTTCCAACATAGTTTTTTCCCAAAATTATCTTTGTTATTTTTTTAATACTGAGCTGATTGAGAATTTAGTTTTGTAATTTTTTCTTTAAAAAATTATGGATTATTACAGTGTTCCCCCATGTGGTTTTTTTATTATAAATATTTTTAAAATTTTTAATCAATTTTATTTTTTTAATATTAAGTTAGTTAAAAATTATAATTATAATAAGACTAAATCATACAAGTAAAGTACTGTAGTTTCCCTCACGAAATATTATGAATTGCTACAGTGTTTTTTTCATGTTTTTTTTTAAGTTATCTTTGTTGATTTTTTTTTAATATTTAGCTAATAGAGAAGTTACTTTGTATTTTTTTTTAATTAACAGAAAAGCTAAATCATGCAGCTATATACTAAATCATGTTGGGAAAATATTGTATTTTTTCTCTCAAAACATTATACATTGCAAAAAATCATTCTATTAAATCTCTAATTTTTTTTTATCTCCAGTACAATTTTTTTTCATTATAGAATATTAGCTTCATCACACTTTTGATTTTTATTATTTATCTAGCATTAATATATAATTATAATACCTTTAAATATATTTATTTATTTTATAAGTCCGTGGACATGGACATATCATCGAGTGAATAGCTGGAATAAATTGGTCTTTGTTCGAGTAGCATCATCATTCGTTTAAGAAGGAATATTATCATTTGATGGAGGAGTGCTTTGTTGATCAACATTGATTTTACTGATGGAAGAACTTGTATTCTTTATCCAAAACAATAAAATTTAATAAATTTTAGTTAAATATTTATACAAAAAGATGTAATAATTACTAGTTCAGAGCAAAGTCTAAAGTTTATTAATTTGGTAGAAAATGAAAAAAAAAAAGAGCAGTCATGAGCATGAAAAAAATTAGGAACAAACGTTGTTTGATAGGATGCGCACAACCTAAAGATTTACCAATGTTGTTTATTTGATAGCAACTTCAATTCACACCAGGCTATTCACAGATAAAAAAGAGGTGAAGATGAGATTCACATACTTTTTTTTCCGCAAGTAACTTTAACCTAATACAAAAAACATAATATTTGAAAGCAACAAGCGGTGAATGAAGAAAATAAAGTGAAACCATAAAGAGCCTAGCTTAAAAAACAGCAATCAAACATTAAATCATTTTTAAAAAAAATTGTATCAACGTATAGAGAAATAATAAAGGGATCAAATGACGTGTTGAAATAAAAAAACTAAACGATAAAGAGAGATATTTGACTCAAGAGAGAGTTCACAATTAAGGTTTTAATTTTTTGTTTGAAGGTGTGATCGACCAGAGTATGATGAATGCTAATTTGTCAGAATTAAGCTAGGGTTTCTGGTCATGTAAATCTCTAAAAACTCCAAAGCTTTTGCTCCTTCACAATGGACAAGGATGGGACACACACACACACACAACTTTATGCCTTTGTTTCGTGGATGGAGCATGAAATATATTTTCAAGACGACAACGTTTGTGTGTGTTTTTAACAATATTTCTTGACTTCTTAAAATTAAATCTCTTTTAAACCATTAATTGTATAATTTGAGGGTGTGTTATTAAAATCATCATGAAAGAAAATTATTTTGGTTAATATAAGATGATTCGAAAATACTTTTATAATAAAAATATTATTAAAATTTTGCAATATCTTGATTCGGCTATGTATAACCAAACATGATTATAATTTTTGCTTGATCTTTCCTTGAATTGCTCTGTTGGATAACATTAATTTCGTGTTTTCAAATTCTCAACAGCATCTTTAGATCATGGATTCACGGCGACAAAAAAAAAAAAAATCAAAATCAAAATTGAAACTTAGAAAAATATTACAATCGCATGAATTTATCAGCAACGATAAACATGTTAAGGGTACTTGTTTTAAGAACACAAGAAGGGAACTGGTAACTTATAAGAGGCTGTTTGACAAACATATTTGTACATGTATCCAAGTATGTTTTAAGAGTATATTTGTATTAAAAAATATTAAATTCATATATTTTTTACTATTTTTTAATAATTTTAATGTGTTGTTATTAATAACTGAAAAATAATATTTTAATATATTTTCAAATAAAAAAATATTTATAAAAAACATCTTTCACAGTACTAAACAAATGTTAAGGTTAAACAAACATTTCATTTGACAAATGTTAAGGTTAAACAAACATTTCATTTGTTTTTAGCATGTTTAAGATCAAGGTATAGTTTGATTTTTTTTTGTGAGACAGTAAAAAATACAATAAAAAAAATATATTTATAGTTTTTTATTTAAAAATATATCAATTTTTATTTAAAAAGATTATTTTTATTATCAATATACTAAAACAATTAAAAACACACACATATATACATATATATGTATATGTATATATGTATGTATATATATGTTTTAAAAAAAAAAGAAAACAAGTTTCCGCCGCAGAAATACAAACTTCCCTTCTTCCCCTTACTCTACTAGAATCGTCACAGCTTGCGTATGTTTCCCTGACCCTAATAAATAATAATAAATATCTTGGGAAATTAGTAATAAATATTAATAACGGTCACTATCGCGGGCCCAAGCACGAAAAAGACAAGTATCAAAGAAATACAAGCAACAGAAGCAAAGGCCCAATCAGCCCGAAACCATGGAGTGCACGCTTGTTTGGAAAACTGAATTAGCCGAGCATTAATAATGACCGCCTTCACTCAACAAAAGCCAAAATGTCAATTTATTACGATGGAGTGGATTGCGATCTAGGCAAGGAGGGCGTAGCTTCTATTTTTCAATATTTTTAAAAAATATATTAAATTTTAAAAATATTTTCTAGTTTTTTTATAATTTTAAGATTAAAAATAAAAAAAATACATTCTACCACAGATTACAAATTTACGCATAGAAATTTGTGATATCAAGCATGATTTAATTGAATTTTAAATTAAAATAAAAAACTATTTACATGATTAAACTTAATTGATTAGATAATTTCAATTCATGGTTTGATAAATTCAGTAAGTCAATTCTAAGAACTTCTGACACGACGAAAAGATTGATGTTTTCTCCCAAGTGCAGGAGTGTCGAAGTAATAAATAACCCGGCAAGACCGGGGTCGAACCACAAGGAGGTTAATTGTACAAATTATAAATGACAATAGTACAACAACAACAATAACAACAACAACAACAACAACAACAACAACAATAACAATGACAATAATAACAACAATGACAATAACAATAACAATAATAATAATAATAATAATAATAATAATAATACTAGTAGTAGTAGTAGTAATAATAATACTAATAATAAAGAAAGAGAAGAAGAAGATGATGATGAGAACTTGGAGATGAAATATTAATGTAAAGATTAAACAATAATAATAACAAATGTCAAGGTTAGAGGTTCCACTAATGGTGTATCAAACAAGTATAGTATAGACTCTTATTATTGAATTGGAAACCATACACAAAGGAGGTTCCAATCAGATTATATATTGTTAACATGATTACATTAGTCATCTTATTCAATTAATGCTAATACTTGTAAATCTCATCAAGCATTCATGATTATAACTTATGTTAACAACAAATCAAGTTCCTTTCATAGCTCAGGTGTCGGTTATACCATACATTATGGGCTATGAAAGTGCCAAGCATTTGTTGTACCAAGTGTTATACAACATAAATCAAGATTAGTCATTTAACAAACAAAGTATTAAAGAGTGAACAAGATAACAAATATAAAACATGTTAGTATCAAACATTAAAGTCCATATTAAGTTTACATTATACTTATTCTCACACCATTAGTGTAACCTTTTCACCTTGACATAACTAACTTAGCTAGACATAATGAAAGAAAGCAAAATAGATAAACAAAATAAAAACATAAAAGCTAACTAAGTAAATGAAAGGAAATGAAAGGCATAAACTTAATATTAATGAAAGGAAAGCATAAACATTACAAAAAATACAAAGAGATAAAGGAAGAGCATGATCTTGATCTGGAAACTAAGATGCCTAAATGCATGGCAAATGCCTCTTTTTATAGGCCAAAATTGAGAACTATTGATTTGATGACTAATTGATAAGTGGGTGACCAACTTTTGACTTGGTAATAATCTTTATCTTCTCTTGTCTGTCCAAAAAGTCATTGATAACGTCAAAACTGGAGCCAGTTGTAAACATGAAAGTTGTAGGCAATTGTCTCAGCTTTCTTGTGTAAAAAATTCAGCTCATTTGGACTTCTAGAACTCTAGATATGGCCAAAATACCGAACAGTGCTCGGGCTGGAAGACAGATTCGGGCTTCTTTGTTGTTGCTACAATTTGGACTTGATAATGACCTTTTTAGATCTTGGGCTCCATATGAAAGTTGTAGGTCTATGTCTTACCTTTCCATCCATATAAATTGGACCTAAATCTGAGATCTGTAGCTCCAGATATGACCCAATTACCGAACAGTGTTCTGGTTTGGATTGCACCGACATCTCTTCTCTAAGTTTGACCATCTCTTTATCCTTGCAATTTAAGTTCTTCAAGTCATCAATCAATCCTTTCATTTATGTGATAGGCCTGCATTAAAAATAAACATTTACCACAAATTATAGGTATCTTATATTATTAGATACATTATTATAAAACATATTTTAGTTAAGGAGTTATTGATACTTCAAGTGCAAAATGATGATATAAAACCATGATAAAAATGCACTTTTAAGTACTAATCAACTTCTTAAAAAAACAAAAAGATCATATTAAAAAGGTTATTCATTCAAAAATTGATTCAATAATTCAGTGAGCAAAATATTTTTTAAATTGATAATTTTTTTTTTTCAAGGGACATATGTTATAATGTAAATTTTTCTATAATTATAAATTAAAAATATTTAATTAACCATTATAAATAATGAATCTGCTTAAAATTTTAATTTGAAGTTTTACTTAAAATAGACAATTATAAGTACAAGGTGATACGGTTATTATTTTTTTAAATATTTTTATTAAAAATATATTAAAATAATCTAAAATTATATATAAAAATAATGTCATACAATTTTTTATTTTTTTTTCATTAAACGCCGTTCAAACGGCGCCTAACAGATATATATATATCTTCTGTTTCTTAATCCGTCAACTTGCTCACGTAACTATACGTGTCACGTTCACAGTGGTAATCACCACACAATATTCTGGGAACAACCCCGCTTACAAATATCTCCTACCCTTCAAGTTCCCACTGCAGACATTCCTGTCACAAGTCCAAACCATGGAACGCTTTCCTCTGTTCTTTCTCCTCGTCCTGACAGCCCTATCCTCCACCCTCGCATCCACAGTATCTTCCAGCGATCTCGACGATCCTTTAATCAGGCAGGTCGTATCAGACGGCGAGGATCATCTCCTCAACGCAGAGCATCATTTCACCACTTTCAAGTCCAAATTCGGCAAAAACTATGCGACTCAAGAGGAACATGATTTCCGATTCAGTGTTTTCAAAGATAATCTCCTCCTTGCCAAGAAACACCAGATGATGGACCCTACCGCTGCCCATGGCGTCACTAAATTCTCTGATCTTACTCCCAGAGAATTCCGCCGCCAGTTCCTTGGATTGAAGCGGCGGCTTCGGTTGCCGACGGATGCTAACAAGGCGCCGATCCTTCCTACTGGCGATCTTCCTACTAATTTTGACTGGCGTGACCACGGCGCCGTTACTAAAGTCAAAGACCAGGTATCTTAATATCCTTTTTCCTGGCTTTTACAGTCAAGCATCATCGGACCAGTTTTCATGTCTGTTGTGTTTTTCGACATTTTCTATAATTATTGTTGTGTTATGTGTTAAAAGATTGGGTTTTCGACAGGGATCGTGTGGATCGTGCTGGTCGTTTAGTGCTACAGGGGCATTGGAAGGAGCTCATTACTTAGCAACAGGAGAGCTTGTAAGCTTGAGTGAGCAACAGCTTGTGGATTGTGATCACGAGGTTTGACTTCGTTATTTTCATGCTCTCGATTCAGTTTTTCTTTCATTTATAACTAATATTAATTTTTTTGGATTATTAGCAGTAGTGATTCTTGTAGTCGTACATGGTCTGGGAATTTTCAAGTGCCTGGAAGACTGCGAGGGTTTTGATTTTTTTACATGAAAAATGGATTTTCTTTTTTAAAAAAAAAAACGCTTATTCATTTTCTATCAAAGGAGATACGAAAATTTAGTTACTGTGTTATGATTCCTCGTTATGGTGTCCTCTTGGAACCGTTACAGTGTGATCCAGAAGAATATGGTGCCTGTGACTCGGGCTGCAGTGGTGGGCTGATGAACAATGCCTTCGAGTACGCACTGAAGGCCGGTGGTCTTGAACGTGAGAAGGACTATCCTTATACCGGAAATGATCGTGGTGCTTGCAAATTTGACAAGAGCAAAGTCGCTGCATCCGTATCTAACTTCAGTGTTGTTTCCCTAGATGAAGATCAAATTGCTGCCAATCTGGTGAAGCATGGTCCTCTCTCAGGTATTTAGCTACTTCTGGCTGTGGTCTAGGCATTGGCATCTGTTCTCTCAACAACTCCTGTTAAGATTTGTTTTTTGCCTATTTTTATCGTGGGAGGGCTAATTATAAGGTTTTTTCTGCTTTCCACGGTGCAGTGGCTATCAATGCAGTTTTTATGCAGACATACATAGGTGGAGTTTCATGCCCCTACATTTGCTCAAAGCACCAGGATCATGGGGTGCTGCTGGTGGGGTATGGAGCTGCTGGTTATGCTCCTATCCGGTTCAAGGAAAAGCCTTTCTGGATTATCAAGAACTCATGGGGAGAGAATTGGGGAGAGAATGGGTATTACAAGATCTGCAGGGCTCGCAACATATGTGGTGTGGATTCCATGGTTTCAACTGTTGCTGCTATTCATGCTACTGCCCAGTAGATTGTTGTGCCCTTTTAGCACATTGAATTAGAACAACACTGTTTTTAGACGGTGATGCTTTTGTGTCATATAAAGTGTGTATTGTAATCCATGTAAATGACTAGAATAATATAAGCCCCCCCCCCCCCCCCCCCCCACCCCTCCAAAAAAATATATATATCTGGCAAAAGCTGCAATGATGTAGGTGGTGTTCCGTGTTCGTAATTTCATCAATTTATGCAAGGATTTACTGTTTAATGGTTGTGCATGGCTCAATCTTCTTGCCACTGATGATCAACAACGTAATTTTTTTGGCTGGCCTTTTAAGTTGATTCAGATAAGTTGGACCAATGCGTTCTCATGCGTCGATGACCTCCATTGTTTCCTGCAATTGATTTTAACCAGAAGCGTGTCGTGGGCACGTAAAGTGAGGATTTGAAGCTTCAGAAAACATGATCTGATCCCAGTCCACCACAGACGCAACTACTGAAATCTAATAATATGCCAAGTGAAAAACGTGCAAACAAGCACATTTTAGCGATCAGAGAGGTTGATTGTCTCGATAAATATAGAGATCTGATCACAATTGGTTCCGGCTCCTCATCTACAAAGTGAGTTCACTGTCAATTGTCAACACTGTTTGCTTTCTTATACTCACTGGACAATATTGCACAGCAGTACCCTAAAAATCACTGTTGAAGAATACAATCAACTAACGGCAAAATTCTAGAAGCTTGTACATCGAACGAAATCTCGGTTCAGCTTCTTATTTGCTAACTGGCAAAATTCTAGAAGCTTCACATATTGTTTTTCCCCTGTAGTTTCCCGTGAAACTCAACAATCAACGCTCAGGGAATAGGCAGCCTCGCCTGCCAGACTTGTTTCAGCAACCACAAACACGGTGGAAATTGGTTGTTCTGACGAAAAGGTTCTTCTGAACTTGGAATCACTTCCTCCGTTGGCTCTCTTCAACTCTTTGATCATATTCAAAAGAATCGCAAGTTTGCTATATATACTTCAATGTGTGATAAATTCAATTGCCTATCTATGCCCTCGACTGCTCTATCCAGTAAACATATCATTCATCATCTTGACCAAGCGAAGCAAACGAAAATGGATAGAATTTGTATCCATCTCCCACGTAAAATTTGTTTTGAAACTCCACCCAGTGAAGCCTCAAGGCATGTAGGAATGCACTTAAGGTTTCCATCACTAGGAGGACACCGACAGTCGCAAATATAAATACACACAATCCAATACCGCGAGCAATGATGCTGTTGTACCTGCAGTCATTCACAGACAATTCATTATTTTGCTTGATCAAATCTGAGAGATATTAATTCACTTCCATCAAAAGCCCAAACATGGTCATGAGAGCTCACCCCCATGCTAGAAGAAGGACCTTGTCATAGAATACACTCGATAGTTCTGAATGAGCCAGACTGAAAATCACAGGAAAAAAAAAAACTCATTCAAATTAAACAGTTAGCTTGCTGTACTCGGAATGAAAAAAGCACCCCGCATTCATAGTAAACAAGAGAGGCGTGTCAGGAAGGCATATAAACATAAGATCTTTAGAGTCCAATCAATATAACCCTGCATTTAGACAGGTAAAAGAGAGATTATACAATATACTAAAAGGCATCGGTGCTCCTACTATTGTTTACATAAACACAAAGCACTGTACAATGGAGCAGTGTGATGGTAGAGTTACCCTTGCCACCGAGAATTGAAAAGATTGCAAGGGGAGCATGGGGTTGTCTTCTCACTAGGATGTATATGGCATTGAAGAGATGGTTGTAAAAAAAATAATCAATTCTAGTTTTGATGAGACTGTAGGCCCCATTGCACCAGGCTATAGACACATGGTGCTAAGGCTGCATTTGATGCTAGCCTTGGCTTTGCTTCCTATGTACTGGGTTTGTTGTCAAGATCCATTTTCTTGGGTCTTGGGTCCGGACCCAATCCTTTTAGATCCTTTGTAAAGAACCTTTTCACTTGGATCTTGCGTCAGGATCAATCCTTTTAGGTCCTTTGTCAAGTCCCAAGGTTCTTGAGTCTTGGGTCTGTTAATATTTTATTTATAAATCAAAGTATTTATATAACAAATATAATTATTTGTGTTATAAATATTATTACTTTTATTATAATTCAAAGTATTAATATAAACAAATATTATTATTTATGTTATAAATATTATTATTTTTATTGAGTACTCCAGACGCAGACCAATTGGCCTTGAGTCCTGGGTTTGGACCCCATTCTATCAGGTCCGACATCAAGACCCAATGCTCATGGGTCCTGCGTTAGAACCCATTTTGCTTGGGTTCTCATTAGGACCCATTGCTCTTGAGTCCTAAGTTTCTTAATATAATTATGTGTTATAAATATTATTATTTTTATTATAATTTTCTTGGGTACTCCAATTGCAGAACCAATTGGCTTTGGGCCTATGTCTAGACTCAATTCTATTGAGTCCGACAGGCTCTTGGGTCCTTCGTGAACCATTTCACGTGGGTTCTCACCAGGACCCAATGCTCTTAGGTCCTTAATCAGGATCCATTTCGCTTAGCTTCTCACTAGGACCCATCATCTTGGGTCATTTGTCAGAACCCAATGTTCTTGGGTTTTGGGCTTCTAAATATAATTATTTGTGTTATCAATATTATTATGTTTATTATAAATGAAAGTATTAATATTAAAAACAGTATTATTTATGTTATAAATATTATTATTTTTATTATAATTCATATTATTAATAAAATAATTAATAGATTTGAAAAAATATTATTATTATTATTAAAAAATACTACTTTAATATTGAAGAAAAGCCATCACTTTTTTAAGAGATTAAAAAATATAAGAATTTGGGCAAACAAGTTAAAAATTATTATCAAAAATATAAATATTATTGTCAGGAACGGTGTAGCCGCTAAACTTGTAGCTCTTGGATCCGGCACTGCAACTAGATCAATAGTCATGAATCTTAGATTTTTTTTATATTTTTTATGCAAATAAAAAGTTGGCCCACGGTGTCAGGCCACCTAATTAGTGACAACTAAATTCTGACAAGCAATCATAAACAAGCACTCAAATAAGGGTGGGAATTTATTTAGCTTGAAAATATAGATCTCAAGTAATTACTAGAAGAACCAACCTGAGGGCCCATAAACGTAAATATGAAGCCGTATTCGACACCGCTCCAAGAACAAACTCTATGGTATGTATAAGTTGGTGAACAAACACCTCGCTGAACTCAAATTCCTCATGGTTATGGGAAACAGAATGCGGCTCAATTTCAGGAGGGTAGTCATTGCTGTCCAGCCGTGCATAGGACTGACCTTGGAACCTCTGAACAATGCATTTAGGAATGATAGAGGTTAACAATTATTTTTACAAATGAGCAATAACAATGAATGCATTTGGGGAAAAAATGAGCATACTTCCTCATGTCGCTTCTTCAACAGAAAAGGCTTTGGAAACATCATCCAAGGGACAGCAGCAAGGGCAGATAGGAGCAACAAGATCTGATGGTGAAACATGCTAGCTGGCTTCATTTTCTTAAACCACAAGGGAGAATTTCCACACAATCACTATAAAAGATATTATACCTGAAAAAATTTCTGGCCGATAAAAAGCTGATTGTCATCCAAATCATCAGTGGGACTTAGAAACATGTATATCATCACATGGTATAGATCAGCTTGTGAACCGGTGCACCACTTCACAATTATGAGGAGTGAAAGGTAACCAAACAAGCTGTTTAAGAAAATCATCTGGGGCACGAATTGGTACCTAAAACAATGCAACTGTCGCTAGTTAATTCTGAAAATGAAATTAAGAAAAAGAAGAATCAAGCAGAAGCAACAGATATATATATATATATATATATATATATATATATATATATATGCTTCCAAGGTCCCATCTCTCCACTGTAGCAGATAAGGACAGTCATGTTTATAACATTAAATACTCCAAAAATTTAACTTAAAACCATCAGTATGCTGTTATTCCATAAGGGCATGCTGTAACATAATATTTGAAACAATGCATTGTATATAGCTCACCAGATGTTTATATTATCTCCAAAGAACTTTGCATTGAAGTAGCTCATTATAATCCCAAGATTCATCTGGGCCACTCCAAATAAAATTGACATCTTCATCTTCATTGAGTTGAGAAAAGGTAACTCGCTCCGGGTACCATGCCATTTGGGATCCAAACCAAATGGATACGTTGTGTGGACCTTAACTAGACCAGCAGTATAAGCATCCCTACAATGCAAATAGAGCATATAAATCATTTACAAGTAAAGTTGAACTACTCGTGCACATGTAAAGTTGTACTGGTTAATACCTGCAAGACTGGTCACGACAGCCATAAGCAGAGGGCCCAAACAGTTCAAATGGAACTGAAAAGAATTCATTGTATATCAACCCCGTGTAGATTGAAAAAATTCCCATCATCATTATCACATAACGACCACCAAAAGCCATTTCCATAATGTCTCCAAGCTTCTGTTGTTTACAAAAGGAAGTAAGCCAAAGCATGAGACAATTAAAAGGAAGACAGTGCTTGCTAAGACAAACCAACGAGCTGTATCACAATTACCTGACTGGAAAGTTTCTTTTCCCTGATAATAAGATATAATGTTGCCAACAGCAAGCAAATACCATGGCCCCAATCACCAAACATTACAGCAAAAAGGAAAGGGAATGTGACAATTGTGTATACACTAGGATTTGCTTCCTGGTACTTGGCAACCCTGAAAAATGATGTTGTAAGCTAACACCTCTATTTCATCTTTGAAATAGTCAAAGAGAACAGTCAATGGGGCAAATTAAATGATGCATGGATTACAGGTTGTGGAACGGGAGGAATGTCTATGCAAATGTATCCACTCATTATGCAACATGCAAGGACAAGAGAAGACCTATCCCTAAACTGTTTGCACATATAAATTGATCAGCATTGAATTTGCGGGACTGACATCCTGCAAAGATAGATAATATCAACTAAATATACTTCGGTCAACCACTAACTTTACATATCACCTGGAACATACTAACAACAATCAGACACTAGTTTTCTATCTCTCAAACGCCATAATTTCTGTGTTCGAACAAATAATTAATTACTTAAAGAAACTGTAAGTTTTGCCAATGCCTAACATGGTTGTCACATACTGGTATTACCAGTCCGATCTTAAAGGCATCTGAAAACTTCTAAAGTTATGTTAGAACCATACAGCCAATTATCCTTCCAAAAATTACTCTAAAAAATTTCAGACTCTTTGTATTGTTTGCATGGCATAAGTAACTCACCCGTACGCATCTACAATTTCTTGAAAAGCAAGAGTAAATTTGTTTGTTTGGAAAAAGGTAGGTGGTGATTCCTTTGTCTGCAAAACATGGAATATGGCTCCAATTTGTGAGTTGCTGTCTAAAGTCGCTCTCCTTAATCCATTTTGTATCTGCAGAGATACACAATGAGACAATTTAAAAGATATGATTAATGCAAGATTTAACCGAGGACTGAGTATTATAAGGTAAGGGAACAAACCTGATCTTTCGCAAAAACAGGACACCAACCTTCAGCGACAAGACACTTCTTTGTCACATCCATGTTGAGCATGTTTAAAATGTGGTAAATTGATTTTTCCTTCTTCACCTATATGAGTTGGAAACGACAAACTTAGTTGACAAAAAAGATTCAGCTCAGCTTAGCTCAACTTTTATTAATTCAGTGATGATCCAAAGTATTAAGTAAAATGACTTGAACAAACCAGAAAATTCCACTCCTCAAATTCAAAGCCGATGGTTTGTAACAAATTGCCCCGGTGCGCCAATCCAGCATCTATGGTGGTTTTAAGCTCTGCAAGTCTTCCAGACACCTAGAAATCAGTGAATTTACAAAATTTACATCAGAAAACTGGACAGAAAGATGCTAGTGCACCTAAGACAGAGCACTAAACAAAAACTCTAGTTTCTTTTCAAAGTTGGGGAGAAAGCAATTTTTTTTATCCTCAGTTTACTACAAGAAAAATGCTATATATTAATAAATTAGGACTTTCGTGCAATTATTTAGTTCTACCTGGGAGTGAGGTTGCTTATGCCTTTATCTGCTTTTCCCTTATAAAAAATCAAATTAATGCTTTTTTATACTATTTCAATGGTTTTGATGTGTTGATGTCAAAAAAAAATCTGAAAAAATCATTTTTATGCATTTTCAAGCAAAAAGCAGTTTAGAAAAGCACCCTGCACTACAATGTCAAACATCCTATAAAACTAGCTTGGGGATTAATGTTATCTTCCTGCAATTATACTCTACTGATTTCTTATTAAAGGCATTATCTAGCTCATGAATTTTTTTTCCCTCGATACCTTTCCTGTTAAATTTGACACCTTTTCAGTTTTGCCCCTGAAACGGCTACACATTTATTTATATGCCTATATAAGAACACTAGCAAGGCCACAATACCTTGAACTAACAAAATCATGTCCATGGACATAAAGTAAAAGAAAATTAAATTCCTATGAATCTCAAGCCACATTGCTTCAAACTCGACATGCTGTACTTGGATCTTTTGTTGCCAGTTGATAGGGAGTGAACTCCGTTCTCTTTCCCAGTAATTGGAGCATGCTTTATGGTTGTCTAGACCAAATGACAGTAAAGCACCCAGAAAGCAAGAAAAAGAAAAGGCAATTCATGTTTCTTATGTGTAATCAAGTATGGCAATGAGCAGATGGTAAAAAAAGATGAAACAGAGAGAAAAATAATACTAGTCCTCCAGAATCCTCAAGGAGAGAAATAAAAATAATTGTTTGCTCTCTAAAATTGACCAACTAATCAACTTTCAGTGTGCCAGGCTTCTAACCTAACAGAATCAGAGGAAAGAAACATGAGCAGTCATGAATTATACCTGTGAAATAATCTGAAACTGTTTGTTTAGGTCCTCCGTAAAAGGGTAGCGGTTTGCTCCAAAACCTTCACAGAGTTTAAGGATCTTGTTCTTTGCTCTTTCACCAGAATAGAAGACAACAAATACATTTTTCTCAACCTGTAAATTGATAAATCATAAACTTTTCAAAATAAAGCGTGTATATCCAACTCTGGAAATGGAGAGCAGATAAACATCATCCAGGAATCAACCTCATCCCCCGACACAGGATCAACAACAGCATTTTCAAGCACAGTTTGCTTCAAAAAGACGTTGCCCCTGGTTGCTCGAAACAAAATCCTTTCGAAAGCCATTGATTTTTCTCTTGCAACAAGACCACTGATATACCCCAGCTTTACTTGCTTTGATGGATCCATTGTCATTTCCTAAACAATGTTCATTTTTAAGAATCAGTTAACAGAAAATGACAAACTTTCAGCTGCTATAGTAAAGAACAGGAAAAACTGAAAAGCAGTACCTGCTCCAACAATAATGATCTCTCAATGGATTGTTCAGTAGTGTTATATAATTCAAGTTCACCCTGCTGAGCTGCAACAATGCTTTGAGCTGAGTGGAAAAGTTCACCAGCCTGACATGAGATACAAAAAGTACCCACCTGTTTCAGAGCTCCATTGGCCTTTTACAGTAAATTACAGAATGCTAATCTCTATAATATTCGGAATTCCTGGTTGAGTAGATTAAAATTGAAAGTGATAGCATATGTTTCAGAAATTTCTCCTGACACAAATTGCTGATAGCCAGTTCATCTACGTGTTGAGTTAACGTTTAGTGCATGTGTGTGTGGGAGAGAAAGACCTATAAGGCTATATATAAGATGCAAGAGACTCAAAGGCCTCGTCATCACACCGGAGGCCTTGGAAGCAAAAGAAGCCATACCTTCTGCAAGACAAGCTTATATTCTGATAGCTCATTATAAGTGTGTTGTAGCGTTTCATTGTTCGAATTTATCTCTATCAGCTCTGATTCCAATTCTCCAAGCGTTACCTAAAATTGCCTCAATATATCACAACAAGTTCTATTTCAAAGGAACCATACTCTAAAAAACTAAACAATCTACTTTAATACCTCCAAATGATCCAGATCAATATTGCCACTTCTTAAAGACTTCGTCGAGGGTGACAACCCAGCCTTCCTCATTTGCTCCTTGAAGAAACGTAGCTTGCGAGCCATTTCTGCACATCTTTTAATCTACACAGCATAAAAAATTCAACACCTATTGATTATCCACCAACATTTTCAACATTTGCATAACAGAATTGATCTCTACACTATCGAAACCAAACCTGAGCAGCATACGTCCGCTGGAAAGGGCTCTTTTCCGCGTTTAGCTGGATAAAACAGTGAAAAACACACCATTACTTCATCAAAACCGTAATGTGATAACGAAAACCAAAAAAGAAACTCCAGTTCTTCATATTCAATTTCGTAACCGTAAACACAGATAACCGAAATCATTCAAACTAAAACAAATCCGATCGAGTTCAATCCAAATTAATATCAGAGAAATCACATTACGCGGATCGTTAACTAAAACAAATCTTAATATTATTATGGTTAGGTAAGCAATTGAACCGAGCAACAGAAAAATCTCAAAACAAAAAAAAAATGCTTACATCATTGAATTGGAAGAGGCCAAGGTCACCGAGATAAGAAATTGTGCGATACGCTGATTCAATAGGAATGATAAGTTGCACTAATTGCATCGGCTCCGATCGCATCAGATCCATGGTTGGGCCAGAACTTCCGTCGCCCATTTTTCACAGATCGATAGATCTCAAATTGTGTAATTTATTTGCGTTAATATATATAGAGAGAGAGGAAGGGAGGGGGGGAGGGTCGATCGTACAAATTGGAGAGATTTCACCGGACGATCAATTCACCTTTTTTGTTTACGTTACCAATTCCCAACTGACTTGCGTGGTGTGGAACTAGAGATGTTCCGTTGTGTTTCCCCCGTCGTTTTCACGCGCATAAATTGGTTATTGAATAAAAGCCCTAAAAAAGATATACGATGGACCGACATGGCACAAAATATAAAACAATTATGGATATAATAAATTAACCCGACCCGAGAACCTGATTCTTATGCTTATTCGATGATGATGGGTTTTTTAGACCCCGCCGCTAGACCCGCTCTAAAATGAAAATGATATTATCTCTATTATTGTTAGATAATCATTATTAAGTTATTGTATTGAAAAAAATTCCACTTATTATGCATAAGTATATTATAAAAAATTTATAAGTGATTCATAAAAGCCTTGGCAAGTGATGGTTAATGTATAAATAATCTGTACGTCCACATAAAAATCTCATTTAATAGATGATGTGGCAAGTGATAAATGATGTTATATAACTCATCCAGTTACCATACAAGTGATTTATAAAATCTTCTCATTAAATGTTATCTGTGTTGGTAAAAAATTGATATATTTTATAAATTATTGCTGCAGAGAATAAAAGAAAATGGATAATGTATTAATTTATTCTTTATATGCACTATTATATTCTTTAAAACAAAATATTCTCATTATTCATATTCATTTTTATAACCATGCATTACTAACAGTTTTTACATAAAATTAACCTTCGAACTATCAAAAGTAAATTAATCTTTTTTAATTAGAAATCGGTTTTTCCCTGTGGAATTGTGAATTTGACATTTTAGCTCTCGAGATCTCGTCTTTACAAATCCTTTCCATATCCACGCGTGCGTATATCCCACAGTTTTATTTTCTATCTAGCCCGTTGGCATGTTTCTAATCTATGGAAAATCCCACAGAATTTATACTGTCTATTTATAATTAATTTCCTCTCTGCATTAATTTCCATGCATAAATATTAAATCCAAATTTCATTATTCTGGCCAACTGCCCATAACCTTAGCTTTTAGGAAGAGCTCAGCGTCATCTTAATTACGTTTTGAATTTTACTTTTCTGTATTTTTAGATGTGTGAAAAAAATTTTAACCACCTATCATGTTTTTATTTTTTTATTGTATTAATATTAATATAATAAATATTAATTATTCATTGATATATATAATAAATATTTATATATTGTATATATATTTTTAGAGTATTTTTCTCTAAAATATCATTATATTTAATTTTAAAAAAAAACATTTGAGTATATCATAGTTTTTAAATTTATTAAATAAGACCTTTTATAAACACTAATTGCTCAACTATATTAATTTATTAGGTAATAAATATTAACTATCTTAATTAAAAATAATAAACTAAATTGTTAGAATAAAATGATTAATCAATTATACAATATATAAATTTTGTTAGCAGGATACTTTGACTTTTTGGGGCATTATAACGGGTCTGTTCATGGTAAAACTTTATAAGATGGGCTTTACTATTTATGGTTTCTCCAATCACTTTTTATTAAAAAATATTTTTTATTTAATAATTTTTCTAATAAAATAACTTTTCATGGAATAGTTTCCCCTTGTTTTGTCAATTTGGCTTTTCGCTATAGTTTCTTCTTCTTTCTCTCTTTTTTTTTTTTTTTGGCAACCATGGGTATAGTTTTAAAGCCAAGCTTGGCAGGTTGTGTCCAGAACTTGGTTGGTTCGATGCTGTAATTAAGCTAAGTTTATGAAAAAAAATAAGGTTAGTTAAAAATTTGACCAATGGAGTAGGTTAATACGATAAAAAATCTAGTTACAACTTATTTATTATTTTTTAAAATTTTTATCAAAATAATATCATTTTAATTAATAAAAAATTAGAGTTAATCTAAATGACGTAGTTAAAATTCATAACTTGAGCCTAGTATTATGTTAGTCATCGAGCTGAGTTTACAAATATTAACTATAGATATCCGGGTTAATTTATATATACTTCAACTAATTTTTTAAAACAATAAAATTAACAGTTAAATAAATTCTAAGTGATACTAAAATTTACAACACTTGAATTAGTAATGTTTAAAAAATAAAATTAAAATCTAATTAATTAAACTATGTATTTTAAAATTTATATGGTAATATCATAGACATGACAATCCTAATTATAGTGATGTTACTTAAAAGTAAGTATAAAATAAGAATAGTAAGGTAGCTGATAAGAATATTTTTAGAATAAAAAATATTTTAAAATATTTTTATTATTATAATCTCTAACATACAATATAATTCCAATGATACTAATATTATGGTGATGTTACCTGAAAGCAAGCATAAGATGAGAATGCTTAGATAACTGAAAAGATTTTTTTTGGTTCTGCTCGCATAGATTTTCTCTCACACACGACCATGCATATGCTTGTTGGTTATAATGGCAAAGATAACAAATATTAATTATTTTAATTAAAAAAATAAATTAAATTATTAAAATAAAATGATTAATCAACCATATAATATATTTGTTAATCAACTATATAATACATTTGTTACCAAGATACTTTAATTTTTTACAGGTACAGGCAAGCCTATTCCTGGTAAAATTTTATAAGATGGACTTCATCATTTATGGTTTCTCCAACCATTTTTTATTAAAAATTATTTTTTATTTATTAAATTTTCTAATAAAATAACTTTTCATGCAATAGTTTCTCCTTGAATTATCCGTTTGGCTTTGCACTGTAGTTTTTTCTTCTGCCTCTTCTTTTTTTAGGTAAGCATGACATAGTTTTAAAGCCAATCTTGGCAGGTTAATCTAGAATTTAATTGTTTTAATGCTAGCATGAAACCAAATTTATAAAAAAATAAAAATAGTTAGAAATATAGTCGATCGAACAAATTAGCACGATAAAAAATCTAATTACAACTTATTTATTATTTTTTAAAATTTTTTATTAAAATAATATCGTTTTGATTAATACAAAAATAAAATTAATTTAAGTGACCTAATCAAAATCCATAACTCGAGCCTTAGGTTAGATTAGCCATCTAGTCGAGTTTAAAAATATTAATTATAAATGTTTGGGTTAACTTATATATATTTTGACTAATTGTTTAAGACAATAAAATTAATGATTAAATAAACTTTAAGTGATACTAGAATTTATAGCACTCGAATTAATATTATTTTAAAAAAAATTAAAATTTAATTAGTTAAACTATATCTTTTAAAATTTATACTGCAATATTATACATACGTGGCAATTCTAATTATGGTAATATTACCTAAAAACAAGTATAAAATAAGAATGATAAGATAGCTGATAAGAATATTTTTTAAAATAAAAAATATCCTAAATTATTTTTATTATAATCTCAAACATACAATATATTTCCAAAGATACTAATATTATGGTGATGTTACCTAAAAGCAAGCATAAGATGAGAATGCTTAGATAACAGAAAAGATTTTTTTTTGGTTTTGCTCGCCTAGATTTTCTCTCACACATAAACACGACCATGCATATGCTTGCTGGCTGTAATAGCAAAGGACTGATGAAGGGGCCACCTTTTGTAGCTCAACAAAAGAAAGCCGAGAAGAAATAAACAGAGCAAATGTACATGCGCCCGACCCATAACCTACAAGGCCTAGTGAGAAAACGAAACCCTATAGCTCATTGGGGACGAGTCAGCCTTTTCAAGAGGATAGTTTTGGTGAAGAATACAAAAGGACTGCAGGTCAATATTGGGTTTGCCGTCCCATCCCAGTCCTTGCCTGTCAATTTTGTCTTAGCTGGAGCTTTTCCAGATGCATATCAGCCAACCTAGATAATTAAACTAAATTAAAATTAAAAGCCATTTGCCATAAAATCACTTAATTACCAGAAAAATATTAAAGTTGTGTGAAGGGATTTTTGTCTTTTTAATTTTCTAGTATTCTAAAATGACCATTGACCTCGAAATAAAAAAAATATCAGGCTGAATTCCAATGATGATTTTATCTTTTTTTTTATTATATATTTTTAAAAAATTAATTAGATTAACTAAGAAGTTATTTAATGATTTAACAAATAAAAATATTATTAAAAAAACTAATCCATACATTTATATGAACGACATCTATGTTTTTTGGATAATGTATGCAACGTCATTCAAATACCTCATTCAACAATAATATATAAATTATTTTGATAATTCCTTTATGATACAACAACATATATAAAAAATGTGTCTCTAATCTAGTATGATGATCTTATTTTTTTCTCTCTTTATCATCTTTGATTTTCACATTGGCTCTTTAAAAATTTTTCTCCTTCAAATGCAATATATGTTATTTTGATTATTGTGCATTTTATATGAAATAATTTATCAAATTGAGATTTTATTTTAATTTTAGTTTCCTTCAATTTAGCCTCATATTGTTGGTTGTGACTACTATATATATCATCCTCCATTAGTTTTTTTTTCCTACTTGATTTAATTATTATTTTTTAAATTGATTTTTTTCTGGTTTATCCTTCAAAATTAAATTGATTGAGAATTGAGCTTCTTGATTGAGTTCAAATCTATAATTTCAATGGTTATAAATTTAAAAAATTAATCAGCGTTTAGGAGATTCGTCGAGGTTTGCTTGGTTCTTTTTTCATTTTTTATCTTTTTTTTATCTTTCAATATTTATTTAATTAAGAATCGGGCTTCATCATTTTTTTTATTAGTTTTTTGTTGGGTTTTTCATTGATTTTAAAAAACAACCTAAGTTATTTCTATCTTCAATATTGAGTTGTTTGTTAATTAAGTTTCATAGCTTTATTTAATTTGTTTTTGGCAAGATTACCTCGGTAACACAACTAGATTGTAAATTTTGCATGCTAAGCCAGGTGGATCAGGTTATTTTTTTACATTATTTTTTTTAATTTCATCATTTAAAATTTTATTTGTTAGCGGTTGAGTTTCAAAACTTTTTCATTTTACTTTCTATGAGGTTATCATATTCTCATTTAATTTTTCTTCACTATGAGATAATATCCTCAATATTTTATTTTGTTTATTTTAATTTCACCCTTCATCATTTGATTAATTCAGAATTGATTTTCATACTTTTTTATATTCGATTTTCATGTTTTTTTATATTTTTTTATAGAGTTATCTCAGTCTTATACTAATTACAGAGTTAATAGATTAACTTGATTTGACTCAAGGTTTTCTTTATTGCTTTAATAATTTTTTTTAATTCCACACTTAAACATTGGGTTGTCCGATAATTTTATTTGATAATTTTATTCAATTTATTTTTAACAGGGGTTGCCTTTATGTTATGATCAAGTTATATATTTGACATGCTAATTAGGATGGATAATATTTTGTTTTACATTAAAAAAATTAGATTAGTCCGTAACATAATGCGAATCACCTATCTAGTAAGTATTCATTATTCATCGATTTTTTATTATATTTACTATTTATTGTATAAAAAATTTAGATATTTAAATTTTATGAATTGATATTTATCATTAAAATATTATTTACATTCAAATAAGTTCGGATCATTATTAATTTATTGGATTGAGGTTACATTTCCTTCTGTAATGATGGCATCTAGCTAGTCTTTATGATTAATGTTTTTCTTGGTATAATTTATGATTAATGTTGTTGAGTATATTTTCTCACTGAAATCCAAAGGGTATTTTCTTATTGGGGTTTATGATCACTGCTACAAATGCAGAACCAATTTTGTAGCATAATACAAAGGGCATCCTCTTCCACATCCAATTGACCCTGCAAAATACAAACGCATGAGGACAATATATACTGTAAGGTCAACATCGAGTCTCTTATACTGTATACCCAATCCAATTAACACAGGGACACGCATTATGAACAATGATAACGACTTGTACATGTTTGGGTCTGAAGCTAAAGATCAAGTGAAAATCGGAGAAGTACTTGTTAATTTGGTATATACATACGATAAGGGAGACAAACATTCTACGTTCGGTGAGAGGGGCGCCAATAAGCTTTGGAGTACACGAGGGTGTTCCGTTGATCCATGTAGCAGCGGCGCGCAGTTGCAGAAATGGTGGTGATGGCAACTGCCATTAATGAGAGTGTGTGATAAATATAGTGCTGGCGATTCTAAAATAATATTAGTAAGAAAGTGCTGGCAGCACTGCTGATCAGAAAAAAACAAAAAGTGTTGCACAGAAATTTTAAAAAATCTGAAGCATTGAGCCCACCAAGACAATAAGAAACCTACTGTTAAAGCATGTTTTCGATACTTAGGAGTGAATTTTAATGAGGACAAATTCCACAATGGCGATCATTTATTCATTGAAGTATCAATAATCATCCGCATCGTGTACTAAACAAGCACAAATGCATCCTCGTGCTAAGAATTTAGGTGATCTCGAATTAATGGCAAGTCTATGCAAGAGAAAAGAAAAGAAATTGCTGTTGTTTTACTGTCAAATATTATGCAAAAGAAGAGGTCAGGAGCGGGCATGAATTCATGCTTGAAGAAGAAAGGTGGCGAGACTTGAGAACAAGATCCTCTGCCTCTTGTTGTTTTGCTCCTCTCAGTCATGAATTTGGTAACCATATCCTCTGAATGCATCTGCCTTTCGGATTCCAATGAGTCGATTTCATATTGACGAGGACAGGACAGGCATCCAATAACATCTATTCCCTCTTATTTGCTACAGATCTAGCAATATTTATGCATCACCAAGTAAAAACAAGATGCGAGGATTTTATTTTATTTTATTTTATTTTTAAAAAAGGGCAAAAAATGAAACCCCCGATTTAATTTGATGGCCAACTAGATTGCCTCTTTAAGTATTTTTCTCTAGAAACTAATTTAATCTTTCAAAATATCGATTATCTGAGTTAACAAGCAGAAGTAAAAAAAAGAAAAAAAAGAAGTTAATTTGTTTGATCCCGTCGTTCAAAGTTACAAGAAGGAAGGAAAGAGACAACCTTTAGTTTAACCTTTTACTATCTACCGTCCACAGTATTAAAACAATTAGTGAATTCTTAAATTTACTTACCATATTTCTATAAAAGTAATTTTTAAGTTAAAAAAAGAGCTGAATAGAGTGATAATACATATAGACATCATTTCAATAAAAACCAGTTATATAAACACTAGCATATTTGATATATGTAAATTTTAAATAGAAAATAAACGCTTCCTTTTTTCTTAATTAAAAAAAGGAATTCCATCATAAGTAGTTGTACTTTTCATATTGAAAACAAGAGATACCCTGCTTTATTTGTAATGCAGAATATATATTTAGTTTTTTGCTCGAATGACGAGTAATTTAATTTTCAAATAGCATTTGACCTCATCATTGCGATTTTAGAATAACCATATAAACAATAATAACTTATGTTTGTTAACTAATCATTTAATTCTAAAATTTTAAAATATAAAATAAGTTAGGTGAGGTTTTAATATATAATTTATATTATTTGTTATGTATTTTTTTAAATAAAAATTATTTAACCTTGAAATATGCACAAACTTATATTATTTTATATTTAATTTTTATTAAATAAATAAAATTGATAAGATTCTAAATCATAACCACTTAATAATTAAGATTTTAATATTATATCAAATTAAAAATTATTTCAATGTAAAAGCTTACGCTATTTAATAAAATTTTAAAATATTATTTATATTATTATCTATAATATTAACCCATGCAACATCTTTTGACCAGGTAACTTTGGCAGACAGTCAACTCAAAAAATGACTTCATTTCGCGAGGAAGCAACAAAGAATCGAATTACGAATTCTCCATTCCATCTGGCAAGCATCTAACTATTGATGACATATATTGATTGTAAATTGGAAACTGATTGATGAGAAGAGAAAGTCAAGTAACGCAACCAACCACAACACATGTGATTGCTGTACTCTCACGGTATATTTCAAATGTTCTTAGCTGGAAATCATGTCGATCTCCCTCGTGCTTTGATTGATTCCTCGACTTAATCTCCTGTATGGAGCTGCCTCCAAATATACCTTATCATGACAAGTTTGAATACATGGCTTTTGCTAATGAGCTATATAAGCTTATATATTTTCAAAATGTACGCAAGACAGCAGCCAGCTTATTCGATCGGTCCTAGCCAGGCAGGCACACATTGCGAAATTCATTCCAAGTCGTGAATCGGATCAGATGGATATCTCTTTGAGCTCAAAATGATGATTTATTAATGAGTGATGGCTTTTATTTAGTGTCATGATAATTAGTAGATATAGAAAATATAGAAAAATAAATATTTGTAAAGATTTTAGAGGTAATTTATAAACAGTAAGCATAAGAAAACATCTCCCATCTGTCTTCAATATCTTCGTCTTTTTTATCCAAGAACAACAACCGAACATTATCTTGATGTGCTATTGTTTAGGATTTAAGTACATGGTATTGTTAGTAATTATTCTTTAACTTTAGGCAAACTAAGCTAGTGATTGGTTCATCCATGATATATTCTCTCTTTACGCTCTAGGTAGTAAATCAAATCATAGATTTTCTTGAGAATCATGTACAGGGTATTTGCTTTCTAATAATAAATAAATAATTATGAATTTCTATCTTTCAGATAAAGCATCTTAATTATTTTTCTCAAAAGACAAAAGATACATCTCTAGTTTTGAACGAGGGAGCATTGCATGCGTCGAATCCAAAATCCCTACCTAAATCGGCCCCCACCCCCTTTTCCCAATATTTGAGGCAATCCCGCCAGGTAGCAAACAAGAGTCGAAAGAAACTGGCGTGGACTATTTAAGTACGGGAATACAGTAGACAGTAATTTCAAAAGTTATGTATTAAGAGCAGCTTCTTATCCAGCACTATCTAAAAGTTGCAAGCATTTTGTTGTCTAGTAGGGTAATAACAGTTATTTTTAAAAATATTTTTATTTTAAAATATATTAAAATAATAAATATTTAATATATCAACTCCTCAAAACAATTAAAAAATATAAAATAATATTGATTTAATACAGATAAAAATTAATTTATTTTAAAAACTCTAGTTCAAATGCTCTCTAAACACACTCATTTATCTTATCAAAATCATATCATAAGATTTTATCTAATTTATTGAATTGAATTGATTCTTTAATATGATATTAAAATCTTAATAATCAAATAGTCATGAGTTTAAATTTTACTAATATTATTTACTTGATAAAAATCAAATATAAAATAATATAAATTTTAAGTTTTTTTATTTAAGAAAATATGTTATATAAAAATATAAATTATATCTAAAAATTTAATCAACTATCAGGTACGGCAAGGTGACTCATCCTATATTTGATGTATATACTCCCACCATTCTATGCTTGTTGAAGAAAATAGCTAGCTAGAAAGGAAGCATCTAGTAATCAAATACTTCTGTAAGCAAGGACAATAGTAATTGAACGAAGAAATATTTTCTAGAGTAGTAAATCTAAATATCGATAAAAGAAGAGAGAGCACATGGCGGAGGTCAGATCTTACAAAACGAGGGAAATTTCTAAATTTTCCCGTTTCTTTCCTATGTACCAAATCTAGCAATCTATGGAAGCATCTTCGATACCTATATATATAAACGTGCCTCGACCTATGTCATTGGCCATAGTCTCGATAGAACACATATCACAAGCAGGAGCATTAACATTTCTGAATTTCTGATAATCATAAGCAACATTTTCCATTCTACCATTTAGGTCACATCCATGCACGTCGCTTCAAGCGGCTAAATGTTGCTGTTTTGCAGGCAAGTAGTTGATATAAACGCCCATCAAAATTTTCCATTTACATATATAAGTACCAATGCAGACACATGTAACCAGGCTGAGAAGAGAGCAGTCAAAAAGGACGACAGAGAGAGGGGAGAGAAAGAGAGGGTGAAGCTAGATTGGAGGTGTTCTTTCATCGTGTCACTTGGCTATTAATGAATGAAAGGCTTCCAAAGCTGGCCCTGCCTTTATTTTTCTATCTTCTCAAGAATTTTTACTATATTCATTCAAAAAAAAAAAAAGGGTTTTAAACTCTTTGCCTAACAGAACAAGAAACCTATTTCTTTCCATTTAAATCCGGCAAGCAAGCCAATAAACGGGAAAAAGCGCATCGAGTTCAACACCAACCAGAAAGCAATCGATTCAATATATGTCTCCACCATAAAGTAATCAACAAACAACGAGAGCGATCAGCAAAAAAATTTAAGTAGATTGCACGAATCCACATAGAAAACAAAGAAATAATATTAAGTCATTTCATCATCGATAGGATCAAATTAAATAACCCATATCATGAAATCTGAATTGAAATTCGAAAAAAAATTCAAAAAAAAAGAAGGACATCCACATTCTCCTCCCTGGCAATGTTCCATTTCTAATTTCTAAAATCCCTACGCTCTCTCTACTTCAGTTTCGAGTGCATGCACGCTGAAAAATGAAAACTTCTACTACAACAAGACCACCTATTTATGGAGTTCTTTGACAAATAGATAGGTTTTGTTTAGAATGCAGCTAGGACCTTGGGGGAGCGAAGAACTGCGTACCAGCAATAAAAGCATTGAGAGGAGCTGGATATAGAGAAGATGGATCGAGCAAAGTATTTCCAGCAGCTGGATTGCCAGTGTTTGTTGTGGTTCCCGTGGTGCTAGTTGCTGCTGTCGTTATAAGAAGTTGTTGTGCTCCACTGGAGGAGCTCTCACCGCCTGTACTGGCGTAACGGCTATCTGCACCTTGATCATAGAGAATTCCTCTGAAAACATGGCCTCCAATGTTAACAGCCGTTTGATATGCCAACTGATCATCTGCATCGTCCATGGCGCTTACTTTAACGCAACGAAATATGGCTTCTGAATTCACCTCTGGTGGAAATGCTGTCAATTCCAGCCCTAATTCATGTCAGAGTTGAAGAAAATCAGTTCGAATGAAAGCAAATGATATGTCGAGTAGAATTAAATAAGTGAGACAAAGAAAATAATTTTTTGCTAATTAATTTCATGTGACCTTCTTTTATCGTCAATTTTACTAGCAAACAGTGAAGGAATGAAAAGAAAAGAGAAAAGAGAGAGAAAAGCACGTGGTGGGTGGCTGACTATGGAGGTGGACTTGCTTGCACACACGCAAATGATACTTGTCTTGCTGGGTAGCAAGAACTGAAAGTGCTCTCACAAGAACTATTCCTTAAAGATCTCTAGATCTCTCTACTTAACTTTCTCAAATTGTGTTCGGTTCAGTTTCTTGTAAATCCTCGTCAAAAATCTTTAAAAGATTTGTGTACAAAGGGAACCCCACCATCAAGTATTTGTATTTTGAGCTCCTACTAGTAGTACTAGCACAGCTTTACCTGACGTGGTAGCGGCTAAACGAGTGCAAGCAAGAGAGGAAGCACCACCATGATTCTCCCTCTGCCGTTTTGGATTCTCTCCTAGAAACTGTTGTTGATGTTGTTCTTGTTGTTGATTATGTTGTTGCAAAGCAGCTAGTTGTTGTTGCCTTTCTCTCCTTTTAGCAGCAGAGACCCAAGTGCTCTTAACGTGGGTGTTGCACGGAAACCCTCGACTCTTACAACAGGTTCTACATCTCAAATGGGGACAGTCCTTTTTAGCCTGGTTTCCACAGTCTTGACAATTCATTCCTCCTCTTAATCCTCCTCCTCCTTGTCGCGTCAAACTAAAACCTGATCTTGAAGAGTGATCATCAGATAAACTTCTTCGACTAGGACCCACTCCAAACGAGAAGCTGTTCATGTTTTGCTGCTGGTGATAATACTGCGGCCATAACTCAAACCCCTTGTTGTTGTAGATCTCCTCGTTTGATGGTCTGTACAAAAACAAACTACTATTATTGTCTTCTTTCTCTTGATCTTGTTTCCTCGACGGTCCTTCTCCTCCACCTAGATAGAACCACCCTGCCATTTCTTGCACCCAAAAGCTGATACTAACCTCAATTTAGAAAAAAAATCCATAGCAGGAAAATGACAGACTCTGGAAATCTGCAAGATCACAGGTTTTGCTTTTTGGGTCTCATGAGAGTTGAATTTTGGTGGGGTTTTTAAGGGAGTCTTAAATCAGCGGAGTGTTTCTTTGATGGCTGACTATATATTTTATATGACTAGTCGATCTTCTCTTGATCTGATTCTGAGGACTCCCTGGGTCTAAGGTTTTTGCAGCCTTTTTTGAGGGGAAGGTTAAGAAAGAGGTAAAAACTCTCAAGATTTTTGCTAACTGTATAAGAGAAAGAGACCGGGAGAGGAAGAGAGACGATGGGTAAGCTAGACTCCTACTATTCTTGACTTGTGGATGGAACTAACCAGGCAGGCAGCCTGAGCCAAGGCCAGCTTTCTTGAATTCTCTTTCAATGTTAACGAAGCAATAATGGCACGGAATTAGAGCCCTGCTCCGCCGCCATGGTAACTGCACTGCTCTCCCCACTCTGCGACACTTACCTCATTTAAGACAGACCTACTTTCCCTCTCTCTGGTTCTTTCTTTGTAGCAGGAGCAGCTCTTTAGTGTTTTTTTTTAGAGTGACAGTAAATAAATATAAAGGATCCATGAGATCGAAAGAAAAGAACAAAAGTAAATCTACTTCTAAACCACTTGGGCATTCAATATCACCACCTAACAAAAAGTTACAGGAATAAATAAAATATATTTATTAAATAAATTTTTTTCTATTTAATAAAAATTATTAATATAAAATAATTCTTTTAGGACTTTAATTATTGGATATATAAAAATATTTTAGAAAAACTATTTATAATTTTGTCTAGATTTATTCAATTTAAATGGGTGTTTAAGAATGGATTTCTACTTGTTTTTAATTAAAATTTTAAAAAAATTCTTTAAATTAATTTATTTTAGTGTTTTTAAATTATTTTAATATACTAATATAAAAAATACAAATAAAATATTTTAATATTTTTTCAAATAAAAATTACTTTCACAATAGGTAAACACTGAGCCAGATATGTTTATTTCTCTAAATTTTTTATTAACATTTTAAAAAATTGATTTAAATTAATTAATTTTAATATTTTTAACTTATTTTAATATACTGCTATAAAAAATATTTTAATATTTTCTTAAATAAAAATTACTTCCACAATAGGTAAACACTCTCTGAACCAGATATATCTACTTCTCTGATCACCTATCTACAGTTGTCTTCAAGTTTCAATGTACCTGGAATCGAAGATGTTTTCAATCTAGCCATTCAATTGTTATCTAACGGCAGGACGCGGATCCACGTGGCAGAACAAAGGCTTTTGCCTATTCGTTCTTTGCTCCGGAAAACCTGCTCAGTACTTTTTCTGACCCTTTCGATCCTGTAATTAAGTTTGATTTGATTTTGCTTCAATTTTTTAATCTCGAAGCAATCCAATGACACCGTCTCCCCTATCCATTAATATTACCTGCGAGAGTATATTTGTCACGCTCTAATATTTAAATTATTAGATTGTTGAGTTATTAATGAGCCATTAAATGAGTCATTTATTTTATTTAAAATAATTTAATTTTAATTTCTTTTATTAAAACTATTAATTAAGTTAATTGATTGAAGAATTAATCTGTTAAATCATTTAAATGGGATGAATTAATGGTTAAAATAATTAAAAATAAAACTTAATCTGACTTAAACTTTTTTTATTGGAGTTAGCTGAATCGATTCACTGGATGAAACCAATTTTAATAACCGGTATTTAAGATCAATGGTTGGAGATGTAAGGGGTGCAAGTGATATAACGGTTGTTTTTATTGATCTAAGTTTAGCTGGGAATTTCATGGCAAACTCAGGGGACTGTGTGTTTTTTCCTTTTCTCTGTGTTATCTAGTTTTGATTTTTCTAATTTTCTTGCCAGCCAATTCCTCTTATACAAATATTATAAAACCCATGTGAATTTTGAGAATTATAGTTTAATTAATTTAATTTTAGATTTATTTTATAAAAATTATCAGTTCAAATCTCATAATTTTAAAATTATTAAAAAATTATATAATTATTAATTTTATAACTAAAATTAATTTATACACATTAATTAAAAAAGCCAACCTAAATGCAATCATTTTATCATTGACTGAGGACACAGAATTTATTTCGTTAATGAGATGCTAGTGTTTTAATTGTTCTTTAAAATGTTAATTTACTTAAAGGTCAACACCTTTGAATTAGAAATGGCAAGGCAAGGGTGACAATTCATCCAATCTCTCCTCTTACAAGGATGAAAAAAAGGATTTATAAAAATCTCTTGCTATTAATCCTGTGGAGTCCAGTTGGTTTTTTTGTTATTTTCTACACGGTGGTTACTAATTACCCAAATTCTACGTCTCCCGATAATAATAATTAACCAAAAAAAAAAACTTCTAAATGTTGCTGGAATTTCTTTTTCCATGTTTTTCCCCACCATTTTTCACTACTTTTCGTTTGATAACATACAAACAAACAAATAATTGCACATGTAAATGTCCAAAACAAATGGATTCGTGAAATCGTTTTTATAAAAATAAATATAATTCTATTGTTCCTTGAAAAAAAAAATTCCTCATTGAATCAAATTTTTTTACCATAATTTAAAAAGAGAATATTTTTATTATTAATTTATATTTACTTGGTAGTGTGATGCATGGTTTTTTCTATAAATATTTTTCAATTGAATACACACGCATCAGCCTGTCAAAATTATTAATTTAATATTTTTTTTAAAATGCATTCAAAAACAAAAAATACCTCACTCTTAAACACTAGTATATGTTAAAAAATCAAATCAAAATTTAAAAGCAAATGGGATGATCATCCACTAAGATCTAAAACAAAAGGATTTCAAAACTTCATAATTTAAAAGCAATAATGAGTGTTACATGTTGATGATAAAGTTTCATAATAATTGAACTCTAGTACCTAGAGAACTAGAACTATCCTTGGCTTCCCATATCTAAATAAAATTAAAATCTCCATCCATTATGCTTGAGGATGCACAGCTTTTTCTATGGACTCATCACCATAAAATCATCCCTCTTGCAAGAAAATGACTTTAAACTTTCAGGCCCACCTTAGGTCGCTAATAGAAAACTAGTAGTCTCTAATAATTTCTTTATCAAACCATCACGTGAACCGCAGATTAGTAGTCTCTAGTAAATGGATTTCAGTACAATTATATATATAAAAATACCGTTTGTAAATGCGGTGCAGTTATTTCTTAAAATATTCTAGTTTAAAATTTTTTAAATTATTGTTTTTCAATAAATTAAAATAATTTAAAAATATAAAAAATACATTTAAAAAATAAAGTTTTTTTTTTTTTAAATACACGTTCCACATCGAAATAAACACTACCTAAATAGAGACTCCCGCGGCCGCTCATCAGTCCCCACCGTGCTCACAGCCGTGCCCCTTATCCCTGATAAAAAAGTCCTTCCAGTCTAATTAAACTAACTAATTAATCCTCGTAACATTAAAAAATGTATTCTTGATCCTTATTTATTTTCTTCTTTCTTGGTAAATAGAATTAATAAAAGATAATTAATTAAAATAGAGAAATTTTACTATGAAAGAATGCAGGCCAATAAACTATTTTATATGTACATGTATTATAGAATTAGTTGATTAATTTTAATAAACCAGGTGCAAGGATTAATTTATAATTACCACCAATCATATAATAGTTTTTCTTTTGTATTTTCGGCGCGGTGACGTGTATCAAGGTTAGAATTTTATGGATCTTAGATGATAATGCTATAAGCAGATTTCTTTCAAAGTATCCGTGGCAACAACATATTGAAAAACCACATGCAGCTTCAAAATCCAGCTGAAAAGTTGAAGTTAGTTACTACAATTAATTAGCATACACACGAGACTTTTTTCTAGGAACCAGGTAATGGGTTGGTCAACTTAACCCATGAATCTTTAGATGAATTCAAATTTATTCTAAACTGATGTTATATTGATATTTATAAATGAAACAACATTGTTTTCAAAAAAATTAAAAAAAATTAAAATAATATAAGTTGACTTGTTATATCGCCCAATATTAATTGAGCTAGCCTTTTATTTTTTTTTAAAATCAAATCCAACCCAAAATAAATTCAAAATTGATAGATCATCGTGTTAATTTGACATGTCCAATGTAAAAATTATGCTGATTAGGAGTCGAGGAAGGAAGTATCACTGTTCTTACTATTGACCCGCTTAATATTGCAATATAAACTAAAAGACATATATTGTTTCTACATGCACTCATAATGTTTTCTTTTTTATATATATATTCTGGTCATTTAACTTTTTCTTTCATTCGAATTGTTCATTTTATGACCAAATTGGTAGCCAACAATTATGATTTATTGAGAAAGGACTAAAATGAAAAATAAAGAACCAGAATGAAATTAAAAATAAAAATAGGTGGCAATGTCAAAGGCGGCTTGAAGTATTCACTTTGGTCCTTTTATTTTCTAAATTCTATCTTTCCAGTCCCTCTAATTTTTAAAAAATAAATTTTGATTCAAAAAATTATTTTTCTTAATACCGATCTCTGCCTCGAGAGAGGAGAGAGAGAAAGGTATCGAATTTCAATGATAGAAAAAAAATTATTGATTAACATCAATTTTAATGATAAAATATATTGATTTTGATATTATTAAATTGTATTTAATAAAAAAAGTTTTACTAGGGATGTTTTCTAGCATTTTTATTGCCTGCGAAGGCATATCTTAGCTAGAAAGTTTATTGAATCCATGTTGATTTTGAATTTTTTGAACCGATTAAGCTTGTTTGATATTAAAAATAGGTGTTTCAAAGACTCTACAGTGATTTAAAGTGTTTTTAATTAGAAAATTAGATTATAAAAGGTTTTTTTTTCTCTTTTTTTTTTCATGAAAGTTGGTTGCTTGGTTTTCAGAGGTAAAAAATTAGAGTAACAAATAATATGTTACTTGTGTTTTTTTTTTTATTTACGTGGGGTGTCCGGGCCAGCTTGCGCGTACCACGACTAATCCCCATGGCCCACTGAATATCCTGCAAACCCAGCAGACAGGTAAGACACCGCGGGGGTGACAGACGTGCACGCCAAGACTCGAACCCATATGCAGTGGAAGGAGACAAGCCCCTTCCACCGCTTTTTTTAATAGAAGGCGGACGAGGCTAGTAGGGTTAGGTCTTTTTTTAATTGATGTTTTCCTTTTTTTTTTTAATTTTATATTTTAAAGTTCTATTCATTTTTATTTGGGGTAAAATAATTTATCCTAGTATGATATTTGTAGATTTATCATGATTTCAAATAAACCCTTTGATATTTGGTTGAGTTTTTTTCCTTTTTGCTCTTTTTTATTTTTAGAATTGATTTTTTTCTAGTTTTATTGTCCCTAGTTGGATATTTATTTATTTTTCTTGTTGATTTTGTTTTTAATTTTATTATTTAATATATAAATAATTTTAAATTGAAAAACATGATTTATTTTAGTTTGATACTTGTATATTCATTGTAATTTTAAATAAAAATTTTGATATTTGATTGATTATTGATATTGCAAGTTTTTATTTTTATTTTCATGTAATTAGATAAAAAATTATTTAACAAGATTAAGTTCTTAACTTGAGTTACTAGTTTACTTTGTTAACTTTATTTGATTAAAAATTATATTTTATAATTTATTTTATAAAAAATTATTGAAATTTTAAATAAATATCTTAACATTAAATTAATGATCCATTTTAAAAGTGATTATTTTTATAATTAAATAAAAAATACTTTTACGAAATTAAAACTTGGTTAAGTCATGATATAGGTGATATGTTTGATATATTAAGTTATGAAACTATATTAATTCAATAAAATTCTATTTTAATATTTTTAAAACAATTATTTCATCTTAAAATTTATAGTTAAATCAAATTATATCTTTAACGGGTGTTAAATTTTCTTTCAACTTGTCTTTAAATCCGCTAAGATAGCGTTAGGTGAAAACAACTCTTGATCTGTTTGATCATTTGAAACACCAACCAGACAACGAGACAGGTACGAAGGTTTTAGGATTGACCGTTTGACGCCATGTGTTTTTTTTTCCCCCGAGACCTTGATATTCTTTTTTCTAGGTCAAAAATCTTCGTTGCTGCTCGCAACGCAATACAGGACATCTATCTAGTTCTCTGTATATAGCAAATCATAAATGGATTTGTTTATCCATCGCCGACACGGAGCTGTTAAATGTCAAAATTCCCTTTCCATGATTTGTGGTAGCAACCTAGCATAGCCTCATCTCTCTATTAACGGAATACATAGCAATTCACGTTCCTATGCTCGATGAATTCTCTGCTCTTGGCGTTGATCGAAAAACGTCAGTAGAAATGGATGGAAAGCTTCATTTTAGGGATCAGTGATCATCAGCTGGACGTGTGTTTTAAGAGCCTATCATGTTTTATAGACTGTGTTTTAGCAATCAAATTACCATGGCTGTCATATTCATCTAGCTGCAATAAGCCTGCTTATTTTATTAGCTTTCTTTTGTTAGAGAAATATTCATGAACCAAAACAAACTCTGTTTAGAAAAGGTCAATCCTAACAATAACAATAACAATAACAATAAATTAATTAACATACGAGGTCCTATTACAGTGCTGTGAAGCAGTGGAAATTCGAGGTAGGTCATACGAGGACACGAAGAGCTAATGCTAAAGCCCTAATTACATGCATATGCATGTTGTGTACATGAAAAAACGAGGAATGTTTCTTAACAAAGCGTGAAGTAGCGTTTCAAAGACATCAGTGGTGATATTACAGTCCTCGTAAATGGACTCAAGCTTGATGGTTGGTAACCGGAAAGAAATTTACATTCAAACTAGAGCTGATCAGACCTACATCTGACCATGCACAATCATCAAAAATGACCCTCGAAGCTAGGATGTGACAATCTCTAGCATGTGTGTCATGATAACGTTTTCTCTTGAGATTAGGTACAAGCGCCCGCCCCCCGGCCAAACTATACCAGCTAGCTCTATGCATATGCTGTGTGTTCTTATCATACATCGTCATGTTGAATCTAATTTCCTTCCTCCCCGTACTCCGTGACAAACATTGGGATTGGACAGCTCCTCGAGCAACTCAGGCAAGCCATGTAAATTAGACAACAAAGTAATCATTGAATAATATTATATTATAATTAAGCATAAAGCATGACAGCCGAATTGAAGAACTACGATGTTTAATTATGATTAGCAAGACAAACGACAACCGTTTAACCACAGCTGGACAGCTAGTTGGCTGGTGGTATAACACGAGCCATGCATCTTCTCAAATTTAGTGAAAGCAAGAACCCGCGGGCCGCGGCTAAAGTAAAACCCTTGTTTTTTTTCCTTTTTAACATATCTCATTTTCGGCTGTAGAAAGTAAACATATGCTTATTGGTTTTCGCATGAAATTTTTAATTTTTTTTTAATGAGTGAGAGCTGTGCTGGGTTTGTGAAGTGATTGGTGTGGTGGGAGAGTCTCAATAATTGTGTCTGTCTTTCACTCTCGAGCCTCGTGCTTGCATTCTTTTCTCCAGTTGACTCTTCCTCTTTCTCTAATTCCTCTCCTGATCGGCTATCTCAATATTTCTTACACATGGAGATAGGTTAAGGTGGAGGTGACCCTCAATGGCACATCATGAATCCTCCATTGAAATCTATGATTTTGGACTTTGTTATCATGGTATCTTTGGATTAAAAATGAGAAAAAAAAAAAGAAGGAAAGAAAGCAACCTACTTTTAGGGTAGGTTATATGCCGTAGGAGTACTTGAAATCATTTCTATATATTATAGTAATTTTCTTTTTAACTCTTCTAGCATCGTACGTCGGAGAATCTGTTCACAAAATAAAGAATATAATCGTTCATTGCTTTAAAATTCTAATCTTCTATGATTCTTTATATATATATATATATATATATATGATATGAAATATTTTATATTCAATTGTAGAGATATTTCAAACGTTAAGCACAATAAAATTATTTAAATATATATAAAAAATGAAACAGATAATATTTTCCCATTAATTTATGTCTTTTTTCCGTGTTAAAATAAATTTGAAGGATAAATTATATATTCAAAAATCTCTTGTAACTACCGGTTACAAGTTATTCCAAACCATTAATCATGCGGCAATACATGTCTGCCGTTCAATTCGGGAAAGTGAAGCTATAATTGCAATTTGCTTGCTGTTTCCTTGTCAATCTCGAAGGCTTTTCCGCGTTCTAAAGGAGAATGATTGAGAGTGAATGGCTTAAAACGATCGAAGCACATGGTACCCGCTATGAAAGTAAGTCATTGCCATTCTTGAATTTACAGTTCTATTAAATAAGATGGTCGATTTGTACCCAAGTTATGTCAAATTTATTTAGAAAGATTAGTGATTGTTTTTTGTTTGGTTTGACTTATATAAAAAAATAATTAAATTAATTTTTTTAAAATTAAAATTTAATTAATTTTAATTTGGATTAGTTTGGTTTTTAGAATAAAAACCAGTTCAAGTTGATTTAGTTTAATTTTTTATTTTAACTTAATTTTTTTATTTAATTTGATTTTTCAGTTTTGAATTAGTTTTTTTTAATTTTTCTTATTTTTTTTATTTTGATTTGATTCTGTTTAGTTGTTTTGGTTTCATGTATAAAAAACTAAATTAATTAATTTTTTAAAAATTTTAATCAATTCAATCAGTTTTTTCTATAATTTAATTTTTTTAATTATTTATTTTTCAACTTTTTTAATTTAATTAATTTTTCAGTTTTTTTCTTACCCCTGCAGCGAATGTGCAAAAACCTAATCACACGCACTGTCACACAAGATACATTTTTTCACTGTTTTGCCTGGACAACAATCGTTCTTAATTTGAGCCACAGTGAAAATCAGAACATAATGAGTTATGCTTTCTCCACTGCCTAATGTTATAAGTACACGCAACAAATTAATAAAGTATCAGGAACTTGTTACTAATTGGAGATTAGTATCCTTTAAGAAATTAATCAACAACAGTCCTTGATAAACTTTGTTGTTAAATTAGTTTGGTTTATAAAATATGTAATGGGAATTTTAATTCCATTTATACGTGAGGTCCTGGGAAGTAACTAATAGACATCATATTAGTTATTTAGTCTACCCACTCTAAAAAAAAATAAAAAATAAAAATTATAGGTGATAACATTCTTATTATTTTTTTATGGGTTATGAATTTTATGTTCTTTTTTCAACTTATGTCTGTTATTTTTTTCAAAATAAATTCTAAAAAGTAACTAACATGTTATTGATTACTTCCCGAGCACTGAACTTTTTCAAATTGACAATCAAATACCAATAATAATTTAATTTCAAATAACTGAGGATTAAATATTTATAAGCCTTGGTCCGCAGATTAAGTCAAACAAAGTCACAACTCTCCACTCCTTCAACAGTTTTATCAAACTCTCAAATTTATCATTGCTATAGCTTTTAGTTTTGATTCAATCGATTCTGGCTACTCGAAAGATGCACTCAACTCAGAATCAACGAGCACGGAAACTAAAAGATTATGCATACAAAAGTTTCATGGTATGATCTAGAGAGGAAAAGGAGATGCACTCTTGAATAAATTTGGGTTTGATCATTGATGCTTCAGTTGATCCGAAAATATATAACTTATTGTCCAAAAAAAAAAACTGTTCCTCACACGTAGTACTGTAAGTTTTCTCAATTGTTTCTTGCATTAAAAAAAACAATCATCTGTAACCTTTAGTTTTTTTATACACGCCAATTTGTATAAATTTGTCAAATATGTGTCCTTTGCGCTTTGATCCTGGTGTTGGAATTTTACTATAGCTCCTGCCAACTAGGGGCTTGAAGAATCTAAAGGTCCCAGCAAGGCCTTTACTCTACAAGGTGCTTGTCAATGTCTATGGACTAAATAAGCACTTCGGAGGTTCTTTTGTCCTTGTGGACTCGGGAGGACAAATATTGGTTGCTGCATTTATGTCACAATGGTTCCTCAGTTGCTCTGATTTTCCAAAGCAAGCTAGCTAGCAAATCTTGTTACTTTGGAGCTTGGAGACATGAGCAAAGAACCCTAATCCTACCCCACCCATCCTTACCCCATGCAGCAGGGCAGGAAGGAGACTTGTATGAGAATACGAACCTTTATAAAAAAACCACCCGTATTGTATCAATTCTTGACAGACCAAAACAGCATAGCATTTTATCAAACCCTAGGCAGTAATTTCTCTTGCATGTTACCCTCCACGCTCTGTTAAATTAAATGGTAGAAAAGAGAGCTCACATGTCGCAAATACGTAGGCCATAAAGATTTGGTACACAAGAGGACTTTGATATGTGGTCCCCATGGTAGTGTGGGTCCAATTGGGACATAGACAAGGGGCCCGTCTGGCCTTGCATGTGAAAGACATTATAGATATAGTTTTCCATAGACTGAATTTTGTAGAGCATAGGTTTCTCTTTGAGCATATTATTGGTGTAATATCCGTTTCGTAGACATAATGTCTCAACAAAGGTTACAAGACTCAATTCACGTGCCTACCACTGCTTTTCACAAGCCTAAGAAGAACTTCTTGTTGGAAGCTTTGAGCCTTTCAATCTCAAATCTTCAACCCAAACCAAAAGTCATCCATGATTTATTGCAAACTTCATCGTATTCAACTCGGTTTAGCTTCATGAATTAATCCTCCGATCCAAAATTTGCGTGAATTGAAATTTAAATTAAACTAGATTAGAATTAATTTAATTGAATCGATGAATTAACCCATAACCCAGTCAACCTGATAAAAACCAGATTTAACTTAATAATTAGAAAAAAATAAAACATTATGAGAGGTTAAAAACTTTAAAAAACTACATATATTTCTATGGATATAGCATTATGAGAGGTTTCAAAAGCTACGGGCACAGTAGCTGAATTTTTTTTTTTTCTGAATTTTGTTTTCCCATACAATATACAGGATAAGTGGGCCGTCCGGGCACAACATTAACAAATTGAAGTTGAGTCCAGGTCTGGATAGTGAATGACAAGATTTAACTCTCTCCCCACCAATTTCAAATATTGTGCAGCCCTAAATTAACAAATAAATTCAATTCGGCCCAATTATAGGGTGGAGCATGAGCCTGGACTTGGCTATTTCAAGTTCCACCTGTCAGTTTTTAATTATTATTATTTTTTTAAAAAAGAAACCGATAAATCTCACCACAGGGCATGGCTAATTGGCTGTGTGCTACTCAATTCAAAATATATAAGTTGACCGTGAAACAGCTAATTCTTCCAGGTTCCATGACCATAATTTTAAAAAATTGAATTAAAAAAATTATATCCTAAAGCTAATATAAAAAAAAAACAATAGAAAATCTTAAGAATATATAACATCTGTTACATTCTTGATGAACACTAAATTTAAATTCTCAAATACTATTTTTTTAAAAAAATACTATTGCATCATTTGATTTTGTATTTATTAAAAAAGTTTAATTAAAAAATAATAAATGTGCAGATAATAAAAAATTTAATTTGCATGTTATTAAAAACTTTTAAACAATTTGAAGAATCTTGATGCATGTGAATTAATTTAGTATTAAAAATAGTTTTCTTAAATTTTTACTTCCACACTTGCCTAAAAATATTCAATATGCATATTATATTAAAATTTATTATATGAGCTTTCAATCCGTTTAAGTAAAATGATTAACAAAAAAATTAGTTAAAAAGAAAAATAAAATTTTTAATCGTGTCTATATTTCTAATTTGACACATTTTTACTCGTGTCTATAAATTTTTACTTCCACACTTGCCTAAAAATATTCAATAATTATTTCTTAAAGTACTTTTTTAGAAATATATTAAAATAATATTTTTTATTTGTTAAAAATTATTTTTAATATACAAAAATTTAAACACATAAAAAAATTAATTTAAATAAAAAGTATCTAATTCAAAACAAACGATTCTACATTTTATTTCTGGGAAAACGAAGAAAATATATCAAAATAATCCTCCATTATATGCTGGTAATTTTTGTCAGCATCGAACAAAAAAATGCAAAATCAAATCAGTCAACTTTAAACAGTAGTGGAGGTAGTGTTTTGCCAACAACAAGGGTATTATCAATCCCAGCAAAACCTTTCAGGAATTTGGCAATTTCTTTACATTTTAAGCAACATAGACGTACAATAATCTTATCATTTTCCCTTCATCTTTTATTTCTATCACAAGGAAAGGAAAGGAAAGGTTTTGAATTACATTCTGAGGAGCTAGCTAGTTATTTGTTTGAATAGAGAAAATTATATAGAGAAGGAGATCACCAAGTAGAAACTGACAAGAGGAAAGATCCAGATCAAAATTCAAAAAGATTGTGAACTCAACTAAGAGGCAACTTACTTACCTCAAAAGACGAAATGGTCTCTTCAAGAAAGCTCATGAGCTCGCAGTTCTTCGTGATGCTCAGGTCTCTCTCTTATCATGGTTTCTTGCACTGACAAGGTTAATTTACGAGTACATTAGCCCCGCCACGTAAGTCCCATCTCTCTTCCTCATTTTCCTTTCCCGTCAAACCCTTCCCCCCCCCCCCCCCCCCCTCTTTGTTTTATTTTCATGACCAGAACGAAGCAAATATTTGACCGGTATCAGAAGACACACTGGATAGATCTTTGGAGCTCTCACTATGAGGTGTTTATTTCTGTTTCTATTTATACTATCTATTTGTGCGTGCTATTATCGCTTGAAGTTAAGACCCCTTGTGCGTCTCTTTAATGGTATAAAGCTTACACGTGCAGAAAATGCAAGAAAACTTGGGAAAACTGAAAGAGGTGAACAGGAAAATCAGGAGGGAGAAAGGGTAAATCTTCCTGGATTTTGTGGCCCTGATTTTCGTTATTCTAGGTGGTCTCTGTTCTGTTTCTTGCAGAAATGTTGTGACGTCCTTGTAATCATATTTCACAGGCAGAAGAGGGGTCAGGGTTTAAATGATCTGAGCTTTCAGGATCTGCGCAATCTTGAGAAAGATATTGAAAGTGCTTCGAAGGTTATTCATGACCGCGCGGCAAGATACTCAGCCCAGTTCACAGCACTCTTAGGGTTCTATACTAAGAACACTTTCAGTCCGTACTAATTTACTCGAGCCATCCATAACTTTTGTGTTCTATATAGTGTGATTTCTAATTTGAAACCTAAGCCTCCTAATTTGCGAAATGGGTAGGCGATTTGTAATGGATAATCATCCAGCAATTCAACTCATATGTTTTGCTCTTGATTAAACTATGAATACTTTGTGTATAAATAAAGTTTTTAGCAGGAAATTCATTTGTCTGGACACTTCGTTCGTTACTTTCATCTGTAATAATTCCTCAAATCATTTCAATAATTAATATGAGTTTTGAGCTAGGTCAAATTTGTGTTGCTCAGGTTGCTTCGCAACAGTTAATTGATGTTTAAAAGAATGACCCATCATCCAAACTTTAGCATGCATGCATGCTTGCTGATTGTATTTTTTTTTTTTATATATATATGCACATGACATCCATGGAAGTATAAATTGATAGAAGCATCAATGTGATCTGTAACGCAGTTTAAAAAGTGTAATGTGATGTAGAATATTTTTTAAAATATTTTATTTTTTGTTTGAGAATGTATTTAAATATATTTTTAAAATTTTTAATATTAACATATTAAATCATAAAAAAATAAATTTAATATTTCTCAAAGTAAAATATATTTTTGAAACATATCTAAAAAATAAAAACAATCATATTTCCTAACCCTCACTAAACAAAATATTTTTCACAATGGTGGTAGATCTTCTAAATTGAAATGATATTAGGAAATTATTGAAATGAGGAGCATTAATTAATGACCTTTATCATAATACTGTTTGTTATCATGGGTCGATCATATTTTTTATTTTTTTTATTTTTTAAAATATTTTAAAAAAAAATTCTAAAATAAAAGGAATTTAAAAAACATTATTCCCAACTTCCACCACTCCCAAATATTATTTAGATACCTGACCATTACCTAATCATCATCCAATAATTAATTATGAAATTGATAGGATGATTCCGCACGGAAGTCTAGGACAAATCTTACTTGACAATTTCCTAATGGTTCCCACTTCTTTTACTGGAGACAAGTACACTTCTTCCTTTTCAATTAACTCCAGCCCTACCCATCATTCCAAAATAAAACTCATAAATCCCACAAAGCCATCCTCCCTGTCAAATTTATTCTCATGAGATATATATAGGCAGTTTAATATTTTTTCAATTTACTTCTTAAAGTATTTTTCATGATGATTTTAATTTGAAAAATATTTTAATATAAAAATAAAACACTTTTTATTTCTTTTTTTCTTCAACATCAAACATTACTTAATTATTCCAGAATCCAAGAGAAATTCAATTTCCTTTTGAATCACAGAATAAAAAAGAATAAATAAATAAAATCAAATGCCGTTATTTTCACAGGCTAGCAGCAAAATCTTTCTGCCCCCACACCCCGTAATTCAGTTGGACACAACTACCCTCCAATATAATGTGAAACAACAAAATTCATTTTTATTCCGGCTCTAAATGGAAACATAAAAATCCCAGTCGCCGCCTCCTGCAGCCAATTATTAAGAGTATTTATTACTGATATCAAGTGTTTTTAAAAATAATTTTTATTTAAAATAACATTTTATTTTTATTTTTGATATTAACAAATTAAAATAATTAAAAAAATAATAAAATAATTATTTTAAATTTATATATTTTAATTTTTTTTTAAAGTGTTTTTAAAAAGCAGAAATAAAAGCGCTATGAATTTAACTAATGTTCAACTCGCGACTGACCACAGCCGTTTCAAGTGACAGCCCACCATCACCGAAAGAGCAAGCGGTGGAAAGAACGAAAACGGTGGTTCTTGTCAATTCTTGTCAAGGGTAGTTCCGTCAAATTCACTTAATTCTCAAGGATTCCTCCTTTCAGTCAAAAGGTCAAACCCCCAGTAACAATTTCTGCTCGCGACAATTAGCAAAGTTTCCCAGTTTTCCGTCACCTGAGAAAACAGTAGTTGGCTCACACGCCCTATCACCGACGTTGCTTTCATGGGTTTTTCATGAAATCTCCAGTGACCTGAAAGAGCCGGCACGACGCACCAGCAAGAACCAGACTTCCTTCACTGTCCATGTTTCAATAAAAGAAAAGCCTTTTGCTGCTTCTTCTTTTGCATGTTTATTCTTTAGTCATGGGAGCTCTTGGCCCTGTCTCTCCTTGGACGCCAGGGGATGACGTTTTGTTGAGAAATTCTATCGAGGTATTTTTTTTCTGTACCATTTATCCTTTCTCTGTCACCAATTCTTTGTTAATATTTTTTCTTTTAAAAATTAATAAAACCCATTATTTTATATTTGTTCAAGTAAATATTTTTATTGTTATTTTTGTAATGTTGGGTTTCTTTCTTAAAACAAGATTGTTATGTTTCGCGTGTTTTTTTCTCTAAAGATAATGATTTTAACAAGTGCGTGCTTGATAATGTTGAGAAGAGAATCTGAATTCGAACTTAGAAATATGTTAATGTAATCAGTATGAGAAGATATATGAAACTGAAAGAGAAAGGGATGTATTTATAATAGTGTTCTTGACTTGTAACTGGACAATATATTCTTCTAGGCTATCAGAATGGAAGACTGTAGCTCGTGTGAGTTCCAATTTTCTTAATGATAAACGATGAGGGTCAGGTTGTCAGGTTCTGCTTTCTTAATTTCTCGTGCTCAGTGAGTAACTAATGATATCCTATTGGTTACTCTGGACTCAGTTTAAAGAAATATGTAGATACAAATAGAAGAGATAAATACTAGTTTAAGATATTTTTATTCCTTTTGTTGAGGGAGTCATGAATTTTATTCTTTCTCCTCTTTATATCTCTTTTTTTCTTCAAAGTGGTCCAAAGTGGACCAGGAGGGCCCAGAGTAACTAATGAGATGTTACTAATTACTCCCGGTGCACCATAAAATTTTCCTTGCTTTCCATGTATGCTGATTCTGGTGATTATGATAATATATGTGGTTTCAGTGACTGTGATTCTGGTGATTACGATAATCTATGTGGTTTCAATCACCCTGCGATAGCTGTTAATAGAGGCATTGGGAGTAAGGTATAAGCCAAGATATATATCTATAATGCTCCATTTTGTATGTAAATTGAAGAAAGAAATCCTTCATAAGCTAGTGCAAAAGGGGGCACTGAGAGTGAGTGAGTGGCACTACCAAAACCAGAAAACATTAACGGTGACGTGTATGACCAACACTGATTATTCGTATGACCTCGTATAAGTATTTTAAGAAGAGAAATTTCAGGCTTTCGTGAGAGAGAGGTATTGCATTCTTTTTATTCTGGATGTGGTCTGTGTGCTGTTATTAACAGACATTAGTGAGGGTAAGAGGGAGAACATCCATGGATATGCCAAGAGGTATTGGGAGTCAAAGCTTACGTTCCTTGTTATTTTTTCTTAAACTGTATAAAACTAGATACCATATATTGGGAAACATAGAATAGTAACTCGAAAACATGAAGATTTAGGTTGCAGTTGTTGGCTAGGATGTCTGTGTGAACCGGTGCATTTGTAATTGCTCACAATGCACACCAGAGGATTTTTACCATGGATTCTTTTTGCTTGCAGTGTAAGACAATATAGTTATTATTGACAGGGATAATTTTATTTCTTCATCTGCTAGTAAGAACCATTGCCTGATTGCTCTCTTTCTGTTAATCTTTTTGAATATCTGTGTGTTTATTAGACTGCTTATAGTTAGCAGCATGTGGATTTTAGCAGTTGTCCATTTTTTTGTGCTTCTTAAGACTGAAATGACATACCATGCATGGCATATAAATTTTTTCATCAATTGGTGCCTGGCACAGCTTCTTCTTCATCTTTTCTTCTTGTTGTTGTTGTAGGGTCGGGTCATTGGTTTGCTACTATTATGTAATTAAACATCTATTGTTAAAGATTGTTGACTTTTTCTCAGTGTGATTGTTTTGGGAATTCCTTTTTATTTTTGTTTCTAACTTATGTTTTGCAGGCTGGGGCTTCCTTGGAATCGCTGGCAAAAGGTGCGGTGCAATTTTCTCGAAAATTCACTGTTCTAGAAATACAAGATCGTTGGTATTCTCTCCTTTATGATCCAGTTGTTTCTGCTGAGGCTGCTTTTCACATGACTGAGTTTGAGCGTTCTACATCAACTCTTCCGTCAAAATACAGCAGAGCTGGAAATTCAAAAGAAAATAAATATTTTTCAGGGAAGAGGAAAACTGAAAGTGTTCATAGTTGTTACTATGCTCTGCGTAAAAGAATTTGCAGTGAACCATTTAACTCCATGGATTTGAGTTTTCTTGTTGGCCCCAATAATAGCAATTATGCTGGCAGTGAATATGAGCAGTTATCCGGACAATGCACTCTCGGAGATCCAGTTACAAATCACTTTGTTCATCAGGAATCTAATTTAGACATCATGCATCATGCTTGTGCAGAAATTATGGATGGTGATCCTGCCCATGCCTTTGATACTCAATTCCAGAATACATTTCAAGAAGACTATCCAATGGAGCAAGACAATATACATGAACACATTCCCCGTATACTTGGAGAGGATCTGTCTAACACTGAAAGCAGAACTGTGGTTAGGGAATTCAGTCAACAATTGCCAGTGAATGATGATCTAGTACATGGGTGCACCAACTTTGATGGAAAGGAAGTCCTTCAGTCACCAGTTCCAGATCGCGGCTCCTCATTTCACAATTTGGAGTACCCATCTCCGCTTCATGAGATGCCAATGTGGAGAATGGATGAGGTGATTTCAGCGCCTTATATTCCAAATCATCTTGGACTATGTGTCAAAGATCTGCACCCAGGAGATACCTTTTCACTTAATGATGGTGGTATTAAGAATAGATGTTTGACAGAATATGATGATCTTCATGAAAACTCAAAGTTAAAAATGGAAATGCTGACTGATATGCCACAAAATTCTTCTCGCAGTACAGAAGATTTTCTGGCTGAACTAACCAATTATTTGTCAAATGATGAGGAAGGGTCAGGTGTGGATGTTGATGGAAAAGATTTCAGTACTGATCCTTACATTGCTTGTCTCAATACAATTTTATTGAGTTCACCTAATAGTGAAAATGAAAATCACATGCCCAGCGTAACTGAACCAGAATCATCAATATCAGCAGGCTGTCTGAAAAATAACTCTGGTGTGTGTCCTGGAAACTTATGGGAGGATAGGGGTTCTCACTACAGTGTTGATGTAGTTTGTAATTCTGAGATGCAGACTGTTTCTTCTACATCAGTTCTAGACCCTCATCCTGAGGTGAAAGATGGGGTTATTTGCTGTGTGCTAAACACCGAGGACACAGAGATCCCATGCAACGGTGATATACTCTTCCCCACCAAGTGGCACCACCCAAGTTCAGCTGCCTCCTTAGCATCAAGAAGTTCTCAAGATGCTGGCAAACCAAATTCTTTATTTGTTAAGGAATTAGCAAGTAATAAAAAAAGTGGTGGAGTTCCAGTAGTGGTGCATGGGGATCTAGATAATCTTAGACAACCACGCGCATCTTCTCAGATGACCAGATTACAGGTGATGCCAGAGCATGGTCTACTCCGTCCTGCAGGTGATCATGTTTTGAAATTTGAGTTGCCCAGCAGTGAAGCCACTCACAGGGGTGGTGCTGGTTTTGCTTCTGGTGGTTCAACTCAATTTAATTCAGAAACCCCACTGGTGAAGCATATGAGTCATGATTCAGCAGATTCTTTAACAGAGAAACTGGATTTCGTTTCTGATTGCTTTACATATCCCCAGACAAATGTGTCTGCTGTTAAACAGGCAGAAGATGCTCCAGCTGGATTTCAAAATCATCAAGCATCACATATGAAAGTGGGCTCGTCAGATATTGCTGCTTCAGAACTAGTGGAAAACCATCCAGTATCAGATCCAGCTGAGCCACCTATCCAGAGTGATGATGATGTGCCGTATTTTTCAGACATTGAAGCAATGGTAACCATACACTAACCTTCAAACAGATCGGTCATTATTGGGTTTCTTTTGACCATTTCTCCTCTTTTTTTTATAATAAATATTTGCAATTTCACTTGTTATCAGATACTTGATATGGACTTAGATCCACATGACCAGGATTTGTATTGCAGTGAGGAAGGTAACATACAGTATGCTTGGTACCTAGCAATTATTTTTCTTATGTATGGATCCACTGGAAACATTCCACAAGCTTTGCAATAATTCTCTGTACCCTGTTAGTCCTTGCCATGCTTGAAATCTGTTATCGCATGATGATACACCCTGCTGCTAATCTTTTGCATCTTGGGGTTGGGGATGTTCTTACAAATCTCTAGCATTATTCTGTGTATCTGTTTTTCCCTTTTATTTTTAATTGCCCGTGGCCTTTTTTTATTGAAAATAAATGCTTTATTAGATCATAGATGCATACAGTAACTTAGACAGGTATGTATTAGTTAATCACATTATACGTGTAATGTTGTTTTGAATTTCTGACACAATGAGAGCAAAATTAAGACAATCTCTATGCTGTTGTAATCTGCACAGCAATGAAAATACATTATATGCTGCCTGTATTGATAGTTACATTGATTCGATTGAAGTTCTATCTCAGTATTCATAACTGAAATCATTGCAAGATATCACATACACTATCATCTGTGTGTTTGTGCTCGCCTTAGTGCATGCGTGTTTAAGTGCACATGTTCTTGTGCTTTATATTAATATCTTCAACTGAGTTTATTGACATACATTTGAAAAGTAATGTACTGTATACGTGCATTGTATCTAAGCATGGCATATAAGTTTCGATTGTTCTCTGCAGTCTCAAGATATCAGCATGAGGACATGAAGAGAGCAATCATACGGCTGGAGCAGGGTGCTCGTTCGTATATGCAAAGATCCATTGCATCTCATGGAGCGTTTGCAGTTATGTATGGTCGCCATTCAAAACATTATATTAAGAAGCCTGAGGTATTTCAAAGCTGCAAACTTACTTGATTGCTTACTATGTTGGGTATTTGCTCTCAGGAGTCCTGTTCTTTTTAATTCCTTTGTACTTTGCCTCGCCTACAAAACCACAACTAGAGCTATAACTTTATATATGGAATCCATGCTCATCCAAATTGTGTATCTGGAGCACTAATGGAGTGGTAAAAGTAAATTATCTGGCAGTTTGGTAGTTTTGTATGATAGATATTCATGTTACACAAGTTAGGGGAAATGTTGTTCGCACACCTCGTTTGGTGCTCTGGTTCCTTTTATCTCATTTGCAAATTCAATCAAGATGAAACAGTAAACTTGTCAAGAGAATATTCTTACTGCATTCTGTTTTAAGAATTATTGTATCAATATCAATAATAATGTGAATAATATTTGTGTGTATATATAAACTACATTGACAATCTGAGATATTCTTATTGTTTAATCATCTAAAAATTATGTAAAATAATGAAAATAATGTTCCATACAAATACAGACAAGCATGGCATTCTTTTTAACATCTAACATAAATATTCATCCAAAAGGGACAGAAACCAAGAAAAAATGAACTTCTATAATTGATCATGTTATTTTCAATTGATCGGATGCAAATGTTAAGTAAGCTTTTACGTGAATAATAAAAAAAAAAATACTTTAGGGCAAGTGCTTTGGAACTTTTGGATGATTTTTTTGCAATACATAGACCTGGGTTCCACATGAAAGAAAATATCAAAATTGTCAGCTATCGGTAAGGTTAATTTGGAGATTTCCAGTGGGTATGTAAGTCTTTATGAATCTTGTTGTTCGGTAACAAATCTTTGAGCGTGAATAACATTTCCTGCTAGTTAGGAGTAGGAGATTATGTTTCTTTTTCTTTTTAAATCTAAGACTATGGAACATCAATAAGATGCCGTTTTTTGTAGGGAGCTTAAATTCTGAAGCTAAATATAATGTTTGACAGCCCATAAAGCTAAGAATTCATGTCTTGGGTTGGCAAGGAGGATTCAAGTGCATGTGAATTTTCTTGTGACCATGCAGGTGTTACTTGGTAGAGCAACAGAAGATGTAACTGTCGACATCGACTTGGGAAGGGAAGGCCGAGCTAATAAAATATCTCGACGGCAGGTGAGATCTGTCCAAGTTTATTGATGTATTTTAATGGTACTGTTATTGGCTTATTCTCGTTTTCTTTTTGTGTCCTAAAGGTTTTAGAATTCAGAAAGGTTTTTTGTTGTTCCTTTTGTAACTTCAAGGATTTGCTGGGTTTCTTTGAAACATCTTGCCAGCATTTACTAACTCAACAAACTGGTAAATTAAGAAAATTTGCATGTTAAAGAGTCATGAAAAGTGGAAATTGTTTATTATATATGGATTAAGATAGGTTGAAATTGATGATGGTATTTACATTTATTTTTAAACAAAATTTGTAATAGCAATGCAAAATTACATGAAAATCAAACTTGTGATTACCTTGCTGGCCATTCAAGAATACATGTGGGAGTTCTGGATCTTGAAGTGCTGTAAACCAAAAGATTCGAGTAAAGTTTACTCAAGTTGTAGTGGCCGAAAAGAATGAAGTAATCTTTTTGAATTTAGCCTCCTTTGGCTCCATCATGCACACCACGCTTTCTCCCTTCTAAATTCAATGTCTCTTACTTTTTTCTTTAAGTGCATTCAACTTATTCAATTATTCTGTTTAGGCCACTATAAATTTGGACAAAAGTGGATCTTTTTATCTGAAAAACCTTGGCAAGTGCTCTCTCTCAGTGAATGACAAGGAAATAGCCCCTGGACAGAGTCTAAGCCTTTCTTCTGGTTGTTTGATTGAGGTTTGTTGCAAGAGGTCTTTCTTCAGCATTATGCATGGTTAATAAGATGTTCTTGTTGTGTAGAATTTCTATGTAGTGATCTATGCAATTTTATCTGTGGTGAACTTTTTGTTGGCTTTTTCCATGCCTGCTTTTACTTATCAGGGTTTATGCAAGTAATTTTTAACAATAACAGAATCGGCCATTTATCATGACCAAGTTAAACTTCGTGGAGATAGAATGAAGGATATGCCATCTTTCGCTAAGGCTTTTACAATGAATGAGATGACCCTCTTCATTTTGTTGGTACTGCCATCTTTAGAAAGAGTATTTATCATCTTGAATTTATTTGTCTTGAATCTTAATGTTGTTTCTTTCTTTTATATCATTCATTCACATATTGACACCCATTAGGTAAGAGCCTACGAGGTAATGTTGAGAATTTGACTGTTTCTGTTTATGCACTTGTAAACTTTGTCTCTTCCTCTCTTCTTCCCAGCTGCCCTTTGTTTTTTCGCATAGTGTAAAGCCTAAATAGTTTCTTAGTGCTGTGATTTGACTACAAGATTGCACTTTATTTTTTTTTATGTGCCAACGGCTCTAGTATCACTTTTTTCACAGCCCACATAATTGGCCGCCATTAAATAGCATCTGTAGGTTCCTATGGAAACCTTAAATTTCTTTTCTCCTAACATTAACAGAGGCAACTTATTTTGTTGCAATTGGACACTGGTGTCTTAATCCATGAATGGTTCTATCCTCTACATGCTTTATTCCTCAAAGTTTTATGCTTGCACTATACACCTAATCGTAAGTAATTGCTCGGTGTTTGTGATTTTGCAGATTAGGGGAATGCCTTTCATATTTGAGATAAACCAAAATTGTGTGAAGCAATATCTAGCCCAGAAGAACCAAACCCAGGAGCACCTGGTTTGAATCGCACCATGAATCAGAGCGTATTCAGAAGGTGCTAATTTTTTTCCTTGTGCTTTCTGGGTTCTTTCTGTAAGCTATGTTCAGTCTGTTGTGTGTAGATCCGCTGCCTTCGAGAGAGGGAGTAATGTTCTCTCATGTTAGAGAGGTATATTCCACGCGGTGTTTCCCGTGACATGCCATCCGTCGAATTGAATTATTTTTATTTTATATTAAAAAATATGATGTTAATGTGATTTTTAACATCAAAAAATTTAAATTATATGAAAATAAGTTTGATATGAGCTGATTAATTTAATAGATTTAAAAACAATTTGAATAATTAATAAAAATAGAATTTGATTAAAAAATAATTAAAAAAATCTTTTTTAAATATTAAAATCACAACATATTAAATTAACTCAAATTAACTTTAGTTAACTTGTTAAATGTGCTATCTAAATTATGAGACTTTGATGATTTTATAGAAAATTTTTTTAGCAAATCTAATTTTTAATCAATTTAGTGTTGAAGGATTAAACCGAAAAAAATTAGCTAAAAAAGTAAGTTGAGGGAGCCTGAGTTAATTTGTTAAACTTGAAGCTTGAGATCGAGATAACCCTTTAAAAAAATTAAAGCAAATTATAAAATTTAATTTATATTCAATTTAATATTGAAGGATGAAATTTTTAAAAAATCAATTAAAAAAATAAAAAAACCACTCGAGTCAATTGAATAAACTTGTGATTCAAGTTATAAAACCAGGATAATCTTATAGAATGTAAATTGAAAAAAATTATAAAGTCTAATTTCTAATATTGAATGATGAAATTAAAAAAAATTCGATTGAAAAAAGGATAAAAAACTTGAGTCAATCGATTTAATTTGTGAGTTGAGTTAAAAAACTATGATAACTCCATAAAAAGTCAATAAAAGAAATTACAAATCTTGATTATTTCTAATTAATTCAATATTAAAGAATTAAATTAAAAAAATCAAATATAAAAATTAGAAACTGCTACTTCACTCATAAATAATAAAAAATTATAGAAGGAGAATGGATAAAAAAAAATGGATGCATTAATATTTAAAAGTTTAATATGGATTTTATTATATCTAACAACAACAAAACTATATATAATGTATGTGATGAGTCTGCTATCCAGGTTTATGCAAAATCCCAGTCAAATCCACTTTCAAGATGATAAAAGAATACTTAGATACTTATAGGGTATAAAACGGTAAGGCATATGGTAAAACCAATTATAGAAGCAATATTACTTGGATATATAGATAATGAATGAGTTGGATCAACTGATGATGCGAGAAACATTTAGACTACACATTTTTATTTGATTTTAGAGTATTTTCTTAGACATTTAAAAAATAAAAGTTATATCACAATTAATAAAAAGTTAAGTATGCAACATTTACAGGAGCAAAAAATCAAACTGTTTAACTTAGAAGATTACTAAAAGATATCGGAAAACACCAACAAAGATCTATAATGATATTATGTGATTATTTTGATAAAAAAATAATGTGTTCCATAACAAGACTAAACATATATCAATCAAATATTATTTTTCATGAGAAGCAGTTGACAATAAAGAAATTGAGTTTGAGTATTGCAAGACTAAAAAATAATTAACTAATATCTTTATAAAAAAGCTTCAAGAGTCAAGTTCAAGGCGCTATAAGATTAATTTAAAATATCAGTTAAATATATTAAGAAAGAAAGAGTATTAAATTATTAATGCACTTAAAAAAAAATTCTAGAGATCAATTATAGAAAATACCAAAAATTACAAGTTAATTCTAAGTTAAACAAAAACTATGGCTAAGCTTAAAGCCTTTGTTCTAAAACTCTCCTACTTGTATTATAATTTCTATCAAGAAAGACTTTGGTTTGTCCATCCCACATCCTTCAACCATTTCCAAACTATAAATTAAATCCTTTTTTAACTAAATTACTACAACTTAAAACCTTAATTATCAATCTACTTTCATTTCAATTTCTAATTGGTAAAACCTCTAAATTACCTCTTAAACTATCATATCTTCTAACACTTATTCGTTACTTTTTGAAGGATAAGACTGGAAATAAACTTCAATCTCCCATCAAAGTCATTTCTCATTCTCTCAATGGACTTTCACTTTCAAAAAATTAAACTGTGCTCTCCACTTTACCTATCATATTGATTTTGTTTTGTAAGACAACAGTTCGCAAATCCTGAGCCGAAAGTTCACTGGTGAGGTTGCAATATTCCTTAATCATTTGTTGCGCTGATGTACATGAAGAGTAACCCACCGGGTCAAGAGCGATCTGAGCAGAAACATGGAAAACCACCAGAACCGGCTAATCAATTTCTTTATCTATGGGATTCTCTTATTCTTTTTTTAATGTACTCAGTTCATGCCGAGTCAGAGGATCTCACATGGGACCCTGCTACATTCCTTGTAGTAAAGTCCAACGGTTTGAATATGACTGATGGCCGTTGTCATATCTCACAACTCTATATATCTAGTCTCTACAAAATAAGGAGTCCAAAAACCCAATTCCCGCAGCACAATCGAAGTATCTTGCTCTCTAGTTTCTACTTACTGCTTCCCTGCACAACCTTCTAAACCCAGATCCAACATTCACTCACTTATTTCCCTATCTACGTTTATCTAGTCACTCTGTGAAAATGTCAAAAAGCATCTGCAATCTCAACCTTTCTCTACAGTATCTCCTTTTGATGATCACTTTATTGTTGCTTAAAGTAGATTCAAGAACGCACCCTGGAGACATACGAGTGCTCAAGGATCTAAAACATGGGTTGCACCCCGAGTCCATAGCTCCTGGATCTTGCTTGAGCTCGTGGGACTTCTCAGTGGATCCATGCGACCATATCTTCAGTGACAGATTCACTTGTGGGTTCAGGTGTGACAGGTTTGCTTCTGGTTTCTTCCGCGTCACTGAGATAACTCTTGATCCAGTGGGTTACTCTGGTTTACTCTCTTCAACCACCTGGAATCTGCCTTACTTGCAAACTCTTGATGTATCAGACAACTCCTTCTATGGCTCAATCCCAGACTCACTTTCCAACCTCACTCGGCTCCGTCGACTGAGTCTCTCAATGAACTTGCTTTCTGGCAAAATGCCCGTCTCTCTCGTGTCTCTAGCCCACCTCGAAGAGCTTTATCTTGATAACAACAGTCTCCATGGATCCATACCATCAAACTTCAACTCACTGGTAAGATTAAAAAGGCTTGAAATCCAAGAAAACAATCTCTCTGGCGAGTTTCCTGATCTGGGTGCTCTCAAAGACCTTAATTATCTGGATGCTAGTGATAACCAAATATCTGGTGAAGTTCCCTCAACACTACCGGTGTCTCTTGTTGAGCTATCTATGCGAAACAACAACTTACGAGGAAAGCTACCTGTTAATGTAGGCGATTTGGAGTTCTTACAGGTCTTGGATCTTAGTCACAACAAGTTATCCGGTCCTATTTCATCAGTTCTTTTTGACCATCCTTCTCTTCAACAACTTACCCTTTCCCATAATAATTTCACGTTCCTGCAAGTTCCAGGTACGGTGGGTCTAACTAGCAAGTTAATAGCTCTCGATTCGAGCTACAATGATCTTAGAGGCATATTACCAGGTTTTTTGTGTTCTATGCCGAAGTTGTCATCTTTGTCTCTAGAGAATAACAAGTTTACAGGAATGATACCATCCCAGTATGCTTTGAAAGTGGCTGTTCCTGGGAGCAATTCGTCCTCGTTGGAGAGGCTATTATTAGGTGGGAACTACTTGTTTGGTCCAATTCCAAGTGCTTTGATGGGTTTAAAACCGGGTTCTGCTAATGTGAGCTTGGTGGATAATTGTTTGTGTAGGTGCCCTGATACCTTCTTCTTTTGCCAAGGTGGGAATCAGAAGTCATTAGTGGACTGTAAGAAGAGATTTGATACCGTGATCCCTTGGATTAGAACCACAAACTAACCAGATTTGTATGATAATACAATATTTTCCTCTAAAGTTTTATCTCCATTTTTCTGGTTTTTATTTAAAAACTTAAACAGAAGTTTTAGTTAGCACTTTTAAAAGAAAATAGATAATTTTCTGCACTATGATGCCTGGCTGTGTTATTTTTTTTTATGTGAAAAAATATTCATTAATGTATTGATTAATTTAATTTGATGTAGTTGAAACGATATGTTTAAAAACAATTTGAATAATCAATAAAAATATAATTTTATTAAAAAAATCAAAATACATCAACTTTAAAATATTAAAACAAAAATATAATAAATTAACTCAAATTAACATATTAAATATTTTATTGCTCGAATCATAAAACTTTAATAACCTATAAAAAAAAATCATTAAATTCAATTCTCAATCAAACCAATATTAAAAAATAAAAATAAAATTAAAATTAAATTAAAAAAATAAGTCAAGTTAACCTAAGTTAACATGTCAAATATGGATTATGAGATCAAGATAATATCATAGAAAAAAAATTAAAAAAATTAAAACTTAATTATCACTTAACCTGATATTGAATGATAATTTTTTTAAAATAATAAATTAAAAAAACACAATAAACCACCTGAGCCAATCGACCAAACTCGTGACATGGGTCAACTTCATAGCATGCAAGTTAAAATAAATTATAAAAATTAATTCAAAAAAATCAACTAAATAAACAAATTAAAAAAAACCTCGTGCTTATTAGCTTAATCTGTGAATTGGGTTATAAAATCGTGATAATCCTATAAAAAATAAATAAAAAATTATAAAATTTAGTTTTTAATCAATCCAATGTTAAAGGATTAAATTAAAAAAAATTAAAAAAAAAAAACTCAAGTCAACTTTGTTAACTTATAAAACTCGCAACTTTAATCATAAAACAGTAGTAATTTTATAAAAAATAAATTAAAAAATAATTACGAAGGTCATAATAAATCTATTAAATAAGATGTTAAAAAATAAAATAGAAAACAAAAGGAAATTAAAAGAAAAAATCCTTAAATTTTGAGAGCTTTAGTTAAAAAAACCTTGACATTTCATTATTTATTCCTACAGTAAAATACCAAGACAATTTAGTATATGTTACATTAAATAATAATAATAAATAATATTGTTTCAAATCTTCTGAAAACGAAGATTGGGCATCCCATGTCTATCTCCTTCGCTCTTGAAAAACGACAAGTGAAATGTTCTCTATCCAATCCCACTTTGATGCATCATCACCCCTCACCTATAATATGTTTAATCAGTCTGTGCCTCTGTGCTGCACTGCGCATGCTTTCTAATTTCAGCTGAATGGGCTAGTGGGTGTTGGGCTCCATCGAAGAAATCTTTATTTTCTCTCATCAGGATTCGATCAGGTTGTTAATATTCTGCTTCTTTTTTCTTTTTCTTTTTTCTTTTTAACATGATTGGTTGGTGTTTTCTGCTAGGGTTTCTGTGCAGAACATTGTTTAAGGTGATCTAGATCCAAGACTATTAATAGTAAAGCATTGTATTTATCAGTGAATAATATCCTCTTGTATTATTTTTATAGCGATGTACTTTACGATGGTACTGATACCTTGTCTCTTAAATCGTAGCTCCTCCATGTGCCCTTCTTTTATAACCTGCATGGTCATTTAAAAACCCGAACATGGCCACTCCTTTATGTCCATCAATAGGGCAGTTTTCTCAATTTGTGCTGCAGAGTTGAATCATTCAACTGGAATTCTCTTCCCTTCCAGACGTTGGTTTGGAATTCGATGCTCCCTAGAACTAATTAGTGTGGTACCGTTGGGAACTGTAATATTGGGACCAGAACATGGGACTCTTGGCCTTTAGATTTGATATCCATTCCATCAAGCCTAGCTGTTTAGACCACCCCCACCACGCCCCAGGCAAGCTGACTATGACCATCTGGGTTAAAAACATCAACATGCTAATTTCTTATGAACTCAGTCAGTTCTCAGAATCACTTCAATACCCGGAATCAAGTCATGGGCTAGGCCTGACAAAGTTGCTGGCTAGGCTTGACGAAAATAATCGTCTGTCTATCCTTTACAAAACTTTTTTTTTTACATCGATTTTTTGGGCCACCCAGTGTTTTGTTGACATTGATGTTTTCACGTATCAGTAGCCATTAATTTCGTGGAACAACTGAGATCAACTTCTCCAGAGAATAAGTGGTTCTTTCCATTGCTGTTGTTTTTTGTGCGCTACTTAGTAGCAATAAAAATGCTAAATAACCTTCGATCGATGCAGCCTGGCGCCAGTGCCTGGGTTTGAATCACTCACATAGCAGACGATATTAAGACATCTACATGCATGTCATGACCCGCCTGTGAGCATTTTTTGATTTTTCTAGACGGGCAGCAGGCTGGATCATCTCATTCTGTGGTAGCTCGGGCCTTGCAGTGCTGAGATCTGAGCATGAGGTGATCAAATCTCCTTACTCTTGAAACCATTTCTTAACCAAAGGTATTCCCGCAGTTTCGAGCCCACAATGATTGAGGTTTCTATCAATTACTACTACGTACTGTGTATCACAGGAGTTGGTATGGTAAATATTCTCCTCTTAGCATAGTTCCGACTACACATGCAAGCATATTGGCCACTCGGTTAAATACTCCGCCCACGTCTTCATAGAAATCATCTGTCCCAATCGATATTGACCATTTGCACCTTGGCAACTCTATGAAGCACTCTGCTGGAAATTACCTTTATTGTTTCTTTACATGTTTTTGGCAGAAGGTTTGCTGTGTTAGGAGAGCCAATTATTTCCCACATGTGACAGTGAGCTGTTTTGACTTGTACGCTCGAAGCTACCACGTACTACAGAGTTGATTAGTCGATCTTGATGCAGCTTTTAATATGGAATTAATTTGCGGCCTCTCTATTAGTGATTGGATGGATCCAGGCTCAATACAGACTTTCTCCACTCGAATCCAGCTTGGTGGTAATAAAAGCATACCAAAATGGATTCATTATTCAAACATCTTTGTATTTACAGAACTTGTCTACTTGATAGAGTAAGCAGCATGTTTGTCTGGTATTGTGATGGTGGTGTAAGCCTATTTCTTTGGCATATTGGTAAAAACCATCCTTGAAATGGTTTTGCCATAACTCATAAAAGCTTGGGCATTTTGAGTTTGGACGCGTCAGAAAAGCTTGCCATGCCAATCCTTGAAATGATTTTGATTGAAGAGACAAAAACAAAAGCATAAATTAAATTTATGATCTTTATTATAATTTTGAAGTGAATTTTTATGCTTTTAATTTTAAAATGTACAAAAAGACATACCCTTTGTATCCTCATTGCCTTAGTAATAGAAAAGGATACCGTCTCACATGAGTTTTAATCCGTCATCTTCCCTACAAGGTGACTTTTCCATTAACAAATTAAACTGTCATTTTAGTTCGAGATTGGTCCAAATTAAACAGAGAATACCTAGTGACGTATGAAAATTTGTTGTATGTCCATATGTAGACCTAACCAATCAAATGGAATATTGGAGCAATGAATTCCATCCTTATAATTGGTAAGAGTGATATCAGGAACTTGGAGAGTTCACTTATAGCTGCACAACCACTGAGGGAGGCGAAGAGACTGCCATAGCGAGGTATAGCTGCAAAGTGTACAGAATCAAATACCATAATCCATAGAAATCCCTTAGATTCTGTCTAGCAGTAGACCTTACCGGAAGCATCCAATGTTCATTATTGTTGACGATGGTGAGGAAACTTTCCGGCAGCAAAGAGTTTGTTCCCCATACCTTGTCAGTTCTAGAATATTATTGTTACTGCTTAATGAATATGTAGTGTTCATCCCCACCCTCCCACTCCCACAAAAGCCCATACTTTACCAGCCAATCCTAGATTTCTTGTGCAGTACAATTCCTTCCTTCCATACTCGGTTAATTATATTATACCCCCATCATTTCCCAGCATGTTACCTTTCTTCTCCCTCCCTCCCTCCCTCCATCGATGTACAAACTTGATAGTAAATGCATGTCAGGGGATTGAGCTTTCAATGATGGGGACCGTATTTCAACGATATACTTCCAAGTTTCTGAATTGATACGTTATAACCATTGGCGGGCAGTTTCCATGAAGTAGAAAACAAGATAAACAGTAGACATTATTAGTCGGTGACTGTTGGATGTTAAGTACTTTTCATATACATGAATCCCTCAATATTATACCACCATGCCAACTAACATTAAATAAATGTGTTAGTGACTACAAGTTGTCTGGTGTTGCTATTAGTTTATATATATATTTGCCAATCATTTCGAACATGAAATAAATTTGAAATTATTATATATTATCACGGTGTGATGATATGACTCGTTGATTAAACATGATTATTAGTTTAATTTCTATGTTACATCAACTCTTGCTTTGTTATGGCACATCCTCTCTCATCTTTATTTCACACAAGCCCAAGCGAATTTTGTTATAAATTAAAATATTCAAAGATAAGAAAATATCGAGAAGATTTTCAAAATACATTATTTATCCATCATAAAGTTATTAACTTACCTTAGTATTACTAAACATGAGTAATAAATGGGAAATTTATTCCTTTCAAATTGGAAAAAAAAAACTAGAAAATCATAGTAATATAGTATATGAAAAATTACTTATGAAAAATATTTATTTTCTAAAAAAATCTTTGCATCGTTATTTCAGAAATCCTCTAGCAAAATCAATAGTAAAAAAAAGTTAATACATTTATAAAAGACTCTTATTATTATGAGCTGAGAATATTATTCAGTAATAAATTCTTTCAGAAGTGGTGGGAAATTAAAAAAAAATTAATCTCATAAAGTCCTGCTACACTTTTAAGTATATATTAGGTAACATCTAAGCATACATTTCTATGTCCTTGTCCCAGGGCCTAGGGTACAGATTCGAGTCCATAATACCGTCCAGATGAACGAATTAGGATCCAAACATGATTAAAATATTCGCGTCTTATCACTGCACTGTGATGCCGACAACTCTTTTTGCCCTTGTTACGTTACATTTCAACTTTCTTAGAGAGATGGAGAGAGAGTGTAGCATCATTCGCTTGATCATCATATCTTTTGGACAAAAAAACATGTTTTTTGTCTTTCTTGCGTCGGAATGAGCCCAGCACTGTGTTAATTCTTAATCTAGATTTATCAAATCTTTGTCACTTTAATTAGATTGTGAATCTAGTAAAAAGGATCACACGTCAATTTACAGGTTGAGATATTCTTCATACAACAAATTAGAGTAAATAATAAGGTAAACAAATCTTAATTTTATTTAGAGCTAATGCTACTTAGCTTAAGGGTTTTGTTGAAAGTAAGAGAGGGTTTCCTACTTGGGTTATTATTATTGAAAGGTTTAAATTAAAGGGAGATCATAAGAGAGATCGATTCTCAAGAGAAGAAAAAAAAGAAATTCCAATACAAATGATTTCTTGAAAATTAATATTGAAAAAACTTGGTCCATGCATGAAAGTTGATCAAAAGAGCTAATGCTCTTGAAAGTGTTGAAGGCTGGGCTGGTTTTTCCTATTTAACTACTGATCATACATCACGTCAACTCCCACCCTATTGCATATACATTGCCCTAAATCCTTCCCGTTAAAGGAGGACATGGGAGGTCGTTGATTGATCCTCCCTCTTGTATATATGTGCCATCTCAATTATATGAAGTGTGTCTGAGGTACTATAGGCTAAAAAATTAAGTGCTGATCTAATCACTAATATAAAAAAACGAAGCCCAAATACATTAAAAGAAGCAATGGAGTTTTATCTCACTATGTATCAATTTAGGGTTACGTATATTTATCGTATATCATAATTAAACCGCTCAATTAGAGGTATAAGCCACAAATTAACTATAACACAGGGGAAGAAAGCAACGCGACTGGATGGCCATTAGCTGACACACCTCCTCTGCTTTAATTTCGAGGCAAATATACATATTACAGAGACCACAGCTCTAGAAAAACAGTAGAGACACTTATTTTAGCACCAAAGAACTGCTAGAGTTCATAAAGCAGGCCTTTAAAGGCATCCCATGCTCCCCAATTACAACAAAGGGTGAGGTCCCATATATATATAGCCCTCGGGCGGGGGTGGAGTGGAAGATATTAATTTGATCTTTCCTAGCTAGAGGGGTCAAGTTGACTTGATCGGAGATATTTCTCGTATGAGAAATATTTCACAATGATTGAAACTGAAGTTGACATCATTTAGCCTTGCTACATGTTGATCAACTGTGTGTGATTGGTAGTAGTTTTTTTTTTTTTATTGCAGAGCTGGATAAGAAGGATATTGATGTTATAGTGGTAACAATAAAAAACCTCTTTTCCACGATATTTTTTGTTTTGAATTTCTGAAGTTCTGAAACGGAAAATTGTTCATAATCAATATTTCTTTTCTTAATAGAATTATATTCCAGGTTTTTTAAAAATTATGTGAAGTTATTATCAAATTTTATAAAATTATAAAAATAATTAATATAAAATATCATTAGTTACTCTAAGAACACCATAAAATTTATCATATCAGATAATATATTTTAATTTATATGGTTTTATTTATTATCACAACAATCAATAACTTCAATAATTTTTAAAATAATAAAAGATATCTCTAGATTATGTCGTCTCAGGAAAAAATCATCATCAATCATCATCAACCTTAAATTGATAGGTTTAGAAAAATAAAATTTATTGAATGATATAGTTTAAAAATTTGAACTCAAATGAGAAAACAAACCTTATTAATTAATACCTCTTAACCTAATTAGGGTTTATAATTAATGGCTCATATAAGACTAATCATAGCCTTCATATACAAAAAAAATAAAAAATCGTTGTAAATTAAGCAAGACCATCTAGTATTGTTCTAGCCAAGTCTAGCAGTCCAACTTGGTGTAAGTTAAGGCAATGTTTGCTGGTAACACAACATCTCTATATCATCGAGACTCCTCTGATGCGTTTTTTTCCTTAACATGTACAAAATCCTGACAAGGACAACATGGGCAATCCCCGTCCCTCAGAGGGAAAAGACGACTCGAGGATTTGATGCCGCAACTAAATAAAAAAAAACCAGCTTGGCAGAGGGGTCCTATTCTTAAACAATGGATCTCATGACCCAGATGCCACTGTTCATGGGCTCTTTATTACAGTACTTTGTATAATTCGGATACAAATGACAGGTACTACAGACAATCCTTGGCTGCAGAGTTTCACAGAGCCCGGAGGATTAAAAACGTAGAAAAACTTAACCCCTGGCAACTCATAATATACCCACATGTCTCTCTGTTACGACAAAGATACCGGCTGTTTTTTAAAACTTTTTATTTTTTAATTTTAAATTAATATTTTATTTAATATTTTTATTATTGTGATATATTAATATTAAAAAATTAAAAATATATTATTTTAATATATTTTCATGTAAATAACATTTAAAAAACAATTTATTACTCTTAAACAAACTAAAAGTGTATTATGAATAATCCTTTTATTTAATTATTTTCAAATATTTTTAAGAGAGTATTTAAAAGTGTTGCATTGATTACTATTTATAGTTTTTTTTACTTACCATAAATATATTAAAATAATATTTTTTTTATTTTTTAAATTTATTTTTATATTAAAATATCAAAATGATCTTAAAAAAAATAAATTTTGGCCACCTGCTAAATTTGGTGAAACCAACTCCTTTGTTTTATTCTTAAAAAAAAAAGCCTCTATTTAATTAAAATATGCAAAAAACTTTTATCAATTTTCTTAAGGTTTTAGGCTCAAATAAAATCGGAAAACCCTGTTAGTTTGAGCCCAATGAATTCCCTTTAAATGAATAATAAAAATAAAAAAATATATAAGGAAAGATTTAACCGACTATTTTAAATTTAATATGCCTATAGATATAAAAAGTAGAGTGCCCGGGCATGAATTTTAGCCAAGAAAGCACTGATCCGGGGAACCTTCACTGTCTGTGCTTGCGTTATTGATTACTGATTTGATTTCACCTATTCATCCACTCATGTGGTGCTCATATTATATTCATCATCTCTCTCCCTTCCTTCCAAATTTTAGCCCACCCCACCGTTTCTCTTCTTATTTTTTATCCTTACCTTCTCTCTCCTCTCCCCGTAGAAGCAGATTAACTGGCTTGATCTGAACATAGAGAGAGATAACACTCGATGAAGATCCAGTGCGACGTTTGTAGCAAAGAAGAGGCCTCGGTGTTTTGCACCGCTGACGAGGCAGCCCTTTGTGACACTTGTGACCACCGTGTCCATCATGCCAACAAGCTTGCTTCAAAGCATCAGCGTTTTTCCCTTCTCCATCCTCCCTCAAAAAACTTCCCCGTCTGTGATATCTGCCAGGTTTTTTTTCCGGATTTGGCTCTTTGATTATTCATTTCTTGATAAATCTTTCCGGGGTTAATTGATTTCTTGTCTACTTTTCTTAGGACAAACGGGCTTTCTTGTTCTGTCAACAAGACAGGGCGATTTTATGCAGAGATTGTGACGGTCCAATACACACTGCAAACGAGCATACCCAGAAGCATAATAGGTTTCTTCTCACAGGAGTCAAGCTCTCTGCTACATCTGCTGTTTATATGTCTTCTACTTCCTCCGTTACCAGTAGTGGCGATCTTGTTCCTGACTCCAAGTCTCAAAAACAGCAACAGCAGCAATCAATCAAGAAACCTGTGTCTGTTGCTCCAGTGAATTCCAATCCACCTGCAGTTCCCAGTACCTTGTCAGCAAACACAGTAATAAACAAGGATGGGGATAATTTGGTAACAAGTGATGAAGGGTTTGGTTCGACAACAAGTAGTACTATATCAGAGTACCTGATGGAGACTCTTCCTGGCTGGCATGTTGAAGACTTTCTTGATTCCTCTTCCACCACTCCCTTTGGTTTCAGTAAGGTTTGCATTTGATTCTTTCCTTCTTGGTCGATTATCTACTAATTATTACAGTTTTCAGCTTTATCACCGAAAGGGAGAAAAATTGATTACTTTGATATCTTGCTTGAAATTTGAGAAATTTATGTGATTTGTAGATTGATGATGGTCTCTTGCCTTATATGGACACTCATGATCCTGAACGCAATATGAGTTCTTTCTCGCCAGAAAGTCTGGGGCTTTGGGTCCCCCAAGCACCAACTCCTCCTTTATGCACATCTCAACAATATAACTATCCACAATTGTTAGGGCAGAGTGGATTCAAGGAGACAAAAGAGGCCACAAACATGAAAGCTAACAGAAGGTTAACAGATGATGCCTTCACTGTTCCACAGTTAAGCCCTCCATCAAATAGTGGCTCCAAGAGATCCAGGCCCTTGTGGTAGGGGCCAAATTTTCATAATCTCTTTTAATTACCAAGATCAAGGTCATATGCTTTGTAGTTTTAATCGCATGGCTTCCAGTCAAGTTTCGTTTTAGTGTTTGGGTATGAGTTAGTCTTCTGGTATATCACCAGCTTCCCTCGGCGTTGTCTATTCCAAACTGATTTATGGGTTTTGTTTGTCCTTTGTACTTGACAAGGTACAGCCATCTTCTGCAAATATGAATGAGATTTTTAGAGCTTTTTTCTTTAGAATGAAAAATGACTGAGAGGGTGCTTTAAGCATCCTGTGTTGAAAGTGTTATTCGCTTCAAAATGAAAAAAAAACATTGAATTAATAATTTTTAATAATTTTAATATCCTAATATCAAAAATTAAAAAATAAATCTTAAACAATATCTTATACCATAATCCCTTACAGTTGTTAAACCTTGCGTGCATGGAATCATGTCCTGACAAGATCAAAGAAGAATGAAACGACAAATTTGTCCTTTGTCTCAAACGAATCAGGGAAGTGACAGTTCAAGAAAGATAATTTTTTGTGAAAAAAAACTGGCAACTTTGAAAAAAAAAATGAAAATTAAGTTAGTCGTCAAAGCGAAAAAATATTTTTAAAAAATAATAAAGAATAACATTTTTTATTTATCTTTGAACCCTCGTCTACAGATAGAATTAGAATTTGACGGGAGGAGATAATCTAAACAGCAGCAGATTAAATAGTTTTACAAAGACTGGAAAACTTTTTATTAATTAATTTATTCTTTTTTTATTATTTTTTTCTGGAAAAATGTCGATCTCAATCGCATTATTTATTAAGATGTGTTATTTTTCAAAAAAAAATTCATTTGTGCCACCTTTTTTTAAAAAAAATCGCCTGTATTAGTTTGAAAAAACACCCAAAAGAGGTCTTCATTTCTAGATTTGACATTGGAGCACTGTAGAAGGGGGCTTGGATAGAACAAGGAGAAGATAAATATGGTACGTACGATGATGATAAAGGAAGGTGATGGTGATCGGATAAGGGAGAGGATGACGAACAGTCCTAAAAGTGGTCTGATCTTGTCCTCTAATGCACAATTTCATTGCAAATAGGAATTTTGTTATTTGGATTCCCTCAGGGATATTCACTTAAAACATCGCACTTTCGGTAAAGTCTTTTCACCACAAGGAGGCGGCGGCGGCGGCGATGGTGGTGGTGATGGTGGTTTGAGTAATATGGTCCCCTGGCTTGCATCATGTCTTGAATTTGAATCAAAGTCAATTTGGTTAGGTGCTAGAAATTATCATGATCAAATCCCATCCTGAATGAACATATTCAGCCCATTTCTTAGAAAAACATCGAAGAAAAGATTGCAGCCAACAAAATCAAAGAAGTTTCCATGTGACCATAGAATCTGCAGAGAATAAATTAAGCGTGTTTTTTTTTTATTGCGGTGGATTATGTTTTCTCAAAATGTTTTTTTTATTTTAAAATATATTAAAATAATATTTTTTATTTTAAATATTAGCATGTCAAAACCAAAAAAAACACTACTTTTTAATTTTGATATTTTTTAAGGGAAACATATTTTTTAAATCTATCTAAAAATATAAGCAGCCAGTATAGTATTTTTAAAATAGTTTCTGGATTGAAAATATATTAAAATAATTTTTAAAATTTTATTCATTTGTAATCTCTATACATCAAAATTAATCATTAAAAAATACTAAAAATTATTAATTAAATATTTTAAAAAACAAAAATATTTAAAAAAAAAAAAGTAATGACAGAGATCACCAACTAACTCACTCAGCCAGCCTTTGCAAACGGAATTCAAGCTTAGAATAAATCCACCGTAGCAAGAATATGTGATGGAAGTTGCTAGATGGGAAACTTTACTGTCCAATTTCGGAAAAACGACAATGATATCTAATTAAAGAGCCCTTCAATTTATCATTATTCCAATTTGGTTTCTATACTTTACAATTTCCTAATATGAGCCCTAATGTCTTCAAATATCTCCCAAATCATCAAACGAAATCAAAGCAAGGGAACCTTTTAATTTCGGTGGAAAAAGAAATTGAAATTCAGTGTTAGAAAAAATAGGCTCACCATTAAGTCATTTAACGACGAGGGCCACATCATAATTTCTTAGAAACATCGGGGGGGGTTACATAGAGACCTAAACTATAGGGACTGAAGTGGAATCTTCGAGTTTATAGGAGTGAAAATGTAGTTTATGAAAGAACACCCACGTGAAAAGGCCAGGATCCTCAATTCCAGGATCCTCAATGTTAGAATGGTAGGTGAGTGCACAAGCAGTCTAGGGTCAGGGACGTCAGCCTTGTCATGCTTCGGGGTCACCCAGCTCATATGATAATGGTGGAGAATAAGGCTTTATGTGAAGGGTTTTTTTTTTTTTTTTTTGAGATTATGTTCCGGTACATTTGAGAATTTATTTTTGCTTGTAAAATATACTATATTAATATTTTTTATGTGTTTTATGGTTTTAATATATTGATGTTAAAAATAATATATATATATATATAATTATTTAAATATATTTTAAGTAAAAAAATTACTTTTAAAAAACATTTTAAATTCAAATATTAAACTATCATTTAGATTTTATTTATGAGTGTGTTAAATGTTGTTTTTTAAATATTTTTTTATTTTTAAATATATTAAAATAATATATTTTACTTATAAAAATTTATATTTAACATCCATACATAAATAACGATCCGAATATATATAAAAAATAATTTTAAACTAAAAAAATAAAAAATCTTCAAAGCACCACAATGCTAAACAAACAGGACTAGACAGTGCAAACCGCGTTTTGTCTGAAAAACAACATTATTCGATGGTTTATATTGTATGAAACGCGGTTTTCACAACCGCAAAAGCACTGCATACCGGCTTTAAAAATAATAGTAATTCATTGATTGTTTTAATTCTCGGCCGGAAGCCCTAAAGTGCTTTTTGTAAGGAACACTTGCTAATGGTAATGCTTGGATGGACAGAGAAACGCTATTTCACAAGTAAAAATGATAACAATGGCTTCGAGGGTTTTTCTCTTTTTAATCCTTCGGAGAGGTCGACGAAAGTGTTGTCGTTCGCAGTCAAAGAAGAAGACACTGCTTTATTTACTTACTGTCACCGGGGGGGTTCCTGAATCCTGTCCCTGCAATAGCTAGTGGTCTAATAGACAACAAAAATTTGAGTAGATTAATTCGACTTCAGCGATCCTCCATAAGACCTTGTTTCTCTATCCTAATCTTGTTCCATTAGGCTAGCTAGGTTGGGGGCGGCCCTGTTTTTGGTCACATACTAATGTCCAAAGTGACTGTCTGTCGGTCGGTCAGTCTACCACGGACTCGCATTCAAGTTCTTATTGTCTTATCTCCGATGTCTTTGTCTGCATCTCTTTACGGCACACGCTGCTTTCTTTTAAATAAGGCCGATTCCCTTGAAAACGAGTTACAGGCCTGGTTAAAATCCATAAGCGAACTTGATAAGAGCAGATCCCAGATATGGGCCAACTCTCAAGCCACCCAGAGGAAGTAGATAAGATCCAGCATCAAAGTCATATGTGGTAGCTTATGACTAATGTGCCCAAAGGATGGCCTGTAGAAAGGCTCAGTGCCGGTCCAAGTAAAGAAACTAATCTGGAAAAGAAAATGAGAGTGAAAAAAGAAAAATCATGTCCATCAGAATTCAGAAGATCATTCTGCGTCCATTTCACGTTAGCAAAATGAATCTAAACTCTCGTTAGAATTTTGAAGCCATGTTTCTTCGATGAATGGCAGGCCATATCCAAAAGTTTCATCATCCATATGCCAAGCAGCATGCATGCATGCGACATATGGTGAGACAGAGTCATCAGGTTTTCCAACCCCGCATCAAAAACAGCATCAAGTCAATGTAAAGAAGACAGGTACAAAAATCCAAACGCCAAAAACTCTTATCACACACCACTTCGTTTACTTAATGAGGGCACAAATCAACCTACCTAATCTGACAAACACCAAAAAGAAAGGTACTCTTTCATCAATCATCAGGGACGTCGACAATGAGCCTTGCACATGTGTTGGCAGTCGTAGAAGCAAGGGCCTCCACAATGAAGAGGGCAATCTAACCTCCTGCCTTTACACCTTCCTTTACCCATGCATTGTGCAAACTCTCCGAGCTTGTAGTCCTCGTTGCTGAAAACTCTCTTCCTGTGCATCCGGTGGTTGTTAACGCCTCTGCCGCCTCCTCCTCCTCCTCCTCCTTTCCCCTTCCCACCACAACCCCATTTATACCAACCACCACCTCCTCCTCCCCATCCCCATCCACTCCCACCTCCTCCCCCACCCCCACCCCCGCCCCCGCCCCCACCACCCCATCCCCATCCGAAACTGCCCCCGCCACCTCCAACTCCACCTCCCCCTCCACCTCCACCTCCACCTCCACCGCCTCCCCCTCCCCCTCCCCCTCCTCCTCCTCTATAGCGTCCACCATAACTGTTTTTGTTGTAGTTGACAACAGCTTCAGTATTAGAAGTTTTGTTTTGACTTCCTAGTAGCTTGGCAGGATCTAAAAAAGTGACATTGACTTTCGCGTGATCAGCAATGCCGTTCGTTCCCTCGTCTCCCCTCAACTCAACAGCTACCATTGCTAGAAACAAGAGAACAAATAAGCTTCTCCTTCTCGTCCGTATCTCCATCTTTAATTTTTTCAGTGCCTTCTTTCAAATTGATTTCCAATTATTTTGCATTTTCATGCCATCGCTCCATGGGTTTATATAGCACTTCTTTGACAGTTTGACAGCTAGATTTTGGACCCCACTTGATCCAGATCTCTAACTAATTAAGTGAAGCAAATCCACCTCCAAACTATCAAAGCTAGTTCTGGTCGTCCAAAGAAGAAAAAGACAGTGCCTTAAGGCTCACTTTTGTCCCCACCTAGTTCGCAAGGAATAAGATAATCTAAAATCTGCACTCTGCGTGCAGCAAACGCGCCCTCCCTTGTCCGCTACGAGGGCATGCGTTACTGTAGTCGTCAAGATATATAGCTGTACATTGCGTGCATGTTCTTGGTCTTTGATTGGGTGTCAACTCAAGTAAATAAAGAGTGAAAATGACTATAAAAAATTCTAATCATTTGATTATTTTTTTACAAAAAGGAGGAGACTGATTGCTTGATTAGACCAAACCCACAGTACTAAGTTGTCTCACGATACCCAATAGTGCTTTAATTAGCATGCACCGTGCTTCTGTCTATTGCTTGACAATAACGTTTGAGAATTGAAGTGTGTGAATGAAGTTGCAGTCCATAGAGAGCTAGTGGTGGAGGTAGCTTGTTACTTGTGTACAAGGTTCCTTGCGAAGGTATACAAATTGATTGATTTCAGTGTGTTGGTACCATCATATGCTTCTATTCTAGGTGGAAAATATTTTTTTAATGAATTGATTGTTAGGATTCAGGCTCAAGTTTTCTTGCAAGCACCCTCTAGTTAATTTATTTCATATTGGGTTGTTAAATTTCATATACCGGTGAAGAAGAGTCTTAAATTGATCATGCATGCTGAAAACAGGTTGATCTACTGTTCAAATTAATGATGACGTTGATGACTGAAAAAACAAGGCAGTAAGTAGAGACATAAAAGTATCGTCTCCGTTGTTATTGAAAGCTAGAACAGAAAAGCCCTATGCATTGATGCGGTTTAACACCTACTTTTCTGAAAGAAAATAAACACTCTGGTTCCTACAAGATATGGATAAAATAAACACAAAGCAAATTCCCAGTCAGATTTATGAGTATTTGTTTTGAAGTTATAATCTGCCTTTTAAATTGATTTATACTACAAGATAATGAATTTTTAGATGGAGAGCTTGCATTAACATGCCATTTTTGTTACCATAGACTTTATCCTCCAGATCAAAGCAAGAGCAGAAAAATTAAGGAATGCATTGTGGAATATAGCATAGCAATTCGGCTGTTTTCAGACTGAAAAGGAAGATTCAAATAGAATAGAAACAATCCTCTCATAAAATTTGCTACAAAGTGAAACAATCTTCCTGTTGTTCAAATTATGTAGATTGCATGTGAGAAACCATACAACTCATCACTGTCATATGTTTTTGCTCCTTGCCTCTCAAAATCAAACACGGATCGATTTATGGAGTATCAGTACCTTCGGAAGGCTATTCTTCCTGATGGGCACTCGATTGCCCTGTGGCCCCTCCCCCCGCAATTGTGGCAGATAATCATGGGACCTATACAATCCCTGCTCATGTGGCCCACCTGATTGCATGTACGGCATATCACATCCCGATAACTGCTATTACGACCCCAGCCTCCTCTATCTGGAAAACTATTTCCCCTTGTGCATTGCCTTGCTACATGCCCAGAAATGTTGCACAAGTTGCAGACAGGCTCATTCTGACAATCACGTGCCATATGGCCAGTTTTCCTGCAGTTCTTACATGCTTTATCATTTGTGCAGTCAGCTGCAAAATGCCCTGGCTTATAGCAATTGTTGCACAACCTCACATCTCCAGGTGAAGGCTCAGGATTTGGGCAATCTTTGGCACGATGTCCAGACCTGCCACATGCGTGGCAGATGCCCTCATTCGGACAGTTGCTTGCTACATGCCCAGGTTCCCGGCAATTCCAACACTGCAGCTGTGTACTGCACTCGGAAGCAACATGCCTGAAAAAAAAATGAAAGATGCAGAGCTGAAATGCTTATCCAATGTATAAGAACACGGGAACAGAAAGCGCAGAAAAATGAAGGCAGGAAGAATTATTACCCAGGAAGACCACAGTTGTTACAAACAGCAGCATTGGGGCATTCTCTTGCAAAATGACCAGCCCGCTTGCAATTATGGCACAAATTGGTTTGGCTGAAGACAACCAACAAAAATTAGAAATATAAAATTACCTAAACCTAAAGCGCATGCATCTAACTAACCTCAAAAGACACCCATCACTGTCATTCACATCCATTATAGTTATTGTTTCACAAGATTTAATTTAAACAAACAATAGTTCTTACATTTTATACCATTGCAGAAAATGCCCACCAGGAATTAGACTCGGTGATGGGTGTTTTTATCTGTTTTGTTTTTTTAGTGCTCAAACCAAATACCAATCACATCCAATGAAACTCAACTCTTAAAACAGAATGCAGCATCCAATTGCAATAGAAGAAAGAATGCAAAAAAAAATTTGTCGAAGTTGCAACGGTGTAAAAACTTTATCCAAAAATGATGAAACAGGAAACTGATTGTAACTGTCAGTTCCTTCTTGACTCTGATTTTTTTTTCCAAAATGATAGAAGATCCTTAAGAACCAAAAATTGAGTCCAACATTGAGCAGAAGTAAACTTGATTGTTTTGTTTACCAGTTGCATGAATGATAGAAGTGAAAAATAACAACAAAAAAAAAGCCAAAAACTCCCTTGATTAGACAGTAAAAATCTTAAACAGCAGTAATGTAAGGATTTCATGGAGTATATTAACAACTTTCATAACCTTAAGAAACTATATGCTGCATTGGCATTAAAAGGTACATTGCATTAACAACCACAGCCAACAAGGAAGGAAAAAGAAAGGAGTTTCCAGCACGCGACCATAGAGCACAACGAAAGCCTTCAAAAAGCTTACAGGACAATGTGTCACAAGGTGCTCCTTGAGCATATAGACACACTCTACTAAATCTGATGCTTAGATACAATAAGTTCAAAAGCATCCTCACAATGCATGTAAACTGCAAACAATCTAAAGGAAGACAAAAGAAAGAAGTTGTGAAAAACCAATAACCTGAAACCACGATCACGGTCACGGTCACGGTGTGTCTCTCTCCTATAAGGACCATCACGATAGGAATTACGCTGAGATCGAAATCTGCGATCTCGGGGACTCCTACTCCTGCTACGGCTCCGACCCATACCCTGACTTCTGCTACTGCTCCTGCTACGTGAACTCATTTCTCAATCTTTTACTAAAAATGTCAACCACCACAGTTTCACAAGCCCAACACCAAAATTCCACAGCTACTGCAGCTTCCCTGTGAACATTGATCACACCCAAAATTATCTGCATTCATTCACCTCATGCTCCTATTTTAACCTTCAAACAGAAACACCAATTTCCCAACACTACAACAAAATCCTCGTCCAACAACCACCACCCAAACTAAATATTCAATACATCCATAGCATACCATGTAAACTTAAAGAAACATTTCCTCAACCGAAACATACTCTGGACGAAGATTTATGTACCACTTCTGGGAAAGAATTGTTCGGTCAGTTCACACATTCAATTTGTGAACGCTATGAGCATTGCATTAACTTGACACACAAAACACCAACCATGCAACAAATCACCCAAATGAGTAATTTACCTCCTATTTCGTAAATATTCAAACCAGGATTATTTTTTTTCACAAACCCTTTCTGCAGCAATTAATCTAGTATGACGAAAAAAAATGAATAAATAGAAGAGAACGAGAGAAACAATCTAAGAACATAAAATAGATAATCTGTAGCTAAATCAAATATTTTCTCATGATGAAGCAACAGGCAGAAACCGACTTCGAGATTTGAATCTGAGCAATTAATGCGTTTTGACGAAAAAATAAACATAAATTAGCAAGGAATTCAAGAAATCCAACCCTGGTTCTTTGAATCCATAACTTGATTATTAAAAACAAAGATAAAACCCTAAAATCCGTTAAAAAATAGCTAATTAAAAAAATGCAATCGAACCGGATCGGATTTTGTATATCAAATTGGGAAAAAATTTGAGAAAAGCATATACCAACCTTGTGGAGGTTGAAGCAGAGGGGATGGATGTTTGGCACTCACAAAATATCGTTTGCTAATGTAATGAAACGAATTTTGTAAATAGTTGCTAGAGGAGGGGAAAGAATCTTGTAGGGCCGGTTACGGCGTGTTTCAAACTTTAACCATGAATGGAAATGGACACGTCATCTTCAGGCAGTGTATGCGTTCAACTGATATGTCACGAGACTGTGGGGTTTTTTTTTTTTTTTTCCCCTCTCATCGATATAGAAAACATTGTTTGATTAGTTATATAGCTTTTGTTTTTTATACTCCAAGAAAACTTGTATATAATTATATTTTAAATTTTTATTTTATAGAAATTAAAATAATATATTTTTAATTTATATAAAATATTTAAAAATATATAAAAATGTATCTTATAATAATTTTAATTATAAATATTTTTTAAAATTATAATTAAAAATATTTTTTAAAAAACTTGTTTTGTTTTAAATTATAATGATGAAAACTATCATGGTCAAACTCATTTTATAGCTAATCTTTTATCAAAGTTTAATGGTGACCTTTTTTATGATAAAAATTACGTGTAAAAAAATTGCATATACAATGTGTTTTTTTTTCAATTTTCATGTATTTTAATATATTTTTATATATAATACAAGCTATATAAAAATTCACGAACCTTTTCTTCATTTTTATAATAGTCAGATGTCTTTTAATTACTATATTATAATAAAAAAATTAATATAATAAAGATAAATGAGATATACTATTTTAAAAATATAAGAAGTTATCATTAAAAATATATTTATTTTTATATTTTTATTTTTATTTTTTTAACCATCAAATATATATATATATATATATATATATATATATATATATATATATATCATCATAATCAAATGTTCGAATAAATAATGTAACTTAATGAAAAAGTCAAGTTGTATCTTCATCATCATTCTACAAGTTTATGGTTCTCTAAATAATTTTCCTTTTCTAGCATAGTATATATTGGAAGAATTTCTAAAACCTCTTATATCATTAATATTTCATACCATACAAACCATCTTAGACATTTCACATTAGACATTCATTCGGCAAGTTTTCAATATGTAGATTACACTACAAATATATCAAAATCATTGTATACCAACATTGAACAATAATCACCTTCAACGTCTTCAACTTTCTTAGTAGTCATTGAAAATATCCTAAATGAGCCGAATGTTTTGATCCTAGAAAAACATGTTATTCTTGACGACTCTTTTCAAAAAAAAATTTTATGATGCCTATAATTTTGCAAAATGTATTTGGTTTTTCTAACACTTTCTCCACCAAAGATGTGAAATACAGAAACAATTTTATAATTACATCTAATTATATAAAAGTACAAATTTTATTCTTTGATTGATTTGAATTATATTATACATCTCAAAATCACATTGCATATCACTTTTTATCCATCAAGCATGCATATTCAATCACAATAAGATCTAAAATTCTTATATGAAACCTCACTAATGAACCAATAATTGAGTCCAAACACCAACCTTTGAGAAATATCTAAATAACTCACAATAACTAGAATGTAGATATAGCTCATTATCAAATTACAAAAACAAGCCAAACACAAATCCAAGAAAACCAGACAAATTTTCTTAAAGCCATCAAAATACACTTACAACACCTTGATAGTTCATTTTTAACTATCCCAAACATGCTATAAAAAACCAACCCTTTTACATTTACAAATTAAGTAAATACCCTACAAAATAGTCTTAAACAATATTATGATGAAGATGCTCCTTCATACCAACCTCTTAAACTAAATAGACTTCTCAGATAAGCTTCCAAAATAATCATTGCCCTAGATATTTTCATATCTACTGAACCAACTATCCAACACAAATACAATGTCTCTTCTCTTTATGAATGGAATATAGATAGAATGTCTGAATACAATATCTTAAACACCCTCAATAAATAACTATAAAAGCTAATACCTACATAACCCAAATAAGAACCTTAAACAAAGCCATTGTTGAATTCCTTGTTATTGGTTTCTCTAGCTGGTTAAAAGGATGATAGGATTACCATCTCGTTGAAACCAACCACTTACAAATCTTAAACTCTTTACAAACATATGACGATCAAGCATCCATCCTTGACTCATCCGGAAATACCATCCAAAATGTTGTATCAACCTTTATCCTCACTATCTCCTTATACTTTGTCAAAGATCCTTCCCATTTGAATGATACAAATATCGAACTTTTTTCCAACCTTAGATGTAAAAAGCTTAATGAATTTTAATGGTACAAAAACACATTCCTTACCCATGTTATACTTAGAAAAGATTCAAATTAGCCTTTTTAAAAAGAAAAATTTCTTGCAAACTTACCTATTCTCTTAGGAGAAAAGGTCCAAAATAAAATAAAAAATACCTGTACAATCAAAATCATACTATATGACCAGCTTACATACGGTGAACTTGTGAGCTTCACCTAAAAAAAAGGTTTTAAGATCTGTTAAGATCTTAAACTCTAAAAACATTTGAAATGGAAAATGAAACGTATCAGACAAGAACTTGGTAGTTTCTGTCATCAGTTTGACCTATCTACTAAAAAACCTTTCTGTAGTGGAAATTGTTCTAAAAACCATTCTAATTATAAATCTCTTATAAATGATTAGTCCATAAATACCGAAAGCAGTTTTACTTCAAACCAGAACAAACCTATTACAAAAAGCCTAACAAAAAATTTACCAAAACTTATAAGTCTTTCCAGTCCAAACCTAAACCACTATTTAACCTAAAAACATCATCTGTTACAAATGCAATAAAAAAAGACATACATCTCATTTTTGTAAAGTTAATACTAAACTTCATGAGCTCCAAATAGATAAAGAAATTATCAACCAAATACAAAGCCTATACATTGAAGCCACAAGCACAGAACTTTTCCATTTAGACATTTTTGATGAAGAATTTTAAATTGATAAAATAACAATTATCAGTAGTACTTTATATGCCTCTTTAAATTCCAGACAAACTAACGTTTTAACCCAAGACTAGGAATTTATCATTGAAGCCATCAAAAAACTTGATGATTCTCAACTCCAAAAAACCTATCTAGATAAATTGTTGAAAGATTTCAACCAACCAAAACACTTTTCATCTAACCCTCCAAATTGCTATATATTACCCTCCATCAGTATCAATATCTATGACTTTACAAAGTAGGTCAAACTAAAACTTTAGTACATGTCTGCCCATTGGAATGATTGTAAAAAAAACTATTTCACTATCAAAAAGAAAATTCTTTCAATTGTTTTTTGCATTGTAAAATTTCAAAATGATCCATTGAATCAAAATTTCTTTTACGTGTTGATTGCAAATCTGTAAAAGATGTTTTACAAAAAGATATTCAAAATCTTGCTTCAAAATAGATTTTTGCTCGATAGTAATGTGTGTGTGTGTGTGTACACCTTACCTTGGTTTAAATTTTCAGGTTAATCAGAACCCAGTAAAACCTTACAGAAATGTCAATAAACTCGAATTGGATAGAAAGGTGGATTGGAAGGGGTGTATATATAATTATAAGGGTAGATTGGTTATTAGGGCAAACAAAAATCCTTTTTTTAAAAGTTGTTATACCAGCAAACCTGGAAGCCACAAAAATAGATTGTAAAGCCTTCATCTTCGCCCAAAATTTTAAGGAAATCAACCATGATTGAGAGCTTTAAGTGAGAGTGAGTTGGTATTTGAGAGAAAACACATTAAGGGCAAACACTTTGACAACTATATCTCTATTCTATACTGTTGGATTGGGTTGTCTTTAAATATGCTACTCTTTGTGTGTGCGCTATATTTTATCTAGAGGGATTTGCAATACTAGGCTCTCTATAAGAGATATGACATGTGAAGTATTTATTGATAAAATGTATTTTTGTACAATCTTGGTTGCCAAACATCTTCTTTTTCATCAACCGTTGGATGAAGGAGTAATTTTAATAAGTTGTTCATCTAGATATTCTCTGAAGTTTGAATAGTGGAGATTGAAAACAAATACTCTAGCTATAAATTTTAATTTTTAAAGTTAATTTGGTTTTATTCCAATATTTTCCTAACAAGAAAGGATTAATTTTGTTTAGATTAAACAAGTTGGGTTCATGTATTTGAATAGAACATCTTGAAATGAAAAGTATACTTGACATTCTAAAAAATAATTGATAAGTGTTAAAGTGGTGGCTTGAAAAATGAATAAGTTGTGTATATTCGGATAAGTATATTGATAAATACATGATAAAAAAATATATTGAATATAAAAAACAAGATTGTTATAACTTATCTAAACTTAAAATGTTGCCTAAACATCTCATAAATTAAGTTTTATTTATATAACAAAGGGAACTAACATGATGTAATTCAATTAAAAATTTGAGATGGTTTTTTATCCTATTAAAATTCATTGTTTTTTTTAAATATCATATTAATTGTTTTATAAAAAAATTAAATTAATCGGGCTGACATGTAACGGAGTTTTGTCTGAAGTCGATTCTGCGATTAGGTTATCCATGCTTCACCTCGCTCCTCAATCAAACGACATCATATATCAATATTTTTCACAAGGTATTCTGTCCAACGTTTTCGGAGAAACTACGTCGTTTCCCGATACAAATATCAGAGTCCAATTGAAAGTTGATACACCCGACTACAGAGGATAAACCCCAGCATCATCTAGGGTTTAATGCACTCACTCGATACTTTAGGGCTTTGCACAAATCAGTTTAGCCTCGGCTCTTCAATCAAAATCTTCTAAAAAAAATGGGGAAGAAGAAATTCATCGACAAGAAAAAAGCCGCAACTTTCCAATTATTCGCACGCGATTCCTCCGATCCCAATTTCGACGGCACTGACCGAGTTTTCGTGCGAGTCGATAACAATCCCTACACAGTAGAAAGCCTCTTGCCCGGCAACAAAATCTCCAGCAACAGCCACTTCGATGACGATCCTAATTCAATTTTCGCCGACGCGCCGGATGATATGGAGGATGGAGGCAATGGTAGCTTTGGTAATTCCGCGAACTTTGGAGAGGGTTTTTTTGGTGAGTCATCCTCGGAGCCTTTCCCAGAGGATGTTAGGAGAGAGATTTTGGAATTAGGGTTTCCCGATGATGGTTATAATTATTTACTTCACTTGAGAGAGATTAAAAGTACCGTTAATGGCTCGGGTTTTTTTCAAAATCCTAAAGCCAAGCTTAATCAGCTTCCTCATGATGTTAAGGTTAGTCAAGGTTTTGATTTTATTAACTCGTTAATTTTACTGTTCCGTGTTACTGTGGTGAAAATGATAATGCTTGTGATTTTTATGGTTTGTGTTAGGCTTATGATGCATCGAGACTAAAAGTGTCGGAATTGAAAAGTGAGGATAGGAATGATAAGTCGATTTACCATGTAGCTTCGAAGAGTGTTGGCGTTAGGGTTCAGAAAGCTGTTGATCCTGAAGTAGCGGCATTGCTGGATGACAGTGATTTGTCACGGTTTGGTTCTGATGTTGAGGACTTGGAGGAGGATTTTGTTGTTCGTGCGAATCTTCCTGAGGGAGAGGATGATGTGGATGCTGGTGATTTGGTTGAGGGATCGAAGGTGATTAATGAAGGGATCAATGAATATGTTAACTATGGTCGAGAAAATGTACTGGATCGCAGTGGGGTCGGGAAAGCGATCAATGCTCCAGTGGAGGTAAGAGGTGATTTTGGAGATGAAAAGCAGCGAGTTCGTCGTCCTTTGGATGAACAATTTGATTTGGTGAGACTCTTCTTGCTGAGTAGTTTATTTCTAATTATGCTTTTTATTTTTATCTTGACTCGATATTTTTTAAATCTAATTTTCAAGCACTTAGTTCATAAAATTATATTCTGTTTTCTGCTATATGTGTGAAGTGCCTGAGAGACATCAAATCATAATTGTTTGACCTGTTATTTTTTAAATATCATTGGGATATCAATCTTTTAAGATTGGCATGACCATATTAATCACATAGATTTGATTGGAGGCATGGAATCGAGACGTGGTGCTATTTTAGTTAAAATTTTGTGACCGTTTCATCTAGTCAGTTATCTAAGCCTTGAGCAAGTATTTTGGCACCCCCTGGTGTAGGTGAAGCTTCTTGCACTTTTATTTGTGGTCCATAGCTGTAAGTATGTCTGGATGGTGTGCATGCACCTAGAGTACTGGATAATTCATCACATTTATAAGATTCCTTTGTCTCATAAGATATCTCTGTTTTGCACATTTCAGCTTGAAAGTCAAGAATATGGCACTGATGATGAAGGTGATGAATATGATGGTTACATCGCTGAAGAGGATGAATTTCTAGCGGGCAAGCTTAAACATGCCCTTAATGATCATGCAGTCGATGACCTGGAACTTGATGGCAAATATGAGGTTCCTGCAGATTTATTGCATGGAGATGATAGACCAAAAGACAAAGAGCTATTAGACTCGGCAGCTGCTGTCATTCGCCGCTGTAGAGAATATGGGAAGAAGTATGAAAACGAGGATGAAGATAAAGAGGTTATTATTGAAGAGGAAAGTAGTGATGAGTCAGAAAAGTGGGATTGTGAAACCATTGTCTCAACATATTCAAATCTTGATAACCACCCTGCTAAAATTGGAGCTCCAGAAACTGCTAGAAAGAAGATGTTGTCCAAAGCTGTTATTGGGGCTTTAAACGCTTCCAGTCATGTTATTGCCCTTGGAGGAAAAGAAAAGCTTCCTGTAGACTTTTTGCCTCGCAGACAACCGGCTGCAGAAAAGGTCAAGGGTGCGCCTAGCTTACAAGTGGAGCAGCTAAAGAGGAAGCAACATGGCCAGGAGACCAAGGACGAGAAGAAAGAACGAAAGGTTTTTATTTGTTGTTCCTTTCAGCATTTCCTTTGTGTCTCTGTCTTTGACATGCAATGCATAGACCCACAGGATAACACCTGAAGAAACAATTTGCTTATCCCAAAAACATGTTTGGCACTTTTAAAAAATATACTTTGGTACATGTGCAACTGCCTATGTTTTGAACTTTGATTATGACATTGAGATTGTGCAAGCAGGCTGCTGTAAAGGAGGAAAAGCGTGAAGCTCGACGTGTGAAAAAGGAGATGAAGGGGCTCTACCAGTGTGAAGCACAGCGTGCTCAGAAAGCTGCTGCTGTAGCAGGCCCATCTTCCATTCATCTTGTGTAAGTATACTGATTATTGATTTTGCTTCTATCAATTGAAATGCTTCCTGTACTTACATATATGATGATAATGGCTACAGTAATCATGTTTATTTGTGATGCTATTTGAAGTACAGGCTAAACTCTGATGTGAGATTGCATATCAGTCCTAATCTTTTCATTTCTCTGATATGGAAATGTTGAGTTACTTGACGTTAATGTGGTTTTTGTTCCCTCTGATCCAACAGGTAATTTGCCATTAGATTCATTGCTGAAGACAACAGGATCTTGTAGGAGGATCTCGGCATTGTTTGAAAACCATCAAGGGGGAATATTTGTAACTTGAGAAGGTGCCGTATACTTGGTTTTCTAAGGGGAACATTTTTAACAAGAAAAGGTTCTGTATACTTCATCCTCAGTTTCCCATGGAACGTTTTTTTGATGTGTTTTTGTTATGAAGTTTATTTTCAATGGCATACCTTGGGTAAAATTGTCTAGGTTTTTGGAAGACACTTTTAGATGGACTTATGATGACTTACAAAGCCATGGCTACCGTTTTGTTGGAAAACATGTATAAATTAATCACCTGTTTTCTGTCATTAATATCATATATCATGCCATAATTTAATTGTGCTAGGTGGGTTTAGAACAAAGATGTCTGTATTGTATGGTAATCTGCCTTGAAAAGCATCTCAGCAATGTGAAATCCATGGATGATTTATCTTGAATGGAACGTACAACTGCCAGACCTGAAAGTGAGTTGAAAAGAGAAATGTAGCGGCAAGAGTCAGTGTACAGCCAGAAAAACCAGACGGGATGGCTGTATCTAAGCTAAACAGATACTCTAGCTATTCATCCATTTGCTCCACTGATTTAAGTTATTTATTATCAAATCATAGCATGATCATCAAAAGAAGCAAAGCCAGAATACTTTAGCTTCCTGAAAGAGAATTTAAACAAGAAGCACAGCATTGCTACTCTGCGTGGGGAATGGGAGCATAATCGCCGCCACCAGATCTAGGTGCAGGATCCCAGATGCTGTAGTCTTCTACCACATCTGGTGGATGAATCTTGGTGTGTTGTTCAACTCCTTTCTGCTGATGATCGTCGAATGGATGGGAGAAATGGGAGGCTGACGATGACACCTGAGCTGGAGGCCATGCTGATGATGATTCTGGTGCTGCCATGGGCATCAATGTCATCAAAACCATCACTATCATGCATGAAATATGCACAACCGACCTTCCATTTAAGGCCGTCGTGTGCTTCATAAATTTACCTTTCTAACCTGTATTTCAGCTTTAATGATGGCCTTATTTGTTTTCCATGGCACCACTAGTCGCAACTAATATGCATATGGTACCCTAATTTGAGCGGATTTGGAGATTAAGGTGTCTTGAAACACCCAAATAAAATTCTTCCTCCGTTCACTCCTAATGGATGATATAACAAACTCATAGTTCGGTGGGTCCAAAATCAAGAATACAGGAAACGTGGAAAGCCATGTAGAATCTTGACGTACGAGAGTACGGTAAAGAAAATAATTTTTTTAAAAAATATATTTTAATATTAGTAAATGACATATAAATATTAAAAAATAATTAATTTTCAACCATTTTTTTAATTTTTAAAACATAATTAAACCATAATACTAAAAAATATAAATAAAATAGCGATTCACACCTTGTATAAACTTCCTTCCATCCAAGGCCAATTATATTTGGATGTATTTTCTCATAAAATTTATAGTTAAGCAGTATGAATTACTTGCTTTTAACTTTTTTTAAAAATAAATCTGTCTCTGTACGGGATTACACGAGATAGCTCAAAATTACCCAAAAGGTAGAATAATTTGCTTACAAATTTTAAGATACTGATACTTCTTGGTAAAGATGGTAGGAGGGGTGTTAATGATGATGACCACGTTGTTGGCATTGCGAAAAACATTATCTTGATGCGTGTCTAACTGTATCAATAATTGCATGCATAAACTCCAATCACTCTAATCAAAGAACCTAAGTCTTCCTCTTTGATTTTGTGAAAACTTTTTATTTTTCAAAATCTATTTCATAGTAAATTAATATTTCTTAAATATTTTAAATATATTAATATTAAAAAATTCTAAAAAATCACTATTTTAATTAAAAATAATTTTATAAAACACTATATTACCAAACTCGTAATAAAAACTGGAAGGAAATTGCTGATTTATCATGATTTGCTGGACCACCTTAATAAATATAATCATTTTAGCCCTTCCCCCATCAACTTAAAAAGTCAATAATTTACCCTTAAATTTGGAATTAGCCGTGAAATGGGCCCCGTGGCTAAGAAACCACGGCTAGTTAGTGAAACTGTTTAACAATCTTTTGTCTTTGCAAGACCTGTCTTTCATACGGGCAAGAATTGTGGACGGTTTGCTTTTAAAGGAACTTGTATGATGTAAAAATGTTTTTAATTTGAAAATATAATAAAATAATATTTTTTTAAATTTATTTTTAATGTTAATATACAATTTAATTTGTAATAAAAAAAATTAAAAAACATAAAGGTCCGCGTAAACAGACAAGATCAAAATGTTCCGAAAAAGCATCACATTACAGCTCTATAAAAACCAAGATTTTAAGTTTTTGAAAACCTGGTTTTAAAAAAGTTATCAGACACTCTTTTTCTTTTTTCATTTTTTTACTCAACTAACATTTTGCCAATTCAACCATGATACCAAACAGACACAGGTCGTTGAAAAGAAGCTTTGGAAGTTCATTCATTACTTGTAGCTTTTTCCTTTTTGAGCATTGACAGATCGCTCATTAGACTCGAAGAAAATCATTACTTCTTTCGGTTAATCTTCAGTCCAGTACAGAATTTAGTTCTTGCAATTTGATAATTATTTTTTCAGATGAACAACCAACAAGTCAGCTAACAAACAAAAAAGAATGAAGCAGCCTCATAAACACCTGTCACGAATATGCAAGAACAAGAAACTCATTTCTACATTTAATGAGTTTTTTGAAATCCAAACTAAAGGAAGCAACGTTCAAACTCAAAATCCGACAGGATCAGCTCCAACAAAAAAACCACAAAGCGTCCATAAAGACACCCACAGCACTCACTCACACACCACATAAAGGAAGAGTCGGCTTTAAAAGAACTAATAAATGTATCAGAAATTAGAAAGGATAATATACATCATTTCAAACATTTGAATAGTGGAACAAAAAAAAAAGGAGAAATTCTAGCACACCTACTGGGAAACGGGGATCAAAGATACAGGTGCCGGTTGAGACCATTTATTATACAAGATGATGCCCACAGAACACATAGATGAGATAAATAATTCACACTGAACGATTAGAATAACACGACTGCATATCCACAAAAGAACTTGGAATGGAAGAGTTACCGATCATTACGAGATTGCAAAGGGAGACACGTGCACTTATCTTTCATCGCTTCAGCCTCACTTCCATACTCTTTGAATTTGTAGTCATCCTGCTTAAATGCAGGAGACACCTTCCCCTCGCTGTAACACTGGCTACATAGACTAAAATGAGATTTTATCTCCTTGAAGCGGGACCCAATAATTGGGTAGCGGCAAACTGAGCAAACACAATTTCCATGGCGGTTCCTGTCCCCAGATTCGAGCTTCACCAGAGTTGACATAATACCAAAGCCCCAATCAGGATCATCGAACATCACAAGAAACTCCTTGAAAGACACCATTGAAGAATCTTCTTCTCCATGAAGCTCTAGCATTTCACTAACTCCATGCGAAGGAATATAAATAGCCCTCAGTAAATTGATGTAACGAACAGCATCAGCCCTTTTAATCTGTGAACCACCTTCATTCACAGGACGCCATAAAAGCGCATCAAAAGCAACCCTTTTTCGCTTATCAGGAGTGCCGCTGCAAATGGGAGCAAGAACAGCATAGATCATACCTAAATCCACCCTGCCTGAGCCTGTATAGTCCAAAACAGAGAGGATCCTCTCGTTTATTACCTTGACAGCCCCCTGGAAGGTTTCAGGCTTCAGGAAATTAAGCAACCGCCGCAGAATTTCCTCTAAATTAGGTTTGCGTATTGATTTCTCAGGAACACCACCACCAGAATAAGACAGTGGTACATCATTTTCACTCATTTCCTTCTTCAAAAGTTCCACATCACATCGACTAAACCTGGTAATCCTCTGAAACACCCTGATTTGAAGAGCAATAGCTAAGTCCTGCCTCAATGTAGTTTTTCCATTCACCGTATTAAATTTTGAAGGTTCCACAATGACAAACACTCCCTCCCCATTGGCACCTTCATTACCCTTCACTTTCTTCTTCTGTATCTGCTTCAAATGAGATATTGCATCATGCAATTCAACTCTATTTGTCAATTTCAACGCTTCCTTCAAAGCTTTCTTAGCTTCCTCAGTCTCCCCAGCCCCCAACAACGAGACAGCCTTATTAAGCTGTGCCCGCCAGTGGTTTGGGCAGACAGCTAAAACCCTAGTATACATCTCAGAAGCTCTTTGAAACCTACCCAGATCCATGTACAGCCCACCTAAATTATACAAAGCATCCACATGGCCAGGTTTCAAATCAATTGCCTTTTGAAACACCTCTATTGCCTTCTCATCCTCACCCATGGCATGTAAAGCCGAAGCTAAATCACAATGAGCATCAGCATAATCTGGTTTCATAAAGATAGCCTCTTCTAAGGCCTTAACAGCAGCCTTATATTCCCCTACCCCAAACAGAGCACTACCTAAAAGTTTCAAAGCTCTAAAATGGGTTGGGCAGAGAATAGCAGCTTCTCTATAATACTCACAAGCACTTAAAACCATACCTTCACCTTCCAGCGCAATCCCGAGATTCACATAAATCTGGGGAAGCAAATAACCCCACTGATTCCCACCTGCCTCTGCTGCCTCCAACGCCAACAAAAACTCCTCTTTAGCCTCTTTATACCTTCCAAGCACATATAAACAATTCCCAGCTCTAAAGTGTGGCCTAACATCCACAGGCTGCAACTCACAAGCTCTCTTAAAACTAACCAACGCCTCCTTAAACAACTGATGATCGTACAAAACCCTCCCAATTGCCATATGCCCATCAAATGCCTCTTCTCTCGATCTCGCCCCGTCAGCTCTGCTCCTCAAAGCCCCCAATTCTCTCACGAAAGCCGCGTAATCATTCCCAGACTCTTCCCAAAACACCCTCTTTTCCGAGATCTCCGAAGATGGCCCCAGTTCCCTTGACCAGCCAGCATCAGAAAACGCATCAAAATTATCAGCTTTAAATTTCCCATCTTTAGCTTGCTTCGCTTTCAATCTCTTAATCAAAATCTCAATATCATCAACAATTTTCCACGTATCATCAAAAACAATCCCGTGATTAGGCGAAACCGCCCACGCAGCAGTCCTCTGCTTCTTCTGCGACTCTATAACCCTCTCATCCACAATTGACGACGACGAAGCCTCCGCCTCGATCGTGCTCCCTTTATTATCATCATTCAATTCCAATTCAAGCGCATCAAAATCACGGTCCACGTCACCAGCTCCATCATCATAGGTACGCAATAAACCATCATAGGTTAACCCTTTCTCGCCATCAATAAACTCTCCGTAAGTGCGGAAAACTTCGTCAAGAATCGCATTGATTTGCTCGTCACTAAATTTAACTCTAGGGTTCACAGCCACCACCAAAGCTGCCATTTCATCTCTGTTGAGACCTCCATCACGGTTGGCGTCAAATTGTTGGAAAATCCTCTTCACTTTCTCTGATCTAGTCCCTCTTGTCGTCATTAGAGGGTTTCAAAGAAGAAGCAGACTAACAGACCTGTTGATAATGCTTGTATAATTGGATAAATGTTAGGGTTTAGTGTCGGAGGATAATAATTTTGCTGCTAATTTTAGGGTTAGGGTTTGATTTGTTGCCTTCTGTAAGGAGGAGGAGTGGTTGTTTGTGAAGCAGCGGCGGCCGCTATATCTGAATTTTGTTTTGTGTTTTTTTTTTTTTTTTTCCCTTCCTGGCTTTTCTTGATGACGGGTGGTGGTGGGGGCTATGATGCCCAGCTCTGAAGAAGTCCTTTCGCAGTCTCTTTTTTAATTAATTTATGAGAACTTTAGTTACCTGGGCGGCAGTTGGCTAATTGCCTGATTTTGGAAGGCTTTTTTGCCAGCTGGCATGTGTGAGCGAGCACGATTGCTGTGTTCTATTTTTATTATCTTACTTTGATAAGGTTGCTGCTTGCTACGGGACGAGTGGCAGTTATATCTGCTTGATCTACTTCAAAAAATCATGATCAAACCTGATTGGGGTTGTATGATCTGATCAGATCTTTTTGAGTGGTTTATTTGACTTGGTCAAACTTTACTGAGTAAACATTAGTTTTTTAAAATAAAATAAAATCATTTTAATAAAAAAACAATCGATCTTAATAGATTTTCCGACTCGTAAATTATTCTCGATCGCCCGGACGAGGTGCAGCCCAGCCCGTGCCCAGTCGGGCTGGGCTGTTGCTGTTTTGTTTTTTCTATTACTTCAACACGTGCACAATGATTTTCGTCTGGTGTCATGGCGTGGCTCCACACATTGAATCAAACCATTTTCGCCCTTCTTTAACTAAACCCGCATGGCTACAAGCAGAAATAACTGTTCTTGTTCAAGATTTCCTGATATTTTTCTAGTACTGAAAACTGGTGGTTTTTAATTTTTTATGTCTGCACCAAGAAACGTTAGAGAAAGGAAGGCCTTCGGAAATGCAGCAGCAGTGGTTGGGGTGCATCTTCGCCTCCGCGTAGCTGTGCTATTATTCCATCCAGATTCATTCTTTGATTGTGTACAAGCAAGTTTCCCCGTATAATCCGCCAATATTGCAAGATACATTCAAGAATCCACATACTGCGCACTGGTCTCCAGCTAAAAATTCAGCAGAAAAGAAGATCCATATGCTAACAGTGACTCTTATGAATTTGTGACTGCACAATTTGATGGTTCAGCTACAAAAAAAAAACATTGGGACTAGGCTTCAAGGAAATTATCAAAAAACTATAAACAAAGACAAGGAAGGGATTTACAATGAGGTCATTTCATGTTTTACATCATAATTGCTCCTTCAGTTATTTTCCATCCCGAATTGGAACGTGATAGCTCATATCTTGTCGTGTAGGTTTTGACATTTGAGGCATTGTTCTCTGGATGAACCTCGTCAGTTAAGCGAGTTGACTCTTTGAGTGTTGCTTCTACTACAGCACTTAGTCCATCCACAGATACAGTCACACTGTCAATAGTCAGGTCCAACAGCATATACTCGTATATCCAACCAAGATGTGCAATTTCGGCCGCACGATCTGTCCATATTTTCAACATCTGACTATCCAAAACCTGGAGAGTTCTCTTAGAGTCAGAAAAAAGTACAAAACTAGTTTCCTCGTACTGTTGTTTAAGCAGAAGTTCAAGTTCAATTAAAAGCATAGAAGTGATGTTACCTCTGGCAAGTTTGCCAGGCAGTGATCAGGTCCAAAAGCCTGAGATTTAATGTTTTGCCACTTGCGAACTATATCCTCTGCAAACCTTGCATCCATTCTGGGTAATTCCTCGGAAATTTGTTCATCTACTGCTGAATCTGCACAGTTGAAACTCCATTACAAGCAAAAACTTAAGTTTCTTGCTAGAAGTATACATGAGGAATGGAGTCGCTTTAAGTAATGCGGACGAGTGTAACATAGACCTATAGCTACATTGATGCACAAAAATGACCAGATTGAAATTTTAGATGGAAAAGTTTTTAAGTGGTGAAGCAAAAAATGACTGGTTAAAGTGGTTAAAAAAAAAATAGCATCGCTACAGAAAATGATTAAGTTTAACTTGAGATTTTGTCTGGTTTGAGGTATATGGTAAAAGTAAAATAAAATCATACTTGAATTGATGGTGTCAGATGCCATTGCCGAACCAATTTCTTTCGGTCGAATGAAGGAGCCAGTTCTAGGACGAAAATACTTCAGGCCACCTAAAGTCAGCAGTCCAATAGCCACACCAGCACACATGATTTTGATACTGGCATCTTTTATTTTTTCAGTAATTAATTCTTCTTCAGGTACTTCATCAGAATATATTTCTTCAGGATTCTCTAGACCAAGACTTTCAAAAGGCTTTTCCGTTTCTACAGAAGAAAGGACAGAATTGATCCCATCATTTTCATGGAATTCTGCACCCATGTCCTTGTGACCGAGAGGAAACACCTTCTGCAATGCCTGAATTGCACTAGCCTTCACATGATCGATAACAGCAGTAGCCTCAGCCCCAATTCTCACTATGGCTGCTGCTGCAGCCAATGGTGAACGACCACCTCCTTCCTGCCTTTCTAGGTATCTCAAGACAGTGGGGTCATCATAATAATCTCCAAGCTTGAATTCTATATCTTTGGTGTCCCTAAATCTAGGAAATACCACCTCCATCAACCATGTCTCCAACAATTTACAAAGCCCAGGAAGATTGCTGTCATCATCATCCTTTGAATTTTCCATGATAAAATCAAAAATAGGTGGATTTCTGTAAGGAGAGTTATCACTGTCTAAACCCAACCATTTACAACATTCATCAAGCTCACCTACAAGCAGTGAACAAAGACCCCTCTCCAAACCAAAGTCAATATCACGGTTTTCCATGGAACCAAAAACAGGAACAAGACTCCCTTGACTTGTTACCTTAATCTGCTGAAGTTGTCCGAATAGGTTATCAGCATCTGTGATGAGATGAGGCTTTTTACCAATGAAAGCTTGGGCAACAAGAGCAAGTGCTACTCCATAAACTTCAAAATTTTGAGCCGGGATATTACTTGGTGTGGTGACGAACAGATCAACCTTTCACATGGAGGGAATTTCAATAAGAATTGGGCAAGCATAAATAGGCAAAGGCAAATTTCATAACAATCATAATTTGTCCTACCTGCTCAGCTGCTGTCATACGTAAGAAGGCCTCATTCATGAAATCTTCCCGGGTAAATCCTCCAGCAACCGGTGCTGCTCCTCCTCCTCCAACAGCCCATAATGTGTTTCGCACTCCTTGGAGACCTTCCTCCCTTCTTGTTCGGTATTCTTCGCTTAGGGGCAATGCAAGAAGTTCAAGGACAGATCTAGGGGTAATCTCTTCCAATGTCTCATCAATCTGTGCTTGTAAATCAGGTGCAAGGCTACTGGCACCTTCCTCCTACATGCAAAGAACGAGTATTTTATCAAGAAGCCAATCAGGTGAGTGAGCGTCAACATCTGGTGATAAAATAATTAAAAAATATATATTTATTCTTGATAAATACTCACTAATGCTACCAATAAAAGAGAGAATGAGTCTTGAATCATAATTGTAACAAAACATTAAGCAAGAGCAATGTAGTACCTGCAGAAGCTTCAAAGCCCGCTCTAGCACTTCACGCCCTCTAATAAAATCTGGTGGATCCAACGCCATAGCATCCCTCGACATATCTACATAAGCAAGCACCATTGCCAACACCACATCTTGCTTAAACGATTTGGGCAATCTCTCCCTTAACAAACTCTCTCCAATTTGAAGAACCACCCCAGTCTCCCCTGCTTCTTGTAATACACACAATGCCCCCGGAACCTACAAATCAAAAAAATTCACCTTACAGACAATTCAATTACAATTTCTCTCAGTTCCCACACATTCTCTCAGTTACCTTGTCCCAGGGAACTTGAGTGATGATGGTATCAGTCTCGTCATCGATAAGGCCTTGATTGTAATCTCTTCTAGAGGCAGGGTCAGCTAGGGTTTCACAGGCAGCTTGGAGAATTTGCCTGCGGCTAACCAAAGCGTCTTGACTGAAACCGTATTGTGGTGGTTTAGAAACCCTAGCTTCATAAGCTCTCTTTATTCCATCTCCAAGGAAATGTGTTTCAGCTCCTAAAACCTAACAAAAAACGTAGCAATTCTTTTCAGTCGAGGCCAAAATGGAGAGCATAGATAGGGAAATGAATTGAATTAAATAGTGTAATTACCTGGTAGAAGTGAAGAGGGATGGAGACATAGCGTTCGGGAGGTGAGAGGGGGGGAGGAGGAGCGAGAGTGGCGGTGGAAGAGGAAAGAGGGTGGTGGAGGACGTCGGAGGAGGAGGTGTCGGTGGAGGTGAAGAATTGGAAATCGCTGAGGAGGCGATCAGCCCACTTGCTGGCGGAGCAGGTGACTGTGCTGCTTACTTTTGAGGGTTTTTTTAAAGGAGGACATAGTTTGGGAGTGCAAAGGCCAATGCCGACATGTCTCAAGGCTTCCATTGCAAGTCTTTTTGGTTTTGTGTGCTTGAAACCTCAAACCATCCTCCTCTTGCTGAGGTTTTCAGTCTCTTCCCTTTCTTACACTGGCTAGTGATAATGCCGAGGACAAAATACAATGGGCCGCATGTAAAAAGGGTGTACAAAGGAAGAACCTATTTGAATACAAGCCCGTTGACAAAAAGACAGAGCCCAAAAAACTGTAAGGAAAACCCCAAATCTCAATTATTGTGTCATTTACATCCATAATGTTTTCAATTTGACATTTTCTCCTATGCTCGTTGATTTCTTTTTATAAATTTTTCTCTGAAATACGTTGTTTGATTGCATATAATATTCATATTGTAATCCAATTGATAAATACATGAAAAATAACAGATATAGGTTTTCTTAAAATCCAATTAAAAAGCTAAGATATCATAATAATACAAAAAATATCATCTTCGTTTCACCAGATATTATTTTAACTATACGAGCACTCAATTAATAAATACTCTATTTTTACACATAAAAGCACCACCAAAACTTTAGCTACAAAGAATGTCATAGATCATTAATAATCTCCCTACATTTTATTTATTTGTGACATAGTTTGAGCCGAAAGATTTCAAAAATCCGTTGTAGTCTAGTTGGTCAGGATATTCGGCTCTCACCCGAAAGACCCGGGTTCAAGTCCCGGCAACGGAACTTAATTTTATTCATTTCCCAGTTATGGTAATGGGCTTCTGGATAATTGAGGTTCTTGCAGGTGGCCGGCCCAAGCATGCCACATTCTCGTGCCAAGCCCTTCCAAAAACTTCGAAGCATAATTTTATCCCAAAAAAATAAAAAACAGAACGAGTGAGGAATTAGGTCGTGACCTGGTAAAGTTTTCTTCAAATCTTGGATTGATGTCCTGAACCAATTCACAGTTCCGTTTATATAAGTTCTTTTTAAAAATATATTATAATACTATTTTTTATTTTTTTAAAATTATTTTTAATGTTAACATATCAAAATAATTAAAAAATACTAAAAATAAATATTAATTTAAAGAAAAAAATAAAAAATAATAATTTTTTTAAAAATATTTTTGAAACTAAAAACCGAATAGGTAGTTAGATTTTACAACTAGGGCACCAAGTTTCGTTGGTTTTTAAAGTAAAAGAACCAGGAAAAGGCCAAGCCATTGTCACCGAATCAACCTTCCTGCGAAAGCAAGTAATAGCTTATCCAACACTGAATTATTCAGTGGAATGGATATAAAGAAAACGGACCTGCAATGCCCATGGACCGTGTCGATACAAGCTTCACGTTGATTGCTACATGGACCTCGGAGGGAAAAAAGTGTTTAACTATGATTTTAGAGTACGATTTAGTTTTGATTGTTTTTTAAAATATTTTATATGTTAAAATAATAATTTTTTTATTTTTTAAAAATTATTTTTAAAATCAACATATTAAAAATATAAAAAATATTACTTTTAAAAATACAAGTATAATCACATTTTTATATACTCATTCAGCATTATTTAAACATGTTATGAAAACTAGCAAATACTTTTCTAATTTTTAGATAATTACTTTTAATATACTTGGTTTTGAGTATCTATGCACATGCAATTTCATTTTTATTATCATGCTTGTAAATTTTAACAATTAAGTTATGATTTTATATCTTGGATACACTCTCAAGAAGATATATGTATATATATATATATATATATATATATATATATATTGATCACTTTAATTAGTGCGGATTCATTCAATAACTTTAAATCAACCTTATGAAGGGAAAAAAACCTTAATAGATAATAATTTTAAGAATAAAGATTTCAATTCTGCACTAAAAAAAACTTCCAGAATTTTAGTTTGTCAATAAGAAATGCAAGAGTATAATATATTATTAATATGATGGAGGCGATGACGAATAACTCTCCGTTGTAGTCTAGTTGGTCAGGATATTCGGCTCTCACCCGAAAGACCCGGGTTCAAGTCCCGGCAACGGAATTTCTATTTTTATCCATTGCTCCATTTGTGAGTGTAGGGCCAGATCTGTATGTTTCTCTTGGGCTTCTAGAAAATTGAGTCTCGGTAAATGCCAAGGCCCATCACTGATTTGAGGTAACCTTCATTTTGATTTTTATATGCATTAATGTTAAACTTTTACCTTGTAAGAAAAATATATATATATATATATATATATTAAATATTAGTATGTTAAAATAATCGGTAAATAATAATAAATATATTTTTTTGATATTTTTTAAATAAAAAATAGATTAAAAAAAACACGCCCTTTATAACTGAAAAACCTTCCCAAGAGCGCGCGCAAACAAAAGATTCCTGAAACAGTGAAGCAGGAAAAGCGTAACGCTGGATTGGAAGCAAGCGAGGGCTTGATCATGAACAGGAGGAGTGCTCAACCTTGTCACCCCAGCAATAGAAATTGTCAACATTCACGCGACAAGTCAAGTGTACAATAGTCATACGTCGTTGAAATAAAGACCAATTCAATTATAAGGCTCTAGCGACCTGGTTTTTTTCAAGTCCAATTCGACACCATCGTCGAATTGATGTCTGGAAATATCGCTATCAGAGGTTAAATCATGCCTTCTTCAATCAATTTATTATCTTCGTCTTCTTCTTTTCTATGAGATGGGATGTAACGAATCCTGTTTTCTTCAGGTAGTTTAGAAAAAATGTTTATATGATGAATAATTAGTCAACTTTTTAGTTGTAGTTTTTTCTAGTTAAAATGGTTGTTGGATGCTTTTTTGTGTTTGAAAAATTAAGATGACTGTTAATCGGTAATATGTTCAAAAAATTGAAGGATTTTGATTTTTTTTATAATTAAGTAAATATATATATTTTAAAAAAATTATACTGATTTTTTAAAAAACAATACTGTCAAAATAAAATTTTAAACCTTATGTTTGAAGGATTTGTAGGGTAAGGTTTTTTTTTTTTCTTGTGTTGAATTGAAATGTTATAAAATAATAAATTTTTATTAAATGAACGAGAAATAAATATTACTGGCATGTTATCAATGATAAATAAATATTATTTATATATCATTAGTCATCATAACATGATTTATACTTTATTAATATTAATGAAGATATAATATTTAATAATCCGCTAACCCTAGCTATAAACTCAACGTTTGGCTGAGTGGAAAGGGAAAAAAACAACTGAATTGTTACCTTGACTTGACACTTTTAAATATAGACACGGGGAGATAATACATGAATGCAAATCAATTTTTCTGGTATTCTTTTTGCCAATGGGATGTGATAAATCCATGTTCAAACTACCTTTTTGTTAAGAATAATTAACATTTATTTATGTAATCTAATCCTTAATCTCCCAGAATCCATGTTCAGAGCATCATTCAGTTACAGCATAATTACCATTTATTTATTATTATCATCATCATTATTTTGAGCTTATCATTTATTTATTTATTTATTCATGTGATTTAATTCTTAAACCGCTTCCAACATGCCATTAGATCGAGCAATGTGGCCTGCGTATTTGGCCCATTCCCCCCACGTTCTGTTACAAAATAGGCAACACCAACACCCCAAGTTTTCTGTATCTGACACGATGCCATGTAATCGGACAATTCATCAACTCGATCACTCAAATAGGTCACCATTCCTCCTGCCAGGGTGGTGCTATCAAACCCCTCGTGATAAGAGTCCACAAGCAAATTAATGATCAACCCCATGAGAAGGGGCTAAAGTGCCACAAAGTCTCCTCAGTTAAAAACCCTAATTCTTTAAAAAGGGCATGCACCTTTTTGGGAAGAGAGAATGTAGCAAAAGAAAAAGAAACCAAAGCAAAGCAATTATATATGGCTTCGTTTCTGTCTTCCACTCTTTCCAGCCCCTCTCTCCTTGCACACACGCTCCTCCTCCTCCTCCTCCTCCCCCTCCGTCGCCTCCGCTAGCAACCTAACCACCACTTTCCATTTCCATTCTCAGCTTCAACTACCAAAACTCTTTTTGTTTATCTATCTTGTAATGTCAAAAACAACGGCTATTTCTCTCCTCGTCATTTTTGCAACCGTGATAACTTGCTGTCAAAGCGACGCCGTTTCATTGTCCGAGGAGATCCAAGCTTTGACGTCTTTCAAGCTAAATCTCAATGATCCACTAGGAGCACTAGACGGCTGGGATGCATCCACGCCATCAGCTCCCTGTGACTGGCGTGGCATTGTCTGTTACAAAAACCGAGTTCATGAACTCCGGTTACCTCGTTTACACCTCAGTGGCCAGCTCAGTGACCAGCTCTCTAACTTACGCCAGTTGCGTAAGTTAAGTCTCCACTCTAACAACTTCAATGGCTCCATCCCTCCTTCACTCTCTCAATGCTCCCTCTTACGCGCCGTTTACTTACAGTATAACTCACTCTCCGGTAACCTTCCGCCAACCATCGTTAACCTCACTAACCTTCAAGTCCTCAACGTTGCTCACAACTTCCTTAACGGAGAAATCTCTGGTGACATTTCATTCTCTCTCCGTTACCTCGATGTCTCATCAAATTCGTTCTCTGGTGAGATACCGGGGAACTTCTCATCAAAATCTCAGCTCCAACTAATCAATTTATCGTACAATAAATTCTCCGGTGAAATTCCGGCGAGAATTGGGCAACTTCAAGAGCTTGAGTACTTATGGCTGGATTCTAATCAGTTGCACGGTACTTTACCATCAGCAGTAGCAAATTGTTCATCACTTATTCATTTAAGCACTGGAGATAATTCACTTAAAGGAATGGTACCGGCAAGTATCGGTTCAATTCCTAAACTTGAAGTGCTTTCTTTATCGCGGAATGAACTCTCCGGTACGATTCCGGCAAGTATTATCTGTGGAGTTTCGCTGAGGATTGTGAAGCTTGAATTTAATGCATTCACGGGAATTGATCCGCCGTCAAATGGAAGTTGTTTTAGTAATTTGGAGGTTTTAGATATTCACGAGAATCACATTACAGGCGTCTTTCCGTCTTGGTTGACTGGTTTGACTACTGTTAGAGTTGTTGATTTTTCGACAAATTTCTTTTCTGGGAGTTTGCCTGGTGGTATCGGTAATCTTTGGAGGTTAGAGGAGATTAGAGTGGCTAATAATTCATTAACAGGTGATATTCCGAATAAGATTGTAAAGTGTAGTTCTTTACAAGTTCTTGATCTCGAAGGGAATCGGTTTGATGGTCAGATTCCTTTGTTTTTGAGTCAATTAGGGAGGTTGAAGCTGTTATCTTTAGGAGGGAATTTGTTTTCAGGTTCGATTCCAGCGAGTTTTGGTGGTCTTTTCGAGCTTGAAACGTTGAAATTGGATAGTAATAATTTGAGTGGAAATCTGCCTGAGGAGATAATGAAGTTGACTAATTTGAGCACTTTGAGTTTGAGTTTTAATAAGTTGTCTGGGGAGATTCCTTACAGTATAGGAGAGTTGAAGGGTTTGATGGTTTTGAACCTGAGTGGTTGTGGGTTTTCGGGGAGGATTCCGGGTAGTGTTGGGAGTTTGTTGAAGCTTACAACTTTGGATTTGAGCAAGCAGAATTTGTCTGGTGAGTTGCCGATTGAGATTTTTGGGTTGCCAAGTTTGCAAGTTGTTGCTTTGGAAGAGAATAAGTTATCTGGGGTTGTTCCTGAAGGTTTTAGCAGCTTAGCTAGTCTACAGTACTTGAATCTCACATCTAATTTTTTCACTGGTGAGATTCCAGCAAATTATGGATTTCTGACGTCATTGGTTGCTCTTTCATTGTCTCGGAATTATATTTCGGGGATGATCCCAGCTGAGCTCGGTAACTGTTCAAGTCTTGAAGTGCTCGAACTGCGTTTTAATCATTTGGGGGGCAGCATTCCAGGTGATATCTCTCGCTTGTCTCGTTTAAAGAAGCTTGATTTGGGTGAGGATGCTTTAACTGGTGAAATCCCAGAGGATATTCATAGATGTTCCTCTTTGAGTTCTCTGTTGTTGGATGTTAATCTCCTTTCAGGCCGTATACCGGAGTCCTTGTCAAAATTATCAAACCTCGCAGTTTTGAGTCTTTCCTCCAACAGCTTGAATGGGACTATTCCTGCAAATCTTTCTCACATCCCTAGTTTGAGATACTTGAATTTATCAAGGAACAATCTTGAAGGAGAGATTCCAAGGTTGCTGGGTTCTCGGTTCAATGATCCTTCTGTGTTTGCTATGAATCGGGAATTATGTGGGAAGCCACTGGATAGAGAATGTGCAAATGTCAGGAACAGAAAGAGGAAGAAGTTGATTCTATTCATTGGCGTGCCTATAGCTGCAACCGTCCTTTTAGCACTGTGTTGCTGTGCATACATTTACAGTCTTTTACGCTGGCGCAAGAGGCTTAGAGATGGGGTAACTGGTGAAAAGAAGCGAAGCCCAGCAAGTGCAAGTTCAGGGGCAGACAGAAGTCGTGGCAGCGGAGAAAATGGAGGGCCAAAACTTGTGATGTTCAATAACAAGATAACATATGCGGAGACATTGGAGGCAACCAGACAATTTGATGAGGACAACGTGTTAAGCAGGGGAAGATATGGACTTGTATTCAAGGCTACATATCAAGATGGAATGGTGCTCTCAGTCCGTCGCCTCCCAGATGGATCAATCAGCGAAGGCAACTTTCGTAAAGAAGCAGAGTCGTTAGACAAGGTGAAGCATCGGAACCTAACAGTTCTACGTGGCTACTATGCAGGACCACCTGATGTAAGGCTACTTGTCTATGATTACATGCCAAATGGAAACCTGGCCACTCTCCTTCAAGAAGCCTCACACCAGGACGGGCACGTTCTAAACTGGCCAATGCGTCATTTAATTGCTCTCGGCATTGCTCGTGGACTAGCTTTCTTGCATTCACTCTCTTTGGTTCATGGTGATCTCAAGCCACAAAATGTCCTTTTTGACGCTGATTTTGAAGCACATTTATCTGAATTTGGGCTCGATAAATTAACCACAGCAACACCAGCAGAAGCCTCCTCATCTTCCACCCCAGTTGGCTCACTAGGCTATATATCACCAGAAGTAGCATTAACAGGACAACCAACAAAAGAAGCTGATGTGTACAGTTTTGGGATTGTATTGTTAGAAATTCTAACAGGAAGGAAACCAGTTATGTTCACACAAGATGAAGACATCGTCAAGTGGGTGAAAAAGCAATTGCAAAGAGGCCAAATATCAGAACTACTCGAACCCGGATTGCTTGAGTTGGACCCCGAGTCATCAGAATGGGAAGAGTTCTTGTTAGGAATCAAAGTTGGTCTTCTTTGCACAGCACCTGATCCACTTGATAGACCATCAATGGCTGATATTGTTTTCATGCTTGAAGGTTGTAGGGCTGGACCGGATATTCCATCCTCAGCCGATCCCACCTCACTACCTTCTCCAACTTGAAGAAAAACATTTCATTTTCCCTTTGTATTTTACTTCCAGAAAGAAGGCATTCTTCATCAGTACTCAGCACCACTCCATTTTTTTCATGTTAATCAGTTAGTATGATCTAATTTAATTTATCACCCTCTAATCTAAGAGGGTGTCTTTGTTTATTCTTTGACTATTCACTACTCCTCAATTTCCTCCGATCTGCGCATACCTTTGACCCCACGGCGCCGTTGAAGAAAGGTTGTCAAGGTCCCCTCAAGTTCCGTATCCATGGTCAAAATAATTTTCCGTGATTCCATAGTGAAGGACCCATGGCCTGAATTCCCGCCATGTGACACGTGGCAAGCAAGGGGGCTAATGGAAAGTAGCCGTTAATGGGAATGGTAAAACCCAGGTGTCTTTATCGGTAACGAGAAATGGAGGGCGTCAGGATCCGTGAATCTCTGACAGTTTTTAAAAAGGCCGACTAGTTAGCCAGTCAGATATTTAACTCGTTGCCACGTCGGATTTTAAAGTTTTGACCAGCACGTGGTCCCCAGACTGATCCAGTGGCTTAAGTTCACATACGGTCCTTCAACTTTGTAATTTATGGTCGAATTAACCTTTAAGTTCTAAAGAATAGCTTCCATTAAAAAAGTAAATATTAATTCTGTTTCTACAACGTATTTGGATGGAAACTTCAATTTTCTATCAGGTGACAGTGGAGGCTATGAAATTTTAAAATTTAACATAAAGGATTTGATTTGATTAAATGGGAAAGTAAAGGGACCTCACAAGACTTTTAGCCCCGGGCCCTGTCTTGTAGGTTTCTGTTGAGCAATAATATGGTGGCACGAAAGTTTTATGGTTTCTGGCAACCAGTCACGTACACTATCATAATGTAAATTTATACTGCATTTCTACTCCTCCATCGTTTAAATGGAGTGGTAGGGTGTCTTGTGACAAGTTTCAGAGTTCAGAGAGAACCATTATCAATCAATGGGGTCATGACAGTGGAGGACAAAAGGAGCAGTGCTTGACTGCAGGAAGTGTCGTTGTCGAATTTTACTTCAAATTTTTTTCTCATCTCTCACTTTCATCCCTCAATTTTACCGCCCTCCGGGCTAAAATGCTTAGCTCCGGCTCGCCTTTACTGTACTCTGCGTTGTCGTCAACGAAGGGTATTTTGCTTTAACCCGTAGAGGATAGTTAACGCAGTAAAAAGGGTTCTGACACCATTACAATGGACCTACCAAGAAAATTTTCAATTCTCATTACAATGCTGCAGTTCTTTCATGTGAAATCTGTGAGCTGGGCCTGTATTCTCTATGAAGGTGATATTTTTGCTGTAAGAACTTCATAGTTTTTGTTGCAAGAACTTGGAAGTTAGTAGGGTAATAATTTTTTAAAAATATTTTTTATTTTTTTAAAATTAATTTTTTATATTAACATATTAAAAAAATCTGAAAATATAAAAAATTTAATTTAAACTAAAAAATTAAAAAACATATTTAAAAAAAAATACAAAAAAAAATAAACTCTAAATGATAATGTTAACAGCATGGCTGCTCCTATTGGGGGTGAGTGCTCTTTAAAACAAAAAAAGAATTATTAGGTAAAAATTAAAGTTTTTAAAATATTTTTAATTTAGTTTTTGATAATATACCAGAAAAAATCCAGATTAGCCAAATTACACAAATTATATATATATATATATATATATATATATATTATTTATAAGTTTCAAAACTAATGAGCTTGTAATTTTTCTTAGCTTTATTTTGCAAAAATAATCTTTTAATATTTTATATTTTGGATGAAAGAATAATGGGTAATTAGTGAAAAAAATTCTCTAATAAAAAAAATTCACTTTCTACTGTATTTAACTAAAACTCTAAAACCAGCTACTTTTGTTCAAAATTATTTTTGTAATTTAATACCTTTTTTCTTTTCTTTTTTCTAATCCTTCCTTCCCCACTCTTATATATCTAAATAGAAAAAAAAAAGTTTATAATACCTTTTCTTTTCTCGACCTGCCTTGACCTTTTAGATGCAAAGCAATACGCGGTACAAACATTATGACCAGTCAATCAGTTCTTAACAAGAACAATACCAATCATCTGTAGTGACTTAAAATAATGGTCACTTTACTTATACACACACACACACACACACACACACACACACACACAAAAAAAAAAAAAAAATAAACCGAAGTAACCCTCACGGAAGAAAAACAATAATAAGCCACGCCAAGAAGTTAAAAATATTAAATTCATTTTTTTAGTATTTTGTTAATATATTTATATAAAAAATAATTTACTAAAATATTTTATATTTTAATATCAAACATCAAGCCCGATTATTTATTCTATTTTTGCCATTTCAAATATGTATCAATCATAGTTTAAAAATTAGAATTTAAAATCTGATTCTAGTTAAATTAAACAAAATATTTACTTCACAAATTAGTTAAATCTAGTTCAAATCCAGCTGCGTAAAAGAAAATCTCAAATCAGATTTTATAAAATATGAAGCCCTTTATCTGCCAAAATGCACCCTATAGCACATCCCTTTCATAAACAAACATTTTCCCATTTTCAGTATGATTAATGTAGAAATCTTTTCATGGGTCGAGGAAACCGCGAACTGTTTGATGACCATTTTTTAAAGTTCCAACTTCCGGAGCCCATCATATTCAATAAATACAGCTGCATCCAGTACAACTCAAGTACATTAGATGTACATGTACATGAAAAATGAATGTTTTGCTAATACATCCTAATATAAATTTGTGATTGAGCTATAAAATAAATGAATCATACACAAATAATTAAAGATTTATGGTAACATTTCCTACGCAAGCGTGAGACCTTCAGGGAGATGTTCAGTTTCAAGATTAGGTGAAATGTACATCCGACAAGCATAAAACACAGCTGAATGGAACCCAGCTGGGTTGTCTATGAATACAAAGTGCCCGCCCTGTCAGTTGGCAAAAGAAATTAAAATTCAATAAGCTGAATCCAATTTGATTACCGTATATTTCAAACTAATTGAGAAAAAGCGAGACCTGTGGAACCCGAATGATCTCGCATGGAACCTTCATATGCTGGCGCGCTTGTTGGGCACCTTCGTAGCTCATCCAATCTTCGAAGCCATATATGAAAGTGGTTGGCACTTTCCATTCTGATGCACTGCATACAAAATGTTAAGAGGATTTAGTAACTTCTTCAAAGGGACTTCATCCGGTACTTTACACATGGTAAAAGAACAAATACAAGCATTATATTTCATGATGCAGATATCATTTATGGTAATTGTGTTTAGTTCATTTAAGATGATCATTCTCAATCAAAGGGTGTTTAGAGCTGGAAAATAGATGTCAGCCATAAAAGGGTTTTCACAAGGACTGCTAGCTAACATTCACAGCTAAGTTTTAGATTTATTCGGGATGGCATTGATTTTTCATTTGCAAAAAGGAAGAGAAGGCATTTCCGAATCAAACCGATTGCCTCCCTCTAACTCATTGGGACTTTCTTCTCCGTGTGAGTGCGTTCCAACATTCTTTTGGTCAACCGAAAGCAGATGCATGCCATTCTAACATAACTTTAGTCTCAGCATAACAGGCTTTTCTAAGAAGCTCCTTCAATCCACTCTACACAAGCAAGCAATCTGATATTTCACGCAGAACTTTCTAGGCCATTATATAGACTCCCAACAATCAAACAACCTAATTAACATCACAAATTCTAGCAACAGCATAAAACCCATCCATGCATCTAAGATGACCGTAACTCACAAGATCTACTTTTCAACCACGGACATGGATACAGCAATAGGTTCCGGGTTTGACACCTTCAGGCAGCAAACACTTGGGCAAAGAGATGCTGTCGACTTTGATTCACACAAGGTATTTTGACACACTAGAGGAAAGACAAGATCATAATAAGTTGGGTTAATCAGACCTCTGTAAAAGGGGCTTCCGTGCATATGCTCCAAAAGAAAATATAAATTTCAAGCATAGCTCTCCACTAGCTTTGGCCGCTAAAGTATGATACACATAATCTGCAATTAAAAGAGCAAGCGTCAGATACCTCCTGATGAATGCACACAAGCCTAGATGATATCCCACTCTACCTGTTAGCAATTTGGACTCTTCCTCAGTCAATACTTCTCCGGTTGAATATGCACCAAATCTAGCAGTTGTGTAGCGACGTACCAGACCAGGACCCCAAGGACCCAACCCTCTGGATGAAAGGTTTAATCAGGACTGTCAGAAACAGAAAGGTAAAGGAAGCTTGACAACATCAACTATACTGGTACCATGTATGAAGTGCTCCAGTGGGTGAATGGAGGAATCCAGATGCCACTTATGGAAAATATAATAAAAGGAGCTAGAGAAGGATAATAGGCCTTCTCTTTAGAAGGTACAATTCATAATAAAATCCTGTTTTAAGTCATTTATTGAGAATCCTCTTGGTTCTACGTGCTTAAAGACCTCAAACCAAAACTATTTGATTGAAAACAAAACAAAATGTTGATCTCAATTCCAGTTTTTGGAACATGGGCTTTGTTGATGCTGCCACAGACCAACTATGTGAAGAAGAATAATTTAATGACGTAGGCTATGCATTGGCAAAGGCATGTGTATGATTATGACATGGCAATCTAAAATGATTGAAAGGAGACCTAAATTTTTATGTTTTAAAGAGATGTTGAAGCACACCCAGACAAGGGAAAGGGACATACCTAACAACCTTCTGAGGAGTAAAATTAGACTCCCACAAATGATTCAAAAAGGCTCCTTTCCAAGTTGCCCTAAATTGGGTGAGCCACTCAGACTTGGAATCTGATTCTGATGAAAATCCAGCAGATCCCACTAAAATCAAGTGCTGCACATGCTCGGGATGCTATAACACAAATGTGCAACAACCATCAGAAATGAAGAAAGTGCCATCATATAGTCCTCAAAATACTAACAATCATGGAAAAACAATCACCTTGAGTGCATATTTAGCCGCAACATACCCTCCAAATGAATGCCCAAGCAAAATGAAGTTACTGAGGTTCTTTGCTTTTCGCCATTCCTCAAAGGAGTCAATGAACCACGCCTCAGTTTCTACATTACCAAACTAAACATACATAATTTGTTTCAAGGCAAACAAAGCACACAAAGCATTTTCCAAAGTACTTAACGAATAAATCCTCTGAAGAAATGTAAAACTAACCCACCTTCAGTGCTTTTGCAGGTAAAGTCAGGTCTACTTGATCCACCCCAACTATAAACAAAATTAACCCCAAAAAAAGAAAAAAATAAGTTTAGCAGAAGACAATTAAGATTTATTCAACGGTGACGCATTAATGATTTATATGACTATACATTGCTTAGCAGAGAGCCGGAGAATTCACTGACCGTAGAAATATGATTATTATTTACAATTAAGTAACCAAATTTGAGCCCTTTACAATATATGCCGTTCAAATTAGGATTGAAAAAACCGTGTGTGGCTGAAATTTTAAAAGCTAAGGGATTAATACTGTATTAATTAAAAGATAATACAAGCATAATTACCCAAGCTGATCGATAGCAATGATCTTGAAACGACTAGCAAGAGCATCAAAATTCCTGAAGAAGAAACCTTGAGAAGCACCATATCCATGGACCATTACAAGCGTAGGAGAATCCTCTTTGCTTTGAAAAGTCACCGTATTGATAAACCTAGGTTCATCACTCTTAGATCGAAACCACCGAGTCTTCGACCCTCGTGGACCCGAACCAATATTCACCTGCTCTACCACGTACGGAGTCCTAAAATTCCCAAAATACACAACAAATTAGGGCTTCGCTTCGCTCAATCAAGATGAAAGAGAGAAGAATTAAGGAATCACTCACTTGACTAGCGAGAAAAGGCGTTTTTCTGCGGCGATGACGTGATCAGTGGAAGTGGGGATCCAGCGAAGAATAGAGGGCCATGTAGATCTTGTTTTTGCCCGTGGTGATGATGATGTGGTGGAAGCGGAAGCAAAGGATCCTAGCTCTTCGCCCATGGTAGATACTATTGAGCTTGAGATGCGTGAACGAAACAGGTTCATAAAATCATATAGAAATAATCTTACGAATTAGAGAACGGACAACGTTTCAAATTTGATACGACAAACCTGGCTGGAGTTATTTATAGATAACGGTGACTGCCTGCTAGATTGTGCTCCACGCGACATAAACGGTCGTTAAAAGACGGCGGTGGCTTGGTGGGTGGTCAAAAAGCATATGCGTAAATAGAGATTTCTAGAATGGAGGTTTCGTTGCCTCTTCCACTGTTAGGTAGTATGGTTTTTGAATGTGTTTATTTTAAAATAATATTTTTTTAATTTTTAAAAATTTAATTTAAATATCACACATCAAATAAAAAAACAAAAATTTAAATTTTTCAAGAAGAAGCTTAGCTAATTGCAAAAATGAATATACCTTTGGTAAAATAAAAAAGATTAATAAGGTTTAAAAAGGCAGAATATTTTAAAAGAAATTTAAATTTTTTATTTAAAATTATTTTCTTATACTCTTATAAGAACATGAAAGCTGAATCGGTTTTGTAACAATGGTTGACCAGTTGGGTAAAGCAACCAGTAAAGCTCCAATCATATGTTTCCGCGACACTAGATGGATATTTGGAGAGCTGTGAATGGAGATTAAGACTTAAACTTGGTGGTCCTGATTGCATCTGATCACGCTCCTTTGTTATACGTCTTCAGTGATCAATGGTGACGGCGGTTAACGGGGGAATTTTTTTTGGCTGCGTTAGCAGTGACGTAATGTAATATACCGTGTTCAAATTCCAAAATACTGCCCCCCCTCGTTTCATTACCAGTGGCACTCCCTATATCATGGAGCCACGTGTATTTGAAAGATTATTTATGCTATACTAGTTTTTTGTTTTTTTTTTACTTGCCTTTCTCTTTTATTTTTATGCTTTTTATTTGAGAGCACATGTTACATTGGAGGTGCAACATGTATTTGCATAACATTTTTAAAAATATTTTTTATTTTAAAATATATAAAAATAATTTTTTTTTATTTTTGATATTAATACACCAAAACAATTTAAATACATATAAAATTTAATTTTAAATATAAAAAATTATAATTAATTTGTGTGAAGCGTTTGGATGATGTTTCCAAATATCATTTTATTGTGTTTTTGAAATTGCAGTGTAATGTGTTTTTAAAAATAATTTTTTATATAAGAGTATGTTAAAATATTTTTTAATTTTTTAGTTCTTGACCCTGATATATCAAAACCATTAAAATATATTAAAAAATTAATGTAATGTTTCTTTCAAGCTAGAATTACTTTTAAAAAGCGCTCAAAAGCATAAAAGTTCTCTCAAACACAGCATTGAAATGAAATGCATCAAATGACTCTTTTTTAGATTTTCTTTGAATTCTTGACTCAAAACCATGAAAAGCACTACACTGCAAGGGACCAGTATATTTTTAAATATGAAAAAATATCCAAGTTCTCTTTTGGTATTATTATTAAACTTAAGAAAACAGTCGTTATGATCTTTTTACATGAAGATAATTTTTTTTATTAACATTGTTTATCATTTGTCTTAGTAAGCACGGATGTTTTAACTGAAATAATTGTTTGCGTTAAAAAATATATATTTTATGATTGTTACATTAAGTTAGCGAAAAATATCAAAAAAATGTCCATATTTTATATGCAACTAGAATCTAAAAAATCATAAATGCAATAAAAACATGTTTAAAATCTGTTTAAAATTTTTAAGAATAAAAATAAATAAATAAAATCTTCATGAACAATTTATTATTAATATATTATTTTAATATCAGATGCATAATAACTGAAAGAAATATTATTAAAATTTTAATAATTTTTTTCAATAATATTTAAAAATCATATTAAAACTAAAAACAAACTAAAAAAATATTCTTCGGTGCCAAAAAAAAAACACACGCGCGCGCACATTAAAGTAAGAAAAGGATAGTGCCTAAAGCCCACGGGAGCAAGCCACACATGCCTGGCCTTGCTTTATTTATTTATTTTTATTATTTTTACTAAGGTTATGTTTATTTTTAAAAAGTATTTTTTAAAAAATAAATTTTTAAATTTATTTATTATTAAAAAATTTAATTAATAAAAAATAATTTCTAATCAATAAAAATATTTTGTGTTAGCATGATTTTCAAAAAAATATTTCCTTTTATTTTGAGTGAAATAATTTTTGAAAGTTATGAAAAATTTAGAAATATTATTTTATTTTATTGATTATATCAAATTTAGTCTTTAAATTTTTAATTACTATACATATTTTATTTTGAATATTTATTTTTCAATTTCAACCCTTAAAATTTAATTTTTATATTAATTTTAGTTTTTATTTTTATTTTTTCAAATCAATTTTTAATTGAAATTTTTATATATCAAATTTAATCCTCGTTCTTTTTATTATTATTTATTTCATTTAAAATAATTTATAAATTATTAATTAGTATTATTTTAATTTCTTCATCTTTAATTTTTTTTTAAATTTGATCTCTATTATTTTAATTATTATTTATTTTATTTAAAATAGTTTAAATTTTTTTTAATTTCATTCTCCTTCAACTTTTTAATTTGTAAAATTTATTTATTATTATTTTAATAAACTTGAAAAAAATAAAATAATAATAAGTTATTTTTTAATTTATTTTTCATGATATAATCGAACACTATAAAATATTTTTTAATTTATTTTTTATTATACTATTAAATATTAAAAACTAATTTATTTTTTTAAAATAACTAATTTTTAATAAATAAACATCAATAAATAACATCTCTTTCATTTTATTTTATTTTTACAAAAAAAAAAGAGCAACACAATTCAGAAAAACACGCACCTACCTGCGGTCAAACTTGCGACCCCAGCAGCTCTTAAATTGATAAAACACACTTAAAATATATATATATATATATATTAAAAAACCTTTATTAAGCAGTTAAACACAATAAAAATACCAAGATATTTCAAAGTATTTAGGTAATTATTAATTAATAAAGATTTATAAGGCGTGTATAGTCACAATTCGTTCCTTTAATTTACTCCTGAATGGCATTAACAGCGAGAGCAAGCAACTAATCTACTCTCAATTTCTTCACTTCAATATTCGAAGTAACCAAAACACAACTACCAAAAGCAAAAACTGAAATAAAATTAAGAATGCCACTCAGAAGCATGTTGATTTGGTTGTATTAAATACGAAGGCCAAATCGAACTAAGCTCTCATTAGTTTCTGGAAAGCAATTTCTACCTCAAACGGTGACGGATCCAGAATAGTTGAAATGGAGGGGGGCAAAGTACCAGCCGATGGACTAGAGACTATTAAGCCCGGCAGAAAAACTTAATTCAAGGCAGTTATAGATGGATGGCAAGGTCAATCTGGCTCCTTCACCACAGTGGGTGAGTGCAGGATCAGCAAACCAGGCAATATGGCATCCTTTCAACAAGAATTTGATGTGACCATAACATACATCGATTAATTAAACAATGAGAATTTACCAAGGGAAGAGCTAATAACCAATTATACATTTTTATCATACAAGCAATGGCACTTAAGTCAGACGTGAATTTTTTTAGTGCAAAACACTTTTTAAGTTAAACTAACAAAGATGAATCACAACAGCCATACAGACACCAAGCAGAGGGACTCTTTACTCAGCTCTCGATTGACCAGCTCGAGAGGAGAGAATGATGCCAACAATGAGACCGTAAAGGGCCAGTGCTTCAGCAAAGATGAGGATGAGGATCATACCAACAAAAAGCTTTGGTTGCTGGGCATTAGCTCTGCAAAGTACAGCCCGACATCAAAGTTAAACTTTCAATTAAAAACTGAAATCCAATAACTCACTGCACAAAACCATAAAAGAGAACACTACCATCTGTATAGCATGTATCAACCTAAAAAAATGGAAGGCTAATCAAGGCACCCTGCGTCAAACAGACAAAGCGCAAAACAAACACAAGAAACAAGTACAGGTAAACAGTATACAGTATATCACAAACTTCATTGTTTAACCCAACAAAGCAGTGCAGACAGTAGTAGTTATCTACATCAAAGGGGTGATGAAAATATTATAACCAGATACCTGTTTCTCGCCGAACCTCCAGAAATCAAGACCCAACAGAAAACCTCAAACATTTAAACTTATATTTCCAAATATCTTCACAAGTGCAAACAGGAAGGAATAGTAAAAATAATAAACTAATTGCAAAACTCAACCTTAAACATTCTAGCAGAATAGAATTCTAAGCAATGTCTAGTAAACTTTAGCTTTGGTTTATTTTAGTGACTGTAGTTAACATCTAATTTTCTATTGGAAGGCTTTTCATATATGATAACATTCAGGCCTTCAGGGTCCCTCCATTCATAAATTTTTCATGATCTCTATTTGTTATGTTTACATAAATTAGTTGACGTCTGTTTATGGAAATTTAAAGCTGATAACCATTTCCTTTAAATTCTCTTGAAAACATTTGATTACTTCAAATTGAAACTAAATTAAAAACTTTATTGAGTGCAAACTAGGTTCAAATTCAGGTTGAGTCCAAGTTAAAGCTCCCCCAGCTCCATCAACTCCAATGAGCATCAAGAGGCAGTTGAGCCAATCTCAAACACTTGACGGAGGAGCTTATGAACTAAAATCAAACAAGCTTCTAGAGCTCAATTCCAAAATAATCAAAGCTTGAGCAACTATTCCAATCCACGAAATTGATCTCAAACAATCTATTGGCAGCTTTCTAGCAACCATATTACAAAACAAGTACAAAACAAAATATTGAAGACAAAACCATAACGCAACTAAAACAGGCATTGCATATCACATAGCAGCTTCAAATACCGCTTCTGAGCGAATGAAACACGAAACTTTTTATCCCGGTAGAATTAATCATAAGACACCTTTTTATAATTAAAAAAAAAATCCAAAAGAAAAAAATTGAGCAATTGGAATCAGTTATTAAGTCACTCAAGAGATTTACCTAACACCAGCATCACCAACGATGCCAATAGCCATACCAGCAGAGAGACCAGCGAGGCCACAGGCGAGACCAGAAGAAAGATGAGCATATCCATCGAACAGATAATAGGATTTTGCCTTAGGGTTAATACCAGTACTGATAATCACGGCAATAATCAGACCGTATATACCCAAAACACCAGCCATAACGACCGGGACTATGGATTTCATCACGAGCTCTGGTCGCATCACACCCATTGATGCAACGCCAACTCCACTCTTCGCGGTACCGTAAGCAGCTCCCATGCCTGAACAACCACCCAATCAAAACACCAGATCCACGTAAGCATCAATGAAAATAACTAGAATCTTAACATTCATAGATCCACATCAGAATTTGGTTCCAAAAAAAAGAGAGATCAAAATTACAGGAGAAAACGAGGGCGGCAGCAGCGCCAAGGAATCCGAAGAACGGCGCAGTTTCATCGCCACTGAATGTTGAAGACATTGTGTTTTTGGATTTTGACGAGTTTTGGCGAGGACGATTGAATCTAGAGCTCTTGTGTTGATTAATTAACTTATTTATTTATTTTCTAATAATAAGAGAAACTGGAGAGAGCTTCTCCGCGAAGGAAGTTATTGGGCTCAAAAGCCAGCCTGTATCAAGATACAGTACCTGTTTTGCATTTTTTATAATTTTGTATTTTTTTTATTTAAAATTAATTTTTTTAGATAATTTTAATATACTAACATAAAAAATTAAAAAAATATTATTTTTATACATTTTCAAATAAATAAAAACATATTTTAAAAACAAACCACTATCATAATATTAAATACGGCAATTTAAACTAAAACATAGCTGTCAAACCAAACTTAGGTAGGAGTAAATTCAAATTAATAAGAAAAATATTTTTTTTTTCAAATAAAAATTATTTCTAATAAAAAAATAAAAACATATTCTCAAACTTGTTCTTGAAAAATAAAGATAATGAGTTAGAGCTAGTAAGTATATGTAATTTTTTTTTTTTAATTTTGATTCAAATTTAGACATAATTTTTTGATTCAAGGCAAAGTATTTCTAACCAAATTTACTTGAAAAAAATCAAACCAAACATATCCCTAATTGACAGGTTGTTCCTTTGATTTTATTTTGAATGGAAGGGACTTGGCGCGTCGGCTTGCCTTCTTGGAGGTCACCAGGTGAAATTTGGATCAAACTCGACAACGCCCATGTCCTCGCTGCAAGACAAGAAACGAAAAACAACATCCAGCCACTGAGAATAGAATCATGTATATTACCAGCCGGGCTTCAGTTCATACTTTTCTGCAGTTTGGATTTCAAGGGGCATTCAGCCACAGACAACATAAATGGACTCTGACGAGAAAAAACCTATCATACAATCGAATAGCAATATATTCATGGTTGTTGATGCAAAATGATACATATAACCGTAACCAATAATCCAACCATCCCAGGACATTATATAAAACAAGCAGACCTCGTCTGAAACTCCTATGTCAAATGTCATTCTCATAATTTATGGTTTTTTTTTACAAACAAATCCAAACCATGTCGAGGAGAGAATACAGATAACATAACAAAGGCATTTGACACAGAAGAGAGTATGTAAGAAATTTTTATCATATCAAAGCGACTTGTCAATGTATTATGAAAGAATAATACAATACATCTACAGAAGGATAACACCCGTTGACGTAAAGGCAATTAAGATAAATCATAATTCAGTCAGAAGTGTGCACAAAAATGACAACACAAGCAGTGGCCAGGCACCACTTAAAAGTATTTTATTGAAGCTGAAACTTGCGAGGTCGTTTCAGGTCCAAAAAGGAACCACAAGATGGTCACCGTCAAGTTATTATGCATTAGTAAAGCAGTGCTCCGGAGGAGAAAAATCCTGGAGAATTGACGTGCAAAAAAGGCCCTCTTCTTTCCATAAAGAGATCAAAATGAAACCAAACAAATGTCAGCACATTGCAGAATGTATTTACTGAATGAGCACTCCAATGTCATCAAAGAACTTTTGTTCTCTCCCTAATTCTAAATGAGATCGGTGACATGATAGGAGACAATCAAAGCTAAAAAGCAATGTTACGTTCCATCAACTAACCAGGGGCAGAGTTTTCTTCATTACTGCCAGAGCAAACACAACTCGCTTTCTGGACACTAACCACATCTTCAGTAGTTCCATGCCACTGATATTTAGCACACAAGGCTGTCATGTTGCAGTACATCCAGTTACTAAAAGCTCATTAAGAGAAATTGAATGACTTGTATATGAAACAGGCATACCTCGCATTGGCAAGACAACCACAATATGTTTCCCAACCTGGCAGCAACAGAAAATGTGAGCAGTAAGATAATAGCCAAAACACAAGCAAGGATTAGCTAGAGTCACTACTTTTGAGATGCATACAATGCGACAAAGTCTACACATTGGTGCAATTGTTGCCATAAAAAAAAAAAAAAGATGAACTCCAGACGCTAAGGTGGCCAATTATTACAAAGACCTCTTACCATTTTGATTTTCAAATGCCATGCATACATACACATCGCTGAGCTGGGATTTAAGGTAATTAAAGTAAACTCCATGCACATTGATGCTACGTCAATGCACATCAACAAATGCAAACACTCCCACAGAGAGCAACTGGACAAAGCCTAGCCTAGAAAGGCTGTCATAAATGCAGAACATGTTCCTTGTATTAAAATTTCAGAGAACAGAAAAATTAGTAACATTTTACTAGAAAAATCAGAGAAGCACTTTAGCACTTCTTGGAGTAAGAGAGAGATATTCTGTATGTTTGTCAATTGTCAAGACTGAAACAATCCTAGACTGTACATGTAGCAAACAAGAAAATGTCAGAACTAAGTAGTGTCTCCTCTATGCCAATCCCTGAATCAAAAAGAAGTCAGGCATCAATTCTCAATGCCTCAGAATCATTGTTGACGTGACGAACCAATTGCAAGGAACAATATGATTCAAAATATGCTGATGCAATCCTCATAATCAGAGCTACAGAAATTGCCAAGCTCCTATGGCCCTCTGAGCTGCACTCCAGTAGAATCTGAAGACATTTGCAAGAATACTTGGATATTGATCAATCTTCACTGGGGCCCTCCTGATTTCAACAGGAAAACTGTCCCCTTTCTGCTATGGCACTTTCTGCATCATTAACAGCATACTGGCACTCCAAAATTAAGCATCTACACAGGGGCCGAGCCACAAACTCCATGGCTAATATCTTATACTGTGAACTCTTGAAGGAACAGAAATGAATGGACTTTCTGTAAATGTCACAGAAGCATACTTGAAAACAGCAAGTCAATTCTGGGGACTGTCAAGGTTCAACAGCTGGCTTCATTGCCATGTGGTTCTCAATCAATTTATCCACAAAGGCACGGATCTGCACATTAAAAGCATCCAAAGATTATTAAGTTTCGGAGAGGATGAAAATGGAAAATAACATAGAGATCATAGAATGAAAAAACATACTTGTGGAAAGATGTTACCCACAAGAAAAGTTTTTCTAAGAGGTAATGACATAAAAGAACAATAAAAAGAAGCTATCTGCTTCATGTTAATGAAAATATGGGTGATGAAGGATGGATAGGTAACTGATGCAGATTTCCAAGTAAATTGGGCAGTATATGAGGAACTATACTATTGCTGCCAAACCAAAAAACAAGTCCCGGTGCATTAAAAGCTTGGCAAAGGAATGTTTCTTGAGCAAGCAAGGAATCTTCTCAGAAGGAATGTAAATGTCTACATTGAAGGAGGGAAGACATAATGTCAATACTATGCTATTGGGGTACAAACCTTATTCTTGCGCTTGGAATCAAGAAACTCAGAAACAGCCATGGCTTTTTCTGCATCTGTAGCCTTCTCCATGACCTGATGACAAATAGTATATATGTAAGACAGTGACAGATCAGATAGTTGCAACATCCTGGATAACCAAATCATACATATTTACAGCCCAAGAGCAATTAATTAGAAACAAAATAAAGGAGGAGCTGGAGGAAACATGTGCAAACCTTGGTTGAAATTTTCTTCATTATTGATTTGTACCCCTCCTTGTCAATTTTCCTTGCCTTATACACAGGCATGAGCAATGATGAAACAAAATCAACAACAGCCTGTTTAATACGATCAGCACCTCGAGAATGACGTTTTGATGGCTCCTTGTTTACAGTGACCTGTGAGATGGAGCTCTCATTTGCTCTTCCATCATGCTTCCAGGTCGGTGGTCTAGAACTTGTGTTTGAATCCTCTTCATCTTTTATATGCATGGCCCGCTGGAAAAAATCTGAATCAGCTGCTGCTGCTTGACATTGCCATCTCTCAATGGCATGATAGCCCTTTATCCCTGCACTACCAGCAGTATCCACCCATGCTTTTGTAAAAAGGCTACTGTCCACCGCAGCACTTTCTCCAGACTGTTCTCTAAAACTCATATGTGAAGCAATCTCATTTGAATGGCTCCGCTGAGATAGGTTATCACCCGACATTCTTGAACTATCAAAGTTAGCACAGGCAGCAGAGAAATCAACAGGCCAGTCCCTAACCCTGCAATTTCTTGAGTCAGTTTCTGATATACAGTCTTGTCTTCCCATAACACCACCAGACCACTTTCTTCTGAGATCATATTCATCCATCTGTGCATATTGTTCCCTTCTAGCAAATTTGTGAAACGAGGGTATCTTAGGCAGCTGCACCAATGTGCTAAACTTGGCTTCTGATGATGCATATGCCTGCAATGTGCTACCGCTATTTAATTTATTCATAAAGGTAATCACAACTGGATGAGAAAAGAAAGCAGCCTTAAAGTAAAAGGAAAGAGCTAGTCTATGTACAATCAAGATGAAGAACTAGTGGTATCCTTGCACACATGTTCATCATTTTTTACAGTGGATTACACACTATTAACATGCACCAAATTACCATCCATATACAAGAGGAAGGGGTAAAAGAAAAGAAAAAAACAAAATGCAGAAGCATTTTTCTTCCACCAACCCACAAAATCATGTAAAATGATTTTCAAAACCTCAAGCTAAAATCCACACACGGTTTGTTTTGTTAAAAACAGTAACCAGGCAGTGGATGTTCGTATATATTTCCAAGTAGACAGAATTGCTTTACAAAATTTCATGGGAATGAGGAAACTTTAGAAGAGAATCACACTTCATGCAATGAATAGGGTACAAAAGAAACAAACCTGGGCAGCTGCATGGGCAGCAGCACGAGCTGCCTCCTCTGCAGCTAAGGCAGCCCGTTCTTCTTCAGAGATGGCAATTGTGTTACCCTCCTCTACCTCAGTACCCAGTCTGCTTGAGCAATTCAGAGTTTCTGGCTTGCTCTTTGCTTTTTCCATGTTAGAGTTTGTTGGCAAGGGGCCTCTAATCGATGTAGAAACCTGCAGATTGCCACTATTCTCCAAAGCACCATGATGAGTGTGCAAAGGTGGCTTTCCTGAGGTTGAATTGTTGAAAAATCTCCTCTTTGAAGACTCCAATGCAGTTGCATGCCTTGGTAACTTTACCCCACCATTTGAAGCTTTTTCCCTGCGGAAGACTTCAAGCCACACACTAACCAGCTGGCTAGCTATGGCACGTATATCACGGCTTGTGTGCACACACACCTTTTCTTTCACTGTTTTCCCTATGCCTGTTCAAACAAATTAAATTTCAACAAATGTTTTAATATTTTGAATTCACGACTTCTGATGTCTGATCACTTCTGCAAGTCCCATCAAACATCTCTATAAGTAAACACTTTGTATTCAATGAGTAGACATGCTCAAGTTGCATATAGATCAGAAAATATACCTGACAAACGCACAGCAAGTAAATCAGTTGAAACTAGCACAAGAAGACGAACACAGTGACGCAAGAGTTGAGTCCCATCCTTCCCCATTGAGTCCTGCAATAAATCGAATAGATCCATATGGTTAGGATTTTTTGGTCTGCATATGATCATCATTAAATGACACTAGCAGCTTGAGAATTTTGAAATAATTTGTAAAGTCCTAGTGGTCTAGATTCCTAACAGGGTGGGATGCTGTGAAATAAAAAACATACAAGAATCCATGAGTTGAGCATAGCAAGCCCTTTCCTGGTCCCAGCAAAGGACTTCAAAGTTCCAACAGGAAGATTCAACAACTTTTTGGCCAGATGCAAACGTCCTGCGATGGTTTTTGCACTGAAGAACATGTCTCGTAGCAAAGCTTCCCTGGTTAAAAGCCTGGCCCGATCTAGAGAATTCTTATACAATACATTGGACAGCTCAACTGCCTCAAGTCTCTTTGTTATGTCTCTCACTTCATCGCGTTCAACCTCTGAGTGTCTCTGTGCCCCCTCTATTGCCTCTACTTCTGTTGTAAAATCAGTTCCCATACTCAATATGTCAATTATACGCACTGCCTCCCGTAGTCCACTCATCATAGCACCACCAACCGTGTCTGGATGCTCCTTGCAGGTGGCTTCACCAGCAAAAAATACACAGCTCTCAACAGGCCTGCCTAATATATCATAGTCTTCTCCGGATGATCCAATGGCAACATAGGAGTAAGCACCATAGCTGAAAGGATCCCTGCCCCAATCAGTCACCACTGATGCAACTGGATCAGGTACCAAAGCCTCCCCAAAAAGTTTACGAAGAACCATTAATGCATGACTTACATGATCAGATGAACTCATACTTTGGCCATCAATAGCTGCCTTACCAGCCACTAGGGCTATAAGAACAGGAGCCCCAACAGTTTTCTTGACATTCCAAAACATAAAACAATGACCCCTCCGATCAGTTTCCTCAGCAGTCGCACCAAAGTAATCCATAGAATCATCCCAGAAAACATCTGGAAATTCAAGGACTACTTTATTAAGAACTCCAAAACCAAGTCGCTGAATGGAAGAACGTTTCCATTGCGGTAACGGAGGGGAAAACTTGATGGCTTCTGCTTTCAGGCACCCAAGAGGCACGGTAATCAGCACAGCATCTCCCAAAAACTCGCTACCATTCGAGGTGCAGACTTTGACTTTGCTACAATGACTGACGCTTGCTCCAGCATCTTTGATGCCATATGAAATATCTGTGACTACATGGTTCAAGTGAATGGAGAGTCCTTCCCCAAGAGACTCGACAACATTACTGTAACCCCCTTTAATCATACAATGAGCTCCTCCAAATCCTCCATAAACATCATCTTGATTCCAGTAGGGAAGAGAAACTTCCTTGAGAGAAGCAGCACAGCCATACTCCAAATGAGCAAAATGCCAATCCATAACCCTCCTCTCAAGAGGACTCAGAATCTCCTCTTTAGAATTCTCAGGAGCTCCACCATCAACACAACAAGTTTTGGAATCATATAAAGCATCCACTGCATTTCCTGATTCAGTTTCATCGAAAAAGGCTCCAGGGTGTGCCATGCGACGTGTCTTGAGGGCATAGCTTAAACCATCCTCCAGAGACATTTTCATAGCATGTTGCCCTTTCTGAGCAATAACCAAGACCATGTCATCAAGAAGGCTGTTGTACTCTGCTTCCAATTCTTCATCCAGATCTGCAGGAACCTTTTCTCCTGTCACAATATCATAAAGAGGACAGTCACTATTTAGCACAGTCACATCAAGGCCCAACTGAGCACAAATCAATGAGGAAGGGTCTGGTCTTCTTTCAGTGGTCACATCAGCCTCAACTCCAGTTATAATACTAGCCCCAAGATCTACAGGGACTGAAAGAGATGAGCGATCTGTATAAACACGACCACCTATTCTACTCCGAGCCTCGAGTATAGTAACAGAAAAACCCTGACGTTGCAAGTGACGTGCAGCAGTTAAGCCAGCAGGACCAGCTCCAATGACAATTATTTTCTTTCTGTCTTTGGAATCACACAGCAATTTATGACTTCCTCCCATTTCAGCACAAGAGTTAGATTTAACACTCTGCAAGCCATTCCTTAACTCCGGATTTATTACAGGGGCCGTCCTGCTATCCAGCATTGTGCAAGATGGATCGGTACTCAAAGCATCCAAACCGGCCAGCCCATTAGATAACTTTGTATTGCTAACACCATTTTGCTTAATATCTTCAGCTGGCCATTCTTCACATTCCTCGACATTGGGTAAATCCAGTGTCATTGGAGCAACAAGCTTCCCCCTTTTCAAAGCTTTCAATGCCAGGTCTTGGTTATCCATTGGAACCCTGTCCTTTGGCTCCAAGGAATTTTGAGAACTTTTAACCTGACCAAGGATAAAGGAGACCCCATCTTCTAAATCGGCTACTGAAGCTCCAGGATTTCCCTCAAAAGTTTTTTCTTCGACAAGTTTATAATTGTGATTGGCACTAGGTTCTGCACTCTCTTTCTCAGAAGCAATTCCAGAATTTATATAGCCCTGTCAACATATTATGAGCATTTAGATGCCAGACATTATGTAACTGGAACCAAAATATTGGACTGTTTATTTATTTATTTATTTTTGATGAGGAGGCATCAGCTATGAACGTGCATGAAAGAACAAAATCAAAAGTAACACAACTTACACTCTGATCAAGAAATTCATAGATTAGCCTTATTAAAGAAGCACGGGGAGATTCATTCTGGGAAGGAGTCTCAGTGATGCCACAGTCTGCAAGAGGCAATATACGGCTAACGTCTTTGCTCCAAAGACCCAATATCCGATTCCTGCAATGCACCAAGGCAATCAAGTAAGCAATGGGAAAAAGAGCACAATCCATAGTCTATTATGGTAACCATAATCCATCCAAGAACATATTTTTTGGGGAGAACAAGAAACTAGGAGGATAACTAATTCTAGTCTCTAAGTGGGAAGACTATAAAGAGCCAAAATAGTAAGATACAATAACAACAGCATTGCTGCTCTTACAAGCTATGCTATAAAAAATGCAAACTGAAATGTGATCAACATGATATCTATTTCATGGAAATCGGAGGCTAGCAATTGGACAGCCTATAATCACAATATGCTTTCTTAACAGAAGCCACCTTCCATTGGATATATTCACTATCCATAAAATAATATATGGTCCTTCAAACATGCTAGTGTATAGAACAAGAAATAGCAACAAGTGAACAATGGACGGATAGTTGGCTACTTGGATATCCCTGTGATTCCAACACATAAAAATGCACAACAGACCAAGATTCCAAGATCTTTTGCTCTGGCTGGAATGACACTTGCCAGTTGATTCAGAAGAGATGGTGGGTAGCTATTAGATGTGGATACAAAAACAACAGTATAAAGCATATATAGCAATATCCAATGCCGCCAAATATAAAGAACCGTTGGTGTTCTGTCAACTTGATAACACCGACAAATAACAAAAGAAAACAGCTCTTCTGAACTGTAACAAGAAAAAAAAGAAGGGAAGAAGGTAAAAAGAAATTACTGGAACTGTACTGCATGCCAGGCACAGACAGATTGAAAAAAAAAAAAAAAACACTAACCTGCACTCCAAATATTCTTGAAGCCCACCTTTGCGCTTTAAGACCTCCTTAAACTTGATCTTTTCAACTGGACCTGCTGCACGTGCTTTCAATCCAGCTGTAACCGCTGCAATCCTGCAATTTTCAGACTCGACACTATTTGAAGAAGAATCAGACTTCTCTCTGGTTCTAAAAGATCGGTCACTTTCAACAACCTGGTCATTTTCCAGAAATTGTTGCTCATTTATCAAAGTCTCCCAATCAGCATCCCCTTCATAAGCCATGTCTCCGAGTCTGCGCTTTTTGGGCTTCCGCATAGCACGATGCAAAGCTGCCAAGTGACCACCTTTGATGTCAGAATCTGGCACTGATACAGCATCTTCTGGATAACTTTCATTTTCTTCTGGAGTTAAAGATCGAGGAGATGGTCCATTGGCCTCTTCATTGATCGAAAGATAATCTAAGGAGTTCCTGTTGTTGTTCATGCACAAGGAAAATGTACATTTGTGGACTTCTCTGGATGTTACAGTAATTGGTGACAACCTAACATCAGATATTTCCACATTTTCCTTTTTTGGAACTGAAGCAAGATCCTGCAGATCATTTTGACTATCAGGGCTAGAGGAGGCTGAGACTTCTCTTCCGCCTGAAGATATTGAAATTTGAGGTTCTGCATTTGAAATGCAAGCGGCTGAAACACCCTTAGATTGTTGTTCTAATGCGTTCCTGGTGCTTGCTTTACCCACAGAACAAAGCTTTAACCCATTCTTTAAAGTCTGAGCTTCCAAGCCATCATTATTGCCTGAAGCAGAATGACTTTCATTCCAAATTTTATATGAACTACAAGGTTTCCCCATAGGTTCCCCTTTAAAATCTGAGATGCATGGGTCCTGCGTTTCTTCCTCTTCAATCACCCCATGTTGAGATCCCAATGCTGGAGATGCAGGTGCAGCAACCTCAGCAGTAACTTCTGAAGATTTACCAAGTCTCTTGTCATTGGATTTCATACTTTCATCCTTACTCACAGATAGCCCCTTGATTCTATCAGTGTTTTCTTCTATGCAATAGGAAATTTCATCAAACCCATTATCAAGCCTCTGGTTTTTTGTATTCAAAATTTGTCTAGAGGGAGAATCTAACAAACTCAAATTGGCAACTATATGGGAACTGTCTCCAGCTTCCAGATCTTTGCAGACCACATTTGAGACAGGACTGGATCTGAATATACTTAAATCCACATCCTTGGAACCCCCAGAACCAGCTCCAGATCCAGGGCTTAATCTGGCCTCCAAACACTGAACCCTATTAATTTGCTTTGAACTCGAATTTGCACAAGACTTCCTCACCGAACCTGATTGCTTCTTCTGATAAAAAGCTGATATTGAATCTTCCAACTTATCCAAAGACTGACTTGAACTCTCACCCGGCAACAAACTTTCCTCTTCTTGGTTCTCTAACAGAGCACCCTGAGATCCCAAACCCTCCGAATCATCATCAACCGCAGCATCACCCCCAGTTCTCACACTGTTCCAACCACTATCCACTTCACTCGCTCTCTCCTTGTGCTTGCTTTGTACTTTTTTCTCCACATTTCCATCCAATAACTCGTCACCTTCATTTGGAATGGCACTTACAGATCCCAAACCCTTCTTAGGAGCTTTCAACTTCTTCTTAAAACTTGCAAGTGTATCATCCATTCCTCCCAAATCCTCATCTTCGGTCACCAATTTATCTTCCCTAGCTTCAATCTTCTCCAAAACCACCTTAACCTTTTTAGGGTTTCTAGGTCTCTTCAACCTGAACAAAGACCCAATAGGCTCATTGTCATCTGAATCGATACCAACCTCAATTTGCTTCCCCAACAATTTCTTCTGCTCCTCCATTCCTTTGTTAACCCTAGGTTTCAACAAATTCCTTGACAAACCCTTCTGTGACCCTAACTTAGCTTCCAAATCCTTACAATTCGACAAATCATCACTTTCCATTTCTCTATTATCAAAAAATCAAAGCTCATTTTTCCCTCAATTAACAAACTAATGCCATCATTAACCAACCAAAACAACACAAAATAACAATCCAGGCACAACCTATCAAAACCTAAATATATATATATAAAAAAAAAAAACAATTAGAAACAGAATCATCTCTTTCTAGTGCAAGCAATTATTCATAGCTTTGCTTTAGTTTAAGCAAAGAATCTAACGATATTAACAGGAAAAAAAAAGCGAAGGATTCTGAAGCGAGTAAATAGATAGTGCTGCGTGTGAAGAGTGGGAAAAAAATAAAGAGAGGTGCAGGGAGAGAGGGGAGAAGGGAATCAGACCTGAGAGAGTAATGGAGCTTTGACATGGAAAGGGAGGTAGCGGTCATGGATTTGTCGAGGGAGAGTGAGAGGAGTCCGTTAGCGTTTAATTTTTTTATTTTTATTTGATTTTTGTTCTCTGGAATCGGAAGCTTGAAGTAGGGGTGTTTAAAAAAATTAAAAAACTTATTAAATTGAGAAAATTGAAAAAAAAAATTAAAAAAACTGAATTGAAAAAAATAAATCGATTAAACTAATTAAAATTTTGAAAAAACTAATTGGTTTGGTTCGGTTTTGGTTTTATAATTAAAAAATCGAAAAACCGAACCGAACCAAGCCCAAACTGAACCAAACCGGAAAAACCAAGCCAAACCGATTTGAACCGGTTTTTCCCTTAAAAATCGAACCGAAACCGGTCGGTTTGACCCGGTTTTGGTTCGGTTTCGGGTTTTTTTTCAAAAAAAATTATTTTGGTTTGGTTACTTTTTTTGATAAAAACTGAACCGAACTGAGAATGAACACCCCTAATTTAAAGCGTTTAAAAATATTAAAAAAACTGAAATATTTTTTTATTTAGAATTATTTTAATGTATTAATATAAAAAAATATTTTAAAAATAAATATTAACACAGCTCTAAATACTTAATATTCCAAATACTTAATTTATTGTGCTGTTATATTAAGTTAAGGGAAATAAACATAATGAATGTCTTAGGTTTTTTGTTTTATTTATTTATTTATTTTAGAGCCAAGACTATTGTCTTTTTTTCACTACTAATAGTGTTGTCTTTTTTAAAAAAAAAATTCCTAGCATTTTTTTTTAATTACCCTGGTATTAGCAGCTTTTTTATCCCTTTCTTTTACTCGTAAATAAAATATCATTAATCTTTCACTTAAACAGTATAAAAAATGAATGGGTTGGGCTATCGGGTAGAAAATTGTTGAGATTAGAAAGTGTTTTAGCTTTATCTCAGAAATTACAATATTGATTATTTTTTAAATAAAAATATATTAATATAATATTTTTTATTTTTTAGAATTATTTTTAATATTAAAACATAAAATATAAAAAACTCCAAAAGATAATTTAAAATAATTTTTTTAAAAAAATATGACCATACCACATAAACAAACATATTGCACACTTCTAGGTTCCAACAACATCTTGTGACACCACTGCAATTCTAGCATTTTTGTTTTTTTTTCTTTCTAAATTCATCAGCTTAAATATATTACTTTCAAAATTTGTTCTCTGATTTGAAACAATGTTTGTGCATACACTGTATTACAGTTAAAAAGTAGACACGAGTATTCACAAAAAAAAAAAAAACCAAGGGAATCGATGCTCTGCTTCAGCATACATGATTTTAAATTTTTATTTGATGATGAAAATTAATTTTAAATTAATTTGTACGTTAATTAGAATTAATATATTTATAAATAATACAAGGGAATCGATGCTTTGCTTCAGCATAAATTTATAACAATCCAGGCATAATTTTAAATTTTTATCTGATAAGAAAAATATTTTTAAATTAATTTATACATTAATTAGAATTAATATATTTATAAATGATACAAGGGAATCGATGCTTTGCTTTAGCATACATTTATAACAATCCAGGCATAATTTTAAATTTTTTATTTGATGATGAAAAATAATTTTAAATTAATTTGTACATCAATTAGAATTAATATGTTTATAAATGATCTTATCCAAAAACTCACTCCAAATACAATTAAAATTAATTTCAAGCAAGTAATAAATAGATGTATGGCAGAATATTCATGCCTAAAAAATCACAATTCAGCTAATTTAATTATAAAAAGTTTAGGACATGCATGCATGGAGTGCTTGTTATAACGTGTTCCAAACTTCATAATTTATCAATTCATAATTTATCAATCACGTATCATAAATTAATTATAATTTTTTATGATAAAAAAAATTATAACTTGTCAATTATTATATTTATCCTACCACGTAACAAATGAAATTAGCTTACTTGATATAGTTGTGTTTACGATATAAGTCAAGAGTTTTTTTATTTATTTAAAAGATTCTGATAACATTTTAATATTCATATTTTATGTTAAAATAAAGAAATTACATCGTCACGCGCCATCAATCTATTAACTTACCAATCACCACGTGTCCATATTTATTTTTCCATGTAGTAAATAAGACGACGACATCTTATCGAGAGCGTTGATTCCATGGGCCATCGGCCCAAATATAATGGATAGTTCTTTGGATTTGGATTCGATATACCATGCGATTCAGGTAGTGCTTAACTCATACCCATTCATTGTCACAATGGCCACGATGAGGGCCCCCCGGTCCAACAAGTCCAAGCGCATGACCGACCCTTTGTACAGGCGACGTGCCTTTCTTACCCAGACGGCATGTTGTTAGTATCGAGTTCCTCGTCGGTGGTTAATAATCTGAAAACTAGTTCAAGATGAACGACACCACGCTTCGGCGTCTCGGACAATATGTCTTACCTCACCTGGATACCTGTCTCGAGCGACAGGCAACCTAACTGGGACAATTGCTTTTGGGGGTATCCGGCAAAGAATTCCTTGGAGGAGTGACATACGCATACGATCTCTCTCAGAGCTGTCATTATTAATTGGCACCAACCTTCAGAGGAATATGCGCGAGAATGTGGAATACATGCGGAACAAGACAAAAAAAGGAGTATGCGTGGGAATGTATATCATATCATATATACATATTTTAAGATTGTTTTGTTTCTCATTTTATATACAATTTTGAACTATTTCAATCAATAAACAGCAAATAAATATTAATTTATGAAGTGTTTTGAACTAATAAGAAGATAATTCGAATAATTCAAATATTTTTGCATATATTTTTTAAAATAAAATATTAAATAAAATAAAATTTAAACAAAATATCTTGATTTCATCCATGTTCAGTATTATTCATGTTTGCATACAGCAAAAATAATACAAATATAAATAATTATATCAATTAATATAGTGTTTTGATTATATTATTATTGCAAAACATCATTACAAGAAACAATATATTTATTTTATTTTTAAATAAAAAAAATTATTAAAATTATTAAAATTATGTAATCATGTGCATTGCTAAATTACAGTAAAACAAACCATGAAATTTAGAATAAAAAAGGGTGCAATGATGCAATTGTATACTTCAAATTGAATTGAGGTAGAATTTGATTGTGATGTTAACACTGAGGATAATTTGAATACATAGAAATATTATATTTGTTTTTGTGTTATAACCTGTTTTTAAAATGGTTTTTTATTTGAAAAAATATCAAATTATTTTTTTTTAAATTTTTAAATAATTTTAATATGCTAATATAAAAAATAATAATAAAATATTTTTAATTAAAAAATAATTTTAAAAACATATTATACCACCATGTTATCAAACACTCAATATTCCACTCACTCAATAAACAATCATCATGCTAGAACAGCATATTAAGAAGAATAACTATGGAGAAAAAACAAATAGAAAGTGATGCATCCATATTTATTGTTTTTGTTTAGATGTGTTATTTAACAGAATAATCTAATAAGGGATAATAACTCACTATTTCTTTATTCAAATAGGTGCTAAACCGATCCAGTCTAGTCTAAGCTCAATTGATCATTGAGCTCATGCTCCTTTCATGCTATAAATATTTTATCATGATAAATAAAATGTATTTTATCATGAGAAATTTGAAATTTTTTACTAATGTTTCAACCTTTTCTCTGTAATAAAAAGTTTAGGGTGGCTATAAACATGCGAGGGATATTTTTCAAACGATGGTCAGGTTTTTCTCTATAAAAAATAACATATTTATTTTAGTTTTTTTAATTATAACTATTTTTCTGTCAAATAATATTTATTTAATCATTAAAAAAATTTAAATACCTAAAAAAAGATATTTTATAGGTATCAAATATAATCTATTAGTCATCTTGCTAATAATAGACTAATCAGATTGATTGAACAAATATTCCAGAAACACTAGCTTGGCCAAAATCTCATGGAATCAACTTGTACCTCACCCAAAAATTAAGCCATCATTGGACCTTAATTAAAAAAACACCATCAATACGGGAAAGCAAAAGACATTTAACAAATACCCGTAATAAAATACATCAAAATAATGAATTTAAAGCACCCATGAATTCGTATGTGGTTGTCGCTGGATTTTATCGTGCTTAATTAAATTCTTCCAGCCATTTAACTCTGAGCAAAACTGAAAACACAACCAATCTGGCTGTTCTTGCGTGGACGAGGTCTTATCTCGGATCTCCTCTAGGCCCATCTGGTATTGACCAGCCATGCCCCAGCTAGTTTAAAATTCGGGCCAGAAAATGAAATCCCCCACTTTTTTTTAATCTTTTATTCCAATGTTCACAATGTTGTCTTCCGTGGAAAAGTCAATACCATAGAGCAGGGATGACAATCTATTTCTAATTCAATGGATACCTATACATGGATAAATTTTCTTAGACAATTATCTTACTTACTTGATAAATAATAATGAATAAGGTGTATATATTATTTATGTTGTGAATTCCGACCAATAATGTACTGATATTTGCTCATAGGAGGCCAAGCACACTAACACAATATTTAACGTGGTTCGGCAAAATCGCCTACATCCACGGGAGAAGCCATTGCATTATGTAGGGAGAGTACAAGATTTACAACAATAGAGGAGGAGGAATCGTTCCCTCTTTCACAACTCTCAACCTCACTCTATTTCTCTATTTTTAGTACTGCAATGGCAACCCACTCTCTCCTACATTTCTCACATCTTTGGCTCTTTTCTTTCTCTCTCATTTTACTCTCTAACATATACCTCTATTTATAGGCATTCATGGAGGCTATTCTTGGTTTGTTGTCAACATTTGTGGCTACCAACTCTAGCTCATTCAACAATGGTGGCTACCAATAGTTAATGGTTGGTGCCATCCATTTGTTGCACATAAAATAGCAACCAACATAACAATTTAACCCACTTGAATCTAAATCAATATAATGTATAGTAGAATAATAGATATTTATATGAATACTGAAATCCAACAAAGATTACTTGATGAACAATGAATATGACATTAACATGGTAAAAATTTTACTTATAAATGTTCATTGTCATTTTTACAAAGAAGAAAAGACGTTAATACTTGATGTTTAATATGATGAAATGCAGCTTAATAAATATATGTATGAAATGCCACATGCTCTTTAGCCCTATTAGCTGAATCTCAGGGGAGGAAAGGGATTTGTATTTTTTGCCATTGGTTGAACTAGTAAAGTGGGATTTTCATTAGGAGAATACCCCTCCCCTGCTTTCCTATTGAAATAATTTTATTTTATGACAATTATAATGTAAAGAGGGAAACGATTTGCATATTTTTCATAAGAAAAATAACAATTTGTACATTATTTTCATTTTTAATAACCCATGCTAGACTTGGATGATTGCCTGGATATGTTAAGACTGAACTTCAGGAAATACTATCCTGTTTTCCTTTCAGTTGGCTAAAAGATTTGGAAAAAGAAAAAGAAAAACACAAAAAAAACTCTATTATTAACAATGTTGAGGCAATATTTTTATTAATATGATGGCTGAGGCGACTTCTAGCAATCTAACACGCTGCTTAGAATGCTAGGAGATCAGACTGTTTGTTTTTCTACTCCAAGACAAGCAAGAAATGTGCCAAACCAGCACTAAAATTGTGGCAGACAGGTAAGGTTTTTCTTAAATTATATTGTCACATGGATGCCAAGATGATCGGACATGGGACTTAGACCGAGTTAGGAAGGTTGTCATGAGAAAGTTCTGGTGATGTCCAGGAATGCATTGCTTGTTCCTCTTGTAATCGTTCTTGTTGTCCTCTACGGCATAAATGATGAACAGTTCTCCTATCATTAGAGACCTGACAGAATCAAACCCCATAAGGCCTAAACAAGTAAATGTTAACAGAAATGAACAACATTAATTAATCTGCTAAACATGCCCAGATCGACTACGTTGATTCGATGCCACATGATATTTTCAGCATACATTGTTCTGGTAAACAGCTGCATTTATTTTCATATAACTGGCACAAGTAGCCCTTCCATGTGATATAGAATGAGTATGTCTGCTATTCTAAACCTCCAATTAGGAAATGGCTAGCTCTTGTCTACCTTAATTTGGCCAATGGGTTGATTGAGAAACTTATCTGACTAATTTCATTTTTCAATCACTTTCGCTATGATTAAGTCGTGCGCTATCTTGTTTCTTTTCTTATTGGTTTAAGGGATCTATATCATAGATGTAGCCCTGCCTATTGTTTTAGTCAATATGCAAGATTTAGGAACTTATCTTTTCCGTGCATGGGAATCTAATTACGAGGATTTGAAGGGTTTAAAAGTACTGCCGCATTTTATTTTCCGATGGCTTTCCAATTTTTACATGGCCTTGATTGACCGGTGTTAGCCGAGAACCATTTGTTTCTTTTTACGTCTTAGTGTTTGAGAGCTACAGCATACCATACAATTAACTTCAAGTGGTTTGATTAGAGCTTTGGGTTAAGGAGGTTTCACCCTTTCTTGATTTTTTAATTCAAATATTAGAGTTAACGTACGTTCAGAAAAAAAATATTAATTTTTTCCAAGAACACAAACAAAATATATATATATTTAATCACAGTCCTAATTAATACTTGATTTAGTTTTGACTTTGATTTCTCATGGCCATTCGCAATACGATACTCTTAAATTCAAAGAAGAAACCCCACGGCAAAAGATTATGAGAAACGATATCAATTAGGTATATGTCTTAGGTCAACAATTATAAGCATTGTTGATCCTTGGATGGAAATGTTTTCACAACGTGTAGTCATTTTCTAGCAAGAAGTTGAAAGTTATTGGCCTCTTCAACTTAAGAAGCTAAATCTTGAGACACCAATCTTGAAAGGTAAGGCGAAGGATGTGTTTATTTTGGTTTATTAATCTTAGGATAAACGATTTAATGTATATATATCATTATATATAAGTCAGCAAGTCTTCAATATATTATTATATTTTTAGTTGCGTCTATTTTTTCTTTACATGGTATTCAATTCTATGATATATTCTTCAATTAAGTTTTTCTATTCAAATTGATAAAATTTTATTTTTGATTTCAAAATTTCCCTTGAGTTACATAAACATATAACAGGAAATTTTCTCAAAATTACTTAAATTTTTATAAAAAATGAAAAGTTTTAAAATTACTCATCAAATATGAAGATCTTAAAAGATACATGTTTTCACTTTTTTTAAAAAAAAAAAGATGTACAGCTGATCAAATGCATTTTCATAATGAAATACAATTTGATGAAAAAACGTGATAAGAATGTATTGGAGAATTTGATACCATACAAAAACAGAATAAACACAATTAAAAGTACAAAACACATTAAAAACCTTTTCAATTAGATAAGATCGAATAAATGGAGTTATTTATCCTTAATCTTATATTATTAAAAAAATCTATCATTTGCCTAATGTACGTACTTGTCAACTCATGCATAGACTGTTTTAGGAGGATCAAGTGTCCACGTTTTCAAAGAATTAGGGTATTTGTCAATGCATGCTTTGGCTGCTTTAATTAAGAGGATCAAAGCGACCACACCTTCAAAGAATTAGGTGATTAAGGGGGGCAAACTGAGTTGGTGAAGAGATGATTCATTGGTTCAGAGCTTAAATATAATCAAAGATGGTTGCTCAAGTAATTCTGCAAACCCATCCAAGCTAGGGTCGGCATTGAATAAGCCTTCTTGATAAACTGAGAGCGACGTGAGAAGAAAAATAATCTGAGACTGACGTCGTGCGAAGAACAAGTAATGTATTTTTTTAGTTAATTAGACTAGAAATGATTGAGCTGGAAACGAAGCCGTGCCAGTACATATAGTCGTTAAGGAGTTCGTCAGAATACAGAAGTTAGCGAAGTATTTTCAAGAATTTGCATTGAGAAATAATATTCAGAGATATTGGACCACACAGAGTCAATTGCGTTTGCTGGAAGGGAAGCTGGTGGACATCGAAGAGGAAATCAACGTGGAGAAAAATATTAATGGGGCCCTAATTAAATCCAGATCATGATTCCATATATGCACGCCACAAAGTTTTCTCTCTCTTTAATCTCTTGATAAAGTCAAGATCATGCAAACCTACGGATCAAGGCTCGATCTTGTGTTGGGATCGAGCTCAAGGAATTTTCGAGCAGTAGTGTTAAAAAAAACAAAGTTTGTCTGCAACTGCAAGATCCATATATCAGAAAAAGAGATGCCATAGTTAAAAAGCATCAAGTAAATATACGTGGACACGCTTGTGTTCTTCACAGTTTGTCAGCACACTCAAAAGCAGAAACTACGCCCTTTTAAAACATAGCTTTTTTCCACTTTTTTCACCTGAAAAGGTCCTTATTTGGTTAACATTGGTATTTTTTAGTTCCTCATGGTTCATTGTTTTCAAAATAAATAAATTAAAGAGATCTTTTGCTTTCTATTTCAGAAAAGAATTAGTTAAACGTATTTTATTGAAGAAATAATTATAAAAACGAAAGTTTAAAAAGAGGAATAGTTGTCGAGAAAATGTTTCTGAAAATAAATAGTGGAATATGACACCTTAATCAAGTCAAAAGGGGCTAAAAAAACACAACAAAGTCCATTCCTTAACGTATACCATGTCTTGATAGACAAGTGCCTTCTAGAATCAATTCTCGAAACAAAAGCCAATAGAGGATATATTATGAAATTTGTTTTACTTTATTGTAGGATGAATTAGAAATTTCAATTTTTTTTAGTGTATCGATGCTGATCTATATAAGAATTACGTATCATGAATATATTTTAATTTGATCTGTTTAATTTCTAAATTGAAAATAATTTGCTCAGCTTAATTATAAAGCTATAAATTTTTTTGTATGTTTTTTTTAATTAGACTACTACTTAAACTACTAACAAAAGCTTTATTCATATTGCTCATGTTTTTTTTTTTTATTTATCAATTCTCGATTTCAATAAAAAAAAATGCCTTCTAGAATCAAAATTTACGCCGTGCTTGATGTTGATCCCTGATGAGCTCCAAAAGGTTCATAGATGCCCATGCATGCTTGTGTTTCGTCTAGCTCACCTGCATTGCATAAATGGGTAGAGAAACTAACCAGAGACAACCCATCTCTAGACAGGATAAACAAACAACGTACTTGCGGGGTAATTTCCGTGCACGCAATTAAAAAGGCTTCTTTCTTTTTTATATATAAGTTCCAAATTTGAAAAAATACATTTAGCCTTTAACAGCACTATTGTGCTGTTTGTGTGAGGGTGCAATTATTTTTAGATATTTTTTTATTTTAAAAAAATATTTTTGAAATCACATAAAAAATTTAATTTTTAATGAAAAAACGTTAATTTTTTTAAAAAATATAGATTCAACCGTGTTTTCAAATGCCTATTATTTTTTATATTTTAAAATTTATTTTTAATATTAACCTATTAAAATAATTCAAAAATCTTAAAAAATACAATTGAATCACACTAACAGACAATCTCTTAAAACAAAAATCTATAGACGATAGTAGGGTCTAAAACTTTAAAGTGAATGATTCTTGTCCTTATCACTTTGAAAGGTCACGGGGAAAAGATTCCTGGCAAATATTATTAGAATCATCAGAAAGATTATTTTATCTTGTCCTTCCAAGGAAATATAGGGATGGACTCACCAAGTGCTAAATATCATCCGATCTGATTGAGTCTGAGTTCTTAATTATCAGCTTGATTAATTCAATTGAGTTGCAGGTTTATCTAGCTTGATCACGGTTAAAATATTTTTATTTTGTTAATTTATGTAGCTATTATAATCCCTGTAAAATAAACCTAATCATATAATCTTTACTTTCTAAATAAGATTTAGTTTATAAAAAATAACTTTTCTTTGATTTTCTTATTATGAATAATTACAAATCCTGTAAAAATCAAATTTAAGTTTCTAACTTTATATTATAATTGAAGTTCAATTTATAATTATAAATACATGATAATGATGATAATGATCATTAATTATTATTAATTAAGAATATGTAACTTTCTTTTTGATAAAAAGTCTGAAAGAACATATAAAATTAAAATGTTAATGTCCCTTAGCCTCGTATAATATCTATTCAAGTACCATGTATATATTGGTTAATGTATTTTTTTCAAATTACATAATATAAATAAATTTAACAAATATTAGATATAAAATTTAACATCATTTCCATGATTTTTAAACATAAAAGAAAACTCGAATGCTTTATATATATATTGTACTAACAACTAAGAGCATCTCCAATAAAAAAAACAAATGAATAACTAAAAATAAAAAATTAATATTTTGACTTTTCTTTATTTATTTTACACACTTCAAAGGAGAAATCAAATAAAATGTTAAAATATCTCTTTTTTTTCACAAATGTTATTTCTACATATCTCTTCAAAGAGTCAAAACCAACAAAGTGGGACCACTAAAAAAATAGACTAATTAAATGTAGACATATAGAAAAAAATAACATTAAACATATTAAGAAATAATAAAATACTTGTTTTTTTTTACTTTAATATAAATGGCTCTTTAAATGATTTTTTTTTCATTAAAATAAATATGATAAAATAAGTTATATTTATACTATTCAAAATGCTATTTTATCAATTAGAGATGCTCTAACAATTCACTAATGATATCTTATAATTTAATTCTATATTTTTAAATCACGTCTATTATTAATATTTTAAATATGACTGAGAAAAATAAAATAATTAATTTTTTACACATATTTTTTAGAATAAGATTTTGTAAGATATTAAAAAATAAAAATAAAAATATTTTTAAATATATATATAAAAAAAAATCCAAAGCTAAGTTGAATACATGATGGACACCTAATAGATGGAAAAGACCGATAATCCAACATTGCCCGATTAAGTACGGTTCAGGACTCAGGTGTAGTGCCCGGAAAATCCTCCCCGACGTGATCCGACGTTTAATTGCTATGTTTAAGCGAAAGCAAAGGGAACACGTTACCCCTTGTTCTTCCTTGACCAACTTTTTTTTGTTCCTTTCACCTTTCAGCGGAAGAAAATTATGCCCAGAATTCCGATTACCTATCTAGAAAACATAGTTAGGGACCTTCGAAGCCCAGACTTTGTTTTTCGCGCTATTGTTCCAGGTGATCGATCAAGGATAAGACATTGAAATGGAATGGCCAATTGCCATCCAACAGAAAAGGGCTAGCTGGTTGTTCAAATATTACCTCAGATTGCAGAGCCCGAGTTTCTACCGTTAGTTTACCGGCAGATTTTATTCCAGGCGATGAAGAACAAGGCATTGAAATGAAATGACCACCAAATAACGTTGTATTTATTTTCCAAATATATGCAAAGAGCAAGCCCAGCTAGCTATCAGACTGTTAAAGAGACCGCGACGTCAATTAGTTTACTAGCTACACATTAAGCAATTAACACTTTTGGAATCAATTCTATAAGTTAATTCAATTCAATTATAGTTATAGTTATGGAGTTTGATTTAAATTTAATAAATAAATAAATTGAATTTATGTGTTTAAAAGATATAAAATTTAATTCAATTCATTTTATTATTTATTTTATTTTTCAAATATTTTTTTATAAAAAAGGTTTTGATGGATATTTTAAGAAAAAATAGTTTTAACATTAAATTTTGTTATTCTAAAATTGTAAATCAAAAAGGTTTACATCTAAGTTATTTTTAAAACAATTTTAAAAATTGAATTATATTTAAAATTCAATTCTTAACCCCAAAAATTATTCTAAACATAAAAATTCATTAGAGGCACTCTCACGAATCCCTCTCAAATCTCAATCCGCACAGCTCATCGTTTTGTGCTCTTTAAAAATTATAGAAATGCCAAACATGTAATGAAATGACATGCGTTCGTGTACGCTGAATCTTAACGCATTTGTTTTCATCTTGTTTGTCATTTTCAACAAAACCCCAAGTCCAGCTACAATTAGTGCCCGTTTTTGCAACTATGACCTTTAGGCATTTCCCCCCTAGTTTTCTAGCCTTTTTCTTTAAAAATATTGAAAAAGGTGACTCCTAAAATTCTAAAAACTGCTTTGAAAGACATTTAAAAGCCAAAAATCAGAAGTTTTTATAAATTTAAGTTTTAAAACTTTTCAATCTTGTATAACATAAAATAATTTTGACATCCATGTTATTATATATATAATGGAATGTATTGAACAAAGATATATAGCGTAAGGCCATTAATTCCCGCCATTGTTAGTGTGAATTGACTTGTCTTATCAAAATAATCTTTTTGATAATACTAAGAAAGTTATCGTTAAAGTTTCAATAGATTTCTTTTCTTTTTTTCTCTTGTTAAAATAACAATTAAACCATGTTCTTTAAAAAATTTATTTTTTTATAAAAAATAATTTATATATATGTTTGATTATTTTAATGTATTGATTTTTAAAATAATATTTTTTAAAATATTATTTTTATATTTTCAATACAAAAAATTCTTTTAAAAAACAACTACAATTATACTTTCAATTCTAAATAAATATTAAAACACAACACTCGATAAGTATGGTTTTTACCAAACTGTTTTGTTTTCTGATATCTTTTCTCACCTATGCTAGTTTTTTTAAGAAAAAAATAATGTGTTGATTAAAAAAAAATAGAAAGACGGAACGTTTATTTTGAGATAAACAAAAATAAATACCTAGACTAGGAATTAAACATCCAGCTTATATTATATCGTTAGCATTTAATATTATTGAAATTATCTTTTCCCTTGGCATTCATTGTTTACTCTTCGATTCTGCATCGATCGTAAAGCCAAGAAAGATCAAAGGATACACGATCCTTAATTTCACCTCTCAAACATCAAACCAATCACTTTCACTGGCCCGGATTTCCACCATCTTATCTCACGCGGTACAAAAGCTTGCGGTAACAACGCAGTTCTCCTAGCAGACAACTTATTATTTGTAGTATAAAAACACCCACAGCCCCGACCAAAAATCATAGCAAATCATCATCATAAAACAAAAACAAAAACCAAAAAAACACACAAATGCCTAGTTGGATACTTTTCTTCCTCTTCTTGCAACTGTTCTTTGCTATCCAACCATGCCACCGGGTAGTGACCTCTGCTGCTGGTGGTGGTAGGTGGCAACTCTTGCAGAAGAGCATTGGCATAGTAGCCATGCATATGCAACTCCTCAACAATGACCATGTAGTCATCTATGATCGAACTGATTTTGGCAGGTCGAATCTTTCATTACCAGGTGGAAAATGTCGGGATGATTCAAGTGAAATAGTTGTCAAGCATGACTGCACTGCTCATTCTGTTGATTATGATGTTTTGGCTAATAAATTCAGGCCACTTATGGTCCAAACCGATGTTTGGTGTTCTTCAGGAGCTGTTTTTCCTGATGGGAGTCTGATTCAAACCGGTGGTTTCAGTGATGGTGAGCGTAAGGTCAGGACTTTCTATCCATGCAATGGTGATTGTGATTGGGTGGAAACTGGTAATGGTCTTAAGGCAAAAAGATGGTATGCCACTAATCATATACTGCCAGATGGGAAGCAAATCATTATTGGTGGTAGAAGGCAATTCAATTATGAATTTTATCCGAAGACTTCTTCCCCTAATGTCTACAGTTTGCCATTTCTATTGCAAACTAATGATCGTGGCATTGAAAACAACTTATATCCATTTGTTTTTCTCAATAGTGATGGGAATTTATTCATTTTCGCTAATAATCGAGCCATATTGTTCGATTACAAGACGGGCAAGGTGGTGAAGACTTATCCGGCAATACCTGGAGGTGATCCAAGAAGCTATCCAAGTACAGGTTCTGCAGTGTTGCTTCCATTGAAGAACTTAGATGCTGCAACTATTGAAGCTGAGGTTTTGGTATGTGGAGGCGCACCAAAAGGGTCTTTTGAAAAGGTGGCAAAAGGTAATTTTGTCAAAGCTTTGGACACTTGTGGCCGGATCAAGATAAACGACCCAAATCCACAATGGGTAATGGAGACAATGCCTTATGCTAGAGTAATGGGTGATATGACATTGCTTCCGAACGGCGTTGTTTTGATCATTAACGGGGCCGGAGCAGGTACTGCCGGGTGGGAAAGTGGTCTCAATCCAGTCTTGAACCCAATCCTCTATTGGCCCAACGGGGCAGCAGGGTCAAGGTTTGAGTCTCTAAATCCAAATACGATTCCAAGAGTGTACCATTCCACTGCAATTTTGCTTCGTGATGGCAGAGTTCTCGTTGGTGGTAGCAATCCCCATATTGGATATGAATTCAAAGGGGTCTTATTTCCAACTGAATTGAGTTTAGAAGCATTCTCTCCACCATATTTGGATGCACAGCATAATTACGTGAGACCAACAATTGTCTCATCAACCGCTTCCAAAGGTAAATATATTGGTTACGGACAAAAACTGCTGGTAAGGTTCAAGGTCACCGGCAAGTTAATGGCAGATAGCATTTCAGTGACGATGGTTGCTCCAGCATTCAACACGCATTCCTTTTCTATGAATCATAGGCTGCTGGTACTTGGGAACACGAAAGTGACTTCTGTGGGCACATCAACTTATGACGTTCAGGTTACGACGCCCCGTTCTGGATATCTTGCGCCCTCGGGACATTACATCTTATATGTCGTTCATCAATATATTCCAAGTACAGGCATTTGGGTCAAAATTATGTGATTGTTTATGTAAAGATATAGATTCATTAGTTTGTTTGGCGTAGTGGTCACATGATTTGGTCTAGCGTATTTTCTGCTCAAATTCGTAGGCAAGTACGATCAGAATCGTAGTTGCTTCTATGCATTATATGTGATTAATTTGTTGCAAGTATTTTACATTTTGGCGCCTATCCCATTTTCTTATCTTGTGATTAAATATTTTTTAATTAATGAATTGCACTTCAAATTGTCATCCTCGGAGGTATGATTGAAGCGTGAAAGGAAAATATTCTCCATGGTATTGATATGGTGAGATGGAAACAGGCACCGATCATGGAAGCTAGTGGAAAAAGGATTTCCCGGCCCGTGAAGGAATAGGAGTTTTTTTAAATATAACAAAAGGCCAAAATCTTACTAAAAAACTAATTAGAAAAACATAACAGCTGATGGGTTGCGTTGGGCGCAGATTACAATGTTTAAAATAATATAACTAAGTATATATATTTTTAGTTTAATTTATATCTTTAAATAATTCTTCTTCTTTATTGATGTCATTTTATTCTTAATAATTATGATAATCATTAATGAAGATGATTAGTTATAGCCAATTTAAATTTTAACAGGATTCCTTAATTATTATATTAATTAATAATTATGATAATTATCAAGATGATTAGTTTTAGTCAATTTAAAATTCAACAAGACTTCATTAAGATTGCTTAACATGATAAGTTAAATAATAGTTATGAAAAAAAGAGAGAGAGAGAGAGAATAAAATGATGTAAATCAGTTGTTTTGATAACTGCATCTTGAGAGACAATTACTTATATAAAAAAAGGTGATTAAAAAAAACAGATAAATATTAAGAATAATAAATAAATAAAATAATTTTTATACTTCAATATGTTATGTTTCACTGTTAAATGGCGTCCCTAAGAGTACAGCAATCCACGTGGTTGCGGTGTTCCCATCAGCGGAACCCGCCAATATCAAGTTTGATCCCGAGTTACTTACTTTAAAACAGAACTCAAGCAGAAAGCCTTTGAATTCTGACTGGTGGGCCCATGATATATACTCTTTGGATATACTCAAAATGAGACTCGTGAAAGATACATGCATAAAGTTATGATGAGGGCGTACTGTATATTCAGTGTACAGGAGTAGTTGTGCTTCTTTACTTTTAAAATATATTATAATAATATTTTTTAATTTTTAAAATTTATTTTTATATCGCATATTAATTCCATTTAAAAATATATAAAATTAAAATTAAAAACTGCTAATTTTTTAAAATATAAATTCGAATCACAATATCAAATATCATCTTAAACCATTATATTATATAAATATTCTACTTAAACAAGGATTATCAATTTCAACTTATTAAAACTATATTATCTCAACGGTCCAAAGTACACACCATCATATTAGACCAGGAATATCCATAGAACCCAAAAAAAAAAATATGGAGTTTATTAAAATCCCATGGAAATTGAACCGTGAATGTATTGATGCAACAAGAGCAGATTGTCCAATACTATATAACAAATATAATGTTCAGTATCATGATGTGTTAATGTTATTCTTGATTTGTTATGTTTTCATTGTTTATAATTTGTTATGTTTTATATTTATAGTTTTAATACTCAACTTTGATATATATTAAGATTTTTATTATCCATGTATCAATTTATGTATCAATTCATTGTTCGTGGATATCCTACAAAATTAACTAAAAGGATAATGAAATTACTTTATGCATGATTTTATTGTGATTTTATTGAGTGCAAAATATTTTTAATTTTTTTAATAAAAAACTCTATAATTATTACTTTTCTTTAAATTTAGTGATGTATCAAGGGTTTTATGATATTAGATTAACTTATAATAAATTATCAATGGATTTTTTTCTTGAAAGTTCCATGAAAAGAAAACGAAATTTTATGTGATGAACTGATAAATTTACTTTTTTAATAATTATTTTTAAACCGTGTTATTTGTTAATATTTTTAATATGTTGTGCTAACAATATTTTTTAAAAAATATTGTAAATGGTGGCCCTTGTTCTTCTACCAAAATTTAGATGCAATGGACCAAATGGTGGCCTAATAATTGAAGAATTCAAACGCTAGTTCCAACAAGGTACACCACAATAAATTTTAGGCGATGAACTGGTAAATTTGGGGGGGGGGGGGGGGGGGGGGGGGGGTGGTGTTTAGCTATTAGAACGCGATCGCTTTTCCAAAAGCACTGTGGACTGCACTTAACACCATTAATTAGAGCATCTCCATCCAAGATTACCAAAATCATTTTATTATGTATAAATATAATAAAAAGATAATAAAACTCCTGAATAATTATCAAATAACAAATTGATCAAAGAAATATATCATGTTATACCTACAAATGCAATATTATGATAGTTTTCTTAAGAAAAAAAATCATAATTTTATTATTACAATTCACAATGAACAAAAATATATGTGTGTGTATTAAAAATGTTATCTATGGTAGCTTTTTCTTTTTTAATACTAACTGTCCAAGAATATATGAATTGAAGCCAATTTATTAAAAAAAAAATCAAGTAATTTTTTATATTAAATTGTGTTTGGAAATGCGGTTAAAAATTTATTGTTATTATCATTTTGGTTTAAGTTATGGTAGAAGAATATATGACTTTATTTATTTTCATTACATATTTCTTTTAAGAAGAAAGATCCTAAAAATAGAAATAGAAGTCACTTATTGTAAGATTAAAAAAATAAAAATTGAAGAAAGACAAACGAGTGTAGTAAACATCTTGCGTATGAAATTATATTTTCCCTTGGAATTCATAGAGCCTATAAGGAATTAAACATACACTGTCCGTTCATCGCCCGTGTTTGACAGCAAACTCATCGCTTTCACTGTCCAGATTGACTGAATCTTATCTCTCGAGGTTCAAAAGCGTGTTGTAACAACGCAGTTCTACTGGCAGACAACTTACAATTTATAGTATAGAGACACCCACAGCCCCACCAAATCCTCATCATAAAATAATAGGTAAAAAAAACATCAGAATCTATCAATGCATCGTTATACTTCGATACTCTTCTTTCTCTTCTTGCAACTGCTCTTTGCTGTCCAACCATGTCACCGAGTAGTGACCTCGGCAACTAGTCGTGGCTGGTGGCAACTCTTGCAGAAAAACATTGGTATAGTAGCCATGCATATGCAACTCCTCAATAATGACCGTGTAGTAATCTATGATAGAACTGACTATGGTAAGTCCAATATTTCATTACCACATGGAAAATGTCGAAATAATTCACGGGAGTTGGTGATCAAATATGACTGCACCGCTCATTCTGTTGAGTATGATGTCTTGGCTAATAAATTCAGGCCACTTATGGTCCAAACCGATGTTTGGTGTTCTTCAGGTGCTGCAGTCCCTGATGGGAGTCTGATTCAGACCGGTGGTTTCAATGATGGTAAACGTAAGGTCAGGACTTTCTATCCATGCAATGGTGATTGTGATTGGGTAGAAACTGGTGATGGTCTTAAGGCAAGAAGATGGTATGCCACTAATCATATACTGCCAGATGGGAAGCAAATCATTATTGGTGGTAGAAGGCAATTCAATTATGAATTTTATCCGAAGACTTCTTCCCCGGATGTCTACAGTTTGCCATTTCTAGCGCAAACTAATGATCTCGGCAGTGAAAACAACTTATATCCATTTGTTTTTCTCAATAGTGATGGGAATTTATTCATTTTCGCCAATAATCGTGCCATATTGTTCGATTACAAGACGGGCAAGGTGGTGAAGACTTATCCCGCAATACCTGGAGGTGATCCAAGAAGCTATCCAAGTACAGGTTCTGCAGTGTTGCTTCCATTGAAGAACTTAGATGCTGCAACTATTGAAGCTGAGGTTTTGGTATGTGGAGGTGCACCGAAAGGGTCTTTTGAAATGGCGACAAAACGTAAATCGGCAGAACGTAAATTTCACAAAGCTTTAGATACTTGTGGCCGGATCAAGATAAACGAACCAAGTCCTCAATGGGTAATGGAAACTATGCCCTGTGCTAGAGTAATGGGCGATATGACATTGCTTCCGAACGGCGTTGTTTTGATCATTAACGGAGCTGGAGCTGGTACTGCCGGGTGGGAAAATGGGCGACGTCCAGCCTTGAACCCCGTCCTCTATTGGCCCGACGGTGCAGCAGGTTCAAGGTTTGAGCAGCTAAATCCAAGTACAATCCCAAGAATGTACCATTCCACAGCAATTTTGCTTCGTGATGGCAGGGTTCTTGTTGGTGGAAGCAATCCCCATAGTGGATATGAATTCACTAGGGTCTTATTTCCAACTGAATTGAGTTTAGAAGCATTCTCACCACCATATTTGGATTCAAAAAATAAGTACTTGAGACCAAAAATTGTCTCATCAACCGCTTCCAAAGGTAAATATATTGGTTACGGACAAAAATTGTGGGTAAGGTTCAAGGTCATAGGAAAATTAAAAGCAGATATGGTGTCGGTGACAATGGTTGCACCAGCATTCAACACACATTCCTTTTCCATGAATCATAGGCTGCTGGCACTTAGGAACGAGAATGTGACCTATGTGCGCACATCAATTTATGACATTCAAGTCACGACGCCCAGTTCCGGATACCTTGCACCCTCAGGTTATTACATGTTATACGTGGTTCATCAATATATTCCTAGCATAGGCATTTGGGTCAAATTATATATCTAAACGTGTAGATTCATATGTTGCTTTGGCATAATTGTGCCAATACACAGGTTGGTTTATCTTTCTTTTTTTTTGTAGGCATTTACGAAAAGAATCGTAATAGCTTCTTCCCCTGTGATCAATTAATTTGATGCAAGTATTTTTCCTATTTTGGCTCCTATCCCATTTTCTATCTTGTGATCAACTATTTTGTATTAATTAATGGATTACACATCGAATCCTCATCCTTCGAGGAAAGATTGAAGCTTGAAAGAAAAATATTCTTGATCATGGTATTGAGATGATAAGGTGATAACAGGCACGGATCATGGACATTAAGTGGAAAAGGATTTTCTGACACGGGAAGGAATAGAGAGCCATTGAAGTATGAGTGGTGGGCTGTGGAAGATTATATTTACAAAGTTACGATGGACCGTGAATCTCACATGAGTATTCCACATTTAAATAGAGTTGACAATGGACCTGTGTAGGGTTTATGCACCCGAAGTAAGTTTGTCACCCTTGAATATGTCGTATACTCGTCACCAATCACGGTGACAAAATCTAAATACACTAAAGGAGGGCATGCACCTTCACTGTGAATTAATTAGGTCATCGTCATCGACATTAAGTGTTCTTTCAACTTGTTCCCACAAAGATAAAATGTATTTCTTTCTATTAATGAGATACTGATCACCTTATTAGCCTTTTTGAGAGTTGAGAGCACCCGTTCATACTAGCGAAACCAACTCGTTCGCTATAATAGATAGGGATATTCATTTTCAATTTGATTTGATTTTTATAAAAAAAAAAATAATTAAATTAAAAAAAAAACTCGAAACCGGGTTAAATCAACTAGTTTTTATTCAGTTTTTTAGAAAAAAAAACTGGTTCAAACCAGCTTGGCTTAGTTTTTCTGTTTGGTTAGGTTTTTTTGATTTTGACTCGGGTTTTTTCCGGTTTGGGTTTGGTTTGATTTAATTTTTTGATTTTTCAGTTATAAAACCGAACCAAACCAGCTGGTTTTTTTTAAATTTTAATCAGTTTAATTGATTTTTTCTTTTAATTTAGTTTTTTCAGTTATTTTTTTTTATTTTTTTAATTTAATTAATTTTTTTATTCATCTCTAATAATATCTAATGGAATGAAAAGGAGTAGAGGAGGGGGTTGCAGGTGGTTACGAGAAAGAAAGTGCTTGCAGCTGGTCGGTGGGGAAAGGAAAAGTCCAGGAGGGGGTTCATTGGTGACTGGAATTGGGTCATGGGCCTTTCTAGCATTGAAGTGGTTTAAAGCATTTGTAAACTTCAATTTCTCTAATATTCTTAGATAAAGGTAGGGTTGGTTTCTTTAGATTTAAGATGAATTAATAATTAAGTTTTGTGTTTTATTATTATTATTATTATTAATGTGGATGTTTTGGATAGTTTATATATATTTATATTAATTTTATAAATTTTAAAATTAATACTCATATAAATTTCTAGTAGCACTAAAATTTGTAAATTTTAAAGTATTAACTTTTAAAAAATAACTTCAGAATCTAATCAATTATGTTACATTTCTTAATATTATAAAGAGAAAATTGGCTAATTTGATTTTTTTTTATTTTTTTTATTATTATTCTAGATGAAATATGGTGGTGATACATTGAGGAAATAGGGTGGTGAACTAATTCATCCATCGTTGTTTGATTTTGAAGCTCCTAAGGCTCTGGTTAATCCGTGTATTTTTTCTACCATCTTAAGCCACAAAAAAAAATGAGTTTTATTCTTTTTCTCCTAGGTTTCTTTTTTTCCAAAACGGGTTCTTTGCAAATGGTTGCTTAGTTCAAGGGGTTTCAAGAAATAAAGCATTGGCTTTACTTATGGTAACTCACGAAGAACTTAGGAAAGAATTGTTGGGTATGCGATTAAAGTCTCATATTGGTTAGAAATAGAAAGAATTAAGGGTATATAAGGATGGACAAATATTTTCATTGGAATGAGGCCTTTTAGGTATAGCCCAAGAACAAATTCATGAGGGTTTAGATCCAAAGTGGACAATATCATACTAATATGGAGATAGATGGTGTTCATACTCCTTACAAGTGGTATCAGAGTCATGCCCTAGAGTTAGCCATGATGGATGAATCCTCAGAATGCCAAACAAAAGGTGGTGGGCCTATTAGATCACGATCATGGATCAACTCTATTGAATAGGCGGTGTGCTCCAAATGCTTCATGGACGTGTCCTGACCCCAATACGGTGAAGAGAAGTTGACCTAAAAGAAGCAAACTCTCAAGTCAGGTAGTGCTCTCCGGATGTTTTATGGACGTATCATGATCCTAACACGATGAAGTAGAGAATGAAAAATCTTGATTGGTAAAAGCTGAACGGATGAATGATCGTTTGAGGAGAGACTCAGTGGTTCTTTGTTCGAGGGAAGGATTGTTGGGTATGTGATCAAAGTTCTATATTGGTTAGAAATTAAGAGGATCAAGGGTATTTAAGGATGGATAAATATCTTTATTGAAATGAGCTTTTTTGAATATAGCCCAAGAACAAATCCATGAAGGCTTAGGTTGGTAACCCACGAAGAACTTAGGAAAGGACCAAATTGACAACTAGACTGGAACATATACGTGCTTAACCATCCTTGGAACTGCAGTTGGCATTGAAACTCCTTGATGTGTAGTCATTCATCTTGGTGTTGTCTTGAAATTCTTACGGTCAAAATGTTAGATCCTTGGGATTTTCTTTTATTATTATTATTGAAATGAAGATTCTTGTATTATTAAGCTAAAATTGAATACAAAAATTATTGAGATTGACTCCATGTTACAATTCCACTGAACTGAACAGCAAATCTAGCTAAACAATAACTTACATCAACAGTTGGCAATCTCTGATAACAAGCCCATACTCTGCAAGATTAGCTTACGCAGTAGTTGAATCAGTTAATACAGATTGTACATCCAGCTCAATAATCATATCGTGGAAATTTTGAGCGATTGAATATTCCAGCACTCTCTTGAACGCCATGGCTTCAGCCATCTTAGAATTACAAAACCTGTGTCCATTGCCATTTCCTCCCCAAAAATCTCAGCATCCAGAATTACACTTTGGAAAGTTAACTTGTGGCTTCTCTCATCTTTGTTACCTCTGTTGTCGTGGACAGTTATTGGAGGAGGACATTTGAGCTGATTTCCAAAAATTCAAAAACTCAATAGTCCTCTTGACGACCTGATGAGCAGGCATTAACACATTATTTCAAACCCTCCCTTTCTTCTGATTCCATATAGCCCAAAGAGTAGCTGTTCCTTTTGAAATCAAGTCCTCATCCTGCTGATAGAACAGGTTGAAGAACCAGTCTTGGAGCTCAAAGTTTGATGTTATGAAGATCCTTGGGATTGTTAAAGTTATCTAATTGTGCTTAAACTAACTTCAGTTCTTACTCATTCACGCTTTCTGCCATTACTCAAGCTATAAAATAAAGTCCAATTCAATGGGTTGCTAGAGTCATTGCATTTTTAAAGCTATGGTTAAATCTAATGGACAAGGAAAGCAGTGAATAATCCATAACTTTACAATAGTTTTTAAACATGTTTTATTAAGATTTAATAAGTAAAGAAAGTGGATAACTCACATCAAACCTGCTTCGTAAAAAACATGGAGGGTATAAATGGCTTTCAGTAAAATAGTGATTTATTGGCATTTTGAGACCTTCAGTGTGTGTGTTTGTGTGTGTTATAGTCGGATGGAGGAAGTGACAGAAATTATAAATGAAAATTTACACCATCCTCCTACCTCTACCCTGGTCTCTTTCTATAACCACCTCCTTCGAATGAGCTAGTTTTTCAAGACAGATCGGCTACTAGTTTCTATTCTCGACCATCCCTCTGTCTCTTCGTTTTCGAAATCGAGAGATCAAGCCATCATATATAGAAGGAACCTACGCGCGGAAGGGGGCTATACAAGAAATGAAGTCGCCGCCGCGTGAACCCTTTAGCTTTTCAAGTTACGGCCCCATGCATTTAATTTCTGTTTCCAGTGATAAGGAAGTAGATGCATTGTCTTTATTGACGACGTTGATGTTGTTTCGAGATGCAGCTTTCACAGCGTTGGCTTTGTTTGCACTGGCAGAAGAAGAACAGACAGGCTTTGCTCATACAGATGAGATTTGTTAAGGAATCGTGGAAAGGAAGAGACAAACCAGCCATTTTCTAATTTATTGGCCTGTAGTCATGGTTATAAGGCTTACAACAAAGTTAAAGGGGTCAACAAGAAATGAACTAATTTCTTTTTAAAAAATAATCAAAACATTATTGTTTTCATTTTTTAAAAAAAAATCTTTGTGTTTTAATTAGGTTTTATCTTATATCTATCCGGGTTTTTTATTAAATCAAATCATATTTTATTTATTTTTATTTTCAATATAGATTAGTCTAAATTCCGGGTCGGAAAGGTCTTGGAATTTGTTTTTTAATAGCTTAATTAACAACTTCGTATTAGCTCAAGTGATAAATGTACGGTCAAGTCGAGGGAACTATTCATGCTATCAAGAATATTTTCGTCAGGAAGACAGAGGTCTTCCTTTGCTTTGCACACACGCCTCTCACTCTTTTTTGGGGAGAAGAACTCCTCTGTTTTCCCCCGAGATATGACTGGCTGAAGCTAAGCTAAGGATTCGGGGGCACAAGTCATTCTGCCTTTCTTTTTTTCTTTTTTCTTTTTCTTAAAAAGAAAAATTAATGGTCTAGCCTGTCAGGTCTGCTTTGACCCACATGCCTGGATTTTATTGTAACGGGCTCTTTAGGTTTGTTGGGCTTTTTTTAATTTAATTATTTAATGTTAAGTTTTTATTTCATGTTAACTTTTAGTATTTTTATTTTTTATTGTTAGTCTCTTTTTATCATTTTTATTATTAATTTTATCTTCATGATTTTTTTTTTAATTTTCTATTTTAATATTGAGTTAATACTAAATCAATTTTTATATTTTTTATCATATAATAAAATAGAAAATTTAATTCGATTTAATAAAATTCATCATCAAAATTATAAATTAATAAGAATAAACCTGACTTGTTTCTTCTTTTTTTTTTTTGGTCTTTGGACGTGCTAGGACATGTCAAGATTATTAATTTAAAATTCAAGCTAAACGATTTTAAATTTGAGTTATTCTAAATTTAATAATAATATTAAAAATATTTATACATTTGAAATGTATTTTAGATAATGAGAGGAATAAACTACTTACCAAGAAAACTAAAAACCCTACTAGATTTATTCTTCATCGTTTTACTATTTATCTAAACATAAATCTATTTATTTAAATATAAATCATTATAAATTGAAGCAGTGTAATAATAAAATTGGTAAGAAACTTATTACACATAAAATTGGTAAGAAACTTATTAAACATTCAGTTAGAGCTTTTTCATCTTTTTATTTTTTTTAAACAGTTCAAATACATGCTGAAACAATGTAATGACTGAAATGTGCTGGGCATATATTAGCATATAGGTATTACCTATACCTATATCATTTAGATGATGAGTGCAGTTCTAGAACAAAATTAAAAATTACTTTACAAGGCGTCTTTTTATACACCTCTCCACCCCCGTATAAGGGCAAGGTGTGTATGTTAAAGAGACCCACAAAGAAGCTCCGGGAGGGGGTTTTTCCCTCCCTCTCTGTCCCCTCTCAACCTGAAAAAATCATATTATGCATTGCACAAAAAAAAAATCATATATGATTATCTAACCTAAGCTTATCAAGACTCTTGGATCTTACATGCTGCTTAAAATATTTTTTGTACTTTTAATATTTTTTATATTAAAAAATAATAATATTGACCGCGCTATTATCCTAGTTTTTAATCTAAAGAAAACTGTAAAGGGACTGAATGGGGTTATTATATGTCCAAAGGAGAGTTCATAGGCGGCTATACTGCGGGGGTGAAGACAAGCATGCGTAAGGTTGTCTACAGTGTTGCACGGGAAATCATTTGAACCTCATTCCACAAGTTCACGGGCGAGCCTGATGATAAATAAAGGGATTGCAGTGCAGTACATATGATGTATTACTTCTAGTTGGGTGGCTTATTTTTTATTTAAAATTATTATTTCTTATTTTCAAATAACAAGTGTGGAAAGTGAAAACACCGCCTTCATCATCGAAATTATCCCCTGACTAAATAGATCGTCCTTCGAAAATCCAAATATAAAGAAACGAAAGTTGGATCTTAGTGGCCTAAGCCACTAAAACGCCATCTAATTGACCCAGGCCTTACATCAAACATGTTAGATTCAAGTTCTCAATAGCTCACCAGGCCGTAGATTTAATTGACCTGGTTGAGCCTGCTGACGTTTATGGTCCTTCGGTCATAATATTCGCCTCCTAGGGACTAAATTGGTGCGCACTATAGTAGGAAATTGCAAGAGATGGCTGGCAAGCTTGAACTGTATTCTTGGGTTACGTAAAGCTAAGCACTTCCATAAGTTCGAAATCTTTAAATCTACTCATGCGTTTTACCAGAAGCTTGCGCTGGTTTACGCTTATTCTATAGGCTCGGTAGTTGCATGGATCGGGACACGATCCGCTTCTTAGAAAAAGGCCGCATCCCATTTCAGACTCCAGGAATCATCCTAATCGATAACTGGTGTTGAATATAATTTCCCAGCCCAATCTAATTCTGACACGCATTACAGTCTGATAAACGATTCTAACATGGACGATGACATGATTCATCACACCACGCTCCACAAGCAAAATGATTTGGAAAAGGGAATTTTGCCTACTACCGACTCGTGGAATTTAGATGTTTCACAGGTTAAGGATGGCGGAACATTAAGTCCTGTTTGGGCATTGAGAGGCTGAGTAACCTCTTGCCATTCCTCATTCTTATCATCAAGAATTTTAATAAAATCGATGACACAGTTGCGAGGCCACCTATAATGGACAGCACCCCGACATAAAAATCCATGAACTATAATGAACAGCCATTCCACATAAATATATAATCAGAATTGAGAACGAAACCACATAAAAATCCATCAACTATACCTCAATTAGGTTCACAGTTGTTCGACATCAAAAGCAAACAGTGAATTGAAACTATAAAACCTAAACTAGTTGTATCAAATCCAATGAACTAAAATTAGTATACTAAGAAAAGGGCTTAAGCACGTTCACCACGGATACGCCTAGCAAGCTGGATGTCCTTAGGCATGATGGTGACTCTCTTGGCATGAATAGCACACAAGTTGGTGTCCTCAAACAGACCCACGAGATAAGCCTCAGCAGCCTCCTGGAGGGCAAGGACAGCATGGCTCTGGAACCTCAAATCAGTCTGCCGAAAACAACAAACCCATAGGAATCAAACGCCAGATCCAGAAATTCATACAATAAAAAAAAATGATAGAAGAAATTATTGTACCTTGAAGTCTTGAGCAATTTCACGAACAAGTCGCTGGAAAGGTAACTTGCGGATCAAAAGCTCGGTGCTCTTTTGGTACTTCCGGATTTCACTGTTTATTCAAAGAAACAAAAATTGCAATTAGGGTTTGAAAAAACACGATCAATTAAAAATAAAACACTGGAATTAGGGAAATCGTTACCGGAGAGCAACAGTTCCAGGGCGATAACGATGAGGCTTCTTGACCCCACCGGTAGTAGGAGCAGATTTTCTTGCAGCCTACATCACACCAAATAATAACCATTAATCGAATAAAATAGTGTGTCAAGAATTAGAATTAAATCTTGAAACCCAAAGTCTATACAGAAAATTAGTACATAAATTAATTAAGAACATGATAAGCCGAAACCCAAGAGAGACGCACCTTGGTGGCGAGCTGCTTCCTTGGAGCCTTACCACCGGTTGATTTACGGGCAGTTTGCTTGGTACGAGCCATCTCCTTTCTTAAGATTATCCAAGAGAAATTCTGATTTTTTTAAATTATGAAACAAAGACCCAGAGAGGACAGGCTTTATATAGTGGCAAAATGGGGATTATGTCGGTTTCTTCGAACTAACTTGAGAGAAGAAGATTAAAAATCTAGCAACGGCTGAGATTGCTTGATCTTTAATAGTCAGGATCGCCAACGTCCAAGCACTAATTTTGATTGGATAGATTTTACAAACGAGGGTTCCCAGCGTGGACGAGTTGTGTTTCTTTTGTGAGGTAAAACCTCCGAGTCTTAACTGCATCAACTCACTCGAGTCATCAACATAACGACGTGTTATATGGAAGAAATTCAAACGACATGTTGCTTACCCTTTCTTCAAACGACATCGTTGCTTGCTTAGCCCGGCACCCTTCGCTAAATTTGACAGCCTCTCTGCTGTGCTGAATTCTTGCAGTTTGGCAATGGATGGTACCAAAAGAACAGGCTACGTGTGGGCAATATCTGCTGGATTAAATGCTGCTTTTGCTGCCATTGCTGCAAAATTCTTTTCATATCAGGTAATAAATCTTAGAATTACTCTAATCTCTGATTAATCCCAGATGGATTTTAGATTTTATTCTCTCCCCTAAATCATTATCTGTCTCTAACCCAATTCAGCAAAGAGTAGTTAGTCTCTTAAAAAATTCCAATTGTTGTTCTTGTCTATAAATTGATCGGTGATTGTTTTTTTCCTGATCTTGATAGGCGATTAAATATGGTTTGGTTGTGTTATTTAATGTGACAATGTGGGGATGTTACGTTAACAGCCTCAAAGCTCTTTCATCCCTGCAAGCCACGGTGACAAACTTTGCTGCGAATTTCCTGTCTTCTGGTCTTGCTGGATTCTTTTTGTTCAAGGAGACGCTTTCAGTTCAGGTAAATCATTGGATGCTGTTCGTGCCAACGTTGGAAATTTTATTTTTTGTCTACTTTGCATCCATAAGTTCTGCTGTTGACATTACTCATTGTGAGCTAACCATGTTAGAAACATTGTCAACTGAAGAACAATGTAAGCATTCTCAAATATAGGAAGCAGTTTTTTCGAGTCCTGACCGTGTATTCTGTTGGATGCCATAAGCCTTGCTTGGTTATAGTTTATTCTGGTTGGCATCACCGCTTAAAATTGATGAACCCTTTAAAAAGACACCAGCTAACATATTGAAGGAAATGATTTAGGCTTGAGTTCTCCACGGTTGTGACTGCAAGCTGATCCACACTAAAATTTGCTAATGTTTTCCTTCTACCTTTAGTGAATGATTCACCCCTGAGAATGATGTCAGTATGATCGCAGAGATGTATGGTGGAACTTGAGATGTTTGTGAACAAAACAAAGCACCCTAGATTGGTTATTTTACTCGTTAACTTATCTGTCTCTGATAATCAAACCCGTCATACAGTGGTTCGCAGGTGCCTTGCTCATTGTAATTGGTGTGGTCATACTCAGCAAGTCAAGTATAGAACGCAAGGAAAGCATTGATCAGAAGCTTGACTAGGGGTTATGCATGTCTGGATTCTTTTGATTCACTTTGGCTAAATGTTTCGATCGGTATTGAGATGGTTTTGTAGAATGGTTTTGTTCTCATTTATGAAAATTATCAGTGTAATCTCTGCGAGTTTGAAGGATATTGTGGCTGTTGTGTGTAAATCCAATGCAGTCTCCTAATAGCGCAATCTTTCATAAGCTGAGTTCTCTACCTTACATGCAATTGTCATAGAAGGAGTTTTCAGTTAATTAGCACTTTGTTTTGCACGTTTTACTCCATAGTTTTAATGGAAGGTGTTTAAAATTGTGGTATTCGCTGTTTTTTAAACTGTTTTGTTTATTTTTAAATTAATGAAAATAAGTTTTATTTTATTTTAAAAAAATTATTTTTGGTATTGATATATATCTAAAAATAATTTTAATTAAAAAAATTTAATTTTTTTTTAGAAAGATGGTTTTACCCATGTTTTCAAATATTACTTTAACAAATTTGTATATTGTTGATACACTTAGCTTCTCATAAAATGTCATATTAAGAAAGTGTTTATAACATTTATAATTAAGGTTGTAAAAAAACAAAATTGACATGAAATTTACAATATAAACTTGAATTATAAAATTATTAGTAAATTATTTTAATTAAATTACAAGATCTAGTCAAGTAGTAAATAATAATATAATACAATTAAAATAAAAGTGAAATAAATAATAAAAATATTTAAATATCTTAAAATATATAATTCAAATAAAATCATACATGTTTATAAAATTTTATTAACTAAAGGTTAACAGACCTAAAACAAATAATCTGTTGGTATGTTATGTAAAGTAGGTATGTTATGTAAAGTAAATGTAGTTTTATTATCTTTATTTTCTTCATTATTTCTAAAAATTCATCAAAATCATCACTAGCTAAAGTATTATTATTGCTGTTATTAATGCTACTGTTAGTATTAGTATCTATATTGTGAACATTAATGCTACTATTAGTACTAACACCAACACTAATATTGTCAACAATATTTATCTTTAAGTTTCTTGGATTATCTAAATTGACATCATTCTGAATTTCTAAATCATCTTCAGTTCTATGACACTTTATTTCAGCATTATTAAGATTTTCTTCATCGTCACTTTCATCTTCTTTATCATTTTTTGTCTGTGTTGTACTATCAATGAAACTAAGCAAATCAAAGTTTGATGAACTATCATATTTTTCTCCCTCGATTATCCAATCATCATTAGATGAGAGATGATTAAAAACTTCACCAAAATCATTAGTTTGCCTTTTAACTTGGTTATCATTTAATTTAAAATTACACATTATAAATACCATGTCATTTATTTTTTTATTGTACAAACAATTTCTTCGTTTTATATGAAACTATGTAAGCAATTCAACTTGATAACGCATAAGATTCTTATAAAATATAAAGGCATTAAAATTAAAAGGAATAAAACTTATCATCTCAAATGCACTCTAGTTTTGCTCGCATCTGGATGAATTACAAGTCAAGCTCAAATCTTAAATTACAAATTTTTGTAGCTCTGTACATTCATCCTTATTATCCCTGTCATCTTGGCAGCCACAATACCAAACAATTCATTTGCATCCTCAAATGAATCAAATTGTGAGCTAATTTTACACATTTCACTTGTATCGAACACAATCTTTTATAAGTATTGATATAATTTAATTTTAATAATGGCATTAACTTTAAAATTAGAATTATAATGATAACGAGGATTCAAATAATAAGTTGTTGCATATAAAGGTCTGTGAAGTTGAAGTTCCTATCTTGCATCAATGATATTTCATATAGGTATATAATTACAAATAAAAAATAAGAATATTATTATCAGCATTAAATTAAACAATGTAAAGGTGAAATAAACATTATGTATCAATTGATAGTAGTAAATAAATAATTAGCAAGATATATAATTAATACCTTTTTTTCACATAATCAAAATTTATTTGTATCTTCTTTTTTATTTGATCCATTACTTCAAATATAAAACTTATAGCTGATATCTCATCTAAATTAATTAATTGAAGAACTTTTATCAGAGGACATGTTGTCTTAATACATTGACATTATATCAAAACTTGCTTTCCAAAACACAACTTTAAATTTGCCTTTTTTTTTTATTTTTGAAAACGTACATGACCTTTATTGGATAAAAGTAAAAATTGTCATCAACTATGTCTTACAATCTCTAAAATATCCAAAAGTTAATTATGTAGTAGTAAATCTAATGTTAGCAGGCCTAATCAATTTTTTTTTTTTTGTAAAGTATCTTAGCATGGAAATGAGAATAGTGTTTAATATATGTATGAGGTGACTCCTTTTCCATTAGCAATAGTTACTTGATAGACCTTTAGTTTGTTTTCAAAATCTTCCAATAACAAGTCAATACAATGAGCAGCACACTGTCACTGCTCGAATCTCAGGTTTATGACTGGCAACACAAGAGTTGTGTCAAAAGAACACCTTACCTATACTAAGTTTCAAAACGAACATATCAAAATAAAAGCTTGTTCAAAAATATAAAGCATTCCATAATTTTCAAAAATAATATATTATTCAAAACTAATGAAACCAAAAGATAGTTTAAGATCAACAATGCAGGAACAATGTCAAAAGAACACCTCACCTACGCCAAGCATCGGAACAAACATATCAAAAGAATAAGTTATTCAAAAATATGCAATATTTCATAATCTTCAAAAATAATATATTATTTAAAACTGATAAAATCAAAAGATAGTTCAAAACTTTTTATTAATAACTAAAATAAAAACAATATTCCATAATACTCATTACATTGTCAAAATCCAAATTTAATCAAAACAAGGTAATAGTGAAGCATCTAAAACATTGAATCAAAATTAAAAGAAAGCCTCGTAAAATAAGCAAGGCATACCGACTCAACCTGAAGAAGTAGGAACACTCAACAAAATTCATCTACTATCAGAAACTAAGAACCTGAAATAATATCAAGAATGAGAGGTAATTCAACCAACTCAGTGAGAGAATAATATTTAATATATATTTTAGACATTAATATTAATAGTTACAAGTCAACTTATGTTGATATACATGTACATATGCATATACATATTAAATATATTATCATAATATAATAGAATACATATTAGAGATTAGATGACACTCGAAGGCAACCGTTATGGGACGATCAGTCATCACAGACTAATATCCTTCTCACCATTTAGGTATTCAGAATATTATGTGTACATAGGCTAACCAATTAGCATGGAGTTGCTAACAAGTCCTATATCAATGCATAATAAATATTCATAGAATCATCAAAAAAACATATATCATATTAAATAGAATTTAGTTTGATAAACTGTTAATGCAAATTCAAGAATAAATGAGTACTCAAAAAATAAAGCAACATATATAAATATTTAAGAAATTAACCAGTTGTGCTCGTCGTATAATTAATATATATATATATATATATTTATATTATATGCATATTAAAGATTATCTTACTTACCCGGAAAAATATAGATTGAAAGGAATGTAAATGAAAGATTCGAAAAACCTATTGAGGATCATTAAGAGAATCTATTATAAATATATGAAATATTCTCAAAAGCAACTCAAAACAACACAGATAAAAAATTTCAACACATAAAAGAAAATCAGGTTTGATTTTATGGGTTTAAAGGCTAAAACAACAACTTTCCAAAATAAGGATCAAAACATAATTTTGAGATTAAACCCGGTTTTCTTTTATGTATTGAAACTTTTTAAATCTTAAATTTATAGATGAACAACATGAGAATATATCCTCTGTTAATTGTGAGATTAAACAACAACTTTATAGATGAACAAAATGTTTTCTATTAATTGAGAGGTACTATCTAGCATCCATGACATAAAAGTAAAGGCTACTTATCCTTCAATCATCATTATACCCACTCTTTAGTTTCTATTCTAAATTTATACATTCAAGATGTCTACATAAGGGTTAGCACTCTGACCACCATTCAAGGCCAAAAGTAATTTTAATTGTTAATTCTCTATTCAATTCCCTACACAAAATTCACTAGAATCACCACCATTATTCACATACTAACTTTTTAGCAACTCTAATATTTTCAGCAACAAGATCTAATAAAAAAATGAAAAACCGGAGACGTGATTTCATATAACATCACATCGTAAATACTAGACAAAAAAACAAAGCTTGTGAATAAATTCTTACGTTCTTCCTACCAAGAATGTTTTGAAATCTAGATCTCGACAGCACAAAAAGCCAGTTAAGAAAGTGGAGAGCTGAAAAAATTAGATTTATATTAGACTTTAGAGGCGTTGTTGGTGAGTGAAAAGTGAAAAGTGGAATCGATTTCTTAATTTTTTGGGCCGCTAGCAATCTAGGAAAAAGAAAGGCCAAAAAGGAGAAGGGTGGAGACGAGAACTTAGAGTGTCGGGTTTGACGAGTGAAGAGTGGAGAGTCAGTAGTTGTTTTTCATTTCACGTGCAATCAGATCGAGTTTCATGTTTTTTACGAGTTGACTTAATTTTACGTGAGTTTGATCAAATTTACTGGTTTTCAAGTTTTAAACCTGAATTTACATGTTTTATACATTTTCACTCATAAAATCATATAATCTTACAAGTTAAAATGTGTTTTTTTATAACCTTAGTCGAAATGATTGTTTTATTTCAAATAAATTTTGTTTTAAAATATATTAGAAATATATCTGAATAAATTTTTTGATTTTTTTGATTTTTTGATTTTATTTTATTAAAAATAATTTAAAATAAAAAAAAGCCAATCATAATTTAATGTTAATATCAAGGGTGAAGCAAAGAAACTTCATTCCCATGTATATATATATATATATATAAAAACTATCCAGCATCCGTCCCTTGTAGACGGCCAACTAGAGAGAGACAAAAATTACTAGCATGTGAATTGAAGACAGAAATCGCAAATCAGTGGGCAGGCCCGTCACCTTCCAGCTCATTACGATGCTCAAAATACACTTATTTATCAATAGTAATGGATTTAAATGCTACCATAATTTTCCAAGGGAAAAAAAATCTAGCCATAATTTAAATCTCGACTATTCCAACCCATAAAAAAATTAATAATTTATCCTTGATCGGCGCTTCGGTTCTAGCAGGTGACACTCCAGCTTAGTTACAAAGCACGTCAGTAATTTTATAAATATTAAACTTAACCTGTGTTAAGATTTTTTTTTAAAAAAATATATAGTTAATTTAATTCACTTCATCTACTTAGTCAAAATTAAGTTTAAATTTTAAAAAATTAAAATGATATTATTTTTTAAATAAATAAAATAATATTGTTTTAATAAACATGAGTGATTATAATCATGGACTCAAAGTTTGAATCTAGAATATTTTAAAGAGTATTTCGCCTGTATTTTAAAAAATATTTTTTATATATATTTTAAGTTGTTTTGATATGTAATTTTAAAAATAATTTTTAAAAACTAAAAAAATATTATTTTTATATATTAAAAAATAAAAAATATTTTAAAAATTAATCATAATTACACTTTTAAACATAATTAAATTTAATAAAGGTGATTATTCGAACCATGTACGTACAATCATGATGAATTCGATTCTTCACCATAACATTTCATGCTTGGTTGGCATTGAAGTTCTATTCATGGTGCTTGTAAATAAATTTGCACCATTCAATTGTATATGAAACAGGGAAAAAATTTTAAAAAAAAATCACAAACAAATTTTAAGTATATTTATTTTTATGTTTTCAAAAATTTCAATTTTTTATATAATTTTATTTCCTTTTAAAAAAATTTATTTATTTTTATTTTAATGTAATGATTTTAAAATATAAATTAATATTATTTTAATATATTTTTAAATAAAAAATAATTTAAAAATTAATCATTACAATAATACAAAATAAATTATTTAAATATCTCAAAACAATGCATTTGGATCTCATCATGTTACCAGCTCCATTCCCAGCTTAATAAGTAGGAGTATTTGAAAGTATAGTAATAATTATTTTTAAATTTTTTTATAAATATATTAAAATAATAAGTTTTAGTTAAAATATTATTTTTAATATTAGAAAATTAAAAAATATTAGAAAAAAATATTTGTTTTAAATTATTTTAAAAAACATTTTTAATATATAAAAACTGCTATATTTTCCGGAAAATACCGCTAGAATGCGTAGAATTGAAAAAAGTACAAAAATAAATAAAAAAATAAACGTATTAAGACAAGACAGACAGGTAAAAACTACGCACTCATTAAAAAAAAATAGCAAAAAAAATCTTCTCTTCTCCTACTGTTCCTTCCACGGATTCGACTTCTTCTTGCCCACTTAGGGTTTTCAGTCTCTCTTCCTGTATTGCCTCTTTAAGTAAGCATAGATTCCATTACATGTTTAATTTCCTCTCTCTGTTGTTTGCTTTCTTTGCTATCCGATCAGTCTTTGTCGCTTTTGCCTACCTTTTTTTAGTCACTGACATTTGTGGTTCTCGGTACTTCAAGTGGATCATTGTTGCGTTTTTGTTGCTATTGCAGCTTGTTTTTGTGTTCATTTTGTTTGATTCTGGGTTTTGATCGCGTTTAAGTGTAAAGCTGTGCGTTTTTAAAAGGGCTTGGTGGGTTTTAATTTCTTGGATTTTTTGTGTGTTTAGTGTAGGAGTGATGGTTAGTGGAGATGGATTTAGAGGCACTTGATTTTAGATTTTTTGCTAAGGATTGATTCAGTGTTTTGACCTGTTAGCTGCATATTAGCATTATGTAATTAGAATCATGTTTAGTGTTTGACCAGAGGCAAGATTGAATCTTGGGTTGGTTTCTGGAGATAATCAGGAGTCCAATGCTAATTCGTGCTTGGAAACCCGGTCTTCAGTAATGAGCTTTAGTTACAATGTTCTCTGGGAGTAGGTGCTTGTGATGATTTAAAATCATCTGGTAGGGTATTGGCCATTTCTTCTGAATGCTTGTCACTGGTCTTGTCTGTCTTCCATGATAAGCATTTGAACATGAGATAGCACCACATCCCCCAGTCCTATGCAGAAGTTGGAAGAAACGATATTTTGGAATGCAAAGACCATGCCTATGCTGGGTGGGGTTTGGATTTTAGTTTTGCCAATCATGGTCTGAATTGGGAATTATAACTTTGTGTTTGCTGTCTTTAGCTAGTTAATCCTTGCTTGTCGACATTTTATCACTTGCTGTAGCACATTATGAAAGAACTTGTACCTATTAAGTATTATGCAACAATTCACATTGCGCATATGAAACATGGTGGCAAGCTTTTTTCCTTAAACAATTTTCAACAATACATGCACTGCACAAGAACTTGGTTGCATCTTTCTGTTTGAATTCTCAGTATTGTTGTATATGTGTGCAATTATGCTTATAAGTATGCTTAAGTTGTTCTTGAATGTCACTGTTATGAACTACTATTTTACCCTTACTTGCATCCATGTAATTGATAAGAACCACTTGAAAAAACGCTCTGCCCTCTCTCATTCCCTAACACCAACAACAGCATTTGATCCAACAAGTTTAAAATTAATATATGACTTTCCAATTCTGCATTTGTAGCTGTTTTATAAGCACGCATACGTATCTGAATAAACTCTTCTGGTCTTGCCTATTCTTTTTATCTTTGGTGTGAAATCAAGATTGAAGAATGCTGTTCTTATACTATAGTTAGAACTTTACCTTTGTTGAAAGGTTGAATTTCTGTTCCGTTGATCTGGATCTATAATTTGTTTCTTATGCAGGAAACTTTTGTAAGGGAATGAGTTTTTACCTGTGATTTGAATTTCAGATGGTAATTGTGGCACTTTCCTTCTTGTTCTCAATATTAGCATAAGAACTAAGAACTGTCTTGCCCCATTCTTTTTTCATGCAATATGCCCTATAAACAGTCTCTGAATTATTTTTCCTCCTTTGAGATACAGGATTTGTAGCCTGGATAAGTGTTCAATGCTCAATTGACTGAGCACTGCATGTACACTTGGGTTTTTATTTGTTATCTGCAATTATTGCCACCTGTGAAGCTGACATGGATGATGGTGTTCATCATGAAAATGGCAGGCACAAAGCAGATGAATATAAAACAGCTCAGGGCCAGGTATCTTAAAGCAACTTTCTGCTGACAATAACTATTAAAAACTATATGATAACATTGGTTGAGTTCAATCGTAGAGTATGTAGTTTCTGATATTTCCATACAATTGCCAGTTCTTACTATTGTTATTCTTTCTGCTGTCATTGCAGTGGCTGATGCAACCACAGCCATCCATGAAACAGATCATGGCCATCATGGCTGAAAGAGATGCTGCCATTCATGAGAAGAACATGGCCCTTTCAGAAAAGAAGGCGGCTATTGCAGAGAGAGACATGGCATTCCTGCAGCGAGACTCGGCAATTGCTGAGCGAAATAAAGCCCTACTGGAGCGAGACAATGTTATTGCAACTCTGCAATATCGAGAGAACTCCTTTGCAAGTGCTAACACATCCTCTAGTCCACCAGTATACCATAACTCGCGTGGGATGAAGCACATGCATCACCAGCAGCAGCATATTCATCTGCCTCTCATGAATGAAGGTGCATATGGTACTAGGGAAATGCAGACAAGTGATACTGTGCCAATATCACCTGTTGCTTCTGAGGCTGCAAAGCCACGTCGGGGTAAACGACCAAAGGATACTAAGTCAACCCCAGCTAATAAAAAGACCTCAAAATCAGCAATGAAGGTTAAGAGGGAGAGCGAGAACTTGAACAACATGTTTGGAAAGTCAAATGAGTGGAAGAATGGGGAGGATATGAATGGTGGAGGTGATGGTCTAAACAAACAGCTGGCAGCATCGAAGTCTGATTGGAAGGGTCAAGACCTCGGGTTGAACCAGGTTGCTTTTGATGAAACAACCATGCCAGCACCAGTGTGCTCCTGCACTGGATTCTTTAGGCAGTGCTATAAATGGGGAAATGGTGGATGGCAGTCTTCGTGCTGCACAACTGCCTTGTCAATGTACCCCCTACCTGCAGTGCCCAACAAGCGGCATGCTCGTGTTGGTGGGCGAAAAATGAGTGGGAGTGCTTTTAGCAAACTGCTTAGCCGACTTGCAGCTGAAGGCCAGGATCTGTCAAATCCAGTTGATCTCAAGGATCATTGGGCCAAGCATGGAACTAATCGCTACATAACAATTAAATAGATGAAGAAATCTGCGAATCAATGGATAAACATGGAAACGTCATGTAGTGTTCCTTAGCTGTATGTATCCTCAATTTATTTTTTTTATTTGCTGTGGGGAAATAATGATTAGATAACAGCCACAAAGTAGGTTATCATGCAAGTGAGACCCACCGCATTTGTTTTTCCTACAGAGTCTTGTCGTGAAGTGGGGATGTATTTATGGCAGTTATCCACGGAACTCTGGTTAAATGTCAAGGGTCATTTGCAAAGTGGTTGAACTCTTATGAATACAAGTATCAAGTTATAATAGAATCTGTTATTCTAGGCATTCCAAATTTTTTGATATGGTATACGGTTGATTAACTGGTCTTCTGAGATGTTTGTTTGATGATTCAATAGAACAAGGGGTTCTGGGAGTCATGGAATTCATTTCTGCTCGGTTATCAGCTGTTGTAGTGTTATCTGCTACTACTGTTTTTGTTTAGGACATGTCACATCTTATTCCTGCGCAATAAGGTTGTTGCTTTAAGTAAGCAACTGGGATTCTTTGCCAAGGAAAAGGCTTCAATTGTCAAATTATTTGTGGAGGTTTAGCATGCAGTATATAAGGTCGAGACTAAACTCAAGATGCCTCGACTTCGGCAGGCATCATTATGGCAAACTTTTCAAAGGAAATTTTCATATGTTGTGGCCATGTTCCATGGGCCAAGTTAAGGATTGGGATTTTAAAGTAAGATTTGGGCCTTCTTGGTTTCAAACAGATTCCCCGCATGATACAAATTAAATTCATTAACCGTGTTCTTTGCAAGGTCAGCATTGGAAGGCAAGATTTATGTAAAAAGGAAAGAAACGCGGTAGCTAGCTCTTATTAATCTGCTAATTGATGTAAAACTAAAGCAATCATAAAATTAATCTTGCCTCAGCTGACACTTGATTACTGTTAATCAAGTACACTTTTGGATCAAAACAACTTTATATGTATAAAGGCTTGAAAAGAACTCCACAGTTTGTGTCAGAGTCCACGATAACCAGCACAGATGCATCAGCCAGGGATAACTATAATTTTTTTATGTTTCTCGTATCATACAGGAGACCTGTGGTGTCCGGAGCCTAATATTTAGAGTTTATTTGGGAGTGCTTTTTAAAAATAATTTTAAAAAAATTTGAAATTTTTTTAAATGTAATATATTTTTAATATTTTTAAATTATTTTAATATGTTAATTTTTTTAAAAAAATATTATTTTAATATTTTAATATATTGATATTAAAAATATTTTTTTAAAAAAAATTATTAATATTTTTTCTAAATAAAAAACACTTTAAAAATTAACCACAATTACACTTTCAAATACATTATTATTTTTCAAACAAAATCGTGAAAATAGAGGGGAAAATATTTAAGCCTCAGACCGTCCTAGTTCATGAATTTCAACAATTATGCAAATTCATTGACTTCCTTTCAGTGAAACTCCAGTTTATCATCGTAGGCTGATAGCACAGTGAACCCACGAAAAATTCAGATCTTCCTACTCGTGAATCTAAATCATAAAAAAACAAATTAGAGACTGAGCATCCAGCAATTCAAATTGATTCGCTGTTTGCCTCTTCAGGTTGGGGAAACAGAGATTTGTTGAAAACAAAACGTCTAAGAAAATAGGAGGACAACGGCGTTTTAGTGCGAGGCTTTTGGGGTGTCATGGCCCGTCGGTGTCGTTTTATAGAGGGTTTTGACGAGGGTTCTCCTCGACAAGGAATCGGGGGCATTATTTAAAAAGAGCTGTCAATTTTATGTCGTTGCTTCTGATTGGATCCGAAGTTTTGTTCGGTAACTGGAAGCCCGTGGCTTTAATTTCATGGCCTTCTTTGGTGCCTGGATTGGGTCGAGCAAATCGGCTATTTATATGGTCACATTACACTAACGCTGTGTTTGGTTTGGGTGATGGAAATTTTTATTCGGTGGAATAGACACAAGGAGAAAGTGAAAACCATACTGGTTTTATACAAAAATATAAGAATTATCTCTTATTTAAAAAATATATTTTTTCCTCTTAGTTTGACTTTTTTTTTTGTCTATTTTTTCTATATTGTAATTATCTAGTAATTATAGAGGGGAAAGGAAAAATAACTACGAGACATGAAGCATTTCCTTCCAATATTATGTGAACGTATTGTTCTTTTCCCTAACTTTAAGGGTTTAAAAATAATCTAGATAACTAATAAAAATATAATTTAATTAATTTTGTTTTAATATAAAAAAATTAATATTAAAACAATAATATATTTGATTGATTCTGGTTACATTTATAACTTAGATTACAAGTTTATAACAACCAAATACAAAGCAGATTAAAAATAAATTATATAGTGTAATTCTCGATCAACCCAATATTGAATGATAAAATTAAAAAAATAAAAAATAATCTTAAAAATTATTCAGATTAACATGTCAAATTCACAATTTAAATAATAAAAATGAGATAATCACGCAGAAAACAAGTTAAGACGACTTACGAATTTCATTTCATGTTCAGCTTAATATTAAAGGACGATACTGTAAGAAATAGATTAATTAAAAAAATAAAAGAATATCCTGAATCAATTTACCAAACCCATGACTTAGATTATGAGATTGAGATAACCTATATGAAAAAAAAAAAAACTTAATTTAACCTGGATCAGCATGAAAATCTATAATTCCTGTCACGAGAATCATATGACTTTATGGAGAGTTAGTCGAAATAAACTACTAAACTTAATTTTTAATCGATCTTATCATATTTAATGTTAAATGGTGAAATTTATAAAAAATTTAATTAAAAAAATAACATAAAAAGAAGTTAGGTCAACCCAGAATTTGATAAAAAAAAAAGCAAATAGAAACAAAACACAATATTAATGGTAAAATCATGGGAAATAATTAGTTAAAAAAACTAAGTCGGTTGGATTAACCTATTAAATTCACGATCTAGATAACGAGGCTAGAGCAACCTAGTGAAAAGCAAGTTTAATATTGAAGGACTCGTGATCTAGGTTGTGAGAGCAGTATAATCTATTAGAAAAAAATAACTTGGTTTAACCGGGTTAAAATATCAAAATCTACAACTTTGACCATGAGAATAAAATATTGTTATAAAAAATAAAAAAGAATATAAAGCTGAATTCTTAACTAACCTAACCCGACATTGAAAAATAAAATTAAAAAAACTATTAAAAAATAATATAAATTAACTCGAGTTAGTCTGTCACGCATTATTCACAGGCCATAAGACCAAAATAACCTAATATAAAGCAAACAAAACAAATCAATCATGAAATTTAATTGTCAATCAATCTCATATTAAATGATAAAATCAATAAAAAAATTAAAAAATAGAATCAATCAGATTAACTTGTAAAATTCATGACCCATATCACGAGGTCGAGACACCTCGATAAAAATATAATATTAAAAGATAAAATAAAAAAATAATGATTAAAAAAATAAAAAAATCATAGCTTTATTCAAATAAAACAGTGCTTTAAAAAAACTCAGGTTAACTTGTTAAAATCACAATTAATTCAATGAGAATAATACAATATAATAAAAAATAAATTTAATATTAAATAATAATATATATTTTTTCAAAACATTGATTAGGAAAATCAAAGAAGAAAAAAAATTAAAACACTATTTGCTACAAGAACGAGGAGAGGCACCGTAAAACTCCATTCTCTTTAAATTTTTATTATTAATCGTCAATGTCAATGTTAATCAATTGTTAATAGTTATCTAGATAAATGTTGAAAATCAAAGAAGGAAGGCGAGGAGAGAGAAAAATAACACAACAACAAGTGGATGAGAACAAATGACAGCAAGGAAATAAAAATACTAGTTCCCTTCTTTTATAAAATATTAGATAGTCATCTTTTGCAAGCTGTTCACCAAATTCTTCTCCACGTGGGACAGCACACTCGATGATTTTCCATGTGCACGAAGCAAGTCTTGTCTCTGGAAAACAGGGAAAAAATGCCTTTTATACTGGGCCTGCTGCGTGGCAAACGAAGATAAACATCACATGCCTTTCGCGTGCAAAAATAAATATCAGCATGAGGATAAAATTTCATCGTGCTCAAGCTATAATTATCAAGATTTACTTTACAGAATACTTTTTATTTTTATTCCAGAAAATCCCACTTTTAAGACCCTGTATGTTCTAAATCAAGATAAGTAAATAAAATTTTGATTGTTTTAATTTTTTTAAAAAAGATGTATGCTATAATTTAAATTTACAACTCATTATTTAAATTTTAAGTTTTTTTTATCATCGTACCACCCTTATCGGAAACTTTACAAATTACATAGTTAGATAAAGATTAAATTTGTGACCCATAAAAAATAAATAGGATATTTTCATGTAATATTTATCTTTCGTATAGTAATTACAGCTTAATTACAATAAAATTTACCGTATGGAAAGGATGGCTAGCTTTATTTAAAATGTATATTTAATATTATGATATATTTTAACAATAATTTTTTTTATTAAAAATACTGCATTAGCTTATCGTGCTTTGCAACCTTTAAATCATGGATTTACTGTTCAACTTATAGAATTGAACCGATTTTGATAATCATGAAGGAAGGGAGCTTACCCTCTTATTTTTCTTATAAAAAGATAGAAGGAAATTTTAAAATAGCGGGAATTAGAAAGAGAGAGAGAGAGAGAGATACGAATTGTATAAAACAAATAGAAACAAAATCCAACCGTCTCCTCCATACTATACTTCCTTTAATAATAAAGAAGATGTAATGCCTCACCGCTGCTGTAGATTTATAAAATAAATATATTTAATAATGTTATAATTATAAATTATTATTAAATAAATAATAAAATTAAAAATATGATGGAGTTAATTATTTATCACATAAAAAAATTGTATTAGTGATAAAAAATTTAGAGATTTAATAAAATAATATATAGTAATTCACTGTATTTTACAAGTAAAAATACAATATTTTCAATATATAATTCAATTTCTTTATTAATAAAAAGTAAAAAAAATTATAAGGTTAAATTTTTTACCAGCTTAATATTACAAAAACCAACAAAGATAATTCTAGAAGGAAAAAATCAATGAGAAAAAAATATTATAGCGATTGATAATGTTTTGTGAGTAAAATTACAACACTTTCTCTAATAAAATTTACAAAGATAATTTTAAAAATTATTTATATAAATACTGTAGTAATTCACGATATTTTGTGAAAAAAACTATAACGCTCATCTCATATAATTTAACTTTATTGTAATTATAATTCATAACCGACTCAATATTAAAAAAAATAATTTGGCAAGGATAATTTTGAAAAAATCATATGAACAAATACTGCAATAATTTATAGTGTTTTAAATAAAAAAATTACAAAACTAAATTATTAAAAAGCTCAGTATTAAAAAAATAAAACCGACAAGAAATTTTTTAGAAAAAACAAGAAAAAAAACCATGTTGAAAACAATATAACAATTCATGGTATTTTGTAATGAAAATTACAATACTTCCTCACTTGATTTAACTTTATTTATAATGACCTGTAATTATAATTATTAACCGGCTCAATAATAAAAAAATAAAAATAAAAAAGATAATTTTAAAAAAATTATAAGAAAAAAAATAATATCGGGAGACATTCTAGCAATTCACATTATTTTGCAAGAAAAGTTACATTATTTTCCATGTATGATTAAACTTTATTATAAAATTAAATTTTAACCAACTTAATATTTAAAAAATAAAACTGAAAAAAATAATTCAAAAAATATTACAAAAAAAGATAAAAGATACCAGAAAAAAACTATATGAAAAAAAAACTATAATTTTTAACTATAATTTTTAACTAGTTTAATATTAAAAAATAAAATAAAAAAATAATTTTAGAAAAAATTAACAAAAAAAATAAATATGAAAAAACATTGTAGTAAGAAATAATATTTTTTTAAAAAATTAAAAAATTAAATTTTCAATCAATTTAATATTTAAAAAATAAAATTAATAAAAATATTTTTTAAAAATAAAAAAAATAAAATGGAAAAACTATATGAAAAAACAATATAATAATCTATAATATTTTAAAAAAAAATTATAAAGTAAAATTTTTAACCACCTCAATATTAAAAAAAATAAAATTTAAAAATAATAAAAAAATAGAAAACAATAAAAAATATAAAAAATACAGTGTAAATTATGTAAATTATAGTTGTAATCACAGTATATTAGTAACAGTACATCACCTAAAACCTTTAACTTATTACTTAATAAAAAGTAGCTCTTCCTCGAAGAGCCAAACAATCCCTTTTTATTCCTTTATTCTCTAATTTCTCAGGCTTCCATTTTGAAAACTAGGGTTCTCTTACCTTGCTCTCCTTTCACAGTCAAATCTCTAAACCCTAACGCCCTCGATCTCTCCCTACTAGCCGTTACCCCCTCTTTCCCGCCAATTTTACTTCATCTCAGCTGTTCACCACTCTCCATCTAAAACACCAACTGTTAGATCTGCGCCTTTTTTCTACCAGCTTCTTTTCAATCTCGCCGGAAATGTCGGCTGTTGAAGCGGAGAAGAAGGCTGCAGAGGAGACGAAGGTAGAAGAGAAAGGAGGGGAGCTGTTGTTCTGTGGCGCCGCCTGTTGGGATAATGTTGGTCGCAAGAAAGGTGCACCGGAAGGCAACTTGGTCTCCCCTACTCGGCTACGTCCTCTTGTTGGTGTCGATATCCGCGTCGTTGCCTCAGGTTCCGGTGAGTTTCATTTCCCCAATTGCCTAGTTACACGTGTATAGCACATATAAACTGGCACTTCTGATTGGTTATTTTATTACGTCACCTTTTGGTGTAGCGTCGTGTCACTGTGTGGCATTGGATGCTGAGGGGCGTTGCTACACATGGGGACGCAATGAGGCACGGACTCAACACATCTCTAAAGCTGTCTGGTAAATTTAGCTAGTCTATGTTAATATCAGTCAATTAATGGAGCTTAGCTTGTGTTTACAGAGGGGGCAACTGGGTCACGGAGACGCCATTCAGCGCGATAGACCAACAGTCGTTTCTGAACTTTCCAAGTATGTTTTTGGAGCCATTGCTATTATATTTGATTGGCTTATTGTAATGCACATGTAGATAGGAGAGTTGTTTTGGATCTTTAGGTGGACTTCTAACCGTTATTGCATTTGAAGTAACTGGGGAAAGGATGAGCTTTGAAATTGATACAGTTTGTATGGTTTTCTTAGGTTTCTGTGTGATTAGGTTTTTGATCAGCATCAATAGAAGTATATTTAGGAGTTTATGGTCATTGGCAGAGTTACCAGGCACGATAGAAGCAGATATGAGTTTTTGTTGGGAGTGAGATTGGAAAATTTCTGAGTTCTAACAAAAAATTTAGGCTGAGTCCTCGTTTCTTTGGTGTTGGGTGTGGTGTGGTCTGAAAATGTGACATCACCGAGCAGGAAGTGCTTCCAGACCTTGATCTGTAGCATTTATTTGTCAAAATGATGACATGTAATATTCAAGGGAGCATGCAAATTGTTATGAGTGTATAGACTGTTCATATGCTTGTTTGTCATTTCTATGATGTGTTTGTACCTGGTTCACAATAAGAAATCTCTTAAGAATGTTTTTCAATGGAAAATACTTTTTACCATACTTAGGGAAATACCAGGATACACCTCTTTATGTGAAATTTACAGTTTAGAAGAAAGGCTTGAAGATTTGTGTGAACCTGTTATAGCATGAGGGGATGGTTAGTGCTATTTTGGAAGAGTTTTCATAACTTTTATTTTTAACTCTATAGCAAGTTATCTGGATATTGACCAGCGGAAGATGCCACTGGAAAATTATATCTGTCCCGCTCATTTTCAAAATTCATTTTTGTGACTTCTGAATGTGGTTGTGTAACTGGGAATAGGTGATTATTGTAAGAAGAGTTGTTCTTTAAAGAAATTTGTCGTACTACCTTGCACCAATTCAGAACCTGTCTGAATGGAGTACCTTGCTCTAGTGACCTGGTTGGCAGTTTTGTGTCTTCCTGGATTTCCTTCTTTCTAATATATATTTTTTTCTCCTTTATAAAAAATGAATCAGGTCTGATGATTTGAAACTAGGTGATTATTGTGAGAAGAGTTTATCTAGAAAGAATTGTAGAAATTTCTTTTTTGCTAACTGAAGAAATGTTGATAAATATTATTACTAACCCTTATTGGTTTTCTCTGAAGGTATAAACTTATTAGAGCTGGAGCTGGTAGGAGCCATTCAGTAGTGGTTACTGAAGATGGTTTATCTCTTGCATTTGGCTGGAATAAACATGGGCAGCTGGGCTCTGGCTCAGCAAGAAATGGTAAATCCATCTTCTAGATCATGTTGAATGGAATTTCAAGGGTTTGATACTTTGGATAGGATGTTTGCATTTATAAATCATTCTGATATTCTCATTGAAGGGTGTGAAATATTTTTTTCTTTTCTTGACTAGCTTTGGATTGTTGCATTTTCAAAACAAGCTTAAAAAAGAAATGCTATTAATATAAGTTGCATGTTTTTATTAAAAGAGGTTAATTGGATGCAGAGTGTTTGTTGTATGTCTGCTGACGTGTCCAATTTCAGATACCAACCTTCTAGTTCATTCTTTTGCTCTACTTCTTTGTAGAAATTGAGTCATCTCCTGTTCGCTGTCTTGTGTCTGATGTCAAAACTACTGCTTGTGGCGCTGACTTCACAGTGTGGCTATCCTCTGTTGAAGGAGCTTCTATATTGTATGGTTTGTGGATGTGTTTGAGTTCTGTTTTTTCTTGGTTGTACAGCTGAACAACTTCACGGCTAATTGTTATCATTTTACTCAGATTACTTACTGATTTGCAAAATGTTCTTTTGGTATCTAGATCTGCTGGCCTTCCACAGTATGGTCAACTTGGACATGGAACAGACAAAGAGGCATGTTTGAAGCAGATCTTTCTTTTATTTTCTGAGCATTTCATTAATGTTGAATCATCCTAGATACACTGTCGCAGCTGCATTCTGTGGCTTTGTGTGCTAAGCTCAACAGTAACAATAAAGTATAAAACAGATTTATATGGCCCCCTTTGTGTATGTTATTTGTACTGGCATCAGGCTTGGGTACCCAGGGAAGTAATAAAGGGGCATGGTACCATCTGATAGTGAATTTAGATGTCAAATCTTCCGACTTGTTTGCGTTGCCAATCACTTTCTACCATTAAATATCCTAAGCCTTTTTAAATCACTTTTCTGTGTCCAGTTTCTCGTATTCTGAGATGGCACCACAGCAGTCCAAGCATTGCAAAAATATTTATTCTTTTCCTTTTACATTAAGAGGCACATCTGATTGATGTAGGTCGTTTTTTAGGCTTTTAAATGTTTTAGGAGTGTACAAAATATCTGGAATCTAGTTCATCTCTTTGTAAATTAAGTAACTTGTGCTTGTCAGGTAGCTACACTTCGTCATGTCATTACTTGTTTCCAGTTACAGAATTTAATGTGACTTTGGGTGCTTGCAGTACAATACAAAAGACAGCTCGGTCAGGCTGGCATATGAAGCCCAACCTCGCCCTAAAGCGATAGCTTCTCTTGCTGGGGAAACCATTGTGAAAGTTGCATGTGGAACAAATCATACAGGTTATTGTCTAACACATTCCCTCTCCTGTCTCTCAATTCTCATCACACCCTCTTTGACACGCTTTTGTTTGTTGATTGGCCAATTCATTATGGGAATTCAGTGGCTGTGGATTCAAATGGTTATGTTTACACGTAAGTACGTTCCTGCTTGATCCACTTTATACACTTTGTTTTATTCTCATGTATCTAAAATTCACTTATATTTGCAAATTGTTTCTGTTGGTATGTTTAGGTGGGGCTTCGGAGGTTATGGAAGGTTTGTACTCTGTGCTTGACACTGGTCTCTGTGAGTCATACTGTTGTGGACAACTGAAGCATTTTGGTCTTAGATAAATTAAAGATTTTGAAATCTTGTACATGGTGACATGGTACCTTGCTTCTTTTCTATTTCAAAATTCATGTAATTCCATGATTTTTCCTTGTAGGCTTGGACATAGAGAGCAGAAGGATGAGTGGGTCCCTCGGCGCGTGGACATCTTCTCAAAGCACAATGTTTTGCCTCCTGGTGCTATTATTTCAGCTGGTTCTGTGAGTTCTGCTTGTACTGCAGGTATTATATGTTAGTGACTGGCATGTTATACTGATTTTTTTTTGAGGGATGCTAAAAACCATAGGTTGGACCAATTAGAGGACTGGACAATTTTATTTGTGGAACATAACATGCCTCAGACAAGCAGAAACAAAATTGTCAAAAAAGGCCTAAATTTCTTCTTTTCTTGGATTGCATCACTTGTTTTGATTGTTATTCAGACTAAATGCCATCCCAAAATATGGTGCTCACAAAGTTTCTCAATATAGAGTTAGAAGATGGATTCATGATCTAGGAAATGACAATGAGCATCACTGTTGAATGTAGATGCTTTTAAGATGACTTGATGCATTGTTAATATCATTCATCAATTAGATGGGAAGTTTTAGAATGGCTTCCAGATGATATCTAGGTATATATATTATTCAGAGGGCATGATTTACAATATAATTTTATACCCTGTCAAGCTTTTCAAACTAGCCATTAGCTGGCTCTGGTTCAGCTTTGTTGTATTAGTAAATTTTCTTTCCAAACATGTGATCCTGTTCCAATTTCCAGGAGGTGGACAGTTGTATATGTGGGGCAAAATAAAAAATACTGGTGATGACTGGATGTATCCTAAACCTCTCATGGATTTAAGGTTCTTCCTGATGCCTTTTTTATATTACTGTCATCTTTTTCACCTTTGTTTTAGCAGCGTTTAATTGTTTTGTTTTGTCATTGAGGCCCTACTTTCTCTTATGAATCCTTTTCTGCTATTATGTAAAGACATTGATGTTCTGTGTTCTAATTATGTTTGATTTAGCAATGCCTGCACAATAATATAATTTTTGATACTAATGTTGGTTAACTTGTGAATCGCCTCTGTGTATTGGAATATTTGATATTAATGGCTTATACAAAGTTTGAGATTCCTTCATTTCTTCAATAAAATGGTTTTGACGTGCAAGTAAAAAATAAATATCCAATTTTTGGGGTCTTTTTGCATGCAGTGGTTGGAATTTACGTTGCATGGATTCAGGAAACATGCATCATTTTGTTGGTGCTGATAACTCCTGCATAAGTTGGGGGTATGCTCTGAATGGAGAACTGGGATATGGCCCTAATGGTCAAAAGTATGTATTTTTTAACACTTGGCATTTATGTGATCCTTTATTTTATCTCTACTTTTCACTTTTTTTTTTTTTTTTAATTTCTGCACTTCAGGTCTTCAGCAGTGCCCAAGAAGGTAGATATTCTGGAGGGCATGCATGTTATTGGGTGAGCAGCTACTAGTACTAGTATTTTGTTATTATATTTATTTAATTAAATTTATGCATTGATAACAATATATGCTTCAATTGTTCGTTTGGACTTAACAATGAGAGCTTTTCCCTTTCTAGTGTTGCATGTGGCACGGGCCATTCCATGGTCATAGTTGACAGGACAAATGTTGGTGATGGACTTGATCAGGTAATAAGTTTAGAATTGGTCTTCCTGGGATTGCAAGCCAAGTGCTTTTTCCGTGCCATTAGGTTCAGTCGCTGGTTTCTTATTTATGGTTTCATGGTGTTGTTTTGCTCATACTCATGTCATCATTAAAATAAAGCAACTATATGGTTGCAACAAAAGTCTACTTATTGTTAACTTTTGGTGTTTTCTCAAAAAAAAATAAAATGGTGGAAAGTGGAAACAAGATGTATGTTTTGGAATTACACCCTGCTCATGTTGGTCGGCCATTGTCCTTTTAAGAAGATAACTCAGTTCATGTGATTGACACTGCAGGCTTATGTTCAAAATACTGAGGATCCATAATAAATCTTCCAAAAATATGGATCCTCAGAATTGTCCATGGAATTCCCAGTCATGAATCCTTGGCAGTGACAAATGACTCATTTTAAAGTCCCTCTGTATTTTGTTGGATATTACGTGGTTCTTTAGATATGGCATTATCAAAGTTGGTGTGTGGGTGTATATCTGTGTATACAGGTGTGCGTGCTGTTTGATTTATGCTAATTACATGAATACTCATGTGCAACACTTGTGGTCTTAACAGCTTGATGTCTATGATGGAAAAGCTTCTGATGAAGGTATGCTAAATGTTAAATGTACAATTCATTGATTTATTTTCTCATTGGCAAATTCCTCTACCCCTTCCTCAAAATAAATAAATAATACCTTTACATCTGCTAGCAGCAAACATGCATAAGTAGTTTCATGCATAAGTAGTTTTGGTAACCAGATTTCTGCCTTGTTTACCATGGGCTAAACATAGTTATGGGCAGTTTCTACGTGGCCTCAGTGATTGAGACATGTTTGATCTCTTTGTTCTGATAAGCAAAAGGCTTATACGAGAAGACACCTATGAGGGTATGACTCATCAGTGATGAGAAGTTGAATTTGACCTGTTTATTTATTATTATTCTGCAGGTAGGGGGGAGCCTGGGAGTAAAGACCACCATGTTAAGCAAAGTGGAAAAAAGGGACCTGCTAAAGCTACTGATAACTCGAGAAAGAGGAAGTCAAAGGATGCATCAGAATCTGAAGAAGAGAATAGCAATGATGAAAGTGACGCCAGTGATGATCAAGTCAATGGCCAGACAGAAAAGAAGAGCATACGTGGTGGAAAGATTTCTGGTACGGGTCAAAGTAGAGGTGGAAAAAAATCTTCATCCGCTGGAAAGAGTACTGGACGCAGGCAGGGCCGCCCTCCATCGGCAAATAAAAGCACAAATTCTTCTCTAGAAAAAACTGGTAAGAGAGGAAGGCCACGCAGGTCATAACTAACAATTCCCAGGTTCCAATAAGAAATTTTGTTCTCTCAATGTAGAGAATTGTACCATCGCATGCATTAACTGCTGTAATTTGCATTCATTTTTAATTGCTTTATATTTTCAATCTTCAATTGCCCCCACATTTTTTCTGTTTTCTTCACGGAAACAATTTTTATGGGCTGGCTCTTGATGGCTTGGAGGCCTAGGAGAATTGTATGATTTCAGTGGTAGCTTGTATCAAATTTTTTATATAGAATGAAATTCCTCTTCATCAGATTGCTGGAGTTATTGATGTAGTATATGGGAACTTCTAGCATTGATTTCTTTCAATTGGTCTCCATTTACATTTCTGGAAAGGCTGTTCAATGCAGTAATACGACAACTGCTAACCTTTTGGGTTTGTGCATTACTCTTTGTTTATCGCTGATTCCTCGAGGGCAGCCAAATGAAGTGCTGTTAGCTCGCCTTAGTAACTTGCTGTCTGAACTTTCGGAAGGGAATGTCCTGTCACGCGAAGTCAGTATCTCGGTTAGTTAAATTCTCACTGCAAATAGAGCTTTTGCACATCTTTCCGGGGGGCCAAGTGGTTCTCTAATCCAAGTAAAAGGAGAGCGCGAGATTCCCAGGACCGAGGCTTTGTTCGGGAATGCAGCCAACCGTCCCAAACGGCTTCTGAGATGAAACTCAAACGACAATGCTTTCAAATTTCAATTGTTTTACCAAGAATCGTAATGCATAAAAATCTGGGTCGATCAACGTATTGTAGTCCATTTTTTATTCCAGTTACTATAACTAAACTGACATTGAGCGAATAGAAGTAAGTATTCGTCTTCGGTATTTCAAATTTTATTGTAGAAACGCCAATAATTCATTGATCAACCGCAAGTTCCTTTATGGCCATAGACACTAGGCGGAAGAGCAAATGGTGTTAGCTCACCTGCATGTCATTTCAAGTCAGTAGAACTGTCCAAGAATCTCTCGTACGGGTTCTTCCAAGCTTCATGGCCAGTTCCAATAAGCCCGCGCATTAACATAAGAGTCATAGACTATGGTCTTGGGCCTCTTGGCTGGTGTTTCGTACCGACCAATTTTGCCCTTTTGGGATTTCTCTCTCGGGAGACTAGTAATGGCACTTTTGGTTGTAATCTCTGGATGTCATTAACAAAAGATAGTTTACTGGAAGGGTGGCCTGTAGGGCTGGCTCAACCATAGTTTTAAACCTGGATTATGCTCTGCGTTCTTTATTATAGTAATCAATCAGCTGATATTGAACAAAAGGAAATATCTAATTATGAGCTATGATTCCTGCATGTAACACTTCCCATCACACAAATGCCTTAAGGCACAAGGCAGAGAGCATCCCTCATGCGAGGAACAAGACCGGGGAGCACATCATCAATGTCCCAGATGGCATTTCCCAGTCATATTTATGAAGAAGATTGGCAAGTGAGAGCTCCACAGTGGCAAGTCCTATTAATATTCCAGGACAAATTCTTCGACCAGAGCCAAATGGTAGTAGCTCAACATCATTTCCTGTCGAGCCAGTAGAACTTAATTCACATGGATTCTTCGAAGCTTTTGGGTCCCTTCTAATAGCCCAAGCATTTTCATAGACTGAGGTCTCGGCTGGTATTTCGTATCCCTTTAGTAATGGTGGTGGTGGTTGCGATCTCATGTTCTCCTTAAGCACAGCTTTAAGATAAGATAATTGCTGGACATCATCTTCATTTGCAAACCCTTTCTTTCCCAGAACAAATTCTAAACTTCTTCTTCTTGAGCTTTTTTTCATTGCCTCAGGGTTCTTCATAGAAAGGTCATGGCCCATTCACAGTAACAGCAGATGTTTCTGTCCTGTTCCGCCAAGAAATATGGCCCGTAAGGATGCAAAACAAAATCAAGCAATAATATCATGGACATCTGTAAATTTCTTTCAGAAGTACCACTCCTTGATTTTGTCCCTATTTTATTACCCTTTTAACTTTTCGAAGGTCAATTTAACATTAATGTTTTGCTAATCTTTCTTTGATTTTGTATTAGATACAAATTTAACAAAAAATATCTATAAAAAATAGAAACTTTAATCTTTCTAAAACTTATTTTTTGATATGTTTAATCATTAAAACCAAAGAATTGGTTAAAATTAATTTTTATTTATTTTAATTTCAAAATTAATGAAAACTTAAGTTGAGGAAGCAATTTATACCTTATGTAGTGCTTGTTTTTGTAATTAAACATAATTTTTAAATGTTTTATGCTTGAAAAAGTATTAAATTAATAATTTTTAGTCTTCTTTTCTACTGATGGAGTTCAGCATGCTTCATCTGATATGAAAATGTGTATATATTGCCATACATCGTAGACGTACCACAGTTATACGTGGCCCTGAAAGGATAAAGTTGAATGATGCACTGATCCTTAATCATATGCCAAAAGTACTTTTACGGCAAAACATCTACATACTGGAAACCCGGTGCTAGATCACAGCTCACAGGCTTAGACTGGCTAGGTGTCGATGAAAACATGATGGCTTGTGATAGAAGTTTTTTATATTATTTTTAGTATTGACATATCAAAATATAATAATATTAAAAATATATTAATTTAAAAATAAAATAAAAAATAATTTTTTAATTTTTTATAATATTTTTAAAATACAAAAACAAACCTAACCTTAATTTAAACGATTTATAAGTTAAATTTAGTGGCATATTACATAGTTATTAAATTGATATAAAACAGGTCAAGTCTTAGTTAATGAAAGATTAACCTAAATAAAATTTTATTTTGAATTATTTTAAATATTGATTCAAACTTAACTAGGTTAATTTTAAAAAATAATAATTTTTTTAGATGATATTGTTTATTCAAGTTTATCTAATAATTTGCAAGTTGACTTATGACTCAATAACCTGAGTTTTAAATAAAATCAAATTAAAACCAGGTTTGACAACTACTAGGATAAATTGAATCAAGTATGAGCCCGCCTCTTTCTGAAATATTGCAATACCATGACAAGAAGAGAGATTTAAGTGCATTAGGAAAATCTGTGACTTGTTTTTGTTGGAAAAATTAATAACAACCAAATACCAATTTACCTAGATTAATTCAGTGCAATACAATTCATAAATTTTAATTTTTTTTTCTTTTTATACAGTGAAAACAGAATCAAACAATGACAAAAAATAATGTAAATAATCACAAAATCAACACCAAGATTTTTAACATGAAAAACCCGATGCGGAAAAAATCATGAAATTGTAGTCTATCTAAAAACTTTCACTATCAACAAATAATGAGTTCACAATCATTCTATCTCAGATTCAACTAAGAGATACAACATATATATTATCAAGAACAACTTATTCTCTGATTACAACAAGATAAAAAAGAATTATTTGAGAAAAACTCATAATGCTGACAGCTTTGTTTTTTATCAAAACGGTCAGTTTTCACATCACCAACTTTCGATCCAACTGTCCAGAATGAAGAATAACGTATCTAAAAGTTACTATTAAAATCACAGCTCAATTCAAGTAAATGAGTTGGAAATTAAAGAAAGAACATAGCTACGCTACTCCATTGACTCTTCTTTTCTTTTAATTTTTTTATTTTTTTTATTTTTTAATTCTATATCTACATTTACAGCTTCATCTTTTAATTCAAAGATAATTTACTAATTAATATAATAATCCCATCATTATATGATATGGTATCACAGACAACAATTTAATTAAAATAATTTTAAATTTGGCCACATTATGCATTTCGGCAGGTTTACTGACCCTTGAATGAACTACCAGGATCATTCTCATATACGAATCAGAATTTATCAACCTATGACACAGTTTCTTGTGCTGTCAACTAAGAATTGTATGACCAGTAATTATTTTGGCTTGAATAATCTCTTGATGGCATTTCATAAAACTTACAACCTTATCAACGTACAGTACATGTATTATTTATAAATTATAACCAGCTATACGAAGATATAATGGTGAAACTTCGTAACAGTATAATAGATGAAAAGAAGCAGCAGCAAGATACGAAGCTATGCTGCTCGTGATCACATGCTCTCAGCTAGGAGAAATTGGTGAAACTTAAGTCTTTCAACAGTTGGCCTAGGATTCAAGTTCTAGCTGGCTATAACGGCGAGGGAAACTACCCCTGTTTGTGTGGATAAAACGAGAAAGATTGATTTGGCTCCGTCGTACATTACAACATCAAACACTTGATATATGAAAATAGTTCCTAGGCATAAGGCATAAAGCATTTTTCTTGTGCATGCTGAGACCCGGCAGAACATCCATGTCCATGTCTTCGGCTTTCAATCCTTGCGGCATTTCCTAGTCAAAGCTGTAAAGAAGATTAGCAAGTGCAAGCTCCACAGTCACAGCTCCCATATGTATCCCTGGACAGCCTCTTCGACCGGTACCAAATGGTATCAGTTCATAATCTTGTCCTTTAAAGTCTATAGACTTGCCAAAGAATCTTTCAGGATAGAACTCTTCTGGGATTTCCCAGGCTTCAGGATCCCTTCCGATAGCCCACGCATTCACATAAACTAGAGTTCTGGCTGGTATATCATAACCATCTATGTTGCAATTTTGTATTGTTTCTCGCGGGAGTAGTAATGGAGCCACTGGATGCAATCTCCATGTCTCTTTCACCACTGCCTTAAGATATGGTAATCTTAAGAGATCGTCTTCTTTCACGAGTTTTCTGTCACCAACTAGATTTCTAACTTCTTCTTGAACTTTTTTCATCACTCTAGGTTCCTTCATTAGAGCTGTCATGGCCCACTCCAAGGTGCCTGCAGTTGTGTCTGTGCCAGCAATAAATATGTTCTGCCAACAACAAAAAAAAGGTCTACATATATAAGAAGCGATGCATAATATCTTTTCCATGGTAGAAAACTGAAGGATCTCTAGTGAAAGCTATACATGACAAAAACAAAATGAATTGAGAAACTTATCAATGACCATTAGCACTGCTTTGATGTGATCCCGAGTGAGATCAAATGCAAATGAGCGTTCCTTTTATAGGCGAAGTAAAACGTCAATGATGTCCTCTTTCTCAGGTTTGGTTCTCTTTGGATCCAGGTGCTCGTCAATTATTTCTTGGTAGAAAACATCAAATTCGCTGAAATTCTTTTCCAGGCGAGCCATCAATCCATTGAGTTTATCAATCCATCCCATGAAAGGGAGATAATCCGAAACAAAAAGACTAGCCGCCATGGCCTGTGCTTCATTAAGAAGGTTATGAAATTTACTTCTTTCACTACCTTGATCCTCATAACTCTTCCCAAAGGCAACTCTACAAATTATGGAGCTTGTAAGGGCAGTCACTGCTTCACTCAAGTTGGCAGTCCTGGAAGCATCGGCAGCTTTCCTTATTTTTTTAATCATACTAGAAACCTCATTTTCACGAGTGGAATGAAAAGATTGCACTCGTTTCAAGTTAAAGAGTCGAAGAACACAAATCTTCCTCATCTCCCTCCAATAATCACCATATGGTGTAAAAGCCAAGTCTAGGCCGTTATAAGACAATTTTTGCTGGCCATGTAAGGAAGGCCTACCAGAGAACTCTAGATCATGCTTTCTCATAACCTCTTTGGCCATTTTAGCTGAAGAAACTACCAGAGTTGGCACAAAACCTAGTCTCAAGGACATAAGCGGCCCATATTTGTGCGAGAGTTGCCACAGGTAATGGTGAGGGGGTGATTTGTACAGTACAAAATGATGCAAGATACCGATTAAAGGAAGTCCATAGGGACCAGGCGGAAGAATAATTTTTCTTTTGGTTCTGTAAGTTTGGAGAAGAAACAAGACGAAGAGAAAGAAAGCTCCGAGGAAGAAAAACATTGCCATCGTGGTCTATAGTTTTGTGGATGTAGCAGTTTATGGCTTTCCTTTCATTTATACATTAAGTTTTAAGAGAGAATCCATTTTTCTTATCTCCTCTTCTGCTATCTACTATCCGATATACTAATTTATTGTCTTATTTCTATTCACGATGAGCTCAATTGTGAGGAAAAAGGCTGTCTGGCCGCTTCCTTAATTAGGCGCATGTTGCACAATGCATGCACAAGTCGATCTCTAGCTCGTTGTCCAAGGAGTGCCACGTTTGTTGATCTCAGCTCTTGTGGACACATGCTGCCGATCGATGCTATGATCATTCTAGGATAATGGCTTCCGATTTTATCCATTCGATTTGCATTGCAAAAGGGACAGAGAACAAGACTACCAAGTCTAAATTGATAAGAAAGATGATGGCCTGTAAACTGGCATGGGGGAGAGATACGAGGGAGTCTTGGGTTGTGGGCGTGATAGATAAGCTCAACTTCAATGTTTCCACAACAAGCTTGGCCAGCTTTCATTGCTCATGTCTACGCAATGGTGGACGTGTTATATCTAAATGCTCCCCATTTACGTACGAGAGGGTCAGATTTATTTACAAAATTTGTTTGTTGACCAAAAAGATGAATATATTCAAATATCTTCACCAAGGCGGGGGAGATGTCAGGGTGAAATTGCTTGAATTAAATTACGATATTTGATTTTACCATCCTAACGAGTCATGAAAATTAACCCAATGTGCGAAAGGAATAGATTACATAGAAACATTTTTACATCCTAATTTTAGGTTTTTGTTAAAAAATTCAAAGAATCACAAGGATCAAGAGTAACATAAACAAAAAACAAAGCGTTTTTTAGGTTTTTATATTTTGATTTTAAACTTTATTTTTTTTACATTTTAATCATTAGATATTCAGAAAAAAGTGAGAAATTTATTGATAAAAAAGAATTTGATCAATAACATTTTAATCATAAAAAAAAATCAATCTTAATATTAATAATTTTTTTTTTAAAAGGAGTTCAATGAAGGTGAGTGTTGCTCTTTGAATATATCCGAAAAAATAGATTGAAACCCATCAAGTTCATATTAATTTGGTTGGGTTTTCCTGGGATTTTTTATAGGTGTTTCTAAGTGAAAAACAAGTTAAAATTATGGTTTTATAATCAAAAACTTAAAATTCTTACAATCATCTTACATGATTAAAAAAGATAAATAACTATGGACGAGAAGTCTTCTTCCCAAGCAAATGACATGTTTCCTTGTCATTGTTTTAAGAAAAGGGAAAATCATGCTTGTGCTCTTGGGCTTTTATCTTTTTAGCCTAGCATGCGGGCTGGTCTTTCAAATCCAGCAGTTTGTTGTTTTTTTTTGTTAGGTTTTTATTTTATTTTTAACTGTTTAATTTTGCTATTTTTAAATAATAATAAATCTTTTGGAAGGTTTTATAATTTTATAATACTTCTAATATATTGTTGTGATTTATGTTTTATTTTTGTTCTTATTAGATTTAATATCATTTATATTTTTTTACAAATCTACCAGAGCAAAAATCGTATGTACTTAACAACCATAAAGAAATATATATGATATGAAAAGGATATTCAAGGTGAAGTATTTGCATTTGTATATTTTTTACTTTTTGCTGGAAAATCAGCTTCTCATTTAGTTTTTAATTGGAATTTATAGTTTTCTTACAATTCATTATATTAAACACAAATATTATATTTTTATTTTTTAATTAACAAATTATATTGTATTAAAATATATTTCTTAAATCAACTTGCGGGGATATTGACTAGTAGTTCCTAATTAAGTGTTTGCCCTGGACCTTCATGTTTTACACACTGCTAAAACGCTTGGCCCCTCTGTCGTTCGGCTGCCACCGAGAGACTTCAACAGTAAAATATATTTTTTATTTGAAAAAAATATTAATTAAAAAAAATATTTGAAGCCCAAAAAAAAAATCAAGATCTTTTAAAAACGTGGTCAGACGTCAAAATAAACACGTTCTTCGTAAGCGAGCCTTGTATGAATAACTGCAGATTCTTTAAATTAAAACAAGTAAAATTGGTGGAAGAACATGTGGGAACAGTGTTCCTTCAATAAAACTACGAAGCGAAAGAAAATTGTGGGGGAGAGACGGGAGAAAAAAAAGGGCATTATACCATTGAAAAAGCGATATATTTGTAAATTATCAGATTGCTAACAAATAAATTAAACCATAATTAACTTATTTTATTGAAAGATAAATTGACTTTATAAATAGTCTTACATTGTAACTAATTCTAAAAAAAAACAGTTAAATAATAGCAACAGACTCACGACTTAATCAACTCAGTAATAACAGGCTTGCTGATTTGATCACACTTAACAGTTGTGATTCACAGCTGTGATTCCTAGTCAATAGGATTTATTAACAGAAAACAGACAAATTAAATTCAAACAATCTTTAACATTCTCCCTTAAACTGTATGCTTGAAAGCATTCAGTTTATTTCCACGATCGAACACATCCCAAGCAATGCTCTCAGCTTCACGAAAGATTCAGCCTTCAAAGGCTTAGTTAGAATATCTGCAATTTGCTCAGCACTTCTGCAATGAACCAGTTCCACTTTACCTTCTTTGGTGAGATCACGAAAAAAGTGAAATCTCACATCAATATGTTTGCTCCTTCCATGCAAGACTGGATTTTTGAACAGCTTAATTGTTGAATTATTGTCACAGAACAACATAATTGGACCTTGCTGTGCATGCTTCACTTCTTCCAAAATTCTGTTTAGCCAAATACCTTAATATGCACATGATGCAGCAGCTATAAACTCTGCTTCAGTTGTAGATAATGTAATAATAGGTTGCTTTTTTGAGGACCATGAAATTGCAGCTCCATTTAAGAGAAATACATATCCAGATGTGCTTTTACGATCTTCTACATCCCCAGCATAGTCACTGTTACTAAAACCGATTAATTCACATTTTCCACTCTTCTGCGTCTTATAGAACAGACCATAGTCAAGTGTTCCTTTTAGATACCGAAGTATTTTTCTAACAGCCTGATGATGTAGTTCAGTTGGTGCTTCCATAAATCTGCTAATGAGACTGACAGCGTATGTTAAATCTGGTCGAGTGGCTGTCATATACATCAAGCTTCCAATTATTTGCTTGTAATATGTACTGTCAATTTTTGCTCCTCCATCATCACGGGTCAGCTTGGTTCCAGGAATTATAGGAATTTGGACTGAATTGCAATCATCCATTCCAAACCTTACAAGAACTTCCCGAGCAAATTTCCTTTGACAGATAAATATACCACCTGTAGATTGAGTCACTTCTATACCAAGAAAGAATTTCATCTTTCCCAAATCAGTCATCTCAAATTCCTTCATCATGGATTGTTTAAATACTTTAAACATATCTTCATCATTGCCAGTGAATATTAAGTCATCCACATATAAGCATACAATCAAAAGATTACCTCTCCCTCCAGTTTTGATGTAGAGTGTGTGCTCATAGGGATACTTGTGAAAGCCTGCCTTGCTGAAATAATTGTCAATTCGATTATACCAAGCTCTTGGGGCTTGTTTCAACCCATAAAGAGCCTTTTTCAGTTTGTATACCAGACCCTTGCTTCCCTTCTTTATATAGCCTGGTGGTTGATCTACGAATACTTGTTCCACAAGTTCTCCATGCAAAAATACAGATTTTACGTCCAGTTGAAAGACATTCCACTCATTCATAGTAGCCAACGAAATAATCATTCTAATTGTGTCATGCCTTGCTACTGGGGCAAACACTTCAGAATAATCAATTCCATACCTTTGTGTATATCCTTTAGCAACTAATCGAGCTTTGAACTTGTCAACTTCCCCTCTTTCATTTAGCTTTGTTCTGTAAATCCACTTGACTCCCACTGTTTTTTCTCCTTTAGGCAATTCAGCTAGCTCCCATGTGTGGTTTCTTTCAATAGCTTCGATCTCTGGGTCCATAGCCTTTCTCCATTTTGAATCTTTAATTGCCTCATCAAAAGTAATCGAGTCACTCTCTGCAAATAAAGCAAGATGAGCTAATGAGTCTTCATCAGCAAGTTCTTCACCACTTGTGTAATCAATCATCCAAGCTGGTTTTCTCCTTGATCTGTGCATGCTTTGTATAGGAGTTTCAGATGTCTCAGGTAGTAATATCTCGGTAACTTGATCCATACTACCTGATTCACATTCTCCCTCACCACTGTGTGCATCTTCTTCAGCGTCAGCTTTTCCATTGTTTTCCAATTTAAGAGCCATTGGATTTCCTTTGTCAGTGCTTTCCCAATCACTGTTGTGTTCATCAAACACCACATCTCTAGAAATACAAATCCTTTTGGTTATAGGATTATAAAGATGGTATGCCTTGGATTCTTCACTCACCCCAAGCAGCACATATTTTTCTCCCTTATCATCAAGTTTCATTCTCTTTGGGTCTGGAATGTGTGCATATGCCACACAACCAAATATTCTGAAGTGACTAACAGTTGGTTTCTGACCTGACCAAGCTTCTTCTGGTGTCACATTTTTCACAGAAAATGTTGGACTTCGATTGAGAACATATACACTCCATTTGACTGCCTCGGGCCAGAAGGCTTTAGGCATGTTCTTGCTTGCTAGTAAACTTCTTACCATATTCATGATGGTTCTGTTTCTCCTTTCTGATACACCATTCTGTTGCGGTGTGTACGCAGCAGTCAGTTGTCTTTTAATTCCACTTCTTTCACATACATCTATAAACTCATTAAATGTATACTCTCCACCGCGATCTGTTCGAAAACATTGGATGAATTTTTCTGTCTCCTTCTCAACCTTTGCTTTGAATCTCTTAAACACTTCAATGGTTTCTGATTTTTCTACTAGAAAGTACACCCACGTTTTTCTGCTAAAGTCATCAGTGAAGGTTATGAAGTACCTTTTGTGGCTGTTGGAAGTGGGATTCAATGGACCGCAGATGTCTGAGTGCACCAGCTGTAGAATATGATCGGCTCTCCAAGTGCTCTCCTTAGGAAATGATTCTCTATGTTGTTTTGCAGTCACACACTCTTCACATACGTTAGAGGGATCATTGATCTGAGGAAGCCCTCTTACCATCTCCTCTTTCTGCAGAGTCTTGAGTCTACTGAAATTCAAGTGTCCAAACCTGTAATGCCACAACCAAGATAAATCTTAGCTAGATGTCTGGAAGCAAGTTTGATCTCTAGTAACTTCTGTTATGAGCTGAAACATTCGATTTCCAGACATCTTGATATTAGCCACTAATTCCCCATTTGAATCATGGATTTGACACCTTCCTCTCTGTAGCAGAATTGAACATCCTGCTTCTTGCAGTTGTCCTAGGCTGATCAGATTGCTTTTAAGTTCTGGTATATAAAATATATCATCTAAGTTATGTATTTTGTTGTTTACCAGTATTTGAATACTTCCCTTTCCCATAACACTCATGCTTGAGTCATTTTCAAGCTTGACCTTTTCTCGAAAAACTTCATCTAGAACACAAAACAGGCTTTTGTTTCCTGTCATGTGATTGCTGCATCCAGAGTCAAGATACCACATTGCTCCCTTTTCAGCTGGTATGGTTTCTGTGTAGGCCATCAATAGCATTTCTACCACAGCTCCATTGTTCTCTGTGTAAGTGATCAATTGCATCTCTTCTTCTTCAACAAAGCTTGCCACTGCTCCATTATCCTTTGTGTAGGCCGTCATTAGCATTTCTCCCTCTTCTTCAACAAAGTTTGTCATTTCTTCGTTTCCAGCTGGCTTGTTCTCTATGTAAGCCATCAACAGCATTTGTTCTTCTTCTTCTTCTATCTCAGCAAAGTTTGCTTTTTCTTCCCTTTTATGGGGACACTCCCATTGAAAGTGACCAGTCTTATGGCAATTGTAGTATTCAACAAATGTTTTGCCAAAGTTTCCTTCTCTAGTGCCACGACCACGTCCACGTCCTCTTCCTCTGAAGCTTCCACGTCCTCTGCCTCCTCCAAAGGGTCTTACAACATAAGTCACATTAAGAGCTTGTTCTTGCTCAATGTGTTTAGTCATGCGTTGTTCATGCACAACTAGTGAGCTTTGCAGCTCATCTACTGACATAATATCAATGTCGTTAGATTCTTCTATTGAGCATACCACATAATCAAACCTAGAATTCATAGAGCATAGAATTTTTTCTATAATTGTCACATCTTCTAACTTCTCACCATGCATTTTCATCTGATTCGCAGTAGTCAGTATTCTTGCAAAATACTCATTAACAGATTCTCCACCTTTCATGTGCAGTATCTCGAACTCTTTACGAAAAGCCTGCAACTGGGCACGTTTAACTCTACTAGTGCCTTGATATTTCTTCTTCAAAGAGTCCCATATGTCTTTAGAAGTGTCCTTCTTGAGAAGAGTCTCAAAAATAGTGCGATCTATCGCTTGAAATAAGAAATTCTTTGCCTTCAGATCCTTCAACTTCAGGTCTGATATCGCCTTTGACTGTGCCTCAGTCAGAATTGTGCCTTCTTTTACTTTGGGAATTCCTTCCTCAATGAGTGCCCAATATTCCTTTGATTTGAGAAAGTTCTCCATCAGCATGCTCCAATGATTATAATAACCATCAAGCCTTGGAATTGCTGGTTGTACATAGCCACTCGTGTTTCCCTCAAATGCCATTTCTGGTGTTTATAGAAGACTACTGCTTCAGATGACAGGGCCCGTTTACAAGCTCTGATACCAAATGTAAATTATCAGATTGCTAACAAATAAATTGAACCGTAATCAACTTGTTTTATTGGAAGATAAGCTGGCTTTATAAATAGCTTTACATTGTAACTAATTCTCAGAAAAAACAGCTAAATAATAATAACAGACTCACGACTTAATCAGCTCAACAATAACAGGCTTGCTGATTTGATCACACTTAACAACTGTGATTCACAGCTGTGATTCCTAGTCAATAGGATTTATTAACAAAAAAACAGACAAATTAAATTCAAACAATCTTTAATAATATTTTAGCAATTTTTTGCTTTTCAATTGCTCTCACTGACCGATAAGCTATATAATAAGCCAATTGGGAGGTCTATTTTATCAGAAGAAAAGAGATTGGTGATGCTGTGAAGCATCTCCATGGAAAATTATGCAGGGGGGACCATGCTCGAGGATGTTTGCTTGTAAAGTCGGGCATGTGGAAAGCTGCGAGGAAGCATCAGTTGCTCTCGATTCCAGCCACCCCGCCCCCAACATGCTTGTCGCCATGGATTAAAAACTTGACGACCCATGCAGATAGCAATACACCCAAATTGGACCCATTTTGCGAACAAAACTCTTGTATCCAAATCAGAAAGAGGCATGCCATGGGACTGTGAAGAGGGGTCGCGGAAATCGTCGAGTGTCTGCAATGTAGGCCTAGCCCAGATAATAAGCCTGTAGGCCAGAAAGTGTTTAGAGTCAAAGATCATTGTGGTTAGGACACGGAGTAGTCGAATTAAGGAATGATTGGTTATCATTCGATTTTTTCTCCATGTTTTCAATTTATCATTCGTGGCTCGATTTTATGAAAGGGTCGAGAAATAATTTGTTAAAATAAACTAATTTAAATGTGGATAGTTCACCTCGAAACAATACAAAATAGAATATGTTGAATATGAAAACCCAGAAAAAATTGAATCTCTAGTTGGTTTTTGTCTTAAAAAAATATAAAAAAATATGTATTTATAATAATATTGGAATGAATTTCAATATTTTTAAAATAGAAACAACATGCAGACACGTTCTATTTATACTAATTGTCTCCTCTCACACGATATCCAAATACAACATACACTAAGGATAATCATTTTTTTTTTTTTGAAGTTTTTTTTCCCCGTAAGAAATCTAAACACACTAAATGATGATTCATGGCTCTACAACAATGATGGATTCATGGCTCTAAAAAATTGCATGTCAACGATGGTCTGCGATTTTATAATGAAATTATGCTATGTTTAATTATTGCCTGCAACAAGCCAAAGCTCATTGATCTAGCAAGGGAAAGAAACATTTTATCTCATTATCATCATCCCTGTCAGGGTCTTACCATGTGAGGGGGCTCCACGAGACCATCCTTTAAAGAAAGTCTGAATGGTGGGCAGTCATGTGCTGTTGTACCTAAATTGCCAGTTTGATTGCTGAAATAATTCTTCATTTAGGTGGGCGAAGGCAATCCTTTGCTTTGAATGGGATTCAAATCTCAGCAGAGATCTTGGATTGTGGTGCTGTGCTATTAAAATATGGGCATTAATTTAGTAGGTGATTGATTTCTTTCTTTATTGATGGCTACTGATAGCATGATAGCAGACCACACAACTTCTTAACAACATGAATATATACCAGTAATGCTAATATCATTTTTTAGAGTTATTAATCCTTTATTACCCTTATCGTGTCTCCTTCATATAATGAATAGTTTTAAAAGCTAATATCACATTATTTGAAGTTGTTCTTCCAGGAATAAAGGTTGCGCGCCTAGATAGAAGCTATTATGAGTGGCAGTATAAACTTTAACCTGTTAGCTGTGACTTTGGAAATAATTTTACATAAAATATTGCACGAAGATATCGGTCTATAATCTCTCATAACTTAAGGAGATTCACCTTTAGCGATTGGAACTGTTAAAGTTTTAAAAAGCAAATATGAGAATTTTTTCCTCTATAACCATCCTTTGCCTGTCATGCACATCTCCCTTCGTATAAGGCTCCAGAAACGCTGGAAAGATTTCGGGTAGAGACCATCTGGCCCTCGTTATTCGGCGCCGTGTGAAATAAAACCTACTTCAACTCATCATTCGAGAAAGGAGCTAAGAGAGAGCCGAATTATGATCTTGTGACACACACAACTTAGCAGTTGTTATTACTTAATCTGTCACTTTCCCCACTCCCAACAGAATAATTTTATTGAAGTACTTTAGCACTACAACACTCATTCCTTCTATATTTTCATGAAAAATACCATAATTATCCTATAATTTTAGAACCCTATTCCTTTTCTTTCTCTGATGCATAAAAGAAATTTGGTATAATATTATAGTTTTCAAATTCATTGGCTTGCCATCTGAAAACTTTCAAAACCAAGCCCCGCAACAAAGAACTTTATCTATCCTTTCCTGAACCCAAGTCGAGGCCTCTATGCCTGTCTCCCAAGTGTAAGGATAACTCTCAAGAGAAAGATCAATAAGCTTGTACACTTGCACTACTTATTGGAGACCATCAATCAAAACCTATGGATGATCATGAGTTTCCTGTTTGTCCTCAACACCAAGCATGTCATTAAAGTCCCCTATGCATACCCATGGTAAAGTTAGAAGTCTCCTTCTATTTCTGATAAGCTCCCGAGAATTCATTCGCCTATTCCCATATAAATATCTGTAAAAGCCTAGGATCCTCCACCTGTCATCCTCTTTGTCGTTTACCTCTATATCAATGTGATTTGAAGAGTATTCTCCTACCACCGTAATGGTCTCATTAAAATTCCACGTCATAGCTATTCCTTCCTCTCTTCCTTGTCTGTCAAACGAAAAGCAACTTTTAAAATTTATTTGTTTTATGATAGACTTAATTCTATTAATAGTAACTAGGGTTTCTCATTTTAAAAAAACTAACTTCTAGCCTCATAGTAAAAATGTGCTCGTGCACAGCTTAAACTGCTTGAAGGTTACTAAGTCATTGGCAGTTCCAGCTGACAATTCATAGCTCGTGGCAAGCTTGGTTTATAGGTCCTGCTATTACTAAATTATTGTTGATTGGGTAGTCAATCTCTCATATGGAGAAAGAAATCTCATCACTGAAGTAATTCTCATCCATACCTGTACCCTTTGAGTTTGATGGGTTATAATCTATTCTCCTTTTCTTCCTACCAATCATTAACTGAAGGCCTGATCCTTTCGACCCAATCTTCCGATTTTGTACTTCTGTATCCAGCTTCTTATTCATATATATCTTCCTGTCCACTTACCATAACTTTTGAATGATCCTGGATTTTTAGCTTTGATGTAAGGGTTTGTTATGCACCCTCATCGGCTGGAAGCCTAGCATCCCTGAGTCATCCACTATTATCTTCCCCCACGACCTTTCTTGGTTTCGTCCTCATCTACGCACGCTTACCCTTCATTACGTCCTCTCATAATAATTGAAACAACTTATCATAATTTTTTTCTGAATATCCCAGTTTGCCACAAATAAAATAAAAAACAGGTAACCTTTCGTAATGCAAGTGTATCAGCAACCAATCTCCTTCTCCTCGACATATCTTTTTCCATCTTTTCAATGGCAACCAGATATCTACCATGAATCATACACATATATAACTCCTTCACACATCATTGTTCACTGCTAAAAAATATAGAAATTAGCAACAAACTACTCTGTTATAAATAATACTAAAATCCATTACTAAAACAATTTAGCAACGGAATCAACAACAATAAAAATTAGATACAGATTTGTCATTGCTAATTTTTTAGTAACAAATTTATCCGTTGCTAATTTCTTTGCAATGAAAAATCCGTTGCAAAAGGAGCAACAGATTTTCTGTTGCTCATTTTAACAATAAATTTATCCGTTGCTAGTTTTGTGAATCAGCAACGGAGAATCCGTTGCTGATTGATGCATTAGTTACAATCACTAACGGAGAATCCGTTGGTGATTATATTATTTTTTATTTATTTATTAAAATGATTTTAAATTTATTTATTAAATTATTTATGAATATTTTAAAAGTTTTAGAATATATATAACCAATATAATTTAATATTAAAAATAATTGTATCATTAATAAAAAATAGAACAAAAATAATATTCATATTATAAAAATTTAGTTAAACTTACATTAATACAATTAAGTTCAAATACAATAAAAAAAACAACAAAAGATACAATTATGGTGCTGGTTGCAAAGATGAACCATGATATTGTGGATCGACACAAGATTGATCAGGATATAAAGGTCGAGGTGTAGGTCAAAAAATTGGTTGAGATGTGGGACCCATAGGTGTCATTATCTGAGGAGCCATAGGTGGCGATATTGATGGAGTCAAAGATGGTGTCATACCTTAGTCAATATTTGATGTCCCACCATGGTATCCAAGATTGTTCACAAAATATTCTTTCATGAAATCCATCTGTCGTTTCATTTCAAGAATAAATTCATCTTTTTTCTTTATCTCCTCTTCTTTATCCTTTATTTCCTTTTGCAATGCTCGATACGATGAACTGAGATATGATGACTCCACTGAGTAGGAATATGATAAAGAGCTTGTACTGACTATTGATTTTGGCATACGAGGTGCACCATATACCCTACCCTTTGTAACTCCTCCTGAAGCCACACACCAAGCTGCTCCATCAAATGAAGGATGATTTTCCCGATTAGTTCCATACTTTGAAATCATCTCCATTTTATAATTTTCCTTCAAATAAAATACATGCAACAATAAATTCATTTGAATGTTAAATAATACTTAATTTATATTAAGAAATAATCAAATAAAAATACATACAACCAGTTTTTTAAACTTGTTATCGACGAAGCTACCAGACTGCTTAGTACTTTGATGCAAAGCAGAAAAGACATCATCCCATGGAGGTTCTTTTCCACCAGCTTCCTCTTGCTTTCAAGATTAATAAATATTATAAAAAATAAATATACAAATTTTAATTTATTATCTTAAGCATTAAAAAAAAAAATCCTTACCATGTTAGCTCGATATGATGCAAATGACATTGTTCCTCCAGAATGAGTGCTTATTTTGCTATCTGTTTTGGTTAATCGATTCCCCCTAGCAGATTCAGACCTCCTTTGAAATTCAGGGGTGGACCAAACATCTTTGATCATTTGATTCCAGTCATCATTGTTTATCCAGGCAGGACCTTTATTAAGGCAATCTATAATATTTGTTGTGTTTTCTTTTGACATGACTTTCTTGCAAGCTCGTGTCAATTGTTGATTCAAAGCTATCCTTGCCTTATCTTCCTAGATATTATAAACAATTGACTCATCTTCCTCAGGAAAAGAATATTTTTTCTACCAAATAATATATATACCAAGTAAAAAAAGTGCACAAAATTTCAAATTATATAAATAATTAACATATTGTGTTATCTTGTTCAGAATTTGCAAGATGATGTAATAACTATAAAAATTAAATGATATTAAAAAGTAAACAAGAAATAAGTACAAATTATAACACAAATAAAATATATCTAATTGATAATTTTCATAATCCTACATTAAAGTTATCAAAATTGAAAAGAATATTACAGCAATTAGTGTTGGTTCTTACCTTAAACTCTTTAAAGAGTTCATCCCTACACATTGAATCTACTTTTTCCCAAGAGTGCCATGCTCCCTTAAAATTGGACCTCAAAATATCTCCGATTGCACGTCCACACGATGCGTTACTGAACCTGAAAATATATAATAACAAACTTATATTAAACAAATAATTACACAATAATAAGTAACCTTTTTCATACCTGAAAATATAACCTTAACAAGTTTGTTTTTAAAAGTTTGAACTTACTCTGTTGTTTCATAGAAACAAAGCTCTTTTTTTCTTGTTATTGGATCTATTGGCGTGTCAAAACCCTTCCTTTTAACACTTTGATCATAAATGTGTGGAGAACATGTTGAACCATGATATGATGGAACACCATCTTGATCCTCATCACATACACCTCTCTCATTACTATCATCTCCCTCATCTTCATCTTTAACGTTCATATCATCATCATCACTATTAACTCTCTCATAACTCCTATACAAATTATGTCCTCCATAAACAAGTTGGTTATCTCAAGAGAAACCTTTTTGAGTTTGAAGCAAATCTTGGAAACGAAAGCGCTCACAATATTGATATGCATCAACCCTCCCATAATCATGTTGAGGAGGATATGTACTCCTCAAAGTAGGTATATAATACTCATTTGTGTTTTGATACACAGGTTGATGAAATGTGGATCCTTTATTATTATGCCTTAATGTTGTTTGAAATGATTTGGATGAAGTGGACCTGTCACTCCTTGATGTGGACCTGTCACTCCTAGAATCTAATATGGATCATCATTGAGGCATGCTAAAAACCAGAAAAAATATATACATTATGATATGAATATATACAACATAATAATAAATTAGCTTATAATTAAACTATAGGGAACAAAAAATTCACAGATATTTTCATTAAGCATTCCTTGCAATGATAAAAATCAGCTATGAAGTTTAAATTGTCAAAAGCCAATTAACACAAACAATAATAAAAATAAAAATCTAAATAATTAATTAAGCAGAAATCAAAATTTATGAGTATGTTTACCTTAATGTTTGTTCCTATAAATCAAACATTGAGTAAGAAGAACCTTTTCATTCATGCTTCAACATCTATAAGCAAGAAAACGAATCACAAAATAAAATATAACATCAGAACCACAATTGAAAGATTGATACTTGAAAGGTTAGAAATTTTTTCAAAGGTCAATGAAAATGATATATGTAATGTGATACATAACACTATGATAAAATAATAAATAAAAAACATTAAAAGTATAAATATTTTCAAATAATATGAAATCACCCATACATATAATAAAGATAATTCATTACATATACTACGAAATTTAATTAACTTGCGCTACTCATTATTATCATCACTACCATAACAATCATCCTCATCATCATCATCATCTTCTTCTTCTTCACCATCATCATCATCATCTTCTTCTTCATCATCTTTGTTTCCTCAATTTATATCAAGTTGAAGCAATTCATGTTGCTCGATTTCTTCATAATAAGATGATTCAATAAGTATATTTGGATTATCAAGTGTTTGAGTAGGAAGGACATGACATGGTTGAGAAATCTCATCTAATTGATCAATATCAAATGATCTTACATTGTTTGCATCTTTAATAAATTCACCCATGTCAACATTATAACGACTTCTAGCAGTTGTCTTAATAACCGTCCACCATTCAGATGATTTATTATCATGTGGATATGTATAGTAGACTTGTTGACATTGTTGTGCTAGCACAAAATCTTCATTTCCGTGTAGTCGAGATGTATGCTTGATTTCAACCAACCCATTCGAAGGATGCACTCTAATCCCTCGTCTTGTATCATACCAATTACATTTAAACATAAATAACTTGCACTTACTCCCCAAGTATTTTAGCCGAACAACTTTTTTAAGCTTTCCATAATAATCACGTTCATTATCATCATAGCAACTTCCTTTCACACAAACTCCACTATTCATTATCTTTTTAAAACGACCATAACGTTGAGTATGAAATTTAAAACCATTCATATAATACCCATTATAACATTTCACTGAAGTTGAAGGGCCCATAGCAAGTCCAAATAGCTGATTTTCAATTCTGTTAGATTGGTATTCCACTTAGCATAATAGTTAACTCTATAAGAAATAATAATTTAAAAGAGATTAATAATATTTTTAAAGTAACTAATTGACATAAAATATAAATTATTTTTATTAAAATACTTACATTATTTTTTAACCAATTTGGCATAATTTTTTAATTTCACCATCACTCGCATGTGGTTGTTGTGACTTTAGCTCTTGACGACATTGCCTAAAATTTAAAAATGTTAAAGTTAATAATAAATTATTAGAAATTTAGTAAAAAATAATATTTCATACTTACTCTAAATAAGGCTTCAGTTCTTGACAATTGAATATCATATAGTTATGCGCAATTTGCATTTCAGCATGTGACAACTGTCTTTTATAAAATCTTTTCGATAATTTTTTTCCTGGATAGGAAAAAATAGAGAGACATCCATCTACACTTTTAAGGCCACCATCATCATTCCGTGGAACTCGATTCCAAATTTTTTGCACATTATCACCAAAGTAATGAGATGCAAAATTGGTAATTTCATCAATTAAGTACGCTTCATATATGGAACCCTCAACTTTTGCTTTATTGGTAACTTTCTTCTTCAAATAAAACATATACCTATATCATTTCTGTCAATTAGTTTATTTAAAAAAATAAAAAGCGAATAAAATGAACATAGTATGAAAACATATCGTTCAAATGGGTACATCCATCGATATTGAACTGGTCCACCAACTTTTGCCTCATAAGGTAGATGTATCGTCAAGTGTTCCATGGAGTCAAAGAAGGATGGAGGAAAAATCCTTTCAAGTTTGCAAATGATTTCAATTATATTCATCTGCATTAACTTCATGTGCTGGGCATTTAAATTTGTTGAACAAATATCTCGAAAAAATACAGACAGTTCAGTTAATGCCTCCCACAATGGCCTAGGTAAGTAAGATCGGAAAGCGGTTGGAAGAAGTCTTTGAATGAAGACATAACAATCATAGCTCTTCATCCCCGAAACCTTACATTGTGCCTCTTTTACACATCGTGAAATGTTTGAAGTATAACCATCAGGAAATGATAATTTCTTCATCCATGATAAAACTTCTTGTTGTTGTTTCTTGTATAAACAATAAGTGCTTTTAAGTTTGTAAACCCGACCACTCATATCTTGTTGCAAATGTAAATTTGGCTTATGACAATACAATTAAATATCCAACCTAGCCTTTAAATTGTTCTTGCTTCTATAAGGACAATCCATTACTTGTCTTCTCATAACAATTTTTTTCTTCTAAGATCTAACCTGAAAATTTTCAATCTTGAACATGATTAATTTTGAAATTTTAAAATAACTAATATTTAATTTATAACAAGGAACTAACTTATAGTTTTCAAAAACATAATGACTAACTTATAAAATCATAAAAAATGCATAGACTAAATTATAATTAACTCTAATTAACAATGGTAGCAGATGCAGAAAATGGTAAAAATTTGTATAAAAACAGTAAATAACATGCAGAAAAATTACATGAACAAAGGAAGTTGGATGCATTAAATGATAATCCATATAAATGACATGTAGTATAAGAGCACAAGACCTCAAAAGGACAAAGCATTAAGGAGATCATAGTAAATAATAATAAGAACGCAACATACCGCTTTCGTGCCAAGAAGAACCCAAAGGCTGATTAATTATTGAGAAAGATAACTTGATGCCACGCTTAAAAACCTAAGCCATCATATTGAACAAAGTCATGTCAGGACCCAGAAATAAAAAAAAAAAAGCCAAATAATAAAGCAAGCATTAGGTACTATAAAAAAATGAGTAAATATCACAGATTTATATCCAAAATTCAATAGCTGAAGCTTACATGTAGATGAATTATATAGCCAGTTCCAAACTTCCTATTATATCTAGAATGCTTTTGAGTTGAAAAAAATAAAATAAAATAATAGTTGAATTAAGGAAATTTTTAAAAACAGAGAAAGCAAAATATATACATAAATGAAATTAAATAATGCAATTATTATATTTAATGTACTAAAAAATCATGTCCCATTTTTGTACTAAAAAATCATGTCCCATTTCTTACTTTATTTCTCTAACCTTTTTAAATTCTCAATGTGACTATCATATTAAAATGTAATTAACAACATTTTAGATTAAAAAAAATAGTTAGGCTTTGGGATCCTGTATCCTTACAGGTGGGTTGCTAGTCTAGCCAGACAAGGTGAGATTAATGGACATTAATTAGGGGGAAGGAAGGATTAAAAAGAAAAATTAAATACTATCTAACATTTAGCTAAACTGAATTAAAAGCATACCACCTAAACCATTTGGTGATAAAAAAACATTTCCAAATCATGCATGCTGACCTCAAAACAGAACAATCAAGTGAAAACAGACAACATATATAGCTAATGTGGGAAATTAACTGAACACCATGCAAGGAGGAAGCAACCATGAATTCTAACCTCTTTCACTACATAATTATACTATTTATATATATATATATATATACATATATATATATATATATATATATATATAAAATAAGTAAAATGACAAGAAAAAAAAAAGAATGAATGAAGATACATAAATAAAACAACAATCTTTTTAATGAAACACAACATCAACAAGCAAGTTTCTTTATATATATATATAAAAGCATATGAATACATTCAAATCACCTAGGTGTTGGCGCACAGGAGGACAAACAGACTTGCAGACATCAAAAAACACCCAGCATTAATAATACTAATTATTAAAAATTAAATTGGAGGTTTTGATAAATTTTCAATTAAACATGCATAATTTCTATAAATCACTCTCTTCCAAACACAAAAATTGCCAACATTGGTCAAGTTGCATAAAATCATTCAATTTATGAACTGTAACCCTAAAAATTAATTTGGGGGTTTTCATGAATTTTCAATTAAACATGCATAATTAGGTTATAAATCATGGTAAAAACATTTCATAAACCTTATATTATCGAATTAATAGCCTAAAACCATTATTCAAAGTATCAGAAAAAAATTATTACCTGTGTTCTTCAGTTACAGATGAGGAAGATGGATCAACATAAAAAAATAACACATGAGATTAGAAAATTTAGATTAGAACTGTTTAGTGTAACTTCAAATGCAATAAAAAAAACAAAAACCCTAAATTAGTTACCTGAGCTATTGAAGAAAAAAGTGCAAAACCTAACTCGCTTACAAAAGAAAGGTTAAATCAGGATGTTTGAAGGTGATGATGATGGGTCTGGTGCGATATTGCCATGGGTCTGTGTTTTTGTTGGTTTACATAGAAATATTGAAATTGTTAAGATGAAGAAGAAGAAGATGAAAAAAGGAAATTAGGGATACTGAAAATGAATGCGAAGATGATGAATAGTTTAGGATAAAGAAAGATGAAATCGATGAAGAGAGGGTGATTTTTCAACAATTAGGGATTGATATTGTTATTAGGGACGAAGGATACACTAGAAGAGTGAAAGTGAATTAATTTTCAGCTGTAAATGGTTTTGTTGTTCTCTGTATTTCGGTGTGGGGAGAGAGAATGAAAATAAACGGTTTAGATTTTATGCAATCAACGGTCTACATAATTTCAGCTTTATATTAACATTTAAATTTTTATTTTTTCAATTAGCAACCGAAAATCCGTTACTAAATTCAATATAAATTTTGCAACGGATTATTCGTTGCTTATATATAATCCGTTGCAAATCTGTTACTTATCCGTTACTAAATTCAGATGCTAATAACCCCTGTTTTTTGTAGTGGTTATTGTTGTTGCTGCTGCCGCCGCCACCATACTCTACACACCAATAAAATTCTCAATCTGTTTATTGATACTTTTTGACATATAGTCGATTGTTAGGTCGTTAATTTAAACCTGAAATTCCAAGTGATTAAAGAGGACTTGTGTTGGAACCTCTCTCTCTTATAACCGATGCGTAATTAACAGATGGTTATCAGATGTACAAGGTGCACCCTCTATTACACAATTCAAATCATTTTAATGAAAGAACAGGAATGAATAAAGCCTTGCATTTAGTTCCTTGTTACTTATACCTCTTCTATCTTGTACCTCGTTGCATTGAAATTGATCCCTCTATCCATGAGAAATCTTCCAACTAGACATAAGTTATATGATTGGGTTCCCTCCTTAGCTCTAGCTCCCTGGCACAACTTCCTCTTCATCGTCTACAAGAGAAAAGGTTTTCAAAGCTAGCCTTTATGAAATCAAAACAACAATACAAAACTTTAGTCATTTGCCCCACGGGCAAAACAACAACATATAACTTCATCCCCTTGCCATATGAGCAAGGCTTTCTACCCTCTCAACCACGAAAAGACAGAGACTGTATAATGAATGTATTATCAACCACTCATCGTTTTGTTTCTTGTTTCTTAATTAGTTGATTTTATGTTACACTACTATAAAATCAATAATTATAAAGAAAATAATGAAAAAATATTTTAGTTAAAAATTTATAAATAGTTTTTATCAATAGTAATATTTTTTTATAAATATATCGAGAGAATTACAATGAGAAATAAAATAATTAAAACAAATAAAAAAAGGTTGATGTGATGATTTTATCAAGAAAATTATTGATAGAATTAATTTCATGGCTAAAATCTATCAGGAAAAATATTAATAAACTATGAATATTGTTCATCATATCAATTACAAAAAAAATCATTAACAGAAAATTCTCTCAATATTTTCTAAAGAGCTTTAGAATTATTTATTTTTCAATTACACTATTAATTATTATTTTTTATAAATAAAATTACCGATGGATTGAAAAGTCATCACTCATTAGTGTTATTTGATGATTTTTTAAAAAAATTAGATTAAATTAAATATTACAAATAGAATCACCAATATATTGAAAAGTCATCGGTGATATTTAACGGTTTCTAAAATTTTTTATTAAATTAAAATTTTAAATTAAATATTATAAACAGGATCACCAACAGAATGATTAAAAATATTAATATTTAATTATTCGTCTGTAAAACTGTTGATAAAATATCCCAATAAAAAGTTTAGAATCTCTAATTTTATAACAGATCATCTCCTTTCTTCTTCTTCTTTTTCTTTTTTTTTCATATGTAAAAAATATCAATATTTTTTTTTCTTATCTTCTCTTCTCTTCTTCTTTTCTTTATACTCAAGTATGTCTTCTTCTTCTTTCTTTTTAATTTTTTTAATTAATATATTTTACAAAAAAAAAATTCTCTCTTCTTAGCTTCGCTTGCAACTATATAAATGTAAGATTTTTTTTTTGTTTTTTTCATTATATTTATTTATTTTTTTTTTCTATGCTTAATAATTATATGAATGTTATTGTAGGATTTTTTTTCATACGAGATCAATTTTTAGTTGATTTATTTTTAGGATTTTTAAATTTTTTATATGAATTTTTTTAATTGAATTTATTTGTTGTAAATTTGTTTGAGTTGATTTTATTCTTTTTTTCCCAAGCATTTTGAGTATTATAGAGCGTTGATTTATATTAATTTAAGTATTTTATAGTTTTGTAAAAAAATATTTTTTTAATATTTTTAAATAATTACTGAAAGAATTATATATGGTATTTTGTCAAGGAAAATACCGATTAAACAAAGCAGATAATTTTTTTGCTCACTTTTTTTACAGTAAATTCATCAATAATAATATTTTTTTATTACTCATGAATTTATTAATAGATAAAAAATTATTGATAATAAATTCAATGACAGAGCATTTTCATCAATGATTATATTGGTAAAAAAACTACCAATGAAATGATAGTGTAAATATCAATAAAAAATTCTGTTAATAAATATAAATATTATGATTTAAATATTATGATAGTGTAAGTGAGCATGTACAAACCTTGTTATAATTGATTAATTCTTGTCTTTGATTATATGTTAAATATTTAATTATGTCTTAAGAAACTAAAGATGATTGACTAATTTTTAATTAAAAAATAATATTTATTTTGACATTTTTAAAGTGTTTTTTAAATTAATATTTTTTTATAATTTAGATATATTGATGTAAAAATAAAATCTAAAATAATATTATTTTAATATATTTCTCAATTAAAAATACTTTTTAAAATACAACACTAGCCAGATCCATAGAATCTTATTTTATAAGGTCCGGACATTGATAATTTGTCTTATGGTATCCCACTTGCAGCTGCTAGACATCGCATGGCCGTTGCAGATCATCATGGTGGGTGGCTTCCCATGTGGTCGTACATGGCATCCAGGTAGTGCTCCACGTGGCGGGTGAAGACTAATCAGTTGCCAATATAGTTTGCCAATATATATATATATATATATATATATATATATATATATATATATATATATATATATATATATATATATCCCATCTAAGCGCCCTGAGAATGATGTCAGACTGTAATGAGACAACTCGCACACAGTGAGACAATCCCATTTCCTTGTTTCAAGGCACCGTTTTAAGATTCTATTCCTTTCGCTCCAAACGACCCTTTGCCTCCCAGCTTCTAAAAATCTTAAAACGTTGTGTTGTTCTTATAACGCAAGTGTCAATTTCTCAACAACGTTATGCGTCTCACGAGTCACGACAACTTGCATTATTGACTAAGGAGGGGGTGCCCTACCCTATTCGTACATGCTGTGTTTGTTTTTTACCTACTTTTGGGTTTGTGGTGAGACAAATGCTGTAAGATTTTTAGTAATAAACTAAACTATATTTTATACCGGGAGATTTATTAAAAAGTTAAGTTTAAAATGTAGTTTTTATAAAGTATTTTTTATATGTTTTTTAATTAAATTTTATAAAATTTTATTTTTTAACATTTTAAAAATACTTTTGAAAAAAATTTAAATTTTATAAAATTTTATTTTTTAACATTTTAAAAATACTTTTGAAAAAAATTTAAATTTTTTATTTTTTTTTATTTAAATTTATATATTTTTTATATTTTCATATCATTTTAATGTGATGATATCAAAAATAATTTTAAAACATGAAAAAATTATTATTTTTATTTATTTCTAAGTAAAAAAAACTTTAAAAATCAATCTCAACCATGCTTTCATTAAACATTTTATATATATTTTTTGCTATATATAAATTTCAATAATAATTTAACCAAGTACATATCTAATTTAACTAACTATAACTAACCATATACAGGAAAACTCAGGTTATTTATCAGAATTTTTTATTCTATTTTTAAAAAAATTAAAATATTATTTTAATAATTTTTTAAAATAAATTGAGGATTAAATTTTAATTGGTTCAATCTAAATTTTCAACCAAATTCACCTTTTTTTTAATTCAGTTAAAGTTATTATAAATTTTAAATTAATTAAATTTTTAAACCGAGTTTTATAAACTTGAAATATCGCTGTATAAAGGGTAATTTTTGCTTTTGCTAATAAAATCTTTGGCAACTGCCCATGCTTGTAGGCCGTGACGTCCGAGAGGTGATATATGCGCACTCCGCATCCTGATAATCACGTTCTCATTGATTCTTTTTTTTTTTTGGCCCCTTCCAGATAATCGTGGATAACTACAGTCTACTCCCTTGCATAAAATTATCCTCTCCGTGTTTTTTTCTTCTTTTGTTTTATCCGAAGCTGTATTTTTGCTGAATTTCATCGAAAGTATTGTACTACAAGGATCAAGTCTCGAGGGAGGGGCAGCATGGAAAAGGAATCTTGCTTTCTTGGTTATCAATGCACTATCAACACCTAAACTCAGCAGATAATTGGATCATGATGAGCGAGTGGTGATTGGTTGAGTGATTTATTTTGGGTTGAGAGTGTGGCTGTATTATTAGTTTGTTATTATCTAACTTCAGCCTTTTAAAATTATTTTCATACATGAAAATAGTTTAAATCAATGTTTTTAAAAATATTTTTATTATTATTTTGATGTATTAATATCAATAATAAAAATATATAAAATATTATTATTTTAATATATTTTTAACTAAAATATACTTTTGAGTGCAGATATTACCCCCGCAGTGTCTGTATATCTATACACTGATCCAAGAGAAGGCATTTAATTGTGCTATAGTATGATATGCTTTCAGGTTTTATATATTTGTAACACAACTCACAGTAATTATTTTTTATCTGGAGAGATTTTTTTTTTCAATATCTCGTAAATTTGGTGTTCTTGTTGAGACATGTTGCTAGTCATGCTAGATATTTTAGCCATGTCATTATCTACGGTGATTTGACTCTTTTTTTAATCCATGTTACCACTAACATAATATTAAATTAAACATTATCCATCTATTTTTTAAAAAATTGTTAGTCTAAACTAATAAAAAACACTATGATTGAACACACTTCCATACTAGGAATTTCAATGAGGATAAATTCTAGTGCACCGAGTCTAATTTTTTTTAAAAAATAATTATTGTATATATTAAAAAATAATATAAATTATATTTTGAAATTTTATTTAATAGTTTAAGTTTTTAGATGAGATGATTTTTTGATATGATATCAGAGTTTTGATGATTAAATGATCTCAAGTTCAAATCTTACTATGCATATTTATTTGACACGACGAAAAGATTGATGTCTTCTCCCAAGTGCAGGAGTGTCGAAGTAATAAATAACCCGGCAAGACCGGGGTCGAACCTCAGGGAGGTTAATTGTACAAATTATAAACAACAATTATAAACAACAATAATAGGAATAACAATAATAATAATAATAATAATAATAATAATAGTAGTAGTAGTAGTAGTAGTAATAGTAGTAGTAGTAGTAGTAGTAATAATAATAATAATAATAATGAAAGAGAAGAAGAAGATGATGATGATGATGAGAACTTTGAGATGAAATATTAATTAAACAATGATAATAACAAATGTCAAGGTTAGAGGTTCCACTAATGGTATATCAAACAAGTATAGTATAAACTCTTATTATTGAATTGGAAACCACACACAAAGGAGGTTCCAATCAGATTATATATTGTTAACATGATTACATTAGTCATCTTATTCGATTAATGCTAATACTTGTAAATCTCGTCAAGCATTCATGATTATAACTTATGTTAACAACAAATCAAGTTCCTTTCATAGCTCAGGTGTCGGTTATACCATACATTATGGGCTATGAAAGTGCCAAGCATTTGTTGTACCAAGTGTTATACAACATAAATCAAGATTAATCATTTAACAAGCAAAGTATTAAAGAGTGAACAAGATAACAAATATAAAACATGTTAGTATCAAACATTAAAGTCCATATTAAGTTTACACTATACTTATTCTTCCACCATTAGTGTAACCTTTTCACCTTGACATAATTAACTTAGCTAGACATAATGAAAGAAAGGAAAACAAATAAACTAAATAAGAACATAAAAGTTAACTAAGTAAAGGAAAGGAAATGAAAAGCATAAACTTGATATTAATAAAAGCAAAGCATAAACACTACAAAAAATACAAAGAGAGAAAGGAAGAGCATGATCTTGATCTGGAAACCAAGATGCCTAAATGCATGGCAAATGCCTCCTTTTATAGGCCAAAATTGGGAACTATTGATTTGATGACTAATTGATAAGTGGGTGGCCAACTTTTGACTTGGTGACAATCCTTATCTTCTCTTGTCTGCCCAAAACGTCATTGATAACGTCAAAACTGGAGCCAGGTGCAAACATAAAAGTTGTAGCCAATTGTCTCAGCTTTCTTGTGTAAAAATTTCAGCTCATTTGGACTTCTAGAACTCCAGATATGGCCAAAATACCGAACAGTGCTCGGGCTGGAAGACAGATTCGGGCTTCTTTGTTGTTGCTACAATTTGGACTTGCAAATGGCCTTTTTAGATCTTGGGCTCCATATGAAAGTTGTAGGCCTATGTCTTACCTTTCCATCCATATAAATTGGACCTAAATCTGAGATCTGTAGCTCCAGATATGACCCAATTACCGAACCGTGTTCCGGTTTGGATTGCACCGACATCTCTTTTCTAAGTTTGGCCATCTCTTTATCCTTGCAATTTAAGTTTTTCAAGTCATCAATCAATCCTTTCATTTATATGATAGGCCTGCATTAAAAATAGACATTTACCACAAATTATAGGTATCTTATATTATTAGATATATTATAAAATATGCTTTAATTATGGAGTTATTGATACTTCAAGTGCAAAATGATGATATAAAACCATGATAAAAATGCACTTTTAAGTACTAATCATTATTTGATAAAAAAATAAAAAACAAGGTAACATCGATTTTCAAATCTAAAAAGTTTTTACTTGAAAAGATATATTAGAAAATAATATAAATTATATCTTTAAACCTTATATATTTAAAATATTTTGATACCAAATTCAGTGTAAGATTTTCGTGTAGTGATTATGAAAAAAAATTAGGGTGTGTTTATTTTTAAAGTAGTTTTTATTATTATAATTTTAAAAATAATAATTTTAATTATAGTTAGTTGGATTTAGATATGTATTTAATAAAATTATAATTAAAGTTTATATACAATAACAAATATATATATATATAAATAAATTGTTTTTACAAAATTCAATTAAAACAACATGTAAAAACTATTCAACGCAAACCTACACGAACCCTACAGCATAAAACTGAATTTTATGCTATACCAAACAAGCTATTATATTTATTTCACCGTTAATGTGAGAGGTAGCAGAAAATAAATGTAGTAGTAGTACATAAAAAGTTTCCTCAAAGAAGGAGATCGAAAGTTTCTTCCACACACGGGCTTGAATTAGAAGGAGAAGGAAGAGGAAAAACCAGGACAAGAATGGAATGGCCTTTGGTATGGTGACACTTGTCCCAGCTAGAATCCCTCCATGATGCTAAAACCTGCATTTTAGATCCGTAAAAAAATTTAAAAAAATCCAGAGAAATCTTTCAACCTGAGATGACAGCCCTATTTAATTTATCTGTTATCTCTCCGAGTAGAGTTGTCATGTACTGGTAACTTGTGATTGAAAAAAGAAAAAGCACCCTGAGATGACAGTCCTTCTTCCCTGCTATCTCTCAAAGTAGAGTTGGTTTTATATTCAAAATATGTTGCTGAAAGAAGAGAGAGAAGACAAAGGAACTTAACTGGGTCGCGGCTCAACCAGGAGTCGACCATCGGTCCAACCAACCATCTCATCATCATCATCAAGATCAAGATCAAATCATAGCTACACTGGAATCTCCATCACCTTCAAGCTGTGATTTCACGAATCCATTAACACTGGCATAAATCCATCCAATGAAAGATACCAAACCAAGTGACACACTTAATAATTACATCTTCTTATTGGCACTATTATTACAAATCTGAAAATAATTAATGTAGATGTGACTGCGAGACAAAAGTCAAGGACAGCTAAGATTTCCCAGATCGGACTAGAACATGTAGCCTTGTAAACCAAATACGACAAATGATTGTTGCTAAATACCAACGAAGTAAATAAAACGGCAACCTTCAAATTAACTACGGTCCAACTAACAAGAAAGTTCTCTTGTAAATTGAAGTAACTTCTCGCTAGTCTTGTGATCGAACGGCTAGATAAATTGATTAGCATTTAAAAATTAAAAAAAAAGATCAAGAAAAAAAAATGTTATACAACATTCTTCTAAAAACCGATAGGGATGACCGGAGACAATACCTGTATCTCAGATAAGAAGATTTAACTCTATTTATTTTTAAAAAATTAAAATGATTTTGTTTTAATTATTTTTTAAAAAAATAAATGAATTAAGTGTTGATTTTTGATTGGATTGTAAAATTAACTGAAATTATTTATCAAGTTAACAAGATTTTTTTTTTTATTCTTCCACTTTTAACTAATTTGGATATTAAATCAATTCCAAGTTAATCTTTCAAATGGAGTTTTATAAGAATATTGATATAACTAATTTGGATATTAAATCAATTCCAAGTTAATCTTTCAAATGGAGTTTTATAAGAATATTGATATAGTAGTTGAGATTGTAATAGAAATTGTTTTTTAAAATATTAAAAAAAAACTTAATAAAAAATATTTGTTTTTATATTTATTTTTAATATTAGTATATTAAAATAATTTAAAATTAAAAAAAAACTTAAAAAATAATTTTTTAACCGTAGAAATAAGAAATCTCTACAAAAAAAAGAAAGCGTTAGTACCTGACAGCCTTTTTAACGCTTTTTCTCTCTCGCTCTCGAACGCACAGGGCAAAGAGAGCAAACGGACTCGACGATACATTGGCGGATTTCAAAATAAGAACGAGTTAAATTTAAGGAAGATGTTGATGTCCGTGTTTCTCTCTGCTACAATTCCCAACAAGACACCTCGAATATAGGTGGGTTACGGGATAGTCCTAAGAGAGAGAGTGAGAGGGGGCGAGCGAGTAAGTTTTTTTAGAGAGAGAAAACAGGAAAAAACATAAAAATGGGAAGATCCACTTCCTGTTTCAAAATAATCACCTGCGGCAGCGATTCTGCTGGGAGAGATGATCTTCAACTCCCCGAGGTATCTGACTGGTCAACCATGATCACTTTCTTTGTCCTTCTACTGTTTTGTTTCTATGTTAGGCTCCTTCTGTTCTATACCTGTCACTTGTTGTGAGTTTGAGTGGTGATTTTTGAGCTAAATTCGTGGATTTGTAGCTATGAGATGGTGGTTGTTGCTAATCTCGTTCTCTTTTTGTTTGGGGCTGAGAAATTGTTGGAAATAGTAATTAATGTGTGAACGTGTCAAAGATTGTAGAAACTTTGAATTTTCGTTCCATGCAGTTTGATGTGTAACGGTCATGAAATCTTAATTACCGTGTCCATTAGAATCATAGAATGTTGCAGAGATTTGTAGCCACTGTTTGTTCTTAATCACGATTATTAAATCTTTTATATTTGATTCAGTTGAGGTTTATTCAAGCTAATTTAATTTGTAACTAGTAAATGTAGTATGGCATGATGATTTTTGACTGATTCAAGTTTGAACTAGGATGGACACACGTAAGATCCATGGATATGGATGACTGAAATCATGGATGACTCAAGGAAATTCTGTGGATCATGGGTTACAATTTGCAATTGCCGGTGTCGATCAGGCATTATAAGATTTTCCTTGGTTGAAAAATGTCTATTTTATATGAATTCTATTGGTTTCTAAGCCTACAAGGCTTTTTTAGAAGTGATTCACCAGCAGGAGTTACAGGTAAAGGTTGGAGTAAAAGGAAGTCTGTCTTAATGTAGTATCAGTTAGATGATGTTATTTAAATTTCATTTCAGAGCAAGAGTTCAAGTGACAAGCGTGGATGGAGTTTCCGGAAGAAATCTGCCCGTCATCGAGTTCTCAGCAACACTATCATTTCAGAAACCACCCCTTCTTCGGTGGATAAGGAGAGTCCAGAATCCACAAATCTAAACTTCCAACAACCAGGCATTCCTCCGGCTCCAGAAAAAATTGCTGTGATACAATGCACTGATGAGAAACCACAGCTGTCTGAGAAACCACAGCTGTCAGAGAAGTCACAGTTATCTGCTTCAACAGAACATGAATTACCAGAGACCATTGTTGTAACCAAGGATGAAAATGAAGTTGATGACCATGTGGATGAGTCTGTTGTTATTGTCATACAGGCTGCTGTCAGGGGTTTTTTGGTAATTTTATTGTGGTTAAGGAAATGTTTGATAATGGAGCATGCTTGTTGGTAATTTTTCTTATTCACACTTCTTCGCAACTGTCTTCCAGGCTCAAAAAGAACTCCACAAGCTTAAATATGTTGTTAAGTTGCAAGCGGCTGTACGTGGTCACCTTGTCAGGCAGCATGCCATTGGAACCCTACGTTGTGTTCAGGCCATTGTTAAAATGCAGGCTCTTGTCCGTGCTCGTCGTGCTCGTTTGGGGGAAGAGCAGGTTGGTGGGAAGCATGGCAATCCTATATCCAAGACCTTGGTAATGCTACTCAACTCAAATAAGTTTGTTTTAAGAAAATTTCTCTGCTTTCACAAAGGTTTCTGCTTAAGGGTTCTCGTTCACAATAGTCTGGCACAACCCCCTGGCCAAATGAAATAGCTAGTTCTTCAAAACTTTCTACCTGATCCTAAATTTTGCATGCCTAATCAATGTTCTCACTCGGATAGTATTTCTTTGGTTCTAAAGACATCTTTGGAATATAATAGAAAATCATGAATTCTTCAAAGGCAAGTATGAAATGACATCCTAGACCAATGTTTCAGAGTGTTTACTTGGAGGTCAATGAGTCGCCTTAGGATGTCCAGCAACTTTTCTTTTCAATTCTAGTTATTGCATTATTCCCACTATAAGTGATAGCTATCATAAAATCTACTTGTAGGAGAATTTTCTGCCCTCCTGTCGTTAAAGAAGATCAACATATATTCTAATGCTTTTGGTAAAAAAATGTGTATATACACTTCATGGACTGCGACTCTCTTCCTGAATCATCAGTCTCATACAATTATTCTTTCCTCTTTGCTTTCAGCAGAAGGAAAGCTCGGTAATCAAACCAACCACAACATACATTTCCATTGAGAAGCTGCTTAGAAATAGTTTTGCTCATCAGGTATGGAAAAATGGATGCCTTTTGCTGTTTATTTTACAACTGTGTATGTCGCTTATCCAAAAATACTGACCTTTTGCTTTGAATTAAAGCTGATGGAGTCAACACCAAAGAGGAAGCCTATCCGCATCAAGTGTGATTCTTCTAAACCTAACTCTGGTTGGAAATGGTTGGAGAGGTGGATGTCTGTTTCATCAGCAGAACCAACACCCAGACCAGATTTAATAACTGAACAACTAGAAATAGAGAAGAGTGAGAATGTTACCTCTCCAATTCAAACTAGAGCCCCACCTGAAGGATTCTGCGAGTTGGGAGATTCAAAATCTAATATGGAGGAAATTGTTTTGCCATCTGAAAGTGAAGAGAATATGATAAAATCTGATGCGTCTGACTTCAAGTTTCAGGTGTGCCATCCAAACTCCCCTTTAGCAGGAGATAATTTGAAGCAGCCTCAACCTGAGATGATTGGTAAATCTGACACAGAAGAAACCTCAATAACTATAAATTCGCTTCCGAATCAAACTGTTGAATCTGAAGTGCATTATAAAACAGTGACTGATTCTCTTCCTTGTAAGCAAGAATTAGAAGTTGAACAACCCGATCAACCCAAACGATCTATGAAAGGGGAAGCGGCTGAACAATTGGATACTGAAGAAAAGGAGATTGTGTATGGATCAGTGAAGGCAAGCAATCCTGCTTTCATTGCTTCCCAGACAAAATTCGAAGGGCTGAGTTCAACAGCCAGTTTGAATAGATCATCTAGTTCTTCGCATCAAGATAGTGGAATTGAATCAAACACGGACATATCTGGGATAGATACTGAATCAAGGACAAAGGAGCTTGACATGACAGAAAACTCAGTGTCCCTCATTTCAAGGGTGCAATATGGTGGCTCTGAATGTGGTACTGAACTTTCTGTTACTTCCACTCTTGATTCACCTGATGCATTTGAAGTTGGAGATGCAGAACTCGAGCATGAAGCCAAAGTTTCAGAGGAAGAAACTTGTAATCCTGACAGAGCAAAAGACCAGGACATCAAAGACAAGGATTCATCCAAGGATCCTGTTTCTAATTTGTCTCATGTGAATCAGCCTGAGAAACTTGAGGTTGTCAAAGGTGAATCAACAAATACAATTGTTGTTGCTGATTCCACACAGGAGGAGATGAATCCAGAGAGAAGTGTATCCGATGTCCAGAGAGAGCTGAACTCTGAGACTGGTGGTCTAGCATGTAGATCATCCCCAGAAGCTTCTCCCAGAAGTCTTTTAACTGTTCCAGACTCCCAAGGAACACCTTCAAGTCAGTTATCTGTGAAAGCTAAAAAGAGCAGAGCTGACAGAAGCAGTTCTAGCCAAAAACATAAGTCTTCATCAGCAAGTAAGAGATCTCCATCGAACCCAAATCATGATTCTGGTGCGAGGAGTAGTTTGGAGCAATTGTCCAAAGATCAAAAGAATGGGAAGAGGCACAACTCATTTGGTTCGCCAAAACCCGACAGCACTGATCAAGAGCCAAGAGATAGCAGCAGCAGCAGCAGCAGTCCTCTCCCTCGTTTCATGAAAGCCACAGAATCAGCAAGAGCCAAAGTGAATGCAATTAGCTCACCAAGATCCAGCCCAGATGTGCAGGACAGAGATTTCATCAAGAAGAGGCGGTCCTTACCTGGTGCAAATGGAAGGCATGGTTCTCCACACATCCAGCGGTCAACGTCTCAAGCGCAGCACAGTGCAAAGGGAAATGGTAGTCATGTTGTTCATGGTATGCTCTGACCTTTTTCTCACTCATTTATATTCTGTGTTGCACTGTGTTTGAAAAGGTTTTCATTTTCATTTAACAGATATTGCTCTTATTGGGATTTTATTTAGTTTGCTTTGATGTTGTCCTCTTTATCTGATGAGATCACTAGATATAGGATTTTGGAAGCTCCAACTGCATTTTTTTAAAAAGACTTAAAAGGATATTGTTCCATTGTGTACTATTATTATTATTGGAGGATCTTCGATGTTATTACCATAAATTGCTTAAGAGTCCATTCTGTATGGTGTAACGGGCCATCATGCATCATGAAACATAACAGTTTGTTGTGGATGGTTCATTTTGGTACGCAATTCTTTCACCTCAAATACAGGTCTAGTATATTTTTGCCAATGAGGCTGTAGTGCCTAGTTATTCAGTGAAATTAGTCAATGCCACTTGGGTTAACCATCATGGCATTTGCTGATGCGATGCTAATATGGTGGGGAATTTGATAATCTGGGCATGCATTTGTCCTCGCCCCTGGACAATCATCTTGAAAATGATCATTACTGTGCTTAACTGCTCAAATTCTGCTTGTTACAGAGAAAAAGTGGCAGAGGTGAAAAACGGAAATAATAATGTGCACGACACAGTATTTTACCTGCCATGGGAAACCTAGAGTTGATTGTTGGTCGACAAGACGGCTTGATATCATGTTTTATACTTCAATTTTTCTGCACTTGGATTTCGCCTTAGTTATATGCACACTTGGAGTTTGGTAGGAGAGGGGGTATATATATACAACTGAGTAAGGATTTCTTGTATATTACTGGAACCCAAAAAATTTTATATATTATTTTCTCAAACTCTCCACTGTGGAGGTATGGTCGTGTGTTTTGTTCAACATTATTTTGTGTGATATTGTTGAGGCTTGTTAAACATGTTGTGGATATGTATCTGGAGTTTGAGACATTAACAGTGAAGTCTGAGCTTTCCATAGGCCCCCACTGGTTTATTCAATAAATTCTTTATTTCTTTCGGTTTGAGACCTAGGGTAGAATTTTTGTTGGTTCTCTCCATCATTACAGGAATCGTCCTGCAGGTCTGCAAGCTCCCTTTATGAAAGGGACGCAGAGGCCTGGCGGGAGGCATCAATTCACTTTCAAGACGTGCTTCTGAGTTGTGTCATTTTTTGGATTATTTTGTTTTCGCGCAAGTAATTTTGAAAATTTTTAAATTATTTTTTGTTTTGAATGATTTATTTTTAATATTTTTTATTGTTTTACTGTGTTGATGTTAAAAATAAATTTAAAAAATAAATGTTACTAACACAGAAAAGACAGAAAAGAGAATCGTTCGGCACTCATGTGCAAAGAGTGCATCGGTAAGATCTACATTCTTGCTCAATAACCCTTTGCTGGGTCACTATAATAGGCCTGGGCAGATTTAACTTTATCAGAACACAAGCTTTTGAATTATATATATATATATATATATATATTAGCACAGTCAATTTTAAATTTAATGTTTATTTCATTAAGAAAATCTACAGCGCTGTCTGAAAATACAGGACAAATTATATGAATTTTAAATTTTAATTTTTTATTTAAAATTATTTTTTAATATTTAATTTTTTTAATATAATGATATAAAAAGTAAATGTTTTTTTAATATTTTAATATATTTTTAAATAAAAAAACACTTTAAATTACAGCCTTACCATAATCCCTCTTTAAAATATTATTTCATTACTGTTTTCTAATATATGATAATATATTTTATATTCGCAACCTCGATCCTAGAATCCTAGTTCTACCTAGCTAGCCAATCTGATAGTCCTTATTTTATTTTTTTTAATATTTTTTTGAACAAAATTTGTATGTTTGAACCTTATCTTACGGATAAAAAAATAGAGTTTGTTAAGCATTTTTCTTTAAGTTTGTAATATTAATCATCTGCTAATACAGTGTTTTTGTGAACTCCACCATTGGAAATTATAAGAAAAGGAATAATTACAACTATTTAGATGTTAAATAAGTGGTAAGTATTTAGAATCAAGAGGTTTGTTTTTTTTGTGATCTCAAGTTCGAGTTCTTTATTGTTTATATGATGGTCACTGGAGATTTACATGGTCGTTAACTTCAGAACCCGTGGAATTAATCGTGGTGCGTGCAAGCTGGTTCGGATATCCATGTTAATTTAAAAATAAAAAAAAATAATCGCTAAATTTTCCAAATAGTTTTCAATGAATATACAATTCTAATAATGGCAATTATATGATACATCTATTAATTAAGTTTTTTTTTGTATTTAGTGGTTGAAGCATGTTTATTGTTTAAAGTTTTAGATTTGAGGTCAGGTGCACAACTTTAATAATGACAATTATATGATACACATACTGGTTAGGTTATATTTTATATTTAGTGGTAGTAGATTAAGTTTTTTTTTATATTTAGTGGTTGAAGAATATGTTGATTACTTCAATTTTTAGATTTAAGTTTTGGTACAGCACCTGGAAGAATTTACTACTAAGTGTTTGATATTAAGGTATAAAGTATTTTTTATTTTAAAGTATTTTTTAATTTTTAATATTAATATATTAAAATTATTAAAAAATATTAAAAAAATTAATTTAATATTTTTTTCAAGTAAAAAATACCGTGAAACACAAGGGCAAATGATGTCTTGTATTTCTTTGAATATATGCTCAATTATATATTTGAAGATACTTAAAAAATAATTATTCTTAATTTATTAGATAATAAATATATCAAAATACCATGTTTATCTTGTAAAACTTAATTAATAATTCTATTATGTAGAATAAATATATTTATAACATAATCATAAGACTTGATAACAAGAAAATAGCACATTCAGTAATTGTTGTTCATCACGTATTTATTATTTTATATATATATATATATATATATATTTAATATTTCCAAATTCTACTCGCTCTTTATATATAATATAAAATTATAAGAAATTAAGTAAATAAATATGAAGGCTAAATAACAATATTTATAGCCAAAATTTATATTAAGATTTAATAACTATATACTTCACGAATTTAAAATGAAATATTTTAAAAGCTTATAAACATAAATGTTATATTCTTAAAATAAATCAATTTAAATATAAATATTATATCCAATGAATTATTTTAACAACTTATAAATATAAAAGTTACCATTCTTAGAATAAATCATTTTAAAAGTTTATAAATATAAAAGTTTTAATCTTTAAAACATATCACTCTAATAATTTATAAATATTAAAAAAATTATTTATAACAACTCTATAAAAAATTATCAATATATCCATTAAAAAAAAAAAACAGCCATCTTAGCAATTGGTGTCGCGTGAGACCTTTTTTGAGACCTACCAAAAGCTGGTCCACGCGACCGCTGAAGAGCTTTTCTCGTTAATTTAGCATTATTATATATATATATATATATATATATATAAAGAATAATAGTGGAATTTAAAAAAAAAAAATCATTAATTAGATGACTCTGTACAAATAGAAGACCCATATATTTCAAGTACGTCTAACCCAGCCCATGAATTGATAATGCCCTTAAAACAACAAAACCAACTGTCCTTTCATCGTCCAACTCAAAAAAAGAAAAAAAAGAAGAAGAAAAGACTTTGGTCAGAAAATCTTAAAGTTAAAACAAAATTAGTCAAAACAAACTCCAATCACGTTTAACTAACGTGCTACTCACCTCCACTGGCCAGGCCTGTGTTAGTAAATTTCTCAAGCATTTCTAAGAGATTCACCAGCATCTCCTGGTTTCGTCCTTTACTATTAAACTAAATGCCATACCCGCGTTATACTGCATGGTTGAGGCATGTTTATGTATTATCAAGAATTTTAAAAAAATTATAAGTAAGGTTCTAGTCTAGTGGTGAAAGGGGTTTGTTTTCTTTTTCCGCATCTGGGTTCGAACCTTATCATGCACGCTTGTCATCCCTGTGGTGCTTTACCTGCTCATTGGGCTTGCAGGATGTTCAGTGGGCCGTGAGGATTAGTCGTGGTGCGCGTAAGCTGGCCCGGACACCCCACGTAAATAAAAAAAAAGAATTTTAAAAAAATTATTATGATTTATAATATTTTAAAAAATTTTAATAATTAAAATTTTAATTAATTTAATATAAAAAAATAAAAAATAATTTTAAAAATTTATAAAAAAAACCAAGTCGAGAAATATTGTAGTAATCTATAGTATTTCATGAGAGAATTTAAATTTGTAATTCTATTGGCTCAATATTATAGATAATAAAATTAATAAAGATAATTTAAAAAAATTTAATAAAAAAATAATGCAGAAAAATACTATAATAATTCACGGTATTTTAAAAATAAATTATAAAGTTAAATTCCCAATCGGATTAACATGAAAATAATAAACATAATTTTTAAAAAAATCATATAGGGAAACACTGTAAGAGTCAACAGTATTTTAAAGAAAAAATTATAAAATTAAATTCTCAACCAACTCAATATTAAAAAAAAATCAACAAAAATAATTTAAAAAAAAACACAAGAAAAAATGAAAAAAAGAAGATAATTTTGAAAAAAAGAAAAAGCAAAAGAAAAATAAAAAAAACATGTGGAAAAAGTTAAAGCTAAATTTATAATTAGCTCAATATTAAAATTGTTTAAGAAAGTGTTATAGTAGTCTATAATATTTTATGAGAAAATATACAATTATAATTCTCAATCATTTCAATATTAATAAAATAAAATAAATAAATAAAATATTAAAAAATATCACAAAAAAACAAAAGAAAAAAAACCATGTAAGAAAAAACTATAATAATCTACAGTGTTTCATGAGAAAATTTATAGTTATAATTTTTAACTAACTCAATATTAAAAACAATAAGATCAATAAAAATAATTTTTTAAAAAATCAAAACAAAAAAAAATTATGTTGAGAAATATTGTAGTAATCAACGATATTTAAAAAAACTATAAAGCTAAATTTTCAGCCAGCTCAATATAAAAAATAAATTTGATAAAGGTAATTAAAAAAATCAATAAAAAAACCATGCGAGGAACACTGCAATAAGACAAAAGTCATGTGGAGAAACATTATAACAATTTATAGTATTTTAAAAAACTACAAAACTAAATTCTTAACCAATTCAGTATGAAAAAAATAAAATTGATAAAGATAATTTTAAAAAAATTAAAAAATCAAAAGAAAATAATGTTAGGAAACATTGTAGCAATTTACAATATTTTTTTTTTAAAGTTAAATTATCAACCAACTCAATATTAAAAAAAAAACAACAAAAATAATTATTAAAAAAAATAAAAAAAGAAAAAAAGGAGAAGACAATTTTTGAAAAAAAAATAGAAAAAAAAATATATGGGAAAGCTAAATCTAAAACTAAATTCTAAACTATCTCAATATTAAAAAAAAATAAATTTGAGAAAGATAATTGAAAAAAAATAACGTGAGGAAACACTACAATAAAATAAAAATTACGTATAGAAAACATTCTAGCATGCTACGATGTTCTTTTTTAAACAAAAGTTAATTTTTAAATTAACTCAATGTAAATTTTTTTTGATAGATACCATTTTTTTTAAATAAATAAATTATAAAAAAAAAGAAAAAAACCACGTATGAAAATATTTTTGCAACCTATAATGTTTTAAAAAAATTATATAATTAAATTCTAAAATAATTCAATATTTAAAAAAATTAATAAAGATATTTAAAAAAAAAATAAAAAGAAAAAGAAGAAAAATAAGTTAATTTTGGGAAAAAAATTGCAATACTTTCACAATACGTTTTAGAGTAATTGATAATAAATAAGTAAAACAAACTTAGAAATTTAAATTAGATTAGACAAAATTTTCCATTCTACTTCTTTATTCTTTTTATATTTCTAAAAAATAATAAATAAATAAAATTAAAAATAAAATTAACTACAAAATTAAGTTATCAATTGATTTAAAATGGCAATATTACATGAACCGAAGTTAATGAGTTTTATACAAATAGATTCAATAACGAGAATTCTAATATTATATGTTTTATTTTATTTTTTATTTATATAAAACTCATTTGTTTGTTTTTATACAATTAAAAAATATAAAAAATAAATAATAGTTTTTAAAATCATAATAAGTGATTTTGTTAGAGTACATGATTATGCTATAATTTTCCAGGGCAAAAAAAGAAAAAAGAAGTTTGCTCAACTATATATATATAAACATATCGATTCACGCGCTAAAACCACAACACGCGTCACTCCTGCAAGCAATTTTACAAACTATTGATACAACGAGAGAGAAACAAAAAATAGAAAACGGCGTGGAAACGGCAAAGCAAAAGATAGAAAGAAAGAAAAAAAAACAGAGGATCTAGGGTTCCCTGGGGTCTCTCTGCGCTCTCTTCTTCGATCGCTGATTATCGTGGAATGGGTAAGTAATTGACAAGGAGAGATATCGATGCAGCTGTAAATCTAGTTTTCTAGGTCTTTGAACTCGGGAGTGGAGTTTATACTCTAATCGAAAATTAATTTTATGGCGAGGGAAACTGGAAATTGAAAGAATCGAAGAATTTTTGTAAAAATGCGAGGGTTGAGGAAATCAAAAAGAGTTTGTTGGGCATCAGATGTTAATCTTTGTCAGGTAAAATTGCAGATTTTCGAAGAAGTTTATAAATTTTAACAAAAAGATTTAATTTGTTGAATTCATTGTCTAAACAAGAAAGCAAATTAGAATCATGATGAATTTGAATGCATGCAGTTGGAGAATAATCTTTGCTATTTTACTGGAAAGAAATGTGTTTGTGTTTGCTCATTTAGCTTTGCTTCTGGTGTTGTCTGTGCTTGTCTCACTTGTCCTGATAGTGAAGAATCCGATTTTATGATGGATTTTCTGATTGCTTCTTTGCATTTCCATGTTTTAGGAGGCAAATACTATTAACTGCATTACATGTAATTTGAAATCAGAAAATCAGAAGCTTCTTGTGCTAGGAAAATCAGCAGTTGTTTTTATTTTTTGAATTTCCTTTTGAACTGAAAGTGAGAATCTGTTCGTTTTATTATGTTCTTTTGCATAAAAATGATATCTTTAGTTTGAGAGGCATTAATGAATTTAGAAGAATGCAGTACTGAAAGTGCTTTTGTTTGTCTTTGAGGTTTCTTATAGTTTGTATGATAGATATGGGATATGATGAATTTAAGAATAAATAGAAGCTCTCTTGAAGAAAAAATAATTTTTTCCAATTTGAAATTTATTAATTACATTCGAGTAAGCAGTTTTATGAAAGCTACTTAAACGCGAGACCGAGATTTATGAAATTTCAGCTTTGAAGTATTTTTGAAAATTGGTGTTTCCTTCATTGCATGTTCACATCCAAAGAATCTTGAAGAGATAACAACCATTTATAAACACATAAAAACTTAAGCAGTAGTAGAATGTAATTGCCTGAATATTTTAGCAAATTCAAAGATGCAGTGAGTCATTGTGACAACTATAAACAAGAAAATAAGAATTACATGTGTTCGTGGAGCTTGGACAGCACCAAGCAAGGTAGAATAGCAAGAACATACAAGGGGGGGCATATGGTGTGTAAACATACATGGTCTCAAATATGCTTTCTTATAAGATCAAACCATCAAGTTTTAGCAAATTCCAGGAATTTCCATGTCTTTTTATGTTTTGATTTTTGATAATTCAAATGATGAATTTGAATGCCCCATAGGCAAGGTACAGTTGTTAATCCAGCATGTAACTTGAATTTGAAAAGCGACTATATTATTGTTGTCTTCTAATTCCCATGACTTTGCACAAAGTGATTGCCAACCACAGTATGGTGGAAAATGTGTCATGTTTTGATTTAACTTATAAAAATTATTGTTATCTCTGCTGGGTAAAGAATTTTTATGTTTTGAGCAATAAAAATATGTTATCACCAGTTTTGTTTCCCCTTTAGTTCTTTACACTTTAATTTTGGAAATACAGTTGCCTACAAACTCTTTGCTGCATATGTGGATGTATGATTTGTTGACCTACTTCTTGTTCTGGTAAAATCTACTTACACATTAAGTGCTCCTGGCTGCATCATTTAAGAGTGCTTCTAATTGAAGCTGTTATTATGCTTTGGTGATAACAATTTTTTGATGAGATTACTGATAAAAAAGATCCTGTCACGAGGCAGAATATATGCACATGCATGTGTTCCTAGGATGATTGAGATAAGAGGGTTTTGCGTTTAGCTGGAACTTATGCTGAAAGTGTGCTTGAGTCTATGCTATAGTAGTATAGTAAAGGTGCAACTTAGCAGTGTTTTCTTAACTGGTTTCCTTATAAATTTGTTTTCATTTTCTCTTTCATCTGGAAGGGGGACTAACTCCAAGATTAGAGCTGCCTTTTAAGAAGGGAGTCAATTATGGTATCCTGATTGATAAGTTCCACAGAACCACTGGAGGGGCATGCTAGAGGATCGGAGTGGATCAGGGAACTGTGTTCTTGGCTGACAGCCAATAACCATGAATATTGTGCTCTTATAGATTGTGGCACATTATGCATCTCTAATCTCTGACTTGATTTAAGTTATCAACAGATTTTAATACACAGCATCCTTAGAGATTAGATCTATTTCCATAATTTGAGTGATCCCTGATCACTGATCCAGGAAGCAGTCTTCTCTATTATCACAAAGACAAGTTCAAACACAAATGTTGACAATGTAGGTTTTACCTGGTCTTTCAATGATGCTCCTTGGGACTCATCCTTCACTCCTCTGCTTTGATTCTGCCCTTTGTCCCCTTTTCTTTTTCCAAACCATTACTTTTCCAGAAAAGAATCAATCTGCTGAGCATTGTATCCTATAATTTGACATAAAAATCTGAACTGATGGTTGCCTGCATTTGGATTCTCTGTATGCCTAGTCCTGAAGGAATCAAAATGGGTTCAGGAACATAGATTCCTCTCCAAAATTGCCAAGAGATTCAGCAAATATTAAACCAATAAGTTTTTATCTCTACCTGCCAGAGGTAGAGACTCAAGCTGATTTCAGAAAAGTTCATGTAAAGAGCAAGTTTGAAGTATATGCATCCTCTTAAACATAGCCACTGTGGTTGCAGCTCCCATTTGAAGCTTTTAAATCCATCTACCTAAAAATTGTCTATTATTCTTGTCTCTTGCTGCTGAGTAATTGGCTGCTTATATGATTCACCCATATTTATAGTCTTCATATAGACTGACCATTTGTTGGTTGTTTAAAATGGACTGGCATCATGCTTTCACTTCTAATGGTTGTTTAAAATGGTCTTCTTAATTATCAGTTTACCAATTACGGCCAGTTCAGGATGTGCGTAAAGGAATTGCATGAATGCGTGTTGTTCAACACGGTATTATTTTTCACCTGAAAAGACCTGATTTTTCTGTATAAAGTAACACTTGTGTTGCCATTTCTGTGTACAAGTTCCCTTTGTTTCAATTGCTCCATGGAGTTTCTGAAGTATGAGAAGATCTGAGTTCTGTATAAACTAATATTTCCTTTGTCATTTCTGTGTGTGAGTTCCCTTTTTTCTCAGTTGCTAGATGGACTTTCTGTTGTATAACTGTAACAAAGGATTCAGACAGTAGCTATAAGGGCCCAGAAATTTGACTTCTGCTTCTCCCTTTACCAGGTAAGGTTGTTCCTGTCAGAGGAATCTCCTTCACTAGTTGGGTCGGGTGCTCAAGATCACCTCCAAGCAAAGTCGTCATGGCCATCTCATTCAGCTGGAACCGATGACTTTCAGCCCCCTGGCTTTGAAGGAGGCCACCCCGCTAGTCAATTGCAGATTAAGGTGTCAGAAATCCCCGTGATTAAATGGAGATGTCCGCCCAGGGTAAGTCACAGTTTTATAGTATTTAATTGCCCATCCCTTTGGTTTTTAATATCAGTCATGGCATTGAAAGTTATGAACAATCACAGCTTGTCTTGAACTTGACTTGGCAAGTGGTTTCTGGGGAGGAAAGTAAAGATATGGAGTTTCAAAATCAGAGAGAGATGAGGGTGCTTGAAGCAGTTTATCCTCGACCATCTGCCATTCCTCCAAAGTTTGCTACTTTTCTTTTTGCCTCTCTCACTCTCTTTCTGTGTTCTGCTTCTTGAACTGAAAAGTTGTCTATATGCAGCCCTGCTTTTTCTGCGGACTTGGAAAGCTCTCAGCATAATGATCATCAAATTTCTCTGATTCCTATTACTCCCATTGAAGATGAAGATGCAGCAGAGGAACCATCTGATGTAATGGAACCATCAATGGGTCCAATGAGTTCACAAGCCCAACTATTAGCTTCTGGAGTTCCATCTTCTCAAAGCAGCATTCCCAGCATTCCAAATGAGAAACTGACTACTGGATTGCTCCCTGGTGTTGAACCTGGTGCAGTGGCTGCTGCATCTGCTGCCTTTGCTGCTGTCAAAAGTAACGAACAGGGAAGTTTGATAGACCATGACCTGCTAATTAAAATTCTCAGCAACCCGAAATTGGTTGAGAAATTGGTTACTGATTATGGAGCTGTGGCCAACGCACAGAATATTCCTAAGCCCCCTTTGTCAGATCCTCAACCTCCTCATCTAACTTTGCCCAATCCTGCTCATATTCAAATGAAGAGAGCAGAATCCATTACACAGGCATCATTGACTGCGACTCCAAGTGGATCATTCTACACGCAGCCAAATGGAACAGGAATAGGGGTTCTTCCTAGTGCACGGGTTCTTCCACCAGGAGTTCCATCCTCACCTTCTATTGGAGCAACACAAGCAAAGGACATGAGCTATTATAAGAACTTGATTCAGCAGCATGGAGGTGATAGACAAGAAGCAGCCCAGCAGTTTGGTGGCCGTTACAATCACCAAACAGGTACAAGCCAAGATTTAGTTAATTCTAAGTCGAGGGAATCAAAACACAAGATCATGAAGCCTTGTATTTACTTCAATACTCCAAGAGGATGCCGGAATGGAGCCAATTGTGCATACCAACATGATTCATCGTCCCAGAAAAAAGGCAGTAGCATAGCAGAGGTGCAGAGCGCAAAGAGAATGAAAATGGATAGGGAGATCAGTAGCTAGTGTAATGTTTTATTTAGCTTTCATTTGAAAAGGGAAGAAAAAGCTTAAGCTTATTACTGCTCTACTTCTTATACTTTTTTTTATTTCATTTTTGGGTTTATCTTGCAGCAAAGAGTTCCTCTCTAGCGTGGAACATTAAGATTAAGTCTATGGGCTGAAACCATTGAGAAGTTGATGCGGATTCTCTTGTATCTATCATGAGTATACATTGAAGTTGGTGGGGAGTTGATATTTTTGAGCGATTGTGTGCAAGCCTTTTGAATGGCACGTGTAAATGAGTGTAGAACCTTGCCACCACATGTCAGCGTGTAACTACAAGAGGTTGCTTCATGGTAAAACCTGTATCTTAGGTTTAATATTTTTTTCATTTTTGTGGCTACCACAAGATCGAGTTGAGGGGCTATGCATCTCTGAGGATCTACTTTGAGACGTCCCCCCTGAAAAATGGTAGGGATTTGAATTAAGAATTTGAGATTTTAAAGGGAGAAAATATTTTGCAACACCAATCTGTCATCAAAATCTAGTTCTCTGTGATCAAGGTCACACCGCTTTGTCATTCGTAGCAGGGCTCGCTAGGTGTTTTTTTTTTTTCTTCTAAAAACCATTCTGGACACTAATTGACAGTGAGAGTATTCTGATGGCTGTGGCATGTTATAACGACCAATTTGTGTTATTTTTTAATATTAAAATATTTTTTAAGAATAATACTTGTGTATATTTTGTCAATTGAATATATCCTGTAGTGACCAATTTGAATTATAAAATAATTCTTTTGATATTAAGAAATTTGTTTAAAATCCGTATTTGTGCAATTAATGTTATTTTTTATCAAATACTAATACTAATTTATTTAATCTTGATGTTATTAATTAAAAAATGAAAAATAAAACTCACATCCTAAACATCAAAACTAAGAAAAATGTCTTCAGATGCTAGAAAGAGAGATAAATCCATAAAACTTGGCATATATATATATATATATATAAACAAATTAAACAAAATAGCAAAATAATAGTTTAGACAACAAGAGTTAGCCATCCAAGCGCTTAAAAGTGACAAAAGAACTAACATACCGGCACATGCAAATTATACATTAACAATTTTTTTTATAATAGTTTTATTTATCAAAATATAACATTGTTTCTAGGATTAAATATCTATAATGAAAAATCCATTGTAAAGTAATGAATAACCCTCTATAAAAGTTTGAAAATTTTGATTTTATAAGCAGTATAATTATTACATTGTATTTAAAAAGTGAAATATAAAAAAAAAGCCACTATACCATGTTTAAAGTGTTTTTTTGTTTTAGTGTAGATTTTTTATCTTGTTTTTTTTTTTAAGTTAGATTTTTAATTCAAAGCTAAAATTCCTTTTCTTAAATTCTTATAATAAATCATATAATTAATATATGATGAGATGAAATAAATAACCTTCTTCGATTCTACAAGTATTTAATTGAAGGCGAAACCAAACTTTTAGAAAAACATTTAACTTTTTTAATTTTTATTTATAATACTTTAATTTAACTTGATAATAGAGGTGCTGAGTGAATGATTAGTACTTAAAAGTATATTTTTAGCAAGGTTTTATATTATTATTTTGCACTTGAAGTATCAATAACTATTTAACTAAAACATATTTTATAATAACATATCTAATAATATAAGATACCTCTAATTTATGGTAAATGTTCATCTTAAATGCAGATCTATCATATAAATGAGAGGATTGCTTGATGAGTTGAAGTATTGAAATTGAAAGGATAAAGAGATAACCAGACTTACAAAAAAAATGCTGGTGAATACTGTTCGATAATTGGATCATATCTGGAGTTGTAGATCTCGAATTTAGATCTATTTTATATAGATGGAAAGGACATAGGCCTACAACTCTCATGTGAAGGTTTGATTTTAAAAAAGTCATTTTCAAGTTTAAATTGTAACTACAACGAAGAAGTTTGAATTTATCCTGCAGCCCAAACACTGTTTAGTGCTTGACTTATATTTAGAGTTCTAGAAGTCCAAATGACCTCTATTTTTTCTTTTTGAAAAACTAAGATAATTTCCTACAACTTTCATGTTTCAAGTTGTTTCAATTTTAACATTATCAATGATATTTTAGGCAGATAAGAGAATATAAGGATTGTCATTAAGTCAAGAGTTGATTACCCACTAATTAATTAGTCATCAAATCAATAGTTCTTAATTTTAGCCTGTAAAAAGAGGTATTTGCTATGCATTTAGACATTTTAATATCTAGATTAAGATCATACTCTTGCTTTCTCTTTGTATTTTTATAATACTTAAGTTTTATTCTCATTAATATTTTGTTTATGCCTTTCAATTAATTTCCTTTACTTAGTTAACTTTTATCTTATTTATATTTTCTTTCTTTCATTCATTATATTTAGTTAAATTTATTATATCAAGGTGAAAATGTTATACTAACAAGTATAATGTAAACTCAACATGAACCTTAATGTTTGATACTAACATATTTTGTATTTATTATTTTGTTTATTTTCAATACTTTATTTGTTAAATGGTTAATCTAGATTTATGTTGTATAACACTTGATATAACAAATACTTGACACTTTCATTACCCATACTGTATAGTATTACCGACACTTGAGTTATGAAAAGAACTTGATTTGTTGTTAATATAAGTTATAATCATGAATGTCTAACGAGATTTACAAGTACTAACATTAATTGAATAAGATAACTAATGTAATCATGTTAACAATATATAATTTGATTGGAATCTCTTTTATGTGTAGTTTCCAATTGAATAATAAAAAGTTTATACTATACTTGTTTGACATATCATTAGTGGATCCTCTAACCTTGACATTTGTTATTATCATTGTTTAATTATTACATTAATCTTCCATCACAAAGTTTCCATCAACTTCTTCTTTATTATTATTATTATTATTATCATTGTTACTATTACTACTATTATTATTGTTATTATTGTTGTTGTGTTATTATTATCTATAATTTATATAATTAATCTCTCTATAGTTCAATTCTGGTCTTGCTGAATTATTTATTACTTCAACACTTCTATATTTAAAAAAAAAATTAATTTTTTGATTGTGTTAATGAATATTTAGATCTGAGTTCTATCTCTCTCTTTTTTCTTTTTTCTTTTTTTCACGGTGTCAGCAGGAAAATAGCCTTTCATCAATTATTACTACATTATTAACGATTTGTATACAACCTTGGATAAGAATTGGGAAGCGGACCGTTACCAAATTGCAAAATAAATAAAAGTGATTTATTATAGTGCATCCTTGATTTTTTTTTAAAGCCACGGGAGAAGTTCAGTTTGATATTTGAAGTTTTTTATTTTAATTTTTAATTTTTGATCTATGTAGTTTTTATTTTTTTATATTCTAATTCTGAAACTTTATTTTTTTTATATTTCATTTTTAAAACTTTAATTTTTGTATATTTTAATTTTAAAATATCAAAAAAGGAGAGAAAAAGTTTTCTAAAAAGAAAGAAAAAGACAAAAAAATTCAATTTTATTTTTAACTTTAAAACACCTACTAATTAGTCTGGAAATTAAAAATTAAATTAAATCTAAATAAATTTTAAGAATTTCAATCTATTTTTTTAGAGCACAGTTAAAAACTCATGCTACCTCCATCAAACTCACATCTTCAAGTCAAACCTCTTGGTACCAGCATTGATATATATATATATATATATATATATATATATATATATATATATATAAGGTTTTTATAATTTTTTTAGTGTTTTTAATCCTAAAAGGAAAAGGATGAAAATACAGATTTAGAGTCCAAATTACCTGCATCTTGATCTCTGATGGATGAAAATTGCTATAGCGAACGATATTTGTTGCCCATTAGTTTTTGAGAAAAAAATAATAATAACAATTAAATGACATGCTGTCCACTTGAGTTAAAGCATGCTTCGATGATTTCTTTTTCAAAACTAGGTGCATGGGACTATGCTTTATATATATATATATATATATATATATATATATATAATTCTAAAATTTTAAAAATTAATGATGATACCATATTTTTCGTATATGAAACAAATATGCACTTTTTTATATATAAAAAATCCCATTAATATTAAATGAGAATGGAATGTCTAATTTTTCTATCGTGAAGTTTTTATGTAATTCTCATGTATTTTGTCTTTTAATTTGAACATACTTTTCAAATCAGATAAATATTTATTGTGATAAAATTTCTATATATATTAAATAAATCAACTTATGCACTCACACCAGATTTTTGTTTTTTAATACAAGCTTTTGAAATTGTACAGCACTATTTATTGACTGAAATAGAAATCAACAGCGTATCGCCGGCAATTAAGTTGGTTTAGTTTCTGTATGACTGCAAGTATTTCAAATCCCAGCGAAACATGCATGCTGTACAATTTATTCAGCGGTCTTCCCTCCGAACTCTGTTGGGGTCAGCCATCATATCCGTCATCATCTTCTCAGGTGAATCCTCCCAGCTTGCAAAAGTTTTCATGTCAACCTGCCAAAAGTACAGCGTTTTTTTTTCGTATTTAGATTCAAGTCTTGCACGTGAATATCAACACATGCCTCACTATGAACTTTACATGGCAGGTTACCTTGCGTCTTTGTGCAGTGAAAAGATCCTCTCTCTTCTTATATGAAAATTGAATTTCCCTTGCTTTCCTCCCACCTAAACCCCAAACCTCAACCTCTGAAATCAAAGCTTCAGCTGGGAGAAAGCCCTGCAATACAGATTTATAAAATAGAAAACAAAGTAGTTCAAGCTTTCAAAGTGAACATACACTAGCATGGATCTTCTAGTGTTCGTATAACGTGAAGTGGCAAAACATATACTATTGCCGCATAAAATTCAATCCATATATTGTCTAACAGGCAATCTCATATTGACAACAACATTTCCACAAAGGTGACCAAGGAACAAGATCAGAGGTTGCCTTCGGTGAGAAACAAATCGCAGAAAGTCAATGGTGAAAAAAACAAGTCAGAAGGTTAACAAAATTATTAATAAATAATACTTACTGATGCATGCAACAAGATAAAGGCCAAGACAAATTATTAAAACAGAAATTAAGAAGGAACAAATGATTAGAAACAGCTAAGCGTGCAGAAACTAAGACCATACAAGAATCAAGGAAGGTTTTCACTCATTATAATAGCTAACGTCATTACCCTCTACCAAATTAGATTCTTCAAAAACTAAGATTTGAGAGCCCAAAGCTCAATATTAGCAGTGATGCGGTTAGCCATTACACATTAGTACCTGATTCGGGAAAAGTGAACCTTGCTGGTAAGTTTTGTCAACTGCATGATGGCGAACTGTAACTCTGGAAAAGTCCCCATCGATATAAACCCTCTCGTTCCCAATGGTTCCTCCAAATGCAATGCCCACAGGCTTTGGACGTGCCTCATAAACTCTACCAGTAGGATGCAAGTGGCTGTAAACAAAGTTTTTCTCCTTCCCTGCCAATGGTTTCACAATTTGTCATAGAGGCCCCATAAAGGAAGCATTTCTCACGGATTTCAATTTGGCTCATCAACTTTCATAAAAGAAACGAGAAGCAAAAAACAAGCAAGAAATAATTTGTGACTCTCTCTTTCTCTCCCCACTCATTTGAATCACATACCAGAAGGTGAGTACATGTGGAAGACTGGACTTATAGCATATAGGGTTCCAGAGGTTCCATAGAACGTATCCCTATTTTCGAAACCCTGATGGGTGAGTGCACCTACGACCCATTTCCTACAATTGGTGCTATCCTCACTTGCATCTCCAGAAGTAGCAGAAATCAAAATCAGCATTGGACCAAGATAACCTTCGATGTTAGACCAGAATCTGTTCAAGCCCTTCCCATGGAGAGATGACCTGATAACAAGTGTTGGGTAAAATTAGATGCCGCAGCAAGCAAATAACTTAAACTTACACAATAAACCCTGAAAGAAAGAGAGAGGTAGGGAGGGAGGGGTTAGGACTTTGGAGTAGCAACTGAAGTATCATGAGCAACTTTATAGGTCACTAAATTTATTTAGGGCACCAGCAGGGTCAAGCAGCATAACGTCCAAGTAAATAGGTCTTGAAAAATCAAAAGGGAAGATGACACACCGATAAATAAGATTCTCATCGGTAGCATCACTGTTACTAGGAAAGTATGGGCTCAGAATTTCTTGACTTATTGCACTCCTGATTGTAAGGGAAATTGCCCATGCTTTTCCACAGGTTAGAAGACAAGAGTTGCATGCCTTTTCTGAAGAGATTTCTCTTAATGATGAGCTTGAAGATTCCAGTGTATCTTGCTGTTGATTGAGAAGAAAAATCATGTGAGATACAAACTCGTATAACTGGTAATACATTTTTCATAGTCGAGTGGGATAGAGGTAGTGAAGACCGCAAGCAAGATCATGGTTTCCTGTTTTATAACCAAAAACAGGAAAAACTCTAAGCGGATGGCTAACCCTTAATCTTTAACTGACATCAAAGCACCAATTTTTGTGGTTTTGTTAGAATTGGATACCTCCGAACTATTGCAGTCTTGCAGTCTTGCATTGACAAATTGTGTAAAACACTCTGTGAGGTTTGTCACTGTCGTCAGCATCCATGTAAGAAACTTTCCAGCAGGAAGTTGAACATCTAAAACCGAGACATCACAATCCTGAAATTCCAATCCACTACCACCTTCAGCACAAGAAACAACTGCGGATAACACCAAAGGACTAACATCTGGAAGATATAGATACTCTTTCTCTTTTAACAAATTCCAAGTTTTTGAATTCCACAACATAGCCCAACACATCCAAAGAAACATAAGCACATCAATAGGCAGAAGAGACCCGCTTATCTTATATTCACCATCATCAATAGCTTCAACCTCCAGTTTCAAAGGAATTCCTGCTTTCACTCCCGTTGCAGAAAATAGTCTCAACAATGTATTAAGCAATACTGAAACAGGCATCCTCCCACAGCATTTCAAATAACCTCTAGCAAACTCAATCCAATTGACCCCTCCTTTATCAGTAATGAAAAACAGGTCTACCATAGAGGGACCCAGATGATCCAATAATCCCAAAAGGGAATCAGGCATTTTCAATGCTTCGCATTCTGTGCTTTTATAATTCAAAGAGAAGCATTGCTGCAACAATTAAAATTACAAGTCAATTTCAAAAAACAAAATTCAACATCTAAATATAACATGAAAATTTTTCTTAAAAGTTGCAAAAAAAAATTACTTTCTATTCCTCTCATACGGTTAACCTCAAGTAACTTCGAGATTGAACTATTGAGCAAGTAATGGCAATACAGGAAAAAAAAAAAGAAGCTTTTAGAGAGAAAAGCTGGATTCTTTTACAAGATAATTAAGAAACCATGATTTGTTTTTGGTGGTTTTGCAAGTACCTGAAGAGACTGAAGAGGGATTGCATTTGTTTGAGGATCGGCAAGCTTAGAAAAAGCATTCTGAAGCAAGGAGATTGATCCAGTGGAAGCTGCTAGACTTTCCACCTCCCTCTTTTCACTTGATACGTTCTGCTCCTTAGAAGACGATGCTCCCATTCTGGCGGAAAGCAAACAACAATTGAGATTTCTTTTTTCCCTTAAAAATTAAGTGAATTTTGTCACTTTCCGTTTGATTCCCTAGAAAATTCAGTGAAACTCTCTCTCCCTCTTGGTTTATGATTTAACGGATAAGGAAAAAAAAAGTATATTCGTTCTAGTCCTACACATTTTACTATGGTAAATAAATAAATCTAAATAAGTAATACATATGGGCGTCAAAATACTTCAAATATCTTTATTAATAATAAATAATAGCTCCCAAAAAAAATGAATTGGAACGCAGCGTTTAATGCTCGTGAGGGGTTTGACAACCCGACCCGAAAATAAAGCGATTCGGAACGGGGATTTGGATCCTGGCATTGCGCACGAAGAAAAACCACGAGAACTCCAATTCTTATTTCGAAATACTCCTCACTTAGCTTACCCGGAACTCTGATCTAGGGTTTCGTTGGAGGGCTTTTTTATCAGATCTCTAGGCAATCAAATGACGCCACCTCCAGGTCCTTACTCCGGTGCCAGCGCTCTCGCTCTGGTAAGCAACTCTCTCTACACTTTCCAATATCAGAGTCTTCATTCTCGTCCTTTCCTCCAAAAATGGAGTTTTTATTTTTTGTGTGTAGGTGGCGCGTGCATCAGCATTCAGTTTTGGCTTGGTTTATGGAAATGCGAAGCTCAAGATTCTTAAGGTAGCCAATTCAATTCTTTCTTGTTTAACCTTTCTTGATTACCCAGATTTATTTCTGTTATGGTTTTATTTTACATTTTTCAATTTGATTTTTTATGGAATTATAAATAAATAGATTTTATCACCAATAAGTTAATCATGCTTAAGAATTTGATTAAGGTGACCTTATTATTAGTCTGGCAACTTTTGTTGCATGTTCTTCATGTTTCAGTTCAAATTCGATTCACAATTAAAAATGGTGTTGTTATCTTTAGAATGCATGACATATGGATGCTATTGTTGTTACATTTTATCGATTTCGTTGATAGAATTTATATCATCTTATCTTATGTACTGAAAACATAATCAATTTCTTTTGCCTGCTAGATGAAAGCAAATTCACATAAGAAGGCGGAAGCTAAGGCACATCACTGAGGAGCTAGTCGTAGGATGATGAAATAAATGGTCATCGATCATTCAAATGGTTACCATATGATTACTCTTATGCAAAAGATGACTCTTGGTTTAGAGAATTATGAGTTTTTTGAATTTTTGTTTGTGAATGTGAATTTCCACATTTATGAGAAAGTGAGACAGTTTTCTATAAATTGAACACTTGGAAGAACAATTATTTTGTGGATTCCTGGGTATTCATACATATACTATACCATTAGGATTTCACGACCTTCTTTATGAATGCTAAGCAATTGTGCTTTGTGATTCATACGTGCAGATAATTATTGTTGAGTAGCTTGTCTTTAGTTGTATGGTTATGCTGTTTCAAGGTTTTGTTCTAACAGTTGATGCCCTAGTAAATTGCAGAAATAATTTTTTGTGTGGGGTTTCCTCTTTTCTTTTTCTGTTTTTCTGTTTTTTGAATGTTTACGGGGCAGCATATAGCAAGATTAAAGATTATGTGTATACTGCTCATCCCTGTATGTTTAGTGTTGATCCTTTGATCACGTATTTGTTCATAACCCATGCAATGCTTGATCAAGTGGGCGTCAATGGTTGTGAATCAGGATTTTCATCTCAAGAGTCGAGGAAAAATTTGCTCGAAATCTGTGAGAATTGTAAATGATGTTTGTGCAGTATGGCTGCGATGGCTGGTGGTATTATCCTTGGATTATTTTGTTGTCTATCAATAATCTAGGTGATTCTAGTTAATGGACCTTTCTCATTCATGATTCAGCACTCTCACATTTTCCAAAAATATCCCTTCAGAAATGTGAATCTAGTCCTGTATGTTAGTTTACTATGGGTGTGATGCTCGGTGGAGGTGGAGGCGGAGGTGACAATGTCAAATTGATATGGTTATTTTCTTTTCATTTGGCTTAGTGCTCACTGCCTGCTATTGAAAGTCCATAGCTTGAATCAAGTAGGGGAATGCGTTTTGTTCACTATATATATATATTTATTCTGATTATTCTCTAATCACATTATATCATTCATGGTTAAACATGTTTGTAAGCTTTGCTACATGCAAATCAGTTCTCTAACCTCTTCTTTCGTTTTCCCATGTTTTCTGTGTTGTCTGTTGTTGGCATTGCTGGGCTTGTTTTGTCTTCTGTTACTTCACATGCACCCCAGAAACTCGAACATCCTCCGTCATGGTTCTTTTTGTTCATGACTTTATTTTCTTGTATCCTCTTTACCCGGGGACAGATTGCAGCGTGCTCTCTCTCCCGTGACTTTTTTTTTAATTATTATTATTGTTTTAAATTCTATGGTTGTTCCAGATTAATTTGTCATGAGACAACACCAATCACTATCCATGCCCGTGACTAAGGAATTTAATTTTTCATTTTGTTCGTGCTCTTCATTCTTGACTTAAAATCAGGGTAGAGAAACTTGATCAGACCTCCCCATCTTTAGCAGCCCTGGAAATTCCAATGTTGATTGCAGTCTCTTTTCCCTTCCATTATTTGGGTTCGGCAATTCGAGTGAAATCTCTCCGGTGGTCAAGACCAGAAGATGAATCATATCTGCAGTTAATATGTATGATATCTTGGTAGTACGGTTGCAGTTTGAAAAGGTAGGTTTTAGAAAAGCTAGAAATTATAGCTTTTTCTTTACCAAGGTTTCAAAAGAGTTTTTAATAGGTTCATTGTTCAATCATGGGGAAAAAAATTGTTTACTAAGCTAGAGACCCTTGTATTGTGATGCCTTTTTCTTTGTTCAACCATGGAAAAAAAGTTGTTTAGTTAGCCTAATAACCCTTGTTTTTTGTATTAAATTCCATATATAATTGTGTTTTAAATTTTAGCTTTGTAAAAACTAAAATAATTTATTTTTTATTCATAAAAACTGTTTTTTATTTATTATACATTAAAAAATTTATATCACAATAATTTTAATCGAATATATTTTTTCAACCTATTCTTTTTTAAACCATATTTGTATTTTTATTACTGTTCTAATTGCATCGACTTAAAATCAAATGAAATTAACTGGGGTGACATGTCGTTCTATGATCGGAAGTACACTAATACTTCGGCCCTCTTGCTCGGTAAAGAAACTGGGAGCGGGTGCGATGGCCATGGCCATGGGATTATCAAGTTCCTTTGTCGAGGCTGTTTTGTGGACTGTAACAAGCCCCTTGGTGAGAGCATTCCATCCTTTGATTTTCACACGTGGAGGGTCCAGATTACCCAGTGGAAAAGGAATCTCTTTACAGATCAGCCCCCCCTCCTTCCCCTGATGCAGATCCAAATCACATTTCATCACAAACATGGTTTTTCCCCTCTCACTGCACTCATTTAACAATAATGTATTTTAACATTTACCAACCACAAAAAAGTATCCAATGATGTTTAAGATGATTGCTTTTTGTTGAAAAACATTGCCGGATTCAAATTAGATTAAATCTTAAAATAAAAAATTTGTTTAAATCTTAAAATAAAAGATTATTTATTTATTTATTAACTCAACTTGTTATTAAATCTCGCCATGAAGCAAGATGCAATTAATAACTTCAGAATAAAGACGGCGTTGGTAATAATAGTAAAACTAACAGCTAGACATAACTGCAACCGACAAGTTGCTTTCCAAAGCTACTTTTATCTTTAACTAATCAAGCTTAAGAAATTTCACAACTTGCTTCATCACTTCACAAATCTCACTCCCCTGGTAAATACGCACATCCGCTCCCACACACTCTCTGTGAAAAGAAGAGACGGAGATGGGATCAGTGTCCCTGAAAATTGGAGATGGAACAGCCAGATTCAGGAGAGCAAGTTTCTGTTCGTCAGCGGTGAACATTCTCATGCTCTTCTCTGTTATAACCACAAATCTTTTTGCATTATATGCCTTCACATCTTCTCCAAAAGACCATCAAGCTCACCTCGTTCACAATCCCCATAAAAACATTTCTTTGATCTCCGAGCATGTCTCTTTAATACTAAGAGAGATCGCTTCTTCTCAGAAAAAGCTTGCCAGGATGGAAAAGGAGCTTTTGGGCTATGAAACTATGGATATTTCAAGGCCCAATATTGCAAGTGAGCTCAAATTGTTCTTGCAACACCATCAACTCCCTCTTGGTAAGGATTCAAGAACTGGGATCACTGAGATGGTGGCTTCTGTGGGTCATTCTTGTGAGAAATCTCCAGACTTGTTGTCCCAGTATATGGTTTACAAGATTTCCGGGCCTTGTCCTGATGACTGGAGCCTTGGCCAGAAGCTGATTTTGCGTGGATGTGAGCCTTTGCCCAGAAGGAGATGCTTTGCCAAGTCTGTTCCAAAGGTGGGTCTTTATCGTTTTCCTGTTTCACTTTGGAAACCTGTTAGTGAAAAGATTTTAACTTGGAGTGGTCTTGGTTGCAAGAATTTCGAGTGCTTGAATAAAAAGAAATTGAGTAGGGATTGTGTTGGTTGCTTTAATATTACTAGTGGCTATGAGACTCAAAAGTTTGTTAAAGTTAGAAGCAAGAATGATTTTCTTATTGATGATGTGTTAGCTCTAGCAAGTGGAGGAATTAGAATTGGATTTGATATTAGTGGTGGGTCTGGAACTTTTGCTGCTAGAATGGCAGAGAGAAATGTTACTGTGATCACTAGTACTTTGAATGTGGATGCTCCATTTAGTGAATTTATTGCAGCGAGAGGGCTTTTCCCTTTGTATTTGAGTTTAGATCATAGGTTCCCATTCTATGATAATGTGTTTGATTTAATCCATGCTTCTAGTGGATTGGATGGAGGGGACAAACCTGAAAAGTTAGAGTTCTTAATGTTTGATATCGATCGAATTCTGAGGGCTGGTGGATTGTTCTGGTTAGATAACTTCTATTGTGCAAATGATGTGAAGAAGACAGCTTTGACGCGGTTGATTGAGCGGTTTGGGTATAAGAAGCTGAAATGGGTTGTGGGTGAGAAGGTAGACACAGCTGGGTCAGGAAAATCAGAAGTTTATTTGTCTGCCGTTCTTCAAAAGCCAGCAAGAGTGTGATGATTACTAGAGTTTTCACATGAAACTGAAGGAAGTGAGAATATTGCTTCCATTTCTAGCTTTGTTCACACAGAATTTCGTGTGAGTTCAGTGCCTCAAACACCCTCATGAATTCATTCCAACATGCAATAAGTACATCAATTATTACTTCTCTCAACTGTAAACCAGCATTAGAAGATGATATTTGTGCTTTGTAATCCATCAACTGCGTTATCTTTTACTGTATTTTAGGGGATTTAATTATCCAAGCTAAAAGAAATGTTAGGAAATGGAAAATTCATAGTGTATTTTTGAATCTTTGAAGTGCGAGTTCATGTCCGTGTTGCTTGTTCTAGATCTTAAACCTGCCTTCTTTCCTTCCACATTCATTCTTCGGTTCCAAATTTGAGTTTGATACATGTCCATCTCAAGTAATGCTAGATGTGATGAACTTTTCCCCCTTCCCTTGATGTCCTTGTATAATAAATCTGTTTCCATATAGCATTCAACGAGCCGTGTGCTTCAAGGCTGTGTATTGATTAACTTATCAGCTAAGAGAAATGATGTCTTTGAATGTGGCATGTACAATTGCCTTTCTTTTTCTCAAAAGAGAATCAAATTTAACAGCAAGGTGGCTGTTAATTTTCTGGTGTTTTCTTGTCCAAATCAGAGATTTATCTTAAATCAAATACAAAACCTGTGCGACGAATCATTTGTTTGGTTGATGTGTTTCTGAAGGATGCCTGATAGTAGTTATTTTGTGCACTTGCTATATATTATCATCAACATTCAAGGGATCTAAATTGGAAACTTAGATAATGACATAGCAGGGGACCGGTGGTCATCACATATTCTCTGGTCTGTCCTCAACATGCTTACTGCTTTTCTCTGCTTCAGGCCCTTCATATTTGAGTGCCTCTAGTTCACTGGGGAAATCAAGAGCATACGAACGGAATGATTGTAGGAACGAGTACTAGTTATAGATTTTAGCTATGGACCAGATTGGGAGCCAGCATTATGCGTGGCCCATGCCAATTTTTTTCAACTTGAAAAAATAAATTAGAAAGGTTTGTGATAAAAAAAAAAAAAAAGTAAAAACATTCTATACTTGGATTAAACCTTGAATAATATGATAAAAAATAACAACAAATAATTTTCAGATGGGAGCCTTCATACAAGTCCATGCGAACGTTACATGAAACCTATTTTTTAGAATTAATTAAGATTTTTGTCCCTTATCAAACTTAATAATAACTAAAAAATAATAAATGAAAATAATATATATATATATATATATATATATATATATATATATAAAACCTTGACCCAAGGCAAAGGCAAATTTAATTCAAGGGCACTGTGGTAATTTTATTGTGTATTTAAAATGAGAAGGCTAAAAATACTCTTGCCCGCGAACTGATATTTTTTTCCTCTAATGGTATATAAGTTATTTCATTGTGTAAAAAACAGTAAAAAGACCCCTTCACCCTGCTTTCAAGACCATTTATATTTTGTTATCAATAATAAAATTATAATTTTATTGTTCCAATCCACCTTGATATTGAGTTTGACAATAAAAACTCTACAATAATATCACCTCTCTTTTTAGTTCCTTTAACAAACCTGATCATTTACTTCCTTATATGATCTTGATTCAAGGTAAGATCTTGGTGTCGTTTTATAAAGGGATATTGATCGATCTTGTGTTAGTGGCAATGAATTTGTGCACAAGTTGTTTCGCCTTTGTTTTTTTTTTTTTTCAAGACATAAAAATAATAAAAACATATTTAATTGATGAAGATAAAAAGATAAACATAAAAATAGACCAGAAAATACATGGAGATATACGATCTGTCTCGTCTATAGTAGCCAAACGTTAATTTTTCAGATTGTGCTTGGCTTTAAGTTAAATGATGAACTCTTCATACTCAATCCTATAACAACTTAACCTTCCAGATATTAATGTTTCTTTCTTCTAGAGTGAACACTAAGGTTCTGGGCTTCTGCCCGATTCCCCTACATAACTACTTATGGGACAAGACTTCGATTCGATTTCCAACTGGTTCGGAAATTATCTTAACACCACCAAGCCCACCTCATAGGTTATGATTACCTCAAATGTTTGCTTGTAGGATGAAGCTGAGTCCCGGGCCGAATCCACTTCTTAAATAACCATAAAAGCATTGTTATGAAACCTCGTTGACCCGGGAGATGATACAATTTGAATTTGATTTTAGCTCGTTGATTCTAAAGACCAACCTATAATTCAAATGGATTCTTGTTTTATATTCTTTAAACCAAATCGTGGACCAACCAAACTTCTCTTCATAACTTTTCATGAAAGTATTTTAATTGTTTTGTATTTTTTTTCCTCGTTAACTATTCGTATTACTTTTAGGACATAATTTATGTTATGGTTTTAGAATCAGTAACCAAAGTCGTCCTCATTAAATTGACAGATTCCATAAATCTAATGCCAAGTTCTTCGGAAAGAGATTTCGAAATCTCTTCGAAACCCCAGCCCCTAAGGCACTATAAATGACATGTCGCTTCATACCATCATCCCATTACAAGAAACTTGTACCAGCAAATAGCAAGCTTGTCTGGTCAAGTAGTACAAACAAATCTATTAACTAGCATGTTACTACAATACAAGCTAGGTAGTTATGCCTTGAGCTTCTTTGGAAGGATAATATATATCCATCATCCCCTTAATTATAACATCAACTAATATAACATATCTATTCATATATCAGAATACATCTGAGGCTAAATCGGAAGAGCCAACATTACTCGCCCTCTCTGCTGTGGGTGATTCGGATAAAGTTCTCCGGGAATGCTTTTAGGTTTGAACAGGCAGAGAACCATTCCGGGAACATTCATTGCCACCACGTGAGAAAACGTCCTGTTAATTGCGAGGGGGCGTCACTTAGTTGAAGTGGTTTTATCGAGCATGGCTCCCCTCGGTGATGGGTGCATTGGTCCCTTGGATGTTAGCGCTGTTAAGAAGCTTCATTCCCTCTTCACTCATCTGCTGAACTTCTGAAGGTGACAGAATCCTTATGCAACGGACACAGCCAACAAATTCCCTACACAAGCACATCAAACTTAGGCCTAGAATAGGACAACTTGGAGATGAAAATATAAAGAACGATTAGCATCTACACATATCTGCACACGGGTAAAAAATAACCAGAAGCATGCCAGCAAAAATAGAACTTACTCCCAAGGATCATCACCAATGAGTAGAACGTCATTCTCGTAGTCCACGTATACTAATTTCCACCCAGAACGTTTAGGATTGTTTAGAAGCCCGTCAAGTCCAAACATGCATTCAATAGCGGAGCATAGTTCTTCATAATTTTTAAAACCCGAGACATCAATTGACCTGCCAACAGACCCTGTCTTCTGAACCTGTAATAAACCCAAACACTGTTAGCACCTAAAATTGAAACATTCAAAAGCCCCCGACCACGCTCACAAACACGCAGAGGGCTTAAAACCTAGACAAGGGTTAACATTTAAGGAACTTCACTACACTAAAGTCTTCCATATTCAAAAAGTTTAGTGAATAATGCAATGGATGGTCCAAGCAGACAACAAATATCTTTTATTTACAAGACAATCATTCATACCTTGGTATATGTGCGCACACGTGGGGCTACTTGCTGCCATGAGCTGTTCTGGAGCATATTGCTATTATCAAAATCAACGTTGCTCGAAGATGTACCACCTGAGTTGTCAGGAAAGTCTTGCCGTGAGAAAGCTTGGGAATCTGCTAGGCTTGCTGAGGTAATCTGAGACTGAACATCCTGGCTTGAGCTGAGGTTGCCAACTAGACAATCTGAAGCATTCTGCAAATCAGCATCCTTTAATGTGCAGAACTCATCTAGTATAGCACTTGAGACAGAAGGATCGACCACAGAACCACCCCCATTGCTGGGGTCAAAGTTGAGAGAACCATAAATCCCACTTTGATCATTGCTCTCATCAGATAAATCCTTCACTGCACCTGAGTTTAGGGTACAAGGCTCTTGCTGAGTCAAAGAAATCAATTGGTTTGCTTGGGATAGAAATCTTGAATTGCTCATCTGATGATCCCATACATCTTGATTCATAAAAGGTAAAGAGGGATTAATTGCTTCCGGGAACACAACTGATGTGTCCTGTGATCCAAGCATAGACACTGGCCCCGATCTATACATCCCAGCAAGAGACATGGGATGTGATATCCATTCATCTGCATCTAGAAACGGTAGTGAGCAGTTAGGTGCGGTAGCATCAGAAAGAGGTGAATGGATCTGTTGGGAATTAAGTAACGACGCTTCTGGAAATGCCTGTGCAGGCCAGAGGCTGGTTTGTAATTGTGAGTGGCCCTGATTCTGGTTTTGGAATGCTAGATGATTTGTGGCATTCTGCTGGGTCAGAGGACACGACAATGGTTTCTGCACACTGCATTCTCCTGTTGAAGTTAGCTGGCTTAACTGATCTGGCAAATGCTCAGTTTCTGCCTTGAATTTTCTTTCACCAACTCCAACTGATGCTTGATTTTCAACTTCGCTTGAAGAAAATGACTTCCCAGCTACATTTATTTTCGATGAAGATGAGATTATGGCATCAGATTGGTCTAGACAGATCTGTGAATAATTCTGGTTTTCTACAGACTTAACTCCTGACTGGTTTAGCTGAGGCATCTGATTAATTGTTGCCTGCATGTTCTTGACATCTAATGAAGCCACCTTCACAGCAGAAACTTCGGGTAGTGCAGCTCCACAGATTCCAGGATAGTTAATAGGATGAGGTTTCATTAGCATGTTAATCAGTTGTTCAGAACATATGTTTGACATTGAAGCATATGGGAGATTTGCATTTCCACTACCAGGAAGCCATGAAAGGGGCTTTTTTACCAAACTCCCCCAATCAGAATCTCCTGGCAGGACAAACAACATAGAATGAATTTCCAACGAATTTTCCCAGAAAAAAAAAGTCAAAAACCAAGCACCAAGATAAACCTTACCTAAAAATCCAGACTGCAAGGGTCGTTTGAGACCTGAAGTCAGAGAAGGAAAAATAAAGAGACTTTCAGGAGTCTCAATTTCCCATGAACTAACCCTGTTCTGCTTATCAGAACACCCTGGCTCATCCCACTCTACCTGTTTGTAAAACGAAAAAATGGAAGTCAATTACAAATTAGCAAATCAAAGAGACCACCAATAACAACATAAGAACAAACATCACTGTGATAGAAAAGGATTTGGTCAGATCCACAAGTAGCCTAATCTACCTGAAGATTCCGCCACTTAGAACCAGGCCACCTCAGTGGATCCAAGTCACTGATACCAACTATTGTGCCCATATATCTGCGAAAAAGATTACAAGTAATTAATCAAGCACTGTATATTCAGACTTGTAAATATTAAGAACCTTGAGCATGCAATAAGAATATAAATGCATTCAAAGCACACTTTTATCCTTGTCACAGTGCACTTAAGATGAAGAATTAGTTAGTTGATTATTATAAAGTGCTAATTCATGATTCCTATCTATGAAGAGGTTTTACCCATAGCCACTGCCTGATTAAAGGTGTAAAAGGATTCAAAGAACTCAGAATATTACCTGCGTTTTCCTGACTCTTCTGTCTCAAACATCATTCCAAACCTCATACCGACTGAGACTTGAGTTCCAAATACAGCTTTCCGGAATTTAATCAAAGGAATGACAAAGTCTGAAGGGCATGCCCTATGAATTGTACAAACAGCATTCGATAATAAGAGTCAGATACCAAATAAAAAGGGCAAAAGACAAATCCTGATTTGATTGTAAATTTAACAAACCTTGGATTGTAAAAAATGGTGAATGGACTTCGATTGGCAGTAGCATGAGCTGCAGCAGCAAGGACACCAATGTGCATGCTATCAGCAGATAGAACTGATGATGGCAATGTTGTTTGTTGACGGTTTGCACGCCTCACACCCACCATTAACTGTGACTTTTCATCCCTGGTTATTACAGAGAATGGGTAGCTTTAAGATTACTATAGTGAGTTACAAAATCCATGAAGGTTTACCCATTTTTAACATGTTCTTGACAATTAAATATAGTCAAACTACACAGCAAAGCATCTCACAATTTTGCAGAAAAACTGAATTTACCTTTTCAATTGAGAATTTCTTAGATAGAGGTTTATGTATCATTAATTTTTGGTATTGTTAAGCTAACTTGAGAAGGCAGGTTTATGTAGCATCCAGGAGAAAAAAAGGAAGCAAAGTATACAGCTTACCTGATGAACAAAACAGAATCACCTGCTTTAAGCCTTTTTGAACCCACAAATAAACTCCACCCAGTTGTAAGAAGGTGTCGTTTTGGCTGCCCTGCATAAGAGGAAAGAAGCGGGATGAAATCCACAGTCAAGATGGTTCCTCGCCAAAGAAATTACAACTGAGATAGTTCCTCACCGCGGTATATATGGCGAAAAGTCCAGGTATTATCATGCAAGTCCCTTACAACAAGCTCCTGAGTTGGCGGTTGCATTGTGTAATCCTGGGACAGACAAGCAAATTTAATACAACAGCTCGTTGTTTCCTCAGGGCTCGCAATGCAAGGATTTTCAAGTTAGCAAGATTAGCTCACCAGTGGAGGGAAGAGCTTTTCTGCTGCCCTGCGTGGCACTGAGAAGCCACCGTGTGTGCTTGTATCGCTAGCAGTCAAAGTTTTGCAGAAAAATTCACTTGGATGCTTGCTGGGCCTTAGCCCAAAATCTGGTATAGGGAAGACATCTTTTTCCTACATGAAGCGTAGATTCATTTTTTAGTCTGGATGAAGGGATAAGCAAATGGGATGAAGTTAAGATAATCTGACATTATTTAAGCTTACAGTGTTCACTGGTTGAAGACTCATTTGAGCATAGATTTCATCTGTATCTTTGTCTGCCTATAAAATAAAGGTAAATAAGAGGTGAAAAAAAAAAACTGCCCTTCTAACAAGAGATAACAGTGGTGCACTCTATGAAGAAACGCAAAGTGGAATCGGAAAAAATGGCATACATGTAGGGTGACATTGTGAACTTGGCACAATAACTGAGAAGGCAGATTGGGGTAGTTGGGGATCTGTGAAGTAGCTGATCTTCTCGTGGAAACGGCCACCTACACATGCAAATCAACTGGTCGTCAGTTCAATAAATCAAGCCGGAACAATCAGAGCAGCATATTAAAAGAGAAGCTGTCAAAATTTTATCTTGGCAGGGCTTCCAAAATCTTAGAATCATGTGTGCCTAATTTGGAAATGAACCTTCAAAAGCACAGATATATATAAGTACATTTTTTAACTGCAGTTTCTGTTAAAACCAACGCGAAATAAACTCAATTACAGTACACCATGCGATGCATCTACTCTTTCCAGAATGAATTCCTAATTCCTACTATCAGATTAATGTTTTAGAATTGTAAGTTTACTACACTACTGATGAAAAACCATCCCACTTGACAAGAGAATGCAAGTGATGAGAGATCAGCTCCAAAATGCAATTTAGTACAGTAGAGATCTCCTAAGAATGTCCTGCGAGTGGATATAAAAATCAGAAGGGGAGAAAGGGTCAAGACTAAACGATATAAATTCAAACCTGCTCACTGTGTCCTTGAGGAAAATAATACACCAGACTTCCAACCTGAGGCAAGGAAACTAGCGGGCCTGCACAAGCGTACCACAGCTCCGAGTTGATAGCCTTCCGTATTCCTGAGATAATGCACAGCAAGCTCAAAAACATAAGACACACACTCTTGGACAAAATAGTACCGTTTGGACTTGTAATTTTCAGGAAAGTTAAGCCTTCGTGTAAGAGATTCAACCTTTTACCGGATCATTTCAGCCCGTAGGCGAAAACAATTAGGAAAGGTAAAACTTAAAAGAAATGAAGATTTTAGTGACATGAAACAAACCAGACTGATCTTGCAATTCTTTCAACAACTTCATTTCCTCGAGAAGATTTGTTTGAGCTCCATTTATAAGTCCCCCTGTCTTGATTTTCTCTTCCACAGACCCCATATTATGCTTCTAACTTGGGTTGGTATATCCTCTCTACCACACAACCAGAGCCACTCAATAGAAAAATGTCATCTTTACTTCTTCAACACCAAACCGCTCGATTACAAAAACCCCCCGTCAAACAGAATAGAAACTAGAGCATTAAAATCACAACCCTATATTCCTCCAAAAGAAGATAATTTTTTAGGACAGACCCCTGTCAAGGAATCTTAAGTTCACCCAAAAGACCAATCCAGTTGGTCAAAACAGAGAAACCAACCCCTCCCCTTTGAGGAGTCCTTGATGATCCAAAATCAAGGAACAAAACCTGCAAAAAGGTATTCGCTAGACCAGACACAGATCCTTTTATGGTGTGGGGCAGGAAAGAGAGCTTTTTATTGACACAACAAAGACCAAAAGTTTTTTTCATCAAAGCACGCGGACCGAAGCATGAGTGTGGTGTTCTTGTTGCTACTATTCGTCCGACTTTTCAATCAATGAAACCACTGATCTCCCTCTATCATCATCATCAATAAATCCAAAAAACAAAAAGAAATCTTCCCTCTATCCATCCCATCGATTTATGTCGCTGTAAATGTGAAGCAGTGACACGCTGGTTCTTGCTTGAAACTAGAAAGGGTAGGCATACTGCTAACCTGCACTCACACTTTCCGGAAATGGCTATTTCTTTGCAGCTTAAAAGTTTAAATAGTATGTAAGGGAATGTAGTTGTGATTATTTTTTATTTAAAAATATATTAAAATAATATTTTTATATTTTAAAAATCATTTTTATATTGATATATTTGATTTAAAATACTAAAAAAATACTTATTTAAATTAAAAAATAAATATTTCTAAAAATATTTTTAGAATATAAAAACAAACAATGACTGTAAAGCAGTCCAAAATCCCAATTAAAACAAAAGTAAAGGATGCAATGAGTAAGATAAAATTAATAAAGCGAAGGAGAACAAGGAGACACGAAATGAGGCACAGAGGACAGTGATTTCAACAAGTAATAATAGAAATAGTGCGTGAGTGTGTTTTTAAAAAGGGAGAGGAGAAAAGGAAAGAATGCGAGGGTGGCGCATTTTAGCACGTGGATTGCGAGGATTTATGAGGGGGTGCTCTTTTTAGGGAAACCTTGAACTTAATCTCTCAACTATTTATCGATTCTTAATGTAGTCCTCGAACTAAACCTTCTCTCAATTGAATCCTCCACTAATTGATCGTCGCGTGTTATTAACGTGGCTCCTTAACTTTTTTTCTAAAGGGGTTAGATTTATATGTGTTTAAAATAGAATATATAAACAAATTTTATAATTTTGTAGCATTATATGAAATGATAAGATCATGCCTAGCAATTTATCAGTTTTTTTTTTTTATGAAACGATCAAGACGGGCTTACTTTGTTTGGGAGAAGTTTGTATGTGAGATCGGGATGATTTCCATTCAAGTTTGTATCCGATGTATCAAGATTGATGATGTTTAGTGAAAAGCTTAGTATTTTAAGTGTTTTATATTGTGTTATTTTCTTTGGATTTCTTATTATATATTCTTGATTTATTTATATAATTACAGCTAAGCATGAAAATTTTTAAAAAAATTGAAAAACGCAATCGAGAAGAAAAATTAAAAAACCTAGAAAAAATTAATAAGTTTGGGTTTAAGGCTTTTGAAATCAATTTTACTAAGCTAAACTAGATTTTCAAGAATGAATATAAAAAAGATGCTACTTGCAATATGTTTTCATAAGAATAAATATAAAAGATATCCCAGATTTTAAAAAGTTTTTTTTCATGATGACAATACACTTTTTCTTGTCCTGAACCCTTAAGATTTGCATAATTCTATTGAAACATGAAGTTAATATTGTTTTTAATGTATAAAAGACAACATGTTCAATATTTAGATGGGTTTTACCCGCAACAAAAATCTGTAATTACACATATATATGTTTTTTGGGACAGCTTCGTATCTTCTTCTACCTTTTTCTTTCTTTCTATTTTTATGATTTTTTTCTCCATTTTATGATTTTATTTTAGCTATGCCCCTATTATATATAAAAAAAAACAATTGGACTTAGCCATGAAAAAAAACCATAAAATCTGCAGAAAAAACCCACGGAAAAACAGGTTTTTGATGGTTTTTCTTTTTAAAAAACCAAATTCAACCTAGTCAATTTGAACTAATTTCAGTTATCTTCGATTCTAAATATATATATATATATATATATATATTAAAAGCTTTGCTTTGGTTTTTTTTAATAAAAAAACTGAATTGCACTATGTACACTTCTGTTTTCTAACCCAACCGAGCCCTAATTTAGCAATTCTATGAGACGGGTGACTTAATTGATAAACTATTTAGTTTGTAGACTTAAATAATCAATAATTGGTGGCTAATTTCCAAAGTCTCTCCTCTTTTTTGTAAGCTTTAGCTTTTGGCTTTTGCTACATGGATCTTGGTGTGCTTTACATTTCACCTGCTCTCTCACACCAAATTCTGGTTTGTTTATGCGTTTTAGGTATCTTGATTGTTTGGAAATTAAAAAAGGAGGAGAGAGGAAAGGCTTTCATGGTCTGATTTATTTGACCGTTCCTCAAGCGTGCGGTTCACGACAAAGCAACAGGGGGGGGCACAGGATAACATGAAGCGATTACGTGTCACGCCCCAGTGCTTGTCTGTGCACGGCGCCGTTTCTGGCTTTCACATTAGGTTTCAGCTTGGCTGGAGGTTTCAAAGTTTATATTTAGCCTCCATTTTGTCTTCTATGTTTGCTCCGGTGTGTATATCCTCCTTGTATTTTGCATGTCAGTCCTTTCTTGGATGTGATCTTGGGATTCCTCAGGGCTGGATATCTAGCTATCAAATATCAGTGACGGGAATATTGGATAGAATGAATTTTTATTCAAGAATAAAAAATTCTATCTACATATACAACACAAGACGAACGAGGTTGGTTGATTAAATCGCGAGAATTATATTTATTTATAAAGTTTTTAGCATTGTTTTTTATAATCTTAAAATACAAAGAGGATTCAAGTTCAAATGGTAGATAAAAAAACCCCATAAATCTCCAGTGGCTAAAAGGAAGTAGAAGGAGCTCCTTATATAAACTCCCTGTGTATGAAAGAACGAAAGGGAACACTCGATTGCATACGTAGTTGGCATTAAAATATATTTTTGGCCAGAAAGAGTGAGATTTGGTTGGTTGAGATTTGAAAGCACCAAAGTGGATCCAGGAAGGAGGATGAAAAGAAAAGGAGAGGGGAGACCTTTCCAAAATAAATGGTTCATGCCATGTTCGTGAATTTCCAGTGGTGTGGAAAGGGAATGGGAATGTCCATGCCGCTACTGTTGCATGGGCAAGAGGGTCACGAACAGATCTCCATATATTATGATTTTTTTCTTTACCATGACCAACCCACCACCACAATTGGTGGCCCTATCCCGAGAGAATAAAGATCACAGCCTTTCCGACGGTGGGGACACTAGGAGTCGCCCTAAGCAAAAAAAAAAAACAAAAAAAAACTCGAGGACGACTTTGTTGAATTTGTCTTCTAGCTCGACAGGAGTCACCATGCCAAGAGGATCTTGCAGCCTTCGATCCAAGTTGTTAGAGGGGACAGTTCCTTGGCGTGGCACCGAGGCCAAATCCGAGCAAAGACAAACCTCATCCCCCGAACAACGTTTTATTACATCTTCGTTGATCCCAACAAATGCGGAGTATATAAATGCTAAGTAACTACTTTTAAAATAGTGGCAACCATACTTGTTCTATTTACAGCTAATAATTACACCTATTTCTCTCTGACCTTATCACCGCTGGTCTAAAGTCGGCCATCCTAGCAATTTGGCATCTTGAAGGGGGGTTGACGCGCTAATTACACATTGTTTGCAGCACGGAAAAATATTTTTTTTCTTAACTATAAAGAAAAATAAATTTATTTAGTTAAATAATTTTTTATTAGACTTCATACATGTATGCGTTTTAAATTTTACTTTTGTAGAGGCTAAAACAACTTACAACAATGAAAATTACTGATTTTTTAAAATTTTAAAATTAAATATTTTTAAAAAAACACAATTAAAAATATTTTTTAGAACCACTATGATATTAAAGACATACTCAATGAGGTAGCTCCAACCTTTAATATTATTATTATTATTATTATTATTATGTTTGGGATTTGTCTGAGAGTGGTTGGAAATATATTTTACTTAAATAATAATTTTAAAAATATTTGATTAATTAATATATAATAAAATTTTATATTCTGAAAAAAAGAAGAAGAATAAAAAGATGATGATGATTTTGTGAGTATTCTGAATTTGAATTTGATTTGATTTGTAAAAAGAATATGTCCCCAGCAGCTTGCTGTTTAGGTCCTACCACAGTGCCACGCTCCCCAGTAGAATTTCAGGGCACCTCTGGTATGGATTTGACAGTCCAAGTATCGCCACGTGATGCGAGCACGCATTATGTGGATGAGGAATATGATCGGACGGTCTAGACGTGACGCTAAAATCGAGTGGCACGCGGACTAGATAATTTGTGGACTCTCTCCTCTATCTAGTCTTTCTCTAGCAGCACAATATTCTATGGCTTTGGAACTTAAACTCGCCGTATTCTCAGCTTGATATGTCCAAGCACCACTGATCTTGTTCCACGTGTCCATCATGGAACGGTTTCGTATGATTTGAGGAATGTGGGCCCACCACGCTGATCACGCGTTTAATGCTATTTTATTGATTTTTGACTTTCTACTGAGTTTAACTAAATCATTAATTGTTTACATGATAGCGTAACGCACTGTGTTTTTTAAGAATGTTATTTGTATTAAAATAATATTTTATATTTATTTTTTACATTAATATATTAAAATTATTAAGAAAACACAAAAAAAAAAATATTTTATTTTTTATAGCAAATATATCCTTAAAAAATAAGCTCAAGTTACCGGCTTGGAAAGAAGATGCAAGTCCATGATGTTGACATTACAGTTTTAAAAAATAAAAAATTATTAATTTTTTTAACATGCATCCAGGCAACTATTTTCAATGAATCCAGATATATATTGATTGATGAAAGAAAATAAAATATATGATTGAAGAGAAACGCAGCTTAAAAAACCAAACCTAACCTAAATCTCATGTATTACCATGAACAGATCTACCCAATCCAATCTCCCAGATTGTTATAATAGTGGGCCCTACCCACTTGTTCAAGCAAGGGACATCACCTGCAAGGGATAGAGCCTTATCATTGTCAAAGGGTGGGGACCACGGAGTAGTGTTTATAAGGAACAAGCAAGTCCCAGTGTTCCACAAAGTAATTTCGTGGCCCCACAAAATATATTGTAGGATCCACGTCTCAAGAGTTCAAGTCATAGAAGAAATTCCATAATTTGACATCCATTTTTCATGGCGTAAGTACATGGACTCTAGGCGTGTACAGATGGCTCGGACCGACCCAGTACAATGATAGGTAGAGCAATGTAAAAACGGGAAGATGGCGTGCTTGTGGGCTGGGACCCTTGCACATTATGCCTCGAGGCACTAGTGTGGTGTCCTCATTTTCTACCCATGATTGTATCTGGGTCAATGCCCAATGATGTTGCATGTTTAGATGGGAGGTAATTTGTATATTTTTTGGGTAAAAAACATGTATTTTTAGTTTTTTAACGTGTGATTTATGCTTAAAAAGCACTGCATTTTTAAGAAAAATCATAATATCTCCAAGCCCTCTGAGTTTGTGTTGGGCTTATTATTCTGTCTGAGGGAAAGCAATTTGTTTTTTTTTTTTTATAAAAGATAGCAGATATACCCTCTAAGTTAATCTAGTACATTTACGTTTAAATTTAAATTCTTTTAAAGATATAGGTAGAATTCAAATAGTATTTAGTTATTACATTGGGATATGAGGAATGAAGATAACAAAGACAAGAAAGATAGTATCATAGACGTATTTATTTCGCATCCCATTTTTATTTTTTCTACAAAAAGAAGCTCTGTCCTTTTCTTTCTATTTATCCTGGAACACTGATCAAACACAGCAATGACCAATCCTTCGATTATAGGAAAAGTAATCCCTGTGCCTGGAATTTCCTCTCCAGTGTTTTCAAGGTGGGTCCGTCCGTCAAATTGATGGCAAGATCACAGCCATACAATAGACGGGCTTGTTGATCAGTGGATAAGCTTTGCAGAACAAGCAAATGATTAAGATTATGATGGAGGATCTCAGCTTTTCATTGGGGTAAAAACAAAAGCATTAAATGGAGATTAAAGAACAAAATCATAGCAAGTGCAATTCTCCTTGGATTTTGTTAGACGGTACATGAAGGGAATGAACAACGGGGATCGAGGGCTCCACGGGTGATAATTGATAATGAAAGAAGCTATGAACGAGCGTGGCGCAAGGGGAACATGGAAGCGGGATGGCCTGTTGGGATGTAAGGGGACATTTGCTTCTGAATCTTCTGATGAGAGGGAACTCCATTTTGTCTTTATAGCCTCTCCCACCATCTCTATTTTATTGTCACTTTACTCGTCCAGAGATATTCTCTTTGGTCTCTGTGAATGTGGGCCGATATTCATTATTCAAGGTTACTTTACGGGCTATTTTCATCAACAAAGGAGGAGAAAAAGAGCCCTCTCTTTCCCACGTTTCGTCTTCTCTAGTGATTCACCTCCAACTTTGATCCAGATGGACACTTGCATGGTATGTTCTGATGATAGAAGATGTTTGTATTGTCGGTAAATCAATCCCCTTAGCCTCGTTGCCTGATGGAAATCATTTGTTTCTTCAAGCCTGCAAGGCATTGCTTCGGTAGGCTGGGACTTAGGGTTAAAGTGCCTAGATTTAGAACCACTCATTGAAATTTGGATAAGCAACTAGTGATTTTTCTTTTTAAGTATCTATTTAGTAGTATGGTAAAAATAATTTTTTAAAATATTTGTTTATTTAAAATTACATCACTCAAGATAATATTTTTGTTATTATTTTATAAAATTTATTTTTGATCTTAGCATATCAAAACAATAAAAAAAAACAAAGATAAATAATTTAAAGCTAACAAAATTAATTTTTTAAAAAATATAATTAAACTAACACAATTAAAACAAAATAATTAATATTGTATTAGTAACCTTATCAAATATAAGTTTAGTATAAAATTTAAGCAATAAAACATTAATCTCTACCTAGTTAGAATATAAAAAGTTAGACAGTCAGCTTGTTACACAGCACAATTTAAATTTAACATTCGAATCAGTAAAAATAACTGGATATTACAGAATTAATTATGGTCATTTTTCATCAATTGTGAAATGCAATGAAAATCGAGGGGTGATTTTAAGGAAAAACTTGCTTGCTTTTCTCTAACTTTTACTATTAAAATCTTTACAAATAATTTTTAAAACTATTTAAATAACTTTACCAGATCTGTTCAATAATAATTATGAAAACTTCCTTGACTTTCTTTAGTTAAGCAAGATCCTAGCCTTCAGTGGCAAGTAAGCCACTTGACAATGGTCAAGTGTCAAGTAATCAATACAAAAAAAGAAATATTCATGGTTTAAATTTAAAAACCTATAATTTACAATTCAAGTAACTTTTCATGTTAAAATATATATGAATAATTTTTTTATTTTTTAAAAATTATTTTTTATATTAACATATCAAAATAATTTGAAAATACTAAAAATATATTAATTTAAAAATTAAAAATTTTAAAAATTATTTTTTAATTTTTTTTAAATACAAAAACAAATAGGTAAGTAAATGTATAATATATGATTGATTAGAGATCTTAAATTGACAAGTTCTTTTTATAATCTAACTCTTAAAAATAAATGTTTACTTGCATCTCTAGTAATTTATAAGCTATTATTTTTTTCTTTATCGTGAAGAATTTTAAAAAGAAAGCTTAATGGATGTTTCATATAAAGCGATCCTTTAAAAATACGGGTAGAATAAAATGTTTTTTTTTTTTTGAAAGAAAAAAAGAAAGAAAGAAGCACTTTTGCTGCATAGATATATAGATTTGAGGAGACCTGATTTGGGTTTTTCTTTATATATATATCGAGCTACGGTATTGCCACTGTAGCATCCCTTGAAGTTTTAAAGGTTGCTAATGCAATCCCTTAAAACTCAACTTCTCGCGGCAATATTAATGTTGCAATTGTTGTCGTGGCAATAGTGCTGGCGCTTCAAGTTAATTTTTTTTTTCTCGCGGCTCAATTAATAAACTCAAATGTAGTATTTTTATTTTAAATGAGTTTGATGTTGTTTTATTTTATAAATAATTTTGGGCACCATGCTAATTTTTTTTTTAAATCCCCTTTCTGTGCAAGAAAAACACGGACAACGTGGCATTTATCGGGCTGAGATCTAGCCCATTAATGTCAAAAGATACTTTGAGCCACGCCTATTCTTAACAGATCAAAAACCTCGAGGCCCAATTACTGTGGCCCAAGCTCTCCTCATTAATTGCAGTGAAAAAACAATTCAAGAATCCGTTCTTTGTTTTCGCAGGGTTTATCTAGGGTTTTGCCGCTCCTAGTAAAATCCCCAAATCCCTCGCAGCTGAATTCCAAATCCAAAAATTTAGCCTTCACCAATGGAGGGATTGAGTAAATCAGATGCTAATTTGATAGTTTACGTGCATCCATCGCAGAGCAAGAATGTTGATAAAGCAATCCTCCGTGAACTCAGCTCTTTGCTCTTCAAGTTCGTTCCTTTGCCGTTTCACTTTCTCTTGAATTCTAAACTGTTGTGTTGTTTTTCTCATAGTGGGTTTTTTATTGCAGGTATTCTCAAGCATTTGATGGAGTTGTCTTGGCTTATAGTGTTGACCCTCAAGATAAATGTGCGAGAATTCTCTCTGGGGTTCACCCTTATTTCGGTGTCAGACTTCGAGCAAACCTGCTAATCTTCTCTCCAAAGCCGAACATGCTTTTAGGTTGTTTTTTCTTCTGTTTCTTCATGTTATTTTTTCAGTAATTGTAAGTTGTTTTTTCTATACAATAATAATAATTTGATTAGTATTTTAAATGTATGTATTTATCGTGGTTCAGTAACATAAGGTGTTTGTGAAGTTTATTTAGAATTGATGTTGAAGTGTGAGGTTATTGTTTTGCTTTAATAATTGTTTTATTCAACTTTCAGAGGGAAAGGTGGTGAAAATTACTCGGGAATCTATTCATTGCATTGTTCTTGGTTTTTCATCTGCAATTATAACAGATGAAAATATCCGCAACGAGTTAAAGTATAAAGCTGTATGTACATCCATACTCTTGTGCTTTGAAGTTCATATCGTTTTCCTTTCTGCAGCTAGAGAGCTGATATTGTTGCTTATCACTTAATATTTGCTGTAGAAACATGGGGAGGGGGTATATTTTAGCAGATATCACAAGCGGCATGTGATAAAGGTTGGAGCTGTGATACGATTTGAAGTCAAGAGGTGACATATTATTGTTTTTATTGTTATATTTTAGAATAGCTTGATCTCTGTGAAACACATGGTCGTTTTCCTTCCTGGTATAATCTGCTCATCCTGATCACTTGCATGCACAAGTATGACACACATAAACATGGACTTTAAACTGACTTCATTAAGGTTTCTAAATTCAATTTGGATGGTCTTGCTCCTAAAAAGATACATGACCCTTTAACTAACTTTCATTTTAACATTAATATCTAAATAGAAAAGATATCAATATAGAACAGAGATCAACCAATCAACTTTCAGTAACATAATTGTCCATGGGCATTTGTAGTGCATCTGCTTAATCAATGGAATGTTTATTGCGGAGAGTTTGACACCTAATTCTTTAGATTTTACTTACTTGGAAGATAGATAGGACTACTGGTTGCTCAGTCAGGCCCTAGTTTAGTGCTAGCAATTTTTTTGTTCAAAAGAAAGAGAGAGAAGAAGAGAACGACTATAATGTGCAAAGCATTCTCTATCAACAATGAAATACTTCTGTTTCAGGCATTAACATATTACATATGTGATTTTTCCTAAATCCAGTTACTTGATCATTATCTTTGCAAGAATTGCAAGAGGTTCACGATGGTGAACAGGATTTCCATGTAACTTTTCTTTTTGGTTTTAATTTTAAAAGCTTTATGAGAAGACATGCATAGTTTACTTCTGTCCTCGGTCTAATAGACAGACTGAAAATTGTGGAGGCAACATTTGACACTTTGGTGCTGGTGGATATTTTAAATCTCATCAAGCTTTGGATTTTTTTTGTTTTATAATTTTGAAAATTTGGTTTCTCTCTTCCATGCCTTTAGTTATACTGGCTTTATGATACAAGTAATTCTTCCTCCGAATTTGATAAATTGTTTGGGGTCTCAACATATCCAATTGAATCATGCTTCTCTTTCCTGCAGGGGGCGCATGCCAAACTCACTGCTGCATGCTCCCCTGTCATGAAATTGGATTAATTGAGTAATTTTACCAAGATCTACACAGCATAAAGTAGATTTTAGTTTATTCGAATACTATCCATTGTACTTGACTTGATAAAGATCCTGTAAGTGTTTGGATTTGGTTAATTTTTGCAGTTTGGATGAGGAAATACTGCACATTTCAGGATCCTTGATTCCAGCTAATGCTGGAAGTGTCCATTGGTTATGCTCCCCTGTCATGAAATTGGGTTGATTGAGTAATTTTACGGAGACCTTCACAGCATAAAGTAGATTTTAGTTTATTCGTATACTATCCAGTGTACGTGACTCAATAAAGATCTATTAAGTGTTTGGATTTGGTTAATTTTTGCAGTTTGGATGAGGAAATACTGCACATTTCAGGATCCTTGATTCCAGCTAATACTGGAAGTGTCCATTGGTTAGATAAATATTTTGTTGATGCTGCAACTGACAGGTTTTCAACCGAACTTACTTCTCCAAACCTTGGATGAATTTGTTTTCAAATTTGTGAATTTTAACTTTTAGTTGACTTCCTGTCAGTAACAAGGAGACAAAGACTGAGGAAGAAATGGAAATGCAAGAGCAGATTACTCTAGGCGGAGAGATGTTGTCATTTGTTAATGACCATGAAATTAAGAAGTCGAAGAAACGTAGAAGAGCAGAAGATCAATGAAGGCTGTTGTTGCTTCTTGGTTGTTTGCCATGCTCTTTGTTTCTTTGCTTTTTTTAGTCCCAACTCTGTTGTATAACACCGCATTTTTTCTATCTTTTTGTATCTGGGGGATTGAATTGTTTCATGCATACCTTATCCATTCTTAATCCCAAGCATTAATTGACCTAAATTTGTCACCGAGGACGTCACTTGGGATGCAATTTTGATGTAAATACATGTATTATGTTTGAAGTAATTTAAATTTCTGTTGAGGTTGCACTCGATTTATTCAAGATTCACGCATAGCCTTGTAGAACTGGAATTTATGTAACAGGACTTTCATCATGTTACATTGGCTGATAAGGTTTCATTGCAGAAACCAAAAGGTTAATGAATGGGATGGATTTGTCATGCGTGAAAGATATAGTCTAGGCTCATTGAGTCGTGTGATCACACATTGTCCAAGAATGGAATTGATGTAGGTTTGGATTGTGGTGACCGACCTTCCTGCCGGATGGTCTTCATCAACCAGTCTGGAGGACGCTCAAAAGGTGCGCCTTTGGTGATTCACCAGTATGTTGGATTACAAACACTCTGTACACTACAGCTAGATGGTGTGCGCCTACGGTGATTCTCCAATGTTGGTTACAAACACTCTGTACACTACAGCTAGATGGCCATGAGTCGAAAACTTAGGCCTCAGCACTTGAGATTTCGTCAATCTGTTTTCTTAATTAATCACGTAAAAGTTGGAGGACATCTAGTGTTAGTTTGCCAATCATTTTTATGAGCATTTGGGTGTGCAATAGTACATTCCATTTGCACCATGCGCTTATGATTGGCATGGCAGCTGCATCTGCATTTCGGCTCCCATAAAACAACTACAGAAATTAGAAACAGATCTGTCTTGGTGGAAGCATGATCAATTTTAGAATCATCATAAGATATGGGGTTTCTTTCGTTCAACACCCCAATTCGATTATGGGCCCATTTGAATAAAAGAACCAAATATCTCATATTTCAAGCATATATTAGATCTGAACATTGACGTGTGTGTATATATATATATATATAGGGTAAGGTATAAGGTTAGAAAGATGAGTGAGACGAGATGGGTTTTTTCGGGTTGGTGAATGATTCTCAGTTTCATCTAACTCCCATGTGAGAGTCTGCTTATTTAAATCAGGAGAAGAATACAAACTTTTCCGTTATAACCCGTTCTTGTAACGTGCTCTCTTAGCTTACCAAAAGTATAAAGTCTACGTCTTTCTTCTTGATGAGAATGTTACCATCTCTTCTGGTGTGACCTTTAGCAGCCGAGTGCATGTGTCTTAAAAAAGGACTTAGTCGTCAACTTCGAATCTTCGTTTGGTTCACTTCACCTTATTTCACCCACCTTCAACATGCATTTCCTCTCTTTGAAATTTTGTGTAGTATGATTTCCAAAGATTTTTTATGGATAAGAAGATGATAATGGTCATTAACTACAAGAGAATAGCCGTCCAGTTTTAAAAACTTTCTCCCTTGATATGCAATTAGATATTAAACCCGAATTAGCTTGGAATCTATTTGGACTTCAGCCTGGATGAGTCTAAATTTCACAAAAAAATAAAGGAAAGAATGACATGTTGTGATCTTATTAAAAACACTTTATTATATGATGTTTAGGTATAAATTGATATTAAATTATTTATCTGTATTGTGTTATATTGTGGGCCATATTATTTTTTGTAGACTATAAAAAGAAATGTTCAAACATTGTTAATATAATTTTTAGTAGAAAATAATTTAGACTGTGTAAAGATTGATATGATATGTCCTAATTGACTTTATAGATTTAAAAGTTACATGAACAATTAAAAAAAAATTAATTTAACTCGATAAAATTTCAAAACGACAACATATTGAATCTACTTAAATCAATCCAAGTTAACATGCTAAATTCTTAATTTCGATCATGATATCATTATAACCTTAAAAAAACAAATAAAAAAAATATTGTGAAGCTCAATTATCAATTAATCTAATATTAAAAGATGAAATTAAAAATAAATCTATTAGAAAAAATCAAAGATAACTCATGTTAACTTGACAAACCCAAGTCACCTGAATAAACCCTACAGAAAATAAATCTAAACAAGAAAATAACTTGAGCTAACTTATTAAACTTGTGACCTGAGTTATGATATTAGAATAACTTTATAGAAGATAAATTGAAACAAATTATAAATCTTAGCTACCAATCAACTTAATGTTCAAGGAAATCAATTTAAAAAGGATAAAAACACCTGAGTCCATCAGTTAACTCGTAAAATCATTAACCCCATGAGACTGCGGTAGCCCGCGTTAAAAACAAATTGAAATAAACTATTAATATCAATCCTAAATAAACTAAATATTTAAATATAAAATTAAAAATATAATTTTTTTAAAAAGATATTATTTCAATGATCAACACCTTGCAAGGAGGGGAATTGACATAAAAAGACTTGATTAAACCTTGAAAATAAATAAAAAAACTTAAGTCAACTACATTAATATGTGAAAGTTGTGAAATTTGAATAAATCTATTAAAAGCAAATCAAAACAAATTATAAAATTCAATCCCTAATAAATTCAATGTTAAATGATAAAATTAAAAAATATTAAATTATTTTTTATTTAAAAAAACTATTTCAATAAACAGTAATTAAGTAAATGACAAGTGCAAATAATTATAAGAAATTACCCATACATGTTTGTTTGTTCTTTCAAAGGAGATTTGCGACATCGCCTGGCATCAGAAGTTTAAACTAGAATAAACAGATGTGGATGGCTGGCTTGTCTAACATTAGATTGCTTAATTTGGAACCGCATTGCCATCTTAGCTCGAGAATTGAAATCGATACCATGCCTTTCCACTGTATGATTGTGCTTATTATATGCTATAGTCTGATTATATGTAGTTCATCCTATAAGATTATATATATATAGACACACACGCGCCTACTATAACAGCACTTTGACTTCAACATCCAACCCCACTATCCTCCACCCATTATAACCCATGGTCTTTCACGTCTATCATTGTGTTCCCTGATCATTTCCTTTTCGATCGATGACTAAATTTGCTATTAGTAGTGGTTGCTCCTCAAATTCATTACGTTCATCATAATTGAGATGGGGTATCAATTAATGCAGGGAGGAACTACAAAATTATGTTCAGGAGAGTGGGAGTTAATACAATGTGAAATATATGGATGTAAATTCAAGTATAATGGTGGAGCCATTGTACGTAAATGTATTTCAATTAATTAAGTTTGAAAATACAGATGAAAAATAAAAAATGTGGTGGCAGAAATATAAAAGGATGATGGTTTGGAGGGTCTATTAGGGTTTTGAAATAGCTATAAATTGATATTTTTTATATATATCTACAAATTTATGAATCTCTTCTCTTCATGACTGCTTTATTTTATAAGTAAAAGAACAAAAGATGCATGGATGTGATGATTATAGAACATAAAGGTACGGCTGTTTGCGGGCTTTTGGAGGGCACTCTGAATGTCGGTACGGATTTCTTGGGAATGATCAACCAGAAATGGTAAAGATTATCGTTCATAAACAATGCTGGAGCTAGCTGGTTATTTGCATAGATTAACACCCCCATGTCGGGATCTTTATGTTCGAAAGTGAAACCCCCCCTATAGTTTTTAAAATTAAACTGGAATGAAGTTATTTATTGTGATCCAATTGATGAGGTAGATCAGCCCTGTTAAAATCTCATTTAATTTAAAAATATTCAAAACATTGTTATTTTGTTTTTTAAAAAAAATCTTGAAAAATTAATAAATTTAAAGTTTGCTTTGCGTATACCCAAGAATCAATAGGTTTGGTGTCAACCATTTTAGAAGCTTAAGATTCTCTATTCACCGTCCAATATATGGCACGAAAAAGCTGGAACAAGAAGTACTTTTGCTTTTATCGTGTGCGTGGACATAATAATAAAGGCAAAAATCTAAGGAAGGAATATTAATCTAAACCCATACAAGTGTTGAGTTTGGTTACGTAAGATGAGGTTTCTTTTGTTGAAATTCTGTAAGGTATGGAGCATTGGTTCTACAATAATATTAAATGCACGTGCTAGTGCACTTTTATCTGTACTGTCTTCTCCTTTGGTTGCACGGGAGTACTGGCATTATCGCGTTAATATTGTGGTGGGTTACAGGTTGTGCGTATGATGTTGCTCGGCGGAGGTGGTGCAGCTGCAGTCAGAAAGAGTATTGGCAACCATTGATGCTTCTTGGGATCCTTACCATATGACAGCTAGCTAGCTAGCAAATCAAGTTGGAATTGCACCAAGCAATTCTCGAGACTACTAATTGTGTATGCATGGTGCGCACGCAGTCAATTCTTCATTCACGCATCCGTTGATAGGAACGGAAGATTTTGTGTATATACACATCTCGTAACATAACCATGATAAATAATGTGGATTCGGTATAGATTGTAATAGTAATTTCACTTTTACTTTTTTATTTTTTCATGAGAAGGAGAACGTTTCTTTGACTTTTTGTAATTTCTCATTCATTACTTCTTTCTCCTTTTCTTGTATTTTTTTACAATTTAGATCACAAAAAGAAAAAAAATTAATCAAACGAGAGAAAACTATAAAGAGAGTATAAAGACGATGCTTCCCATGTTCAGTCATTCTTTTTTTTCTCAACCAAATCAGCAGGAAAAAAAAGAAGAAAAGGGCATCAAATTGACAAAATAAAAATAAAAAATAAAGTCACAATAGAGAGAAGAAAACAACAAAAAAAGTGGGATTTTATGGTATGATTAATAATGAGAAAATTGTGTAGTTGCTTTTGTTTGTCTTAAAAGTTTGATATGATTAATTATTTTTTATTAATAAAATGAATATATCTAATGAGAATATTTTTTATTTCATCATCAAATTAGTAATTTTTTAAGAAAAGGTAATGGATTTCATGGGTGGGTTCTAAAATCAAAGGTGGAATCTTTTTTAAAGATTTAACATCTTTAAAAGAAAAATAATAGGAGGATAAGAGATGGGTAACAAAAAGTGTGGACAAGAAATTAATGGGCAGAACGAGAAAAAATTTAGTATGTTGAATCAACATTTTATTGAAGGAAAATAAATATATCTTTGCATTGTTAACAAAAGGAGCCTACATGACTAATTTTTATTTGTTCTTCATCAAATTTTTTACAAGTTGCAAGAGTGTAGGCATGTATCTAACAATTAATATTAATATAATAGAGTTTAGTTTAAAATTTACATCTATGTATTAAAATTCAACACTGTTTGACAAAGATATTTATTGTTTTTTCTTAATAATACATCAAAAGTTTACAAGAAATTATTAGTTAAGTATCCTAAGACTATTTAACACATTTGCATGAACACTTTGATTCTCAACAAAACCATTACATTTGGTTGACTCGTGAAAATTATGCAAATCCAAGATGCTAGATCTAAGATATTTAGATTTGATAACCATTCCAAATCCAAAAAGCTTTGGGTCTCTAGCAACTACATCAGACCCAAGTTACTCGAGTCCAACATCTTGGACTTGACAAATATACTAGATTAATATTATATGGACTTGGAAAAAATTATAAAGGACAAACATTGATTTTTATTTGGATTCCATTATCATTATTTTGGTTGTCTATTAACTTATCTACATCTTAAAATATTCCTATCTATATTATTGTTTATGGTTTGTGTTAATTTTTTTTTTATATTATTAGTTGTTCAAGTTTATGTTATCTTATATATTTCTTACAAATATGAACCAAGTTTAACACAATGATAGGAAAAAAAAAATATTGAGATGGAGTGCAAACATGTATCTAGTATATATATATAATACATTCAATATCCTTGAGCACATGCCCCGAAGGAATGGAAATAAAAAATCTTATATATAGATATAATCTTTTAAGCATGTTGTTTTATTGTTTTGATGTTTATTTAAAGTATGAAAAAAACATCAATATAAAAACTCTTTAAAATAATAGGTAGCTTTTAAAGCACCTAAAAGATAATACCAAAAGAAGTTCTTGGTAGTATGTTAATATTAATATAAAGCTTAAACTTTAAGGTTTAATTTAAGAACATATTGTTTTATTCAAACCAAAAAACTAAACAAAACCAAAACAGTTTGTTTTATTCATTTTTAATTTGTTTCATTGAATAATTTGTTTTGTATCTTAATTTGACTTGCAACAAAAAAAAATCTTGTATTTTTTTTAATTTAATTTTTAAATAATAAAAATATTACTTTGAAAAAACTTATTTGAAAAAAAATAATTAAAACCAAATAAACTAAAAATCAAATTATTCACTCATCCTTGATCCTTGGTGTAGTAACATAAACACTCAAGATTCATAGTTTTGAAAGAAGGTGAACTTCTAGTTTTTTGTGTGAGCATTTTGTTGAGAAAAGGAGATGTAAGTATAATATGTTGTACATGAGAGGGATTAGTTTAGTTGTTAAACAAGTTTTTTTATTTTTTTAAAAAAATTTTGACCTTTTGTATTCAAATCTTGAGATTGGTATCAGAGAAATATTTTTTTTTTCTAGATATATTAAAATATATGGTTGGTAATGCAATGTTTAATGCTTTTTAAAAGTGCTTTTCAATTTAAAATGAATTTATTTATTTATTTTTGACATTGATATTTTAAAATTATAAATAAAACAATGCCAAAAAGATATCAATTTAATATATTTTTCAAATAAAAGCAGTTGGAAAAGTAGATTAGACTGCAAAAATAAATACTCACTAAATCAATGAACAAATACATCTTTAAAATAATTTTAAAATGAACTTAATTTAGTTTAATATGTTTTGTAGTCAATCAGTTCATTACATGTGGTATTATTGTTTTAATATAAATGCATATTTATTATTAATAAATACTTAATGTATCTTTAATATTTATAGAATATTAGATTAGTAAATCTAATATTTGATTTATAAATCTAGAAAAATATTTTGCAAAAGAAATTATAAATTTATAATTATAAGATTTCTACTACATCAAAGCATTGTTTCTAAAACATTTATAGTCAATACTCTTTTGAATACTGAACATTCATTAGAGTCGTAAAGACTTATATGTATTATGTTAGGAAACAATTATTCTTATAAGTTGAGATATCTAAAACTAATATACAGGTACTTGACATAAGACATGTACATTGAATTAACTCATATGAGAATTCCATATAAAGATATTACTTGTGTTTATGAAAAGACTCACATGACAATTGTGTGAATGAAATAGTTGTTCTTATAAGCCGATGTATTCTAAAATTAATTTATAAGTGTTTATCAAAAAACATATACATTAAACTGATCTGCATGAGAATTCTATATGGAGATTTTTAAACTTAATATCAATAAGTTATCCTATATAGAAAGTGATATGTTTGATTTTATACATGTTATCTTGGTAAAGGTAACAAATGGATAAACATTAGATATAACATAAACTATATGAAAGTATTGGAATGATCAAGAGATAATTCATTATTCATAATGAATTAAGAAAAATATTTCACATGTTCTCAAATAGTATTGATTGTTAAATCATTGCACGAGGTGGAATGAAATTTTAAAATAGTTTCAAATCTTATTTAAAGGATCAATGGATCAATGAGTATCATGTTGCTAATAATTATGATTTAACATAATAGACCTGCTTCATGTTAAAATGTTTTAATTATGATGTTATTAGTGAAGAGATAATAATTACACTGAGAAAATAATAATTAAAAAGTTAAGTCAAACCACTTATAACTTTCCTAATATTTGGAGTATCATGACATGCTGTAAGACAATGAACGTGATCTTCAAATATAAATAAATTAATTAATTATTATATTGATAATAAATTTATTTATTTATTTTTATTTAGAATTATAATTTATATTTGGACTAACATATTAGAAATATAATGAGTGATACACGTTAAGAGCCATTAGACAAAAAATTAAACTTAGATAATTAAATAAGTGTGACTTGATTGCAAAAATAATTTTAGAAATTAAAATTTATTTAATTCAGGGATTATAAATTTAGTATTAGAATAATCAAAAAGGGACTTGATTGATTAAATTTCTAAAATTATTCTTAAATATACACACACACACACACACACACACACACAAAAGGACAAATAAATGTTTTATCATTTATAGAGTTTTTAGGATTTCTTATAAATATAAAGTTATGTTTTTTATTTTTTAAAATATTATCTATTAGAAAAAAATCATACAAGTTACAAAATAAAAAACTAGCATTTTACACATAACAAGATTTTTCATTGGCGACTCATGTGGATTATCGTTGGAGATCTGATAATTCTTGTTGTTTGTGACAACTTATCTTTTAAAAAATTACTTAAAATTAGAGATGATTAGATCTTTAAGTAATAAAATTTAGAAAAATTTTAAATTTATCTAATAAAATTTTAAAATTTTTCTAATACTATTTTTAATTTATGATTCTACAGCATGTATGCATATTCAACAGCCCAACACTTAGTTTTAATATGCATGTTAAAAAATATTACATGTTTTGTCAACACCTTTATATATATATATATAAAACTCTCGTGGTCTTGGAAGGGAAAGGAGCGTGAAACTAACACTAGCGAGTAAATCGTGTTTTGAATTGGGGGCTCACCTTCTCTGTATTTTTTTCACTTTTTTATTTTTTAAAATTTATTTTCTACATTAGCATATTAAATTAATTTAAAAATATAAAAAGATAATTTAAAAAATTAAAAATTCTCGAAAACATCTTATAACCACAAAAATAAACACATTCAAAACACTTCAATTGATAATAGGAACCAGCAAAAGGTTTTTAATAGTAGAAAAGTTCATGAATCTTCATTTAAAAAGAACATGGAAAAATAGAATTATAGTGGCATTTCATTTATCATGAAAGATAAGAAAAAATAATAATTGATGAAGGAATTCTTTCATAAATATGTCTTAATCATGACGATCCATATCAATATACTTAGTGCTGATGAGGTAAAACCAGATGGAATTAAGCATACAAGTGCATGCTGATTCTGCAACTATAGTGTTAATTTTGACCTATACTTCAACGTGATTCGAGTAGTACTTCAATATATCGATGATCCACATCATAAACACCTCCTCCACTTGCTGGACACATACAAGGCCGATCTTAGATTTCATCTTGGTTCACAATTCATGGTTGCCGTACTTTTTTAAATATTGCTGACCTACTCCTTTTGCAATCTTTGCATCATCAATAGCGTCCATTAATGACAATCTTCAAAGGTTGCTTTGTTGGTGAAGAAAGATTGCCTTTTAAAATAAATAAATAAGTACTGAAACCAAAATCTAGAAAAAAATATCATTATTTTTTAAAATATATTAAACTGATATGAGCGTGCATCTTTAAAACCGTTGAATGAAAAACTCCATCTCAATTAACGTGCAAACTAGCCCAAAAAATACGTTTACCTTCGAGAAAAATAGCGTCAATAGCCTAATATGATCATGATACGATGATGAGCTGGTTTATTAATTGATTTGTATATATAAAATATGGATAATAAATTGACTAATACATGCTTAATCAACCTATATTTTATTGTGAAATATTATATTACAATTACAGGATAAATAAACTTGAAAGAAAATGAAGAACAACGATACGATTATTATAGTTTTCTTTGTTGCTTTATTGTAGATAGCCACAGAATGTCGATATACAGCAAATGCATGGCGTGTTTTCATTATTCAAGAGATGCAGAAAATAATACTTGTTATATATAATTCAAACATAATATACCATCTTTTAAGGTGTCCACATGAAAATTTATTAAGAGTAATTGTCTAAATAAAAAAAAGGGCAATCATAGAAATAATTTAGGGATTCAATTGAGGAATTGTTTTTTTTTTTTTTGAGAACTGGTCAATTGAAAATATGGGTATCTTGGAAGGAGTAATTCTCCGTACGACTACTAGAAAAATTAACTTTCCTCATTTATCTATATTATTTTCATTCCAACTGAGAACGACCGCTAAAACAATCCTAAACTAGCATTAGACAATGAAGGATCGTTTTCATTCGTATTGTGATTCATTGCCAATGTATATCATGCTTGGTCGATGAGATTAATTCCCACCCTTTAAAAAGAAGCTTATCTTGAGGGTCAACTGCATGCCTGTTGTCTTTTTTTTTTTTTATGCCAACAAGATACAGCTAGCTCTCTTAAAGCAGCTGCATGAGGAGAGAATTTACCATATAATTATTTGCAAAACTAATATGAAAATAAATTTCTGTATAAATGATTATATATGGGTTTTGACTTTTCTTTTCTTAAGGGCCGGGGTGTTCATATACGACATCATGCAATGCTTTTAAAAAAAATCAAATTTTTTTTAAGGTTTTTTAATTATTTTAATGTGCTAATTTTAAAAATAATTTTTTAAAATAAATAAATAAATATTATTATTTTAATGTATTTACAAATAAAAATTACTTTAAAAAATAATTACTCCTGTAATATCAAACATTACCCAGATGAACATAAAACTTTGAAAGATTCATAGTGGATAAGTACCAATACATCTGGTATATTATTTACCATACCATTCTTAGCTAAACTAATATGAAAATAAATTTCTGTATAAATGAGTATATATGCCTTAATTTTGACTGTTTGTTTCTAAGGGTGTGTTCATCATGCAGTGTTTTTTTTAAAATAAATTTTATTATTTTTAAATTATTCTATGTATTTATACTAAAAATAAATAAATAAAATATTATTTTAATATATTTTAAAATAAAAATTAATTACTATTACAATATTAAACGCTACCTAAATAAATAAAGAATTTTAAAGGATTCATTGTCCATCCACAAAATATCAATATCTTTCGTACATTACAACATCTATATATACAAAAAAAACATATTAATTTGATTAAATAGATAAAGAAAAGCATAAATAGATTTATTTTTAAAACTGTTTTAGGATAAATTTCTGTCATTTATTGCTTATTATTATTTCAACTCGCAGAACCAAGGACTCCCATGATGCTTGATCAGTAAATTACTTAACGAACACAAGGTCTGGTAAATTCAAAACCAGATCATAGACTAATTTTGAACGATAATTTTAACCATAGACTAGCAGTAAAATTTATGCGCATGGATACAATCTTCTTTCTGACATGATAATCGATTGTGAGAATTAATAAACCTGGGAGCGGAGCACTTTCAGTTTATCCAGGAGCGATGTCTACTGTCGGTCGTATCTGCTCTTAGCTTGTCACATTAGCCTGTAATTTGTCTCGAGTTTGAACTGAAAGACAACCTCACGTTTGCATTATCTCAATGGTCTGCACATAACCACAACAAGATGATACGTGTCACCCTCCGAGCGACATCTTATATATGCCAAAAGGTGGTGAATTATATAATCCAAAGCATTCAATGTGATGAGCTTGCTGCTCCCAATTAAAGTAATACTCAGGCTCTTAAAGTGCTTCTAAACTGGCTTAGCATGTCCCAGCTAGATATATGCCATGAAATTAACTAACAACCCAGCTAGGTCGGCCTAAACACATCTTATTAGCAGAAGTTTAAAACTATATTAAGGGATAAAAAGGGTGATTAAAAGATCTAGATTCCCCAAGCAAACGACAAACACTTGTACAAACTCATACCTAGTAACGATAATACAAGACAAACACACGTCCTCTTTCCACCTTCCAAGAATAATTAAAAACGTATCTTGTTTGTATTTGTAATTATCAATCCTTTACTTGTTAACATTTAATTACTGTTACGGGTAGTGCAGAAAAAGACAATGAAAACAAAGAAAATATTTATTTATTGAAATGGTAAAAAATAAATTTAAAATTATTATAAAGATATATTCATTTTATGTTTTTGCTTTTGTTTTTTTCAATTAAATATATTTTTGTTTTTTATTAATATCATTTTATTTAAACATTAATCAAACATAACTTTAACTGATGTATGTTATACTATTTCTTAATATTACATTAAGAAAGGGTGCACACGCCTTATTTTATGAAGAGATATTTATTTTAAAAAAATTATCCAAATTCATGATAGAAATATCTCAAAAGCTTAAGATAACATAAATTTCACGCATGAGGGAAAAAAAGCTGTCCACATTGTTTGACGCTTGTTATATAAATGTATTTTTGTAGATATTCCCATTCAAGTATAAAAAAAGTTACCAAGCCCAACTTGAACGATATTTTAATTTGATTAAATTTAGATTTAAAAAAAAATATTTTAATTAACTTAAATTAACTTATTAAACTATAATCATAATCTTAAATAATGCAAGTTGTAATTACCATAACATAAAATCTTAGTGTAACTTTGCCGTGTGGAAAATAATCTAAAAATATGAGAAAGAAAATCCCAAAGTTGACGTGAAAGGGTAAGGCACAAAAAATAAAATGACTACCATTCGCTCTTGGTTTTAAGACAAAAAAAACAGCCCGTACAAGGAGGAGACAGCTAGTATAGGGTCCGTGAAGCCGGTGACGCAGTCGAGTACAAGTTAGCGGCTACAAACCTGGACGCCCTCCTTAAAAAGTACCGTCCACTCTCCATAATTATCCCTCTCACTTCCGATTTCTTCGTGTTTTTTTTTTTTTAAGTCCAGTGGAATCTAAATTATGGTTTTATTGGCCCAGTGGATTATCTTGTGGGTCCTATAATTAACCCCTCTCCCATTGGTTGCTTTTAAGGCTGGAAAGACGGTGCCACATCAGCCCCTGACAATGACGTGGGGTAACAGTATTCCCTGAATGCTTGTTCGCAAATGAACCTCCATTAAGGACTGTTCAACGGGACCCATAATCTTCCTGGAAAGAAGATTTGGGGTGAGTGAAAAATAACGAGATATTTTTCTTTTCTAACATATTTTTTTATAAAAATTTCAGAAATATAATTCATGTTATAAAAATATTAAAAAATAATATAGTTTGATGATATTTTAATATATAATTTGAATAGTCTTGTAATTTTTTTAATAATATGTAAAGTATATATAAAAAAAAAATTTCATTTATTTTTTTCTTTTTAATTGTTTGTTTATACCCGTCACCTTATCTCCTTTATTTTTTCTAATAATTAATTGAATTTAATTTTTTTATCATTTAATCTTCATAATATTTTAAATTTATTTTTTATTTAAGTTAATTAATTTATAAAAAATATATATGTTAAAATACAATTAAAATATTGTTTGTGTACAAAATTTAAAAAATAATAATTATATTAACCTAATTTCCAAATATTTTTTCAACCAATATTATTCTTCAAACAAAATTTACTGAATAGTGTTATATATATATATATATATTATGTTTTTATTTCTTTATTCAACATGTTTCAGGCTCGAAGCACATGTGATAGAAATGCCTGAAAATAATTTATTTCTCACATGAAAATTGGACCCCGTAGATAGCTAGTTGTTTAATGTCTCGAATACACTTCCCAAAATCATGCATATGTTCCCCAAATCTTCGCACATTTGTGTCTGAAATAAGAAACAAAATGGGAAAATTTTAAATAAGAAGAAAACAAGGCAAGAAAAATAACAGAGTCATGCAAAATCCATTTGGGTTGGGAAATCGAAGTGGTTTTATTTTATTTTTCTGTTTTCTGATCTTGTTTTTAGATGTGTTAATAGAGTTAAGACATTGAACGACGGAATTATAAATTGTGTGATCCTCAAATTCTAACAAGTGGGGTATTTGAACTGCTAATGTAACGTTTGGGGGGATGCATCAAACCTCACGTAACATGGCTCGTGGACCCATAGGGTCTTGATTGGTCCTTCTTGACCCCTCATAGAACTGAATTGTTTTTTCTTATTTCCTCTACAGGTGACGATAACGAAAATTATTGATATTGGTGTGGTGACATAAAGGTGGTGCCACAGCTAGAAAATTGATTATCATTGATGTAATATTTTATTTATGTTTAAGCTATATTCTTGTTAGCATTTAAATATTTGATGGAAATTGATAAAAACATATTTTTCTTAATAATTTTATTAAAAAATAATAATATGTTGTATTACCCTGATAAACCATGTATGAATAAAATATTTATTGATTTTTTAATTATTTTTATTATATGAACAATTTCATTCATAATTACTGATAAAACATATTTCAACAAATATTTTTGCATCGCTATTATTATTATACATTAGTGAAAGAGTATAATTTGTTGATAATTTTGTTGTTATTTGATAAGTTTTTGAAATTGTATATAGGTTATGATTATGGATTACAAAGAAGTGAATTTAATTTGTTATTGTGTAAATGGTAGGTTGCTAAAATATGGGCAATATAGCGATAATGAAGAGGAGTTTTGGCATTTTGTTATGGGATTAATTACCAAAAAAAAGGGGGGCGGGGGGGGAGATGGGGTATCCTTGCACATGGAGAAGGGTAAGATCATGAAGAATACAAAATAACTTGAAGGAGAGCTACGTATTATTTTAAAGAAGTATTTTTTTAGGGGGCAAAACAAAAGCATCTTCAATGGCTACAAAGCTCAACTACCAGCTACAGAGAGAGAACCCTTTTCGCTCCAGCTTTGCATGTGGTGGGTTTCCAGTTTCATGTTTCTCCTTCGTGCGCCAAAAGCATCCCGCACGGACAAAGCATCAACTCTCTCGCTCTCTCTTTTATTTATTTTTTCCTCTCGGCCCTCTTTTTGCCTTAAATTCGGCGGCTTCACTTACCAGCTACAACTGTTGTTGATCGAATATTACATTGGTTAATTTATCCTCTGGTCTGTAGTGTTTGTTTTCTCTCTTTTCAATGAGTAAGTGAACCTGGGAGGGTAATAAAGGCGTATAAATTGCATGTGTAAGATCAAGTTGAAAGCACAAGGTGTTGATGTTTCATGATGGTCACTTTAAGGAAAAAAGACTATTTCAGACCCCAATGTTCTACCCGCTTGCAGCAATATGGTGCGAGTCTCGTTCGAAACTGTGGTGCGACGTGGCCGAAATGTATCAACTACAATTTTAAAAATATTTAGACAATCATTACACGATAAAAAAAATTATATATATATATATATATATAAATCTTATTGAAAATTCCCTTTTGAAACATTGATTTTTATAAAATATATATAAAGATATTTGGTGTGTAGGAGTGTGTTCTAATCAAGTTTTTCAAAATATTTTTTTAATTTTAGATCATTTTAATATATTAATGTAAAAAATAAATTAGAAAAAATAGAAAACAACTTAACCATAGTTAATTTATCAATTTGTACAGTCTGCGTATGGTTTATGGTAGGTGTCGAGGTTTTTAAAAAGTCTTGACGAAAGCTTGAAAATTACCGACGACTCATGGCACCCAGAGCACTGAACGCGTTAGCCGTGGCCAGCAGCTAGCTAGGCTGCACATGAACTGACACAAAACTAGTAGATTCGTTTAACTTTCCCTCCTTCTGTCAGCGGCAATATTGATGATACCGTGTACATAAGGGAAATTAAATCAGGCGCGAAGTTTGGCCATTCAATGATAATTGCTACCTATATAATTTTAGGTGTTTTTTATGATCAAGACAGATGATCGATTTCCTCGTGTGTCAATTTGAACCGATAATATTTTCCTATATATAAAAAATCAACACATAAATGGTTCTTTTTTGCAGTAAAAATAATCATTTTAATGTAGTTTTAATAAATAAAATCATTTTAATGTGTCCATTTGAACCAATAATATTATTGTTTGGATACAGTAAAAATAATACAAATAATTAAACATAATTACAATAATATAGTTAAATTATAAAATAACTAATTACATATAGTTCTCCAATACAACACTTATTTTTTGAGCCATATTGTACAATGATAAGAAAAGAAGCACTAAGAATAAAACTGTTTTAAGATCAACTATGAGCACATGAAAGATCCAATTGAATAAATAAGATTAATCAAAGATAATGCATAGAAACGAAGAACTAAAACTATTTTACAATCTCACATGACAAAGTTTTCCAAACCATTAGGCAGAATGCAGTGTATCAAATTTCAGAAAATCTAAACCCTAATAATAAATACCGTCTTTTGTCGCCATCACCACCATTTTTTTTTATGCTGGTAGTGTACCTTACCACGATACACTGTATCTCCTAATTAAATCCTTAATTTACCAAAAAAAAAAAAGATATGATAACTTTTTATGTTATCATTTGAAAAAAATAAATTAAATAAATTATAAATTATTTTTTTTAATTAATATTTTGAAATAATTTTTTGAACGTCACTCATACAAACAAACAATGTGTTATTAACTAAGAGAGTGCTTGCTGCCCCTCGTAAACAAACACAAAGCACCAAGAGGCAAAGTACAGTTTCATACAGCACTGCAAAACGTACAGTTAAAATGGCCACAACAACAGCAGACACAACCGAGTAATTATATCAAAACCAAAGGGCACTTTCAAACTCCACTCTCTATAAAAAACCTTCTCCCTCCAACTGTCGACGACCCCTAAACACTCTTTCGCCTTCAAAGATTAAACCCATACAGAAACAACTCAAAGCACACCAAGCCCGAAACTACTGTATTTCCCTCTTGGTTTCCATCAAAATCTAAATTTTCTAGGACAATGGCAGCTGGGCAAGCAAAATGCACCAAAATCCGCCACATAGTGAGGCTTCGCCAAATGCTAAGACGTTGGCGCAACAAGGCACGCATATCAGCCAATCGCATACCATCAGACGTTCCAGCAGGACATGTGGCAGTCTGTGCAGGGTCTAGTTGCCGGAGATTTGTGGTGCGAGCGACGTACCTGAACCATCCCATCTTTAAAAAGCTCCTGGTACAAGCCGAGGAAGAGTTTGGCTTCTCTAACCAAGGCCCATTAGTGATCCCATGCGAAGAGGCCGTTTTTGAGGAAGTGATTCGATGCATTTCACTGTCTGAGAATGGAAAATCCGGCCGGTTTGTGAATCTTGAGGATTTGCAGAGATACTGCCACGTTGGTGTTAAAAATGCTAAGCTGGATTTTTGGACCGATTCAAGACCTTTGCTTCATGCTGACAAGACATTCTGGTAAGGTGAAAAGAAGGGCAAGCCAAGAAAAAAATAAAGAGAGAAAAGAACCTCTGATTCTGACCCGGGGATGACTCAGTCCGAGTCTGGGAAGCTCTCCACTGTAAATTTGGAAATAGAATATAGTTGCCGAGTTAAAAATTCATTTTGACTCGTTAGGTTTTCATGATCTGTTGTGCTTTGCTTGCCTGTGTACAAAAAGGTGAGTTTGCCGGGTTTTCTTTCTTTTTTTCTTTTTCTTTTTTCCTTGAGAAATTACTGGGACTGGTTGGAGAGTTACCGAGTCAAACTCCGGAGAACGCAAGGAGATGGCAAGATGGGGTGGGTGAGCAGCCAGAGTCGTCCCGGGTTCTGAATCGGAGAGTAAGGAAAGTACCGAAGACTCTTGAAATATTAGACAGAGAGACAAAGAAAAGAAGTGATTATTGACTGGGCCACTTTTGTAAATTCTGATATTTATTGATTGATTAATGAAATAATATTGTAGAGATAAAATGTATTGATTTCAACATGCTTTGATTATTATGTATTAATCTTCACAATAATTGAATTACTAATTTCATTTCTTTGTAATTAAAGCGCAGGAAAACAGAAAGATAAAAAGTCTTTAGCTGAAGAATTGAATTGCTAATGGCTTTTCTATTTACTTTATTAAAGAATAAATCTCATTTCTTTTATTATTTATGCCTTTTCTATTTGAGTTTTAGCTACTTTAGTATTTTCTATATTTTTTTAAAAAAATTGAAGGCAGACTTTTATTGTCTGGGTGAAAATATTAATTAAAATTTAAAAGGGTTGAGTGTTTGGATATTTATTTGTTCTGTAAAGTGTAAAGGGTTTTTCGATCATGGTAGGCATTGTCCTGGGAGTTATAATTGGCATCAACCCACGTGAAAGAAAACGCATCATTGGCTTTGTTTCACCTGATTCAACTTTGTCTTCTTAGGCTTTGTTTCACCTGATTCAACTTTGTCCTCTTAACCCTTCAAATTACTGTGCTTGACTTCTTTCAGGGAAGATATTGCCATGGGACAAAACACTGCTTGAACTTGAAAAGATCTCTCTGTTGAGTCAAAAGTTAGGGCCATTAACCCATATTGCCATGAAGGAATCCCCATCTCATGGGCAGAAACAGCACATCTTTCTTCCACAGTTCCTTTTGGAAAGCTCCTCTGGTTACTGTTTGAAAATAGTAGAAACGAAAACACAGAGAATTAAAACATTTCTTGTTATATTTTTTTGTTCAGAAAATACAAAAATTCATAGAGAAATGGTTCTGGAGATGTGTTTTTTTATATGTTTATGTTCTTCCTTGTATTTTTAGACACTAACCAAACACATAATGTCACTGTGAAAGGTAATGTTATTGAATTTTGTTTCAAAATTACTAAATCCTAAGAACTTATATTTTAAAGGGAAGTGGGAACTTTATTAATATTAATAAAATACAAATAAATCACTGTAAAAATTTCATACATTGAACGAGCAATCGCTGAAAAAACTCAAGAACATGATAGTAACATAATTCAATTGTGTATTCTTCTTTTTCTTTTTGTTTCGTATCATTGCTTGATTATTAGTTAGTTGCTGTATTTATTTATCATCCAAACTCACAGTCGTAGAAGATAGTCAAGGAAAATGCCAAACCTCTGTGCTGCCAGACAATATTAAATGACTCTTCTTTGTTGATCTTTGACTGTCTTCTTCCTTTCAAAGGGCGAATGCACAGAACCGAGAGGCTTCGGCTCCTCTTCCAATACAGCCCATATGGCTCTGGTTAAGAAATTAGAGGCATGTCAGTTTTCAATCAAGTAAATCCACTACCTTAAGGTGGGACGAGCAAGCCAGTAATTTGGTCAAAAGCACTTAAATTACGGGTTAGCATTGTTTTCCCTGTTACGTACTGCATTTGCATGTGAAAGAGCATCACGAATTCGAGTCATCTACACTAAACTGATCCACCAAAGATAAAGGGCAATCTTCGTTACTTGAAAACGACAATTGAAAATATACCATTTAACAAGACAAATGACCTCCTTGTAGTGTCCGACCCCTACAAAGTGGTGGATGTCTTCATCGGTGATCATTCACCTGCTTAAGCTCATTTAAGTCTAGCTATCAGGTATCTTTAACGGATGCTTGATGATTATCTAATAAATTAAAACTACTCATTTAAGTCTAACCTACTTGTAGTTTCTTTTTTCTTTTTTTAGTTTTTCTTTTCTTTTCTTTTTTTTATGACTTTTGTTTTTTTTTGTTTTTTTTCTTTTAATAATTTTCTTTATTTAATTTAGTTTGTTAATGTTAAATTTTTTTATTTAATTATTAACTTTTCATGACACTAATCACGAGTTTAACATATTAACTTGATTTTACGAGTTAACTTAGATTTTTTTTAATTATTTTTTATATTTTTTTAGTTTATTAATATTAAATTTTTTTTCTATTTAGTTATCAGACTTTCATGATACATGTCTTAAGTTTCACGGGTTAACCTGTTTATTTTTTTTGTTTTTTTCTTTTGCTAATGTCAAATTTTTATTTATTTAGTTATTAAACTTTCATTACACGAATCTTAAATTTAACGAGTTAACCTAGTTTGACAAGTTAACTTAGAGTGTTTTTTTTTGCTTTTTTTCTTTTTAATTAATTTTTTTCATTTACTTTAGTTAGTTAATGTTAAATTTTTTTCTGTTTAATTATCAAACTTTCATGATACATATCTTAAATTTGACAAGTTAACCTAGTTAATTTTATATTAGCCTGTTTATTTTTTTCTTTTTTCAATGTTAATTTTTTTTATTTAACCATCAGACTTTCATAATATGGATCCTAAATTTAACAGTTTAACCTGATTTAACAAGATAACCTGAAGTTTTGTTTTTGCTTTTTTCTCTTTTTAATTAATTCTTTTCATTTAGTTTAGTTTGTTAATGTTAATTTTTTTTTCTATTTAGTTATCAGACTTCCATAATACATATCTTGGGTTTAACAGGTTAATCTGGTTTCACGGGTTAACTAGGTTAATTCTAGGTTAACCCATTAAGTTTTTTTTTTCTATTTACTTATCAAACTTTCATAACGTGAATCCCATATTTGATGGGATAACCTAGTTTGAAAGATTTTTTTTTCTTCATTATTTTTTTTTTAAAAAAATTATTTATTTAATTATCATACTTTTATGACACGACCTTGCAACCAGACCTACATCTAAGGCTCTAGGGTTTGGTATTGCATCCAAACTCACTTAAACTCGAGTCATATAAGTTTAATATTATTCTGTCGCACCCGACATCGCGGCGGCCTTAAAAATTATAATGGAATGGAAAGAATGGATTTCTGGCATCCAATTCTTTGATGGTGAATGATCTTTGTTTAAGGAGTCGCCACCTAGTATTATGGTTACTAGGAACCCTAACTGGTCAACAGAGATTCTAATGGTCCGAGACTGGTTACGTAAAAGAGAAGATATTATCACCCCTTAAACGTCCTACCTAAGGCAGGCTGCATTGCTGATCTTTGTCTTTAATTGCTAAATTTTTTTTGTTGGTTTATACTATGATTGTTTGTGTGTAATATTCCTGACTCTGGCGCCAGTGAATATTCAACTACGGATATTTCCAACTCTGGCGTTGGTAAATATTACGTAGGTATCAAAGTAAATAAATTTAAATCATTAATTGCTAATATTTATTTTTTGTTTATACTATGATTGTTTATGTGTAATATTCCTGACTCTGGCGTCAGTGAATATTCGACTACGGATATTTCTAACTCTGGCGTTAGTAAATATTACGTAGGTATCAAAGTGAACAAATCTAAGTCATCATTTTTTTTATTCCTGGCTCTGGCGTCAGTGAATAAAAAAAAAAAATCGGTTTATTATATTTTTTTTAAAAAAATAAAGATAAAATATTTTTAACTCAGTATCTTTTATATTCCCGACTCTGGCGTCAGTGAATAAAAAGATCGAATAAAAAATTTATGCATGTATATCTTTATGTAACTAAGTAAAAGAGAAATACAATAAAATAAAATAAATTATTAACTTTATTCCTGACTCTGGCGTTAGTGAATAAACTTATAATTTTATTTTATATTATTTTATTTTTATTTTTTACCTACTTTTATTTTTACAAAATTAAACAAAGTTCAATGAAATAAATTTGAATCAATATTTTTTTGGTTATTCATGAATAAAAACAACAAATTCATTTTTTATTTTTTATTTACACATTCAGACTCTTTTTTTTTAATTTTTTCTATTTTTCTATATATGTATATATATATATATATATATTGGGCTGGGCTAGCTAAGCCCAGCCTGCCCCACCTGGCCACTGGCCCAAGCCAGTGGCCTGGCTGAGGCTGAGCAACACGCGTGCGCTAGCGCACGCGTGTTGCTACACTGTGCAAGTGAATTAATTCACTTGCACAGTGTAAAAGAGGCCTCCTAATTCACAAATGAAAGGAAATAGCGTACCTGTTCTGTTAGAGGCAGAGGAGGCGCGAGGAGCGAAGGTGAAGCGCGGACTGGAATGGATGTGGGTGGATTTCGCTGGGAATGAGAATGAAGATGTTGGCTTCTGTGGGTGATGAAAAATAATCTTTGGGTCGTTTTCTGTAGGAATGAAGACCACGGTCACTGATTTCTTCTCTGTGTAAATTGGGTTGATTTCTTTTCTACTTTATTCTGTAATTTTTGGGTATTTCTTTGGTATTTTGCGGGTTCCTTCTGTTTTGCCTCTATTCTTGCTCTGTTTTCGTTGTTACTCCTCTCTGTTTTCGGGTTGTGTTTAGGTTGATCGTCTCTGACTTTTTCCGTTCTCCTGGTTTCGTTCTGTTTTGCTCTTCTTTCCTTGGGTTCCCCTCTTTTTTTTTTCGTCTGGTTTTCTTCTCCCTTTTATAGAGAAATTTGCTCTCCCCAGTCCTGTCTTTGCAGGACTGTGTTATGGAATCCCCTCACGAGATTATTGGCAACAGATGTTATCCAAGATCAAGTTTGTTGCAGATTAATCAGCTCCCCTGCTGAATCGGAAACTCCCCTATTGACTCGGGATGGAGAAGACGTGGCAACGACGGCGTCTTGGCTGGCAACAGGAGTTTTCAATTTGACCCCTAGGCTTTGGAAATTCGGCAATTGGGCCCCTTAATCAATTAAAATTCCTTTTATTTTTTCGGTTAATTCCAATTAGATCCCTAAATTGATATGTTATTTACCCAATAGTCCTAAATTTCTGAACTATTCAATTTAGTCCTTGAACTTTACTTTTCCAATAATTTTCTCTAAATAACCTCCAAACTTTGATATTTCTTCAATTAAACCCCTGATTCTTTTAATTAATTAAATTAAAGTTTAATTAAGTCCTCAAACTCATTAATTCCTCAATTTCTTTTAATTTGATTAATTAATTTAATCCCAAACTCAATTAATTCTCAAAATTTATTAATTTTCCAATTAAACTCTTGATTTAATTAATTAAACTAGTTAAGAGTTTAATTAAATATTTAAACTTTCCAATCATGTTGCCATTAACCCAAATTTAAATTCATTCTTTATTTACTTTTTTTTATCATTTTTTCATCAATTTGTTTTTGTAAATAAATAAAAAAATCAAAAATTTGGGTTATGACAGTTGCCCCCTCTTTATAATATTTACTATGCGATGATATTAGAAAATTTCATTTTCTTTTAGCTTTGTGTAGTAAATTTATAAAGAAAATTAGAAAGAACTTTTGTTTTTTTTTTATTTTGAAAACTTTGAAAACAGTAGATTGACACATGACCTTTATACAGAGATATAAAAATCCAGAAACAAATCATTTGGGAGACGACCCATTTTTTTTGTTTTTGTTTTTTTTGTTTCTTTTTTTGAAATAGATCAAATGGTTTTGGGCAACCTGCCCAATGATAAAAGAAATGCGAAGAATTTTGCAAGTGGTCTAATTGTTCCAAGCGATCTACCCGATGAAGAATAAAAATAATTTTTTTTTTTATGGTATATTGTAATGGGTTACCTGCCCAATGTAAGGTGGTATATTATAATGGGTTACCAGCCCAGATAGGATGGTATATTGTGATGGGTTACCGACCCAGATGGTCACATTGTAATGGGTCACCTGCCCAGTTGGTATATTGTAATGGGTTACCGACCCAGATGGTCACATTGTAATGGGTCACCTGCCCAGATGGTATATTGTAATGGGTTACCTACCCAGATGGTCACATTGTAATGGGTCACCTGCCCCGTTGGTCACATTGTAATGGGTCACCTGCCCAGTTGGTATATTGTAATGGGTTACCTACCCAGATGGTATATTGTAATGGGTTACCGACCCAGATGGTCACATTGTAATGGGTCACCTGCCCAGATGGTATATTGTAATGGGTTACCTACCCAGATGGTCACATTGTAATGGGTCACCTGCCCAGATGGTATATTGTAATGGGTTACCTACCCAGATGGTCATATTGTAATGGGTCACCTGCCCAGTTGGTATATTGGTATATTGTAATGGGTTACCGACCCAGATGGTCACATTGTAATGGGTCACCTGCCCAATTGGTATATTGTAATGGGTTACCAACCCAGATGGTCACATTGTAATGGGTCACCTGCCCAGATGGTATATTGTAATGGGTTACCGACCCAGATGGTCACATTGTAATGGGTCACCTGCCCAGTTGGTATATTGTAATGGGTTACCTACCCAGATGGTCACATTGTAATGGGTTACCTGCCCAGTGGAAGAATATAAGGATTTTTTTTTTTAATAAGACATGATGGGGCTTGAAGGCACACTATTCAATAGATAGAAGCTCGATGGAAATGAGGGCTCGAATGCGCACTCAAAAGAAGGTAGGATAGGAAATGCACTACCTTTGATGGTTGAGGACTCGAAGACGCTTTCGAAAAGAAATAAGACAAAGGCTTGAAGGCATGCTCGAATGGAGGTAGGATAGGAAATGCACTACCTTTGATGGTCGAGGGCTCGAAGACGCTTTCGAAAAGAAATAAGACAAGGGCTCGAAGGCACGCTCGAATGGAGGTAGGATAGGAAATGCACTACCTTTGATGGTCGAGGGCTCGAAGACGCTTTCGAAAAGAAATAAGACAAGGGCTCGAAGGCACGCTCGAATGGAGGTAGGATAGGAAATGCACTACCTTTGATGGTCGAGGGCTCGAAGACGCTTTCGAAAAGAAATAAGACAAGGGCTCGAAGGCACGCTCGAATGGAGATAGGATAGGAAATGCACTACCTTTGATGGTTGAGGGCTCGAAGGCACGCTCAAATGGAGGTAGGATAGGAAATGCACTACCTCAGGAGTGGAAAATGAAAGGTAGTGGAAAAATAGAGAGATTTTTCCAGTGGCCTAATTCTCATGGGCGGCCTGCCCAGGTTGAAAAATTCTCAAAAGTGAAAATTTTTCAAAAGTAATTTCAATGCTTGCCATTTCAAGTTGGCCTTCCACTTGATGGATTTTGTTAGAATTTTCTCTAATAAAAATTTACAAAACTCATTGTCCAAGGTCTCAAAGTTTAAATGATATGCATGCATCTTTACCTGATTTGAAATATAGGCCCCCATTTCTTCTTAATCTTCTTGTTGCTAGGTTGGTGAGATCTTGTTATCTGATTTGAGTCATCTTTGTCGTTTAGCTTTCTAGCCCACTTGAGTTGGCTCATATAAGTCTATTTCCAAATTTAATTGTATAACTCAGCATTTGTGGTGCCCATCGTGACCCACTTGTCTGCTAAAGATTTTCTGATTTGTCAAATAATTTAAGAGGATCACTCATTACTCCTCGTTTCACTGCTAGAAACATTCGGTGTCACTTGTTGAAAGGATCAAGCTGTCTTTTGTAAACCAAAATGCCCCCTTGTCTGGTTAAAGGAAATTACCATCTCCTTTTCTAGAATTTTTCCTTTTAAACACAATGTTGCCCCCTTGTATTGGTTATTGCCTCTAAGTGTGCTCTCTTAGTGATTTGGACAAATAATGGTTCCAAGAGGTCATTCTCTCATATCTATCTTTTTTTCTGTTTGGTGAAGGAATATGGGTCTAGAATGAATCTTGAAATCTTGATCTTGCATTTTGAAAACAAAAAATTATTTCGATGTGAGTCTAAAACAATTTGCTTTTGAAATCTTGCAACTCCTTGGTTATTTTTCTTTCTTGGAAAAGAGATTATTTGTTCTTGTGTTTGGCAATGCGGTCTTCGGTGAAAATATGTCATGATATTATGACCTTTTGCTTTTATAAGTTTTCAAAGTGGAGGGCTCGAGAAAAAGCTCGAGGTTTTGTATGAGAAGAATTTGTCTCTTTTTGCACATTTATTTTTATCAGCATGAATAATAATGAATAGTTTATTCTTGATGTCATGAATCTTATGAAAAAGTATTCTTTGCATTTTGAGAGCATTGTTTATTGTTCTAGGTTACTTGCTTGCTTGATTAGAAAGGACTTCTATAGGCACGTAACGTAGGCTGTGGTTTTTGGCTATGAAAGAAAAGGATTCATAAGGCTCAAAGAGTGTTTCAGGGCTTCAAAGACTGAGAATCACTATTAACAGTTTGACTATTGATGTCATTCATATTTTCTTTTGCCGCTCTTCTTTGATTTGTTGCTTCTTTTTTCATTGCTTTGCTTATAGAGCATACTCACTTTATCTTGGTTATCACTTTTTCTTGTGATTTGGGCATGCCCCCTAGCATTTGAGTTTCTTGAGCTTTTTTGACTTTTGGCTTTCTCACAGCTTTATCATCTTTCTTGATAATTGAAATTTCACTTGCCCCCAGTATGGGGTGTGATCCTAGTCGGGATTTTTTTCTATGAAAGAAAAAATTGTTCAGGCTCAAAAAGGGTTTGCAAGGGATGTATTTATTTAGAACGTGAAAGGAAATAACAAAGATGGCCTTTCCTCATTTCAAGCGCAAGTAGCTATGATCAATAAACTTTGCCCTCGTATAGTATGATGGTTTATTCTTTGCAAAGATATATTTCATGAGTTATGAGCAACAAGTTTACTACATACCATTATTCATACATTAAAAAAAAAACACATGATTCAAGAGTAATGGGGTAAAGGTGTTTATTCATTTCTTTTTTTTTTTTATTAATCACCTTAATAATGGAGTTGTTTGATTCATTTGTCATTCTACAAGTAAAATGTCAAAAATATTGTTTTTGGATAAACATCAAATTACTTTTGAAATCAAAATGCCAGATCAATTTTTCAAAACTCTAATAGGGAAACTGATTTTGGTAAGAATGATGAATTGAATCTATGAGATCATGCAAGGCTTCAAGGTTGTATTTACTGATTCTTTGATAAACACCTATAAGAGAGAGCAAAGACATGCAAAGTGAATTTATTGGCAAAACTTTTATTGATTGGATGAGAACTTATACAATCATGGATAATATTTCTTCACAGAATCGGAATTCACTGGCCTACTTAACTCTTCTCCATCCATTCCTGTCAGTATCAATGCTCCTCCAGAGAATGCCTTTTTTACTACATAAGGACCTTCATAATTGGGTGCCCACTTGCTATGATTTTCATTAGGTAGTAATAGGATTTTTCTCAATACAAGATCTCCTGCTTCAAACTCTCTTGGTCGAACTTTTCTGTCATATGCTCTTGCTATCCTTTTTTGATACAATTGGTGGTGACAGATTGCAGCTAATCTCTTTTCACTGATCATATTTAGCTGTTCATATCGTATTCTTGCCCATTTAGCCTCTTCTAGCTCAGATTCCATGAGGACCCTTAAAGAAGGAATCTCTACTTCCAAAGGCATCACTGCCTCCATTCCGTAAACTAATGAATAAGGTGTAGCCCCAGTGGACGTTCTTATTGCTGTTCGATATGCATGTAAAGCATAAGGAAGCCATTCTTGCCAATCTTTATATGTAACCACCATTTTCTGGACAATCTTCTTTATGTTCTTGTTAGCTGCTTCAACAGCACCATTCATCTTTGGTCGGTAAGGGGATGAATTGGAATGCTTGATTTTCCATTTAGTGCATAATTCCACGATCATCTTCCCATTGAAGTTCTTGGCGTTATCGGTTACTATCCTTTCTGGCAAACCATACCTACAAATTAGGTCTCTCTCAATGAAACGCTTGACCACTTTCTGCGTCACATGAGCATATGAACAGGCCTCTACCCACTTTGTAAAATAATCAATTGCGACCAAGATAAATCGATGACCATTGCTAGCTTTTGGACTAATAGGCCCAATCACATCTATCCCCCACATTGCAAATGGCCAAGGTGACACCATATTGAATAAGGGCAATGGAGGTGCATTGATTTTGTCACTATACACCTGACATTTATGACATCTTCGGACAAATTCTATACAATCCTTCTCCATAGTCATCCAAAAATACCCTGCTCTTTGCATTTTTCTCGCCATCATGTGTCCATTTGCATGGGTGGTGCAAATTCCTCCGTGTACTTCATACAAAGCTTTATTGGCTTCTGATCTGTCTAGGCATCTTAATAAAGTCCCATCAAATGCCCTTTTGTATAAGATTTCTCCATCTAGAAAGTATTCCATGGCCATTCTTCTCAACGTCTTCTTATCTGTCTTTGAAGCTTCAGAAGGATATTCTCGATATTGGATGAATCTTTTTATATCTGCATACCAAGGATTGCCATCAATTTCTTCTTCTATTAAATAACAATGAGCAGGAGAACTTCTGATATCAATGCCTATAGGATGTACTCTGATACCACAATCGATTGTGGCCATAGAGGCCAGGGTTGCTAAAGCATCCGCAAACTGATTCTTATCCCTTCCTAAATGATTGAACTCTATCTCTTCAAACTTTTCAGCCAACTTGGAGAGATATTCTTGATATGGTTTCAATTTCTCATCTTTTGTCTGTCATTCCCCCTTTGTCTGGCAGATTATCAACATGGAGTCTCCATATACCTCTAGTTTTTGTATCTTTAGTTCCAATGCAGCTTCTAATCCATGAATACAAGCCTCATATTCAGCTGTGTTGTTTGTGCAACTAAATTGCAGTTTAATGGAGATGGGATATTGTTTCCCTTCTGGAGAAATTATTACAGCACCAGCTCCATTACCAGACACATTCACTGCACCATCAAAGTACATGGTCCACCAATCACTTTCTATTACTAACACATCTTCATCAGGGAAGTCAAAATTTAATGGCTCATAGTCTTCAAGGGCATTATCAGCTAAATGGTCTGCGATTGCACTTCCTTTCACGGATTTTCTTGTTTTGTAGATGATATCATATTCAGCCAACAACACTTGCCATCTAGCTAGCCTATTTGACATGTACGGTTTTTCAAAAATATATTTCAGAGGATCTATCTTTGAAATTAACCAAGTGGTATAATATAGCATATACTGCCGGAGTCTTTTCGCACTCCATACCAAAGCACAACACAGCTTCTCAACCATACTGTAACGAGATTCACACTCAGTGAACTTTTTACTAAGATAGTAGATGGCTTGTTCTTTTCTTCCGGTCTCATCATGTTGGCCAAGCACACAACCCATTGCTGATTCAGTTACTGTTAAATACAAAATGAGAGGCTTTCCAGGCACAGGTGGTACCAATAGAGGTGGGTTTTGCAGATATTGTTTTATCTTATCAAATGCTTTTTGACAGTCTTCATCCCATACTCCAGGGTTTTTCTTTCGAAGCAATCGAAAGATTGGTTCACAAGTGACTGTAAGTTGTGAAATAAATCGAGCAATGTAATTTAAACGCCCCAAAAAACCTCGAACTTCTTTCTCGGTTTTAGGAGTTGACATAGCTTGTATGGCCTTCACTTTATCAGGGTCTACTTCTATGCCATTATTGCTTACCATAAATCCCAATAACTTCCCTGACTTCACCCCAAATGTACACTTTGCAGGGTTCAACTTTAATTGATACTTTCTCAGCCTTTCAAATAATTTCTTCAGAGCTGGGATATGGTTTTCCTCATCTTTAGACTTAGCAATCATATCATCCACATATACCTCAATTTCTTTGTGCATCATGTCATGAAATAGTGTCACCATTGCTCTTTGATAAGTTGCCCCAGCATTTTTCAATCCAAATGGCATAACTTTATAGCAATATGTTCCCCACGGGGTGACAAATGTTGTTTTCTTCTTGTCTTGCTCGGCCATTTTAATCTGATTATACCCAGAGAAACCATCCATAAAAGAGTAAGTAGAACTCTTAGCAGCACTATCCACTAGCACATCTATATGGGGTAAAGGAAAATTATCTTTTGGGCTTGCCTTATTCAAGTCTCGGAAATCCACACATACCCTGATTTTGTTATCTTTCTTGGGTACTACTACGATATTGGACACCCATTGAGAATAATCGACTACTTCCAAGAATCCAGCATCCCACTGTTTCATTATTTCTTCTTTCACTTTGATTAGTATATCTGGCCTTGTCCTCCTCAACTTTTGCTTAACTGGCTTACAACCTTCTATCAAAGGTAGTTTATGTACCACAATATCAGTATCCAGACCAGGCATATCAGCGTATGACCAGGCAAACACATCAACATATTCTTGTAAAAGAGCAATCAATTTCCTTCCTTCATCAGCAGAGACTAACTTCCCTATCTTCAACTCTCTTTTATTATCCTCGGTGCCCACATTTATCAGTTCTAATTCTTCTTTTGCAGGCTTCCATGTGCGGTCAGATTGTTCGACTAACCTTGCGAACTCATGGATATCCTCTTCACCAAACTCTTCCTCATCCATGGCAATTATATTTTCATCAAAGTTAAGCCAATTATCCACATTGCAATGAGTTTGTGAGGTGTATGACAATCCGCTTTCAGATTTCCTGAAAGCGGAAAGTGTTTCGGTTATGAGTATATAGTTCTGGGAAATTAAATAAATGAACAGAGAAAGAGAAAAAAACGATTGAAAGAAAGTATGCATGATCTCATTGAAATCTAAAGGATAAAAGGGCTCAACCACAAAACCTTATTGCCAATCTCTTAAGCCATGATGATTTGGCAAGGCACAATTATTCAAGCAATACAAATAACCAAAACAACAAACAAGTAAACAAACATTACTTTTTGAAAATAATTGGAACTTCATGAATTTCCCAATTTGCTAAATCTTCTCCCTCGGCCAGTTTCCTCACGAATTCTGATGAGCCATCTTCCAAAACGCTAATAGTCAGCTGAGGCAACTGTTCATGAGTACTATCTTCTTCCTTTAACTCTTGTTCACTGTCTTTTTCAAGATAATTGATAGTAACACCATTGAATTCCTTTCTTAGTCCTCCCTCATAATCTTCAGTTTTTATCACATATGCGGGTCTTGGGAACGTTACATGGATTGGTGGGATTTCCATTCGATCTTCATCTGGTTCTCTCCTTTCAATCCGGGCCATTCTCTTTTCTCTTCTAATTTCAGCTGCTCTTTTGAAATCTGCTTTCCCAGGCTTAAACCCTAAGCCAAACCTTTGATCCGCGCACTTCATTTTTATCACATTAACCCTCTCAGGCATTCCGGTAGTGTGGTCATATTGAAATGGCAGTCCATGCTTTAAGAAGTATTTAGCAACCATTTTTGCTGCTTCAGAAATTTCTGGTTTCCTTCGTATCGTATTTTCTGGTACCCATTCAGCATTTACAACTTCAAATGCATGCAAATTTCCATCCTTACTTTCTTCAGTTTCTATGTAAGGGATCGATACATTTTTCGTTGTTGCTAAAGTTTCCTCAGCCCTCACAGTCACCAAATTTCCATTGATGATAAACTTGACCCGTTGATGTAAAGAAGATGCGACAGCTCGGGCTGCATGGATCCAAGGTCTCCCCAGTAACATGCTATATGATGGATGAATGTCCATTACTTGTAATGTGACTTGAAATGGTTGTGGGCCAATGATTAGTTCAACATCAATACTCCCAATGATTGGTCGAGGTGACCCATCATATGCCCTAGCAGTCATGGTACTTGGCTTCATGTGAGAGGCATCAACTGGCATTTTATCAAGTACATGTCTTGGTAATACATTGAGAGCAGAACCATTATCTATAAGCACCTTAGCTACCACACAATCCTTGCATTTTACTGTGATGTGCAATGGTTTATTATGACCGGTCCCTTCATGATCCAGCTCATCATCGGTAAAGTAGAGGTAGTTGGTGGCTTGAATCCTGCCCACCAAATGTTCTATGGAGTCTTGTGTGATATCCTGAGGAACATATGCTTCATTAAGAACCTTCTGAAGCACGTTCCTATGCAATTCTGAACTCAACATTAATGATAACAAAGAAATACTAGCCGGTGTTTTCTTTAGCTGATCAACCACACTATATTCACTGTGTTTCATCAATTTCAGAAATTCATTAGCCTCTTCATCACTTACTGGCTTATTAACCTCATCGGTCTTTGCCAATTCCACCATATCCTTTCCTTTGGCTTTTCTGTGATTTTCCAACTCTTCAGGAGTAAAACATCTCCCACTTCGAGTGAGTCCTCCTATTTCAGCATGGAAAACAAGGGCAGGATTTGTGTTGTGAAAGGAATAACCATAATTATATGGTTGGGCACTAAAACTCCCGCTAACAGTATTCATAGGCTTGGTTAGGATCATTTTTGGTGGACCCTTTTCGGTTGGTATATATCTACAAACTTCCACCTTCTTGTTACAACCAGTCATTGTTCCTACCAACTCATCTTCTTTGGGTTTTATTAATCTTAATACTCCCAATGTCATCATATTTTCTACCTCCAAATGGAACTCCTCACACGAGTCGATATCATGCCCAAGCTGCTGATGATATTTACAATATTCATTATCATTCCTTACAGCTTGTACTTTGACTGGTGTCTTTAAATAGTCTGTTTGCCTCAACATCCCATACAATCTATCCATAGTCACCCTTAAAGTTGATGTACTTCCCCTTCCTATCTCCAAATTATTAACTCCCCCGCTTCCAGAAGCATGATTTGGTAGAGGGTTAGAATTCACATTTGGAGACTCATCAAAAGAAATCCAACCAGCTTTGATAAGCTGAAGGATTTTTCGTTTGAATGCAATACATCCATCAATATTATGACCAACAGCACCAGCATGGTATTCACATTTTTGATCGGGTTTATACCAAAAGGGAAATGGTGGTTGTAAAGGTTCTAATGGAATAGGTGCTACCTGACCAATACTAAGCAATCTTTGGTGCATTTCAGTAAGAGACATGGGTAATGGTGGAAGTTGCACTTGATCTGTTGGAAAATTTCTTCTTGGGCGGTAGGCATTATTGGTTTGGTTGTTTATTGGGTTGTTTTGGGTGTTTGTAGGTGAAGAGAATTTTATATTGGATATAGAGGGGGTAGGGGGAATACTTTTAAAGCTGTAATTATCTTGGTAGGTTTTCTTCCCTCTACTTTCCCTTTCAACATTGTGAATTTCTGTTTCTTTCCTCTTCCCAATAAAACCTCTTTTTTCAGTAGGATCCACGATCCTACCCGTCCGAACGGCTTGTTCGATCCTTTCAGCTATGACAACCAAATCGGAGAAATTTTGTGCTGCACTGCCTACCAGGTACTCAAAGTACGGGGCTTTAAAAGTATTGGAAAATAAGCCAGTCATCTCCCTTTCCGACAATGGAGGACTTACTTGTGCAGCTAATTCACGCCACTTTTGGGCATATTCTCTTACAGACTCCTTATTGCCTTTTTCCATGGCTTGCAGACTTGATCTATCTGGGGCAATATCCATGTTGAACTTATATTGTCTAACAAAAGCATCAACCAAGTCCTTCCATCCTTTAATCTTGGTATTATCCAAACGCATATACCAAGCAAGAGCAGCATCACTTAAACTGTCCTGAAAGAAATGGATCAATAATCTCTCATCATGGACTACTTCAGCCATCTTATTACAATATGCTTTAAGATGGGTGATTGGGCACTGAGTTCCGGTGTATTTAACAAATTCTGGAACTCTGAATTTTCTAGGAATAACCACGTTAGGCACTAAACACATTTCAGCGGCCTTCACGGGATCATACAAACTATTCCCTTCTATTGCCTTCATTCTTTCTTCTAAGGCAGCTAGTTTCTCATGACCATTTTCCTCTATTATCTTGTTCCTTTGAGGTTCTTCTTCTGTCAACACAATATGAGGGATCCTCATTGGATGTGTTGATTGAGTAGGTGCGAAAGGAGCAGCATGCTGAGGTTCGAATGGCGGAATAAAGGAAGGTGGAGGCTGAGGTGTACATGTTTGTTGAGAAGATGTTCCTTCCCCAGCTCTAGGCCTCAAAGCTTGCTCGAGCAAGCTAGTGAGCCTTGCCACATCCTCTTTCAGGCTTTCCAACTCTCTTTGGTGTTGCATTTCTAACTGAGCTCTCTCTTCATTTTCCATTTTCTTTCGTGAACGAGTATTATGAATACGTTTCAGTTGGGGACCTATATTTCACCTGTTATATGCAAAATATGACAATCTATAAGCAAATGTATGAGATGCATGAATGTGAATGCAACATATTGGATATAGATTCACACTTTGTTGGTGACATATGGTCGTTATTCATTAGATATGTGGGTTGAACTTGAACTTGATATCATTGCTGTAATGCCGAGGAGAGATCTACTCAGCTTTTTGACATTTGGGCTTTCAGCCATATACACATGTTTTTTCTTTTTTGAAAATGTGGGTCTAACCCTTTCATTACTTATTTAAAAGCTTACAATGAAAAATTAATCTAATCTATTACAGGAGAAAAAACACTGCCTTTAGTAGCTATTGCTCTTAAAAAAAGATCGGTGTTATCCATGCTTCTTCGATATTTCATTATGTCTCCTCCTACTTGGCGAGCTTCCACTCGTAATAAATGGGCTTCTGCAGCTGCTCTATCAATTTGATCTTGTAGTTCTCTTATCCTTTCAGTATGAATCAAGTTGTTTCTAGACAAAAAGTTATTAGCATTGTCCAATGTTTGATTGTGCTGCTTTATCATTTTCTGGTTTTCTATAAGCTGTGCGGTCTTCAATTTTTCTTTTTCCAGCTTAGATCTCAATGCTTCTGCTTCAACCTTATGATCATTCAACGCTACTTTTTGCTCTTCATGTATTTTAGTCACATGTTTAGTGTTGGCTATTTCAATCTCCGTTCTCCCGACGCATTTTTAATGCAGTTTGCGTCTTGATAGCTGACTCTTCCCAATGCTTAGCTTTTTCCATATAATATGTCAAGTCTTTATTGATCACCTTCAATTCATCCTTTGCCTTTATCCAGTCTTGACCCACAGAGTCCCTTTCTTCTTCCACTGTTTTTCTCACAGCTCTTTCTTTGGCTAACTGCTGCTCCAAGGACACTCTATGCTCCTCCTTTGCTTTAAGCTCGGCTTGTAACAATTTTACTTGTTCCCTTAATTCTTCTTCACTGTTCACTCTTTTCCTTCGAGTGCCCACAGATTCAGAAACTTCTGCCATATAAGAGACTCCTCCATTACGCCATTCGGGATACCTTTCACTAACCGTAGGATTCCTTACACCTATCTCCTTTTTAACTATCACCAAAGAACCCCAATCATGCTTAATGCTCTCTAGCATTTCATTATATGCTCCTTGGTAGACTCCAGTGAATTGAGCTAAACCAACTGTTCTTGGAATGCTTTGTATGCCCCCAAGTTGTCTTGCAGCCAAAGCAGGTGCATAACTAATATACCCGGTCACCCCAATCAAAGGTACCTAAGGCTTTTTCCCACAACTCATTAGGTATGCTACATTTTTCATCCATGGGGCTCTCCAATTAAAATTGCTTTGCGGAATTCCTTGCAATTTTACCCTCCAATCATCTTCAGAAAAGTTTTCCCATTCACTTGATACAAATAACTCGAGTGGCTTTTGATCAAACCACCAAAAATTTCGGAATACTGGTGTCTCAGATTCTATATGGCTTACCATCCAAATGAACAACAATGGAACACAACATCTCATAGAACCTTTCCCAATCTTTTTGCAATGATTGAGAGATAAAAAAGTTTCAGCCAAGATCGCAGCAGAAGGATTAATTTTGGTCTTCTCATACTCCATAAACAAATTAGCTGCCTCTAAACTGATAATTCCGGTCGTCGAAGGAAACAAAATCAACCCAAATATCCCCAAAGCCAATATTCGGTATACCTCTAAATTAGCATCAATATTAGACTTTTTAGCAATCAAAAGCTCTTCTAGTCATTTCCATCTCAAACCCCCAGAATTATTTTTTTCTCTATATAAGCTTATTTGACGGATTCCCAATAGCTTAGCGAGCTCCTCTATAGTATTCTCAATCTTTTGATGAAAGTAAACCTTATGGATATCCTCAGGAAATTCTGTCAAGACCCCGTATTCTTCAATGGTAGGAACCATATCGATATTCCCAAATGTAAAACATCGATATTCAGGATCCCAAAAATGAATTAAGGTTTTTATGGCTAATGGCAGTACTGGAACATTCAGAAGATGCAAAACTCTCCCATACATCCTAGTAAATTCTGCCTCATCGGCCAAGTATTTGGTGAATGGAAGCAAACGACTGGCCTCATTTATTATGCATCTCACATCTTTTAGTAGCGGTATCCCACTGTCATCCAGTCTAGGGCAGTCTCCCTCAGTCATATGCAATGATTCAGATTCAAGCCCATACTCAACCGTTGTGATTTCACGATTAACGACCATTATGTCACCTAAAACAATCCTGTAATAAAGATGCTATATGTTAAGCTTGCCTTAGTGAGATTTACATAGGGAACAACTTAAAGGGTAGGTTCTAGTCATTAAATGCTCAAGGTAGGCTACTATCTAGTCTTTGAAAGGTCTTTCGCATGCTCAGTAATCTTCCTCGAAAGGTTGATATGAGACTTACAAGTGGCGTGAAGATAGAGGCCCTGAATAATATCAGTTTAGGCATACCAACCACTATCGAGTAAACAATCAAGCGAAAGTTGGATGATTTCACGAGTCTTACCCAGGCTAAAGCCATTGGGGTACCGCTACTCTCCCACTTAACATAAAGTTTATACCACAAATATTTATTATGAAATGCGTGGTGTGTGAAGGCATCAATGCATATCCAATATATATGATGGCATGAATAAATATGGATGCTAAAGCTGTAAAAATAAATAAACCAAGTAGAATGAAATAAAAACTAAACACACAATGAATATTGGTAGCAATTTTAACAAATAAAGCAAAGCTTAGTCTTGGTCCCCAGTGGAGTCGTCATTCTGTCGCACCCGACATCGCGGCGGCCTTAAAAATTATAATGGAATGGAAAGAATGGATTTCTGGCATCCAATTCTTTGATGGTGAATGATCTTTGTTTAAGGAGTCGCCACCTAGTATTATGGTTACTAGGAACCCTAACTGGTCAACAGAGATTCTAATGGTCCGAGACTGGTTACGTAAAAGAGAAGATATTATCACCCCTTAAACGTCCTACCTAAGGCAGGCTGCATTGCTGATCTTTGTCTTTAATTGCTAAATTTTTTTTGTTGGTTTATACTATGATTGTTTGTGTGTAATATTCCTGACTCTGGCGCCAGTGAATATTCAACTACGGATATTTCCAACTCTGGCGTTGGTAAATATTACGTAGGTATCAAAGTAAATAAATTTAAATCATTAATTGCTAATATTTATTTTTTGTTTATACTATGATTGTTTATGTGTAATATTCCTGACTCTGGCGTCAGTGAATATTCGACTACGGATATTTCTAACTCTGGCGTTAGTAAATATTACGTAGGTATCAAAGTGAACAAATCTAAGTCATCATTTTTTTTATTCCTGGCTCTGGCGTCAGTGAATAAAAAAAAAATCGGTTTATTATATTTTTTTTAAAAAAATAAAGATAAAATATTTTTAACTCAGTATCTTTTATATTCCCGACTCTGGCGTCAGTGAATAAAAAGATCGAATAAAAAATTTATGCATGTATATCTTTATGTAACTAAGTAAAAGAGAAATACAATAAAATAAAATAAATTATTAACTTTATTCCTGACTCTGGCGTTAGTGAATAAACTTATAATTTTATTTTATATTATTTTATTTTTATTTTTTACCTACTTTTATTTTTACAAAATTAAACAAAGTTCAATGAAATAAATTTGAATCAATATTTTTTTGGTTATTCATGAATAAAAACAACAAATTCATTTTTTATTTTTTATTTACACATTCAGACTCTTTTTTTTTAATTTTTTCTATTTTTCTATATATGTATATATATATATATATATATATATACATATATAGAAAAATAGAAAAAATTAAATATATATATATATATATATATATATATATATATATATATATATATATATATATATATATATATATATATATATATATATATTGGGCTGGGCTAGCTAAGCCCAGCCTGCCCCACCTGGCCACTGGCCCAAGCCAGTGGCCTGGCTGAGGCTGAGCAACACGCGTGCGCTAGCGCACGCGTGTTGCTACACTGTGCAAGTGAATTAATTCACTTGCACAGTGTAAAAGAGGCCTCCTAATTCACAAATGAAAGGAAATAGCGTACCTGTTCTGTTAGAGGCAGAGGAGGCGCGAGGAGCGAAGGTGAAGCGCGGACTGGAATGGATGTGGGTGGATTTCGCTGGGAATGAGAATGAAGATGTTGGCTTCTGTGGGTGATGAAAAATAATCTTTGGGTCGTTTTCTGTAGGAATGAAGACCACGGTCACTGATTTCTTCTCTGTGTAAATTGGGTTGATTTCTTTTCTACTTTATTCTGTAATTTTTGGGTATTTCTTTGGTATTTTGCGGGTTCCTTCTGTTTTGCCTCTATTCTTGCTCTGTTTTCGTTGTTACTCCTCTCTGTTTTCGGGTTGTGTTTAGGTTGATCGTCTCTGACTTTTTCCGTTCTCCTGGTTTCGTTCTGTTTTGCTCTTCTTTCCTTGGGTTCCCCTCTTTTTTTTTTCGTCTGGTTTTCTTCTCCCTTTTATAGAGAAATTTGCTCTCCCCAGTCCTGTCTTTGCAGGACTGTGTTATGGAATCCCCTCACGAGATTATTGGCAACAGATGTTATCCAAGATCAAGTTTGTTGCAGATTAATCAGCTCCCCTGCTGAATCGGAAACTCCCCTATTGACTCGGGATGGAGAAGACGTGGCAACGACGGCGTCTTGGCTGGCAACAGGAGTTTTCAATTTGACCCCTAGGCTTTGGAAATTCGGCAATTGGGCCCCTTAATCAATTAAAATTCCTTTTATTTTTTCGGTTAATTCCAATTAGATCCCTAAATTGATATGTTATTTACCCAATAGTCCTAAATTTCTGAACTATTCAATTTAGTCCTTGAACTTTACTTTTCCAATAATTTTCTCTAAATAACCTCCAAACTTTGATATTTCTTCAATTAAACCCCTGATTCTTTTAATTAATTAAATTAAAGTTTAATTAAGTCCTCAAACTCATTAATTCCTCAATTTCTTTTAATTTGATTAATTAATTTAATCCCAAACTCAATTAATTCTCAAAATTTATTAATTTTCCAATTAAACTCTTGATTTAATTAATTAAACTAGTTAAGAGTTTAATTAAATATTTAAACTTTCCAATCATGTTGCCATTAACCCAAATTTAAATTCATTCTTTATTTACTTTTTTTTATCATTTTTTCATCAATTTGTTTTTGTAAATAAATAAAAAAATCAAAAATTTGGGTTATGACAATTAATATTATAAATATTACTCTTAGGTCAAGTGCTGCAGTTAGACCCAAAAGTTTTAGGTGTATCTTTACAAAAAGACCTATGATTATTAATTTTATCCTTTTTTATATTTTTTATGCAAGAAAAAAAATTAACTCGAGGGTATGTCTTTGTATTTTTTTTTGTAGATTGTACAATATAGTCCACAGTGAAAAAGATGATGCCTTTAGTTTTTTTCCTTGTTTCTTTGTTTTTTATTTATTTTTATATTTCCTTTATTAATATTAAATTTTTTTCTATTTAATTATCAGAATTTTATAACACGGATCTTAGATTTGATGAGTTAACCCAATTGATTCATATTTTTTTATTTTTCTTCATTAATGTTTTTCTTTTTATGAGTTTTTTCCTCTTTGCCTTTTCCTTTCTAATTAATCTTTTTTTAAATTTATTTCATTATTATTATTATTTTTTCTATTAAGTTATCATATTTTTATAGTAAAAATTTCAAATTTAAAGGGTTAACCCGATTTGATAGGTTAACCCAATTGATTAAGATTTTTTTAATTAGTTTTTTTCTTTCAATTTTTTCTTTATATATTATATGTAGTCACAGTAAAACGGACGATGCCTTTAGTTTTTTTTTTTTTTACTTTTTATGTCTTTTATTTGGACAACATAATGTAATCCATGATGAAAAAACGGATGCTTTTTGTTTTTTTTTTCAATTATTTTTTTTATATTAATTTTTTTCTATTTAGTGATCATACTTTCATGACACGGATCTCAGGTTAGATAAGTTAAAATAGTTAATTTAGATTTTTTTTCTTTTTTTTCATTAGTTTTTTCTTCGTATAGATTTTTTTTTTAATTAATATTTTTTTTGTTTAATTTAGTTCATTAATATTAAAATTTTTTCTATTTAGTTATCAATTGATGCCTTTGATTTTCCCCCCATGTTTTTATGCCTTTGGCTCTGAACTGCGTAATACAGTCCACAGTGAAAAAACCGATGTCTTTTTTTTTTTTTACTTTTTAATTAATTTTTTAATTTTAATTTTGTTTGTTTATGTTAAATTTTTTTCTATTTAGTTATAAGATTTTCATGACATAATCTTATATTTGACAGTTTAGCTTAGTTAATTTAGATTTTTTTTCTTCATTAGTTTTTTTCTTCGTATAGGTTTTTTCTTCTTTGTTTTTTTCTCTTTAATTATTTTTTTTAATTTATTTTGTTGGTATTAAAATTCTTTCTATTTAGATATCAGACTTTCATGACACGAATCTCAGGTTTGACAAGTTATCCTTTTAATTTAAATTTTTTTCTTTTTTTTCATTAATTTTTTCCTTGCTACAGGTTTTTCTCGTTTACCCTAGTTTGTACTAAAAGAAGTAGAACCTGGACTATTGGGGAGCCGTCACTTTCTTGGAGTATTTTCAAGAGAGAAAATGGAGGTCAATTTGTAGTATAAATGGGCTTGGTTTTATTTCTTGGATTATAATAGAATCTGATTATGGTAGATTTTCTTTCATTTCAGCTCTAAAAGGAGGATGATTTCACATGGTTGGTTCAAGTGATGATTACAAAGTATCAGGTAGATATTTGATCAATGATATATATGTTCTGCATGAAAAAGAAGAGGTTTGCTTGTGTCTTGGGCACCTTAAAACATGTAGAAGACAGAAATATGGACTGAAGACAGATTTCTCAATCCCATTTACAGTTATTCTGTTTTTATGTTTTAAAAACATTTTAAAAAGAAATTTAATTTTTTTTACTTTCAATTAATTTTTTAGATATTTTCGAATCATATGTTAATATTAAAAATATAATTATCATATAAAATCTCTAATTTAAAATTTTGTTAGCGAAGATTTTTTCTTGAAGTAATTACCTCTAGAATGATTAACGAGGCCTTTCCATGGGCTGAAAACAACACTAGATTGAGCCCAATATAAACAGAACCTGGGCCTTTGTTCCTGGTACTAGTGATTGTACAATGAGATAGGCTTCTAATCACTGATTTGGGGCTTGTTTTTTCGTCATTCTTCTATTTCAGAGAATCTTGAAAGCCCAGCCCAGAAACTTGGAAATGTGTAGCCCACTGGACTTAAACAGTTGAGTTTGTTCGATTTTCGAAGCTTCACGCATGGGCCTAACTCTGTGTTGTAGAGGATTTGGATGATAGCCCCATCATTTTTTTTTTGTTTTTTTGTTTTTTGAATTGTCAGGTCGCACGCCTGAATTGGTAGTTAAGCAGTGATCTTGCACAAGTTCTCGAGGATGGATGGAGTTTTTCCCCTTACTCTAGTAAAAACGCTAGAGACATATGAAAAATTTTGATTTTTTTTTACTTAAAATTAATTTTTATTTTATTTTCAGATTTTTTAAACAATAAAAATAAATTTTAAAAAATAAAAAATATTTAATACATTCTTAATAAAAAAATCTTAAAAAACAATCACTATCATATTTTTTATTTTTTTATTTTTTTAAATTATTTTGACATAATGATATCAAAAATAATTTTTAAAAAATAAAATTTTTAATATATATTCAAATAAAAATTACTATAAAAAACAATATTAACAACGTTGCTTGTCGGGGATTTAAGGCCACCATGAACAAATCTTTTTTTTATTATTTTTAAATTATTCTAATGTAATAATATCAAAAATAATTTTTTAAAAATAAAATTTTTAATATATATACAAATAAAAATTATTTTTAAAAAATAATATTAACAACGTTGCCTGTTGTCGGGGATGTAAGGCCACCAAACTCTGAACAAACCCCTCTTCCCATTAGAAATACAATTTAAGAGGACAGAATCTCTCTGGGCCAGTGCGGACTTGAGCTGTAAAATTAGTTAGATCTGGAGCTGATACTGATTGTAGAAACGTCCATTAAACACATCCACACGTGATACTGATACTGGAAGCGTCCATTAACTTAAGTGGGGACTCCAAGGACAAAATACGCCAGCATTAAATGCATTAACTAGTCGAGGACATCAATTTGCCTCGGAAAGTGTTATAGTCGTTAACATTTTACGTCTTACAAGATCCATAATCCAGACGACTTTTGCACTAATCTTGACCACTCTTAACGTAGCTCAAAATTGATAAACACGTCCCGTGGGGACTATAAAAACAAAATATGCATGCATTAAATCAATAAATGCACGCTACGGGATCGCTTTCTCTCTGAAAATCAGCCTTGTTATCGTCATCAACAGTACACCACCGCTCATAAAATACATGGCCAGCTCTCTAAACTTGTTTCATCGAGCAGTTCAAAACTGTAAATGACAAACATGTCAATTATTACGCTATTTGTATGAACACGCTCGCATGAATTCAAAGCAAATAAGTCATCTTGACTATGTCCATCTTAACCTAAACAATCATCTTTTTTAAAACTCTAAAAATACATAACACAATTTCTAATTATTTTTTTTAAGTATGGAAGAATCTTCTAATCGTAATCCTAATATGGGATTTATTTTGGTACATGCTATTCAAATTCAACATTCTCGAGCTTCCATGCAGGAAATAATTTAATTAGAGATCCTGAAAACATTTTATCATGAACTAACGAGTGTGAAGTATTTTGGGTTTAGGAGCTTCTTGATGTTTTTTTTTATACATTTCTTGATGTTTTGAATTCTAGCTTACCATAACCGGTAAATTGATTCTACTAATAATATGTCAATTATTATATATATATATATATATATATATATATATATATAAACATTCTCAAGCTTCCAATTAATTTATAGTTTGGAGAAAAAAAACTCTATCCATTTTGTAAGGCTTTTTTTTTTGTTTTTTAACATCATCACATGCCTATAAGCACACGCAGAGTCCAAGATTGCTGACCAGAACAGGCCAGGCCGTGCATGACAGACCCCCTAACTACTGTAACTTCGATTTACAAAACAACAAACGAGAAGGTTATGATTAAGAGGCATACCTCTTCAGGCCACTTTGAACAGGACGAGTCTGGATTCAAGCGATGGGTTGCTGGTTTCGCCCCTCTCTCTCTCTTGGAGCCTTACTCCCCAATAATACAGCAATTTTTTTTTTTAATTTGTTAATTAGAGTTGGTTGTAACAGAGCTCAGAGTTTTGGCTCGAGCTTGCCATGGATGATGTGATGATTGTCCGTACATTTCTAAAAATGAATTTTCTTACATCATTTTTTAACCCTTCAACTACCACATCTCCGACTTAAGTATGTAAAAGACAAAGAGTAGTTACTGTAGTATTATTAAGAAAAATTTTGTGCTGTTTTCGACATTATCATTATAAATCTGTGATCATGTTGCTTTACCCATCAGTATCCTTCTTCTTTTTTGTTTTTTTGTTTCTTCTGGCTTGTAAATTGCGCTGGAAAACTAGGGTTAGTTTCCCTTGGACACGCCTAAAAGAGGATTAAAATTCCACTACTTATCTTTAGTCATGATGGGAAAGATCAATTAAAGTGAAAGACAGCCATTATAAAATGTTTACTTTATCACCTTTTTTTTGTCTTGTCTCTTTAATTATCAATAAAGGAATGCTAAAGGATGAATGATTAGTTGATTACAATGTGCTCTAGATACCACAATATCATGATATGTTGCAAAATCAAGATTTAATTTCGTGATAATCTGGCCTGATCAAATATCAAAAGAAGAGAGAAATATAAGATAGTATTTGACTATTTTATTGAGATAAAAGATACAAAAAATGTTGGGACAGAGGGGATGTCTCCCCTCTGTTCTTCTTTTTTTTCTCGAAAATCATTATAGAAACATATTTGTTTTTATCCTCTCAATCAAACACGTTTTGTTCTTTTACATATCAATCATTTCTATTCCATTCCACTAACTGGACACAAGTTAAAATAATGATTTATTCACAAAACATTGGTTGGATAGTTCATTACTCAATTCTCGAGCAAAGAAATGGTTATGAAAACATGCTTATTCCAATTTACTCCACCCTAGGAGGTAATTTGAACCCATAAATGTTCCTTTTCTTCCTTCTGTGTGTATTTCTTTAATTAATTAATTTTTTTCAAAAACACTACTTGGAATGTAAAAAGAGACAGGTAAGAAAAGGGCAATAAAACGAGAAATGAAGTGATAGCAATGAAAGAAGCCTACGCTCGGTGCTAAAAAGGGAACGTCTTCCTCTTTGAAGATAGGGTCCGTCAGGAGGAGCATGTTCGCTACAAGCCCTTTAATATCCTTCATGTCACAATGGGTCCTCGTTGAAACACATACCATGCCATAAATGAGGAGCTGGGTCCTCTGCTACCTTGCATCATGCTTGGTTACCGTCAAATCACTATTACCTTAAAACACACACAAAAATAAATAAAGAATACCAAGCCCTCCTTAAATTTTATTTTTTTTCATGGTCATGGTTTTGTTAAGGTAGGTTTATCTGCCAAGACTGTCCGTTCTTGGTAGAATCTAGGAAAATTATATGGTTTTTTTTATAAATCAATTTAAATTATTTTATTTAAAAATGATTTTTAACTTAAATTAGAAGGTTGTAAAAAAATGGAATCAAACTTTAAATTCCATAAAAAAATAATATTTGTAATTCTTGATTTACTGATTATAACCTATCAGTAGGTTACACCACTTTTTTTAAAAAAATTGCTTTCAATTAATCTTTTTATCAAATATAGTTTTAACAAACTATTCTTGTTATAAACGTACCGTTTATATACGAAGATATTTATTATGAAACGATATAAACAAAATTAATTTTTATAAACCATATCAAACGGTATATCATCTGTAATATATTGGTCATGAGACAAAATATCTCTGTTTCTTCTTTTTTCTTGAGTAAATATTTTGTCATCCCTGACCTCTCGCAGGAACAAGGAAACTTACATTCCTTATTGTTATTTTTTTTCCGGTGGCGTTAATAGCTAAACGTGGCACATTGTGATGTCAACATGTAACATAAGACAACAAGAAGCTAATATGATGATCATCATGACCAGCATATGGTCCTAACTGGGAAAAGGGAACGAAAAAATGATGATAGCCATGGAGAGAAGTGAAGGAAAAGTGGAAGGGTGGGCTGGCTTGGAGATAGTACCGATGGCAGATCAGAATCCAAAGAAGAAGAAAAACTGCCCTCTGTGCTAAAAAGGTGCACAGGAGATGGCGTGAAGCTGTGACCTGTGGAGATGTGGGCCCTTGAATGGTATAATTTGGTTCCATTTCTTCCATTCCACCCTGTAAGAATCCTTTCGTGCCCAGAAAGCAAATTTATGTTGAAAATTCCCACGAAGACATGGAATATTTAATGTCAAATATGGGGCTCCATGTTACTCATCATTCTCGTCCACTACTGACTGCCCTTTTTGGATACAATGGAAGTCAGTATCACTAACCACTGATCTCATCTCGTCGAGTTCGCATTAGATATCCTTAGTTTTGAATCCTCTTGTTTTTCCATTTTAAAAATATTTTTTTAGTTTTTCTTACTTTAAACTAGTTCTTTTATATTTTTAAATTATTTTGAAATACTAATATTAAAAATTATAATTTTAATAAATTCTCAAAAAATAAAAACCTTGAAAAACAAACAAAACCGAATTTTTCAAACAACACTTTCACTGTAGAGCTAGCTAGCGGTGGCTTTTCTCTCTTTAACGTTGGACTGTGTCCTTCCTTCCATTAAATTTAGCATCAATTGTCAGAGACCTTTAGGCCTCGTCATACTAGCTAGGCCAAGGGACACTCTAATTCAAACAGACTGTCCTTAATAAATATGTGAGGAGAAAGATTATCTAGTTCAGAACTTCTGGGCTCTTTTCTTTCCTCTTCGATCGAAGTGGAAAAGAAAGAGGGCTAATTGCAGATCAATGACAGCTTTTAACAATATCGATCTCTCTCTTCAAAAGATCAAATCGAATCGTTTCGAAAAATGTTTCACTTTCTAATGCTGTTTAACACCTTTTCAAGTGACATGAACACGCGTTAAACTATCAAAGTTATTTTCTGCGTTGCATCGTGGTGTGGTTAGAGATGCTGAAATTATTATAATTTTAAAAATTCTTTAGTTTTTGTTGTTTAACCAGATTTTCATTTTAAATCTATTATAATGTTAATCACGTAATAAAATTTCCGTGTGCTTGCTTGCTACTTCCAACCCATACAATCAAAACCTTTGTCTTAAAATATGTAGAATTCTCATATGGATGTCCGTAAAAACAGCAACAATATTATTTATTTAAAAATAGCTCAACCAGCAGGAGAGTCCTCTTTCTCCTGAGATATCTCGAGTAATCAGTATTTACTTAATCTCTACTTTGAATAGTGAGTTAGCAAATTAATGTCCGCTGCTTATTAGCATGCTTGCATACTAGAGACAGGATTTAACCCTACTTTTTTAGAAAGGGAATTTAATCACCCACCAATCTACATGCGTGGCGATGTTTAAACTATAGAACACAAATAGACAACCTTAGCCACTTGTTAACTAATCCAGTCTAAGGGTCCCTGCCTTGTAAGGAGATGCTATCACTCTAGCTGGCAATGTGGAATTTTATTTCGTAAATAGGTATTTCATGATAGTACGAAATTATTTTTTAAACCAGCATTTTGCCCAACTAGATACCCAATGATTAAAGACATTTTCAATCTAGTCCCTCTACTGTGTGTTAATATTTTTCTGTTAAGATTCTAGAAGCTCTCGTTCCATGCAGTGATAAAAAATATTAGGGTTTAATTGATAATTGGTACATGTATAATTGAGGATTAATCCGATTTTTTTTTATGTGTGTGTGTAGGGTTATTGTCAATTGTGAATTGATATCGGTGCCGCTTTGTCCAAGCCATTGTGATAGCTCTATTCAAATTATTAAAGACTTGATTACAGAGTACTAACAGGGGTAAAGTTACGCAAAATTCAGATGATTTATGACTATAATATGATGGGAATAAGGATATTAACACTTGATGACATGTTCTTTAAAAATGAGCACCAATAATTAAATTTATTGTTGCCAGAAAATGACATAGCGCCTAATCCCTAATACGGCCTGTGGCTAGCAAGGGTGGGTCAGATTAGCGACAGCCATACGGGCATGATAAGACTAGACTTGTTCACATGTACGCAAAACTCAGGTATGTGAGTGAAAATTATGTCTTCCAGTTTCTACAATGAAGAAAGTTCGCAAATTATTATCGGATGATTTTGATGATTAGTGTGTTTATGCCTATTCAAAACGGGTTGTTAGCTTGTGATCTCTGCGCCATGGCTTGAGGAGAAGGTCCATTGGTAGTGTCATTTCGAAGTCGTGGGATTGGAGCTCTGTGGTGATATATTTAGTGCTTTTAGGGTAAAAAGGATAGGATTTTTTGTCATATCCAAAATTAAATGATAATTTGGTGAGGTTCCAAAGGTCATGCAACAATTTAATTAAGGCTGAATTTTCATGTTTTAAGTGCGCACAAGAAAATAACTCTATGAATCCGTGTAATCCAAGGCCATGGATAGGTCAGGAAAATGACTAATCACACAGTAGCTCTAACTTCCAGCCAACAAAACAATCTACGGTTTACTTTTGTGTTTGGGATTGTGCTTAGATATTGATTTTCAAAGCTTTTTCTAACTTGAAAGTAATTTAAAATAATATTTTTTAATATCAATATATTAAAATAATCCAATGATATATACAAAAATAAAACTTTTCAAAAATACATTCAACAACAACAACGCACGACCAGTGAATAAAAAGCTAATCTTCATACCATCCTAAGCCAGGCCATTGTTTCGCGAGCTTGACGTGTCAAACACAGACTCCAGATCAACTCTTGTTTACGTGGAACAAAAGGCCAAATGAGACAGGGAAATATCACTGCACGCATGAGATAATTACATAAAAATGTAATCGGGACGCCAATTCACAGTTCATCTTTTACAGCAAATGGTTTGCGATTTCTTGGCGTTGGCTCAAGTGGTTAGGTTTCTTCCTAATACTAAAAAATGCAAGTTGTTACTAAAAGATCTAGGCGTGGGAGGTTAGGTTCGCTTAATATATAATCCGGGAAAGGATTTAAGCTATGTTGACATTATTGTTATTATAATTATAAGACTTAATATAATTTAAGATTCGGGATTGTAGGTTAAGTGAGTTAATCTGTCTGTCAGTGAATTAAATCAAGTTTTATGTTTTTTTTTTTAAATATCCAAAATGACATTGTTATTATAAAAATAATCGTTGAATTTCCAAGTTAGATAAAAGGTTACCGATTAAGCTGAGTCCGGTTTTGTAAGTGTGCTTTTTGCTATAGTTTTTGCTGTAAATGGGGTTCCGAACTATGGTTGGAGAGAAGCATATATTGTTAAAATCCTCTTATGTAAATCATAGTCAAATGTTTTAAATTTTATTTTATAACTTCTAGTTTTAGTCTAAATAGTTTAGTAATTACATGCCTTTAGAGCGAGAGAGAGCGCCTAATTCATAAACCTAAACAAAAGTATTTTTAAGGTTTGTCTCCAAAAAAAAAGCAGAGGATATAGAAGGTTTTATGAAAATTGTGGTGTCTAGAATGGTAAACCGGGTTTTAATTTAGGATACTGGGGTACAAAACACGATGTGTTTTTTGTTTATCTGTTGGGTTTCCCTGGGCCATTTGAGCAGAAGGCTTGATTACAGTGTTTGTCCTTAGTGGCAGGTGAAGGCTTCTTCTTCTTCTTCTTCAACTTCTCCTGCCGACGCTCAGGGACATAGGTTTTATGAAACGTGGTCGCTCTCTTTCGAGTGTTTTGTCTAGTGGTCCCTGCTTGGTGTAAAGGCTAATATAGCAGAACACCGCTTTTAACTGACCTTGGATTCTGTTCCCTCGGACCGTCAGTTGGAGAGCGGTTTTTTAAAAAATGATTTTTATTAGAAATATATTTTAAAAGTATTTTTTTTATTTTTAAAAAATTATTTTAAATATTAATACGTGAAATAATTTTAAAAAATTTAAAAGAATATTTTTCAAACACAATAATAAACAGTCTCGTAACCTATTCTGTTCGAGAGGGTTCTGGCTGCCTTTTATACGGCCATTGTCATCCTCGACGCGCCACTCGTGGGTCAGGTCATTGAAGTTCATGACGGGGTTTGGTCATCTTCTATACACAAATTATATAACACGAATCTCATCTAATTTTATAAAATGCAATAAATTAAAAGGTTTTATAATTAGTATTCTATGACTACTAGGTGGGGTTGTCATGCCAGCTATGCCTACTAGGCTAGTGTTCGCGCGCACAAGTAGGATTCAGTAGGGTGCGTGGCAGTGTGGGTGCTGGGACCTGGGTAACATAAAACTCAGATGAGAATAGAGTGGGTGACAGTCTTGATTTCGATTTGAAGTGCGATTAAAATACAATAAAAAAAGAAAAACATTAATTTAATATTTATTTTAATCCACCTATATCTTTGTTTGTCTTATTAAATATTAAGGATGGTAATTCCATCTTAACTCTTTATATTTATTTGAAGCAACCCTGACAAAGGGATTTTTTTGTAGTTATTTTATTTTATGGATGATAGAAGTAATACCAGCTTAACTGGATATATTATTTTATTTTATATTGAACAATAAATAATATTTAGATAGATTGTATTTAAGATTTGATGATTAGAATGTAAATATTTAAATTTCTGATTAATTAATAAATCAAGAAGGAAGGGGACGGGGACGGGGACAGAGACAGGGAGAGTTAGAGCTCTTCAACCGTCGAGGTTAGAAAAGCTTTCTCAATTCTCGGAGGTCCGTTCTCCACATCGAACTATCTTTTCTTGAATCTGCCACCAAAAACGACGCTGTAACGTTGGAATCACATCCATCCCAAGGATTGAGGCTACTGATGGTCGAGATTTCTGCACACTAAAAATAAAATCATGCCCCTTTAAATTTTCAATACGAGTTTCTCAAGGTGGATGATAATTTGTTTTACCAATAAAGCATGTCAAGTTCACCTTTCTTTTATAAATAATATCATTGTGTTGGCTACTAAGGTGAAGAGGCACTGTTCTTCACCACATCACATTGTGAAAACTTGCCATTTAAGGCATTCGACATCTCAAATAGCCTTGTCCTTTGCGTGTTCAAGCAGGTTCCCGTGAAAAAAATGAGGCCAGATTCATAGCATGATTCCTTCTGCTGTCGAATCTGTTAAGTCGATCCTTATAGTTTAATATTGGACACAACAATACTCGCATTTTCAACTTTTAGCCATACACAGGGCGGAACCGGGGGGGACAAGCAGGGCCCGGCCCCTGCAAAATATTTTAATTATTTTTATTTAATATTTAAATACAGAATAGTATGATATTTTTAATTTAATAAAAAAAAATTAATAATATATCTTGTTATGTTAATTTTAACCTTCTCTTTCAAATATTACTAGCTCTGCCCCTTGCCATTCATGATCACTCGTTCATCTCATGATGAACATATCCCTTCTACATGTCGCAACGTGTACGCGTACAAGGGGGCGAAGGGATCGATCAAATGCAAGAACCAACCACGAATTAAAGTTTGAGAAGTAAATTACCAGTTAATCAATTTTGAAAAACTCAGGACCAGAGAATGAAGGCAAATTATTAGAGGTGTCTTTTTTTATTTTTTTTAAATTAATATTGATATTTGAGTTGATTCTTAATTTTATAAATTCTAAAATTAACAATTATATAATTTTTTATAATTCTAAAAATTATAAAACTTAAACTAGTAATTTTTAAAACATAAACATATAATCCAACCAGCCACACTTCTAGTTATAAATTATAAATTTTTATTATACCTATTCTATTAATCTAGTTAAATTCATTTAAGTTAATATGATGATGCTTTTATTAAAATATAAAACAAAGTAGCATACTTAAATTAATCAAAATCTATCTATTGATTTAATATTTTAAATTATGAATAAGATAGAATTTATAATTGGATCGGTTTATTATATGGATTTGTAATTATAATGAATGATGTTTTTTAAGATAGGTTTTTTAAATTAAAATATATTAAAATAAAAAAAAATAATTTTTAATATTTAAAAAATATGAAGATAATATTTATAATAAATATAATAAAAAACAGTTTCAATGTAACTCTTGAACACTCAAGAGGTCTTTGTGGCTGAGAGAATAAAAAACAATAACGGTGTCCTAGCACGTTAAAGAATCTAATGTTGCAAATATCGCTGTCGTCATTGGTCAGGTTGTCTCATCTTGATGATCTGGTGTCTTGTGATTGGCCTGTACGAATTTATTTTCCAGCTCAACTGTAGCAGCGAAAAGGACAACTAAATTAGTAATTCATCGTCCATCGTCACGCCTTTGCCCCCAATTGAAGCCGAGAATCAACAGTGTTGGCCAGTCACAGCCGTTTCTTTTATATATATATATTAAAAAAAAAAAAAAAGGAATCGAGGAGGTAAGAAAGGGAGTCGATGCACCGTCAAATTAAAAAATCAGAGAGAAGCAGTAGCTGGCAACTGGAGCAATGGTCAGGTCGGGGACAGAGTCTTGACTTTGGGAACCTAGGAGTTTTCCAGAGACTGTGTAGACATCTCATCAAACAGTTTTTGTCTTGTACAGTAGTGTATCTGTATGCTCTGATGCTATTGATGGATGCTGCGCCACAGCACCATGCACCGGCATCAAACAGATGATTTTTTTTTTGAAGTTTGTCTTTAATAATATGTTTGGAGGTATTTTTTAAAATAATTTATATTTAAAAAAATTATTAAATTCCCATCGAAATCATCGAAATTCATTGAAAAATAATTTCAATAATTTTTTAATCCAGAAATTATAAAAAAATATATACAGAAATATATTAAACTAGTAGATAAATATATTTAATTTATCATTATGAAATCATACTAAATAAAAGAACTTCAACAAAAACTTATATTTTATACATGTTTTAAAATATAAAATATCAAAATATAACTAATATCATACATGTTTTTAATATAAAAATAATAATAAAACTCTAACAGCCATCTTAAATATATAATCAAACTTGCAATTAATATTAATTGAAGGTTTAAATTAAAAAAAATAATAGTTAAAATTAATACTAAGTAATTATTCTAAGTCTAAGTTTCTCCTAATTAAGAATACTATCAATTAAAAGAAATAAAAAATTAAAGTGTAAATTTTATCATAATTAATTAAGCGACTATATAGTTAAGGGCAGCACATAAAAAATAAAAAATAAAAAACTCCAGTGAACTTTAATTGCTCGTTGCATTTGATGAATTCTAGTGATAGAGAATAAAAAAAAAAAAGGAAGCAAATTTTACGTGTACTCTTGAGGTTGGCCGAATTTGGAGGTTTGGTGGGTGAGTGTATTAATTAAAATATTATTTTATACTTCATCAACCACAGTTACAATACAATTAAAATTGTACTTGATTAATATCAAAGGACGTATAAAAGAAAAGAAGCATAAACATATTTAATTAGAAAAACAAAAAAATAACAATAATAATTCAGAAATAATTTTCCATCACCGTGAACTTGCTAAAAGACGAGTGGTTGAAGAAGAAACTATTGAGATTCACTATAAATTATGGGCTTTGAGCCTTACTTGTATAGAAAATAAATTAATCAAGCTGCATGCATAATTTATAATGATGTGATCCCTTCTTTTTCAGGAAAAATAAAAAGCCCTGAGAAGAAAAGGCTTTGACATGGTCACAAAGATAAACAATTCTGCCGACTACATTTGTAGCTTTCAGTGTCCATAAAAGATTGCTGGGTTGCCGAAGGAGAGCTCCAAGCATGGCTGTTTACTAACACATCTGGGAAATTATTTTTTAAAATATTCTTATTTTAAAAACTATTAAAATAATATTATTTATTTTTAAAAAAAATAGTATTGATACGAGTGCATTAAAACAATAAAAAATATAAAAAAAATCTATTCTATGCAATTTTGATGTTTAAAATTTGGTGAAATAATAGATGTACCGCATACCAAACAGTCATGTATATTATAATAGGCAGAAAGAGACCCTCTAACTCTTAGAAAACAATTTGGATACCCCGGCTATTCCCACATATTCATAATTTTAAACTAGAAATATTCCCCAGGACGAAGAAAACTCCAAAATCGATAAATAATCGCAACAAACTCGAATTATCATCACTTAACTATCATACATAGTATCATTTTTTTAAGCATGTATCTTTTAAAACGTAATTATAAATAAAAACTGTCATGAAACCTAAATACAGGGTTCATCGTCTCACCTAAACACGGGCTCGATGGAAAAAACAATGGAGAAAATAGCAGTGGCAGGCGAAGAGCCTATTCCACGCCAACCTTGTTTGAATTCATTTACTAAAAAAATGGTAGAGCTTTGAATTCATGACGAGAAGAACGCTGTCTGCTTAAAATGTCCGCGTAGAAATATACGTGTGGACATATGCTGAAATAGAATAACATAATTTCCATGCATTCTCGTGTGCGTGACCAATCCATGAACGCGCAATGGCCTTGTGTTCTTGCTTATCTCACCTGGAACTACTACGATTTTAAAATTCAATGGAGTATGTGATTCAATTTGCTCAATTGGGAAATAAAAAAAATGATTTTTATTAAAACATCTGATATTGATTGAAAATTGACATGGTTTTTTATATACAACTTGTGCCAAGGATCTGGCAGGGCTAACTTGTCTCGCCTTAATTCCTTCTTGTTAATTAAGATTATTAAAAAGGACTCTGCTAGGCTTAAAATTCAAGTAATAGATTAAATGAGTTAATTTGGATCAAAGTTAAAACAATATTATTTTAAATTTTTATTTAAAAACATTAAATTAGCAATTCTGACTTAATCCCAAGTTAATTGGCTGAATTAACAGTAATCGAGCTGAGTCAATTATAAATTGATTTTTTTTAAAAACTTAATCTAAACCGGACAGGTCTTGAATTAACCCTTGGTTTCATATCAATGTTATTAGTATTAATTGTTTTCTCTTTTGTTTGCCTTCTTCAGCCACCCTTTTAAAAAATAAAATAAACAATATTTACTCCACTAACATTAATTCATTTCATTAATTTAAGCTGGCCAGAACGATGGCATTGGAGTTAAGGTATAGTAATGGGTTTGCCTTCAAGAGATTAGGCAGATTTATTGATTATCCTACAGATTAGGCAGCTACTGTAGAGATTATTCCTGTCCCTTCAGAGTATTATAGTACATAATAATACACATTATATTTTAAATTCTCAGATTAAATTAATTTTTTAAAATAATAGTAAAATTTCAATAACCAAACAGTTATAAATTTAAATTTTATTTTAAGTTTAATAAATTTTTATTTTAAAATTTTATTAAAAATAATATAAATTACATTTTAAATCTATCAGACTGGTTTTATAGCCAGACAATTATCCCCTGGAATCTCCATGATTCAACATCCTCACCAAAAATTTTCTCAAGAGGCCAAGTTGCATTCCCACCTGCAACACAACAATCTCTTCCTGTCAAGCAGTGTAATAAAAAAAGATTAAAGGTGTCATCACTGATGAACGGCTGAGATTTCTTGACTGGCGGTCATAACAATGGAAGAACAGCACCTGGTGTGGCCACTACACTTCAAAAGATTATGAGCTGTGACGGTGGTCCAAAGTCGTAACACAGATAACAGAAGAATACACACTATCCGCTCACTTTCGTAATACCGGATCCAGCTCATCATTCTTGCTTCTTGCATAAGCCTACAAGAATTAAATTGAAAAAAAAAACCCTATAAATATATCAAGTTAAATACACATTACTCTCTGTCCGTCGTGATTGTTGAAGTTATCTTCTTCTTTTTTATGCATTAATCTTGTATAATTAATATGTAAAAAAAACTTAAATTCTTTTGGATATAATAATATATTAATAGACTATTTAATACTGTGATAGCTTTTAATTTTTATTCAACTATAAATAAAAAATTCATTTGATTTTTAAATAATTTTTATTTCTATATTGGATGTAAATTTTTATAATAACATACTTTTTATTTATAAAATTATTTATTTATTTAATTTATATATAAAAATTTATCTTATAATAACTCCAACCACATTTATTTTTTAAAAATCTTAAATAAAATTATGTTTCTCAGATCTATTTTTTTAAAAAATTATAATTATAAAAGTTAACAAGATGTTAAGAACATATTAAATTAATACATGAAACTACGGTGTGTTTTTAATAATATATTAAAAAAATATAATTTTAATTAAAAACAAAGCTAATATCTTAAAGTTTAATTTTAATCAATAATAATATCCATCATCAAATAAATAAAGAAAATTGATATTATTACTTATCTCAAAATAATTATCTAAGTAAACCTTTGGTTAAAATATTTTATAACATACACTTTAATTAAAGCTAATTTAGTAAGAGATTTACAATCGGAAAACAAGTATTATAAAGAAGTATGGTTAATACAGGGTCATGGATATATGAATTAATGTTATTTTTATTTATGTAAAAATGTTAAATATGACAAATAAAAGAAAAATCTATTTAAGATAAAATTTAAAAAACTTGTGCAGGACAACTTCGTCAATAAAAAAAGAGAGTAGAAGGATGCCACCGCCGATTTTTAATTTTCTAGGGGCAAATCCGTCAAGAGGAAGCGCGCATGCTACTTTCAAGATAGAATAAAAAAACAATTTCATTAATTGTTTTTTTAAATAAAATTAATCTAAAAAGCTGATGTTTATGGAGCATTTGCAGCGTCCTCTCTTTTAAGTGACACCTCGAAGTATAATATTTTCACTCTCACCCACAACCACCACCACCACCACCACCACCACCACCACCGTCTCCTCTGTCATTTCTCATTTAATAGCTATCGACCTTAGATCTCCATTTCTTTCCTTGAATTCAATATTCTCATACTTTCTCTACTTATCGAAGCTACATTTATACTGGTGACTGGTGAGCTATTGTTTCTTTCTTTTTCATGTTCATCATCCTTAAACTTGTGTATTGGCGAGCTACTTCTTCATCGGTGGCGAGAAAATAAAAACGAAAATAGAAATGGGTTTTGTTTGGCGTGTGTGTTATGTTTGTTTCCGCTTTTTGAAAAAAATAAATTTGGTTTTGTTTGGGTCTTTTTTTCAAAATGATGAACATGATTTCTCTATCTGTCGGTGAAGTTTTCCTATTGTGGGATTTCTTACACACTAAATCTTTCCTAGAGCTTGTGTTTGTTTTCCTGTTTTGATTGTATGATCTCTGGCTTTAGCCTTTTTTTGCTTAATAGCTAAAATGGCGTTAACTTTTTATATCTGTGGGATTTTTCTTGATAACTGTTTTGGTAGCAGTCTGGCAGTGATTTGACATTGTTGGCATTTGGGGCTGATTACCTTTTGGGTTAGATTTTTTCAGCTCGGTACAGTCTTTCTTTCTGCTCCTGTTTCACTTCATGATTTTCTTTGTTAAAAAAATTCCATTTGGGATAAAAACATTTTGGTTCTTCTGAATGCGGTTAATTTAATTATTATTTTTTGTGAATTTTAGTTGTATTTTTTGCGTTTTTCATTGAATTGTTATTTATTTTAGAGATCTTTATATGGTATGAATTACCAACTTGGTGATTAGTTCTTGGCTGTAATTATTAAGTTATTACTGGCTTTAATGACATACATGGATTTTATTTTTTTGAGATTTAGTTGCACATAGGAGATTAAATTATGAAAATGCTGGTTATAATTTGGATGATAATTCATTTGGTCATATTTTTTGGGATTTTTAAAATATTGATGGGCCTATTTTATATTATATATTTTAATCGTGTCAGTTAATAATAAAATCGTCGTGTTTGATTGCCTGATGTTTTTGTTATACTATGTTTGATTGCTTAGCAAATGCAGGATCCTAGAAGGGAAATTTAATGAGAGAAAATGACATTAGTCTTAGGATTTGCATTACCATTAGAAAGGGCGGCTTCGAAAACCTGGTCTTTTTATTTTTAAAATATGTTATGATTTTTCTGAAGTCATTTTCTCTTGCAAGATGAAATAATGAAATGGAATTCCCTATTTTTTTTTTAATGTTTAAAGTTGATGAAGATTAAGTGTTATATTCTGTCTATAAGGTGTACCAACAGAAAATATAGACTATATGACATCAATTGGAGGTGGTTGTTGTGATATATGATTATGGAGGACAGCTTGTAGTAGACCCGTTTTCTTATCTATCTGCATTTTTGAAATTCTTAAAGCGGATTTATAATTCGTGCATTTTATTAATTTCCTTGTTTGAGGTTTGACCCTTTGGGTGCCATTGTTGCCTTATATATTTCCTAGTTGATTTCAATCATTTTTCCTCATATTTACTATTGAAATTTTGCAGCCTGATATGGATCGACGGAGTTGGCCTTGGAAGAAAAAGTCATCCGACAAGACTGAGAAAGCGGCTGCAGCAGCAAATTCTGGTGGATCACAGGAAGAGAAGGTATATTCACTGACATAAGTTTTGTTTTCACTTTGTTTACTTAGCATCCGTGTCAGACAATTCTACATGCTTGTTTATTTGGATGGTTTATGACTTTGTACGCTTAAAAATTGTAGCATTCCCATGAATTTCTTTGTTACTTTGTCTCCACAAACAAGTGAATTTGTGAACTGCAAATTTTAACATCATTAAAAATATAAGTAAAATTGACCGCAGGCATCTATATAGGTTTTTTTTTTCCTGAAAATGAACTCTGTTCCTTCAATCTGCTACATCCCATGTTAGTTTCTTGACCGCTTCAGATTTGTTGGATGAAAAGATCAAGGACAAGATTTAACAGTAGCACCATGCAACTGGCTGGGTGTCATGCTGTTTCGGCTCTTTTTGAAAGTGATGAGTTTCTCCGATTAATTCTTATTCTGATATTCTTTTTCATGAAAACAGGATAATTATAAAAAACCCAGCTATGTTCAAATTTCTGTGGAATCATACACCCACCTGACTAGTTTAGAGGATCAAGTGAAGACATACGAGGAACAAGTTCAGACACTCGAGGGAGAGATTAAGGACTTGAATGAAAAGCTGACTGCAACCCATTCGGAGATGACTACCAAAGAAAACCTGGTGAAACAACATGCTAAAGTTGCTGAAGAAGCTGTCTCAGGTATGGCACTGTTCTTGAAATACCATAGGAAAATAGCTATGATGGTGCTTATTTATTAATGCAACTTCCTAAATTTAGCTTTGCATAAATTGTACTGAATTTGGATCGCCTTTTGCCTCAGGTTGGGAAAAGGCTGAGGCAGAAGCTTTGGCATTGAAAAATCATCTAGAATCAGTCACCCTCTCAAAGCTCACTGCTGAAGATCGGGCATCACATTTGGATGGTGCTCTTAAAGAGTGCATGCGGCAGATACGGAATCTAAAAGAAGAACATGAACGGAGAGTGCAGGAAATTGTTCTCAACAAGAACAAGCAATTGGACAAAATTAAGATGGATTTTGAAGCCAAAATTGCTACTTTAGACCAAGAGCTCGTTAGATCTGCTGGTGAAAATGCTGCACTTTCAAGGTCATTGCAAGAGCACTCTAACATGCTGATCAAGATAAGTGAAGATAAGTCACAAGCTGAGGCTGAAATTGAGCTCTTGAAGAGCAATATTGAGTCGTGTGAAAGGGAAATAAATTCACATAAATATGAACTTCATGTAATTTCTAAAGAGCTGGAGATTCGTAACGAAGAAAAGAATATGAGCATAAGATCTGCTGAAGCTGCCAACAAGCAGCATATGGAGGGTGTCAAAAAAGTAGCTAAGCTGGAAGCAGAGTGCCAAAGATTACGCGGTCTTGTTCGGAAGAAGTTGCCAGGTCCTGCTGCACTTGCCCAGATGAAGCTAGAGGTTGAGAGTTTGGGCAGAGATTATGGAGACTCTAGATTGAGGAGGTCTCCTGTTAAGCCTCCAAGTCCTCATTCATCCTCGGTGACTGAATTTTCACCAGACAATGTACAGAGATTCCATAAAGAGAATGAGTTTCTTACAGAGCGTTTATTTGCAATGGAGGAGGAAACAAAGATGCTGAAAGAAGCTTTGGCGAAGCGTAACAGTGAACTGCAGGCTTCTAGGAATCTGTGTGCTAAAACAGCATGCAAGCTTCAGAGTTTAGAAGCTCACTTTCAAATCAGCAATCTACCGAAAAGTTCCCCAAATTCTATCATTCAGGTTCCTGCTGAAGGCTACTCTAGTAAAAATATTAGCAATCCACCTAGCTTCACCACTGTGTCTGAAGATGGAAATGATGATACACAAAGCTGTGCTGACTCTTGGGCAACGACATCAATCTCTGAGTTTTCCAATTTCAAGAAGGACAATCACAGTGAGAAGTTGAACAAGGCTGAAAATGCAAAGCACCTTGAGCTTATGGATGACTTCTTGGAGATGGAGAAGTTTGCATGTTTAAATGCAGACAGTGCTGCTAACATTTCAAATTCTCCAAACAACAAGACCTCTGAAGTTGCCAATAGTGATGCTTCAGGTGAGATTTCTTTGCGAAAAGAAGATAAACTGTCTGAAGAGAAGCACAATTTGTATCCACCGGTTAATCATCTGTCTTGCAATAAGGATTCTTCAGCCATAGAATCAGGATTTGATGCAGACCTGTCATCATTCATGAAGCTCCAGTTGAGAATCTCTATGTTACTTGATTCTGGGTCTAAGAAGGCTGACATGGGGAAATTTTTAGAAGATATTAAGCAGGTTGTGCAGGATGCAGAAACCGGAGCAAGCTGTGTTTCCAAAGAAGCACACTGTTCTGATGCAACAACACCTTACAGGCAGACTTGTCCTGAAGATGCTGGCATAATGGGAGAGAAGGAATTTGAATTGTCCCAAGAGAGTAAGACAGCCGCACAAATTATGCACACAGTAAGCCAGGAGTTACTGCCTGCCATTTCTCAGATTCATGACTTTGTATTATTGCTGGGTAAAGAAGCAATGGCAGTTCATGACACTTCTTGCGATAGCATTGGTCTGAGCCAGAAAATCGAGGAGTTTTCAATCACTTTTAATAAAGTTTTACACAGTGACAGAAGTTTGGTTGATTTCGTATCTGACCTTGCTCATATATTAGCTCTAGCCTGTGGGCTCAGATTCAATGTCCTGGGATATAAAGGCAATGAGGCAGAAATCAGCAGTCCTGATTGCATAGATAAGATTGCTTTACCCGAGAACAAGGTTGTTCAAAAGAATTCATCAGTAGAAACATATCAGAATGGCTGTGCCAACATTTCTAGCCCTATCTCTAATCCTGAGGTGCCTGATGATGGAAATTTGGTACTGGGCTATGGATCAAACACCACATCGTGCAAGGTCTCATTGGAAGAGTTTGAAGAATTGAAATCAGAGAAGGACAACATGGCCATGGATCTAGCTAGATGTACTGAAATTTTTGAAATGACAAAGTCTCAGTTACATGAAACCGAGCAGCTTCTAGCTGAAGTTAAATCCCAATTGGCTTCTGCACAAAAGTCTAACAGCTTGGCTGAGACACAGCTTAAATGCATGACAGAGTCATATAGGTCACTTGAAACACGTGCACAGGAGTTAGAAACTGAGGTAAACCTTCTGCGGTTGAAAACAGAAACTTTAGAAAATGAGCTTCAAGAAGAAAAGAAGAGTCATCAGGGTGCTTTGACCAGATGCAAGGAACTAGAAGAGCAACTGCAAACGTAAGCTTCCATCCTTTTCTTTTACTATGTTCAGATTAACCATCCATCTTTTGCAAACTTGTGTCTACCATGGCCTATGTGTGATTCTGACCAATTCATTTTTTCTAATTATCTCGTGGAGTTTTTTGATGATTCATCTGGATTTGTCTCTAATATGAACATCTTGTTCTTTCTAGGAACGAGAGCTCTACAATGACTGACATTGAGTGCAAACAGGTGGGGCATTTTTCCTCTTCATCTTTCCTTAAATTGTCTTCGTTCAGAATGGCTTTGTTTCTCATGTTATCAATAAAACATGAGTATCTTTTTAAAAAAACAACAAAGCACACTGAGGGCGAGGAATATGATATCTGATTAACTTATGAGATCCTTGCTATAGTTAATGTGATACTTTGGAGTTTGGATATGATCAGTTCAAAGAGCTAAATTGGAAGTACTGTTTCAGGAGAAAGAAATAGCAGCTGCTGCAGAAAAGCTTGCAGAGTGCCAAGAGACGATATTTCTTCTTGGCAAGCAGTTGAATTCTCTGTGTCCCCAAACAGAGATCATGGGATCTCCTTACAGTGAGAGGAGTCAAATTGGCGATGTTCTTGCTGAAGATGAACCTACTACAAGTGGCATGAACTTGCAGGACTTCGATCAAGCTGAGATGGACACTGTTGGTTTAGCCAATATACACAAAGCAGGAGCGGAATCTCCCATCAATTCATACAACCATCCATACAGTCCATCTGATACAGAATCAAGCCTCTTGAGATCCCCGGTTGGTTCAAAGCCTCCAAAACACAGGCCTACAAAATCTTCATCTTCTGCCCCAATGCTGGAGAAACATTCTCGAGGATTTAGCAGGTTCTTTTCCTCGAAAGGGAAGAATGGTTATTAGCCCGGCAGGTTGCAGGTCTAATAGTGTTGTGGTCTATAAAGATCCATTTAGCAATAATCTGAATCACCAAGCATGGAGTCGTCGACCATAACTGGTGCTAGAATCACTCGTGTATTATTCAAGCTCCTGACCCTGAGTTTGTTCAAGTTTCATATTGTGAAACGATGCTTTAAACACTGGGTAATTTTTTGTAACTGATGACTGTATATGGTATCCACATCCGTTACTAGTTTCCTTGCCTTCTGCAACTCTGTGAATGGAACATGACATAGTTCCTGGACCGGGACCGACCACATCGAATGTAATTGTTTGCGGCAGTTTGGTATGATTGTTCTTTTTCGACATACGAACAGTTGTGTTGTCGGTTATCAAATAATATTGTGAAATGATAATAAGTAGCTGCGTTTTTCAGCAACTTGTTCGGTTTGTTTCACCTTCAGTTTTTCCAAACGAGCTTATATATTCATGTCTTGTCTGTTTTTAATTCCTTTTCTAGTCAGTGTGTTTTCTTTGGAACTTGGAACCGGGGTTTGGAGACGATTGGAGAACTGCATGACTTGAGAGTTCGGAGGCTACAAAGTTCGGATAACAGCTTGGGAAATTGGGAGCAAGCCTTACTTTCTGCACGGGGAAAAGAATCTAAAGGCACCTGAGAGTTTCTATTACAAATGTGTTACACATTAAACCTTTTCAATTACATTGATTGATCTAGCCGAGGGATTTTCAAATCTTTGCATTCCTAAAATCTCTTTCATGTTGGGATTCTGAAGTTCTGTGCTCGGCTTGATGGTGTTCTCGAGCCCGTAAACGGCTCATGCACATTCAACCTGTACAGAGTCCCTACTCGTCCTAGAGTTATAGTTATAATATACAGCCTAGAGTCAACTCAGTCATAAGGTAGATTGGTTAATTAGCAAGTTAATAAGTTCATCCAAACTATGATTATCAGTCTAACCCATTAAATCAGTTGGATATTTTAACCATGCCTAAACTAATGTTTGGTATTTCTAGTATAGTTATTAAACCTCGTCTTGAAATTAATTCGGCTAAGAAGCTTGGTCTTGGATGAAAATATATATATATATATATATATATATATATATATTTGAGATTTTAATATCTCATATAAAAAAAATTAAGAAATAATTGATATAAATGTAAACTATATATTTTATAAATAATAAAATTTAAAAAATTATTTAAAAAAATCTTATCTCATATTATAAAGATGATTTTTTTTTGTCTAAGTTGAAGTATTTAAACAAAATAATTTTATTTTATATTAAAAAATAATTTTTTTGTGAATATAATATATATATATATATATATTAATGTGCTTTAAATTTCACATTGAAAAAATATTTTTTTTAGAATATAATGAAATTTGATATAAACTAATAATAATAAAATAATATAATATACTCTTGCATATAAAGTTGGACAGAGTGAAAATTTTGATTGCCACCCTTAGTGAACAAGGCATGGCCTCCCATTTGTTTTGTTTTTGGTAGTAACTTACTTTTGAACCTTAAAATGAGAGTTTTGGGGAGCACCCACCTGGAGGCTGTGTTTGTACATCATTTTCTTTGGCTTGTTACGCCAAAAAATAGTTTGTTTGGTCTTGGTGCTTGTTAATTGTTTACTTTGTTTTTCGTAACAATCATCCTAAGAGAATTTATTCTAATTCTTAACAAATAATATTTGAAAAATATTTTTTTTAAAAAAAAAATCTCTGTCAAGCTGCAACGGGATATTCGGGTCCTGAATTAACCTGATAGGATGCCTTGATCTCCCCGCAACTCTTATTTGTTTTTATTTATTTTTTCTTCTTCAGATACAGTTAAAATCCCAAATTTCAGACTTACCTACCAGATATTATAACTATAGCCCATATCATTCATCTTCAGCCACATGAAATTTAAAATTTTTACACAAACACTTCGTTTTTGCGTTCTACTAGGCGATTTCCTTTTTGTGTGTTTTTTTGAAGGGGAACAGTGTGTGGTTGTGGACTTCTACATGGCCCCCTGTATTTGTTTTTCGTGCAGTAACTTAAAATCACCACTCTGCTAGGCTGAAAACGTCCTGAAGAGACACAAAGAAAAACTGACATTGATTTTGCAGTATTACAGGAGATTCCACTGACTCTGTTTAGAAAATTACTTTTTAAAATATTTTTTATTTAAAAATATATTAAAATAAAAATTTTTATATATTAAAATTTTATTTTTAATATCAGCACTTTAAAATAATTTAAAAACACCAAAAAAATATTAACTTAAAATAAATAATATAAAATTTTTATTTTTAAAATATAAGAAACAAATAAAATCTTAACCATACATTCTAATACAGAGGAAGGTAGATAGGTTATCTTAAGCTTTTGACAAAACATACTGCTCCCACACCGTCTACATATATACTAGTTGCCGTATCTGTGTGTTGTTGTAAGTTTATGTCATACTACTACATTGTTATGAATTTATAAAAAAATAATAAAATTTTTTTTTAAAAAATTATACAGAAAAACACTATTGTAATTCATAGTATTTTTAAAAAAAATTAAACTACAACGCTAAATTCTTAACTAGTTTAATATTAAATAAAATAAAATAAACAAAAATAATTTTGTAGAAAAACAATGTTGTAATCTATAATGTTTTGTGAGGAAATACATAATTATAATTCTTAACAAATTTAATATTAAAAAAAAAAATTAATAAATATATTTTTTTTAAAAAAAGAAAAAACTATACAAGAAAATACTTTAGCAATCTGTAATGTTTCATGAAAAAATCTATAGTGTAATTTTCAACCAGTTTAACATTAAAAATAATAAAAATAATTTTAAAACATATAACAAAAAAAATTATGTAAAGAAATACTTTAGCAATAAAAAGTGTTTTTAAATAAAAATAATAAAAGAACAAATATGTAAGCAAAGTTAAATCTAAATTCTCAACTAAATTAATATTTTAAAAAATCAATTCAACATAGATAACTTTGAAAACAAAACATGTAAAAAAATATTGTATTAAAATAAAAATCATGTAGAGAGAATATAATAATAATCTATAATGTTTTTTATAAAAAATTAAAAAGATAAATTATTAACTTGCTGAATATGAAAAAAACCAAAAAACATTATTTAAAAATAAAATTATATAGAAAAACATTATAATATTTTTTTAAATAACAGAATTAAATTCTTAACTAGTTCAATATTAAAAAAATCAATAAAAAATATTTTTTTAAAAAAGAAGTCAATCACGATAAAAAAAACATTTAAAAAAAAACTTTAATACAATAAAAATAAAAAACACGAGGAAAGGTACAGTAATAAAGTCATTTCCCTCGTCTATTGTTAATTTGAAGGGATTTTTATCATATTTATATTGAAATCGAAAATTAAAGATGCCTCTGCTGGTAAAATCATAGAGCGTAAAAATGCAACTAGCAAAGAGCTATTCCTCCGTCGTTCAATGAGGCCTTGTTCTTTCGATGGAAGATGCCGAAATGGGGTGCTTGTGGACTTGCAGATGGCCCCTTCGATTTATCTTTGAGCCCGCGGTGAGGAGAGGGCTGACTGTTAAGACAGGCCGAAGATGATCTTAGCCCATTGAATAAATCAGGCTTTCTCCACCAACGAGGCCCTTCAATTCCTTTCACGAGAAAGATCCATGCATGCTCCTTTGCGCTGCTTCCCAAAACAAGATAAACAGACCGTTTCTCTTAAAAAAATATGACTCCATCACTTCCACCCTAGGGAATGTACATTTCAAAGAATATTTTTATCAATGGAGGGATTTTCCAGCTTGTCTGCTTAAATTTGGTGAAGCTCGTTTGCCTTGTCTGAGCACCTCAAAGTTCAAAGACAAACTGCTCACTCTTCAAGAGATGCAGTTATAGCAGCAGCACACTCTTTTAGACCTTTTCAAGTTGTGCTGAAAACAAGGATCCATGTCCACCTATAACCATTCCGGCATGATAAGTGTAGCTAGTTGGGCTAATTTTGGGAGACGGTTTCTGGTTGGCACTTGGCATCCCAGCTAGATCTATGCATACATCCATCAGCTTGAAATATTGACCCCTGTTTCGGTGCATGCATGCACGCATTTTCTTCAACACCGAAGGAGATGGTAGTCCAAGTTAATCACCACAAACAACTGTTAACTTCTCATGTGTCTTTGTTGCGTCTTTCAAGCAAGCATGTTCAAAACAATAGAGGTTGAGAAAGAGACAAAGGGAATAAAACGATGAATTATACGTGTGTTGGTCTTGGGGAAGAGAGACAATAATATTACTGTTGTTTTCACTATTCAATTTGTTTTTCAAAAAGTTTTTTTTCCTGATATAAAAATTTAAAAAATATTATTTCAATATATTTTCAATTAACTTTTACAAAAATATCTGCCCCGCATTTCCAAATGCATATTAAATACAAGGAACATGGGATGCGTAACTATAATTTCTTATGATATATTATCCATATTTTCTTTAATACAACTGATCATCAGTATGGTCAACTGATTTTACACAATACTTTAATACAATTTGGATTCGAACATGTATACATGGACGATGTCCTTAAAATATTTTGACCAGGTATCGAGTTTAACAGCAATCTGTTTCTCCTTTGACAAGGATCGAAGACTGGTAGTTGAGCTATAGAAATAAATCGTGTGGTTGCAGTAATTGGATATTCAACTTAGAGAAGTCGGCATTAAATGTGGAAACAGAGCTTTATAGGGCACACATTGAGTGCAGAAGCAAAGACATTTTCTCATGTTATATGGAAGAAGCCCAGCATGGCTGCCCTACAACACAGCTCACCTCCCAGCACAAATGGCTCTCCCTGTCCATCACCAACTTGCAATAGACGGAAGAGAAAGCTGAGAGAGAATAAAGGGCGAGCAAATAATTACACACATCACGTACATTGTCAAACAAAAAGACATGCATGAATAAAATCATCCATGCAGAGATGATATTAATTCCTCAAAATCATGAATATAATTTAATATCTCAACTTGTTTAATATATGGAATATCTTTCTTGTTGGGTGCATGTTTTCTACTACATATATTTCATGAATGTTATTTAAAAAATAGATTTTGAGAAGGATCGATCCCTGAGGTCCTTAAAAGTCACATGAACAAACAGATCTGGGGATACATTTTACTTCCTATATAAAAGCCAACTGAATTTAATTACATATATGTCACGTACGGTACCAGAATTCAAATAAAAAGAGCTTCTTAATTACTTGGAAAAAATAGCAGCTTTTGGTTATTATCCATGGAGACATTAAAAACATAGAAGCTATATTTTCTTGTATTTTAAGATATATTTTTAGTTTTAAAAGTATAAAAATTCATTTTAAGAGGATTATCCTGGTGAAAATTTTATTTTATATATTTTTTTATTTAACTAAATATTTTTTTTATTTTTCATATATATCATTTTTAACTTGAAACACTAATCAATATTGATGATCTTCAGGAGTGTGATTGTGATTGTTTTTCAAAGTATTTTTTATTCTAAAATGTATTAAAATAATATTTTTTTATTTTAAAAAAATTATTTTTAATATTAATACATTAAAAAAAATCTAAAAACACTAAAAATTTATATTGAAGTAAAAAAATAATTGTTTTAAAAAATTAAAGAAACATCATTTGCACTGCATTATCAAACGTTTTTATAATCTATAAATTACTATTCATTAACTATGATTAACAACATTTTAAAAACTAGAGATATAGCATGGTTTATGCATGCTATGTTATTGGAATTGCTATTGATATCTTAAATAATAAGGGCTATGGCCTATGGGCAATCTAAAGATTGAATTATGAGGTATTTTTTTTGGAAGAATTGAATTATGTGAGGTATTGATTTGTCATCAGAGGAGGGGTGGGCGACAAGTTGAAGAACTTTTGTCAAAATTACTCACCTTTTAAATTAATGCTAAGCTAGAGAAGAAAAGCACAATGTGACATTGTAACTACTCGATTTGATACAATCACATGAGCTATATATTTCATTACCATAATCCAATCCTTCTAATTTCTATGTATTTTAGTTCATACTATCTACCATATTGTATTGTTAAAATCAAACTTACATTTGGCTAGTGTTTTTTGATGAAAAAACAATAGATATAAATAGAATAAAAACATGTTTGGTTAAAAAAAACAAAAAAAAAACAATATAAAATAAATTGCTATTATTTAAAAACATGAAAACATGTGGTATCTATTACTAATATTTTCATATATTTTTTTACATCAAGAAAGTAATTAAACGCAATCGAAAATAGTTGTTCTCTAAGCTTCACATTCAAAGAAGTAAAGTGAAATGGTGCAAGCATGAATTAACTAGAAAAGACGTTGAAAAGACATTGAAGAATAAAGAAACCCTAAAGAAGGGAAATCACCAAGTGTGAGCTACTGCTCATTTTCTAACGTTTCTCTATCTAAAACAGAACTCAAAGATCATGAAATCTTCTTCAGCCACACTATTATCCATGTGAACTTATTGAACATGTGAACGTGGTCTCCATTTCAACTGCCTGTGGTCCCCTGCTACTGTGACAGTAGTTATTTTTTTAATGTTTTTAATTTCTATATATTGAAATATTATTTTTTAATTTATTTTTAATGTTCTAATATTAAAATAAAAATAAAATAATAAAATAAAAACACTTCTGAATCATAAAAACAAACAAGTGATTGTTCAGCTATACCCGATGGTTACTTTCAACTTAACTTTTAGTGGCTTAACAGTTAAATAAATGCAGAAGGATATCCAAAGTCAGATTGAAAGGATTATGCAGAGAGGATCCTGTAGCTATAAGTTAAAAAAGAAATAAAAGGAAAAGTAAAGGCAAACCCTCACGCCTGCACAGTCTTCACTGTGTCGGCCATCCCCAGTAGAAGACATGGAGCTCTTAAAAGAGGGTACCGGATCCTGTAAATGAACCTTAATTAACGGGCCTAAGCTTAGCTATTAGCACTCTATTATCTCTTAAACATAAAAGTTCAGCTAATTTTCACTGCATTAAATCCGACTGGCTCAAGAATTCATGAGGTTGATCAAAAAATTTAGCTGAGTACTGTCCGGCGAGTACGGTTGTTAGGGGCTAGACATAGGGTTATGGACCACAAACAGTGAAGGGGACTCCCCTAGCAGATATCAGAGGCATTTTATTTAATAAAATATGATAACCCTGCAAATTGGGATTTTATCACCATGGCAGTTCCCTTCATGCCATGGTGTTCGTTGAATTTTTCGAACGGCATCTGCATCTGCATTAGTTTAAGAGGTTGACCCAAATTAGAATAAAAATATTCATTTAATATTCGAGTTTTTTTTCTTGAAAATATCATACATTTATATTCTTGTAAAATGTTTCTTTCAATTGCATATTTACTCCACGTTTAAATTCATTTTCAACGAAAATTATTAAACCTTGCAAGGGAAGGGATTATAAGCTAACTTAAATTAATCTAAATTGATACTTCTTAAGTTTTTTATTTAAAATTAAAATAATATTATTTTAATTTTTTAAATTAAATTAAGTTCTGATCCTGGCTGCCTTGTTAGCAATCAATTAAGCTAATTTTCATCCACTTTTATTTAAAACTTTGATGACTGAGTTCATAGATCATTGAATTAACTTTTACAGCGATACTGGATTTCATAACAATCTTCATAAATAATCATAGCATTCCGTAGAAATATAGTTTTTTCAAAGGAGACTTTTTGTAGAATTCAAACATGAAGAAACAAGAAAGAAAGAACATCTAAGGAACCCTAGTCACTACTAATCCTGAATCACCGTGCCTGGGGTGCGCAATATGAGCCATCCACTGAGTGGGCCACTACTTAAGCATCTGTGATTATCATAAGTTGATCAGAGACGCAATCCTGTAGAAGATTACACGAGATGCCTGCAGTGGGCCCCTACCACATGGGCTGCGAACGTATGTCGGTTGATCAAAGTCTCCGTTTTTTTCGTTCTCTTTATCAACTTTTCCTCTAAAAAGAAAAATTTTCCCTTTGTATCTTACAGAGTTGCTTGGTAGGTGATTATTTTTTAAATATTTTTAATTAAAAATATATTAAAAAATAGTTTTTGTATTTTAAAATTTGAAAAATAGTAATTTGAAGAAAAAAATCATATTTTTTTGAGAATTCCAGTTAAAACAGAGACACTTAGCCCTGTGATTGCGGTGATAGCTTGAAAATGGCTGGTCTTTGGGCTGGGAATGAAAAGCAATCCATGAAGGGACAGTGTGGAGATTTTTCTAAACCCTAGAAATTGAAATAATCGATTTGAAAATATTCCAAAAGGGGCAAGAACTTTGGATATTTTTAATGAACTTCTCTTCTTTATTGTTGATATGCACTAAAACAAATTGATTTTTTAAGTGGCATGTATGGTGGATAGACTCAGGAGTACTTGAATTGGTACCAAACCGACGTTTCACATGAAAACAACATTAAATTTTTTATGTTTTTTTTTTTTTTTTAATATGAAACACAGTTCGCATCGAAGAGCATACCGGGTAACCAAACTAACTCTAGATGTAAATTCTTCTAGAACTAACAAGATGATGAATGGTTCGAAGTTCGAACCTTTGTAAACACTATCAACACTCATGATCTAGTGAGAAACGAAGCAATTGCTAAAATGTTGTTACAATTTGAAGCTGGAGAGAAGTTAGTAAGTGCCCAGCTGCCAAACAGAGATCACGGCAAGAGTGATCTGGTTATCTGGGCCAAGAACCAACTGCATATTTTTGTTATTTTCTTGGAAGAAAGTCTCTCATGGGATTAAGGAAATGGGAGTCACATTATGAGATGGGTTGGTTTTTTGTCATGCCAATATATTTCTGACGAAAGATTCTTCGTGGCTGTCCGTTAGGCACCATTTTTAACAGTTTTAACTGCCAAACTGGCAAGGGCAAACTCAAGGATAATGCAGCTCGAACTACTACAAACAGAACCCTGAAATCAAGTGAAAAGTGTAATGCTATGTCTGTGCAAGCTCCTGCATGGAAAAGAGAGACAGAGAGTGAGTAAAAAGGGGAGCAACCCCGTTGTATTTCCTTACATTAGTTCTTCTCCCACAGGGTCCAATATTAGTGGTTGGTAAGAAACCCCAAACCACTGTTAGGAGGAAAATCTCGAACTCCAAGATTTTTACAAACCTAAACCCAGATACTTATAATATTTCATGGGTTATTTTTTATCAGTCAGAGTCACTGTCAAAAGAGGTAAAAAAAATTACAAATTTATAAGAGAAAATTAAGCAGGAGAAGCAGGAAAGCAGCTTCATCTCTAGCTATGTCATGCCTTAATTTTCTCTTAACAAACCATAAATCGCCTAACCCTGATGCAGCTTTCTCCTAGCTCAGTATCTGATCAGAATGGACTGGAAAACAACTTCTTCACAAGGAATGGTAAGGCCCATATCATGATCAAACCCGAACTCTTCTTCTGCTTGTTGAAGCAAAGTCTGAAACTCGGGACTACTCAAGATAGAGATGGGCACAATGTATCTGCTTCTGTTTTCACCGACATATACAACAAAGTGACCCTTTGGGACGTCCAAAGGAAGGCCTTCTTGGTCATGATACCCTTGTTTCTTTCCCAAGCTTGAGCACCTCTTGAGGATCTGCTTGATAACTGCTGTTTGAGGCAGCCTGTTTGATTTCCTGATGGCCATTTCTTCGGAAAGTGAAGTTTGAAAGAGAGAAGAGAGGCTTTGGCCTTAGAGCTGGGGCGAGAGAGAGGTGGTCGGGTAAGTGAAAAGGTTGAAGGGATTGTATGGTATTTATGGCGAGACTTAGAAGCAGAGAGAGAAGCATTGTCATGTGGGGTTGCGGAGGCAAAGGATAAACCACGAGTGTTTTTGGAGTCTGTGTGACCATAAGGACATGCTGGGTGGTTGCCTAACCCATTGGGTTTACAGCCCCTTCTTGTCCTTCCTCAGGACATCATGGTCCCCCTCTCCATGTCTTGGCTTTCTAGTAATTTTGGTTTCGACTGTACTTTCTATTGCAAGTTGCGAGAAGCACCCCTCCAATTTCCAATGCTCCCTGCTCTCTGGTTGTTCGTTTCCGCGGAGTCACCATAACAATTATTTTTTAATTTTTTTTAATGTGTTTTAATTTATATCTAAACAAAAAAAATATTTTTGGACGAAATCGTTACCATGCTATTATACAAACTACTTTACTGTTCTGGGCAGACATTGAGCGTCAGGTAAAAAGTGGACACAATGGAAACATTCCTGCAATAGAATTCTCAGTTTTCTTGTCGAAAGCAATTTTATTGCTCGAGATAACTTCCATTCATAGCTTACAGGCTACCTGTTTAACTCTTCTGTTTGGACGTGGGAATATCAAATATTGTTTTTCCTCGCTTTTCAAGGATACAGATTTTGCACTGTTCCCTCTTACGAGCGGCTTGCCACGTTCTTCTATTTTCATGTTTCAACATTGAAATTACCTCCACGCTGGTAACTTTGACTTGACTTCTCTTTCCACCCTTTCTCAAGTATAAAGTTCAGGAGTAATGTGTGACCACTTTTTGAGTTTAGTATTATTTTAAATACTTCACTTCTCTTTCACTTTTTTAAAATAATTAAAATGGTATTGTTTAAAGTTTTTTTAGATTAGATTGATCAGGTTATTAATTACCAAGTTTAATTTTGAAATCTAATTCGAAACATGTTTCATGCTATCATGTTTACCCGTCTTGTTGAACCACGTTGGGAAATCCAGCAAACTTGGTTTAAAATATATGTAGCAAGTTGTGAGATCGAATCGTACCTTCTCATTTCTGCATTGTCCATGGTTCTGTGATCAATAAGAGCTGTACTGAACTGTACCACAACTTGCTGCTGTGGGTTTCGTTCATAATTGCTAGGCTTCTGATTCTGTGGATTGAGTAGCAGATTGAGGACAGTAATTCACATGTGTATACCTGCTATGGCTTTCCCTGCAGGGTGTAGCCCCTCCCTCCACCAGTAGCAAATTAAGCATACCTTGCATTTACTCTCCTTAGCTAGTTTAAGGAATTTAGAAGTATATTCGAGAGATGTTTTGGTTGCTTTTGACGATTCCTTTAGAGTGAATTCACTCCATCAAACCAATACACTTATGGCCTTCTATACACTCTAATGCTATGTCAAGGGTGCGTTTGTTTAGTCTTAATTTTTGCATTTGTGGTATAAAAAATATAATTAGATATTTGGTAATACACCAGACTATAAAATAAAGCCTATTAAAAAATAAGTTTAAAAAATAGTTTTTGTAAAATTATTTTTACATGTTTTTTAATAAAATTTCATATATTTTTGTGTTTTAAAATTATTTTTTATATTTTCAAATCATTTTAATGCACTAATATGAAAATTAATTTTTAAAAAATAAACAAAATATTTTAATGCATTTCTAAATAAAAAAAACTTTTGAAAAACAACATCAATAAACATTTTATACATATTTTTTATTATATATAAATTTTAACTATAATTTCTATCAAACACATATTTAAATTCAATTAATCACACCTATCCATATTTTTTGAAAATTTATTTTTTAAAACCATAATCATAAAAATTATCTAAAAACAAACACACTTTAAATAATTAAAATGTACTCTATAGAACCAAGCCACCATAGAGATTGGACAAATATCACCCATGTCATTGACATTATTTTAAAACTCGATTTAACCTTTTGGTTTAATCTATAATATAGGTTTAGATCAGATTTTCTTTCAATAACAATAAAAGTAATTAATCTGATTAAAAATTTAAGTTAATCAATCAACTTTGGAAATACTCAGTCACAATATGACTAAAATCCATTAATTCATATTTGAAAACTATAATAATTAGAGTTTTGACTTTGGTAACCTTCATCTACTTTCATTTTATCATTAAGCAAACACGGATTGGATGCTTTAACTAGAGAACAGAGTTAGCCGCAACCACAATTTTTTTCTAACAACACTGGTTTGTTCAGCAGATAACTAATTAAGGTGTTGAATACACACCAATATACTTAAATTCAAAGAAAGCGAACGAGGCAGTTCTGAAGAGTTCCTTTTGTTGCTATCTGTAATAAATGGCCCCAAGCTAAGGCAATAGACCACAAAGCCGATGATCCTCTCCTTCCCCAGCTACGTGTGGTGCTGTAAAAAATAAAAATTGAAGAATCTTCGTACACTTCTTGAATGGAGGCAGCAAGGTCCCATTAATTTGTCAACAATTCCCATCAATGCTGTAATTTTGAGTCCATCCTTTATACTCAATTCACCATCATGGTTAATTGCACTATGGAAGGCTGTCTTTTTTTTTTCTTTGCTCTGCCTTGTAGCATATTTTAGCATGGTTAATCGATCACATCACCTAACATAAACGATCTTTTTGCTTAAATTTACCTGTTTTAAATAATATTAAATAGTTTATATAACATATATTTATTGTTTGGAGATAAAAAAAACGTAAAAAATAACAAGGATAGAAAAAATGTATAACTATTTACTGTTTTGAAAATATATAAATTTATTTTACAATTATACAGAGATATAGTTACATGTCAACTCGTAAATCTCTTAAGTCAAATATGATCTCATCTCTTATGTGTTGTATATTTTATCTCTGGATACTATCCAAACCCAACCCAGCTATCACTTCACATGCACATGAAGAAGAGAAAAATCTTATGCAGGTGGGAATTTAAGGGCGGGGGAAAATTTTCCTTCTTGGTGAAATAAAATGGGAAGGTTGGAGATGGGGCAGGCAGAGCCCGAAATCTCCTAACAGTTTTATATATAGTGTTTTTGGATCAACTCCTGTCAATAGCAGACGGGCTCCTTTCAATAAGATGAATCCATGAAACAAGATGTAATCAATGTTGTAAAGCAAAAGCAGTAGAGAAAATGAGGTTAAAACTTAGAACCCTAGCTATTTCAGTTGGAACAGTTAAGGAGGGGCGATTAGGGCCCTAAAAAATGTGCTGGTAACGAGTGTGTTCAAAGAGCTACGATGGAAAAGGAGGCTCTTTGAAAAGCTATACCGCATACTACATTTATTGCCTTCAGGAAATTTAAAAGGACTTGGCATGTGGTGGTCCTCCAATTAATAATAGACAGCACAGCAAAACAGGAACATAAATAATCATACTCAGAAATAAATAGGAAAAAGAAACGAGAGGCAAGTGGAATCCGTCTCTCTAGCTGTGCTACGATGTAGAATAGTTTAGTCCCCATGTTCTAAGAACCAGAAAACTTGCCATTCTACCAAATTACAGTGTCTTACAGCGCGTCCGGCATTGCGAATAAAATGCAAATTTCAAAAAAAAAATTATTTAGAATTGAATTTTTTTAGTGTTTTTCTTATCATTTTTAAAGTGTTAATAGCTAGAAAAAAAAATTAAAATAAAAAACACCTAAAATAAATCGCTTCACAATTAGAAACAAACTCACAGTGCATGCTTAAGAAGGCTACTGTCCGGCCCTGTGCTGTCTCCCTTTCTCTTTTTTGTTTTTTATCATCATGGTAATGGTAGCTAGTACAACGACAGTACCTCTTCTCCTTACGGCTGTCCATGCATGGTTGCTTGTATGGTTAAATGTCTACTAAATTATGAGCATAAACACTTTGTCGTGGTCCTTTACAGGGCTTCTTGAGAAAGAAAATGCCCGTGATACAGGCTATAGCTATAAGCAATTCCAAGAATTTGGTTCAGAAAATAGGAAATTTAAGTGGAACTTGCTGATTTAATCCTTGATAAGTCAATAACTTGTATAAAACGGTCGATTTGATACGGGGGTCTTATAATTGATCAATGACTTGACTAATTGGTCTAAATCTTTTCTATTTACTCTACTAAATGTTGCCGATGATGCTTGATTATTGAGGAGGATTTGAAGATGAGTTGAAACAAGAACTGGGCCGTGAGAGTACTCAGAGTCTTCAAGGAAAGCCATCCCCCATGTTCTGTGAATGAGATTAGCTGGCGGGAGAGAGAGAAAAAACAGAAAAGTGGGTCCACCATTATGCACTGAAAAGCAATGACTATTGATGGTTATTAATCCACCTAGGCAAATTCTAGGGTAGAAAATGACCGTCTATTTTAAGCTAAGCACAGGAAGGCCATGTTACTTTTTCCTTCGATACCTCCTGTGAAGACAACATTGTAAGGACTTTTAGATGTCACTGCTAACTGCTTTACCTACATTACTCAGCAAAACATCTCTCTGAGGTTCCGAACTGTCCAATTTGGATCCTTTACAAATGGGTTTTTTCTTACTACATGCTTTCCTGTACAGATTATTCATGGGATATAACTGAGGAAAGCATGCGAAATAATGGGTGGTGAGGCATTTTCGGCCAGTGTGAGCCACGTCTACACGTTCATCCCACATTCTTACTTTGATTTTTTTTTTTTAAATGAGGAAAACCATGAGGAGTAGGACGTGAGTTGATCCAAGAAACTAAATCGACAACAATAAACATTCTTAGGGCTAAGAAAAGGTTTGGCATGGACTACACAAACTATTATGGTATATATGATCAGAACCTTAACAGTAAAAACCATATAAATGTAGATATATATTGCCGTGGTATGGCCCTAGATCACTAAATATGATCATAAATTAAGTTCACTAATGTTGTAACAATTTTGAAACCACTAACGAAACTGATAGCCGCACCTCTCAAACCTAACTTGAAAATTAAATATGTGTGTGAAATCATCAAGGAAAGGAAAATTGTATTGGCCCCCACGACAGCCGAGTCCCAGAAGCAAGAACCCTAAGGACTTCACGGATTTGTACCTCAACCTTATTAACATGCACATGTACCGTAATAAATGGAGGAGGATAATTAACGTCAAACTCATTTGGTGTATAAAACTTACGTGGAATGTACTGCGAAGACGTTAATGAACAAGATACATAGGATTAAGCTTTTTACAAGAAATCTAGATATATCATGTATGAACATGACAAAAACAAAAGATTTGAATACTGTATTGGACTCAAATTTAGTCATATAATTCTATAGACAGAGTTCTTATCAAAATCTCATTTATCAGTTATTAGATCGTCAGATCTTCTAAAATAAAGTTCAGAATATATTGTTTTTTCTATTTTAATTATTTTTTTAATTAAATGTGGGTCTTAATATTCTATTTAAACACAGTTATGGTGTTGCTTTAACATTGGACTATTTATTCAGATTTTCTTTTATAAAATATCAAAGTTTTTTTTTTCTATTTCTCTACAGTGTGTAGCACCATAGCTTTAAAACCTAACAACCCTAGCTTTGACCCTTATTATACGTTGCGTCGATAACACAAGTGTGATGGTTTGGTGGTGCATGTCTGAGGAGGAGCCGGTGTCTTGTTACAAGGGTCCAAGCCACGGAGTGGATGAGTACTCTATGGCATGGATTGCAAAGATGAAACGTGTATCCATGGAGCCCATGAAGCCAAGGCTCGACTATTTTCTCTAAAGTGTAAGGTGCATTAATTCAAGTGCTATCAAACTACAAAACAACCAACTGTGTGGATTGATAATGTTTCAACTCCTCCTTAAATGGGGTTCAGAACCCACTTAATTTTGGCAGAAAATTAAAGTCCAAGTGTCTGCGGGCTGCAGTTAATTGCTATAAAATGTTTGACTCGTTTGTGCTTTTACTTTCATTTTTTTCTGTGTTTTGCTCGTCTTGTATACTTAACTGTATTGTTTTGAATCCTCTAAATTAAATTTAATTTAGAAGTTCTAATGAAATATAAAGTTTGAAATGTTTTTGAAAGTTAAGATCTGAATTTTAAATGGAATTCAAAATCTAAAAATACTACAAAAGTATATTAGAAGTCATCCCTTTTTATTTATAACTTTAAAATGAAGAAATTTAATCTTAAAACTCTTTTTTTTAAATATCCATCTAGATCTCTTTTTAAAACATTTAAAGAAATTAGATGAAGGTAATAAGAGTAATATAAAAAAGAAAATGAATGGAATTTTATTTTTTTCCAAACATGTAAATTTAATTTATTTATTAATTGAATTTAAATTAAATATCATAATTGAAGTCAATTACAGTAGAAAAATGGTTCCAAACAACTTTTGAGAGAGCAAAAGCCCAACATTTAAGAACAGCCTACTACTACTAGAGTATTAGTTTTCTTCTTATATATATACTAGGTATAATTGTTAAATTCACCTACATATAGTGAGTACATAAATTTGATAATATATTGATTTAAAGTAATATATCTTTTCAAACTATTTTAAATATTGACTATGTCAAATTTAGGTCATCAAGTCGATTGATCCATAATTGGCTTTTTTGGTCAAATTAATATAAAATATGAGTGAGTCAATTTCAAAGAATTTTTTTATTGTTTATTTTTTGTTTAAAAGAATATTATTTTAGAATTATCTTGATTCAATAATTTAATAATTTTTATTCTACGAGTCAGATTTTAAATCAAGTATGATAACTATATTATTAATTATTGTAAACTAATAATAGAAACAATTAGTATTAAAATCTAAATAATTTGTCTAAATTGATAGACCTGATCAAAATTATAGTGATAATGTTATATTACATCCTAAGGTTGTTTTAAGATATTGATTAGGTCTCCAATGAGAATTTATACGCATAAGATGATGAAGTACCGTAACATTATTTTTTTTTAAATCCTCGTTTGAAATTTGAATATTGATGATTATAGGTGTAGGCTTCCACCAAATTCCAGCCACAACATGTAACCTTTGCACCTAAATAGGTCATAAAACAAAACTCCTTAATCCCTATCTATTTTATTTGATTTTTTATTGAATTTGTCCTTGGAAATTGGCTCCCTTTAAAAAAGAAATTTGTGTATACTTGATTCAATATATTCTTTATTTATAGATTTCTCATAAAATATATGTTTTCTCTTTTGGTCGTTACTCCCAACTTGAAAAGATTGTTGACTGACCGTTGTTGATTACTTGAATTCTTGCACGTTAGCAACCTAACCAGACAGGATCAGAGGGCTAACCACGCGTGCTAGGCCCAGGTCCAGCGCCTACCGAACCAGAAGAACACAACATGCAGTGAAACTGGACCCTCCAGACCATTATTTTGAAGAGAGCACGAAACTATCCATAATAAATTCGAGACCTTGCAGTTGCAGAAACTCCAACGATGAGACATCAGAGATATCGTGCTTTAGGATAGTATAAACTATAATATAAAATGGCAGGAACGGAAGAATCACGAGAGAATAAACTGGTATAAGGCATGAAAAGGCCCACCATATGCAATGTTTTGACTGTGGGAACGGACAATTGCATCTGGCAGTGTCTCTAAAATGCAAACCCTGTATTCAGAAGAACCCTGTCGAACACCAGCCGGCTACATCACTAACTGGTCGGTCAACGACCTAGTTCATTGCTGTAAAAAATAACAAGATCACCGTCAACTATCATCATCTTCTAGATTACACGGTTCTTCATTTTCAGTTACAAGACTGCCATTTTCCAGATTCATGGTAACCAAAGCCCTAAATGCTGCACAACCGAAGAACAGCTGCAGCTCGCAGCTTCGGCTGTCTTGTGTTGACCCTTTCATGCTCCACTCAAATCGTTTTTTTTTCTCTTCTGGATTGGAAGGAGGGCTAATAATCCCTAAGCCACAGAGGCTACAAAAACAAAGAAGAGAGAAACTAGTCCCGTGCATGTCTTCGAGAAAACTGGGAAAGCATCCCGCTGCTGGATGGCACAATGATTGGACTCCCTATAGGCATGCTCACACCGTCACACGAGCCTGCCCATGCCGAAGAAGAATCTGCCCACTCAAATCTTTTAAGGTAACACCCTGGAAAAGGAGTGCAACTAACCGAGATAAAGCTCACACTGTGACAATGATACTATCATGAGGCCATCAGTGAATGCAAGAAAACCACCTTGGTTAATTTTATAATAATTGATAGCAGTAAATATTTTTCCCGTGCATAAATAATTGTCTTAAAAATGAATAACAGAACAACCCAACATTCTTACATTTGTAACAAACATAACCTAGTGAAAAATTCCAAGCTAACCGCCAGGTATCGAAGGGAAGATCTTCAAATCTATTAGCCGCCATACCGAATTATTGTGTTCTGCTGAAACCTGTAATAAAAACTCTTTCTTCTCTTCGAGCTATTCGGAAGGTAACAAATCATAGGTTTAAGCAGATACGGCAGCTGGTGTTGCCTCTTCTGTCTGCAACCTCTCATAATATTTGACAAGGACTTCCCAACCACCAGGGCACATAAAACCATCAGGAGGGTTCTCACCAGCTCTTGCGTATGTCCTCATCTGCAACAAAACAACGAGTATACCAAATTACATGAAGAAAATTATATCTGGCATGATTGTGTCCATACAGTTTATATACAAAACCTCCAACACCCAAAAAACTAGGATAAAAAACCTTCTGCGGTCACTTCTTTAATCTGCAAAATCTTCAACAGTCACAGGTCCATTTCTCAGAAAAATAGCATGGCATTCTTTTCTAAACAATCACAGGGAGATTGAGAGAAGTTCCTAAAAGCAAACTTCCACATCTTGAACCAACTTTATGAAAGCTAAGAAACAATGCAATAATTGTTCAATAGAAAGAATCATCAAATGATGCCATATTACTCTCGATCAAATAACACACAATTAGCTGAAATAACACTTTCCTTTCTCTATTCTTAAGAGGATATGCATAAGACCATTTTTTTTACTGTTGCCATGTTCTTTGTCAAAGTCAATTGATCTTTATGAGTCAAACAACTCATTATAACTGACATACCGAGATTAATTATAGACAGCATGGAGGAATATCAGGGCTTCGTACTTTATGAGCAATAGCATTGACTCTTTTACATCCATAGAAACAGAAACAATTATCTACCAGATATTGTTCCTACCTTGGTTCCAGAGATGAAGAGGAAATCTTTGGAACGAGATGGATCAAAAAATGCCATCTTCTTTGCCACAGTATCATATGCTGCCACCTGCACCATTTAATGACCGAAAGATTACTCACTGGCTTCACTGGGGAGATAGCATCAAAAGGAAGAATGCTTGAACTTCAATTTTTAAACCCAGCAAATGCATTACAAACTCTCAGGTGTAAAGAACAATCAGATTGAGGTTAGATATGAACAGGCATCAAAGTGGAAACCAGTAAACAATGGCACCTTATTTACTAGACCTAGCCCAGTCTCATATGAGCATCCACTCGGTCCGCAAATTGTTTGTCAACCAATCATCTTCTATGCTGTCTTCAAAATGTTTAGTTTCTGGCCCTATCGAGCCTTGCCAATGGCTGCAGTACTTTCTAATTCAATCTTGAGCTTAACTTGTTCCAATTCTAAAACATACTAGAACATGATCAATTGAACAATTTCCTACTCTTCTATTTCAAGAGAGGTCACTGGTAGTCTTGTATTGAGCATGACCAGCAATATATCAGGAGATATTTCATTATTGAAAGAAATTCAAAAGGAGTGTTTACGTAGTTCATTGTCATATACTGTAGAGTATTACTGCACTAAGATGAAAATAGAGGATGAAGATGTTATTGAAGATGATAGGCAAAAGAGACAAGCAGAGAGGAGAAAAGGAGCTTTGGCAGAGAGGTAAGAGGCTGATAAACCCACCCTAAATGGCAGAATATTCAACTTTTCCAGGCCTGGAGCCATGCTTAGAACCTTCTTTCCATGATCAGGATCATATAAATCTCTCTTCTCCGTTGGGTGACCCATACCAGCAGGATCGCGACCTACAATGTAAAAGTTAGCACCTGCATTTATTCGAGCCTTGGCATGCCATTGCACTTCAGTAGGACCAGCATAATGCATAGGTGATGGGAATATAGCAACTATGGTAGTTTCAGGGTCAAGAACTCCATCTTCTAGAACCTGCTCAAAAACAGAATCATGAATGCCCACTACACAGCAAATAGACTCATTTTAGATAGTTGGTCAGAAAAGAAAAGAAAGGATGATCACAGAATGGATGTTATGTCAGATCAGTATATCTCATAGGATATGTAGAAGAAATTAATGAATGCAACCTTGCTGTGTTGTTCCATCCGAACATCCAAAGGAACATCATCAGCCTTAGTGAAACCTCCTAAGGGATGAAGCAGTAGAATAGGGTTCTTATAACCCATTTCCAAAAGCCGCCTACGTGTATCATTCATCAATAAAGCATGCCCGTTGTGAACAGGATTCCTTAACTGAAATGCAAAAACTGCATCAGCTTGACGTCTATCAAATTCCTTCCTGAGTTGCTGGGGAGAGAGCCTATAGTGATCGAGCCCATCATTGTACTTGATGGGCTTTAGAACTTCTAGATCTCCACCTATGAGCCAGTTACCAGCTGAAGTAATGAATTCCTCAACATATGGCAGACCAGGAGCAGTTGTCCCCCATGTTCTAGCTATTCTTTCTTCTTTGTTATGCTTGTATATCTCAATACTGCAATACAAATTTAAATTTAGAATATTTTTCTCTTGGCTAAGAGAAGAAATTCAAATAACTTGGCAGGTCTGGAGCAGCTTGCATAAGTTGAATGCAATTACTAAATTCAAGGGGCAATGCAGCATGGCTACCCAACAAAGGAAAATCAAAGTGCAAAACCAGGAGTCCATTTTCCAGCAGCTTAAAACATACCCTCCCGTAAAATTTCAGTCCATGGGGTTTCTAACATGATGATCATAACCAAGACAGAACCAACAATTAGGTTTGCACACATTGTAAAGCTGGCGGCTTCCCTGAAGCTGTTTAACACAAACATTTTCTTCAAACATGCAAGCAAGAGCATCTAGTGTGAATTTACATGTGATCTCTAGTCACACATGACAACGGGTGCTCGCACCATCAATAAATTCTGAGTTCCAGACATGGAATTGTCTTCTACTGGAACATCAAGAGTTTAACCGAAACGAAAACAACTTCCTAGCGCATTGCTTGGCTTCATTTCACTCATGAGGAAACTAGCTTTATCCTTTCCGAAAGTTCAACTATCATAGTTTTTTAGTCGAAACTGCCACACGAGTTATTTAAAATTCCAATCAAAACAACACACTGCATTTCATTTTCACGTGACTATTAAACAACAGATGGGATTCCCTAATACAAATTCCAGGTTTGACTCTGCTAATTATAAATTTATATGGTTGATCACATTATAGAAATATGTATTTGCACAGTACTCTATTAAAGATTCTTTTTTTTTAAAGCTACTGCCAATAAATAAAACAAGAATGGGTTAATTATATTCAAAAATAATATAAATTATAATCTTATCATCTTTATTGATAAAACAATAAATAAAACAAGAATGGGTTAATTATATTCAAAAATAATATAAATTATAATCTTATCATCTTTATTGATAAAAATCTATAAATTCAAAAAACTTTTCACCAAAAACATTAAAAATTAATATAAATCATAATCTCATCGAACAGTAATTTAAGTTAAATTGGTTCTTTCAAAAACTAACCTTCGAAGGATAGCAAGCAAATCACCATCAGGACCAACCAGCCCAACATCCTTTGAAGACCCAATATTCTCTTTAGTCTCATCATCAATTGCCAAAACAATAGGAAGCGACATATTAACCACTGCCCCATTTTCCATTCTTAAGGAATTGAAATGCAAACTCTGCAAATACTCATTTTCTCTCATAAACCCTTTCAATGGACTCGCCCATCCTTCACTTATCACATGGACCCACTCTACATCAATCCTTGCCAGCCTCACTTTAGGCAATGACTCTGCTTCCAAAGTCTTTGACCCCCTCTCGCTCTCTGGCACTATAACATCCACCACCACCCCCCCATCTGGCTCGATCAAAGAACTCTTGATAACTGAACCGGAAACAGAAGCTTGAGACATTCTGGGTTGTTTGTTGTTGTATAGAATGGGGATTAGTGCGTTTGAATGGTAGATTGGTTTTGGTCGGAATCCGAGGCTGTAAGCTGGGATTTTTGCGCGGTGTTTTGGGTGGAGATTAAGGTTAATTATGTGAGGAGTTATGGTTAGTTTAATTGTTAGAGGCATGATGATGTTCTTTAATGTTTTCTTGTGCTGTTCGATTTTGAGGGATGTTTGTTATGGGAGTAAGGTGGAGAGATCTAAGGGGGGGTCTGAATTTAGCCAACATTTTGGGGAGGAGAGGAACAAAAATACGATTCAACTGTTAAAGAGATCCACACGTTTGCTCTTCTTACTTTCTGTGGATGGTACCTGGTTGCTGGTCTCCGTTTCGGTTGGGGACCAAAGCTTGGGCAGGAGTGGCAGGAGTGGCAGGAGTGATGGGCTCTAAAAGTTAAGGGAAATTAATAACAAAAAGCAACCAGGCAATGGTTGTCTGCTTATACTGGTCAAGGGAGTGTAATTACTGTTCTTTAAAATTTATTTTTAAAAATATTTTTTAAAATTATATTAAAATAATATATTATTTTAATATTTTATATAAAATATCAAAACAATACAAAAGTTTTTAAAAGTATTGTTGCACAACAATGTCAAAGTGTTTAGCATAACTTTGCTCGTGGTTTCAGTGCTTTTTAAAAATGCTTTTGATTTAAAAATGATTTTAAAAATTAGCTTTTTTTATTAAATACAATTAAACCTTGAAAATATTTAATTAAATCCTTAAACATATAATTTTGAGTTTTTCTTTAATTTTTTTTACCAAAAAAATCCTTATTAGTCAAAAATAAAACAATAATTTTAATATGTTGATATTTAAAATAAAAAATATTTTAATATATTTTTAAATAAAAAAACTATTTAAAAAAAATATTATACAACATAATTTCAAATACTCTTTATATCATCATGATGATTTAGATTTCATGGTCAAAAAATCACTATTAAGTTGTGAGCTTGTGGAAAGTTGATGAATTTTATCTTTTTTTTTTAATCAAGTTTTGTGATTGATGTTTTGATGGCAAAAGGAAAAGTAAGAGTTTGAACATGGTAAAATAAAATAAAATAAAGTTTATCTTTCTTCTGTTGTGATATAGTGGTATGAGTTTCTATGTGTAGGACTCACTTCTTCGATTTGCTTAAGAATATATGCATCCTTCACACAATATTCAGACATTGAACTAATTCTTAACATTTATAGTACTCCCCAGAGATCCTCGATGAGAGTGGTAGCTTGTGCTAACATTTATTTGAACAGAAATATATATATGTATATATATATATATATACGTGTGTGTGTGTGTGTGTCATTATTGGGTGGCGTAGTCCTCAGCAGTATGTTTAACACTCGTCGGAAAGTAGAATTAGTGTTACACGGGTAGCGGGGATGGTGGTATAACGGCGGCCGTGGCACAATCATACATGCAAGTGAAGTTATCGACACTGCAGGTCTCGATGCACGAAATGGCGTCCTCCGACGGGCCTTTTGCTGCGCATGTCATTATATCTTGCCCGCAAGCGGCGAGGCATTGCGGCAACGATTTCTGGCTCTTGACCTGTGCTGCCCCAACGCATACCAGCAAAAGCAACGCAAGAACATGTAACCTTGAATCCATGATGTTTATTTAAACTTTCGCTGCTAAAAGTATTAGCTCCTACCTGTCTCTGTAGCCGCTCCCGCGAGCTTCGATCAATTTATAAATACAAGGATGGCTGGTGGTTCCTCGTCTAAGTGCATGTTTTTGTTTTTTAAATAATTTTTTGTATTAAAATATATGTTAATAATATTTTTTTATTTTTAATATTAATACATCAAAACGATTCAAAATATACAAATTATATTAAATTTTAATAAAAATAAAAAATAAAAAAAATTAAATTTTTAAAAATACAAGTTCAACCGCATGTCTAAACATACTGGGGTTTCATCATATCCATGAAGGAAGCATTAATGGATCTTGAAAATGAGCATCACGGCATGCTAAGTAATTATAAAGATTAACTTTTTTATTTTAATATTTAATTAATATTAACAACTATTTATTTTTTATTTATTGACTTGTATATATATATATATATATATATATATATATATATATTAAATATAAATTCCTCAAGTAAGAAACTATCCATGTCTACACATTAACATTTTCAAGGTATTTAAAAATATAATAACAGGTTTTTTTAAAAATATTTTATTTAAAAATATATTAAAATAATTTTTTTTATTTTTTAAAAATTATATTGTTTGATATCAGTACATTAAAATAATCTTAAAACACTAAAAAATTAATTTAAAATAAATTAATTAATTTATTTAAAAAATATTTTTAAAAAAAAACTCCATCTCTCAAGATAAAAAAATCACCTTCATCTTTTTCATTTAATATTAGATATGTTTCACCGCTAATAAAACAAATTATCTAAAAAAAGCACTAGGTTAAAAAAGATTAAGTCTCAGTTCGTTAGTTACTGTTCCAGTTTAAATAATATGAAAAAAAAAAAAATAAATTAGCAAAAAAAGAAAAAAAAAGAATTACACTTAAACCTATTTAGATATATCAAACAATCTAATACTAATCTAATTGAAGGAAAATTTTTTTAAAAAAAAGAAAACATCAACTTAAAAAATAAGGTAAAAAATCAAGTTAACCTCTTAAATTTAATCTAACCTAAAAAACTTGCAATTTTTTCAATCATGGACCCAAGTTGAATTAAAAAACTTAAATCTTATTAAGTTAAATTTTGAAGAATGAAAACATTAATAAAATATTAATAAAAAAATGAAAAGGAAAAGAAATAACAAAAAAATAGAGCTAAATCTGACATACAAAACCCAATGAAAATAAAATCTAAAATACATTATCCCAGGTGAAAAAAAAAAAACAACACAATTAGAAGAATTAGGCAAATTTAAAAGATTAGAAAATCATAAAAGGTGAAATTTAAATTTATTTGTAATATAATAGATTATTTATCAATTAAAAAATAATGGGGTGAAATAGAAAAAAAATATAGGAGATTAATCCCGTAGAATCAAATTAAAAAAAAATAAAAGTTTAAAAAAGAATTAAACCAAAAAAAGTAACAAAACAATTTTTTTAAAAAAAGGAATAAAAAATAAAAAATCATCAATGTAGAAAAAATAGAGCAAATCCGGCAAATATCTTAAATTTGATTTGTTTTTAAAAAGTTATATTCTATACAATATTTTATCTAGATTTAATCAAAAATTATAAATTTTAACCAATTTAAATACCCTCCATTTCAACTTAAGAAGCCTTCAGAAAAAATAGTTACCATTTAAAATGCATTTACATTATAATGGTGATAAGATTTAAAGTTAATTTTAACATAAGAAAAGTATAATGTTATAGGTATATTTTTTAATATCATGGATTTTTTAAGTAAAAAAAGAAGATAGTATATATACTTGATAATAATAAATTGAAATAGATTAGATGATAAATAAATAAAAAAAGTGACGAATGGTAGTTAAAGAATAAACACGAAGTTAATCTTTATAGGAAAAAGTACAATACAGTTGCACATTTAAATATTTAACATTGACTTTCCTTTTCATTATATGTGTTTCTTTTATTTAACTTGGAGGTTAATTGTGATCATTAGGTGCATATAATTTTTATTTTTATAAATGCATCGTGTAAATACAATTAATCTAACTAAAAGATTAAATATAAATTACAATAATTTCTTTTAGGTATTATGACCATAAAGATAATTTGAAAGATTAATTATTATTTTAATAAATAAACTAAACAATTTTAAAAATAAAACAAGTTATATAAATAAATAAATAAATAAGCTAGATGTCATTGGTCCATGTGCCTAGTCCAAATGAAAAAACTCAAGTGTGCCTAAGTTTGTTGTATTTTTCAAGAAGAAGAAAAAAGTTATCCATACAAGCCTTCTTTTAAATGCAGTAAAAGACATTTTATTAACTTATATATTCTTTATTATTTTGGTCATAAAAAAATTTACAATACAGGTTATTGTATCTTAAAAACTCTAGTTTAAATGTATTTTATATAAAAATACATTAAAAATATCTTATAAACCTTAATAAAATTATTCTTAACTTTAAAACAACTTTTAATCACTTTATAAACTTAAATCAAATTGAACTTGAAAAAAACACTTTATGAGCATCCATCCAATTTTTCTAACATGTTTAGAAAAAAATACCTTTATTAATTATTTTTTCTCCTATACAAATTGATGCAAATGGAACCAGCACAAAAAAAAACAAACCTATAAGTACGACAACATAATTTTCAAATGAAGGGATCACATATAAACTCTTATTCACAATTTTAATATTAAATAATTTTTTTAATTATTTTTTCTCTCTGAAAGTTTACAACTCCTTAAATGAATTTAAAAATAAACTTAAACAAAATAAAAAACTTATAAATAAAGAAAATATAATAAAAACTCTATAAAATAGAAAAAATAAAATTACTAAACATGTTATATAACTTCATAAACTAAATTGGAAAATAAACATAATTAAAAAAGAAAATAAATATAACCCTAATTGTCTTGAAAGAAATGAATCAATAATTTCTCATAACAGATCATCTCATCAATTTTATTACAATATATCTTAAGATGAGTTATAAGACATTAAGTTCCTGTATATTTTACAAATTCAGATACTCTAAAATTTTAGGGGTGATCATGTTGGGCACCAAACACACATCAACAATTTTTATATGGTCGGTGAAATTATACAGGATATAACCTAGTAGATTGGTTTTGGTGGTTAAATATATCATAAGGGTAAGTTACTATCCAGTCTCAAAGGATCCCTTATATGTTTAGTGATCATCCTCAAAAGGTTAAAATGAGACTTACAAGTAGTGTGAAGATAGAAATCTCAAGTAATACAAGATTGACATATCAATCATTATTAAGTAAACAATCAAACGAGAGTTGAATTTTTTCACAAGTCTTATTCAAGCTAAAACCATTGGGGTACTATTACCTCTCCACCTATCGTAAATTTTAAGGTGTGTGCTCTTGAAGTAATGCATGACAATAGATATGCATGTTAAATTAGTAAAAATAATTAAATAAATTGAAGCACAACAAATGAGATAGTAATAAAAAAACAAATAACAAAACTTAGTCCTAAAAGTCCTCAACAAAGTCATTATTTTATCACATCTGGACATCATGACTGCCAATTAAAAATTAATCTCGATAAAAAGAATAAATATATAGCATTTTGCTATCTTGGGAGAAATGTCTAATTTAAGAAGTTGTCACTTAATATTATGGTTACCAGGAACCCTAATTGTTCATCAGAGATTCTATGGTACGAGACCAATTACACGAAAGGGAAGATATTATCACTTTTTAAGCATCCTAGCCGATGTAGACTGCATTATTAGTTTTGTTTTAAATTGCTATGAGTTTATCTTTATTTTATTTTTTGTTGTTGTCCCTTTACAATATTTACAAGTCTGATGTTAGTAAATATTGTGCAACCCAAATAGCACAATATTCCTAACTCTAACACTAGTGAATAAATCCATAAAAATTTTGATTAAAGAAAAATAAAACTATTTTTTAATTTTTTATGGCTGGATTTAGCCCAACTATACGGGGTGAGTTAGACTTAGCGGCTCGACTTGGTCATTGTCCCAAGCAAGTGATTTGGTTGGTCTCTTTTATATATATATATATATGTGAATAATAGGAGTGAAAAAAAAAACAAAAAAAAACGATTTAACTAAGAAAACAAGAAAATTAATAAAAAAAAATTGAACCATAAAAAAACCAATTAAACCGATTAGAATATTTAAAAAAACTTCTAGTTCGGTTTAATTTTAGTTTTATAATGCTTAAACTGAGCACCCCGACCCGAACCGAATTGGTTTAAATTAAAAAAAAAAGGTTGTATAAATACCTTTCATAGACACGTTATATAACCCACATAGGCCACACCATGCCTCCTCAATCCTCACAGCCTCTCATAACACTCAAAACTCCACACCCAATTAATTCTTTGTTCTTCAACTATCCCCCACCCAAGCTCTCATAAGTTCACTCGCAATTAATTTTTCAAAGCACATAACATTCACAATTAATTCTTTGTTCTTCAACTTCCCCCACCCAAGCTCTCATAAGTTCACTCGCAATTAATTTTTCAAAGCACATAACATTCACAATTAATTCTTTGTTCTTCAACTACCCCTACCCAAGCTTTCACACACCATACCTAACTTTTTAATTTTTATTCTTCAATCATCTTCGAATCTATCATCCCAACAACTACCCTAAGCCTTAGTAACAGTAAGATTTCTTCAATTTACAGGTCACTAATAGAGGCAGTAAGGGTAGGGGCCGGGCTTAAAAAATGGTAGTGGACATTAGACATTGTTTATTGTGGTGCTGATGATTTGTGTTTGAGAGTATGTTTTTGGTGATGTAGGTTTTTAGATTTGTGATAGTGAGGAGTGATTAATTACTATAAGAGAGCACAATTATGGTTATGTAGAAGGTCATTTACTTGAGAAAAGGCCGGTATAGATTCAACACTGTTGTGGGGGCTACTAGTGATGAAGATGAGTTTAATTTCGTGGCTTTTGGATGTTAAAAAACAATATAGGTTTTTTCAGGTTTTGACATAAAAAACCAAATCAAATTGAAACCGGTAGGTTAGAACCGGGTTTGGTTTGATTTTGTTTTTTTGTTCAAAATTTCAATTTGGTTATTTTTATAAGTTAAAATCAAACTGAACTGAAAATGATCATCCCTGGTGAATAATTCATGCACAAATGCCATAATATCATGCTAATTGATGCGAACCTTGTGATCACATGGTCACGCAACCCACACGCAAAGATGCCAATTCCCGGAAAGCCAAGTAAATCAGGTTTGATAGGAGTGTGACACAAAGATAACTTGTACCTAGGTACCAGCACTATTGGAAACGGAAACCCCCACCCAACGAATATTGATTCGCGAACGAGAAGTATAAGGATGACGCCACGAAGACAGTTGTTCTTCGATAAGTCATTTTCAGTTCATTTAGAGAACCATGGAAGGGAGATTATCTCACCAACACACATACACACAAAGTGCGGCAAACAAGAAGTTTTATTTATCTGAATAGTCTTCCCCTACATGTTTGGTTATGCCTCTGTTTATAGTGATTCTAGACTTAAAAGAAACCCTAATGAACCCCCCTTAGGTGGACTTATATGTAGCCCACTTACAATTGACCCAAATAAGTAATAATAACCCAAAGACTATGAAGAAAATAAATAAAATATAAAAATCCGAAAATTACTATCCTAAATATGCTAGAATCAGATTTGTCACCATTAAGAAGTCCCAAATAGACTAGGAAATCTGATCTGAAGGTAGAATGTATTCTAAAGTCTTCTTTCCTTTTGTAGCTCGGATGAATAAGGAATCCTTGTAAGAAAAGGATTCTGAAATAATTATGAATCCTTGCCACTTGAAAACTATGTTGCAGCCCATTAAACATCCTTGTAGAATTAGTATATTTCCAAAATAAGCTGCCACATCCCTTTAGGAAAAGAATCCTAGCCAAATAGGAAGTCCACAAGTCAAAAGGAAGTAAATAACAAAATCCGTACAGCCTCTGGTGACCCGTATTGAGATACCTTCCCGAACTCTGATTGACCTGAAATTTTAACCCAAGGTAATACAATATGTCAGGAGACTCCACGTAAACTTTCAGCTCGATCCAACGGTCGGATTGAGAATTATGACTATTGCCGTAAAATTGGATAGTTGCACATTTTACATCAAAATTCAAATTTGACCTTGCTTGGATCGTATCATTCCCTCTCTTTTCAAGATGATTCGTCCTCGAATCACCAATAAGTTGGATGGACAATTCCTTATCCTTCTTTTGAAGCCTTTGGAGTTCTTTTTTTGCAAACAATCGTCGCCAACAACTTTGGATGAAAGTTGCAGCCATTCTATTTTGTACATCATCATTGCACTCCTTTTTCTCCTCTTTTTTCGAAGCTTCCTGGGCATTGATTGTTGCCGATAACACATCAAGTTCTTGCTTCATCTCCCCTAGAATACGGGATAGAGTCTTTGATTCTTTTTTTGGAACACTAATCTCTTTATCTCTCTCCCTTTGATACCACCTCTCCTTTTGAATCTGCATTTTCTTTTGCCATAGCACCTCATCAAAATTCATTAAATCCCTTCGATTTCTACGCTGCGGAAAATCTTCCCGGTAGCCTATGGTCTCATCCTTTGCCTATTGATGAAAGGGTTAGTTTGGATGGTAATCGTAAAGCACAGGTGGTGAAAACTCTTCATGAGAGAGTGCGACAACAGATTGAAAAGAGGAATCGCGTGTATGCGACCAAAGCCAATAAAGGGCGCAAACATGTTGTCTTTCAGCCTGGCGATTGGGTTTGGGTGCATATGCGCAAGGAGAGATTTCCGACCCAGAGGAAGTCAAAGCTACAACCACGAGGAGATGGGCCGTTTCAGATCCTTGAGAGGATCAATGACAACGCTTATAAAGTTGATTTGCCAGGTGAGTATAGTGTTAGTACTACCTTTAATGTTTCTGATCTTACTCTGTTTGATGTAGGTGATGATTCGAGGTCGAATCCTTTTGAAGAGAGAGGGGATGATGCGGATCAGCCTAACACCAAGCATAATCATGCCAACAACCCATTGGAGGTGCCAATTGGGCCAATCACAAGAGCTAGGGCTAAGAAGCTTAAAGAAGCATTGAATGGGCTTGTTCAGAATATATGGAACAAAATGGACCTAGAGAGGCTTGGAACATTTAAGGAGCATGAAGGACAACCTTTAATTCATTTAGTTCAGGTCCAAGAAGAGCCCAATTCATGTGGAACAAGGGGTTGATGTGTCCGGCCCAATACCAGCCTTGTTAGGCTTGTCTTTTCTAATACTACAAGGATAAAGAGTCAGCAATTTATTCTCCTAACTAAGTAAGGAAGTTGGCCAAATCTTATTCCTAAAGAGGGGAGGACTATTTAATGCTTTTCCTCACTTAGGAAGGAAAGTAATTAAATCAGCAACAAAGGAGGAAATTTGTTTTCTTATTTGTCCAAGTTAAATAAGGAATTCCAAGCTAATCAAGGACATCAAAGGGGGCACAAACACAAATTTTCCAAATCAGATTTTTCCAATTTTGTTTAAGACTTCTTAAGGGTGACAAATCTGATTCTAGCTTATTTAAGATGATATTTTCGGATTTTTATTTTATAATTTATATAACAAACAACAATTAACGTGAGGTGCAGGTTATGGTTGGAGGCGAAGCTAAGGGGGATGATCGGGCACTACTCGCAGTTGAAGATCTGGCTTATTATTCACAATAGAGATGGGATTACAATCATGAATGGGAGTTTCCAACGTTGCTTTAATAGAGATTGGAAGAACATCCTACTGTCGTGTTGCTACAATAGGAGGAGGGATTCAACAACTGTGTTGTTCCTACTTATTGCTGTTTACAATGATGTCGTCTCATTCACGGCTACAACAAGAGATCACGATGGGGAGAGAATATCATTAAGTTGGTCACAACGTTGTTATCAAAGGTTACGATGCAGAGGTTGAAGCTGCTTACGTTTGTGGTGTTGGACTTATCAAAACCACAATATTGATGAGAACAAAATTAGCAAGGTGTAGGGCTGTCACGGTAAAAGGCTACAACTTATAAAGATGTTGTTATTACTAACGATGGTTTTTTTAAAGGAGGCATGAGGAAACAAGTTGATTTTGGGAGGTAGAAAGAAAGGTAATACCTGAAAGATAAAAAGGGATAGTGTATGAAGATGAAGTTTCTTCTTCTGTTTGGGTTCCTAGAGGCTAGGGAAAAAAAAAAGACTAGAGGGGTCGGGGGCTAGTATAAGATTCATTGTCCCTTTTTTTTATGTGTTTTTTTAATGTCTCCTCTTATTTTTTTTTAGAATGTCTTCTCTGGAGTTTTTTGTAATGGCCTTGCTTCATATGCATGCACTAAGATCTATATTTATAGTACAAGAATCTCGTTATGTGTGAAAAACAAAGTCTCAAATGAACTCATTCTCTTCTTTGAAATTAAAATTAAAATTTGATTAAAAATCAAATTTGAAAACAGATAACTATCCTTATCTTGATGATAAAGATAAAATGGTAAAAATACATTGTAGTCCTTAATTTTCACGTAAGTTAACAAATCATATTTTTCATTAAAATAAATATATAATATTTTAATATCCATGAAATTAATTTAAAAACTATCAAGCCAAAATTGGGTTATAAGTCTTTCCAGGTTGAAAAAACTCATTTTTGAATTTAAATTACTCTTGTCTAGATCTTGTGGATGTCCAATCAAGGCTCTCCAACTTATTTACTTCACTTTGAGTGTATAATACTTTTAAACATCAACTTTAATCATTTTATTTTATAATTTATATAACAAACAACAATTAACAAATTATTTCGCTTTAAATGACTTATTGAGTAATAAATTACAAACCTTGAACTTTCTTTATCGTTATGTTTTATATCTACGCAACTCCTTAAAACATATACCTATAGGATCATAATAAACTTATAATCAGGAGAATTATCATAATTTGAATGAATAATTTTATTTTATTATGCACCTTTCCTATTTTCTTTGTACATTACTTTTAAATTATCAATCACTAATGATATCATTACTGGTGCATTATATGATGTAATTACCACTCATGTTAGGATTCTTTGTAAATCATGTTACAATTTTTTTTTTTACTCCAACACTCCACTTCTTGATTTCTCTCTTAGTTTGCTAGCTAATATCATCACATGTCATTTTTATAATCTCTCTATTAGATGCCGGTGCTCTTTAACTCTAGCTTCCTCTTCCTTTCTTTTGTCACGAACAACTATCACTTGGCTCTTCATCTATAGTTTCTTTTGTATTACATTATCTTATCTTTAAGTACATATCCTAAAAAATATTTAATTTATTTTATTAAAATATATTCACATTATATAATTTGTTCTTGAACTTCATTGACATATATATTTTTTATGGTTTTTGTAAATATAAATTTTATTTAGAATATTTTGTGAGTATTTTTTTGGATTGAAATTAGTATTCGTTTCATTAACAGGAGAGTGCATCTGGAAAAACTATGAAAAATAAAGCTCCAAAAATAAATATCTCGCGTCGAAAATCTTCGATGCACGAGAGAACAATCCAATCCCAGCACCCGACCGACCCGCTGGCCCTCTCGCCTTGTAAAAAGACACAAACACCCCTAAACTTCACGGCAGTTATTTTCCTATTTCTCACATCGTGTCCATCCCCTCAGGGGTTTCCTCGTCACAACAATTTATCCCCGTACCCTAACTCGCTGTCGCGAAACAAATCCTAAAACGTTACCATTAACCACGCACGCAACGGAAAAATTGTGCATTTTCATATTCTCTCTAGCTAGTTAGTGTTAGGGTTTACTTCATTTTTTGCTGTTTCTGCTACAATCAGTTAGGCCTTTTCAAGCGAGTTAGACCGGTAAGTTGCTGATCGGAGTGATTTGCGATGGGAGTGCCGGCTTTTTATCGGTGGTTAGCGGAGAAGTATCCGCTAGTGGTGGCTGATGTGATTGAAGAAGAACCGGTAGTTATCGAAGGCGTTAAAATTCCTGTGGATACGAGTAAACCTAACCCTAACAACATCGAATATGATAATTTATATCTCGATATGAACGGGATTATTCACCCCTGCTTTCATCCAGAAGACAGAGTACGATTTGGATTCTCGCTCGCGCTCTTTTCGCTCTTTTTTGCTTGTTTGCATTTAATTTGTGTATTTTTAATTTAATTGTGTTGTAGAATGTGCACAGTCGATACAAAAATCACTTTAAATACAAAAAGTCGAGTAGGGGGTTGATCCGAATTGAGAGAGGGAAAAAAAATGGAACTTAAAATCTTTTCTGGAGATATCCATTTTACGAGGGCGACAGATAAGATATCCCTTTACAGTGGTATCTTGATACTTCCAGGAATAGTAAAAACAAATTCTAAGGAGTCGAAAACGGTGAAAAATTGGATCTATGTCCAACGGACCACGCCTACCGGGAAAAAGTCTTTTGTTTTGGTTCGACCAGTACTCATATATGAAAGAGGGGAGGTTTTAATGCAATTGAATTGAACTGGATTTGATTTTCTTTTAACAATGTGATTTATTTATTTTTTAACTTTCTTTTCCTCTTGCAGCCTTCACCGACTTCTTTCGGTGAGGTGTTCCAGTGTATGTTTGATTATATTGACAGGCTTTTCGTGATGGTGAGGCCTCGAAAATTGCTATTCATGGCAATTGGTAAGCAATTTAAACCGAGTGGTTTTCTTTGACTGTAAATTTGATTTGTGTGTGATACTGATTGTGTGGGAACGACTTATAGATGGAGTTGCACCACGGGCGAAAATGAATCAGCAACGGTCTAGGAGATTTAGAGCAGCTAAAGATGCATCTGATGCGGTATGTGCTTACCTTAAAAATGGGCTGCTCCTCCATTTGTATGCAGCTGGAGAGTGATACTGATTATTGGTTGTTGATCAGCAAAACCTACTTTAGTTTTTCTGTTAAAATTGCTGTGTTAGTTATGTTTTATATTAGGTGAAATTATTTGGGAGAGTTTATATATGGATGCAATGGCTGACAGTGGGTGCTTAGAATTCTGAAAGCTAATTGAAGTAACACGAGTTTTGTGGATAAAACACATAGGCTAGCTTAACCAACTATTTATAGAAGAAGGAAAAATATTCATAGAGATATAGAAACAACTCTTGAAGGGACGCTTATTAGATAAAGAACTAAAGAACTCTTAAGGAATATTTACAGTTCATTGAATGAAAATCATCGTTCTTCTTGCTCTGGAAAGTTGATGGTTTTCAAATTTATCAATTTGTTTGTTTGAAATGAGAGTACTAGAGCCTATGATTCTGATACCTGCTTTATAGTTGCATCTTGTAAACTGCATTTATCCTTGGTCAACTTTTTGATTGCTCAATAGATAAATTCCTGGTTATGGAAACATCATGCTCTAACCATATATGGAATATACAGAAGTACACTGGTTTTGAAACCTTAAAGATTCTGTTAATGAACATATATTTAACCACTAGGGATATCTGAGGCTGTATTTTTCTTTGATTTCTTAATGCCTTTTGGGATTTTCTGGATTTTCAGTATTCATCATGGTTTCGTTTTTATATCACCTTGTTATTATTTTTCCTCAATTATTCTAAAGGAAGAAAACCGAACATGGCAGGAAATACACCATTTTAATATTATCAGTCATTCAACATTTTTATTGTAGGCTGCTGAAGAAGAAAGGCTAAGAGAGGAGTTTGAGAGGGAGGGCAGGAAGCTTCCCCCTAAGGAGACATCTCAAACTTTTGATTCCAATGTTATCACTCCTGGAACTGAATTCATGGCTGTTTTGTCAATTGCATTGCAGTACTATATTCATCTTAGACTAAACTATGATCCTGGATGGAAGAAAATCAAGGTATAGCCTTTGCTGTGGTCCCTTGTTTATTTTTCCTCATGCAATGTTTTGTGATCTTCAACAGAGATAATGCTATCCCTACCTTCTGGTGTGTGTAACCAGAGCAAGTGCATAATATATGAGTTTCTGTTTACATTTCTATTTTGTGAAGGTTGTTCTTTCTGATGCAAATGTTCCTGGTGAAGGGGAACACAAAGTCATGTCCTATATCCGTCTTCAAAGAAACCTTCCTGGTTATGATCCAAATACACACCATTGTCTGTATGGTTTGGTATATTTCTTCCATAACTGACCCATGATCTTTTTTAAAGTAATTGTTATTTTTCCTTCCAGACTAACATTCTTTCTCTATTCATTGGTGCTTCTGATAGGATGCTGATTTAATTATGTTGGCTTTGGCTACTCATGAGGTTCATTTTTCAATTCTTCGAGAGGTTTGTGTCTTGTTGTTTAGACATATTTGCCTTCTAAAAACAAATTCAATTTTGAACTCTTCATGCTGTTTCTTAGTTATTAGTTCTAGTTAATTAGCAGAGAGAGGTAAAGGAATGTCAATTTTGATGAAAGGCTTCGTCATCAATCTGAGAATAATTGGATAATGAGTCTTTTTCAAATATCTGTAACTCATCTGCTAAACCTTCGCTTATTATGATGAAGGTTGATGAATCATCATAATAAGTGGATGTATCACTCTCTCTTTTTAATTGCCTGTGACCCATATGCTAAATGTTGAATGTATTTTTCTTTAACATCCCTTCTTAATTGTATGTCTCAGATTGTTTTCACTCCTGGACAACAAGACAAATGCTTCATATGTGGTCAGACAGGTCATTTAGCAGCTGCTTGTGAAGGAAAAGCGAAGAGGAAGGCAGGGGAATTTGATGAGAAAGGCAATGATGTTGCTGTGCCCAAAAAACCATACCAGGTAGGTTATTATAAAGATATTTGAAAGTTTTGGTTGTAAACATCTTCCATGATGATGCATTATCTAGCCCTTTTTGCTTCATGACTCTTTTCTTGATGCAGTTTCTCAACATTTGGACTCTTTTCTTGATGCAGTTTCTCAACATTTGGACTCTTAGAGAGTATTTGGAGTATGAATTCAGAATTCCCAATCCTCCGTTTGAGATTGATTTGGAACGTACTGTGGATGATTTCATATTCATATGTTTCTTTGTTGGCAATGATTTCCTGCCACACATGCCCACATTGGAGATCCGCGAGGTTTGTAAATGGTTGTCTAAAGTACAGCTTGTGGTTTCCTTGAATTGCTGCTTAGGATTTTTCCCTACACTGAAATAAATTAACTACATCACGACGAAGCAAAAAGACTAACATTTGTTTTTTATTTTTGTTCCTTTTTTCAGGGTGCAATCAACTTGCTGATGGCTGTTTATAAGAAGGAATTTAGGGTGCTTGGTGGGTATTTGACTGATGGCAGCAAGGTACTCAAACTTTTGAGCTAAATGTTCAGCTTAAATTTTTGGCTGCTTCCCAGTGGGTTCTATCACCACATTTATCGACTTCTAGTAAGATTGCTCAGAAATTTTTCTTTATAACTTTCTGTTTTCTCAGCCAAATTTAAGTAGAGTGGAGCATTTTATTCAAGCTGTGGGTGCATATGAAGATAAAATATTCCAGAAAAGAGCACGATTGCACCAGGTTAAATTTATTCTCCGAAATTTTTGGATGTGTGCGTCGTTTTTACTGGAATGATGTGAATGACAGTCGTAATCTTATGATGCACCTTTGCAAGAAATTCTGAATTTTATGGTTTTTTTCTGGGTTACTAATTGTGTGTGTGTGTTTGTGGGCGTGTATGTGTATTTTTGCTGTGTAATGCTCGTAAATGAGAATGGTAACGTGATTATTATTATCTCCAGCAGGGTATTGAAAAAGACTATATATGGGACCAAAAGATATCTATTAGATATAGAAGCAAAAGTATTTTCATTTTATAAGCAACAGTATGTGAAACCTTAAACAATAAAGTTCTGGATAGACAAGAAGAGGCACTGACAGAAAGAAGCACCTCTTTTCAACTTCGTTAATTAATTTATTCTGTCTATACCTTGCAGCGCCAGGCAGAAAGAATTAAGCGAGAAAAGACACAGGCAAGAAGAGGTGATGATGCACAGCCTCAACATGAACCTGAATCTTTGGTTGCAGTCACACAATTTCGTGGTTCTCGTCTTGCTTCAGCTCCTACACCGTCACCATATCAGGATGATGGGACACCTTCTCAGACATCTGATGGTAAAGGATCTTCTGTTCGGAGCTGTAAAGTTGCACGTTTGTCTTCAACAGCCAATATTGGTGCTGCCATTGTTGAGGCAGAGAATTGTCTGGAAATAGAAGTATGTTTTCCTGCTTCAGGAGAGGCACTTTAATGTAATTCTGACTCCTTCAGCCAATCTTTAGGACTCATATTCTATGGGCTAGCCTTTCATTTGGTATGAGCCCTTGCTGGCGAGGGGTTAAGAGTGCATTTGTTTACTCAACTTATTATTTTGTAGAATTGAAATCTGCGGTTTGTTACATTTTTATCTGGAGCGCTTAATTTATTTAGGCACATGAAAACAAAGAAGAATTGAAAACTAAGCTTAAGGAGTCGCTTCGCGAGAAATCTGATGTTTTTAACTCAAAGAATCACGAAGAAGACAAGGTTTGAGTCTCCTATAGAAATATTGGTTATTATCCTTACTTTTTTGGCCCATTAGTTTTTAGTGATGTTTGTATCTTCAATGTTCTTTTACCAGGTCAAATTGGGAGAACCAGGGTGGAAAGAAAGATATTATGAAGAGAAGTTTTCTGCAAAATCTCTTGACGAAATGGAAGCTGTACGAAGAGATGTTGTGAGTACATGTACTACTGTAGCTACTGATTTTGAATGTACTCTTTCATATTTTTGTGAGATAGGCAGGCTGATCTATCTATTTGACATTCAACTGGGCAGGTTTTGAGATATACGGAAGGGCTGTGTTGGGTCATGCATTATTATTATGAAGGCGTTTGTTCTTGGCAGTGGTGAGTTTTTGAATTTTCATTTCCTAGCAGTTTAGAGTTCTTGTTTCTACCGTAACCTCTTCCCTTTCCCTTAAACTTCATGATCCACCAAAGTAAATGGAAAGTTTGACACTGCAGTTTAGGTGACCATTATAATTTTAGGAAATATTTTTACTCAGCTCAGTCTTGCAAGATGACTTTATGAATCATATTGCGTCTTATCAAGGATAAACTTGTAGTTTACATCATGTCTTTGTACTTGATATGTCAATGCATTTAGATTTTCAACTCTGAACTGAATAAATCCTTTGTTCCAGGTTTTATCCCTATCACTATGCACCCTTTGCTTCAGATCTCACACATCTTGGTGAACTGAACATCAGTTTTGAACTTGGTTCTCCATTCAAACCATTCAACCAACTTTTGGGAGTTTTCCCTGCAGCAAGGTATCCTATCTATTTACTTATTCTCTCAAGGAAGCCATTTCTATAAGCAAAACTGCTCGATAAAGAGCTAATGGTATTATTTTTTTTTCAGTTCCCATGCTCTCCCTGTGCATTATAGGAAATTGATGACAGATCCAAATTCACCTATTTTTGATTTTTACCCTACCGGTACGCATGTTTACTAGAAAAGAAAGCTCTACATGTGACTATATTTATTTACATGGATGATAAGATGTCTTCTAACCTCTGTTACATTATCAGATTTTGAAGTGGACATGAATGGGAAACGATTTGCATGGCAGGTTAGTTTATCTTTGCGATCTTAATTCGTCTGGCCTTTCAGACATGATTATGTGGTCGAAGTAGTTTTTCTGTCGAACTGGATCTTATTGATTCTGTTGTGTTTTCTCATTAGGGTATTGCGAAGCTTCCCTTCATTGATGAAGCTCGTCTTCTTGCGGAGGTCCAAAAGATTGAGCACACATTAACGGTATGCTTCTTGAATCAAGTTGCTTTACTGCACTATTTGTTTCTTCCATTGCTTGAATTTTCTTACAAGAAGATCCTATGGTTTCACATTATCTGACCTGAAGGTTGCAATGTTCTGTAGGAGGAAGAAGCAAGGAGAAACAGTATGATGTTTGACATGCTTTTTGTGGCATCATCTCATTCTCTCTCAGAGAGCATATATTTGCTTGATAATCATTGCAAACAATTAACAGACAAGGAACGAGTTGAAGTCAAGGAGCGTATCAATCCTGAGTTGAGGTCTGTAATTAATTATTTATAAAGAATTAAGTATTTACTTTGAACTTCGAAAGTGGATTACTTTTATGAGATTCTGAATTTGACTGGTTTCTATTTTCCTTGAGAATTGTTCTTTATCTCAATCAAGTCATTATCCCTAGTATTGTTATCTGAAGTTGGATTCTTCTAATGTTCAACCAATTTCCTGCCATCCTAGATATTGGATTTAATTTTGTAGTTCAGAGTTGAATGTAGGTTGAACTCAGTTGAAATGTTCTAGCTTTGGAAGTGTTAAGCTATCTTATAATCTCTAGGCTATAACTGATAACACTAGTTTTCCCTGACACTGAAATCTATTTTATGTACCAAAATCACGTTATGATTGTGCTTGCTTCTCTAGCATTCATAGGCGGGAGTTGTTTTGCCAACATGTAATATGATTTTTGTGGATTTGGCATGCCAGAATATTGGATGTGGATGGGGCACTTTTGAAGCCTCAAATCTCATCTCTGCCACGTTGACTTTTGCTCACTACATGCTCTCCTTTTTCTTATGTTCTCAGATTTTGGACTTGAATGAATTGTATTCCCCCCAGTAATCACAAATTTAAAATCTGTTTGGACTATTCTCTAATTTTATTTAGGCCTACATGCAGTGATGGGATGAATGGCTATTTATCTCCCTGTGCTGGAGATACTCATCCCCCTATATTCAGGTCTCCAGTTATAGGCATGGAAGACATTTTGGCCAATGAAGTCATGTAAGCTTCTAAATGTTGTGTCATTTTGACTATTAGATACTTCAAGTCATCTTTTGTCTAAGGTTTTTCCCTGCTTCTTTATTGTTTATTCTTTTCTGTTCAGATGTGTTATATACAGACTTCCTGATCCACACAAACACATCACTTATCCACCTGTTGGTGTTATATTCCCCAAAAAGGTACTTATTTGGTTTTGAGGCCTATTCTTCCTTGTCAGAGTCTGCTTTTCATGATCTAGTTATATATTTGTTTCCTTATCTAGGAGGAAATGACTCGCAACCGAAGTTGTTACTTGAGTACTTGAAATGTCTGCTAGCATGTTATATTTTTTACCTGTTCATTTCTATGTACTGGCATCTCATATGCACAGTTTTTCGACTCTCTGCTAAGAATATCTTTTCTTTTTGGTGTACTTGCATTTAGTCATATGACATCATTTAGATCAATGCTTTTAGACTTGCATTTCTATTATTTACTACGAACACATTTAACATGGAGCATGTTTTTGTAGATTGTGGATCAGGGCGATCTGAAACCTGACCCAGTTTTATGGCACGAGGAATCTGGGAGGAGGCCTTGGGAAAATGACAGGTGTGCTGTACCCTTCTTTTTTTCTATGAATAGTGCGTGCTTCACTTTATCTCCACAGCGAGTGAAATAATTATTTGTTTGGCAGATTGCATGATTAGATGTTCCACTCCTTCCTTAGTTGATTGCATTTGCATTTGTGCTTCATTCACCGTATACCACCTTTTTTAACTGTAATTGTTTGTTTGGCTCCTCCCTTTCAGACGAAATCCCCATGGAACCATCGCTGGCCGTCATCTTGGGGAGGCATCGCATCGACTTGTTGCCAACAGTCTACACCTGAAAGTGGATCGCAATGGGTATAGCAATCATATGCATGGTCCACCACAACCTTACATTGCAGCTCCCCGTGGCCCACCACTCTCTTCCTATTCAAATGGGTTGCACAATCAGGGACCCCATGGAACTTTGCGTCCTAGAGTGGATTATTCTCATGCAGGTTATCCCCGATCTACAAGTCCTCGTATACCACCTCACCATGACCGTGGATACGTTGAACCCTATGCTTCAGCAGGACCCAACCCCTCGTATAGTGGCGGGCTTCCTCAATATGGAAGTGAGAACCGATCAGGTGGGCAACACTCAAGGCATCATAATGGTGGACCAAGGTACCCGAATGGGCCTGGGGCACACATATCAACCGGGCCCACTACATATGCTTATCCAGGTAGTTATGATCCCAGTCCCCAGCCACCTGGAGTTGGTAGTCACCAGCAATGGGGTGGTAGGTTTCCCCCACCAGCCAACCATAACAATACCAGAGGTTTTGGTCACCATCAACAAAGTGGCAACCGATTTTCATCGTTGGATTCTAGAGGAAATAAAATGCCACCAGAACATGGCGGAGCAAATAGGAGACAACCACCACCTAGTGGAACATACAGGGGGGCACAGCAATCACCTCCTGGCGGAGCCAGTCGGAGGCCCCATCCACCACCTGGATATGGTCACCAATAAAGCTGTGTATCTTATAACCGAAAGGTCCTTTGATTGCTGTACAATAGTTGATTTACCCCAGCGCTTTTCACAGTTTTCCCATTCCATTACAATCAGTTAATTTTTTAGGCTCTACCATTTCTAGATTGTTGTATTGTATTTTATTTTGGATGGCCGCGTAAAATTGTATTAATAATCAGTGAAGAGTGTGCATCACATCCTCAGCACAGCACGTTACTATACAAGGAGCCATTTGATTTGAACAAAATGTACATGAGGTTCGCATTCTTTCCCTCTCCCACTTCCCTGCATTCGAAATTGCTGGCAGGGGTTTTGATTAACTGGGGATCTGCAAACAGAATATTCTTGATCAGTATAAAATGAAAATAATTACAGTACGATGTTGTGGTATGCTTCGTGACTAAGAAGGTTTTATTACTCAGGGCTGGATGTATCCAAGCTCCTCCAATCAATAGATGAAGGAGGAACCTATTGTATATGGTAGACAAGTAACTTGAAAAAAGAGCTCGATGATTCATGTCATTTGATGCTGATGATTCATGTCATTTGATGGTCGTTCTTTTCATCCTAGTTATAAAATCCGGTTTGGTAATTGATTCGGTCCAGGGAAAAATTAAAAAAATATTTAATATTTTATATGAAAAAAATTAATATAAATATAGGTTATATATATTATAAATAATGAAATTTCAGAAAATATTTAAATTTTTTTTATTGTATATTGAAAAGATATTATATTATACTTTTAAGTTGAAGATTTAAATTAAAAAAAAAATTATTTCATATTGAAAAAACAAAAAAATTTTCTTGTGAATATAGAATATATATATATATATATATATATATATATATATATATATATTAAAGGATTTTAAATTTCACATTGAAAAGATATTATATTATTTTTTTAAGTTAAGGTATTTAAATTAAATTTTTTATACCATATCAAAAAAACAATTTTTTTTTATGAATATAAAGTATATATACGAAATGACTTCAAATCTTATATTAGAAAAATAACTTTTTCTTGAAAACATATGAGTATATATGTTAATGGGTTTCAAATCTCATATTTAAAAGATATTAGGTTGTCTTTTTAAGTTGAAATATTTAAATTAAAATTTTTTATTCTACATTAAAAAAATATAATTTTTTTCTTGTGAATATAAAGTATATATACCAAAGGATTTTAAATTTCATATTAAAAAAATAATTTTTTTACTTAAAAAAAATAACTTTTTTTCTTGAGAATTTAAAGTATAATGTATATATAGTAAAAGGTTTCATATTCTATATTGAAAAAACATAATTTTTTTCTTAGCAATATAGAGTAGATATACCAAATTGTTTTAAATCTCATATTGAAAAAATAAAATATTTTTATAATATTTATATAGTGAGCTTTAAAAGTGTTAATAATCAATTAAATATATATATAAAAAAAAGATATAAAAAAAATCACATTTAAAAAGAACAAAAACATTAAGTGTCACTCTTGCTTGAGCCACTAGAATTACAGGTTGACCTATTAGATTGATTGAATTTAGTTATATCATTATATAAACTGGTATTTTAATAAATATAGAATGATTTAAATTTAATAACTGTACTTTTCACCCTATGTTAATAGTTGAATAATGCAGGAGTCCGCAAAATGAATTTACACAGAAAATATTGTTGCCGAGGGGCTAAAAGCAAGATAACAGTAGGGAACTTATAATACAATCACTTATATTTGGTCCTTTATAAACCGCACGTGTGCAGCACAGTTACAGCTTGCTTGGCGGGGCTGTTTGACATGAATTAATTTGTTTAATACTTAGTACAATTTTTTGAAATTGCTTTATATGTCCTTGCGTTCTGTTTGATGATTGTTTCGGATATATATAAAAATAATAAAAATATGTTTGATTAAAATAACTTATGCAGAGATATAAAATATTTTTTATAATTTTAAAATGAATTTATGTTATTTTAAAACAGTAAAATAATAAGGATATAAAATATGTTTTATTTATTTATTTATTTTGATATACCAGTGAAACGTCATCTTAATATTTTATCAAGGGATGATACTGAATAATGAAGGGACAGATTGGCAGATCGCTGACTTGAGGTGCCTCAGATTTTGGAATGTTGAGATTCAATTCGGTTCTCTTCACACGGTCTGCAGTCAGGAGTCTGATTTTTGCGAGTTACACGTATGGGAGATTAGGTAGCTAGTCCAATGTCAACGTTGATTTCTGTGGTTGTACTGTTATTTGTAATTTTTTAATTTCAAATTATTTTTTCAATATTTTTATATTGTTTTTATGTGTTATTAAAAATAAAATTTTAATATATTTTTAAACAAAAAAATATTTAAAAAACAACATTTAACTTACAAGAGTTGTTTATTTAGCAAAATCCTACTAGCCGATGCCTAGATAACGACATTACGTGTATGAGCAAGGGGGAGTAGTGGCACGCCTCCACTGCTACAGTATCTTGATTTTGTTTGCCTTTTCTCTTTCTGGGTTTCAAGAAACACAGCGCACGAACAAGCTAGCACGCATGTCATGCCGGTTGCTGAGGGACTTTACAGATGTCGTTGACAAGAAGACTGCAACTTCCCCTCGAAACTTTAGTAATATTTTTGTATTAATATTCTCAAAGTATTAATCTAATTAATACCCATACTGTCTCCTGATCTTTTATATAGATTTATATATCAATCTTGTAAATCAACAGGCATATGCTGGAGCGCATCCCTGCTACAAAGCAAATAGAAGAGATGAACAAATTAACCTGGAATAAAAAACAACATGGTTACTGCATATAGAGAGTGATGGCTAGAGTTTACAATTAGTATGTGCGTAAATGAGAGTGTATGTCAATCGAGAATTGACAGCAAAAACTATTGAGAGTCTATTACTTGAGCTCGGATGTAATTCATAATAGAGTGCCAGCCACCTTGAATCTAGTTCCAAGGGACAGAACGTAAGGATAAAAATATAAATATAAAACAAATTTATTTTCAAAATAAATTTAAAATAATTTTTTATAATTTTAATTTGAATAGTTAAGCATAGAACGTATTTAAAATTATGATAGAAGTTGAGATTAATATTGAGTATAGTTACTCATCATACCCAAACTTTATTCATAAAAGCTAGTTTGTTTATATATATATATATATATATTTATATATATATTTATTTATTTATTTATTTTATGTCCTCCATGCATGAACCTCAATCTTTATTATATTTTCACATACAGCGGGGAGTCTTCAACTAAATAATGAACGCAATAACATGAGAGGCAAATTTAGAAATCGATGCGTTATGTGAAGTAATCAATGACACCATGCATAAATTTTAGTTAATGGGAAGTGGTTAGTGTAAATTTCACTTAGAAAATGCCTATAACAACACCATGCTGTTGAGACAGGGATTGTCTGTCTGTAATTAGAAGAAGTTCTTCTATTCCTGGTGAGAAAGTATGGTGAATGTGATGGACATATTGGGACAAAAGTTGCACCCACCACATTTGTGTTTGAATATTTATATTTTTGGATGTGTCTTCTTGTTTCAGGCCCCTGTAATCATGACCATTTTAGAGCCAACCACCATCGTCTCATACCTTTCATGTGTGACATGAAGACATTGATGGGATGTTTAATTAGTATAATATATATTTTTTTTCAATTTTTTTTTAAATATATTAAAATAAGTTTTTATATTTTAAACTGATTTTTTATATTCTTAAAAACAACTTTTAATACTAGCATATTAAAACAACGACAAAACAAAAAACATTAAATTTTTATGGACATTATTCCAAACACCAAAACACATCTAAATACATCCAAGCATGTAAATAGTAGTCAGGATGATGTTTTCTGCATATGCATGATTATACATGCTATAATGGCTATTTTTGAATATCATCACATAAATTTTTAAAATTTAATAAAATAACATAACCATATAAAATTATAATAATACAATATAATTTAATTATGAAAAATATAATTATTCAATTCTTGTAAACCCATGAAGATATTCTCTAATATTCATGTTCTGTGGGCTAGCCTTTCGTTTGTATGAGCCCTTGCTAGCGAGGGGTTAAGAGTGCATTTGCATTCTCAATTTATTATTTTTGTAGGATTGAAATCTGCGGTTTGTTGCATCTTTATCTGTAGCATTTAATTTTTTTTTGACAGTCTATTTTAAAAAAAAAAAAACAAAATTATCAGCTCAAATTTTAGTGGGTATTTATTTACCTTACTGCGGTTATATTTTAATTACTGCAGCTATATTTTAATTAAAACGTAATTTATAGTCATTTGCTAATGAAAAAAAATGATTTACTGTTTATGGATTCGACATCACACGAGTAATTAAAAGCAAGGAATTCCTGCTTTCTATGGACTGCGCATTCTAATTGCAATTAAAAATAATTAATAATGCAATTTATATATATATAAAATTTTCAGTATGTTAATTTTATTAATATATTTTTAAAAATAGTTTAGAGTAAATTAAATTCACACCATGACGTAAACAATATTTAAAAAAAAATTAGTATAAAAAAAATTAAATTCATTCACACTGTAATATTGATTTTCTACCTGATAATATTTTATCTAATTTTATTATATGTTCAAAAAATTATAAAAACTTTAATTCTTATAGGATGAATTTTGTAAGTAGTGGAATTATAAATAGTTTAATGAAATAATAAAAAATATTTTATATAAAATATTATTTATTTCATAATGTAATAAAAGTAATTAATTCTGTAATATTTAATTTAAAAACTATTAATATTAATTTATATTTTTAAAATTGTTTTATAACCTTAACTTAAAAATTATTTTTAACTACATACGATAAATTATTTTTTTTTTTAATTTTAATTTTAATTACAATTTTAACCAAATATTTATTTTTTCAAACTAGTTCCAATTAAAAATACTTTTTATAAAATAAGTTTTTTAAATGACAACGATAACAACTACCACAATACCAAATATATTTTTATAAATTTAAAAGCTATTAAAAATTTATAATATTAACTTTAAAATTCATATGATTAATTAAGATATACATGAGCTATCGTATTAATAATAATAAAAATATAATTTACGGTTATTGTGATTTTAAAATATAATATTAAATTAAAACTGTGGTAATTATTAAAATATTAATTTTTTTTAATGAGATCCCGTGATTCCAAGCCGTGACATCCATGAAATATTGAAAATGCCTGTCCTTTCAAAAGCAGATGACATGGCACAATTGGATTTTTCTTTTTTATTTTCTTCCCAAGTGTTTGTTTTTTCAGGGCATTATATGTTTTTTTTTAGATTATATTCATTTTTTATTTTAAAATAATTATTTTTAGTATTTTTAAATTATTTGAATACATAAATATCAAAAATAAATTTTAAAATATATATATATAAAAATATATGTTATTTTTATAGATTAAGTTTTTAATAAAAAAAATCACTACTAAAAACTAATTAAATTACAGAGGTAGAGATTCCACATAGTTAAAATAAAATCAACTTAATCAGGTGGCCGAAGAGGAATATTCTCTCGTCATCTTCTTGTAACGAAAAATATTCCAAACCAATAAAACTCCAATCCTTCTGTAAAAGACCACATGTATAAAAATCCCATTTTACATTTCATCTTCCAGAAACCGTGACTTCATTGCCACGTGGTCACCCGTATTAATTTTTCAGCGATGTTGTTAAAGCTGGTAGCCTTCGTATGTCAGTTTGCAACTTGGTTGTCACCCATCACAAATTGGTTTAACTTTATACGTATATTAAAAAAAAACGTATGTTTATTTTTAAAAAAATTAAAATAATATTATTTAAAAAATAATATCATTTATTCAACTTAACTTGAATCGAGTCATATATCAAAATAGGTTTAATAACTTAATTTTTCAGTCATATAATAATTCATCGTCAACGTTTGTATTTATATTATTTTGGGGAATCGGACTTGCCAACCACTAAATCCATATGTGAGACATAATATTTAGGCTCAAAAGGTCATCCAAAGTCCAAAAAAGCTCTGTCACCGGTATCCCTTAATCTCAACAGCAACGCCTTTCATCCATTTTAATGGATAATAATACCTTCTTTACGGGGGTGTTAGGTTTTTTCTTCTTCATCATCTACCTTCCATAAGATCAAGCCCCTTTGGAGGATATATACTGATTTCCAAGCCACAGCAAGGTCAAGGTTACAATATGGTTGGTAAAAAAAACTCATCAAAACCCTCTTTAAGTACTGGGCTTCTTTTTGTCACCTGCTCTCTCTCTCTATTGTTTAAAGGGAAATAGGCTTAAAATATGATGGAGTGATCTGTACTGTGTGCACACAGCCAAGCAAGAGTGATCATATCCAAAAAAGGAAAAAAAAAGAAGAAGAAGAGTGATCATATCAATTTGATCAAGGTTGTGTGCACGACTTTAGGCCACGGAAGTCAGGTCGGCTCCAGAAACAGATGCGAGGAAAGAAATGTTTAAAATTAAAAGGGGGTGATTGTATCAAGAAAAAAGAAAACAATTCATTCAACACTTCGCATTTGTTTGCCGTTGTAGTAGGTTTCAAGTATTTTTTAAATTGATTTTCTTCAAAGAACATTATATTAATGTTTTTTTAAATTGTTTTTTTTTATAGTTTTGATATGGGGATGTAAAAAATTTAAATTTAAATTTAAAATATATAAAAATATTATTTTAATATATTTTTAATTAAAAACATTACCCCAGCAAACCATCCAAAAAAAAAAAAAACCATCTCCTCCTCCTGGAATACAGAATATACTGCTGCTACTAGCTAGCAAACATGCTGCGAAACACGAGGCAACAACCAACCATCTTCGATAAATTTTGTGGGGAAAGCTCTTGATTGGATAAGCAGAGTGGAATTGAAGAGCTGGAGACGAAGAAGGAGGAGGAAGATTTATATATTATTTATTCGATTGCTATTTAGTGTGATGCATGCATACTATTTCTTTTTTTTTTTTGTCTAATGGTATTTTATTTTAGATGAATTAATTATAATAGTCAGTCAAAACTTCTAGAAAGTGAAAAATAGACAGTATGAAAATTAAAAGGATCGTGGTTTCTGTAAATTTTGTACATGGGTGGTGGAGAGGAAGCTACGTACCCAATAATCAAGCACCACGATGCCATTCTTTCTTATCAATTTGGATTAAATTAGATATTAACTCCACTAATCATGCATGGGACACATAACTTTATGCTATCTTTCTTTAATTTTTTTATCATCACATAGCAATATCATGTTCTTGAAAAGACTACATTTTCTATTCATACTTTACTTTATCATACATTGTTTATCTCATTTCTGGCTGGTTACATGACAAGGATTGGGTTCAAATCTATATATAGAATGGCCATAAAGGCAAATCATGTGAGTGAGCGCAAATTGACTGATTAAATGCTCCAAACTTTGAATTAATCTAGTTATTTAATTAAAAATCTGATTTGCCTCTCCATACCAACCAACCTTTTGCTTTGCTCGGTTATAATATATATAGGTATGATTTTTACAAGCTGTTTGGGAACGCAAGGTTTCAATTTTTTTTTTGTTTAAAATTACATTTTATTTATATGTTTAGATTGTTTTAATGTATTAATGCTAAAAATAAATTTTAAAAAATAAAAAAAATTATTTTTATTTATTTTCAAATGAAAAATATTTTAAAAAACAATATCTATCTTACTTCAAAATGTTACCTAAGTGTGTATTTATCCTTGCATTAGCTATTATAGTTGTTGACAGGTTTGAAAAAAATATTTTTAATTATAATTTTAAAATCTGGGTTTTAAAAAATATGTGTTCAGTCATGTAAAATAAATAAAAAATATATTATTCTTGCTTTTGCAAAATTAATATTAAAAATACACTAGATCAATGCAAAAGCAAAATCTATTTAACCGCACAATTTTTTTTTTTTGCCGTGATTAGACAAAAAGACAAAAAACAATCTCTTTGAAAACACGGACACAACTCTAGGGCAACTCGTGATCAGAAACAAATCTCATTTTACTTTCTGTCCATCCCTTTCTCATTTCTCTGGTCAAATGGTCCGTAAGGTTTTTTGTCCAAAAATACATTTCCACCACCTGTTTCTTGCAAGTTGGGTTATAGTGCCGCATTCAAAAAAAAAAAAACTAATGGCTACGTAGTAAAAGTGTAATCTTTAACGCTAGGAATTGCCTTTGACAATGTTATCTGGAAGTAATCTCTGTTGGCCCGCAACCATGCACAAGACATATTCCATGATTCAAGCTACATCTGGCTTGAACTTTTACCCAACAAGGGCTGAGGTTAGATTGTCGGCTTTTCTTCTCTAGATCGTTTTCATGTTGTTCCAACCGACTTTGACTTCAACTATTTTGATTTAATTACTAGACCCGTCTCAAACTAGTTAAGAGAAATTTTACACGAGTAGAGAGAAAAAATTAATCAAATAAACTAAGTTATTAAAGGAAGAGAGCGCTGCTGACACCTTAAGAAGCAGTCTCCAACAGCATCAACATCGAGACATGTCATGTTTGTCATAATTTTTTATAAAAAAAACATTAGATTTTTTTTTTTGCGTGATTCCATGGTTTTGATGTTATTAAGTAAAATAATTGTTTTTTTGAAAGAAAAAAAACAGAGTTTCAACTTTATTGCAAACAAAAGGCTTAAAACCTTGGTGGTGTGGTAGGATTCGGAATTGCCTGATTTGGGGCCCCTACTCATGGACCGACGAAAATCAATGTCAAGATTGACTCAATCATATCCTTTTTTGTTATTCCCTTCAAACGGGCAGAAATAGTAGCAAACAATCCACTGTGATCTTATTAATCCATCCACAAGCATCTTCGTCAGGAATCTCCAGGCATGGCCAGTGATTGGATGGAAGCGTCAAACTTCAGTGTGTTTGAGCTATAATGGTGGGATTTACTATTATTCTATAGCCTCAACTTGCTTTTCTCTGTTTATTTTTCTCTTCAAACCGCATCCACATTCTCGGCCATGGTTGCAGCTCACACCCATGTATTTTAATTTTCAATGGAAAATAAATAATTTCTAAGAATAAAATCATCGGGTTTTGAGAATTCCCGAACTGTTTTTTTTTTTTTTAAATCCATTAATATGACAAGAAATTTTAAAGAAAACCCCGATTTTTTTATATCCTGAGAGTGAAATTAAAGAACAAGGAGATGTGACGTGAGAGAGTTGGTTATGTGTGAAAATATAATTTTGATTGTTTTTTAAAATATTTTTTATTTAAAAATATATTAAAATAGTATATTTTTTGTTTATTAAAAAATATTTTAAATATTAGTATATTAAAATGATATGAAAATACTAATAAAATATTAATTTGAAATAAATAAAAAAATTAATATTTTTAAAAACACTATTAAAATGTAAAATCAAACCGGCAAAAACAGTTGAAAAATGAAATTAAGGGAAGGGAAGGCCCATTCTGTGTCTATTCAACCCTTGGACAATGGCAGCTATGCAACCACCGTTACAGCTGTGATGGGTAATAGCGTTTAAATCGGTAGGTCCAGCTCGTACGGACATAACATTCCGATACCTCTTCCTTTCAAGCTTGAGAATTGAGATGGCTATTGGCTAGCTAAGCTTCGAGTTCAAGAAGAGTTCATGTGATGTGCATATAGCTGGTCGTTACTTGAAGTGGGACAGCCTCAGCTTCACATTTTCACGTGCACTCCATGAGCTTTCCCACAGAAATGGTGATTACTTGTCTGCTTGGCAGTTTTCTACAACTATAATAAAGAAAAAATAGAGATTTTGCAACCGATATTTTTTTTTCCCATAGCAAATTGACATTAGCAGCTACACAACAACAACACCAGAAGCCTATGAAGAACAGCTTCAGCAGACAACAACAATAACACCACAACGATTACAACCTCTATAGCATAAGAGCTCGAGTGAGCACACACAAAACAACATCATGATAAAGCCTTCAAAACTCTTCTATTTAGAGTTGGTGTTTTACCTCTAAAATTTTAACCAGCGTTGTAGCTAGTTTTTATCTCATATAGATCGGGTTATGCTTGTCTATTCTAATTTAATTAATTTTTATTTTTTATATTGTTTTTTTGAGGTCTATATGGTGTTATAGAAGTATTTTCAAATAAAAATTAGATGGAATTGAGTTTTTAGAGTTCAAAAATATAAATCCTGATTTTTCAATCGACATCTACTTTTTTTTAAAAAAAACATATGAGAGGGTATTTGAAGAGAAAAAAAAGGTGCACAGGCATTTTCAGTAATGCCACACATGTGAGACTAGCACATCAATACCTAACTTTTTTATTTTTGTTTTTGTTTTTTATTTTATTTTTTACCCATTCTCATTAATTATTTCCATTTAGATATTGATTTATGTCCTCCCTCTTATTTCTTAAATAAATTGATTTTTTTTAAAATAGGGATTGATTTGTTTTATATATTTTTAATTGCATGATATTTCAAAGAAATTAGTTTTATTTATATTGATTTTTTTCTCTTATTTTTATAAGAATAGAAAATAGTTTTTATTAGCAACAACTTTTAGATGATAAGATAACATGAATTAAAATGATTAAAATAAAAGGAACTAATATTTGTGGGTGCATTTATCTTTTATTTCTACTATAAAGATTAACATTTTCTTTAATATTTAATTATTATTGACAGCTATTTTTTATTTATCACTTCATAAATTTTTTATTTTATTTTATAAAGAATAAACAACATCTTTTTATTTTTTATTTTTTTTAAATATGGTACATAAAAATATATTCATAATGTACTCATTTTTCTTCATGTTAGAAACTGATTTGAAATTCTACTCGTGGCGTAAACAATATGTTTGTGTTTCCAATTTAAAAAATAATAATATTTTAAAATATATCCATAACATTAAGGCATTCTTTTATTATGTTTAAAAATTCACATAGAATTCTATCAACAACGATATGGTTGGTGATAAACCGAATGATGACAACTTAAATATAGATTTAAGTATATATAAATGTTTATTTATTGTTTTTTTAAAAAAACTAGACATAAAAATTGTCGTCTTTGTGATGTGTTTATGCCCATTAATTTGTTAATAGATTAGTGATGATTCAGGTTCCAAGGAGCAGAAATAAATGGCATAAATTAGAAAACAAGTGGCATCTCTTGATGGGAAGAACGTATGAAGTTATGGCAGATTCCAATTTCCTCCCCACCAAATCACACCCATAATTTATAGGTTAGATAGCTTTAATTAGGGGTTGATATCATGATTTTAAGATATATATTCCTGGCTACACCTTGACCTACCATTATCCATGTCCCGGTGGACATCCGTTTGCCAACAGAAGCACAGCTTTTTCCTTTATTGTTTTGGTCCCTTTTCGGCCTCAATTTATTTTTCTAGTACGTTAGGTCTTGCAGCGATTATATAAAGAACATGGCAGTGCTAGTTTTGCCAATCAGAAGGAACGATAAAAGCTTGTGGCTGTGAGTTTTTTTTTCGTGGAGAGAAAATTGAGAGATTTTATTTATATTTTTATCACCGGGAATATCAGTGTAATTAACTAGGGTTTTGAGTTTATAGGTCTTTAGTGATTTATGATGGGGAGGTTATTTTCTTGGAAGGTTTTTTGGAAATTGTATGATTATGTAATAATAATGTATAATAATAATTGAAGTTTATGGAGGTTATATATCTTATCAATCAAGTGTAATACCTTTGATTTTCCTCAATATTGTTTTTTAAGTCTTACAATTCAATAATTAAGTCCAAGAATTCTTCGAAATTAGTAATAAAAACCACATGTTATAATTAAGCACCACTACTTGGCTTGATAGGCAAATTATGACACATGAGATCACGAGGCCCTAGTGTTTTTTTCCCTTTATATTCACTCGAGATTCACGTGTATGTAAATAATAACATCAAGGTAAACCATTATTATTATTATTATTATTATTACGAAACCTCCATCTTAAAAATTCAAATTGAATTTCGTTATGAAATGGATTGCTATATAAATATATCACGATATGATGAGAAATTGAGTGAGTGACGTTTGAAGCGTGCAAGTGTGGCGCCATTGATTTTTTGATATAAAAAGAGAGCAATGGCACCGTTTTTCTTTCCCTTGCTTTTGGCCCTTGTTTTCAATTCATAGCGGCAGACTACCCTTTTGTCCAGCACTGCAAAACGCGTTCACTCGAGTCCGTCGTCTTTCTTTCAATCTCTTTGTCCCAGCAACACATATTATCGCCGATTAGTGTTTTTCCCCTATGGAAAATCAACAGCAACGTCAGCCTTCGATGAAATCAAGATTCAGACGTGTCTGCGTCTTCTGTGGCAGCAGCCCTGGCAAGAATCCTAATTACCAGCATGCTGCTATTCAGCTTGGCAAACAACTGGTATGCTACAGTATACTACTACCTGGTACTTGCTAGCTCAGTCCTTACCCTCTGCAGAAATAAAGCCTCGGCTCATGTTCCTCTCAGGGCTTCTACCTGGGCCTGCCCTTCTCAAGAGCCTAGTCCTGTGTCGAGAACTTGAAATTAATTTGATATTTTGTTATTTTCCTATTGAGCAAGCTGCTTGAAGTTTGATAAAAGAAGCTGAGAAGCACAGTGAAGCAGAATAAGATGATCAGGGCTCCTCCTTTCAGGAGGAAGAGGAGTCCTCTGCTTGTTCTGCTTTGCTAGAGTGGAAGGAAACTTAACAATTTTATCTAAATAATAATCGAGTATGGTTGTAATTAAATTGTCTTATAATGGACAGGTAGATTTTAGACCAATTAAAAATGATGATAATAAACATTTTCAGGTTGAAAGGAACATTGACTTGGTTTATGGAGGAGGAAGCATCGGTCTCATGGGTTTGGTCTCTCAAGCTGTCTATGATGGTGGCCGCCATGTGTTGGGGTAATTCTTTTGCATCTGGTCTCGCTCTCCCTCTTTCATACCTCTTCATTTTGAGTTCTCACTTTCCCTTTTTTTGTTGCAGAGTTATTCCCAAGACTCTGATGCCAAGAGAGGTAATTGCTTTAAAATTATTCAGCTTGAAATCACTTGAAGAACAGGGAGGGTTAAGTCTAAGTCTATGTATTCAGACCATTTAAGCACAGAATCTTACTTACATGGTGTTATAATCTCAGATTACAGGAGAGACTGTAGGAGAAGTAAAAGCTGTATCAGGTATGCACCAACGCAAAGCTGAAATGGCTCGTCAAGCAGATGCATTTATAGCCTTACCAGGTAACTTAACCATACTAAAAGACATTAACAACATTAATTTCAAGCGATAATTATGTTGATGTTAAATTATCTCGCACTGATTCACGTGCACCACAATTTCTTGTTTCCGTGTTCTTCTTATTACATGATGAAAGCCAATCATTGAGCTCATAGATTTTACAATTCCCAAGATATAACTGTGGGCTGTGAAGACATGTTGGATATCAGACATAGAAAATTTAACTCAAAATTCTCTGACAGGTGGGTATGGAACCTTGGAGGAACTCTTGGAGGTCATCACTTGGGCTCAGTTGGGAATCCACGACAAACCGGTATTGAAAAGTTTCTGTTACATGATATATTTATGAATTATAACAATATTATTTCCAGATTTTTTTAAAAAAAAAAGTTACAATTGAAACTCAATTTTGATCAATCTGGCCGAATTATCCTGTCAAGCGAAAAGAATTTAACAAATTAACACAACTCACGAACAATTACTCTGGAGGTGTGGTAAAAAGCACCAAGAATATCAAGCATGGACAGGAATAAACAAAACAAAAAAACCTTTCAAATTCACTATGGAAAGAGGGCTAAAAATAGTAAAACAGACATTACTTTTTTTTGAATTCAGGTGGGGTTGTTGAACGTTGATGGATACTACAACTCACTGCTATCATTCATAGACAAGGCTGTCGACGAAGGATTCATCACACCAGCTGCCCGTCACATTATTGTTTCTGCCCACACTGCCCAGGAACTCATGTGCCTGCTCGAGGTACAAATTTTCTTAGCGTGACTCGTGCAACACCATTGTTTGTATTCATTAGAGCAGTCAAACGATCTAAACCGTCCATTCCTATGATAACAGGATTATGAAGCTGAGCGTCCTGGGGTGGCATCAAAGCTAAGTGGGGAGATGGGGCAGCAGTTGGGTTACACAGTAAAGTCTGATATCTCTCGTTGACCTGATCAGATAGATATATACTCCTAGACTTGATGGAGAATTGTTGACCATAGATTCTAGCAAATCTTTCTAGGAGACACAACCATGCAGATGCGATTGTGAGCTCGAAGTGCCACCACGGCTTCTTTTAGTTAGCTGTGTGGATCAGATCATGATGCTAGCTATTTTTATTTATTTATTTATCTTAAAAAATCTTTCCTGTTCTTGTCATTGTTTCGTTGTTAAGTAGAATCTGGCCTGGATAAACAACAACAGTGATTTTAATATTGCTAGTTTCCTATGTCGGTGTTACCAATTGTGTAATTCTATATATTTGTTGTTAAACTCAATAAAAAAGAAAAAGAAGAGGAGAGAGTAGATTGTTGTTATATCTTGAATTGATTGGTTGTTATTAATCACTTTCATGGATGGAGATTGAAAGGGATGTTCAAGACATAGTCAAGACAAGGATAAATAAGGGTATGAGCCCATAAAAACTTCTCCAAATATACACATATAAATAATACATAATTTTTTTTAAAATATTTTTTATTTAAAGATATATTTAAATAATTATTTTTTAGTTTGTTTTTAACATTACCATATTAAAATCATAAACATTGTGATTATTTACCACTAATAAATATGTATAAATCCATCTGAAAAAATATAAAAAGATAATAAATTCTTATTTTTTATCGGTAAAATATGAATTGAAAGTCATCATCTAATATTTTGGTAATTAGAAATCTTAATTGGTCTTAAAGATAGGGTTCGAAAACTAATTGATTAAAGGAAAGGTTTTGACACCCTAAATATACTCTACTTAAGGTAAGTTGTATTATATAATAAAATTTAATATCTTATTATTGTTTCTAATTGTTGGTTTTGTCTATCTAAAATTTAAGAAAAACCCTTTTATGTAAGGAGATTTTTATCTTAATATAATAAAACCTAACTGTTTTAGCATTTGGAAAAAAAATATCTGGAATACGTATTACTTGTAATGTCATACCCTAGATATTAAAAGAAAAATAAAATAATTTTTTTTATTTTTAAAATTTTGGTCAATGTTATCTTGATTTTAATAAACTGGTTATTAAAACCAAAATAGATGCTAAAACATTGTTTTTTTTTTGTGTGTGTGTATGAAAAACAAAATATGAATTTTTTTAACTTTGAAACACTTGGTCGTATACATAAATTTTTATTTTTTTTTATGAAAATTAGGTATTTTAATACTAAATTTTTGTAGTTTTATGACATAAAATATAGACCAGTATTAAACAAAATAACGTAAAACAAAATGCATGGAAATCATAAAATTTTAAACGTATTATTTTTTTTGCTAGGTTGGATCGAACTCTACCCAGGAACTATGAACCCAACCCACATTAGTTGGTTATTGTGCAAGAGTATAGTAACCAACTTTACCTTACCTGCAGAGACATGCCCCGTGCATGTCTTGTAAGGCGAGGGAAAAAAAAGCCAAAGAAAAAGAAAGGTGGAGTTTCTTTACCTGGACAAGTAACGCAACGTCAGTTGTCAGTGATGGCTAGCGGTGACAATGGTTCCAGCTGAGACAGTATTGGTGGCAACTTCTCCTTTGTTTTTGCTTCTTTTTTTTTTTTCTTGTTTTCCTTCTCTCTTCCTCTCTTTATTTTTTCTTTGTTTTGTCCTTTCTTTCTCCCTTCTCTCTTCTTTTTTTCTTTTCCTCTGTTTTTTTCTTACTCTCTCTCTCTCTCTCTCTCTCTCTCTCTCTCTCTCTCTCTCTCGGTGTGTTCTCTTCTTCTTTTTCTTCTCTTCTTATGTTTTTTCCTTTCTTTTTCTTTCATCCTCCTTACTTTCTTTTAGTTTCTCTCTCTCTCTTTTTTTCTCTTCAACTCCCCCATTTCCCTGTCACTGTCTTCCCTGTATTTATAGGTAAAAAAAGAGAGAGATGTGGACAGAGCGGTTATTGTGTAGCCACTTCATGATTGCCCGAGGAGGCACGTCTCCATTTCTCTAACATGTGAGAAGCCACGGGTTATCTTAACAAGTGGGTATCCTTGGTTAGAGTTTTTTTTATGCTTTTCGAAAAAACAGAGAAAAAAAATCTTCTTCTTCCCTTGTTTCATGCATCCAGGGGAAGAACAAAGACTATATTGTCATTCAAAACGACACCGTTTTAAGCTTTTTTTTAACAATGTATGAAACAGAGTTGTTTTAGCCAAAACACACTGTTTTATTTAAATAAAAATGACATCAAACTTATGTCAAGTCCAAATCAGTCTTTAATTTGTAATTTATTCAATTAAGTTCTAAATTGCAATTTTGATATAAAATTCAATGAAATTGCATCCCTGCTAAAAATCAAATAGCGACCCTAAAGTTAGCTACCTTTTTCATTTTGATCTTTGGTCTTGAATTTATGCAATTTGACCCTAAATTGATCAATAAACTTCTAATTTATTTAATTGGGCTCTTGATTCGATTTAATTACATCCTCTATATTTACACATGTTTTTATTTTGGTCTTTGGTTTAGGATTTCTTCAATTGAGTTTCTAAACTTTAATATTTATACAATTAAGCCCCTGATGTGACCAAATTAACTTTTAAAAATTATAATTTGACCCTAGAACTTTATTTTTTTTTCAATTAAAGCCTAAATTGACTTCAAGATTAGTTTTTCTTACAATCAAACCCTCCATAAATTTAATTAAACCTTCAATAACATTTAATTGAGTCCATAAACATCTGATTTTAAAATTTTCTTTCTTAAATTAAATTTTCTTTGTTAGTTGAGCCCTCATCAATCAACAATATATGGTTAAATTTTAATCCTTGTATTTTTAAACTTCCTTAACCAATTTTAGTCATTTCTAGTTATTTTGTCATTCTTTTTTTAATTGTTATTATTTTTTGGTTTTTTTAACATATATTTTTTGATTGTTTTTGTATTTTCTTCTTTTTTATGCAAGGATCAAAAATGGGTTACAACAATACTAAAAAATATTAATATTATGCTTTTTCAAGACAAACATACTCTTAAAAGGCATCCACAAACAAAAGCTATCGTACTCCTAAATAGGTGAGAATTACTCTTGTTTTAGTTAAATTTTAAGATTTTTTTTGAAAACTTAGTTTTTTCAAAATAAAGAAAAACTAAAATCATAAAAAAGATTTAGAAAATAAAAAGGCTAGAAAAATAACAATTGAGAAATATGGTATTTAAAAAAAGATAGCACAATCTTATTTGAATCGAGTATTTTTTAATTCTGGTTTTCCAGTGGTTGTGCTATTTTTCAAATTCTTTTTTTACTGGTTTTAGTTTGGAAAAATAACTGGATTTTATGTTGGAATATATAGAATACTATAGATACGATGGAGTTAAAGTCTAGAGCTGCTGGTTAGTAGTTCAAGTTAGTTAAGTTAGTTATAGCAGTTAAAGTTAGTTACAATATATCCAAGTTAGTTGTAACGGATTAAAGTCAAGTCTATATATATATGCACACCATCTTGTAAAGTTGAGATACAGAAAGTATATTAAAAGAAAAAGGGAATTCCTCTTCAAGCAAAACATATATTTTTTCTCTCAAGCTTCACATTTCTCTTATCTACATAAATCATTGTTATGCAGTTTTAACATGATATCAATGTAAATTTTTTGATAATTAGATATCTGTATGCACATTTCTTTTCACCATTTGCTTGATCTTTCTAAAACTTCACAATATCTGATCATCTTGAGGATAATGGTTTTACGACACATAATGATTCATCCAATATCTCTATTTAGAATCTTTCTGATGATTTATCTAGCTGCTACTACTTGCTTCCTTCTGATAATCATGGTGCTCTTCTAATCTCTAAGATCTTTATCGGTGAGAATTACATTGCATGGAATCAATCCATGTCAATTGCATTAATAATGAAAAATAAAATTGTATTTGTTGATGGTTATCTAGTTCAGCCTATCACCATTGATCAATCACTTCGTATTGCCTGGCTAAGATCTAACAATCTTGTTCTGTCTTGGCTAATGAATTCATTTGCTAAAGATATTTGTAGTAGTCTTCTTTACTTCACAACAACTTTTGATATTTAGAAAGAATTAAGAATTAGATATCTCTAGAAGTGATGGACCAAAGGTTTTTTGTTTGGAGAAATCTTTAACTTCTATTTCTTAGAATTCCAAATCTGTCACTAAGTATTTTAGTAAATTCAAGACTTTATAGGATGAATACATTAGTTATTGTCCAATTCTCAGTTGCAAATGTGTAAATCTTGATCTTTGCTTATGTAATATTTTGAACATCTGACAAATTAACAACAGTCAAATTATGTTATAAAATCTTTTGTGTGTCTTCATGATTCTTATTATGTAGTCAAGAGCCAATTGTTACTTTAATCTCCTTTATTATTTATGGGTAGAGTTTTTTCTTTACTTTTACAAGAAGAGAGTCAGAGGTTTTTGACAACAAACAACAATTATGAAGAATATATGAATAAATCCTCCAGACCAGGTTCAATATACGCCAATTGAGTTACTAAACAAAAAGGAAAGTTTGATGTAATATGCTTTTATTGCGGTTATTTAAGACACCTTGTTGATAAATTTTTTAAGCTAATTGGATACCCTCTAAGATGGAAAAGGCCAAGAGGAAAAATAATTGTTACCACACCAAATATTAGCAAGAATTTTTAACGGTTATCCACTGCAAACAATGCTGCTATTTTTGGGCAAAATTCTAGCACTCTCAACATTGTTTTCTCTCAAGAGCAAATTTAAAATTTGCTTACTCTTGCAAATAGCATTTCCAACTCAAACTTAAACTCTATTGCTAAGGATGTGTCTACATTAGCTATGTCCTTTTCTTATCATACCATTTCTTCATCACAAAATTAATTCACTTAAATTCTTGATACATGAGTAATAGATCATATGATCTATAGTTTTTTTTATTTAATTATTTTTCCTAGAACCTAGTCCAAGGTTTATTTTTTAAATGGTCAAATGGTTCTAATTGTTTTTACTGAAACTGTTAAATTTTCTCCTGATATCATTTTACACGATGTTTTTTATGTTCCATCCTTCAATGTTAATCTTATTTTTGTCTTAAAAATAACTTATGATAATTCTATTGGATTATTTTTTCTTCAAACAAAATGTATCTTATAAGATCTAAGCAAATGAAAGATGATTGGGCTTGCTGAAGTTCAATCTAGCCTATACCATCTTCATAGACCTTTCACTCAATCTAATAACAAATGTTTGCCTCTTAGTTCATTAGTTAAATCATGTACTGTTGTCTCTGATCTTTAGCATTTTCAATTAAGCTATATTCCAGCATGAAAAATTAACTCCTAAGTAGTTCTGATTCTTCTGTAATGACTACTAGCAATTTTTTCTTTGAGATTTGCCTTTTAGCCAAACAAAAAAGACTATCTTGTCCTCTATCAACTAATAAATCCAGTCAAACTTTTCACCTTTTTCTTCTTTCTTTGGTTATAAATTCTTTCTTATTATTGTTAATGATTACACTATTTCACTTAGTTATTTTTAATGAAATCCAAATCTGAAACTAGAGTTATTCTTACTAACTTTCTATCTGATGTTCATACTCATTTCAACACTAATATTCAGACTTTTAGATTAAACAATGGATGAGAGTTTAATATGCTTGTCTTCTATTAAGAGCATGACATCATTCATCAATTATCTTGTGTTAAAACACCTAAACAAAATGGAAGGGTTAAAAGAAAACATCAACACCTATTGAATGTAGCTAGATCTTTCATGTTTCAGCCCAAACTTCCTTTACCCTACTGAACAGATTGCATTCTCATAGCCATTATTTGATAAACCGTACTCTTTATCTATTCTCAATAATCAAACACTATATCATCTTTTGTTTCAAAAACCACAAATTCATGACTATTTCAAGGTCTTTGATTATTTATGCTTTGTTAGCTCAATCACAAGTAACCAATGCAAATTTCAACCACAAGCTATGAAATGCATTTTTCTTAGTTATCCTTCACATATCAAAGGATACAAGATCCTTGACTTATCAACTCTCAAAACCTTTTGTCTATGAAAATATAGTTTTTTATTAATCTATATTCCCATTTATTCTAGACACACTTCATACACTTTTTATATTTCCAGATTTTCCTCAAACTTATGATTCCATCTCTTGTATCCCAACTAAATTAGTTTCTCAAAACTCTATTCCTCTTGTAAATGTACCTTTAATGAATTATGTTCCTGAACTTTCTCTTTTTTTTATAATAATAATGTTCGTAATCTCAGAAGGTATGAAAGAACTAACCATTTACCTAATTACTTAAAGCAATATTATTGTGGTAATGTAGCTCAGATTCCTTCAGCAAATCCGACATCTTCTGGTTGCTCTTTCTCTGGTAAGCCCTACTATATATTCTCCTTCCTATCTAGTTCCAGATTATCTTTTAAACATAACTTTCACTTCTGTTATTTCATCTATTTTTGAATCAACATCTTATAAACAAACCAGCTTAATTCCTTATTGGCAAAATGCCATAACAAATGAAATTAAAGCTCTTGTGAAAAACTAAACTTGGGATCTAGTAATTTTAACTAAAAAAAAAAATTTGTTATTGGTTGTAAGTGGGTATACAGTATGAAATTTTAGGCCGATAGCAGGGTTGAGAGGTACAATACTAGATTGGTAGCTAAAGGCTATACTTAACTAGAAGGAATTGATTTTTTTATATATACCTATTCTCATATTACAAAAATGACAATAATAAGAGTTCTTATTACTATTGTTGTTGTTAAACAATAGCATTTACATCAATTTGATGTCGGTAATGCTTTCTTGCATGAAGAATTAAATGAGGAGATATACATACAATTGACATCAGGTTTCTACAATCCAAAGGACTCTTGGGTTTGCAAACTCAAAAGGACCTTATATGATCTCAAACAAGTTTCTAGATAATGGTTCTTTAAGATGTCTTTCTCTTTACTGCACTATGGTTTCAGACAGGAAAATTCAAATCCCAATCTTTTCATTAGACATACTTCAATCAGCTTTATAACATTGTTAATATATGTTGATGATATGAACATAACTTTCAATGATCTTACAAAAATATCTATTGTGAAACAATTTCTTCATGCATCTTTTCCTATAAAAGATTTGGGAGAGCTGAAGTACTTTCTAGGCATTAAAATAGCTAAATTTGCTAAAGGTATTGTTCTTTGTCAAATAAAGGATGCTTTAGATATGTTGGCAGGCAGTGGTTTTTCTAGTGTTAAACTAGTTAGTTTTTTCATAGAATCAACTTTGAAACTCACTGTTAATGATCCTAATTCGTTATTATCTAATCCTGCATCCTATCAAAGACTTTTTGGCAAACTTTTTTATCTCATAATCACACAACTAGACTTATCATATGCAGTCTAAGATTTTGATCAATTTATGTCAAATCCTCATGCAATGCACTTACAAGCCGTAAAAAGAGTTTTTTAATATCTTAAGGCAACCTCAGGTCAAGGATTATTTCTCAAAACTAATTCTAATTTACATTTAAAGACATATTATGATAATGATTGGGGTGGTTGCATTGATATTAGAAGGGGTGTCACTAGTTTTTCAGTTTTTCTTGGGAATTCTCTAATATCTTGAAAATCAAAAAAGCAACTTATTATCAGTAAGTCCTCAGCAAAAGCTGAATATAAAGTTTTAGTAATTATCATGTGTGAGTTTCAATGATTAATTATTTTGTTAGCTGTTGTAGCATTGTTATATACTAATAGCAAACCTGCTTTAGAAATTGTCTTCCATCTAGTACACCATAAAAGAATTAAATATTTACAACTAGATTGTCATCTTGTTAGAAAAAAATTGTAAAAGGACTTGATTAAAATCATTCATCTTCATTCTAGATTGTGGTTGGCTCATGTTCTTACCAAACCTTTTGATAATCTCAATTTTCATAATCTTAGGAATAGGAATGATGAATATTCATTCCCATATTCAAGAAGGGATGTTGGAATATACATAATATTATAAATATGATAGAGTTAAAGTTTGTAACTGTTGGTTAGTAATTCAACTTAATTAATTATATTAGTTAAAGATTAGTTGTAATAGATTAAAGTTAGTTGTAACATATCAAAATTAAGTTTATATATATTCACACCATCTTGTAAAGTTGAGGTACGAAATATATATTAAAAGAATAAAAGAATTCCTTTTCAAGCGGAACATATATTTCCTCTCTCAAGCTTCACATTTCTCTTCTCTGTACATGTACACATCATTGCTGTGCAGTTTTTACATTTTAAGCAAACATTTCAATTTTTGCAATCTTCACAATTTATAAAGGGATATTAGTATGCAAATCCAAATTAATACACTGATAAACTTTTTTCCATCAGATGCTGAGACTAAGGTAGCCTTCAAACGCCATGTAATTGCAATTGCTATTTTTCTTAGGCAGCAAAGGGTTTAAATTGGATTTTCATTTTTTACTCGGAACCACTTTTCGAGGACATCTTGGATGTTCCCCAGCGAACGTAAGGATTGTGATAAAGTAAAACAGACGTGGGTTCACAGATGAGACTTTTTTGTCATCAAGATGGTGGCTTCACACAGGAATCGGGCTAGGTGGGGTCTTTCGGAGTCAAAGGATTCGGAAGAACAAGTTGTTTAATTGAGTAATTGAAGGCACAAAGACATCTGTCCTGGACCGTACCAAGAAGGGCCATGGACAAATGACTCGAGTAAAGGAGGAAGGAGGAAAGGAATGGTGCCGAGTATTGTTACTTTGCCCTTTAAGCGTGGTGATGGTTCTGTTTGCGTTGCTATAATAAGATTAAGGCCTGGGGACAATGTACTTGTTAGTGCACGTGGAAATGACATTTACTTGGAAGTTGCTGTGGAGAGAACCTTTTTGTAGTCCATAGTTACCACCAGTTTTAATGGCGGGTCATGATTCTTGGTGGCGATGGTAGCTGGTAGCCATTAATAATAAAATACTTGTCAATAGATCTCTAGCTGCAGACATTTCTTTTCAATCAGCTCACTTGAGTATCCATTTCAACTTCTTTTTCCTTCTGGTTTCGGACAAGCATGTACTTGATAGTCATGTCGGAGTTTTGTATTCATGATCGTAGGGAGTCTACATCAATACATGTACATGAGTCAAGGGCTTGGTACCAAAAAATATCACCGAATCTTTCAAGAAGATGCAACTTTTCTCCTAGCTAAGATTCTTGCTTCAAAACTTGTTATTGAATAAAATGCGTGGTTTATTTTTTAATAGTTTTGTAAAGGTTTGAAAATATATTAAAATTAAAAAAATAAAGTCAATTAAAAAACATTTTAATATATATATATATATATATATATATACACACACACATATATATAGAACAGAAAAACAAACTTGGATTTCAAGCTTGCTTTCGTCGAGGAGGGTGGAGGGACATTAACATGTAACAAATATTTGTCCTACGTAATTCTCAAAAGGGAAACTAGAAAGGTTTTCTCCTGCTGATGCATGGCGTGTTCCTTTTACATGAACCAAACGCCACCCTTGATCTAAACACCATGGGATTCCCCCACATGTTTCAGCACTTAATTTTAGTTTCTAATTTGTGAGTAAGTTTCTTTTTGTTCTGTTTTTTTATTCATCTCGTTTTATCAAAAATAAAATAATAATAATGAACATGCTGTGCTGCCCTGCTCTTTAAAAATCTTGTCTTGTGTTTTCAATTTCGACAGCAGAAGTTTCAACTAGAAAGGAGCAACAAATTGAAACAAAATATACAGCATAAAAGCAGATTACCATATGATTCCAACAAAATTGGCAGAAAACAACTGCAAGAATAACATTTATATTCAAAGCACTCCCTCAACAAGGAAAACGAGCTCCAAGCCCTAGGACCTGATCTCAAACCTCATTCTATGATAATGAAACAAATTAATGGACACTTATTTTGTGTTGAACAGCTCACAATCACGGCTAATATGACACAAACAGTGTGTACCTAATTATATACTAGGATTGATTCAGGTGAAAGATTGAACCACAGAAGAAGTGGTGACAAGACCTGACAGCAGGCCAACAATTAGAGCACTGTTATATGTGCTTGGTTCCACCTGCATTGAGTTGTTGCGATCATTACTGACAAATGTTTCATTCAAGAAGGGACCACCAACAAGTGCTCCAGTTGCTTCGTTGGGATTCGGTTCCTTACTTTCAAGCCATGTCCAGCCATCCTTGCAACCAGTAGTTGCATCAGTTGGAATTGAAGCTCCCCTATGATGCACATATTGTGGATATTTCTCACCATAACCGACAAGATAGCTCATTTTCATAGGATTATTTCCCAAGACATAATCAGCCTGGAGGAGAAAAATGCTGCATTATTATGTTTGCAAGGTATCATGGTTCTTGGACATGGTAGTTCATCACATCTTAAAAGTCTATATAATATGTGTAAAAACAGATAGAACATGGGCATTGTACCTGAGATTTCGCAAATTTCCGAAGATCTGAAGGTTTATATGAATCTCCATTGCAGGATATCTTTGCAGTTCCTGAACTAAGCATGTAATCGCTGTAAAGAGCAGCTAAAAATGCAGAAGCAACGGGATGCTGCAAAGCATTCCATTCACTGACCCATATAAGACCACCTGTACCAATAACTGGAAATGAGGCCACAATAATTGGGTATAAAATTTTATTAAAATTTTTAACATGTGCCACCCATTTTGTATCTGAAGAAAAGTTGATGGCTCTGAAAAAGAACATTACCATCTGTTCTGCTCTTTGTGGCTGTTGGAGAATCTGGGATGAGACCACACATAACTGCCTCAGCCGTTTTCTTATACATTTGAAGGCCTGAGTTTGAGGTGTCTTTGTTGCCAAGGAAAGTTAGTCTGGACAACAAAACCTGCATCCAAAATAAATGAATCATTCTCTTAAGAAAGACATGGATTTCAAATGTTGCTGAAGAATTCTACTTCACAGTTCAAGGCCAAGTGTAACACGTCTTATTTTCCCGATAAATTAGACAGTGATATGTATCTGAAAGCATTCCAAGCAAAAGAAAATCTTGACTTGAGAAATTTTAGAGATGGTATCTTCTGGAAAGAAAACTCATTGAACTCAAATTACACCAATAATTTTGTAAATTTTGGCATGCTTTATAAGGAAAAGAAAATAACTCTATCTTGGAATGAAATTAGTATGATACAAACATTCGTATGAATGTACCTGCGCCCCCGCAAGTTTGTTATCCCAACTGAACCATGTCGGACTTCCCCATTGAGCAAAGAGTTTACCATTTTGCCCAGTCACGTATTGAAGATATGATTTATCTCCCGTTGCATGATAGAGCCAACTAGCTGCCCACAAGAGCTCATCTCCATATCCTGTTGAGTTGTAATATGTGGCAACTTCAGGGATACTTTCACTATATAAACCTCTATATTTGTCGGCAAACGTAAACAACTCTTTAGCATGCCTAAGAAGTGTGCTCGAATATGTGGAGTCGGATTTAAACACCAAAGATGCTGAAGCCATAGCTGCTGCAGTTTCAGCTGCAACATCTGTCCCTGGAAAAGATGTATTAACCTGAGTAAGTGGCCTCTTCTCGGTCATGTCTTCAGGTCTGTCCCAACAACCATGATCAGTATCAGGGTCACCAACCTGTTACAAAATGATAACTAATCATATATATTAAATAGTTAGCAGGTCGGATTCTCCATATAAAAAATAAAGTATACTAACATAGCTCTGGGAAAGTTTGCAGGCCACGTCATGATTCATCACTACTACCTTAATCAAATAACATAACTACATTGGTTTAATCTTTTTTCAGCAAGGGTCCTATTTCAGGGAAAGACCTTGACAATGGCATGAAAGAATGCCAAAACTTTGGAGCTCAAATAACTCCAGGCAATCAGCTTAAAGTTTATTGCACTTTAAGGGTTCTGTGTATAGCTTATTAATGCTTGCAAATGGCATCATAACTTAAAATAGAAACATTTAGAGGCCATGGTATATGAACAAACTTGAATGTAGAGCACATTCGCTTCAGGATGCGCATTGATAAGGTAGTCAGTGATCCACTTCAGCGAATCCTTCGCCGGCTCCAACTGATTTACTACATCCATCTGATCTCCATACTCAAGGATGGCCCATGACAATACTGTAGCAGTAAAAGCCATTGGCAAACCAAACTTCATATGATCCCCAGCATCATACATGCCTTTTGAAAGATCTAATTTTGCTTGACTTCCATCTCTAAGAGCTGAATCCCCTCTCCAACTGATCTTGTTGTCTACCAACTTCCCAGCTGGATTAATCAAATATCATCTTAATGCCAACAATCATAACAAAAAGGATAATTACAAGGTACGAAATTTGCAATGCAATAAAAATAGACATGACCGGAGTTATCAAGACTAAAAAATTCAAAGAATAAGCTCAAGAAAATATCTTAACTAGCGTTATCAATTTGAAACAACAACAATCAAAACTGAACCCAAGTCGATTTCCTTCCTTCCTTCCTTACATTGCATCTTAATTTTAAAGAATCAAAATTGAACTCGTGTTCAAGAAATAAATTACTTTTATACTATATTGACTGAAAAAAAACAGAGGGGGAGAACTTACATTTTTGAATGTCAAAAAATTGCGTAGCAATCTTGAGAGCATCAGCATATTTCTTATCAGTAGCGCCAGGAGGCCCTGGAATAGGTGCAGGCCCTTCAGACTTCTCACTTTTCTTCTTAACTGTATAAACAATGGCACCAATAATCAATGCCAATATTACTGCCACGATAAACCACCCAAAGCACCCTCTAGAACTTGGCTTCACTCCCATTTTAACACAAATCAATCAATCAAGATCAAATCTTTAACGTCCAGATCTGAAGAAAATGAAATTCTAAGATAAAGGGCACTCCCAATGTGCTTGCATTGAGCAATGCCAGGAATAAATCTGGGGTTTTGAGAGAGGGAGAGAGAGCAGAAATGACTCTGCAACTTGTTTCCTTTTAAAAAAAAAAAAAAATTCCTTTTGCTGGCTTTTGGGTGTTCAAGGGTGTTTGTTATTACATGGAAGCGAAACTTTAGTGCTAGAAATGCTTGCTTTAGGCCCCAGCAATCCTAATTAAGGTAGATCTAGGTCTGATTTGGGTATATTAGCCATTTGGCCCAATCAGAGCGTTTTGTTTGTAATCGTTGGCTCAAAACGAGACAACGACAACAAGATTATTGTTTCTGATTAATCCTATGATTCAACCATGTACATTTCGATCCCCATAGTTTAGTATTTCTCAATACCAATGCTAATCTAGCTATTTACTATTGAGTAGTTTACGAGATAACCAAAACATTATTACTATGAAACACGGCCTTCTTTTTCATCCGATTCTCTCTTACTGTCTTCCTTGCTTTTATACATGTGACAATATTATTGTTGTTTTTTCATTAAAACTATGATTCAACCATGTTTCATTTCGACCCTGTAGTTTAATATTTTTCAATGCCAGTCCTAATTTAACTACTGAAAATTTACAAACTTAATAAAAAAATTGATTTGTTAAACACTTCCTTCTTGTTCATTATTTTCTCTCATACTCTTATGCATGTGATAAGACACAACATAGATTTTATTTCATAATTTGGATGGAGTTAATTTGTGAATGTTATTTAATTAATAATTGATGAAAATTTTATATCATAAGTTTTATTTTATTAGCTTCTTAATACTAGAAAATTAATATTGAGAAATTATAAATTGTACAGACTGAAATGAGACTTTACTGAATGTACAAGGACCAAAGAATATGTTTTTTTCTTTTTTTAAAAGAAAGTTTCTGCATTGCGAGTCACAAATATGGCTACTGATCGTAAGGGCCGGATTTGCGCAAGAGATGGAGGCTGACTTGGTCAATGGAGTACGGACTCATATCTGCCGTTGAACCATTGGGACGGTTTGATATGGACCGTTCAAATGGGTCACCGACAACTGGTTTTTGATAAAGACCGTCGATCTGTTTATTCTTCGAAGCTGATTGGTGGATGATCTGTGTTCTCGAAGCAACCAGCCAACCACCATAAGTGGCTATAGGCTTCAATGCAAGAAGCTAGGGTCAGATGTTGTGGTGTCCACTTCAGTGAAAGAGACACAAGATTGGAGCCTTCTTTTATTTATTTATTTTTTATTTTATTTTATTTTTTATTATTAGAGTTGGTAAAGTGTGACCCCCTGCTCGGTGGTCAATGATGAGGTCCAGGAAGATTAGCATGGTTCTATTGAAGTAATGTATGAGATTTTTTGGCCCAAATATAATATCCCATGGGCCTTGTGCCTGAAACGCACAATGATGAGGTCCAGGAAGATTAGCATAATTTTTTATTATTTCTTAGATTGGGCTCTTTGTGTATATACTCTGAAAAGCCCGTTGTATTGTCCGATTTGAGCCCCCACAACATACATAGCTACGTGGCCCAGGATCTAGCAAGTAAAAAGATCCTGACTTTTCGTTTTTAGTTAAAACGACATCACTTTAATTTTTTCAAAAAAAATTATCTGTGTTTATCCAACCGGTCCAAATCAAATCAAGTTTAACCAGTCGAGTAGATTTTGATTACATTAATTTAACTTAAAACGCAGTCTAAATTAGAGTCTAAATCTTGGATTTTCTTAGAAAACCATCCGACTGGGTTTGATTTACCACCTATGATAAGTTAGTTGGTAAAAGACAACGTGTATTCTCGCATTTGAGGACGTGGGGTATCGCGAGACCATGTGTTGGGGGCGAGGAAAATGACAGACGGTGCTTGCATTATACGGCGGACACAGTTCAGGATCTGAGATCTGTCCATGCGCATGTAAAACACTGTCCTAAGCTATTTCCTACTATAGCGGATAAAAGTATGACGTCCATAAACAAAGAATATGAATTTGTATATCACTTGATCCTGAAGAGAGTGAAGTAATTGTGAGCCTCACCAGATTCTCCACGATTTGGCTCAAATCTCCAGTAGGTGCTTCGTGTTGCCTCTTTCCTCTGAGCCATAGATGAAAAGTAATAATCAGCACTCTAGCAATAACAGAATTGTAGAGGATTATCCTCCAAAGCCACAGACATGAACAGACCTGCACAACAGCACAAGGAATCCCATGTGAAAGAAGACTCATCGTCCTTGAAGTTTTTCCCACATCATCAGATACCAATAATTTGAAAACTCGAAGGGTTGTGACTATGTGCATTGTTTAATCATTCCAAGCAACACCATCTATGCTGTTGCTAGTTTGATATTTTTTCAAGAATCACCGTCTAATATAGCTGCAGTGTTGCTATGCTGTCCTTTCCATCACTGACTATCCTCTTCCTTTTCACCTACTACATGCGAAGAACAGCGTGATTTGTCATTCTGGGCAGCTGGACGTTTGGCTAGTTGTTTTCGTTCTTTTTGTTGCTTTTAACTTCCCGGAAGCCATGCATTGGGCCTATTGGCATTACTTTAGCCAGGTTTGATACAAAGAATGTTGATCATCTAGTCTTTCTCATTACAAGCTGATTGGATCAACTTCAAAAATACTGCTCCTTCAGAGCTTCAATCATCATCCTTGAATTCTCTGTTCAAAATAAAATACACAATTATGTTAGTAACACAATACAGACTTTCAGCATTCCCTAACTTACTGACTTGGGATAGTATAGACTAGTTTAGAGGGAGTTTTCTTGTCACTTCCAACAAAGAATTTTATAGAACAATGTCTGATTTTTCCTTGCCGATGTTTGCAAGGATGGGATTAATTAGAGTAATTTAAATATACAAAGCAGCAATTAGTGTTTTTTTCTGTGAACAAGGGACGTGATTACTAGACTAGTACCTGCGATCTAGAGACCGGAGTTGATTGCCAGAGCCTTGACATGTTGTGCATGTCAAAGAACCTACACCTTCGCGATTGATGCATAGAGAGATTTCTTTGTCATCCCCACCTAGCGCCACTGTCACTGAGCCAGTTCCCAGGCAAAATCAGCATTTCTCTGCAAAAAGTAATCCAATTACAAAGAACAACCATCAGACTCTGAACATGACAACATCATGTGCATATAATCATCCAATTTCAGCTATGCCTCCACTCTCATGTGAATTTAAATCTAAATTTGAATTTCACCATCCCATCATTTCTTCTAATTAAAATTAATTAATAACACAGCTCACATAAATAAATAAAAAAATATCTCAAATTTGGATTATTGATACTCACGGGCACCACTACCACTGCAAGGGAAACATGGCTGAGTATTTTCTCGCTTGGCCTGCAACAAAATAAAACCATAAGTAGGACTTAGTGTCTGAAATATGACATCATGCTGGATTGGCAACTACAAGAAGACTAACTTACAGCATTATCAATCTGGCTTTCATAGATAACTGGAATGCCTATCCCAACAGCAATGCTCACCACCCCGACAGAAATTGCAACTATCTGGTTTTGTTTTTTGTTTTTTCCAGAATTAACATTCTTCACAACATTGCTACAACATGTTAAAAACTTTAGGAGGGGGTAAGGATAGAGAAAGAACCGTGTTCTGATCAAGATCAACAGCTCTGATGCATGGATGAGATACTGGTGACCGTTGATGATTGTTTCTTGGAGACTTGAAGGATGACAATGAAGAAGAAGAAATCTCTTGAAGAGGGCAACATAGAAATGGTGAATGCAGACGAGGGATTGAAGGTGCTACTGGCATTTCTGTTTCTTGTTTTCTCCATTTTTCAATGGACTGGCTGGATAGCATGCTAGAGCTTCGTCAATTGCAGCCTGGCGCGTGCCTCTGAGGAATTTTGGATATGTGGGAACTGCCTTGAGCATGAAGCACCAGACAGTTGTGAGTGGAGTGAGTTGTCCATCAGACACGCTGTCCACGTGGAATTCATTCTATGGAGGATATTATTTTTCTTTTTCTTTTTTGACTTTTGGACTATTTCTCAGAGCCCATGAGCTTGTGACTGCAGTGCTCAACGGCCCAGAGCCCTGTGATTGCAACATGTGGATTTCAAATCAGAGTTTCAACAATTATAGTGAGGCCGATCTTTCGCAACCCAGCTCGATGAGTGCGATTTTATTTGTTTATTTATTAGGAGACCCAAACAAACGGTGTGAAGTTATTAGGTCAAGTCAACAAGTTAACTCAAAATTACACAGGGTTTTTTTTTTAAAAAAATATTATTTTAAAAATTTTATTTAAAAAATATGTTTGGAGTAAGTTAATTTAAAACTTAAATTATATCTTGATCAACAAATTATTATTGAATTTATCCAATCAAATCAAATTTAATAATATTATAAAAAATTATATTTTTTTAAATTTTACTAATTGGTTAAATATAAGACCTAAATATTAATCATTAAACTATCTCACAGAGAATCAACGGGTTACCCGAAAATTATTACATGAACTAGATTCTCGAGGAGAAAAATAGTTTGATTGGTGTAGCAAAATCTAGCCTTACCGCTAGCTGCTCAAGCAGATGCCTGTAGTTGGGTGGTTTGGTTTATTTGTAATAATTCCTCACACTCTTTTAGTGGAGAGTGATTTTTTTAAGGCCACTAATAGTTGACGTTGAATAGTTGTTGAACACATCACGGGGAGATTGTTGGCAATCCCACGACCAACGGCCATAAAAATAAACGCAATGGGTCGTCTTATTTTGACCTTGGCACGGAGTAGAAGAATAATTGTACGAATATGATGTTTAGCTTTTCAGAATATTTTTATTTAAAAATATATTAAAATTAGTTTTTATATTACCACAAAACAACTCGAAAACAATAAAAAAAATAATGGTCTCATGAGTTATGAATTCAACGCTCGTGGATACGCTAGGTAAGCACAGAGCATTCATTTTATTTTACCGTTATCATTGCGTGCGTGCAGGGGGAGAGAGAGCTGGGAAAGGGTGAGAAATGAGAGTGACAGAGACAGACCACCAAGCAGAAATAATTAGACGCACATGAGAGAATGACCATGATGTTGAATTGGGTCTCATGGCATTGGACCCTTGTCCCTTGAAAATGGACGTGGTGATGGACCAGCATATTTACTTTGAGAGACGTAGAATCCAAGGCCTTGGAAGCTTCCCTCCCCACATGCTTCCTTTTATCCTCGGTTTCCCTTTCCTCTATCGTCCCTGAGGTCTCTTCTGGCTTTTCATCTGGTTCTTCACCACTCAACAATGGCTACTTTTATGAGTTGTTCTTTTTTTTAGATTAACATGGGTGTCCGGGCCAGCTTGCGCGCACCACGACTAATCCCACGGGCCCTGAAGTTAACGACCATATAAGCCTCCAGTGGCTATTATATGAGCAACCAAGGATTCGAACCTGAGACTACAGAGGGAGCAAACCCCTTGATCCCAAGTCTTTACCACTTGGCCACCACCTAGATGGTTATTTCATGAGTTGTTCTTTTGGTTTGCTTGTAGTTGACACGCCATCGATCTCCCATGCCTTGAGGGACAGCGGCTCTGTGCAAAGATGAGGACTCGTGTCAGAAGTCTTGCCTATTTCCCATACAGTAGCACCACTGTCTTAGCTGGTACATGGTCATCGACGCCATTTCTTGGTATTTCAAGAATTAAATTGGTGTAGACTGTGTTCATCATAGAACATTTTCCTTGGTTAGCTAATCCTCAGTGCCCAAACACATGACCATGTCGGTTTGCTTCCTACCCTGTTTTTGGTGGAATATGGACCGAACTTTGCCCGTGACGTTCCATTAAAGGCGCACAGTGGCTCTTGTCCAAGGGACCATATGGCCCTGGTAGGTGCTTAAGGTGAATAAAGGCACTAGCTAGTCAATCCAACCACCCTCACAACACTACAGATAAGTAAATGACTATCTATCTGCCAATATGTGATAGATAAACAGATATCACATGCGATAGATAAACAGATATCACCTTTCATTACAGTTAGGGCTTGAAAATTAAAAGATAGGAACCAATAAAAGCTGTGTGTAGGGAATAGGGATCATATCCAGGTAAAAGAGGCAAAGCAAAAGTCATATGCCGGCTGGGAGCCTTAAAGGATAGAGGTCACATAGTGGTGAATAAATTTTTAGTTAAAACAATGTTACTTTATTGAATTTAATAGACACTGCTTGCTTATCTAGATTGTTATTATTTTTTAATTTCAATTAAAATATAGTTTAAATCAGATTTTAAATCATAAGTTTTTCAGGTTAATCATTAAAACAAGACTAAATTTAATAACTATATCTTAGTATTTAACTAGCCATTGAATGCCATCTCCAAACTCACATCATCAAGCAGGCATCAAGAACCTCTGGACGCTCTTGGTAGATGGCAAATTAATGGGCACTCAACAAAAATGAATGCGGGCAACTAAAATTCCATGGGCAAGATTTAAAGCGCTTCCCTCACGGGCCTGCCAAAGAAAAAAAACTAAACTTGGTGCCATAGCATCATTGCGGGTGCTTTACATGTCATGCTTCAAATTATTGCACAATACTATATATGAAATAGTGGGCTTGATAATCTGTATCGACAAGAAAGCAATTAAGAAATAAATTAACAGGAGATTAGTTTGATGTCAGCTGGTGCAGCGACTGGTTCCCTTGAAAATTAAATGATGGAAATAAAAGAGGGAGAAATACTATTTACTCCACGGGGAAGAAATTCTACCCAAACCACCCTAAGGGACTATAATTCAATGCCATTTCTGAATAGGCAATCCCATGAAGTATGGAAAAAAATAAAATTATATTATGTATATTTAGAGTTTATTTTAAAACGCAAACTCAACTGTGATACAATTTATGTTTTTAGATCAACAGTGTTTCGTGAATACAAATTACACTACAATTATAATTGTATTTTCAATTATGTAATTAGCCGTAAAGTTAATGCGACAGATCTAATTAAAATATGCAAGATTCTTGATAGGAGGCAATGCACTTTAGCATTTTTCATGTGTGAGTAAAGGGAAAGCAAGGAGCCAAAAAGAGTGAAAAGAATAGGATTGAATTGAACCTTCACCTCAAGAAAGGAGGGCACAATAGCATTTTTAAAATAATAGGGGAGGCTAACGTTATTCTATAGACCCCACTTTGTAATCTTCTAGAGTTTTTCTCTTATCCATAAACGATAAAATACTTTACTCATTAATAGGCAATTTATTCTCTAACACTTTTGCTTATACTAAAGATAAAATCACTGGCTGGTGATTGTCATGGGTCACGTGGCTCACGATTAGATTATTTATGGTTCAGATCCGGAAGCAAGTGCCGTCTGACTAAAGTCAACACACCTCTTTGGCAATGGATAAACTATTGTTTAGTCCCTGTAATTCCATGCATGTTACATTTTGGTTCCTATAAATTGAAATTCCTTAATATCAACAAGTCTGCATCCACATCCGTGCTCTCTAGTAAAGCCCTTTAGCTATCATAGATAACATAAATATATTTTACCTGGAGCGTTCGATATGTGAAGAGTGCTTGCTAAGTATAATAAATATTGTCGTACTTATCGAAATTCAATTCTAATAACATTACACATGTTATTTTTTATTTTATATTCTCATATGAAAATAAATAAGAAATGATACATTAATATAAACATCGTTTCTAGTCAAAGAAGACTAGTATAGTGAATCACTAACATGTTTATAAAAATAATATTTTTTATTTTTTATTATAACTAGTAAAAATAATATTTTTTATTTTTTATTATAACTAGTATGAATGTGATAATTTTTTTAAATAGATTTTTATTTATTTAATAAAAAAAGGCTAAGAATTAAAAAATATAGATGTAGATGCCTTTAAAGTAATACTTCATGGTAAATAAGCGATGAAAATAAAAAAATACTTATATTTATAAATGTAACAACATCTAAAAAATCCATTTTCCACACTTGATTTATGTTCATGGTAATACTTTGCAAAAAAAATCTTAAAATTATAAACCACTAAAATATATAAAATCAAATAATGGTCTCGCAATTTATTTCCATTAACTATGGAAGAACAAGGTGAAACCTTCTCGAAACTACAAGGAAGAAAGGATTATATGACGAAGTTTAATTAAAGAGGTCAAAGTGAAATTATGAGAAATCTACAGGGGCTAAAATAAAATCTACCTTAAACTTAATTTTGCTATATACCCGTAGATGACGGTCCTGTCGTCCCTACACGTCATAAAATAGTAAAAAAATTCAAACTTAAAAGAGAAGCTATAGCATACAACAACGTTACTTTACACTTCTTAAACCCTCTCAGATTCTAGAACACGTAACCAATCCGCTCATATTCAACGGTGATCGAGCCCTAACAGCTACACCATCCTCGTGTATCTCAATCACACAAAAACATATCTCTCTCTCTCTCTCTCTCTCTCTCTCTGCGGCTAAAATCAAAAGCAAGTGAAATTTTTTAAAAACGACTCCGCTGGTCTCTCACTCTCTCGCTTCCCCCTCCTATATTTTTTTTCTCTCGCTCTCTATCTCTATTGCCAGGCCGACATCCTAACGGTTCGCTGTCGTAAAACGGCGGCGACGGTATTTCCCTACGGAGGAGTCCCAACATCCTTTTCCATTTCTCGATCTCTTGAACTCGTTCTGTTCTCTTTACTAACTCACATTTGTTGATATCACTCTTTTTTCTGTGTGCGCCTCAAATTAAATTCGTGATAATAAGAATCGTCTTAAAAAGGTATTGAATATTCATATTTTATCATTATTTTTTAATATTATCTGAATGGAATTGTATTTTTATACTAGATAGATCGTTGCGGTTTTAAGTTTTGTTTTGGAGAGGATATCGGCATTGCGGTTGGATTTTAGCCTAATTTTTGTAGCTATTTTTACTATAATCCTGTTTTTGTTTTCGATTTTGATACAGATCAAGTGTAGTTTTAGATAATTGAATTTCAGGGTTTTAATCGTCATAAAAAGGTATTAATTTTTTGCTAAAATTGAATCTTTGATATATCTATTTTCTGCATTGTATTTTAAGCAATGTAATTTTTTTTGTGCGTGATAGGTATACAAGATGATTGGATCATTTCTAACAAGAGGGCTTGTGTATGTTTCCGGCGACCTAATTAATTCATTTTCGCATTTGAACTTTAGATATGAGAACTAAAATGGTATAATGTATTGGCAGGATGGTTTTTGGCTATGCTTATCCAGCTTATGAGTGCTATAAAACTGTTGAATTGAATAAACCGGAGATCGAGCAACTTCGCTTCTGGTGCCAGTATTGGTATTACACTGTAATTTGATGTTTGTGAATGTTTGGGTGTATTTTTCAGTGCTAGAAGTAGGTTTCATTTTCTCTATGGTTGCAGGATTTTGGTGGCTGTTTTGACAGTTTGTGAGAAATTTGGAGATGCTTTTATTTCATGGTATTGATTCTTAGCTTGAATCTTGTTGCAATTTTTGTGTTCAACATGTCAATTGGCATTTTCATTTTGTTTTTCTGTCTTGGTGGTGTCTTGAAGGGTTCCAATGTACAGTGAAGCTAAGTTGGCGTTTTACATATACTTGTGGTACCCTAAAACTAAGGTATGTATTTATAAAGTGCTGATAAGAATGTTTAGCTCAGGTATTTAAATCCTAATCTTCATTTTAATTGCCCCTCCTGTTTTCTCTGTTTCAGGGAACTAGCTACGTGTATGATTCCTTCTTCAGACCATATGTTGCGAAGCATGAGAATGAAATAGATCGCAGCTTGTTGGAACTGAGAACAAGGGCTGGAGATATGGCAGTTGTATATTGGCAAAGAGCTGCAAGTTACGGTCAGACGAGAGTTTTTGATGTTTTGCAGTATATTGCTGCACAGTCAACACCAAGGCCTCGCGCTGCTCAGGTAATGTAATTAGGAGTATATGATGCTATACTCTTGCCATTATCTCTTATATACAGCTTCATTGTGCTTATAGGGGCATGTAAATTAAACTAGCCAACCGAGGTAACGTGCAATCCAATAGATGTATTCAAATATGGACTGCTTATAGGGGCATGTAAATTATTGTTGAAAGGTGTTCTCTCTGGTTTATTATTGTTGAAAGGTGTTCTCTTATATACCTCTACTTCTCTTTGAGGTTTGACAAGGATCTTTCAGCATCAATTGATGAATCGCTGCGCGGCTAGTAAATAACATGGAATTAAATATGAACTTTTGTCCTTTTTGAACCTTGCATGTAGGATATGGGAAGCTGCAATTGCGGAGTGGTGATTGAAATGATCCATGTTGTCTTGTTGAGTTATACATGCTGTTACACTATCAGTTTTGTACTTATTTTGACTGTTTAAATCACAGCCACAACAGCAAGGTGCTAGGGCTCGCCAGCCTCCTGCTCCCAGTCGTCAACCTTCTACAAAACGCCAGGCAACTCCTGCACAAGCAGAGACTAAGGAACCTCCATCTCCCACTTCAAGCACGTCTTCAAGTCAAAACCAAATGGAAGTGGAAGAGGTGGCAGCAGGTCCTTCAAAAGTACATGAAGCAGCAGTTCCTGCAACAGCTTCTTCAAATGCCCAAAAAGAAAATGCTACTGCGTCTGAGGTTTCCAGCCAGCCTAAACCAACCGAGGAAGAAGCGGTGGAGACCGAAGAAGCGCCGCCATCATCTTCAGCAAATGAAAATGAAAACCCTGCACCAAAGGAGACTGTGATGGAGCAAACAATGCGGGTTACACGTGGCAGATTGAGGAAAACCCGTTCTGGAACAAGCCGTTGAAGAGCGGTGTCCGTTTCCCCCTCCAATTTTAGCCCTCAGAACTAGCATTTAATCAGTTGGTTGATGTTGATGGGTATTGGATCCTTTGTGACATTGCTGTAAATTTGTCACCTTCTGTTTACTAATTCCATTTGCTTTATTTTTTTGAACTCAAGTTGGCAAATTTAAGGGTCTTGGGTTAATTAAGAGCTGATTGATGCAACCCTAAAAAGTGATGAAATAATTACGAAAATTTGAGCTGTTGAAAATGGTAAATAAAGCAATAAAGCAAGTTCAAATAATTGCATGACACCTGTGATGAACTCATGTGGTTGTCAATAATTCACTCTGTTTATTATTGTATTTTTAAAAAAATTAAAAAAATATTTTTTATTTTAAATTAATATATTTTTAGTATTTTCAAATTATTTAAATATATTAATGTTAAAAATAATTTTAAAAAAATAAAAAATATTAATATATATTTTAACATAAAAAATTATTTAAAAAATAACTATAAATACACTACAGTTAAGCTATTAACACTTTAAAGAGAGTGTACGCATACCAGGTTACCAAAGAGAATTGCTATGAATTTTTTCATGTTAAAGAAAAATGTTTCTTTAGGTATGGTGGCGGGTTAGAGATCCGGTTGTCGATGTGGCTAACAAATTTCACTGTTGATGATTTGATTAGGGTTTATTATTAAAATTTGATTTTGGTTTATTGACATTGAAATAAGTTGTTTTAAAAAATATTTTTTATTTAAAAATGTATTAAAATAAAATTTTAATAATTTTTTTATTTTTAACATTAATATATTAAAACAATAAAAAATTTGCTAAAAAAATATATTAATATGAAAGCTTTCAAAAAAATTTAAAAATACAATACAACCACACTCCCAAAACTTTATATGGACCAGTGTAATCTGCCTTTTGGTGGAGGCTACATGCCATATGGACCTATCTATGACAAGAATTAGAGCTATGGATTGGCATCGACCTCAGTAAACATGGTGAGATTTTGATATCCCATGATGGAGCATGCTCGACGGAAATTTGGATGATGGCACAACCACAAATTCTAAACATAAAGCAACGGCATCAAGAATCTTGAAAGATTGCAGTTCCAATGTCTATTTTAGGCTCAACTAAAGTGAAATGCCTGATCATGCTATTTGATGATGCTGTCTGCTTAAGCAATTTAATATCAAAAGTAGAAAAATAACAGGCTAGGTGAAGGCCGGTTCCTTGAAAGGTAAGGAGGACAAACACAGGATCTTCCAAAAAAAAATTTAGGGTAAAAGGAAGGGCTATTATAAATTTAACTTTCCCTGATTCATAATAGTAAATCAAAATTTTCTAACATGCCATTGACTTTTCCTCCAAAGCATATCGAAAATAATTATAACGGTAACAATATGCCTAAAGGAAGGACTTTCAAGAATTTGAAAAACTTTTGACATGCACAGTGCACAAGGTACGATTTGTAAATGGTGTGGCTTGTGATTACTGGGTAATTTAAGTATAAGCACGGGCTTGATTACGTACTTTAATAATTTTTATTCAATAAACTTCGAGCGGGCCTCGCTAGGTACCGCCTACAGTTCATTGGTCTGCTAGTAGAGTCAGTATCTGGGATGGAACTTCACTGGCATTTAAATAATCAGCTGTGGTTTTTAAAGAATTTTTGTTGTAAAATATATTAAAATAATATTTTTTTTAAATTAAAACATTAAAACAATCCAAATATATAATTTTTTCTTAAAAAAAAAGTCACTGCATTCCTAAACGTTCTTTAATAGGGCTCAGCATTTACAGTAAAGTTTCCTTTTCGGGGAGGTATTGTTAAGCGAACTAGGAAGCTAAAAGCCTTCATTTGGGGCAATGATATTATGCAGTGCGACTGCTGTTTATCCAGAGATGTTGAGCACACTCACTCTCGGTGATGAGGACAGCTTCTGCAAGCTGCTTTGCTGCGATGTTGCGATGTGAACTTTAATCTTGATGTCTGCTTTCAGTTGTTACCCCAGAAGAGGAGTAATCAGGATATGGAAATTCTCCAGAATATGGCATGAAAACTAAATGAATTTATGCGGAATTCAGTGATAATTAGAAGGTGAGGCTCCTGGCGGGTGCGAGAGCCCAGGAGCCACACCCTCAGCTATTAAATTACGACCCATCAACACCAGAGCCGTCGAGAAAATGGCCCATATTTGCAACAAGGATTGTTTGGGTAGCTGATCAACACGAGCAGCTAGATGGTTAAACGCCCACTGGCTCTTGACTCTCCAAGCCCAACATAGAGACCCCAGGCCGAGATACGGTCCTTCACATGGCGTTGCATGATGACTAGATTATGTTGGGCAGCGCCAACAGTCACTAATCTTTTAAAAAATTAATATCATTGCCATTAAAGGGAGAGAAAAAAATCCAGCTGTAAAATTTAGACTTGCAAAAGTGGAGGGGATATAAAATTACCCTTCCGGGCATCTTGAACGGCCTACTGCCTGATTTTCATTTACAATGAACTTCTCTTGACGTTCATCGCAGAAGTGACAAGGAGGCCATCCAAGAGGAAAAAAAAATCCTCGATGTCAGTGGTATAGCATGTGATAAACAATATGAAGGTCAGCAATGATAAGTTACGCCCCCAGATTCCTCATGGCAGATCCAGATATTTCAAAAACCAGAACTTAATGAATCAAACAAAGTGTTAAGAGAACCTATAAAACCACAATTCTGAAACGCTGACTGAATCATCTGTTGGGAACCAATAATAATCAATAACCTGCAACAGTATGGATCCCATGCAAACAGGTTAGTCAAGTTTCCCTCCCATATAACCAAACGCCAAAAAAAGTGTATAGAAGTCTATGTGCAGAAGCAAAACTAAAAATTAGTGAACTGTTATGAAGCCAATTTGAAGCTTCCAATGCTTAATTTGCATGGTCTAGGAATTAACTTATAAATCCCAGATGCTTCTAAAGTTAGTGAGGTGAATGTCTCACGACTGTTTTTGCTACCCTGACACTCTGAAGACAACACTGCATCTTGCTCTCTGCATTGAATACTGTTCCGAGCAGTTGGATCCATTGATTCAACATGCTCAACAGTTACATCCTTGCCTTGTTTGGATTTGCTAAAAGCATCAACAAGCGGGCGTTAAGAAACTGCATATCTGTTGTGAATACACATCAATGGATCCATCGGTGTTTCTAACAGTCATTTTGTATCGAGGGGAACCAATATCCTGCTCGTGTGAAAAAGCATTACGTCAGATATTTCAACAACTTTTAAAGCTCCACGCGTCCACACTTGATACCTCATCAGGATCAGGAACTTCCAGATAACTAGCCTCAGGAGCTTTTATTGCAGAACTGTTTGGTTTTGCAGCCAACACACTACTTGTTTTTGCGCTTGGGTGCGTTTAAAAACTGTGTCTGACTTGAAATGGCATCATATTAATTATTTTTTCAGTGCTTTCCGATGGTTTTGATATGTTGTTGTAAAAAATAATATAAAAAATTTAAAAAAAATTCAAGCGAAAAGCACTTTGCATCACCATATCAAACACACACGAAGTAACCACCTGTAAAGTGTCATCGAATTTGGGAAAGGATACCACAGAGATTTCAAAGAAATTCCCAGATTTGTGTACCTGGAAGCATGAAAGGCTGCTAATATCTTCTTCCATTACAACGAGATAACTAGCAAAACCAAGTGGGCAGATAAATCAAGAACCAATTCATATTGACACCATAAAATCTGAGGGAGAAATAGCATACTTTTCACGACACACATCTTCCTTCAGGCCTCTCAGAAGTTCTCATCTATCCCTGAAAAGAGAACATGATAACAGCTAAACTCACCACAGAGGTAAAGTCAACCATATGGAAAATGGGGGAGGTAAAACTCAAACTGAAATTAACTTAACTAACCTTATAGATTAATAGAGTCTGAACTCTTCAGTATATAAACTTTCAACTTCAGCCTGTAATCATCTCAAAAGATAAACAAGTATGAAGACCAATGATTTAGTACATGTTATAGTGTTACCTCTTAAACATTGGAAAGCTGAAAAGTCAACGGATGGATGGTCCTTTTACTACAGAGTATCACTTATCTTTTATCTTGTATATACAGATCATTACATGCTCACTGCATCTTCCACACACTGACAATTCATCAGGAATCCACAACATTCAAAAATTCCTAACGAGTGAAATTTCAGGTCATTTAATGCCAGCTCATTATTCCCTGAAATATGTAACCGCTTAAATCATAGAGCACAATGAAAGCATCCAGCCCATAAAAGCCAACAACCAGTTTTCACTTCCTAGAAATATGACCACTTAAATCATAACATTCTCCAGCAACTTTTCAGCTGCAAAAACATGGTTTTAAATTCAAATTGACAACCTAAAAACTAAGAAAACTGTAGCAACACCCATATCTAGAGCACAAAAAAAGAGTTGAATTTGAATCTTGAATTTTGTGAAATTCAAACAAATGCTACGCCTGCTTGTTTGCAACAATGCTACCGATCCATTTTGTATGTGTACAAGTCATCAGTGCATCAAGAATGAAACCAACATAAAGCATCCAACTTATGAAAAACATATAATGGCAGCATAAATACCTTTATTCCTGCATGATTATCCATTATCTTTTGCTCAAAATCAACATATCCCCTGTTTATAAGGTCCATCAGTCGACTGCAAGCTATCAAAAGCAAACAACAAAGAAAGTACTAATAGCAAAGATATTCATGCTACCCACAGAATAAACATCACATGTGATTTCACATTCTAACTAGTTGTGATAAGATAAAGGAGACACGCTACTACAATGGGGGGGAAAAGAAACCTTATGTGAACCCTCCAGCGTGAGCAATTCAATTTTCTTATTTAGCAGCATATGTGCATAGCACATAACATTTTCCTTTTCCATAACCCCCAACACTCCTACAGTCTTTTTCAGATCAAGTGTCCCATCCTGAGCCTCCTAGATCAACTTGACAAATTTCTTAGTAAACAAGCCTGGCCGAAAGAGATTTAAAGCCACCCAAATTAACAGCAAGTAGAGATGTGTGCAAATAGAATAAACCTAGGAATATTCTAAACTAACAAAGATGGTAAAAGCTAATCAATCCAAACTTACCTTGTTATAACATAAATCATATTTAAGGTCTCATCTAACAGCTTAAGATGATTCTTTAAAATGATATAGGGCCTTATTAATCAAGTGGTCACAAGTTTGAATTTTACTATCCCATTCTATATGATATAATTAAACACAAGGTAGTGTAGTCTTTTGCTCACTTGAAGGAGGGGTGTGTTAAAAAATAATATAAATTGTATTTTAGAGCCTAATTAGCTGGAGCTTTTAGGTTGAAATGTTTTTTTGACATACCTAAAGAGCTTTTATGTCGTAGCTGAATTCAGAGAATCTGAAAGTAAATATCAATTTAACCAAACATTCAGTATCCCCAACAAGACGGCTCGATAATATAACAAGCATTAATTTACCAATTGAAAATGTGACACATTACCAGCATTCAATCTTTCAGTCACTGATTTGCCATGTTTCGGAACCCTTGACTTACTTCTACGCTTACCCCCAGAAGATGACGAGAGAGCAAGTAACAAGTGTTTGATCAGTAACTATATCACTTTGCGCACGGATGTTTCATGGCTGTATCTCTAGCAGTCTAAAACTAAGGATTATCACCTTCACTTTTCGTCCCCAACTGTAATAATTATCATACAAATTCAGATTATAATTACAACCTAGTTAAAAAGAAAATTCAAAAGATTGCATGATATGTGACCAACAAATTCTAATACAGCTTCATTAAAACATAGCAGTTGTCTCAAATTCATCAAAGAAAGCGCAATACGTAATTATTTCAAGATTAAATATATAAAAAATAAAAACAAATTAAATCAAGATCACTCAACAAAATATTGTGAAAAAAAGAACTAACCGCGACTTCACGGAATGCAGAGTGCGTGTTGGAACTGGAATTGAAAGCCGAGAAAAGTGTTATTGTTAACAGGAGGAGGAGGAGGAGGCTAAGGAGGGACAGGCGGGTGGTGAGGTTACGGAAAGAGGAAGGAAGTGTCGATTTGAAGGCGTTGAATTATATGAAGAAGAAAATAAATTCTGATTATGAAAGTGAGAATGAGAGTGGAGTAACTGAAAGTGAAATTGCGAAGGGTTAATTGTCCCGGTCGGAACTTCGCCAGTATTCGTCATGAAAGGAGATTGGTTTATCTAGGGAAGGAAGGATTAGAGAAGGGGAAGATTAGAATACGGTAGCGGACCGGATAGAAGGATTTAGAATCGTAGAGAAGAAGCAGCGCTGAGCATGGGAGTTCCGAATGCGTATGCGCCCGCCTTTTCGTTGCCCCCTCTTCCTCTTCTTTTTTTTTTTTTTCTATTTCTATTTCTATTCAGTTTGATTAGGGTATTATAGTTGCTTCTGTTTCATTTGAACCACGAAGAAATTACCATTGGGATATCAACTAGCTTTTGTTTATGTTTTATGACTTGGTAGAAATTAAAATAATATTTTTTATTTATAAAATCTTGATTTATATTTATTTTGTTTATGAAAATTTATTTTTCTGTAATTTTAATCATATATATATTTTTTAAGACAGAAATTAAAATTATTTTTTAAAATTTACTATTTTTAAACAACAAAAACGAAAAAACTACAACAAAATCAAACACACTAATCCTAGTATTGTTTTTTTTTTTTTTATAGGACCAGATTTCACTGTAATATTTATAGACAAGAAAAACAGAGAATAACTATTTCAAGGATTAATTTATTATATATACTTTCTATATCCCGCCACCAAAATACATTTTAGACTCTCCTATAAACGCTCCTTGTGTATTGGTGGGACACTAATCAACCACCAACAAAAATCATTCTATTTTGGGTGAAGAAACTAAATTAGAATTTGAGAAGCCCAAGATCATGGGCCGCATCTCTTTTAGATTTTTTCAGCCCAAAACAGAGGCAAATTCACCTTTTTCCGTGCTGTCAATTTCTCTATCTTGTTCCATGAATTTTGGATCGTGACACACTGAGAGCATCTTCCATGGAGAAGCTAAATGAATAGTTAAAAATAAAAAATTAATATTTTGATTTTTTTGTTTGTTTTGCACACTCCAATAAAAAAACTAAATAAAATGCTAAAATACCTTTTCTCTCCCACAAATACTATTTCTACATCTCTTTAAAGAGCTAAAACCAACAAAGTGGAACCACTAAAAAAATAAACTAATTAAATGTAGACATGTAGAAAAAAAATAACATTAAATAATATTAAAAAATAATAAAACACTTATTTTTTTCACTCTAATATAAATGACTCTTTAAATGACTTTTTTTTATTGAAATAGATATGATGAGATAAACTATATTTATACTATTCAAAATACTATTTTATCAATTTAGCTTTTCAAAATAGCATTTTGGATTAGAGATGCTCTCACACTAATTACTTGTCATGTTGGCACGAAAGGAAGGCAGAAGAGGGATCGTGACACTCACTAGCTACTACTTCGAGAAATTATATTTAGCGCCATAAGTAGGATTTGTTCCCTCTTTATCTTACAAAGCATAAATTGCATGAAACATCAAGTTGCCACATCTTGGAAGACCAAGATCGGGCAGGAAAAAATGAGTCACAGCAACCACATTGCTACCCCTCCCTGTAAAAACTCAGAATGCAGGGTTGCAGAATTTCATTTCAGGAAACTTCACAAAATTGCAGGAAATGGGAAGAGGTTGCGAATAATGAATAAAATGCAAGTACATTCGGGTAGGCAGGCAATTATTTGCTTGCTAACATGCACGAAGGAGCTTGGCTTGATCCTTTTATTCTTTTTGAGTAGGGATTAGCAGCTACATATCTTGGTCCCACTAAGGATGTAACCCCCAAAGGAACTCATCTGCATCGATGGATGTGTTCTTGATGGAAGAACCTGCATTTGCATCAGAAAACACAAGGGAATATCAAACCAATACATCTTAATAATCCCCGTCAAGAATTAGACTGTCTGCTTTCACCCCTCAAGAATAGATATCAAAGGAAAGAAGCATATATAATAAATATACTGTTTGAAAACTTCCACTTCTATTGCTCCCAGAAATTCTGAACTTGAAACTAAAACATTAACAGATACCCACAACACTAAGCCAAAAGAAGACCGAAATGTTTTCGAAAATTATCACAAATGTAGCCAACAAACCTCATATTCACGTAGCCAAGGTTCTGAAATTTGCATACTAATTGCCATTTTACTTTGCTGTAAATTGTGCATGCATGTTGCAAGAGGCTGTATTCAAACAGGAAAAGCAGTTAAGTTGTTACTACACTATGATTGAAAGCCTATTAATGTAATGCTATAAAAAATATCCAGTAACAAAAACTGCATTTTAACTAACAAACAGTTGGCTGAAAAGTTATTATTAATAAACTGACATCTAAAATAGAAATGAATGTGTATAAGCAAGTATTAAGTTGGAGAAGATTCAAGAATTTGAATCAAATGACCTGAAGATACTAGTGGTAGATAGCAAACAGGGCCGAATACGAATAAAGTGACAGGAGAACCTTAACTGGGCCGAATACGAATAAAGTGACAGGAGAACCTTAACTAAGTTCCAAGCACCTGCATCCGGAGCAGCAATTACTAGACTGCACACAGATTGAACAAGAATTATCAGCTATCCAGGAAAAAACGCCATTGAGCTTTAATTATATATATATTTTAATCTAATTACAGATTCTATTGACTAATAAACCAATCATTCACATCCAGCTACCTAGAGGACCCATTTTCCTTCCATGACTTAAGTGCCTCTTCCGATGCCTTTTCTCCAGCTTTACCCATTTTGCTTTGTGGAGAGACAATAGTCTGTGAATCTGCAGTCTCATGCTTGGATGGAAGTGGCATTTCTTCCATGCTGATAGATGAAATTTGGACCTACAAGTATTGATTCTTCAAAACAGTTACTGGAGGGCAAGATAAAAATATACCATGGCAATAAGCAAAATCTTGCTTGCATTTAATTCTGCATTACAGGAGTCAATTTTCTCAGTTGTTCCCGTTTGGTCTGAACAAAGGTCACGCAGAGGATCCCGCACAATTCTGGACAGAACATATTAATTCCCTTAAATGAGATTAATGTGTTTAAATAGAAGAACAAAATAATGAGATATGGATGGGCGGTGGCCAGGTGGGGGATTAAATTTAAAAACAAGACCAATCAACAGAATACACCAAAAACAAAAGATGAGAAGGAACTTTGAATCCATGAGTTCTCTTATTTGGAAAAGGCTTAGCAAGAGTATGCTGATCCTATGCATTCTAAATTACCTGTCACAGGTCAGGAAGGGCTATGAAATCAAACAATTCTACACAGGAGTCACAACCCCTGAAGGAATCAGTATGACAAATTACTAATTTTTCAGATGCAAATAATATGCTTTCTCAACTATTTCTGAAAAATGAGGCAATCAAATAGATCAATTTTTTTTCATAAGTGAGTAAAGTTTTTCCACTTGCAGAATCTATAATGAAACTCAGAACATGAAGTACCTTTTGCAAATTTCATTATTGAAGTTGAATGTTCTAACTATTTCCACAGGAGATGGTGTGCTTCCAAGATAAGTATTGCAAACACAACCTGTACCTGTTAAACAAATAACATCATTCACAGTAAAAAATCACAGCTAACAAAATACAGAGGTTTAAGCCAAGAAAACACTTATAAGAAGATACATTCCTTTGATAAAATTATTCATGATTGGTGGGTTTTTTTTTTTTTAGATTAAAAAGGTATAATATACTGAAACCTAAAGAAAGGGTAACCAAAACATAATTAAAGCAAACATGATCTTCCCTTTTGTGTTGGCATTTTTCTTTTACAAAATAAAGCTAACAGCATATAAAGCTACAGAATTCTAAGGGCTTTTGAGACTAAAACAGAGATCATACCTCCTAAACACTCCGCCACAGCACCAGTAAGCCACCAACCATATCCACTAACAGGATATCAGAGTTCGCAGAAACATTAGGAAGTGAAAGCAATAAGGATAATGCATATACTCGCAGGAATCTGAATCGAAGGCAGAGAATTCAGATACCAACTAAAGAGTAAAGACTGCATCTATTTAAATGAGAACAACCAAAAACCATCACTTAATCCTACTGATATTCATAAAGATACCAACTAAAGAGTAAAGACTGCATCTATTTAAATGAGAACAACCAAAAACCATCACTTAATCCTACTGATATTCATAAAGCTATTTCCTATTTACATAATTAGACACCTGTTCAGCCCTTCAATCCTCTTTTTTTTATAGAAAACATTATTAAGGTAATTGATCTAAGATACCCAAATGGTCATGCTGGTATTTGTTGCTGTGATCTTTCACTCTTCCATCACTTATGATGTAATTTTATTTTTGCTTGAACCATGTCATATAACTACTTAAAAACCCTAAGCTAGATAATCTCTCTTGCAATGTTCAACTTCAAGAGAATAAATATAGCATGATAAAATAAAATGCTTCCAAAATGATATCAAACTAACTAACAAAATCCTGAATAAAGAATATTTTTATATACCAAAATCAAATAAAATAAATCATGTAGTTAAATAGAATATAAAAGTACCTGATTCTATTTGGGCATTTCTTGAAGTAAGCCTCGCACATGCTGAAATAAACAAGAATGATAATATGTCAGCGTATAAAATCAGGTGACCGAACATTTTCACACAATATTCATCAAATTTTAAGGTCACTTCTTTCATGATGAAGCTTATCATGGAAGTACAGAACAGAACTCAAGTTAAGAGCAATTCAGCTCAACAATGTGATGAAAAAAATGAACTCATAAGCGATGAAGCAAGAGATTACCTTCTAGCAGAAGGTCGCCTCAAAAGCACTCTAGGGGCATATTTTTTTTGCTTCTTAATCCTATATTTCTCCTGCAACCACACGAGACACAGCATATCAATTAATGACTTTTTGGCCAACCAAAATTTCATTTATTAAACAGCAAACTTACTTGAGAAAATGCTGTTTTCTTCTCAAATGTTGCACTGTTGGCAATGAAAGCTTCAATAATCTCGTCACCTTTCACACCCTGCCTGCACCAAACAAGTTTATAATTTCTATCTTAAAGAAACATTGATGCCGTGTAAAACTGTAGGCTACAGCATCAATGTTTTAACCCGTATTCAAAATAAAATCATGTACGTTTTTACGCAATTCACTTTGCATTTCGTCCATGTCTTCACTAGTAAGGGTTTGGGCTTCATTATTATCAACAATAGCTCGATAATCCCTACATTCGTCCACTATTTGACATCCTTCTCTTTCTTGATCATTATTACCCACCAACAAATGCTCATCAAAGACATCAGTAAACCAAACAAAGCTCTTATTAACCAATGATAAAGCAATTAAACACAGGGTCAAGCACAATACCTTCCGTGGAGGTAATAAACCTAGATGAATAGGGCCCTTCATTTCCATTCTCGATTTAAAAAGAAGAGCCAAATGGGCATCCAATCAAGGGCCGTGAAGAGTAATTCTTATTTCCAATTTTCAAGGTCCTACAAATTGAGAAAAAAAATAAAAACTTAAGCATTCATTAATTTTAACAATGAAGCAAAAAAAAAAAAAAGTACAGGAAACTTACAAGCCAGCTGTTAATCGGGCAAACACCAGACGGTCGCCATCGTTAATGTCGAGATTGCAACCTTCCCAGGTTACTCTAGCGTTTTGAACTGAATCTGGTTGAATGTTATTCTGGGACATGTTTGGCCCTTATTGTTACTCTCTATGGCTAGAATTTTCTGCAATGGAGCACTGAAGTAGTAGTAACTGATTTCTTAGAACTTTCCAAAAACGGCATAAAACCTAGAGTATTAGGGTTTCAGGGTTTTCGTTATTAACCGTTGGAAGGTTCAAAGCTAGTTAGGAAAGGACTGCGTTCGGGGGTGATGAGAGTTATTGTTTTCTCGAATATAAGTATTTTTATCATTTAATAATTATTTTTGATATTGTTATATTTAAATATTTAAAAATAAAAAATAAAAATCATTTTTTTTATAAAAACACTTTAACAAAATAATAACAAGCCGGACTAATTTCAAGTTTCATGGTATGGGCTTGTACGGTTATGGTCACGTTAAGTCATCGGCCCTCTCTAAACAATTCTGGACCAAGATTTCTGTCCTAAATCCCACGGTTTTTATATCATATCATCCAAGATAATTTATAAAATATGTATTTTTATGATAAAACTCATTGTGAGATTATAAATCCAAATATAAAACAATATTTTTTGAGAAATAAGATATAACAGACTTAAGTTAAATGATAATACCAATATTTCATATTAGCTAAAAATCAATGACTTATAAGCTACAAATATCATATATATTTGAAGTATTTTTTTAGAATAAAAGGGTGTTTGGCTAAGTAATGTCTGCTGTATTTTTTTAAAACTCAACAAAACTAGTATTTGGTTATAAATAAGTAGTTGTGGTTTGGTTTATGGAACCCACTAAAAAAAGGTTTGACCGTAGGTTTTGATAAAAACAACTTTTTCATACTTCTTGTTGTGTTTTGTTCTGTATTAGTAATTTAAAAAAACAGTTATATGGGTGTCATAGTCGAGTTTCCTCCCGCCTCCTGTGAATATTGAATGCTTGGTGTCATCATTATCAATGTACACAGGAAAGAAAAACAATCACCGTGTTGAAAATTAATATCACTCATCTATATCTATAAAAATCATACGAAATAAAACCCAAATCTATATGAGACATGATTAACGAAAGATAAGAGATAAAAAGAGATATATAATATGCTTGTGGAGGGGAGGGGGGCGTGTTAACACAGGAGGAGGAAAAAGCATGGCTTTTCTCTTTATTGTTCTGGACAGATTAGATTTGATTTAAAATAAAATATATTAAATTAGATCTGATTTAGTTAAAAAATTTAATTTTTTAATTATATTTTATTTAAAAAATTAAAATAAAATTACTTGATAATCTAATATTTGTATAATTTGATCAAATGATATAAAAAATATTTGATATCAATATTATTTATTTTATAATATAATAACAATAGTTAAATCTATTATATTTAAATTAAAAATCATTAATATATATATATAATTATTTTATAATTTTTAAAAAATATTTTTTTAATTAAACACATTAAATTATTTTTATTCAATTTTAATTTAAATAATAATTTTAATCAAATATATTTTGTTTAAAAAAAATAATTTAATTTAAAATATTTTTATATATATATATTTTAAATTACAACCACAATACACTCATGAAATAATCTCTCTTAAATTTATGGGCCAACATAGAGTATTGTGGCTCTTCTCCCTCTACTCAAGATTACAGATGAAGATAATTGGCCCGAAGGCTTCCTTTTCATGTCTTGTCGCCGCCGCCGCTATTATTATCGCTATTGATGTGAGAAGCCGATACGAACCAGTCACATAACCATTATTAGTTTTCTAAGAGACGGCATGGTGGCCTTTGAGTTGCAATTCCTTCCTGCCATGTTTTGCACCCTGCGGGTCTGTGACCCCAAGAGTGAAATCTGAAGGGAGCAGACGCCTCAACCCGAATCGATATCTGCTAGTCAGACGAACCCCTTGAGGTTGCTAATAATAACAAGTTGTCTTCAAGTAAGCCGTTCACATGGAAGGCTGCAACCTAGCATTCAAGACAGGTTACTTTCAATAACTGGCACCATTGGTCTGTGATCTCTCAACAGCACTCCTCTTAAGCACTAGTACTTCTATATAGGCTTCATTGCCTCTGTCTCATAGCAAAGAACGTGATGTTTCAACTAACAGTACTGGGAGAATACAATTACGATCGATGCACATAGGTTCTTACACCAGGGCTTTAGGCAGAGGAAAATTCCAAACAAAACCTTGAATTTATAACGCCAGTGAAATAGTGATGCGTATCTGTTGAATTCAAGGCGAAGGATGAAGCTGAGAGATTTAATTATCATAGAAGACACTAATCATCAAACAAGAATATTTTATTTTCACCTGCAGACACATGACCAGCTCCATAAATTATAAAGAGAGTAATAATTAATTAATTAAGAGTACAGGGCTACGGCTTCGATATTTTAATGATTAGGTTTTGATGAATAAATAAGATAAAACGTTTGCTGTACTTGCAAGATTATCATCTGGGTTGGTTCTTTAGGTGGAATTTTGTTTTTTTGTCTGTTTAATAAATAATTATTCCATAATGGTTCAGATACAGAGTGATCAGGTTCCCTTAGCTGGGGACGACAAGGGAACACTGCTTTCTCTATTATCATGTTTTTCCTTCTTAAGAGAATGGTTGGCCAAATCTATATCTGACTTCTAACAACTCTAAAGATGCCTTATTTTGCTTTGCTGTTTCTATTTTCTGTTCGGGTCGCCTTACGTACAAACATACGCTTGGAGACATGAGATTTTGGTTTAACGGATCAAGTGCCAAAACTGTTCATCTACCAGTTGGCTTAGACTCTCTAAGCTGGGAAGGACATCATGTTTCACAATGTGGCAATGCTTGAGTATAGATTCAAGTCAAATTCCGTCACCTTGGAGTTGTTTCTGGTGGTGAAGTCTCTTTGTTTAACAAAAAGAAAGATTTGATTGGAAAGTATAGTGGAATTTAATTAAGATTTTTTTTATTCCTAGGAAAGTTGTTTTTTTGAAAAGTAAATTCAAGAAAATAAATTATTTTTTGATGTTTGCTAGTATTGTGAAAAATAAATTAAAAATATTTTCCAGTATTTGGTTATATTATAGAAAAAAAATTTATTAATATTTTATTTTTTCAAGTTTATTAAAATAATAAGAAACAAATCTTACAAATTAAAAAATTGAATGAGAATAAAATTAAAAAAAATATAATTTCATAAATTATCTCAAATAAAATAAATAATAATCAAAATAATAAAGATAAGAATTAAAGTTAATATAAAAATTAAATTTTAAGAAATAAAACTAGGAAATAAATATTTAAAATAATATATATATATATATAACAATTAAAAGTTTGAAGATCAAATTTGATATAATCAGTAAATAATGATATTTTTAAATTTTTCACAACTTTCAAAAAGTATTTTCTACCCATATTTTTTTAAAAAAATATTTTTTTGAAAATTAAGCTAAATTTTTTTTACTACGAAGTATTTTTCGTTGACCAACTTTCTTAATAGGAAACAAATATAAGAAAATTTAAAAAGTGATTTCCCACAAAACTACTTTCTAAAAAACAAATACAGTAAAAAAAATAATATCTTCTTGAAAACTAAGTTAAATTCTTTTTTTCTGTTAATTGGAAAGTGTTTTTTTATTAATTAATTTTTTAATAGTAAATAAATAAATAAAATTTAAAAATAATTAGTTATCCCACTGTATGCGTGTGGGTATACTTGATTGATGATAGTTAACTTGTAGCTCATCCTACAAATAAGCTTTTCTTCTTGAAAGATTTCGAGTTGGAAGTTGAAAAAAACACTGAGTTGATCGAAGCATTGAACTATAGATCACCAACAAGTCATTTAGGCTGGGATTCTGGCATCATAAGTGGATGTTTCTTTTCGGTGAGCCATGATGCCGAGTGGTGGGAGGCAATGCTGCCCAAAGTTAAAGTGACTGCTAGCTGGGTTGCTTTGGGCAATGGAGGAGGAAACAGGGTGACATTGCTCATTTTGTCCAGGGAAGTGGATAGCCGGAGACATAAAAAGAAGCGTTTTTGCCTCGAGGATTTCTATGCTTTCTCCTGGTTTTTTATGATGTGTCTATGGCTCATGCCTTTTACCTTTAGCTTCCTTCGGAATCTGGACCCCACCAGGCTATGATTTGATGCATAAAACATCCAATATCCACAACTTTAGAGAATATCGGCTTAATATATGATAGGAACTGCCCACTCGATCGAATTTATTGTTTATTTAATGGCAATGCTAACATAAAGTCATCGAGTCCACTAACCTGAAGAAGTAATCGAGAGCCAGGTCTACCTTGCCGAAATGTGGGGTTTGGAACTAAGGGAGGATTTCGTTGGCTTGAACAACATTCATTTATTTTGTAAAGCAAATTAACATGTTGTTTTACCGGTTCATTTTTACACATGAGCTTTACCTTGTTATTAATTAACAAATATACTAAAATAATTAAGATTTTTCTTCGACTTCTTTGGCTCCTCCACTGATCATACGAGATGGCTAAATAATAAAAATTTAAAATTAAAAAATTTGTTTTTTTTATAATTTTAAATTTGAGTTCTTGATTGCTTGTATTATAATCATTGAAGGCTTAAATAACTATTAACTTTAGAACTTATGGGATTAGTTATGATACGTGCAAATTAATCCGAACACTCACGTTAATTTAAAAAAAATAATAAATAATGATAATGATAAAGAAACTCCTTCCTTTTTTCCTCTCATCTCCATCCTTTTTTTTATCTATTTGTCTTCTCGAACTTTCTTTTATTTAAATTAAATTTTTTTTATAACTTAATCAAATGAGATTTGAGTTTGAAATTATAAAAAAAAAATCAAATTAAAAGTTAGAAGACTGAAATGTAAAGCATAAAAAATATATAGTTAATTCTAAATTCACAAAAAAAACTTTATTTTAGTTCAAAAATCCATGTTATTTATTTGCAAGTCATTGAATTTGAGAAAGGAAGGAGAAATTTATCAATTGTCATAATTATGATAATTAAAAGGGTCAAGTTTGATATTAAAGAATTCAATTCAACCATACTAGCTTGAAGGCGGTGGTTTATGACCTTCATCTGGCAGTAAAAAGTTAACTAGAGTTTGGAAAGTTCGTGGTTTCGAGTTGTTTTTATGATTTTTAATTGATGTTTTATAATTTTAAAATTATAAATAGATTTATGGAGATTCTTGTAGTGTTTTCATGTAAAATAAGTAGTTCAAAAGAGTTATTTAGTTTCAAAGTTGGAATCTCCACTTTCTAGCAAGTTTTCAACCATCTAGTAAAAAAGTTTCAAGAACAAAGAAGATATATTCATCATTATACTTTATGAAATGAAGATTATTTTTTTTTAATAAAAGATTTAAAATACAAAATAAAAATCGTTAAAGACCACACTTGTCACCACACTTGTCAAACATGCATGAAATAATAGTAAAACTATATTTCTTAAATATTTTAAAACTTTTCATTTATAATTGTATCAAAGACTACCTGATCGCCTTAAACCAGCTCCGGAGAGTCGTGTAACCCTGACAATATGAATTGCTTGGATTTCTAGACATGTATTGTGACTGTTGGGTGCAATAGCCAAGAGGTAGATGAGATTGATTGTGCTGGTGGTTGGAATTCACGTGGAACAAGAGGTAAACACGGGGTTGAAAGCTCAACTTTACACAAAATAAGCAAACGTGGGAATATCATCTAAATCATTATTTATGTGCAAATATGATGAAGTCATGAAAAAAAAAAAACCTAACTTGCAAAACAAGTTTCTATATCAAAATAGAAGATCTTTCAATACTTAAATTGATAAATATAAAAGGGGTGAAACATATATGCGTGGAGTGGATAAAGTGATGCGTGGTATGAATTTGTTTGTGTCTGCCTGAAATTCTATGTCAAGACTTGTTTTACTTGTTCGGTGATTGAGGGTATTTATATGCTTAGTCACGTAAATAAATATTATGAATAAAAAAAAATTAAGAAAAAGTTGTGTGATGTTATTGGTTAAACGGGGTAATATATAAAAATATTTATTTTATTAAATCCTACATCAATTTATTTTTGAATTTTATTGCTTTTCTTTTTTCGAAGTTCGCTTAGCTTGCAATTTCGGATCAAAATAGTAACATGTCCATCTTATCTACCCGAACCCGAACAATGGGTCACAGGCTTATACAAAGCGGTCCTAAACGACACGACGAACCTCTTATATAAACCTGGCCCATTGCATGCACAAAACGGTCAACCATCAAGTTGGGATTATTTTTGCAAAAGGCACCCTCACTTGTGTGAAAAAAACAGTAGTTAACGCCAAAGGTGGAGTGAAACATAACTAGAGATCACTAGTTAACAAAATAAAGGCAGACCCACCCGTACGACACTCTCTTTGCCTCCTTATTACTTATCCCGGATCCTCTCCGTTACACAAAACTCTCTCATTGTTTCAAGCACTGCCTCCCTCTCTCCCTCTCTCCCTCTCTCTCATGTCATAATTAGTGCCAGAGATAACTCTATCTGCTACTCTTCTCTTCTGTCTTCTAATTTGCTATTGATGGCTGCACTTACCTTCTCACAAGAACAGAAAGACACTCAAGAAAAACAGCCGTCCAGGCGGAGGCGAAAGCTGCAAAAGCAAAAGGAAAGGCAACCATCTTCATGGGACCAAATCAAGAACCTACTGACCTGCAAACAGATCGAAGGGTCAAGAGTACACGACCCATCAAAGAACCCCACTGGATACCCAAAATTCGGCTCTTCCTGCAGCTCAATATGTAGTTTCAAAGCCGTTGTTCATGGCAACACGAGGGTTGTTCATAGAGCTGACAACTCACCTGAAAGCAGCACTGTGGGTCAAGAAACTGGGCTACTGAGTCGGAAAGATGTAAGCGCCGGGTCATCATCAACTCGGTCATTGGCGGGGTCAGGGAGATCCAACGGTGGTGTAACGCACTTGTCATCCTCTAGAGGCATGCAATTCAGGAAGCTTTCGGGTTGCTACGAATGTCACATGATCGTTGAACCTAGCAGGTATATTTCACTTTCATATTCATTTTTTTCCTCTTAATTTCTCGTTTTCTCTGGAATATAACAAAAGGAAAAAAATATATAGAATATCATTTATTAATTTTGGGCTAAAAAAATCCAGATACCCTTCTGCCAGAACCACTATTAGTGCCTGTACTCAGTGTGGAGAGGTCTTTCCAAAGATTGAAAGCTTGGAGCTTCATCAAAAAGTTCGCCATGCTGGTAAATTTTATTTTCATCTGAATTACAGGGAAATTTATCATTGACTACATACTTTTGCAGAATTTTCTTACCTATTATCTATTAGTATTTATTCACAATATATAAGAGGTTGAATACTTTGTCCACGCAATTAAAATTCCAACATACTTTACTATTTTTCTTAGATTAATCAATAAATCCATTTTGCTCATGCAATATTTTTTTCCAATTCACCCTTTTCTCTCTGTTTTTTTTTGGTTTTTATTTGCCTGTCTCAGATTTTTTTACTAGCCATTCACTCAAGAGTAATGTTAATTATTTCAAATAATATCAATTATTTGATTGCTTGGCTTGATTAGTGTATTATAATAAATAAAAAAATATAAAATAAAAACATATAATTGAAAAAAATATAAAATGAATTTGCATATAAGCTATAATTTTAAAATAATTTTATATCATTATATAAAAAAACATGTTCTTATTATTTTTGTATCGTCTACCTCAAAAATTCAAAATAATAATCGAACATTAAATATATAAAATACACTTCATCTTCATCGAGCTATTTATTTATTTATTTTTAAGAAAAACTAATTCTTGATATGTAGCATTACTGTTTAGGCAAAGAATAATTGTAACTTAGATGGAACTATACACTATCACATGGCTTTTGCATTCAATCAATGAGTTAAACCTAGAGTTTGAAAATTTAGCACAAAACCTTTCTTTTCATGAGTGCTGTCTCCCTGCTTTATTTCCCACCAAATTTGCTCAGACAGAACCAGTAAATTACTTTATTTTCCATTAATGTACTTTAGTACAGCATCAGCAACTTTGCCTTCTAGGAAACATTTTTTTTTTCTGCCAGTCATATAAGATGACCTATTTAAAAGGTCATAAGGATTATTGAGAGATTGCTTGAGAGTGGTATTTTATAAAGTATTTTTTATTTGAAAATTTATTAAAATAATTGAAAAAATAATATATTTTTTAATTTCCATGAAATATTATTAAAAACACCGTTCCAAGCAACGCTTTCAAACTGGACTCACACAGCTGTCCATTGATGACAAAAATTTAATGGTTTGTCATGGAAGTAGCTGTTGCGTCCCGGAACGTTAAATTTGCACGGACACTGAGCCCAATTTATTGACATATGTCCAGTATCGGAGCTGGGGCCAGAGGATTCGGGCCGAAATATCGTGGAGATCATCTTCAAATCAAGCTGGGTCAGAAAAGACAACCCAGGCTGCAAGATCGAAAGGATATTAAAAATCAACAACACTCAACGAACGATCCAACGGTTTGAGGACTGCAGGGACGCAGTGAAGACACGTGCACTCAGTAGCACTAGAAAAAACCCAAGGTGTGCAGCTGACGGCAACGAGCTTTTAAGATTTCACTGCACAACGCTAAGTTGCTCTCTCGGCTCACGGGGTTCGTCCAGCTTGTGCGGCTCAATCCCTGGCTGTGGAATATGCACCATTATAAGACACGGATTTCAAGGCAAAGAGTGCAATGGTGTACTCACCACGGCCAGTAGCGGTAGGGCCCATGACTCATTACTGGGATGTACGGACGAGCGTAGGGCCATGCTGGTGTGTCGTGTGATTGCTGGGAGAGTGAAGCGCGTGGCGGAGGATGCGCCGCCGCCTGAGGAGGATGGTGCGTCGTCAGCTGCTGCGGGCTCATATGATTCTGTAGCCGGGTATGCTGGGATTTACTCGAATCTCGAGGAGTTATCTGTGTTCAATCCGAGGGCTATATTGCCTTGTTTTGTTGTCATTTACAAGGCTTTCGAGTCTTAGATTATTTCTTTGAGCTTGTTGTCTCGATGTTTTCCCCAAGTAGTTTCCCTACTCATGCTCAAAACCTATTATACTTCAAGCGACGGTTAGCGTAACCCTGCTAATCTCTGCAGGTATTTGTGTATATAAGCCATGACCCGAAGACTTCAGATTGGAGAGATTATTCACTATATTTCTTTTTCCGGATAACAGTATCTTCCATACAGTTTTCGTCGAGTTAAGCCCCATTGCTCCGCAAAAAGTCCTTCGATATCCTAACCTCTTTAAAAAAATGTTGCGATACCACGGAAGTAGAATAGATGCTTCATGCTAAAAGTTCAAACCAAATGATGGTTACCTGGAAGGATGCAGAATTCAGACTTCATGTCGTGAGCATCTGCCTCGAGGAAAATAGAATATATCTGCGTGAGTGTTTATCATTCCTGTATCTTAGTTAATTGGGCTGGCATCTTCAAACTGCTGGCGAGCTTCAATAAATTTATTTAATAAGGATGCTGAAATCATATATTGCAATTTGATCATGTGGTGTTCAATCAGGAGAAGCAACAACAATTTTTTTTATTCCGTTTGGCATCGTGGTTTCCATGTACTTTTATATTTATTCTAACTCCATTTTTTTTTTTCATTTTAACTTTTTTTTGTAAAAACTGTTTTTTCAGATTACAACCACAGATAAAATAAAACATCGGCACAAACAAACACAAACACACTGGAGTTGGAAACAGATTCATTGAAGTGTCACCTTCAAATGGACGCCTTTAATTGTCTAAATAGCTCACCCAAATCTCTTTATATGCAGGTGGGTCTCTTCTCCTATGATTTTATTCGAGATATTTACAGTAACTTGTCATGAGAAACAAAATTAAAGTCTTAAAGGGTGATTAATTAGGTGTGAATTATTTCAGAATGGATGGATTAGCGCAATCTTTTCATTCTTTCAATTAAGTGACATGCTCCCATATGGGTTCTTGAGGAGAGCAGTGGACCAAAATTATGAAGGGCCACGTGAAATTATCTTGAAATAATTGTTAGATGAGATGAAAAGTGGTGGGATGGGAGGGTATTCTTTGACCTTGACCAATCAATAATAGCCAAGAGAAGACTTCTGCGTGCTGGCATTATATAACACACACAGTGACTCGATTATAATTGCCTACACATGCTTGAGCATATGCGCATTCATTGTTTCTCGTTGTTTGCAGTGCTTGGATCTTGCAGGAGGTGATTAGAATATAGGAATAATGAAGGTCGTGGCATGGTGTGTTTAAATCGAATGGGAGTTTCCTAGAATCATGATCAATGTAATCCCCAGTGAGATTACTGAAAACTTAGCACACAAATCAATATAATAATTTTAAGTGACGAGGGTCCATATATATTCTTGTCTTGTGTGAAAGACAGACCAGCTAATCTTGCCTGCATCGGCTCGTAGCTAAGATTCGAGGGTTGTGAGCAGTAGCACGCGTTGACAGGTTGATGATTAGCCATTGATCTTAGATCGAGGCTTGGCCTTGCAGTTCAGAACCTTTGGCTAGCAAACCAAGTAAAAAAAAAAACTCTCCTTCCCCTGATCGCGGGTCTTAATCGTGTTTATCTAATTAACTCTTGATAGCTTAATGTAAGTGTTTTTTTGGTTTGACACTTGCTTGGTCTCAGTTATAAAATTAAATTAAATATGAGTTACGAATTTATTAGCATGCATCTGTTATGGTGTCTTCTCTAATTAGCTGTGACCTTAAATGATTTTGTTTTTCAATTTTAGAAATCTTCTAAAATGTAGCATTTTAAAGGCACGCTTATCCACATGGCCAGCAATATTTTAATTAAATTGCGGTCTGCCATAGAAAAAAACATAAAAATTCAATTGCAGTATGAAAAATACAGTTGACCGTGTAGCCAAATACACACTAAACGTGGATTATTTTGCTTAATATCCTGTCAAAAAAAGATAAATTTGGAAATAATAAGATAAAAGGAGGCGATATTGCTGGTATTATCTTAACTTGGTTTGATATGTAAAATTTTATTTCAGAATAGTATTATTATTATTATCAGAGGAAAACATTTAGATGCAAGATATAACTGTGCTGATTTTTGCTGGTTTGGTTGAGCAGACATAAATGCGCAGTGCCATAGCGGGTGATCCAAATACCACAAGCTCAAGTTTCATGGGGACTGTCTCGTGCTTGATAGCAAGGATCAAGAGAGGTGGAAAGGGTACAAAACATGCATACAAAACTAAACAAGAAGGAAAAGGTGAGCAGAAGGCTCATAATATCAAGAAATTACTGGATCACTGAGAGATCCCACCAGCCCAGAACCGTTATCTTATCCATTAAAAACGAGGGCTGTAATTTTTTATCGTGCCTAAAAGGAATCAAATTTAATCTGTTTCCAGATAGGGAAGAACTTCCAACCCAGTTAACATATCTTTTTTTTATTTGAAAAAACCCTATTATCTGAAAAGTGTATTTTATAAATTTAAATAAGTAAAATTTTGACTGTTCTAAATTCTTATAAAAAATATATATTTTGATTTGAATTCAAAACCTTATACAAATCTCAAGTTCCCTGCATGTTGAAGGGAAGAGAATTGCTGCTGAATATTCTTAGAAAGGACGTTGAAGGGAAGAGAACTGAAAGTGAAATCATGGGACATATACTTGCCTTTACAAAGAGGAAATGTGCTAGATATGTGTCTTTCTATTCCCCCACAGCCTCTTTAAAGATATGATGCATATCGGAATCTATCTTTTATTGGCATGTCCTAAGCTTTATTTGTAGAGGTTTCCGCTCTAAATCTCTGTTTGTTTGTGGTTTTGTCTTTAAAAATATATAGTTAATTAACAAATATCGTAGTCTTATATGAGTTTTGCTAAAAACTCTTAAAATCTTTATCAAGAAAAAATTATAATTTATATTTTTTTAAAAAAATATTATTATTTTTTAAGCCGGAACACCAAGAGTTATTACAGTGACAAACTCATCACCCTCATGCAACTGCTGTGTTCTAGGATTCCTGTTTAGAAATTCCTTTCGTGTTGCCTCACCATAAGATGTTTGGGGATCCTCTATCTCTATAGATTTGTTTTATGGGCTTTCAGAATCATAAACCTAAGGCCTTCTAACAGCCCCAGCTTTGTAAGGTTCAGTTATTACTCTACCAAAATGGCCCATAAAAGCCCAGTTACTAAGCCCAGTTTGTAGACTTTTTAAGCAAATTTCACTATTCTATTGAGGAAGAACTTTCGAGTGTTTTGCATGATTAAGAAAAAGTTGTTGATTATCCTGTTAAACCTATCATGGATACTTAATTAAATTTTAATGTGAAAGGTAGTTAACTACAGACCTCATTATTGTCCCACCACTTAGATTATAGAAGAAAGTACAAGACACAATCATAGTTATCTTGCAAAATCATCATCTCAAGCCCTCCACTCTTAATGATATCATTGAACAGACTCTTTTAATCTCATCATACATGTTTTGTTCCTTTCAATTTTAAAATTAGTATACTTTTATGTTTTAAAATTATTTTTTAGAAAATTATTTTTTTAATTTAATTTTTTTAATGTTATCAGATAATTTTAGTGCTGTGATATCAAAAATAAATTTTAAAAATAAAAAAATATTATTTTAATATATTTTTTAAATAAACCCTAAAACTTAAAACCAAATGCTCTTAATCTTTTCAATGGAACTTTTTTATCTACTTTTTTGGCCTTTCATTTCCTCTGGCCGCTTTTGTCATTGGTCTCTTGATAGATGCATGCACAATCAAGCCAAGCTTTGGATTTCATGCTGTACGGACCACAAGAAATATGAAATACGAAACTGTTTCTTTAAATATCTTTTAAATTATTTTGTTGCTTTTTAATATATTGATATCAAAAAATTTAAAAGATATATTTTTAAATAAAAAATATTTTTTAAAAACAGTATACACCATTTTATCAAATACACTATTCTTTGCTTGGATTAGAATTGAATTATCACAGGTTCAGCTTTTGCTCATTCCCAATCAGCGGTGAATGATCAATAGGATGGTCGTTAATTACAAAGCCCTTCATTGAATGAACAGTAAAAATCCTGCGATCTCTCAAGTCAAGGGTCATTTTAGTTTCACATCATGACATTAATCAAATGCATTTCCATGGTTCAATCTATTTATATCCTATCGATTAATAAATCTAGATATTTATACTTATTCATGAGATTTCAAATATTTATATAGATATTTATTACTCAATAATTACTTACCATCAAATATATATATATATTAAATCTAAGTTGGATTTAAGAATGAATTTGATGATATTCATAACTTACTTATTATTCTTTAAATAAGATAATTATAAAAAAAAAAATCTATCTAATTAGATCCGTATCTATCATGTTAATGCTATGCTAGTCTATCAATTCAGTAAATATTTTTTAAAAAGAATTGAAATTGATTAATTATGAAACAAAGAAGGTCACGCCCATCATTCACCATGGCTTTTACTCTTCGTTTCAAGAAACCCCATGATGCAAAATTACAGATTGGTTTCTTTTGAATGGATCACAAGGAGACAAGACACATTTGATCCTTCTGCTGTGCTGTGAATTCGAGCCATTAATTTACCTCGTTCGAATCAGTAATCATTTACTACTCCCCCCCACCCACTATCCTGACGAGTTGAAGCCGAAACCACGAATCAAATTATTCTTTTTTGATGGAAATAGTTAAAACCATGAACCATCCGAGCTTTTTAGGTAATGGGAAGAGCAATCATGTTCATGAGATATCTCTCTAAAAGATCGTTTGACTGTTACATCATTGGTGTTGGTGTTTGAATGCTCGAGTTCTTAAATTTATTCTAACTCTTGGGTTTTAACTTATGAATGCCAGTAACTTTCTTTCTTTCTACGTAACTACTGGCCCTCGTTCAGTTACTAATGTAAGTTAATCATTAATATTAAATTCACCAAAAACGAGTTGATTTAAGAACTAACTTAGAGTTTTTATATGCATGAATACTTTGTTCGCATAGAATTGTTCTCTTAAAAAAAAAAAATCAAAATCTCATGTATTTAATAAGTGAATGTCATAATTGGATTTTTTTGGGTAAATGATGAATATATATACACACTAATTTTAATTTTTATGGGATATTCGTCTATTGATCAAAACTTACCTTCTTCATCTAATTAAACTCATGGGTCCACCATCTGGTTTGAGAACATCATTAAAAGCTAGGCAAGTGCCTTTGAAGTTTTCTTAAACTGCTTTAATCAGTTGAAGATAATCAAGAACAAACCCTAATAAACAATAACAACTTTAATTTGTCAGGACAAGTGAAGCCCATACAAATGATTTGGGCACATGCTACCTCTTTTCCCTCTCCTGCAATATGCTCTCTTTGAGCCTTCCCAAATAGAATAAACCCAGTGTTTGAAACCCTTCCCTCTTTTTATATCCTTACACCCAAACGACATACATGATTTGATTACACTTCCCGGAGGTATCTGTCAAGCCAAGAGAAAAGAGAATTAATACCATGCACAAGCCTCAAAGAGACAGCTTTGTCATACAAGTAAGAGGCAGTAGTATTTATTCTGAAGCCCTCAGTGACCAGGCCCCTCAAGCTAGTAAGTTTAATTTCTCTGCCATGAAGCTTTTCAATCGCTTCAGGAAAATTCTCATGCGACTCGTGTTTTCGAGTCCAACTACGTCAAGTATGGCTTCAAAGCAAAGAAGTTGTGAGAGATTTGATCCACCAAAGACTTCATGTAGCTCTTACTACTCGTCTAACTCACATTACAGTGAGGCTATTGCTGATTGCATTGAGTTCTTCAACAAGTCATCCCAGGAAGGGATTTTAGATGGTCGAAAATCTGATGTTTGGGTTTGATTATGTTTCATGATGATTACTTTAATCACTTTCTTGCTTGGATTTTATTTGTTCTTCCTTTGATATATAATATACACGGTGGATACAAGAGTTAGGCATGCTGTTCTTGTTGGTTCTGTCAAGCACTTCTCTTCCCTGTTCTTTGTGGGCAACGTTTTGATGGTTGTGCTATGTTGTAAATCAATAATTTTGAGCTTGATATGAAGAATTTCCTTTTCTTTTTCTTTCTTGTTTCATTTTTCCCTACATGGGCTTCAGTTTATGGCCCGGATCTTTGCCTGAACACTGCATATCTAGCAAAGTCGTCTCTAAGGGGATTCCTGGCTCAGTAATGCATAGCCCAAAGTGTCAGTAAGAGGCGTAAAGAGCCTGAGATGCTTTAGCTCAACAACTATCAGAAAATGGGCCAAATGTGGCCCGTGACTCGTCTAAGATTTGTCTGAATACAGTAAAAGGTAGCTCTTCCTCTTCCATTGTCATTGCATAATCTCTCCCGTAGCTTGTGTGAACCAGCTAGCAAGCACCCACTTCTGATTCTTTTTTTAATCTACTGATACAATACTGTAGATATGTTTTGAAACTTCTTTTTTTTCTTAATGTAAATTTAAGATCCATTTAAGTTCATAGTTCAACAAGTAACAAAAACATAATGATTTGAACGTATTTTTATTACATAGACCTCGCAACCTTTTCAAACATCCATTTGCAAGTCACTTCAGCTACAATGGAAAGGGACAGAGAAGGATTGTATGAAAACTTTGGGGACTGGATTATCATTATTTTTGGAGTTGAAAGTATGTTAATTAAGGATGTGCTTATGCTGCAACTCATGGAGATGAGCTTCATTTTCCGAATTTCTTAGAGAAAATCCCTCCTATTAGAGGGATCAAAGGCTTCTTCTTCTTTTTCCTTAGAGAAGGGTGCCTCTCTAGAGCTTCAACTCCTTGTGGCATTAGAACTTGTGTCAAGGAAGGCGGATTAGCAAATGTCACATATCTCTTGTTTTGAAACTGTGTCCCTTCTTCATTCGATGTCTGCATTTTGACTTCAAATTTTGTTGTGTCTTCAACAACCTTGACAACTTCAATTTCAGATTCTGTCAGTTGCCTTTCGACTTCACGTTCCTTCAATTGTTGAAGCTCTCTCCTTGTTCTCTCAAGCTCTTCTTGAAGCGAAGAAAGGCAATTTGCCATTAGCGTCCTTTGTTCTTTGGCTTTTTCGAGACTTTGTTTCGTCTCCTTCAGCTCTGCTGTGACTGTTCCAAGCCTGGAAGTGCCCTGCCCGTATTCAATTCCTCCAACGTGCATCTACTCGAACAAAACAAAAAAATGAACATTAACAATTAATTATTAATCAATTAGAGCAACTCTAATAGAATCCATCCATCACCAATGTCAAAGATGTCGTCACCAATGGAGCCTTGGCTCGATCGAGATCTTCTTAGGTTCGAGAACCTATATGATGCTTTGCTTGCCGCCCTCTCCAAGTGGACCTAAAGTGGCCATAGCCTATTCTATGACAAGGTCGCATGCAGGATGAGTTGGCTTCTCCTCGTCAAAAGCAATAGAGATTGATTCTTAAAGCTCTAAATAAATCCTACTAAATAATAAAATAATATCGCTATTGTTTATCAATTGGAAAAAACATTCAGTATATTTTTAACTTTATCCTATCACATGACACGGAATAATAGTCTCAAATTTCGTCACAAGCAAGCATAATAACACTGATCAAGTGAATGATAATTAACGAAATGTTAATAACCTCATCATTAATTACAATGAAAACATTCTAGTGATCTTCTCCATCTGCTCTAGCCCCATGAAAATGTCAGTGTGTGTTCACTTTTACAGATGTTAAGGGAGAAAATTGAAAGGAAAACAGGCAAGTCTCCCACAAGTAACAACTAGTTCCATACAGGAACATAGGAGCAACACAATAATGTGATAGAATCAAGAAACAAAAGCTAACCTCTTTGAGTTTATTGGCATAGAGCTCCTCGGCTAAAACTTTCTCCCCGAACAAAGTGACGGCCTCTTTAACTGACCTGAAGGGTGCTCGAGTATCAATCTCAGCCCTTTTGAGTACGATCACTCCTTCTTCACCTTCCATGTTCTATATGTGCCTTATTGTAAGGGAGAAATTAAGAGATTGAGAGCTAGAGATCAGATATTTCTGGGTTGAAGGAGAGATGGGAACCAGGATGCAGTTTTAATCTAGAGAAAAAGATAGAGATAGAGACAGGGACAGGGACAGGTTGGTTACAAGTAGCTAGAAGTGAATCTTGATTAGGGGAGACAATAATGTATGATAGGTATATGTCTTGCAGGGGAGCTTCTTTTCTTCGCGTCCACTTCACTAGAATTCTTCTACTTCTGTTAATACTATTTTCGAGCGTGAAGGTGGTGGTTGGATGGACTTTTGCACAGTGGCGTCTGAGTAGCCCATGTTGATTCGGCAGAGGAGAGGGACTCTTCACCAAGAGCCGACGTTTCAAATGGGGCAATGCGTGTGTGTTAGGTGTTCCACGATCCACATTCTAATCCATAATTGTATCAAGTTATCAACTAAAGCCCAAATATAGCCATATTAACTCTAACCCATGATTATGGGTCCTAATTTGGGCTCTCAAGCTTGTACATATCTTGTGCCTCTTGTTTTTAGTATTGTTATTTAAAAATAAATATTATTAATATCTGCATATTAAAATTATTAAAAAAAATTAAAGATATTTTTTAAAAAAAATAATTTAAAATGAAAAAAAACTATAATTTCAAGCAGACACAAAATCACTATAACAGCAATATAAAGGAAAATTAGCCGTGTATCATTGGTTAATGAGGAATAAAATCATTTTCAATTTCCTCAAACTCTTAAATGTTTTTAGAGAAGTGATTTGGCAATCCCAATATTATAAGAAACCTCGTATTAAATCTTTCTTCGGATTGTTTATTTATAACTTGGTGATTCTGTTAGCTTTTTTATGATAATCTAATTGTTTTTCTTAAATCACCCTTCAATTCTAATCAAGATTTAAGTCTTATATGCTTGAAATAAAAATAAAAAGTGCATTTGACAGGCTAATTTGGATATTTAAAAAATTAAATTAGCACCAGTTACGGGACTAACATAAAAATCATAAAAAGAAAATGAACTAAGTTATAATTTACCTAATTCTAAATGGTCTCTTAGCCCAGAGTTCACCCATCAAGATTTTTAAATGCCCCGAGTCAATTTCCGCTGTCATCATCCTATGTTACCACTGAAATTGCCATTCGACCAATCTATAACATGTGTGGTGGGCACTGGAAAATCCTTATTATCGGCGTGGATTAATTTTTAACAGGCCCACTGATAAGGGCAGGGCCGACATTCGACATGATTCATCACCAGTTCTAACTTCTAATGCAAGTTGTCCGCAAGGAATTTCCCAGTGCCAGGCCCATCGGAAAATTACTGGGAGTCCATGATATGCTGCCCGATGAAGGCTTGTCTGAACATCTAATTCATGTCCATCTTGATCAGTCTGAAATCTACATGAGATTTACCTGATGTCTTTAGAATTTCGAGTAATTATGTCCATTTTAATGTCCTTGTAGAATCAAAATCTAAATTTGATGACTTATTGAAGAGTTGTTCCCGAGTCGACTCTGTGATTAGGGAGGTGTTTCTAGAAATGCAATCATATTGAATTTTAAAATAGTGTTGTTTAAATAATTTTTCTAAATAAAACGAAATTATCTTTGATAAAAATAAAAAATGAAATTGATAATCGTCTTGAATAATCTATTTGTTCTAAAAATAAGGTGCAAAACCGTTTATACAGTGGCTAAATTGATACAAGTTAATTAAGATTTTAAAACCTAACTAGAAAGAAAATAAAAAATATAACAATAAAATTTGAAACTGATCCAATAATAAAATAAAAGATTAGAAAAATAGTTTTTCTTACAAGAAATTCTAGGCATAATTCCTTGTCACCGCAACCTGTGTTTTGGAGGCAATGTGCTGCACAATGTAGCATACAACATGCCAAGGAAAGCTAAAACATCTGAAGAGGACTCTCCAAACGAGAACAAGGCACAGATGTTGTGTCAACATCGTCTTGTCCGCCCATTCCCCAACCTTGTCCACTCCACCAAACCTGTATCCTCTAGCTAACATCGTTGCATAAAAAATAACTAAACTAAAAAATAAAAAAAATAAAAAGAAGGAAAAACCACCGAAATAAACTATAGTGTAACGACCGTGGTTGTCAAACTAGAAGAGAAACCGTTAACGGATTATTTTTATTTTTATTTTTTAAAAATTAAGTATTTTATTATTAATAATAAATCATGAAACCTAACTGTGGAAACCTTCCCGTCAAGAAATAAAAGAGAGAAAACAACACTCACTGTTCGCTATGCTTTCTGTGTCCCTGTCCCTGTCTCGGCCTCACATTTTTCTTTTTCTTTGTTTCTCTTTCTTCACGTTCTTTGATCTTACTGTCCACCCAAAATGTCGGTTACCGCAACCACTTCACCGGCCGTTGGAACACTTTACGTTTCCCCTTCTCCTAGGAGTAGGGGCATGCCTCGAGTAACGATGGCTCTCCGATCTGTTGTTTCAGTAGGCTCGATCTTGACCAAGTTACAGCAAGACTGTGCAACTCCTTTACCGGTCATTCGCCACGTGGCGGATTCCATGACTGCTGACATGCGAGCTGGGCTTGCTGTTGATGGTGGCAGCAATCTCAAGATGATACTCAGCTATGTTGATAGCTTGCCTAGCGGGTATTTCCAAAGTTAAAGCTTAATGTTAATGTTTTTCGCTTTATTTAGTTTACTTTTTGTTAATTTTCTTCGTATGGAATGTATTTATATCTTATTCATGGAGAAAGCTAGGAAAATATTAAATTTCCAGTCACTTGATACAGAGAATAGTTATTATTGTAGTTAGTTGTTAGGTAGCTTGAAATCCGTACCCAGAAACAGAGATGCCTACTAGAATTAAATTTTATATAATTCATTGTTTCTTTGTTTGAAAGAAATGAGAAGGGATTGTTTTATGCATTGGATCTTGGGGGCACAAATTTTCGGGCGCTGAGGGTGCAGTTAGGTGGGAAAGAAGAGAGAGTTGTTGCCACGGAATTTGAGCAATTATCGATTCCTCAAGAGCTCATGTTTGGTACATCTGAGGTCTGTTTTTGCACAATTTAAGTCTGCCAACACATTTGTTTATGCATTCCTTTTAATTGTTTTGTGTCTTGATACAGGAGCTTTTCGATTTTATTGCATCCACACTGGCCGGATTTGCAGAAAAGGAGAGCAAGAAATTTCACCTGCCGCATGGAAGGCAAAGGGAAATTGGGTTCACATTTTCTTTCCCTGTGAAGCAGACATCCATTGACTCTGGCATATTAATGAAGTGGACCAAGGGTTTTGCAGTCTCCGGAACGGTTTGTAACTCTGTATCCTTTAATTGTGCATACAAGAAATATTCTTCATAAAATTTCCGTTTCTCAACAATTCTTATCTTATTTCAAATGCGTTTATTTTGAACTTATTTGATAGAATCTAAAGTAGAAGGATGTTTGTGTCAATAACTCATTTGTCGTATAGATTAAAAAAGTTTCACTTGTCCAATAAGCCTTCTATCAACTGGATTGTTGCAAACTGTCCCAGTTTAACCTACGTGCTTGTCTTCAAGTTCATTAGTTAGCTACAAACATAAACTTCCACTCTCATGTCTGGGCACTTGCACTGTGAAGTAGTATCTTGCGTTAGATCAGTTCTTTGTTTTACTGCATGAAGTGAACTCACTAATTCAAATTAAGGAGTAACCTGGCATGCCATGGTCTTTACAGGCAGGGCGAGATGTCGTTGCTTGTCTGAATGAAGCTATGGAAAGACAAGGATTGGATATGCGTGTGTCTGCCCTGGTATGTTGTGCTCATTCCAGCATCCTCCAGGATAAAGTTTATGGCTTGATGAAATAATCTTTTTATTATAAATTGATGCCAATTAATTAGGTTAACGATACTGTGGGAACTTTAGCGGGAGCAAGATACTGGGATGATGATGTCATGGTTGCTGTTATTTTGGGTACTGGAACTAATGCATGCTATGTAGAACGGACGGATTGCATTCCAAAACTACAGGGACCTAAGTCTTCTTCTGGAAGAACGGTGCGGAAATTTTCCCTCTACCTCTTCTTCCTTCCCCTCCATCTCTTCGTATGTATCTCATTTGAGGTTCTAAAAACATGGTCTTAATTTGAATCCTTAATTAGATGACATTCCCTTGCCTCAGATTATTAACACAGAATGGGGAGCGTTTTCAGATGGTATTCCTTTGACTGTGTTTGATAGAGATATGGATGCAGCTAGTATCAATCCTGGTGAGCAGGTAACTTTAGTTTTCTGTGTCATGGTCAATTATGTATATATGCCGTCATAATTGGTTAAAATTCAAAATAACTTATGCTTGGACAGATATTTGAGAAGACAATCTCTGGTATGTATCTAGGAGAAATTGCACGGCGAGCTCTAGTCACAATGGCTGGAGAAGGTTCTTTGTTTGGCAGGGCTTTCCCGAATAAACTATCCACACCTTTTGCACTCCGGTAACTACATCTTGAAATTGCCTCCATTGTAATTATAGAGTTTAAAGGTTCAAAAACTCACCATGAGTCACAGTAACACACTGTTACTGTCTGGTCCAGTTATATACTTGCATGCGATTAGCCCAATGTATTTCCTGCATGCTGAAGCATGTTCTCAAATGTATTGTAGGACACCAGATATATGCGCAATGCAGCAGGACAATTCAGATGATCTTCAAGCCGTTGGTTCAATTCTACATAATGTAGCTGGGGTAACATATACTACTCTGATATTCACCCTTCTGACGAAATTGAGCGTAAACACAGAATTTGCTTCCAGTGTGTGGATGCTCACGCTATCAATCAAGTGGGTTGATATTCAAAAAACAATTAATTAGTAACCTCTAGAGGTGCATTGTGCGTACGCCATGCTATTTAGTAGTCCTGCTTTTTATACAGTGCATTTGAACTAATGCCAATTGTTAACATCTGAAGCGTGCATATCTGAACTTATCAGTTCTTCTTGCTCAATCACTATTTTATTTAATCCCTTTTCAAGTTCAGATTGAATCCAGCTTAAGTGCAAGGAAGATTGTATTAGAGGTTTGCGATGCCCTTGTAAAGAGAGGTGGACGCTTGGCAGGTGCAGGAATTGTTGGGATTCTTCAAAAAATGGAAGAAGATTCAAAAGGTACCATCTTCAATAAAAGAACAGTGGTTGCCATGGACGGTGGATTATATGAGCACTACCCTCAGTACAGAAGTTACCTTCAAGATGCTGTCACCGAGCTTCTGGGATCAGAAATTTCAAAAAACATAGTCATAGAACATTCAAAGGATGGATCTGGTATTGGAGCAGCTCTCCTAGCAGCCACAAACTCCAAGTATGATCATGATTTTTAGGTCAGCCAGCAACCGGCTAGTCATGAAGGTAATTTACTCCTATGTAATTAGTCTTTGATTAGAGTGAAGTAGTTGGATTTGTAATGTGCACTTAAATTCGGAAACTAGGTTGAGAATAAGAAGACTTGTCCACGATCTCATTGTAATTCAAGAGAAATAACTGTGAGGTCACATTTCCTGGCTTATATGCACCCTCGCATATGGTGCAATTTTGTGTCATGTGTAATGTAAGTCAAGACCATATGTAATAAGAGTGTGATTTATGTACCGCGGCTGTAAGATTAGTTGAAATATATATAAATTAATTTGGATATTCATATTAATAATAAAACAAATAATGTGATTTATATATCTTCAAAATCAGCTGCGTCATGCTTACGTAATCCAGTGCTAAGTTTTTTCAGAGTGTTTTTGGTCGGTACAAGAGGAGATGAAGTGATAGTTTGAACTTGTTTTTTAAATGAATTTTTATTTGAAAAAATATTAAATTAATTTTTTAAAAAATATTTATTGATAATTTTAATGTATTAATATTAAAAATAAAAATAAAAAAAACTAGAATATATTTTGATATACTGTTAATTAAAAAATATTTGTGAAAACCATTATATGTTGTATTATCAAACACAAAAAATTATAACATATTTTTATTTAAAAGATAAAAATTTACTTGAAAATTATTTAAAAAATAAATTTATCGTACTCATTCGTCTCTTAAATTAAATATTTTTTTAATTTTATAAAGCAATTATCAAGTGACTGGGATTTATTATTTGTGTAATTATTTTGATAATATATAATGAATGCCACTATGTTTTTTAAAAAATAACAAATAAAACTAGGATATTTCTCAATGTAAACGTTGAGATTTATTGAATTCTCAAAAACATTTTCCTAGTATAAAATCAAATGACTTTTAGTGTACAGCAAATATTAAATTCTGAAAATTATAATATTGGTAGAAAATAAAAAGGCAAGCTGTCTGCGTTTCGTTTGACAAACACAGCAAAACGGCTAACATCAGGCTCGGCTCATTCATGTACGTGTGAAACACTTATACCAACTTTATGTGTGAACATCACGATAGCCGCCGATTAATCATATGAACACAAAGGGACAAAATAAGGAAATACATCATCGAGAAAGATAATAAGACGTTAGGTATCAGACGATTTATCTGTATGATGTAGAGACACGCTAGATGTCTCACTCTCGCCTCCTTTCCTTCGGCATCTATTCAACCTCGGAGGCTCCCTGCGAAGACGGAAGAAATTCACGAGAAAAATCAAACATTTCTGCTCTTATCCCTCTCTAGATTTACTCCCTCTGCAAATAATAATTCCTGGAATTTCTTTGTTAATTCCTCATTCGATCCTTCTAACAATGGTACTGTTTTCAATTATCTTGTTAATGCATTTCTGCTTGATATCATGTTTATGATTGGTTTTTGACGTGGCAGATCCGGTTTATACTGCTGCAAAACAGACAAGGCAAGACTCGTCTCGCCAAATACTATGTTCCTCTCGAGGATTCCGAGAAGCACAAGGTCGAATACGAGGTTATGATCTTAGTCATACTCTTTTCCTTTTGTTTTTTTTTTAGGTTTTTTTGATGATTTTTTAAAATAATTTACAGGTTCATCGATTGGTTGTTAATAGAGATCCCAAATTCACGAATTTTGTTGAGGTAAGTGATTTCTGATTCTTTTTCAATATTTGAGCAAAATATTTGATAAAGAGAAGAAGCTAAGTGTGAAACGGAAGCCTGTGCTTAAACAAGCTTTAATCCGATTGATTTGACTAGATGTGCTGAGGTTTTTCATTAATGAAAGCCATAAAAAATTGGACGTTTGATTGCTTTTCCCACAGTTAGCAATGGAATGGTTGTCTTAGTTTTACCCAAGGAATGTTTTGGTTGCAGTTTCGGACACACAAGGTCATATACAGGCGGTATGCTGGATTGTTTTTTGCATTGTGTGTCGACATAACTGATAATGAACTGGCTTATTTGGAGTGCATTCATTTATTTGTGGAGATATTGGATCATTTCTTTAGCAATGTGTGCGAGCTAGATTTGGTGTTTAACTTTCACAAGGTTTGTCACTTCTGCAATTTTTCCTTTTTGTTGTTTTGATACTTTGACTTTAACCATGGTCCTCTTTTCTCTTGCAATTGTGTGTGCGTTGCATGCATGATTAATGCTTCCTTTTCCTGCTTGTGATCATTGCCTTTTGGTCAAGTTACCAGATCAATGACTTTATCACGAGTCCCTCAAAAGGAATTCACAGGCCTCATATTGGTTCTGATGATTCCCCTCACATGCGCATTCTTGCATGCGTGTGCGTGTTGCTATTGAGTAATGTGTTCTTTGCTGCTGTTTTTCTGATATACTGCTTTGTTTGATTTTCTGTTTCCACCAAGGTTTATCTGATACTTGATGAATTCATTCTTGCCGGGGAGCTTCAAGAAACAAGCAAGAGGGTGAGTGTTTTCTGGAGTTTTATATCTTCCTGGCATACCCAGCTCTTAGGGAAACAAGTTTTTGCCCATTTCACACTGACATGTATAGAGTGCATGGTCTTCAAACATGCAACTAATACTCATTTGTAATGTGCAGGCAATCATTGAGAGAATGGGAGAGCTGGAGAAGCTGGAGTAAGCATCTGTTCTGCAGTGGAGCGTTTATGAGTGTCAATTTGGTCTTCCATTTTTTCCCTCCTGTGTTTGTTTGCCTTGTTCTTTATTGTCCAGCTGTTATTTCTTTACCCATTTTGCACAAGCCAGTTCTCACCTTGTAACATTACAGATTTTAGACAGAAATTGCTTCTTGTATCCTTCGTTTTCCATTGCCTCTGTGTCTCACTCTGCCTTTATGGAGTGAGTTTGTGTGAGGTTACTGGGGTGTTCATCTCATGTTCTTTCTTATAACATTCTGGATGTCTATAAACAATTTGCAATCGTCATCTTCTGAACTCGTTAAACTCGTTCAAATTGTACTTTTATTTCAAGTAGATGCCAGAGATTTAGGAGCCTAAAGCTGTGGCAGTTGCCCAACAGTGCTCAGGAAAACGATGAAGAAGTGATGGATAGGTGAGAAGTTTGATAATGAATTTACCTAGGCAATAGCACAGCTTTCTTGGCTTGCCAATAATCTAGCAAACACAACATTATGAAAAGGTTAAATCCTGAATTCTAAATAGTAATAAATGCTCTCTGACAGCATGCCCATTCCCTAAAGCTCAAGATATTTTTTGAAAATTGGAACTGGTTTTTTTTTTATGGTAAAATAATATAGCTTGTAAAAAATTGATTAAATAGTATATCATGGTTAAAAAACGTAACATTTCAAAAAAAACAATTATGAAATTTAGCACAAATATTAAAATACAAAGGAAAGAAAAAAAATACTGGAAGTAAATTAAAGCTTTGATTATAACATTATTTGTATCATATATGAACGAGATGAATTCAGCATTAAAAAAAAATCACCAAATGTGAGTAATTTGAATGTTGAGTTTTCTAATTACAACATGTTCTAATTATTTTTCAAACTATATTATTTTATCAATCTAAATAAAAAAACCGTGGTAATAAGCAAAAACCATAAGCTAGCTTACAGGATTGAGGGTACTCGAAAGAGACAACGACATTCTACAATTTCCTTTCTATTTAAATTTTCTTTGAAAATGATCAAGAAGTACCACATGTACTTGTAAAAAGGCGACAGTACTAAACGTCGTCACCACTTTATCAGCTAACTTCCTCTGCCTGCTTTCCTCCCCATTTCAATTTAACACCCGAGGATAACTTTGATGTTCATTCCCCATTTGATGGTGCCGAGGAATCACAGGTATTAACACACAGAATAAAATTATCTCACTGCTCATCTGGTAGACAACAGCCTTCAGCCATCCCTTTCCCATTTCATAGGCTCTCGTTACAGAGTAATTGCAATGGCAGTGCACCACCAGTTCGAAACCCACCTCCAGATTCTTCATAAACAGAAGAGAGATGGTGGTCTTGTCTTCTGACCCTAGCATGAGGCAATGTAGTAATGGTCATAAGCTGCTGCTGCTGAGAGATTTGAGCGTGCTTGGGACCAATTGCTTCTTGAGATGACGAAGTAGGGATGATGGTTTGGGCGAGTGATTTCTGTGCAGGCGAGTCTTGCCTTCCATTTTGCCAGTTCGGAAATTGAGTCATAGCTGTGGAATTTCCAAGTGTCCTATATTGAGCTGCTGCTAACTGAGCTACCCAAAGCCGGTTTTGTTGGTGCTGGTGGTGCTGCAGCTGCTGCTGCTGTTGGTTCTGTTTCTGCTGCTGTTGTTGTTGGTTCTGTTTCTGCTGCTGCTTTGTGAAGCCCGTAGGACTTGCACGAGTACCACAGTACAAGTTGCCAAGGTAGGAGGGTTGTTGAATCTGGACCTAGATCAAGAATTGCGCCATAAGTTGGCATATGACTCGAAATTCAACTCAGTAACTCAATCAGGATTTGACTAAATCATGTGTAGATGTAGTAGAATTTAGTGAGAATTTGGAGACCACAGATAACTCAGAAAAGGGTGAGGAAAAAATAAGATCATGTTGAAAATAAGATCACCGGTTGGCTGGCTCCCTATGTTCACTAAAACTACACTTCCTTGGCATCCCCATTTAATGGATGTAATATTGACTAGAATAGAGGGAGAGTTTCAAAACCATCTGTTCAATTTGTTGTTGAGTTATCAATGTAAATGCATTACATGCAATCTAAGAGACAAGGATAAGAACCTGCTGTGCTGCTGCAGGCTGATCAGGGTGAGATGAGGATGAGTAATATGTTTGGGACATAGGGAAAGGCACGAGTGTGGAATGTTGCTGTTGCAAATGTGAGTGCAGGTAAGGAAATTGCAGCTGAGCCGATTGTTCAGACCTCTTTCCAACCCCACTGAAACTGTTATTAGCTTCTAAGCCGCTCCCACCAGTTGACAAGGACAAGAAATTGAAAGTCTGCAAGAGAGTACAAATTGATGAAAACCAGTCAGAAAATATTAAACCAAAGCTAAATTGACATAACTAAATTTACCTGCTTCTGAGAATTGTGCGCCCCAGATGCTGATGAAGTCTGTGGCTGATCTTGGAGTGTTCGCTGTAGAAGAGTACCCATTTCAACTTGATTTGAATTCTTGTCAACCATGTTAATTATGGCTCTAGCAGATGTAGCTCCATTCAAACCATTCCTGTTGCCATTGAGGTCGTTCATTGTCATGAATGCACCTTGCCTTAATATATCTTGCGGCCTCGGTTCATTCAGATGTAGCGGCAAGCTGTCTTTGCTCTCTGGAATTTGTAAAACCCGAATGAGATGACTTATGTAAACATGAGTTGTGGACCTCTTCAATGATCTTTTATCGGTGCTGACTTTAGAAACCTGTACAAGTCACAGTCCGTAAGATAAACCGGTCATTAAGTTTGGAGCAACCAATTCATGTGGGCAAGAGAAATAATCATTAGACTCAAGTCTTCTATCACCTTTCCAATAGACGAACAATTCTGGAATGAATTGGGCCTGGTAGCACCAAGAGCAGTATCCATCCAAGAAGGAAATTTGGTGGCAGAGGATCTGAGATAGGGAAAACTGAATGACAAATTGCAAAGGCATGGATGCTGTAAATGTACAAGATCAAAGGCATGGAAGAAAATTACTGTGATGAAGAACCATGATTGCATGCACCACTTGATACAGTTGAAGACAAACCTGGCCACAATGCTGGACCTTCAAATGAAAAAAAAAATCAATTATTTAATGAAGCCATAAACATGACAAAAATAATCTAATATCAAAGCTATTTCAAGTACATATGAGATGATAATTTCCCAGGAGCAGAAGTTCTACCATTGTTCTTGGATTGACAGATTGTGTGCCGTTGATCTAGTTGACTTACAGTTGTTGTCAGCCCCAATGCAATGTCTGGCTTTCTCTCAAGTGAGGTCTCCAGCCGTGTGGAATGCTTCACTTTGCTGCAAGCTCAAAAAATGTAACGAACAAATAAACAAATGCCTTGAAGCTATAAATAAAGAAATGTATTTAACATAACCACAAAATGAAAAAGGAAAAAGAAAAGCATACGGAGTATTTCGGTATTGCTCAGGGGCAATGAAAAGATTGATGGAATTGCACAATGACTTTAGCTCCTCCTGTTTAGCCAAAATAGGGGGCAGATTCATTTGAGCAACACGACTGCCTAATTCACCTTGGATTTTATCAGTAGGCAAATAAGGTCGTTCTTGAGCACTAGGCTTGTTCAAATAATCAACTTTAGTTTCGTCGAGCAATGTTTTCTCAGCAGCCTCGTCAATTCTCGGAAGGGAAATTAGATTCAAGTCCTCTTTTACAGCTACAGCATTCCACAACCAACATACTTACAACACAAAAAGTACAACAAAAAAAAATGGAGAAAAAACACAAAAAGAATCTTCAAAATCAGGGGAATTAGTCTCACTGGGCTCTTGCAATGTTGAAGGACTTGCATCCAAAGAAGTATTATCCAATTTACAGTCATTTTTATGTTCTTCGGTGTCAGCGAACATTCCTGCCAAAGAATATAAGGTCTCCACAACTTCTTCCTCGTCTTTAGTTATTGGCCCACAGACACTCTGTTCTCGTGACCAGTCTGGGCTTGGTTGTTTCTGCAAAAGCATTTTTAGCTCTATATAAATTAAAGTGCTTAATGCAAAAGGAAATGGAACTTAAGAACTGACACTGGGATCTAGATATAACCACATTCAGTCTCGATTTCTTTAAACCATCCCTTTTGGGTGATTCCACTCCACTGTTGGGGTTGTTCAGCTTCTTTGAATAAGGAACATGTGGAGAGATAGATTCGCGACTGCGCTTCTTCATGGCTGAGAATGAAAATGGTCATATATCCACAGAATTAAATCCACCAAAATCCTGAAGAACTGATATTTAATTTATTGCTTATTCAGGAAAAGAGAAATGAAAGAAACTTTTCTGATTCATAAAAATGCTGAAAGTATCTCCCTCGGAAAAGCAAGCTTGAGAATAATAAAGAACAAAAAGAAAATCCCAAACACAATAATATAAAAAACTACTTGAAAAGATTCGATACACCATGAAAGTGGAAGCATCAACATAATAAATAGCGTTAAAAAGGACAACACAGAGAATCTTGCTTCCATAAAAAGAAAAGAAAAGGCAAGAAGCTCCGGTTTTGCTTCAGCTCTAATCCAAAATTCACTATGCCAAAAACAAAACAAAACCATTCGGGGAAAAAAAAAGAAGAAGAAGAAACTTCCAAGAAATACCCACCACCAAAAAACACTTGATATCAAAAACCAGACATCCAACCAAATAGCCAAAAAACTCCCCAAGAAAAATGAAAAAGCATTCAATTTCTGAATTGACAAACGAAACATCACACACCTGACCGTAGCTTCCTTGGAACAGTTGCATGATCAACACCATCGCAATCATCCAAAAACTGCTTTGGAATTCAACCAAAACATTAGAAAAGAAAAATTATGAGTGAAATTCGTACAGCAAAAAAAAAGGGTAAAATTCAAACAGGAATCTAATTAATGAAAAGAAAAGAAAAAACGAAATTAACGAGTAAAATCCGTACAAAAAAAAAGAAAAAAGAAGTAAACTTCAAACAGAAAACTAATTAATGAAAAGCAACCAACTCATAATTAATGGACTTACCTTTCTAGGAAGCTTGAATCTCTTGTTGCTAGTACTAGTAACACCAATAAAAGTAGACGGTGCTTGAACTTCTTTGTCAGACTCCTCACAACCACCACCACCCATCTCACACTTCTTTTCTTTCTCCACCTCGTAACTACAACTCCCTTTATTGATATTATTATTAACAGCACTCAATCTTTTAATTCTCTTCGATTTCTCCAAAGAAACAACAAAGTCACCACCATTCGAACCTTAAAAAAATCATAAAAAATAAGAGACGAGATACTTCTACCAGGAAGAGCTAACAAAGCAGAGAGCATGGAATCATAGACACGCATTCTCAGTGGAACTCTGATCACAAAATCAGAATATGAATAAAACAGATAACGACAAATCTTCATTTGGGGTTTTGTTTATTTGTTTTTAAGTAAAAGACATGAATTATTATTTGTTTCCTTGGGGACCAGAAATAATTAAATTTGAAATTTAGAAAAAGAAATCACCAGAGAGAAGCTTGTGTCCAGATTGCTTAATCTGTTGTCTTGAGAGCCGACTGGCTCTTGGCCTCACGTCTTTACTCTTGTCCATTTCTATCATCTTTTAATCATTTTAACACACTAACACCACCACCAGCTCTACTTCTGCTTCCTCAAAGACCAAAAAAATCCAGCCAGGAAAAGCCAAACCCAGATCTTTTCTTATCGTTGCTACTGTCTTTCTCTTCACAATTTAAGCTTCTTCAATGGAACAAATACAAGTTAGATAACATTGACTATTGAGAGGAATACTGAAGAGGGGAGGGAGGAAGGGAGGGAGGGAGGGAGCGAGTTTTTGGTGTATTAGTTAGTAAGCGAAATGCAAGGCTGAAAATAACCGAAAAAATGGCATTTGGGTTTTTTGTTTTTGTTCCAAAGAAAGAGAAAGTTAATCAATTTAGTAGCCAGATATCTCTCCGCTTCTCTCTGTCTCTCTTTATCTTGAAGAGCAGAGGATCTATGTTTCTCCCGGAGAAGATGGAGATGAAGATGAAGATAAGAGATAGAGAGAAATATAGCTGAGACAAAAAGCAAGAAAAGCCAAATAAAAAAATAAAAATAAAAAAGAAGAAGAAGAAACAGAAAAGTAATTCGTTTCCTCCTGTTTAGAGAATCAGGTTCTTCTTCGTGAAATAAAGCACACACATAACACGAACAAAGAACAAAGAAAGAGAAAAAATGGGACACCAAAAGAAAGTCTCAAAGCAGAAAGGAGGAGCAGAGCAAGCAAAAGGCAAAGCTCTTGAAAATTTTAAAGAGTGGGTGGATCTCACTCCTAAAACTTCTCCTTCATTACGATTAACATTAGCCCATCAATGCCATCAATCTCTTCTACACTACTCTACACACAATATCCTACCTAGCCTCCATTTCAAAAATCATCACTCCTTTCACTCAAGCCATAAAGGAAAGAAATGGGAAATGCGAGTAACGAGTAACAACCTTTAAATTCGAAGGAAAATCGAAGCTTTGGGCACGCTAAAATCCTCTTCGTTAAAGCTTCACTTGACAAAACGCCTTCTCTTACTTCCAGCATTCCTTTATACGCACTCCCAATTCTCTTGTACTTCCCAATCCAACGGTTTCTATTCTCTACTCATCCAAAACCGTCCGATCAGTAGCTTGGGCTACTTACACGTGTCTGCCACATCGGATTTAATATGCCCCCATCGTTTTCTCGTCGCTCCCTGACACTCTAGAATTTTATTCTCTATGGCTACGGAAAACCTTAATTTAGTCCCCAAAGTTTTTAAATTATTAATGATTGGTTAATTTTGATATCTTTGATGAAAATATTTAATTATCAAATTTAAATTTCATGTAAACTAGACTAAATTACTTAAATTACCATAAAATTTTAAAAGAGCCTATAAGAAGTCGAGAGCTCAGCTCCTAAATATACGAGATAAGGAAGGAACAAGACACCTTTCTCTAAGCCATAAGCCATTTGAAGTATGCATTGAGTGAAAATGTAGAGGGGAAGAGTCATGAATTTCATTTGAAGACTCTTGAAGAGGTAATATGGTCTAGTATTTGTAATTTGATTTGTTTTGGGGAAATATTGACAATATAGAAAGATTTAGGGATCGGTAGATAATGAGGGTAACAGTTAGGGGCTAAATTGAAGGTTCCTCGATCAAATAATCAACGCACCTGGTTCACTGAAAAATGAGACTTTTGATTCATCGATCAACGGTTACGATTGAAAAGGTCAAATACAATAGACATGAGGCACGGCAGTATGTCCGTACGATCGATCAGTCTGTTTCTACTGTAAGAAAAAGAAATATACTGTATAAATTCTCTGCCTTTCTACGAATTTTAGATACTAAAAAGGCCTGAATTCAGTCGCTGGTTTCTGATCTGACGCACACGCAACAGAATTTGAAGGGAGTGAAGCGTGAGGTGCATTCACGCGCTATGGAGAGAATTCGTGTTCGCTACTCAGAGAAAGAAGACGGGGGGTTCTAGAAAAAGGAAGCGCTCACGAGGGAGTGGAGGTGTTCTAGAATCGGCGATTAATCGACGTTGATGTGGAGATTGGTAATGCGCGCAGTGATGATGATTCGATGCTGTGCGTCTCAGCGTGGCATCGGGTCATGAATTATGCGTGACTTCCATTTCTTTGAAGCTGGTAAGTTTAACTTGAAATGACAGAAATAACCCCAGATGATAATTCATGTTTTCGCGTAGCAACGACTACGTAGCACACAATAGGATTCAACCACTTACGTAGTGCGAATTACGTATTTTTATTTTTTTATAAAAAAATTATATATTTAGATTTTTTTAATATGTTTTTATAATTTACATGATTTAAGTTTAAATAAAAAATTATGTATATATATAAATAAATTAAGAATAATGTGAGTAAATAAATAAGTAAAAAATTATTAATAATATCTAAAAATAAAACTTAAAAATTAAAAAAATAACATGTAAATCAAGACATTTCTCAAAGGATGGAACTTTTATTTGATTATGTTTGGTAAATTTATTTATTAAAATAATTTTCTCGTTTAAATAAATAATAAAAAAAATAAAAATAAAAATTAAATTAATTAAATAAAAAAAAATCATCATACAAAGTTGCACATATTACAAATTCTTTTATTTTCAGAAATGAAGTTCGTGTATTCAAAAGAGAAAAAAACAAAAAAGTATATAAATATAAATACATAACTAAAAAAATAATTATTTAAAATAAGTTATACAAATAAAATAAAAAAGAAAATATATATTAATTTAAATATATTAAAAATATTTAGAGAGAGAACCATTAAAAATAATTTTTATAAAAAAAATAATTTCTTTTAAAAAAATAAGCAAATGTCAGGTGAGGTGAGCTTGACAAACAAGTTTACTGAACTCATTATATGAAGGTTCACACGTGTATCTTTCTTAACAAAAAGCACAACTAGATTTATTTATTTTTTTTGCTTGCAGCTAGGCAATTGGATCCAATTGTTTTTTTAAAAATCACACGATGCATTTTATATTAAAGCAGTTGACACATTGTCTAGTCTGTTTAGATTTCAATTATTATAGCGACTGGAAAATCAAGATATAAATTATTTTTTTATTCAAAAATTCATCTTCAACTCATGTATGATATGAAACACCTATAGAAAATATTATTATAATACTGATAAATCTATATATAAAAAGATATATGAGAATTACTTGCATCAATAAATACAAACAAATAAAGTGTTGACATATTTATTCAACTTATTTATCTATGGGTTGAATGATTATTTTCCAGCGCAAGAGAATTTATATGTAGGTGTTATTAATATATTTTTTCACATCAAGTAGAAAATATAAGAATAAATTAAAAAATCAATGTTTACATGCGATGAAATATAATAAAAATTATATGTATTAATAAATATATGTAAAATCTCAAACTAATTTTTAATATAATCAGAAAAAAAAATATTACAATTGCTATAGTAAAACATTACCTTTCTAGCATGTGAAGAATAAATTTTTAAAAATAAAATTAAAATTAAAAAAGAATAAAAAATGGTATAAATAGGTTAAATGAAAAAAGAAAATGAATAATATTTTTTCTAGAAAAAAAGTGTAAATAAAAATAAAAAAAAAACATTAAATTCTTTAACAGGACATGTGAGTTGTATTTTTTCTTCAAAAATATACTTGGTGTGCAGGTTGCTCCGATGTATTTTTTTACATCAAAATTAAAAAAAGTGTCATTGAAAAAATCTATGCAATTATCTAATCAAATAAATTATTAATTATATATACATAATAAGATGAGATATTTACCTGATTATATTTATTAATTTTTTTATTTAAATAAATAAAAGATAGATTTACTTTAAAAAAATTCATGGCTTAAATAATAAATAAAAAAAATAACTGAATAAATTAATACCATAAAAAACATTATGAAATGCCAAACATATCATAAAACACCTGTCAGCATGATGGAAACATATAAAAAAATAAAAAAAATCTTAAGTAAATCCAACAACCAACCCAAGTGATCAAATCAAATAAGTGATTTAAAAAATAAAATTGAGATAACTCTTTAAATAGCAGGGTAAAAAAAAAAACACTAGCAATTTTTTTTTAAAAAATATTTTTAAAAAAATATAAAAGTTAACCCGAACTAATCTTGTAAATCTACAATCTAAATAATGAGATCAGGGTGATTCATTTAAAAACAAAAAAATAAGATTCCTGACCAAGCAAATATCCACAGATGAAATTAAAAAAAGAGTCAATAGAAAAACAATACAATACAAAATAAAATAAATAGAAATTAAAAAAATAAATGACTAAATTCACATAAAAATCAACTAAAATTAAATGTGAAGAAAAAATTTAAATGAAATTAAATATTTAGGGATGAAATAAAAAAATTAATTTAAAAAAATTAAAAAAAAATCAACACCAAACTTAACATAAAAATTCAACAAAAAGAAATGATCAAGGATAGAATCAACGAAAAATAAATAAATTAAGAAAATAATTAAAAATAATAATAATAATAATTAAGAGAATATAGACTAAATTTGATAAAAAAAACTAATAACATCAAACAATTAGGAATAAAATTAAAAATAAAATTAAGTTATAAATAATTAATATATATAAAATAATCACAATTAAAATGAATTACCAAATAAAAAGGAAAAAAATTATATAACCAATGCAACCCATACGGCATAGAATTTTAATTAATATTTCTTGTTTTAATTTCACGGGGCTAAGGCTTGCGAAGAATACAGCAACAGTTGATGCAAATAACGCTTTGATTACGGGTTACCGGCTAGCGAATAGAAAGTTAAAGGCAATACATACAAATTGTAAAGTCAAAGAGTGGTTAACTAGTTTTGAATTAACTTAAAACCCTGCTGATCGATGCTCACTGACCTACCATTAGATTTATATCTGACTTTGTACTTGATCTGATTGGATCCACGCATGCTCGCTCGATTGATTTAATTTTCCCGGGCCTTTGAGATGAAAAGGGTTTGCCACAGCGACAATGGTCCTTCGTCACAGAGTTGGTGGGACGTGTTATTTTTTTTTTAAATTAATATTTTTTTTATAGTTTTATGTCACCAAAATATATTAATATCAAAAATATTTTTTAAAAATAAAAAATATTATTTTAATATATTTTAAAATAAAAATGCGGTTGATCATGGATGCTGTCTCAGATAATTCAGACCCAAACTTGAAACCTAGCTCACTCCAAGCATTAGAATATCAAGTTCCAAATCATGGTTGAGAGCCTCCAATTTGAAGGGTTTTTTTTATTTGGTGCAATGACTTTTATGAATGGAAATAATCTATGAATTTCCATTCTCAACATATTGCTAGGGAAAAGCAGTGCCCAGAAAGTGGAAGAAGAAGCCCTTGGCAATCTGTTGAAGATCACGAGCCTGTGACCACTGGAATTCTCACTGTCATTTTCATGCCGTCAATTTTTAATTTTTTCCTGCAACTTTTCTTTTCTCTGGGCAGACCCCTTTTCCGTCCTGTTTTCATGTTTGATGATGCAAACACTAAATCGACATAGCTAGTAAGTATCTCGCGACATCAATCTATCATAAATGTGAAAGAAAAAATCTCTTGATATTCAATTATATATAAAAATCATTTAAAAACATAAATTTATATTTTTTAAAAAATAAATATACTTTTAAAACACATGTAAACATAATTTTCTCCCAAAAACACAAATAAACGAAAATGATAGGCCCATATTATCTTTTCTCCACTTCTGTCCTACAACTTGCAGGCCCAATGGACCAATATAGGAAAAGAATAAAATTGGTCCTTCAACGCTTGTACATTGCCGATTCCCATTCATAAACTAACATGGTCCCCCATCATTGCTGGGAAAATTTCTGACTCGATATAACCAGGCCCAAGAAAAATACAAACTATGTAATTGGATTTTCTTGAAATATGATCTCCCCTTCAAAACATACAGCAGAAATGATTTCTATGCATAAAAAACGTATCTCCACCCTTTTCCTTTTACAGAAAGCTACACCATATACCAAAAATAAATAAATAAAGTTAAATCCACAAATATATTCAATGTTTATCTTCCCGTCCTCGTTCTAGTAATTCTTTATTATGTTTTTTTTTGTATGAACGTGGATGTTATGTGCATCCTTATTCAGGTAATTGCAATCACAGCGGCAGCAGGATGGCCAAAAGCTGTTCAGGGGCACTTGTGATGGCCATGGTGAGTTGTCATGTTGCCATAGCAGGGACACACGTCATAGTTGCCAGAAGTGCCCGGAGGAACGCAGTTGCAACGAGCACAGCAGGTACCACACGCTCGGTGGCAAAGGTTTGGCCGTGACGACAACTGGCACCTCACAGCACAAGCCGAAGCGCAGTCTACAAGAAGAGTTTGAGAAATTCACAATAAAATCTGTCGAATCAAATCAATCTGTGATTTTTTTTTTTTAAAAAAAAACAGTCCAGGGAATTTAATATATACCTATCTGCGGGGCCGGGTCACTCTCCACCAAGCTCTTGATCACCTGGAACATAAGACAATATTTGGAGTGAAAGGAGATCAAGAAATCAAACTGCAGGTAACAGACAGCATGCTTCATGTGCTCGGGCATGACATTCAAAATGCTTAATTACCATATCAGATACAGCAAGGTGGAGAACGATGCCTACAAGGAGGCAAGCAGCTAGAATCTTGAAGATAGCCATTGCTTTAAGACACGGCTTGAAGTTTACCTTCTACTTCTAATGAGGTGTATTTATATGAAAGAATTCGCAAGGAGGTCGGTAATAAAGGAGGTGGTTGGTTTCCTGTCAAAGTAAAATTGTTGGTTCGATTAGGACTACTTAGTTTGATTGAAGTGAGGAGAATCATATGTTCGACAGAGACGACTTTGTATTTGATTATTCTTAACGATCGATCCAAGGTTTGATTACAGGGGGTGTTATTTTCATGGGATACGCTATTTTTTAAATTGTTTTTTTATTTAAAAATATTAAATTAATAATTTTTATATATTTTGCAATGATTTTAAATTATTGATGTACAGAATTTTTTTAAAATCTAAAAAAAACTGAACAATACTTTTATAAAAACATCTCGAACGCGCGTAGAGAACTACTCCTGTGATAAATGTCAATCGCTCTATGAAGTATACAGGATTCGTTTTTGGTCACTTTTATTGCTGCTTAAAGCATACGGGCAGAGCAAAAACGCAAGAAACATCTGCAAAACAGTAAAAGAGAACATCAAAAGCTTCCTTTACCTTGGAGAAACCTCCACGCATGCTAGGACAAGAGTCTTAGCCAGAAAGCCTAGAACCACGAGAAGGAAACTCCCTTTAAAGGAATTAATATCTTCAGTCTTTACATTGCATCGGTACATTTCACTGATGAAACCCTTAGAGTTTCAACGCTGAGATCACGAAGAAATATAAACAAGGAGGGTACTGAGGATTCAAGTCTTCACCCCCCTTTGCATTAGGATCAAGCTTGCTCGAGGTAATCTGCTCCTCGAACCTTATTATCTAATCTAATTCGATATTTAGCCCAAACTCTTGGTGCTGGACCTAGATGATAATTTGTCAGTAAATAACATGCCCACAAGAACATAGGCTTAGGCAATCAGCAATCGTTATAAGGCCTTCAAAATCCAAAACTGGGCTGCCCCAGTGGCAGAAAATCCCAAAAGTCAGACGAAGACGGGTATTTACATTGTACTCCCAAGTGTTTTTTATACTATTTTTTATATAAAAAATTGTTAAATTAACTATTTTAATATGATTAAGTTAAAAATATAAAATAAATATATTTTATTATAATTTTAAATAAAAAACATTTAGGTGATATACATAACCGTAACACCGGCAAAACATCTCTTTGGGCTCAAATATGTACCTTGAGCTCAACATTCATGCAATGTATTTTAATTTATTTTTTATTTTTAATAAGCTTAAGCCTCACATTCAGAGAAGATTTCTTTTGAAACACTGTGTTTTTTTAATATTTTATATCAATTTAATATATATTATTTTAAGTATAATACAATTCAAATATCACAATAATAAAATTAAATATTAGTTCCTTCTTTAAAAAAAAAAAAGTTTTATGAGTCATATATATATATATACCATAAATCTTTCAGAAGATTCATAATATTTTTAGTATATATATATCATATATATTTTCAAAATATATTTTTCTAAAATATTAATTCAATTTTTTTTATAAAATTACTGATTTTATTATCAAAATATTATTATATTAATTAAAAAAAATTTTACAGGTACTACAATCACCAGTCACTTATGGCTTCCCAATCATCACCCACTATCATTTATAAATTCCCTAAATTTTTTATATCAAATCATAAGTCATAGATAAATAAAATAAATAAATTAAATTAGTTAAACTAAAAAACCAGCTAATTATTCAATACATCATTATATTTTTAAGCATTTTAAATTTTGAGTCTCAATAAGACATGGACAAACAATAGAGAAACATAAAGTGTGAACAACACGAAGGTTGTAATAATTAGAGCATAAGATTTGCCATGTTTTGATCAACTTCAACGAGATGGAGAACAATAAGAGAAATCATGGGAATTGAAGCAACCAAAGATTTTGAGATGGCAATCACTTCAGGAATTTAGATTAACTAGAGCCCATTGTTCATTTTACTTCAAATTTTAGAGGATAAGACTGCTTATTTATATCAATGGAGGGAGGCACGGTGATGAATAGGTTGTGGCCGCTAGCTAGCTAGCTAGCTGCAGCCACAAGAGGCAAGAGGTACACATGCTCGTGGCTTGCAAGTGTTTGATAGGAAACGAAAGCTGGCGTGCTAGTTGTTGTCGTGATTTGTCAAGAATGACAAAATCTAAATGGAGAGAGCCCAAGCATCTAGGATACATGTCTTCTGAGTTATATAGAAGAACATATATAGTTGTAAGATATAATCCGGGATTTGACCTAGTTTAGAATTATGATTGATTGATTGATAAGTTAATATGTAATTTATTGAATAATTTTAAGTTAATTATTTTATTTAAAATGATATTTTTTAAAAAATTATTTTATTTTAAATTAACTCAACCAAGTTTGCTAAATCAAATCAAATTTAACATCTAAAATTTATGTATATTTCTAGAAAGATATTTTTGCTAACATCTATACAACAAAAATGGATGTTAGTATATTATTATGTGTATTATTTATTTGACGTTTAAGAAGAGACAATTATATATTTACATAATCTTGGGTTGTTCATCTATAATCAAATTAAATGTTTAGTGATGTTATATTTTTTAATTGAAAATATATTTTTATATTTCCTTTTTTTTTAACATTTTAAAATAATTTAAAAATATCAAAAAAACATAAATTTAATATTTTGTAAATAAAAAATAATTTAAAAATCAATATTAACCACGGAAAAAACACGCTCCCTTGTTAAGAGATTACATATAGAAACCAAGTACAATTTCTAGATAATAGAAAACAGAGTAAAATTACAGAAACTTTATAATTAACAATAGCAACCTGATTTTCCGGTTTACATATAAGAGCAGCATATTTTCTTGTATATTATTAAACATGAGATGCTCGAGATTCGCTTCAAGGACACTTGCGTCTGCCGCCATGGGTAGTCAAGCTGGCGTAGCAGGGGCAAGCGTCGTAGTTACCGGCTGTTCCTGGAGGAACACAGCTGCATCTTGAACAGCAAGTCCCACATGCTCTCTTGCACAGGCGTGGCCTAGATGATAACTGGCACCTCGCCTCGCAGGCGCTGCCACAATCTGAGAAACGAAACCAGACGAGCATCATTAAGCATTAACGTTCCTTTTTTTTTTCAATTTTATCCCTCACTAATCAAAATATTCATAATTGCATGTTTAAACAAAAAATAATTGCAAGTAAACCGAGTTTTTTTTTTAAAAAAAAATTGTGGCGAGGTACAACTGATAGATCATATTTTAAACATTTAACTTGACCAGTTAATTATATTATGAAGATTGAGATTACCAATTTTCGTAGGAGGGGAACTCGCAGCCAGATTTGAGCTCACCTGCATCAATACCAAGCAGCATATTACTTAGATAAATGATATATAGCTAGCAAGACTTCACGTAGGTGAGCAATCAATATAAAAATTAAAGGGAAAAACAAGAAAGACAAGAAAAGATAATTTGAAGTGAAACACTACCGTATCATGATCAGCCTCGGCAAGTTGGAGAACAAGAAGATAGAAGCAAAGTAAAGCAATCAGAAACTTGGTGATCATAGCCATTCCTAGAGAACACAAATACTGCAACGGAGCTCTGTCTCAAATTGAAACCTTAAACCTTGGCGTGCAAACCAAAGAGAAAGGGCCTTGGTATTTATAGCCATATGATGGTAGTAATGGATAAAGAGGCCGAGGTAGGTTTATGGAAGGACCAAATATTCTCGAAGTATTATTCCTATTTACGCTGGGGAAAAAAGGTGGTGTATAAGTATACGAACAGTATTGAGTTTTTAGGAACGTACGGGGGGAGCAGAGCCCTTGGAATAATCTGGGATGAACTAGGAAAGGGTCCAAAGAAATCTGGCGATTCCTTAGTGGATGCTCTTACTATCAGTGGCCCTGCTGGTGTACTACTACATTTCCCTGCTCCAATTATTGTACTCGGAGGTGGGGCATGTCTTCCAGCATCAGAAAAGTTGAAAAGGAAATCAAAGCTCGGATGAAGATTGAGAATGCGTGAAAGGCTAAAATACGGGCAATGGAACAAGGAAATTAAATAATCGAGAGGCTCGTGTTTAATGTGAATTTAGATATATTTGTGATATAATTATTTCTATCCTGAACGTTCCACAAGATAGCAGGCTAACGACATGGAGGATTGAAGAGACAAAGCTTGGAAGCAGTCGAAAGAACGATTTATTTGAAGTAAATTAGAGATATATATGGGTTAACATCCGACACAATCACAAATTAAGAAATTAAGATTTTTTAATTTTTAAAATTATGTTTTAAAATTGTAATATTATGATTAGATAAATTTTGAGTGTTGATAATTTTTAACTGTCATGAATATATAAAATTGTTCAAATAATCATTAATTAAAATAGATTTAATTAATAGAAGCTCAACTAAAGAAAAATTTAAAGAAAAAATATGAAAATTTTTTTGTCAAAAGATATTTTTTAAGACCTAATTTGAAATCACATAACAAGCCGTGCGTCAATCTATGTCATCAGTATAGTCTAGTGCCAAACTCCCTGTTCTTTTGTTGAAGGCCAATCTTTTGGGTGCCATAGCAAAAATCTGTACTCCTGTAAGACAAGCTGTCCCGTGCTGAATGGAGCCAAACTATCGACGTCCTTGGGAGGTCATAGCCAGGTTTTAATTTAACCAGCACAAAAAACTTAAGTTTCTGACCAGCTGAGAGCCCAAACTTGGTGAGCCTCGCCTCGCTCGTTTTACCGATTCTATTTATGAAAGAAAAGGAAAGAAATGACAGGCAGCTATCACCTATACACTTGAAAGCTTCTTTTAAGAACCTCCCCAGAGTGACTCCTCCAGCTGTTCGAGATCATGGAACACAGTTGTACTGCTTTCGTGCACCTGATGCCAGCACGCACGAATTACATTAATTTGGCAGGAACCTCGAATATCATGCACAAGTGCGTTTTTCTTCGAGATGGTAATGGACCACCAAGGGAATTAATTAGATAGTGAAGGTGCTTTAATAATTGTTCCTAGGCGAGTGATTTAGGATGGGGATTAGGTACATTTGGGATAATACTTCTTAATAATAAAAGAAAAGCACAGCTCCTAAGAATGGCTTACTTATTGAGAGGTGAAATAAAATATGCAAATATCTCACTTTCTCGTTTTTTATAGGTCATCAAATCAGCTTCGCAATCACCTTCCAGCCATACAATCGCGATGTCTTTTTACAAAGAAATATTTAATATCCTCACTGGCAGGGCATCATAGCCTAGTTAGTTTCATATCACCAAAAACAATTAGAAAATAAGAGAAAACGAAAGCACCGGGGCAAATTTTTATTTTTTAGTTATTATTATTGTTATTATTATATATAAAAACATAAGTGGAAACATAAACAAAAGTATAAAAATAGATATGTTTTTAGGATATATTTTTAATGAACCTATAATTTTAAAATGAAAAAAAAGATAAGGAGACGTGTTCTTCCAGTCCCACCTATTTTTGTCTAATATCAATGCTATATTTATATGGTATGTAACCTATATAAATCTTAAATCAATTTGTCTTTTAAGATGTAAGGTGTGCAACTATGGTTGAAGAATTTGTCGAACTTTAATTTCATTTTTATGGTATTTGAGATTTTAGTGTAAAATATTTTTTTAATATAATTTTTTTGTTTAAAAATACATTAAAATAATTTCTCAAACTAAAAATATTTTTAAAAATATTTAAAAACAGGAATAAAAATTATATCAAACACCTCCTCTCAGAAGCGATGGGAGATTTTTGACATGTAAACATATAAGTAATCGACTATGATATTATTTTTTTTTAAAAAAAAACCATTCAATTCAAAGTTTATTTCATCAAACTATGCTATGTCGGTGACGACTTGAAACATTTACGATTTGCAATTGATATTAATTTCTCGATGTGATTTATCTACTATATATGATAGAGCTAGACTCTGTCGTCAATAATTTGTTTATAGATCGATGTGACTTGAACAATCTTTCCTTGTATAAGACAAAAATCTTGGATAAGATTTCGAAACCGAGGCCTGGTTCAGACGGGTTTTGGAATCGGGTAGTTGTTATTTTTTATTTTAAAATTTATTAAAATAATATTTTTTAAGAACTTATTTTTAATAACATTATATTAAAACAAATTAAAAAATCAAAAAATATTAATTTAAAGTAAATAAAAATAAAATAAGATTCATAATTTTTTAAAAATACTTTTAAAATATAATACACACACTTTCCAGGACGTACAAAATTAGGTGCATGGATTGAGGAGGAAGTAAATGCGCCCAGCCTCGCAGGAAAAACGAACAAGTTTAAAGCCCTATTGCTTGGTTGTGATAGATCATATGTATTTTTCTCGGACTTTGACTACAAATTAATGCATAGCCATTAAAAGGATGCCCTTGTCGGCACGTAAAAATAATTAACTACAAAACTATCAAAAAAAAATATAGGGCTTAATACGATTGCTTCAGTACTGGTTAAACATATAAATAGTATAATACTTTCCAACTTTTTTTTTGTCCTTCAACTTTAATTTTTTTATAACATAATTGGATGAAATTAAATTTAAAATCATGGTAGAAAGATCAAATTTAAAAAAAAAGACTTAAATGTAAAGTAGGGATAAAACACACGACTAATTCTAAATTTGCAAAAATTTTCACCTTCATCTTTAACTTTAATGTTCTTTTAATTAAATTCTTTTATGACATAATTAGATAAGATTAAGTTTGAAATAATGGTAGAAAGATCATTTTAAAAAAGGACTTAAATGTAAAGCATATAAAATACATGGTTTATTCCAAGATCATAAAAATTTTATTTTAGTTCAAAAATTCTTCTATTTATTTTTTAAATTTTAAATTTGAGATTGGAAGTAAAAAATCACTGAAAAACAACCAAAAAAATATAATTTTCTCTATTATCACAAAATTTACTATTAAATTGACAATACATGGTTTTGAATTTTTATTTTACGAAAAGCTTGTTTAGATTTTTTAAATTTAACTGATTTTTTTATGATTTTAAAGTATTTTTTAGTTGATACGTAGTAGTTCATGAAGTGGCTTTGAGTTTTTTTCAGTAGAAACGACTACAAAATCTTGCACTGTCTAGTTTTGCATCGTAGACCACCCGAGTCGTGGAACTTGACGTGCGAAGCAGAGAGAAAGGGTGTTGGTATCTATGGCTACATTTTGACAGCCATGATTGAAGAGGCCGAGTTAGGTTCATGAAAGTACCACGCCTTGTCATGGTAGTATTTTTTTATATATATAATAATACGCATAAGAAGGCAAAACAAAGTGTCGCATCAGGATTGAGTTCGTTGTCAGAGATACATGGTTGAGAGGAGCCTTTGGAGTCATCCAGGGGTATCCAGGTGAATAAATTTTGTAAGGGGGTGATTAATAATTAGGTAGTGTTTTTTTTTTAAAAATATTTTTTATATTAAAATTATATTAAAATATTATAAAACTATTAATTTATTTTTAAAATACAAAAACAACCATGAATTTTTTAGTGGAGGTCTCATCTACTAGTGAATGGTACTATTGCATTCTGTTTTTTTTTCAAATAAATTGCACACTTTCATAAAATAAAGAAATTAAAAACCTTCTCAATCATTAGAAAAGAGTTAAAAAGGAAAAAATTCAGACATGCATGGAGCATAAAAATTTAAACAAAACAAACAAGACAAAATCAAAAACAAAAATCAAAGACACAACCAGATTATTGAGATATTATCAGTTTTGCATCTAAATTAATAAATTATTTTAATATCTGAATTAAACACTTATATTGGACGGTTATTAGAAAACATCAAGTTGTTTTTAAAAAATAATATAATTTGAATAGAAATAAAGATAGAAATCCTTGAAATTAAATGAATTGTTGATGATCTTTAAGGGTTTAAGAGTGAAATTAAATATAAAAAATCATTTGTTCATCGCATTAAAACTACATGCATATTTTTAAGAATTGCCCTAAAACCAAACTATGAAAAAAAATGGCACGCCTCCTTCTATTATACATAGTTTTTATTCCAAGCAGTCCACTGGACACTCGATGGTCTTGTGTCAAACTCCTTGTTCTTTTGTGACAGCCTAATCTCTGCTGGTGCCTTACAAGAACTATAGTATTGCTAGTGAAGCCGTCCTCATGTAATTTAATAGTTATTTTTTAAAATAATTTTTTATTTAAAAATATATTATAATAATAATATTTTAAATTTTTAAAAAACATAAAAACCCCCCATCCAATCTTTAACAAACGCGCCGCCACCCTCGTAGACAAGCAGTGCATTATGCTAGATAGACCCTAAAGCTTCTTAGAAACCTCCTGCAATCTATATAGAATTATTGTGTATATTAATAATAAAATCTATAAATTATAATCTTAATACAATCTATATAGAATTATTGTGTATATTAATAAACTAAATATTTTTAAAATTATAGTTAAAATAAAATACAATCTTAACCATGGTTGTTGTATAGACAAAAATCAAGAAACGTTTTATATGTATGTAGTTTAGATATATAGTTATCTCACTAAGAAAAATTTAAAAAAAATTCACGTGCATAAAGACTACATATATAACTATCTCATGAAAAAATTTAAAAATATTCAATATAAATAAAGGCTATATATAAATAATTTTCTTATATATTAAAGTTAAGAAAATTGTATTTGTTATAAATATAGTTATTTTTTACTTATTTTTTTTTAAAAAAAATTAACATGAATAAAGGCTATATATAAATGGTTATCCCGTGTATCATGTATAGAAGTTAAGAAACTATTTACAGGTTACATATAACTATTAAATATAAAAAATTAAATAAATATTTCATATCGATATACATTATAAATATAGTCATGTCACATAAAAATATTAAAAAATATTTAAGAGTGATGTAGACTATAAAAAAATAAGTTTAAATATTTATAAATTAACTTTATATTATTTAGATTTTCTTTTTAAAAATGAAATCTTACCTAAATTATACTAGATTATTCATGTTGCAAGTTGAATCATATTAATTACAAGCTTGGGTTTTAGCTATTGAAAACCCAACTAAGACCCTGAATCCTTCTGATCAATATGTGTTGCTAAGCCAAGTTTTATCCATTTGTTTAGAAATGATGGTTTAAAATATTTTTTATTTAAAAAAATATTAAAATATTTTTTTTAAAAAAATTATTAAAATATTTTTTTAAAAAAATTATTTTTGATATTAGTGTATATAAATAATTTAAAAATAAAAAAATATTTTAAAAAATTAAAATATTTAAAAATACGATTTTCATCACGTTACAAAACTCGATCAACCTATTACTTTACCCCATCTCACCACCCTCCCGAATGAACCATGTAGCTTCCCAGGAAGCTCCCAAAAGCGACCCCCGCCAGCTGCACGGGAGCGCACCACAGCTGTCTTGTGTTCATGCACCTAGTGCCAGCACGCACGAATTACATTAATTTAGCAGGCATGTCCAAAAAATCATGTCACAGGTAATTTTGTTCTTCATGATATAAAGGCCCCACCGAAGGCCCCAGATATTTTGTTCGGAGGCTAAGTAATTTAGGATGGAGATCAAGGTCCCCCTGGATAATGTTTGTCCATGCATGATAAAAAAGATAAGCATTGGCACTAGGATCGATCCTATCCTTTATTCTTCCATCTTTGTCATATGCACCTATAAATAAAAAAAAAATTAAACGGGAAGGCAAGTTGGCGAATTTACTGTGAAAATATAAGCATTTTACCGCGTCCTGTAACAATATAATTACTGTTTTGTCATCCCAAAAACAAAAATCAATGGTCTTGGTGTAGGCAATACCATTGAAAGTATTTTGATATTTTATCATTATTAAAAAATCAATAAAAAATATAATGTTTTTTACAATTTTTTAAATATAGTAAAATCACTCAATTATTTTCCAAATCAAGTTTTTTTTAAATTGACAAATAATGATATTTCTGTCTTTTCACTTTTTAAAACATAATAAAATGGCAACTTTACATTAAAAAAAAAGAAGGTATTCGGGGGCCTTTTAAAATATAGAGTTATAGAGTTTTTTTCTTTTAAAATAAAACATGCTCACAATATTTAAATATTATTTTTTATAAAAAAATAATATAGACCCGCGAAGTAACGCGTGGCGATGTCAAGGAAAAACTCTATGATGAAATCTGTGTATCCACTGATTAGATAATCGAAATTATCCCTAATTAATTTGTTTAAAATGTCATTGGTGGTTAAAGATTTTGTCACACTCCAATTCTTTTGATATATAAGCATCCATGTACCTCGAAATTTAAGTTTCTCGGTCATTTAATACAAAAGTTTACTTTATCAAACTACGGGACGCCAACGACATTAATTCGAAACATTTACGAATTACTTAGACTCGAGAATTGACATGAACGCAGTTTTTTTTTTCTTTGATTTTTTTTATAATTACTATTTTTTCCCTCTTTCCTCCTTTTTTTTAATTATTAAATCAATTAAATTAAATCAAAATAATTTTTACACAATTTAATTTTAAACTCAAATTAAATAAAAAATTAAGCCATTATGAAACATAGGGAAGGAATCTTAACTTCCTTTCCGACTGACTCTGGTATGACTATTACCAACTGCTTCTTCCAATTCGACTAAGTTGTTGTGAGTAGGACTCCGAATTTTGATAGTAATTTATAATTTTTTTTCAATATTTTCATTAAACTTTTTCTATTAACTTGCTATATTGCTTTTGAATTTTAAACTTAACTAAAAAAAAGCTGGAACATAAGTTTTTTGATGTATTTTTTTTTCAATTTTATCTATGAATTTTTTTGTTTTACTGATTGGTTAGGATGTCTTTGAATTGGTAAAGTTAATTAGATTAATTGGATTATGTAGAGATATTTTTTATACAATTTAATTTTAAAATCATATAAAAAAGAAAAAAGAAAATTTCAAGATTAATCCACTAATTCAAGTAAATATAAAATACTTTTTTATTATCTAGATATTTTTTATTATATTTAAAATTCTTTTAATCCGACACAAAAATGTGCGGGCATCGAAACTAGCTGCAAGTAAAATATTACTTGTGTGATTGTTCTATTACATATTAGCTCAATGATAGAGCTGGAATCTCATCTTTAATTCGTTTATAAAGCAGACATGACCTGAACAATTATGTATCAAACATGAATTTGAAATAAGATTACCTTACTTACCTTTTAGAAGAAAGATAAATTAAAAAGTATTAGGTGGAAATATCCATATCATTTCTAATGAATTTGAAATAAGTAAATTGTGTCTAACCCCAATTTTTTAGTTTTTTTTATTGTAAATGAATGGCAATTCAAAGCGATTCAATTAAGGTTGCATTTGTGTCCCGCACAAAGAAAAAGACAAAATATGAATAAATTCATTTTTAAAATATAAATAAAGACTGCATTCTAATTTACTTTTCCTTGAACAATAATTTACTTTTTAATTTTCTTACATAATTTGATACACGGTGTCCTTTTTAAAATATCCTCTTTAACATAAACTTATGACTTAAATGTTATAGCCAAATACTCTGCTACATCATCAAGAAACAAATGTCTCTAGCTGAAGTGTTTGGAACATCAGTTAGACCAGATCTTGAGCCTCTTGAAAGCACAATTCAATTCCTGCTCCTAGACATTCAGAATAAGATAATAGTGAGAGCGATTGACAGAGAAGTGTAGAATGCTATTGTTTCAGAATCCAACACCTAAAAGTTATTTTTTTTTATTAAAAAATAGATTCTCAATGAACTCAAAAGTTTCCTCTTTTTTTTTTTTTTAATTAAAATGACACTCATCTTGTGTTTAATGAATATATCAGAAGATAGAAAATTCAAAATACAATTACAAAGAAGAAAATACAAAGATACTTAAGAACCATCTTTCCATCAGCCCACTAGTGCTTAGCTATCAAGAGCATGAATGTCTTGATAAGATCGGAGTGGTGAACTTTGAATTCAATTTTGTTTATCATCCCAAGATTTGAAAGTTACTGAACGTCAGGTTAGATTTTTTTTCTTTTTGAGAATTTGGTTGGTCGATCAATTGGTCATGGTTTGGATTCAAGTTTTGCGCACATAAAAGAAAGAAAAGAAAACAGAACCTTCCAAATAAAATTCTACATTTGCAATTACAATTTATCACAAATAACTTCAGAATATATATTACAAACAAAAACAAAAAGGAAAGGAAAGTACAGCTTAATATCTATTCTTCAAACTCCGATATGATTATTCTTGTTGCATAACTTTTAATAAGCAGGGAAAGGCTGATTTCAAGGACACTTGAGTCGGCCACCTCGAGTAGTCATGGTGGCATAGCAAGGGCAGGCGTCATGGTTGCCGGAAGTGCCCGGGGGTACACAATTGCATCGTGCACAGCAAGTCCCGCAAGCCCTCTTGCATAGACGTGGCCTGGAGGATAAGGAACACCTAGCATTGCAAGCGCCACCACAATCTGCTTATAAATGCACGAATAATTTTATTAAAATGTGCTGATGTTTAAACAATAATTTAATTTATCTTGATATATACACATATAAACCAATGAAATAGTTGCCATTTGACCAGCTGATGACAACTGTAGGCAGGTTGAACAAATTACGCACCGATATTCTTCCCAGGACTATAGCTTGCAGCTTGAATATTTGAGTTCACCACCTGCATCAATCATCGATCAAACATGCCATGTTATTTTGTGTAATCCTGGAGGGTTCGACCTCAAAAACAATGAGAAAGAAACCAACTTGACAACACTCAAATCTAAAGGAGGAAATAAACTGTACATAAGAAACAAAACTCAAACCTTCTGATCAGCTTCAACAAGGCGGAGCACAAGGAGACATGCGACAAGAAAAACACCCAAAAGCTTCGATATAGCCATTGCTAGAGCTTTAATCAGATGATTCCTAGAGTACTTTCAATTTTGTTCGGAATTGAATTGAACTCTGTTAGTATGATTGCATGAAATGAGAGAAAGGGCGTCACTATTTATAGCCAGAGCATGATCAGCTTCAACAAGGCGGAGTAGGTGCATGGAAGGACGGGACATCCTGCTGGCATGCACATACGAAACTAAGAGCTGGTCTCCTACAAATTATAATATGGTAACTTGTTACCTGTTATATATTAGGACTTATCTAGAGCGGTTGTTTTGTTGAGTGTTCTTTCAAAGAAAAACCATAAGCATCCCTGCTTACCCACACCGAGCATGCTCAAGTATATGTATCCGAACCCATTAATAGTTTAATTAATTAATTATAAAACATGCCTTTTATAGTCCAAAATAGCTTCCATAAATGGCAAGACTAATCATTTTCCAAATGAGTCGTTGAAAATGCTTCGTTTTAATGTAACTGTGTGTTTGATATTGATATTAGTTATGAAACTCAAGAGCCATAAACAGCGGGGAACTTTTTTAATTAAACTTTATTATGTATTTATTTAAATTTTTTTAAAATAATTTTTTTAAAAACATATTATTAAATTTTAGAAAGTTTATTTGCTTATTGACTGAATTAGAAAGTTTAACTTTTATTTATTTAATTTATTTATTATTTTATTATTTAATATTAGATTGATTAAAAATTAAGTTTTATAATTTGTTTTGTTTTTTTAATGAAGTTATTATAATTTTATAAAAGTCTTGCTTGATTTTGCGATCGTTTATTTTTGTTATCATATAATTAAATAAATAGTAGTTTAAAAAAAAATAAGCTATTAATCCAAATAAAATTTATTACTTAGTTTGTGGATTTGACGTATTGATTTAGATTACCTGATTCACATGTTTATCCATCAAATCTGATATAATTTTATTTTTAATTTATGATCCTTTAATTTATAATTTTTTTATTTTATTTTTTTTTGATATTAGATTAGTTGAGAAATAAGATTTATAATTTATTTTTTATAGAGTTATTATAAACTTAAATAAATATTTTTTTTATGGATTTGTACTTGATTTTGCAAGTATTAAATATTACTATAAAATTAAATAAAAACATTTATAAAAACAAAAAAAAATATTAAACTTATTGAAATACATGAATCAGATCAAAAGGATGACTAAGTTTAATTTTAATTTTTTTTAAATGTAATATTATATTTTTATTAATTATCTAACTTATATTCAAACTCATTAAATGAAATGATTCACTTTAAATTATTTATCATACTATTTTATTTAAAATTTAAGCTAAATAAAGAAGTTAACAAATTTTAAAATTGAATTATCTAGATTTAATGACTATATTAAATAAAATCTCTAAACTTTATAAATTTTATTTTAAATTTAGAAAAAAAATAGTATGATATGTATCGCATGCTGATGTACCGGTGGATACTAAAAATTCACTGGTCTAGCGAACTGTTTTTAATTTGTTTTATTTCGAAGAAGAGAGTTTCACGTCAGGGACAAATTGCCTTTGCCAGATTACCCGCACTGGAGAAACTAGCTATTAATTAAGCTTGATTTGTGACTCGATTATCTAAGCGAGTCAACCGAATGATGTCGACAACATAAAGACAAGAGACTTAAAGCTGCAATTTTATCATCTATCTATACAAAACCGTACCAAATATCACAGTGCACTGAATAGAGTTTATCTGCCGAGACATTGGCATTTACCATTTACCAAATATCGCAGTGCACTGAATAGAGTTCATCTGCCGAGACATTGGCATTCAAACTTGGTGGCTTAACCTTCAAAATTAAGAAAGGGACTTCTTTCATTCCTGTGCTTATCTAACGGTGGAATAAATTTATCTCTTTTTATTATATCTGAATTTAAGTTTTTACATACATGTTTGACATCCCCATAATGTTTTAATATCTTTACCAAGTTTTCAGAATATTTAGTAAATTATGACCGAAGACTTCACGTAAATAAAAAAAAAAGAAAATAACTTCTTTCCCAGCATGATATGCCCAAGTGAATTGGATACTGTTCACTTGGCTGAAAATTTCCTCCACGCAAATGCTTAATTTTCACATGGATTACTTATTGATGCAGAGCCATTTATTTATTTATTTATTTTTAATGGGACTGTCTTTCGAAGCGTGCTCAAATAAACGATTATGACTGCAATATTTATGTACTAAAATAAGTGTTGAGTCTAGATGTATAAATTTGACAAGTTATTAAATTTATTATCTTTTAATATTTATGAACTTGATGATTTGCTAAATACATCGATACTAGATTTATATATATTTTTTTAACTCCAAAAAAAATCTTAAACTCACAAGTCAAGAATATTTTATTTTAATGAGTTAAATATATTTTTATTCTAATAAGACAGATATCTTATCCTAACATATAAGTTTTACCTTAGCAAGGTAAAAATATCTTATCCTGACATGTCACAGATTTTTTATTTTGGCCAGAAAATAAATATTTTGTTAATATATTAATCTTTTTTTTTATAATAAAAGGAGGGACTTAGGAATTATAAAAGGAAAAAAGGATAAACTGTAGACAAGTTTTTTTTCTCTCTCTCTTTATTTATTTTATAATGATAAATATATCCTAAAAAACTATTTTTTCAGAAGAATAGTTAAACTTTCTTTGAATTGATATTAATTTAATTGTTGGAGAGTCTCCAACTATGTATATAAAAAATATTTTTTTGCTGATAATAAGCATGATTTACCCACCATTCCATGAAGAGAAGATGTATCGAATAATCAAAAATTAGAGAAACGAACCTCATCACTTAGCTAGTGATGTCCATGACTGATCGACGGTCATCCCATGTCTCCACGTCATCCTCCCAATTTTACCCAAAATTACTTCATATGTTAAAGGATTAATGAGGTGAGCCTCCGTCATCTTGAATTACTTTGTAGAAATGGAAGGTTTTTTTTTTCTTTTTCTTTTTTTTAACGCTTTACAACTAGTTTCTCATTTTCTTATGATGAACAAGTTAACCTAAAGATTATCCAAGGGCCTGTTGAATTTGGCCTTATTTTCTTAATAAAACAGGAAAGTCTCAAGAAAAAAAAGAAGTAGCTTTACAAAGAAAAATATTTTATTTTTAATCAAAGCTAAAGTAGACTTTCTGTAAAAGAGTTCTTTTATTTATAAAAAAGGGGATAAAAGATATTCTACATGGAAAAACAAAACAAAAGAGATGCCAGCGACAAATAGGAGGAATCACTTCCATCACACATCAGCTGTGATGAGTCTACCCTTTTTTCTTTTATTTTCTTTATTCGAACCATAATTGATATTTTTTAAAATAATTTTTTATTAATTTAGTATATCAATTGATTTTTTTTCCTTTTATTGATAGTTTATGCACAATGCACACACAGCTGGATCATGTCGGAAGCGAACAGCTGTACAAAATGGGTCGTGAAAATGGTGCACGCCACAATTATACGAGATTAAGTTAATGAGTCTAGAGTGAGCGTGCAGTAAATGTAGTGTTTTAAAATGTATTTTGTTTAGAAATATATTAAAATAATATATATTTTATTTTTTTAAATCACTCGAGAAATTAAAAAACCAAATTGAATAAACCAAAAACCAGGGAGGAATCCATCAAGAGAAATTAATTCCGTTGGTGAAAATATTTCTATTTATCAAGCTATCAAAATGGCAGCATAAAATGCGACCAATTTTACAGTCCACCTACTACAACTCAAATGGCTGCAAAAGACAGAACAAGCGTTGCATGTCCTATCTGGATGGCCAAGAGCACCCAAAGCTAGCATCCGCCTACACTTCGCAGATTTTGCAAGGTAGACTAGCTTACACCACTCCTGAGGGGAGCCTTAGAACAAGCTGTCCACCAAGAACACTGCATTTACCAAGCATGTGTTAGATGGATCATAAAGAACGTAATTTATATTTTCCAGAAAGAATGGCCATTACTCACCTCTTAACGTAGTAATAGCAAAAATCAGCAAGAATGAAAGTCTGCACAATTTCTGAAAGTAGGACCATAAGAGGCCACAATCCATAGCCCAGTGCTGTCAATAGGCGTCCTCGAGTGTCCAGTACCTGTATATAGATATGAAATGCATCCTCAGATATTCGTGGTCCTTAACTGATTCATGCTAAGCCATCTTCCCCTATGATTTGGCACAACTTCAAGCACTAAACACAGCAGAGTAGCAAAGAATTTTACATGAAGCTTAATGAGGCATATATTTAGGCATTCTTTTACACTTGAGGCATATGAGCAATGCATCGAGTGTGTCCGCGTGGGTAGGGATGGGCAAGCAGAAAATCGATGTGTATTTGTGCCTAAAGATACAGGAGGGTGGGTATCATTACACCCAAAAAATTGTACATGGTCATCCATGCATCACAAAAAAATGAAATGCATGGGGAAAATTACTTCTTTAGGCAGTTATATTAGTGTACTAATCAACCTTGTGGACAAAACATTACTCTATATGAAAGTCCTCTGCCTGGTGTAGGACGAGTGTGCTACGGTGACAAACATCTGATGGTAATTGGTGATGCCAAGATGGATAACTAATAAGAATAGTTCATGATACAATGCCCATGCAATTTTCCAATAACATAACCAAGTTATATCCCAGAATCTATAAGCTGCATTGTCAAACCTGGAGGACCCAATGTGCACAACCCAAGAACCTGGCAACTCCAAGCGCAAATACATAATGTGCTGTGAAGGGTTCAACAATCTGAAATAATAAGAATGAAAGAAAGATGAGCAAGAATAGTCGTGTAAAGATCATGTACGCATTAAAAGAAACAACCCAACAATAGCCTTTATTTGGGCATTGATTAAGAAGAAAGTTAGTAGGCGCACATGTTATTCTCAGCCATACCTTTGTGTTTTGCATTACTCGCAGCTGAGGCAACACTGAAATAGATTCAAGGTAAACACAAAAGGCCCAGCAAATCCTGTTGACTATGAAGTGACGTGTTCTTGGATGAATACACAAAGCTAGCACAGCACATGGTATCACCTGTTAGAAAGGAGATAAGGCACATAGTACGTTAAGAAAATACAACAAAGAGCAAACTGAGACAAAAAAACTCGTGATCAAACTACATTGGAGGCCTGATTAAAAAAATTAATAAGAACTACCACACTGTAAGCAACTGGCACTGCTTTTTTGGCCGGTTTAAGACATCACAAGGCTAAGTATGAATCTTCCAAATTGATGATAACACCAATCTGAAATCTAAAATGCCCAGAGAGCTGACCAACCATTTCAATAGGCACATATGAAGATGGTTAGTTTAAACTCATAGTATAGTCAAGGTTGTTTAGACTTACAGGATGAGCTAACTGATTAAAGACCTATGGGAAAATTGCAGTTTAACTTGCATGCTAAAATAGGCACACTATCAGGTCCCTTATCACGATTGTTTTTGGTTAAACACATTTAAGTATGGTAAGCCATAGTGATTTATAATCTTGTTAAGGGCACAGCAAATTCAGGTATATTTAACTTACTGGACTGGATTAGCTAACTGATCAAATACCCATGGAAACATTGCAGTTTAACTTCCATGCCTGAATATAGTTACTCAATAATCTTTACATCCCATGAAATCTCCAAAAAAGAAAAAGAAAATAAAATATTCTTATGGATTATTTCAGTTCAACAAATGCATATGACTCACCAAATAGTAAATTGCAAAGTTATCTTTGTTTTCCATGTAACTGGACCTCAAGTTGAAACGGATCGTATAGATTACCCAAAGGGTTGTCAGCAAAGTAGCTGAATCAAGTATAGTGTGTATGTCATACTCCATGACAAAACTGCAATAGAGCCTAACGGCTAAAAATATAGCTGTTAGCTCCTGTGATTTCAGTGAAAGCCCTGCAAAGAACTAAAATTAGAGAAGACCAGGATAAAGACAAAACAAAGGCCAGAGTTGTGTTGGTGCAAATTAGAGAGACAGAATGCATGCTTAGTTGCAATGAGTTACATGAACGATATTGAAAATCACTACAATCACGAGACAAATAGTAGCATCGACCAAGCAATTATCTATACATGATAATTGATACAACGAAAATTAATCTTGCTTTTCTCCAATAAAAGCTATTTATCCTAAACTAGCAATTTTGATCTTCACCCCTCAAAATAAATTCTTGACACTCAATAGACTTCCCAAAATAAAAGGATAAATCACCATATACAGAAAACAAGAAGATGACCTCGCCAAATCACAATGCAAGATTGGCATAAATGATAAACCCCATGACTACTGCACCAAAGCCCTATCATTTTTTAAGCAAATTTTGACTCCGTTTTCACTGTCTAAGATTTTCAGCTTGAAATATCAAGCAAAAGCCCTTTTCCTTTCTTACACTAATTTAATCAGAAGACTCAATAGTCCTCTTCAATGGTTAAACAGAAATAATCCCAACAAACCAAACCTTTTACACTTTACAGCCACGAATAAAACGACAATGATCATAAACAAAAAAGCCAACTACATTTTACCTACAACAGCTTAATAAATCAATTAGCACAACAAATCAAGAAAAAAAAACCTGACTTTTTAGCTAACCATAAAATTTCAGAGAGATGTTTCATATTTATTACCAGCACAAGTCTTCTCCTTCATGAGCTTGTAAATAAGAACAGAAATTCCAATAGAATGAACAACCTCAGCAGCAACAAAGAGATTATCATGATCATGAACAACCATTCTAAGAAAAACCAAAGCCACCAACCCTGAAACCACCGCTAAAAAAGCCTTGATCTTTGGTGGTTGCCTCCTTACCCATCTCAACACCGCCTGTATCGACCTCCTCGTTGCCTTCATTCTATTCCTCTCCTCCTCGCTAAGACTCCTCTCCCTCTCCCTCTCACGCTGCGCTTCTAATTTCGATGTATCAGACTACTATCAGTCACGGGACAGTGAGGTGATAATGTAAAATGTATATGTTGTGGATGCTGTAATAAATATTCGATCCGTGGATAGTTGATGCCTAGAGAAGAGGTACACATGTAAAGTATAGGAGGGAGTCTTTCATCAATGTGAGTTTATGTTATTATAGCACGTGGAATGGTGGAGAGTCTGGTAAGAAGTAGAAATTGAATGTCGAACTACTTGTGTTTTGTTATTGTTTTGAGAAAGAAATATATTAAAATTAAAATATAGATAAAGATATCAAATAATTTGTTTCATGAGTAATTTTAAATTGGTTTAAATGAAATGCGATTTTTATATAAAAAAAGGTTCACAAATATATTGGTTTCTGCTTAGAAAAAAAAAAGAAGAAGAGAAGGGATACTTAAGGATTGCTTGTTTTTATTTAAAAGAAGAATATAAAATTAAATAACCTTAAATCATTAAAATAATAATGCTATATAGTTTATATTAATGTATGATCTAAAAATGTCATACGAGGTTCATTGTATCACTTGACTTTTGAATTTAACTGTGAAAGTGTTTTTCTTATTTTCGAGTAATTTATTTTTATTTCTTAATAAAAATATTTATGTAATGTATTTGATGCCAGCTTTAGTTCAAACAACACAACAAAAAGTCACCAAATAATTTAATGACGTTATTGACAACACGGCATTTTGCCATATTGTATTATTATTATTATTACTGTATAGTTTAATGTACTCAACCTTATAACAAGGACCAAGCAAGCTCCTGGTCTTCAAAAACAATGGGTTATCTTTATCTTTATTTTTTAAAAAAAAAGGGGACGAGGAGTTAGTTTCTGACTGATAATAAACTATTATATAGTTTTTTATACTACTAATGAAAAAAATATATTATATGAGATATTGATTCTCTGTCTTCCTCTCTACTCATATTAATTACTCTTTATTTTTTATTTTAACTATAAAATTATTTTTCACATTTTCACGTAATTTAATCTAACGTTTTAATGAAAATTTAAAATTATATCTTTAATATCAATTTAATCCAAACAACACAACAATAAACTACTAAATAATTTAATGGTTTTACCCCACTTACTATTTAATCTCTTAAGATGATATAAAAGTCACACAACAATGTAGCAAGGATCAAACAACTTAGAATAAGGGTTAATCTGTAACTAATAACAAATCAATGAGGTGTGATGATATCTTTATTTTTTCAAGAAAAAGGTGGGATCGAGGATTAGTTCAGCTACCATGAACTTATAATGGAGGATGAGGATGCGTGCTGGACGATATTTTTCTTTATGGTAAGGTAATCTCAATTAAGGTGAGGTGGTTGGTCTATCTTTATTGCAAGGGCCAATGGAATCGAGCAACATGGTTGACAAAAACTATCAAGTTTGGATAAAAGCACTTCCTGTTGACCTTATCCATCTCCCAAAGATGGATGCGGATATGGTACATTTAATAATATATATTTTTTATATCCATTGATTTGCAAAAATATCTTTTAATTAAAAATATATTAAAAATAATTTTTTCAAGTAAAAATATAGTTTTGAAAACCATATAAAAAACATTTTTTTTTTTTAGTTTTTTCACGTAAATGTGGTTTGCATGCCAAGAGCAACGCGTAGCCAAACGACAGCTAACACTTATTGCACCGAGGGAGACAAGGGAAAATCAAAACATGGAACTGATCACCTTTGTCCTGTCTTCGCATGCATATCCAATATATAATACTTCGACGGTCAAAAGAAAAAAAATCCATTCCAAGTCAAAGACTCACAGTCAAATTCAACCTTCTATTTGCTTGTTTGCTCCCCTGTTTTTATTGAAGTCCTGGATGATCGATTCCATGTTATCATCAACCAACTAGCAAGGAAAAACTACCTTTTCATTTTATTACGAGGGTGTTAATACACCTATTGGTAGTTAGGGAATCACATGAAGATCATATACATTTCTTTTAATGGTAAATATGATAGTCCTCTTTTAAAGAAAATAAATAAAAGCTCAACATGCTTTTTATTGTTTGATTAAAAGAATATTAGAAAACAATTAATAAAGAGATAGTTTATGATGCAGGTAAAAATTAAAAATAGCAACAAACAGAAAAAACATAAGAATTTATTTGAGTGAAATATATTATAAATAAGAATTTTAAGTTTACAGGTTTTATTTTTTTTGAATGAATAATCCTCTGAAAGATTTATAAAATTTTAAATAGATTAAAAATCCTACTTCAACTAGAAAACAAAGTAAAAATACAAAATTATATATAAAAAAATATGAAATTCAAAAATAATATGAAAAATTATAAAAACTATCAAAATTTAAATTTGAGGTTGAGATTTTAAAAACTTAAACATCTAATGGTTAGAGTAGCAATTTCATAAAAAATTGAGTGCAATCCAATGATTAGATTACAAGTTATGGCTTTTTTAAATTATTATTTTGATTTAACACAATCAAATTTCCTTTTGAATCTAAACTTGTCTTACTAGTTTATAAATATATCATTTTTTTGAGATAGATCCTTATTTATTGATAACATATTTACATATAATTATTTAAAATTATTTGTTATTATAAATCTAACTACATTATTTTTATTCAATTTAGAATAAAAATATACCTCTATTTTAAACTTATGTATTTGTAAAACCTAAACCACAAAGGATGAATTGACATGAGACTTGGTTCACCCAGGATCCAATAAAATTAAAGAAAAAATTAAAAAAAAACTTAACTAACACAGATAAAAATTTGAGTTAATTAACAAATCTAGTTTGAATTTGTTCAAAACTTAGCTAGCTCTCAATTTATTGATTTTTTTTGGGCCATCAAAACCACATAATTTTGATTTCTTTTAAGAAAATTAAATTCAACCTAAACCAAGTTTTCCAACTATAGTTTTAGAGTTAAAAAATAAATTTAGCTAACATGGACCTTTATTTAATTTTTTTATAAGCCAATAGACCCTATATTAAAGCACCAAACTGAAAACTGGAATGGAGCAAAAGAGAAAACAAAGGCTGCATGGCAGCCAAAAAAACACCGGGGAAAACAAACCCCCCAACCAGAACCACCTCACCAAAACAGAGCCTAAACAGCAGTGTGAGATGGCAACAAAAAGATGGTGAAGTAGAAAACTGCAGAGAGCCCACCCATCCAAAACAGAAAATTTGGCCAACTAAAACCCCAGCACATGCAGATGTAGACATGGAATTAGCCATTGAATATTTTTTATCGAGGAGTCACTAATCTATCTCACTACTCGAGCAAAGTGGAGGAAACTTACACTTGAGGAGAACCAAGCATAAGAATGATGTTTCATACCTCTATATAATAAACATATATAGCAACAGCTAGGAGTCCTCGGTTCAAGGTGACAATTTTAGCACAGAAAAGAAGTTCCATATGGCATTTGGATCTATGCAAAGCTGCATTGGTCATGGCCATAATCATAAAACTTAGAAAATGATACTAGACAATGTCAGCAAGTCCACGGAGCAGATCTTTTCACCAATGCTCCATTTGTTTGTCACGCCTCGAAAGAAATCATGCCAAGATGGGATGGCTCTTCCAGCATCATTTTAGCAACCAAGTACCCTGTAATTGTCCAAGCCAGGATGGATGATCCCTAGGAAGAGTTCATAATATTTGTAAAATCTATGCCCCCTTTGAAGAACTTAGCTGGAATTCATATGGGACCCTCAGACGGTCTCTGTTTCACCTTTGTGTTCTGCATTACTCGTAGCTGAGGCAACACTGAAACGGATTCGAAGTAAACATTAATCCACCATCTCAATCTGCACATCTCATGATGGCTTTGTTTATACTCATTTAAGCATTGTAAGCACAAGTAAATGATAAAACCAAGCAGGACTGTTTGACTTACAGGACGAGCTGGATAATCAAAGACATTTGGGGAAATTTTAGTTTAGCTCACATGCTAAAACGGGTAAACCATTAGATCTTCCTAGATCATATGATGGTTTTTGGTTAAATTCATTTAACTGCTGTAAGCCAGAGTAATTGATATGCTTGTTGAGGGCATAGTAAAATCAGGAATTCAATACTTTTAACTTAGATGCTAATATATGATCACCACATAATCTTTACCTCCCATAAAAACTTTTTAATAATCCATGGCCATCCATGCATCATGAAAAAGGAAATACGAGGAGAATAAGTACTTGTTTAGGGAATTATTTTAGTGTTGAAAATAGAGTGATTGGTCCTGCTAAATGTTGTGTTATTTGTTTTTAATATATATATAAATTAAATGCAATATTAACGTGTTTTTTATTTATAAATAAAATTTATTTTTTAATTTTAAATTTGATATATACAAAGTATTTTTTTTTTAAATACCAGGATAATGATATTTTTGATTTGATGAGGGCTAATCCTAACTAGCATGTCAAATTAATAACTCCAAGTAATAAGTTTGAGTTGATAATCATTTTTTTAAAAATAATTTTTATTTGATTACATAAAAATAAGAATATATGCTATTAAAAAACACAACCATTTATAACTAAAAATAAAATAAAATGGATTAAATAATTCTTTTTAATATTATATAAAAAACAGTTTATATTCTTATTTGTAAACAAAACAAAGTAGAAAATGAAAAGTATTTAATAAAATATATGTAAAACATATTCTTAATTATTTTAAAATTTTGATAAATTATTATTATTTTGAATTAATAACCTAAAAACATAAATTAATTATATTAAAAAAAAAAGCCGTGCATGCTTTGCCTGAATTGAGAAGCACAAGCTTACACCCGGACTTTTTTATTATTATTATTTATTTTTCACCACGTCCCCTCGGTTTTTTTTTTTTTTTAAATTAAGCACACGACAGGATGCATGAGGTGGCAGGCAACCTCTAGCGTGCTGTTCCCATAATTCATTCACCATTGAGGGGAGGGGAGGGGAGGGGAGGGATTTTTATTTGTCTAAAATTCCATATTCAAGTTATTTTCACCTGAAAAATCATAAATAATCAATATAAACCATCTCAAAATACTGAAACATTTCAAGATCGTTTAAAAAAAGTAAAAATCAATTAAATTTCAAAAATCAAAATCAAACCTATTTGCTATTCTTAATATTTTTGAAGGAAAAAATGAAACCTTTCAACATTAATCTTGGCTATTTTAGTTGTTAAAATCATGACAACCTTCCATTCTTTCCTTCTTCTTTTTTTCCTTTTGTTTTTGATAAAAAAATATATCTTTAAAATTTATAAAATAAAAAATAAATAAAATGAATTTTCATGTGAGAATGAAAATTGTCAAGAATTTAGAGTGAGTGAAGTGTTTTTTTTATATTTACTCTTTAATCCTTTATCTTTTTATTTGATGTTCTCTCTCTTATAATCTCTAGTCTAATTCTATCTAATTATACTATAAAAGAACTCACATGCAAGAAAAAAAAAAGAATAAAATAACCTTGAAGTGCTTAACTGTTTATAAAAACAATGAAAACCATGGATATTAATTTTAGTATATATTTTAATATATGATAGTGTTAAATTTATTTGTTATGATATAGTGGCATATTAAAACAAGATTTAGCAATTTCCGGTTGACAATTTCATCTAGAAACAATTTCGTGATCTATCAACTCTAGCTTAACTTCAAAGCTACCATAATATTATTTTCCACAGTTACAAATTATATAGGCAAAGCTCTAAGGTAAGTGCAGCGGTGACTAAAACAAATATACGATGATTGTCGACAATTCAGCTATTTAAAACAGTTATAAACACTACTTGTTTTTTCTAGTAAAGTTTTGAATTTGAGTTTTATAAGTGAATACATTTTTATTACAAGAAGGGTTTTATTTTTTAATAAGCTGACCGGGTTTAATGGGGTTAATCAAGATTTAATAAACTTTTAGATATTAGAATTTAGATAAAAAAAAAAGAGAGAGTTAGATAGCATCACATTCTTATAGAATTACTCCATGACAAAATTTCCACCATCGTCATTATTGACAACCTCGCCCAGGGGCTACAGATAGCAAACATGATGGTTTTTTGAGATGATGTCAAAGAAGGTGAGCGAAATGCTAATGGTTGTTGTTATAATGTGTTCTTGGTCTGTGTATATTGGGGTCCTTGGAGTTTCTGTGGAGTTTGTTTCCAATGTTTGTGGGTTTTCAAGCTTTAATCACATTTTGGATACTAATCTCATCCTCTTTCGACGAGAGGATTCAAACTGTAAAGAGATATTTTAAGCACAAGACCATAAATTTAGAAATTCAAAAGAATTATGAAAGATCATACACTCATCAAGACTTGATAATACACATGTCACATTCTGGATACTAATTTACATCACCACACACCACTCAAACAACGCACGCAAATATATCATTCTAGTAAAACCAAGAATCTCTCACTTTCCGGGGACGAAGTTTGTGGCATACGCCCAGGCGTTGTTGTTTACTGGGTCAGCAAGATGGTCAGCAAGGTTCTCCAGGGGTCCCTTTCCGGTCACAATGGCTTGGACAAAGAATCCGAACATTGAGAACATAGCCAACCTCCCATTCTTGAGTTCCTTCACCTTCAACTCAGCGAATGCCTCGGGATCGTCAGCCAAGCCCAGTGGGTCGAAGCTTCCACCTGGGTAGATTGGGTCAGTTACCTCACCCAGTGGCCCGCCAGCAATTCTGTAACCCTCAACGGCACCCATCAAGACCACCTGTGTTGCCCAGATGGCCAAGATGCTTTGTGCGTGGATCAAGCTTGGGTTGCCCAAGTAGTCAAGTCCACCCTCGCTGAAGATCTGGGCTCCAGCCTTGAACCATACAGCCTCACCGAACTTGACACCGTTGCGGGACAAGAGCTCGGGGAAGACGCATCCAAGAGCTCCAAGCATGGCCCACCTGGAATGGATGACTTCAAGCTCACGGTTCTTGGCAAAGGTCTCTGGGTCAGCAGAGAGGCCAGCAGTGTCCCAGCCGTAGTCACCAGGGAACTCACCAGTCAAGTAGGATGGGGGCTCACCAGAGAATGGACCCAAGTATTTAACACGGTCTGGCCCGTACCATGGGCTTCCAGAGGGAACAGGCTTGGTGGTTTTCCTCATGGAGACACGGCCGTTGCCCATGATCTCAGAGGAGGAGGGGTTGAGCTTCACCGCCTTTCCGGCTAACGAAGGGGAGGAGAGGGCCATTGTTGCTGCTGCCATTGCCGAGCTGATGAGTAAACGTGTATGTATTTGTGATTTACGATTGAAGAGATGGTGTTTGGTGGTTGAGGGTTGGAGTTGACGATCTTCTTTTTATACGATCTCGTGGAGAAGGTCCTTAGCTTAGGATTTCTATGACTGCACTCTTATTGGTTGCTCGCGTTTTCGAAGATCGATTTTGAATGTCGACCTGGCACTCTCTACACCACCTATCATCTCCACGTCATTTTGGCTGCCAAAAAACGTATCCGAAATCTGGAGCAATGTTTCAAGCTGTGTTTGTTCCAATAGAAATTTGCCACATATGCTTTTGGTCATCTCACAATCTATCTCTATTAGCTTGGAGTTGGAGGCAGCCATGAAATCTAACTTCATGTTGTCTAATGTGCTCTACATTATGTTTATAGCAGTTTTACTGAAATTAGTGAGAACAGTTAGATTTATTTTTTCCTTCTGGTGGACAAGAGTTAAAAAGCACAAGACATGGTTGGTGCAAATCTTGCATCAGTTTATCATATTGATTACAATCTGACAGCAATACTAATTACCAGTTTTAGCAATCTCCACCAGATAAAATATAGGCCTCCAAGAAATACTGGAAGAAGCATGGCTTTAATGCTTCTTGACATGAGAAAAGGATTGTGTTTTGAATGGAAAACTGGCTGCCATTATAGCTAGAAAACACTGATTGAAACCATCCCGGATGGGGAGTATCATTAATTTGGTTCAAGAAAAACAATTAATGAAGACGTTTTCTTAAGAAGAAGAAAAACTTAAAGTCATTTGATCGAGATATTCTTGGCTAGACAAGCCTCAACGTCTCATTATTTTCATTTCGGCAGATATTTTGTGAAGCCATTCTACCAGCCACTCAATTCTGATAAAATGTATACGTGGAACACTTACAACATCAGAAATGAATCTAATAACATGGTGATTTAGAGGGTGCCAAGTAAGATAATAAGTACAGAGCCCAAAATCTAGGGCCTCCAATGAGATGAGAGATTCAGATACCCGAAGATAAGAGCTTCTGCTCTATAGGTGTAGCCCCGTGTAATCCAAGAATTTAGATACCACAGAGATAAAGGAACTCAAACGCATAGCTTCCTACAAATACCCCACCTAGCCAATACCCTCCACCACTCTAAACCACTAAACCGAAAGCTCAAAAAATCTAAACTGCACCCGCTCATCCAGCAATGGCAGCCGCAACAATGGCCCTCTCCTCCCCTTCGTTAGCCGGAAAGGCGGTGAAGCTCAACCCCTTCTCTGAGATCATGGGCAATGGCCGTATCTCCATGAGGAAAACCACCAAGCCTGTTCCCTCTGGAAGCCCATGGTACGGGCCAGACCGTGTTAAATACTTGGGTCCATTCTCTGGTGAGCCCCCATCCTACTTGACTGGTGAGTTCCCTGGTGACTACGGCTGGGACACTGCTGGCCTCTCTGCTGACCCAGAGACCTTTGCCAAGAACCGTGAGCTTGAAGTCATCCATTCCAGGTGGGCCATGCTTGGGGCTCTTGGATGCGTCTTCCCCGAGCTCTTGTCCCGCAACGGTGTCAAGTTCGGTGAGGCTGTATGGTTCAAGGCTGGAGCCCAGATCTTCAGCGAGGGTGGACTTGACTACTTGGGCAACCCAAGCTTGATCCACGCACAAAGCATCTTGGCCATCTGGGCAACACAGGTGGTCTTGATGGGTGCCGTTGAGGGTTACAGAATTGCTGGCGGGCCACTGGGTGAGGTAACTGACCCAATCTACCCAGGTGGGAGCTTCGACCCACTGGGCTTGGCTGACGATCCCGAGGCATTCGCTGAGTTGAAGGTGAAGGAACTCAAGAATGGGAGGTTGGCTATGTTCTCAATGTTCGGATTCTTTGTTCAAGCCATTGTGACCGGAAAGGGACCCCTGGAGAACCTTGCTGACCATCTTGCTGACCCAGTAAACAACAACGCCTGGGCGTATGCCACAAACTTCGTCCCCGGAAAGTGAGCAGAAAAAAGAGTGTTTTGGTTTGTAATGTTAACTTGTCATGTAACGAGCTCATGAAGTGAAACTTGCGCGAAAAGTAAATATTCTGTTTGGTCCCTTGAAAAAAGAAAGTCGTTTTTCCTCTTATTTTTCTGCTTCTTTGTTTTGGAAACCACCTCTCCAATACACACACTATAATAGGCTTCATTTAGGCATCAATCAAGAAGAAAATCTGCTGTCATCGTTCCCATATTTCCAAAATACATTCTCCATTTTGAAAAGGCTAATAGGAATGCACATGTTACTCTCAGCCATACCTTTGTGTCCTGTTGAATATGTGATGCTGTGTTGCTGGATGAGTAACCAAAGCTAGCACAGTACATGGAATCACCTGTTTGAAAGGAGAAAAGGCTCACAGTACATTAAGAAAAAAGCAACATACGGCAAACGGAGAGGGAAGAAAAAATCATGATCAAACAACATTATAAACAGAATTTGTAATGCTATCTTTGTGCATTTAATCTTGCAAATTGAAGGCAACACCAAAGTGAATGAATTCACACAACACGCTAACCAACCATTTCAGGGGGCACAGATCAGGATGGTTACATTTAAACTCATTTAAGTATTCCAAGCACAAGTAACCGATAAAACCTAGCAGGGTTACAATCAGGGATGTTTGACTTACAGGATGAGCTAGCCGATCAAAGACCCATGGAAAATTTCAGTTTAACTTGAATGTTAAAACACTCACGCTGTTAGACCTCATCCCATGATGGTTTTCGGTTAAACTCATTGAAGGACTTGTAAGCCAATTGATAATCTTGCCGAGGGCATAATAAAATCAGGAGTTTTTAACCTACTGGATTGGTTAACTAATGAAATACAAATGGAAACATTGCAATTTAATGCTTTAACTTGCATGCTAAAATAAGATCACTCCATGTTCTTTAAAATCCCATGGGATTTTCGAAAGGTAAAAAAAAGTGCTATCAATGGATTATTTCAGCCCAAAGAACGCACAAGACTCACCAAATAGTGAATTGCAGAGTTTATCTTTGTCTTCCACTTAACTGGACCTCAAGTTTAATCGAATCACATAAATTATGCAGAGGTTTGTCAGCAATGTAGCTGAATCAAGTAGATTGTTTATGTCATACTCCATGACAAAACTACAATAGAGCCTAACAGCTAAAATATAACTGCTAGCTCCTGTGATTTCAATGGAAGTCCTGCAAAAAAAACTAAAATTAGAGAGACGGGAGCAGAGAGACTAATTATGGCAGGAGTTTCAAGCATGAGATTTACCACAAAACAAAATCTAGAGTTGTGCTGGTGCGTAATACAGAGATGAATGTTATCTACCAAGCAATTATCTATGCATGACACAACGAAAATTGATCTTGCTTTCTTCAGTAAAAGCTACTTATCCTCGATTAGCACATAGATCCTCACACCTCAAGCCTCAACACAAATTCTTCACTCATTACAGTCTTCCCATATGAGAAGATGAATCACCATATACAGAAAACGAGAAGAAACCCTTTCCAAGACATAATGCAAGATTGACATAAACCTATACAAGAAAAAAAAAAACAGAGAGAGATGTTTCGTACGTATTACCAGCACATGTATTCTCCTTCAAGAGCTTATAAATAAGAACATAGATTCCAATAGCATGAACAGTCTCAGCAGCAACAAAGAGGTTGTCATGATCATGAACAAGCATTCTAAGAAAAACCAAGCTGCCAACCATGATACCATCGCTAAAAACGCCTTGATCTTTGGCGTTTGCCTTGACCTCTTCGTTGCCAGGCAAGGCCGGGTTTAATAGCAGTGCTTTGATATGATGTTCAATTGATGTATTATTTAGTAATATATGATTATTTTTCTATATCCCACGATTACTATATTGACATTCAATTGATGGGCTATCTCTTTGATTAATTGGGTACATACTTCCATATGATGCTCAGGTCCTTAGTTCATTGTTGCAGTTTTAGCACAAAAAAGAAAGTTTCATATGGCAATTGGATCTATGAAAGCTACAATCGATAACCAATATCATTAATCAGTAAAAGTTCCATTGTCTATTTGACATTCTAACAAAAAATAACCAAATCTTGAAACATAGAAAATGATAGTAGGAAATGTCAACAAGTCCACGAAGCAGATCTTTTCACCAAGTGCGTCATTTGTTTGTCTTCCTCGAGTGAAATCATGCCAAGATGAGATGGATCTTCAAGCATCATTTTGGCAACCAAGTAGCCGGCAATGGACCATGTTTGGAATTTGCGAGCCTGCTTTCCAACGTATAAACCAAGCTTGCCATCATAGTATTCAGGCCAATGATCCTTTGATAACCGGCTTTCAGCAAGTTCAATGGCACGCCTAGCAATTTGAGGACGGCCAGTCTTGATACAAGCTGCTGTTAGAAGCCATAAAAGGACTGCATTGAAACAATTACACAGGTAAATATCTCAAACACCCTTGAAGATCATAGCCAAGAACTACAATCCATTCCAATCTTGGAAGCAATGCATCATGACTTAAGCTAGATATCGAAAGCATAAAAAGCTAACCTGGCCAGGACCCTCCATTGTGGTAACTCCACCTAGTATTCTTCGGATCACAGCCAGTCACAATGCGCCATTCATGACTTTCTAAGGCTGGATAACAGATTTTCAGCGGCATTTCTCCAACCAGTTCTTCCCATCGAGATTCAATTAGATCCATTATTGCTGACGCTTGCTCAGGAGTTGCCAGAGATGACAAAATTGCAACACAATTACCTAAACAGAACCAACGAAAGTCCATTCTCGCAGGACTAACATTTCCAATGAAGTAGCCACCACGAGTCGGCATGAAATCGAAAACCCAATCTGGAAGAGAATCAGGCATAACATTGAACTTGTTAACTGCAGTATGAGAATACTCCTCTGTCTTGTACCGATATATGTCGTTGAGTTGCTTCATGTCTAGCCAAAAATAATTGCGCATGTGATAGCTTAAAGCATGGAGCCGCGTAGCTACCCGCTCCACAAATTCCTTCCCTTCATCATCTTGCTTGAGTAGTATCAAAGCACACCTTAGTGCCATAAAGAAGAGTGCTTGAATCTCAATAGGATACCCATACACACCCTGAACAACAACATGAAAAACAGTACAATTAGTTTGTCTACTCCAGGACAAACAACAAGAACAAATTGTGTCGTAAACCAACCATTCGACGGTCGATCATACAGCATCCATCGGCACAGAGCAGAGTTGGGAATGTGTCAAAGCCTTCTGACAGACACAGATTCAGGATAAGGCGCATACCCCTTTGGCATTCAGGCATTTCAGCTAAGGAAGAGTCTCCTGTGGACTTGGTATATGCACGAAGCAATATAATCCACCAAAATCCAGAATCAACAGGAGCTACTCTTCCTATCGCACTCTCGCCAAAGTCGGCCATTAAAGTCTCAATATTTCTATCAGGATGATGGAGCACTTTAAAACTTGCTGGCATCACTCCTGCTCCTAGCTTGAACTGGTCTACCATTTTCTCACGTGACTGGAGATGAAGCGTTTTCAAAAGAAAACTCCTGACTACCTCGTGCTCCCCATTCATCAGAAAAGCTAAAGCGCTCGGTATAAAATCTCTAACAAATACCTGTCAAGTACAGGAAGACCAGCACAGCTACTATGGATTAAAAATAGTCGAACAAGGCTCAAAAGGAACAGAAACTGAAGGGGATCGAATTTACCTGATCATAGTTGAGTTCTTCGACAGAATGGTCCAGTGCAGCGATAGTCCCGACAGGTTGGCTCCGGAAGTAAACCAATGTTCTTCTCAATGATTCCCACGCGTCGACTACCATGGGGTGTGATTCAAAACCACATGACCTTGGTGTATTAAAACCAGACCTTCTTCCTGCGGGAGACAAATTCTCAAGATGCTCTATTATGCGAAAGGAATTTTCACTAAATGATCTTTCATCGAAGGATCTCTTTCTCTCCACATTGACAGGTCTAGGCTTGTCAGACAATCTTAAGAATTCGGAATCAATTTCAAACATAGAGCCTGCTGCCTCAAAGCTTTTGACACTTCCATTTTGACACACATCCATGGCAGCAATCGGAGACATCCTTGAAATTCTCAAACCAGTCACCGAAATAACAATCTAGACTTGATAGTATAATAACTCCTGTGATTGATCAAAAGAAATGGGCATCAACGATTTAGTATAGTTATCAATATAGCAACATAGATTCAGAAAATTAAAGAAAATAGGCATTCATACCAGTTGAGAGGAAAACAATGAACGTTAACTTTGATGATTAGCAAATGGAAAGCGACCCTAAATAGAGTAACATTAAGATGACACAAACATATATAAGGATATAAGTAGGCTTAGGAAGTGCCGAGGACGTGCACGAGAAAACCTACACTGCCTTCGTACGCATCAACTAATGAAAAGAACATGCTTTATTCATGTCTGGCACTTTAATTTGGTACAAGAGGTGAAAATGCTGGCTTGCGTGGAAATCTTGTAAGATCCGGTAATGACTTCGGAAGTTTCATCCATTAACTTGTCTTTCCAAACTCTATCCTTTTGCTTACCTTCACAAAGGCTAATAACTGGCATAATCACAACCGTGTTGAAGACTTGAAATACAAATAATAACAATTCTCATGGCAATGAACTTGCTAATCCTTTTCTTTGTTTCTCTAACGTTCTGTTTTGTTGTGGATTATAAGAAAAGTTATTAAACTTAATCAAAACTATGATGACTCTCAGGAGCTGAACGACTTAATCTAAAATGGTGCTATTTCAAAATTACAAGAAAAATGCTAAAACAATTTAGTTTTGAAGATTTTTTTTTAAATATAAAATAAATTTTGGTTAGATAAACTGAGTTAAAATAAATTAAATCTAAATTAAATTTAAAAAAAAAACACTTGACTTGAAATAACAATTAGGTAAATGAATCACCTTATTAATCTATAAAATCGAGCTAAATTTAATAATATTAATTATAAATTATAAAATGATATTTGAAAGTGTAATAGTGAATGATTTTGCTCATAAATATATTAAAATAATATTTTTTTATTTTTTAAAAATTATTTTTTATATTAATATATTAAAATAATTTAAAAATATATATAATTTAATTTTAAATAAATAAATAAAAATTAATTTAAAAAAAAAACTAAAAATATACGTTCGTAAGTCATCTTGAATTATAAATGGCAAATTGATTATGGATAATTTTACGAGCACAATGATAAGCCCCTTTTTGTTTTTTGGAACGATGTTATTCATTCCAAATTGGATAGTGAAAATTTGTTGAGGATTTTTTCTGAAAATGGATGGTATAACGTCTGAACATGCAGGACTATTCATCAATGGCTTTTATTTTTATTATTTTCAGAAATTATTATAGTTAATGCCTGATATGACCTAAATCACTCCGGTAAAATCTCCTTATCGTTTTAAAAAAATATATTTGATATTATGATAATTTTTATAATTATAATTAAAAAAAATATTTTATTATAATAATTTTTATAATTATAATTTAAAAAAAATTATTTATAAAAAACATTTTTAGTGAAGGTTGGTTTGATATTTATATATATTTAGTTAAAAATATAGTTGAAATTAAGATTAAATAAAAAAATAATTTAATATATTTAATTAAAAATATTTTTCAAATTGAGTATGCATGTGTGTTTATGGTTTTTAATTTAAATATTATAAATTTAATTATTGTTATTATATTATAAAATAAATAATATTTCATAGTTTATAGTTTTTAATTTAAATATTATAAATTTAATTATTATTATATTATAAAATAAATAATACTTCATATAAAATATTTTTTATTGTTTTATTAAACAATCTATAATTTTATCATGTATAAAATTTATTCGACAAGGATTACAATTCCTATAATTTCTTAAATATGCAATAACATTAAGTAAAATAACTTCACAAATAAAATTAATATTACAATCAAATTTTACAAATGCTATGTTATTATGCGATTTTTAGTAATATTAAATAATATTAAATATTAATTTTTTAAATAAAATATAATTAAAAAATAATTAGATTTTTTTACTATATCATATCTAATTTAATGTATTTAGATTTAATTCAAACCCAATCTAATCATAACCAATAAATATATTCTCTGGTGTTCACTTACTAGAAGTGAATAGTGAAGAACTCACTCTTCACTATGAAAATGGCAGGAAAAGGAGAAGCACCTTTCAGTAAACTCCTGTATTTTGAACATAAATTATATTAAATCCCACAAATAATAAATTATGTTTAATAATTAATCAAATAGTTTTTTTCTAGGGTCCGCATGAGCCACAAAACCACTCGTTTTGCATTTTTCAATTTACAACGGTCGAATGCGCTCTCAAACAGTGGAAGCCCTAAAATCACAATTATTCCTTTGTAATTCAAAAGACCTTCCTTTTCTTCTCCGCGTCCTCCTCCATCTTCTATAACGATTCGATTCAACAATGGGTACTTCGAATTGCACTCAATTAGTAACCTCAGATCGTGAAAAATGGGATAAAGTATTCGGTGGCCTAGTAAAATTACTAAAGAGCCAACAAGAACAGCTCGAAACTCTCTTAAAAGAGAGGCACTTTCTTGAAGATCGCATTAAAACACAACATGAAAGATGGGTTTCTGATATTCGTCTCTATGAAGATCATATTTCACAGGCAAGTTTACTTTCTTGTCAAAAATTTTGGTTCTTTTTGGATTTTAAAATTGGGGTTTTGAAAACTTGGGTTTTTGGCGATTTCTTGTGTAGATTAATGGGGATTTGGTGGAGAAAGATATGGCCTGTGTGCTTCAGGCTGCGAAAGGTGATTTGATGTTGGGATTGAAGCAGAGAGAGGCTTCTCTTCACAGATCGAGATTAGGTCAGTGGCTTTTTTAAGGGTTTTATGCACTCTTTTCGTGATTTGTTTTGATTAATGTGAAAAGAAACGGAATTTGGAGAATTAGTATCAGGTTGCAAGTTCTAATTTTGAGATAACACTAACTAGGACTGAATGATAAAGGATTGCTCCTTTCTTTTTCTCCCTTATGTGCAATGCATTATGTCATTTTGGAGTCTGTGGTAGGAGCAAAGGGGGAAATTAGGTGTTTTTTTTTCAAGTGTTTTATGCATTCTTTGTGTGTTATGTAGAATATAAATGGGAAAAAAGAAAGAAAGAAATTTTGGAATTTAGAGTTTGTTGGATGATTTTTTTAATTTAAGATGAAGCAAGGGTTATATTATTTAATTTTTCGCCTCGTTGTATTAAGAAAATGAGTGCTTTCTATGATTTTGGCGATGCACAAACAAAATGGGTAGTAGAATATGGTAAAACACTCTAGTACTTTGGATATCTTATTGGTATAGGAGTGATTCTCCATTGACAACTGTGGTTGAATTCAAGTATGTCTAACTGCATATTAAAACACTTCACAGGTTTCATCCTTGCTGCCAACTTTCTTGTTTGATTCTCTTGACTCAGAATTATTAGTTTGTTATTTGGTGTTAACGCATGGTGAATTTCACCTAGATTATGTTGTTGGGAATGCACTTGTTCATGGATGACTGTGTAATAACTCCTTTACATCTTTAATTATGCTATATTTGATTGGTGTTTGTAATTGCAGAGGAAACCGAAGATGAATTGGCAGATTTTCAAGCATGGTTTAGCTACCTCTCTCAAAACTTAAAAGTATGTTTTGTTTCATTTTTTGGTTCTTAGGGACTTTACTTCAAATACCATCGTGGGATTTTAATTCTCTGCTTGATATTTATCAGGCAAATTCTGAAGAAACTGCCAATGGAAGGGGAGGTGGGCGTAGTGATTTGAAGTCTGGTGGTGCTAAAAAGTTGGAAGCCAGAGTAGAAAGGCTAAAGCTTGAAAATGAGAAGCTTGTTTCTGAAAAGAATTCTGAAGTATCTGCACTCCTGAAAGAGAAAACTTTTGTGTGGAATCAATATAATATTCTAGAAAGCAATCTGACCAGTAAATTAAGGAGTAAAGAAGCTGAATTTGAAAAGGCCAATGAGAAGATAGCAGAAGTTCTTGCCACCGCAGAGTTGCTCCAATCCTCTAATGATGAGAAGGATGAAATTATTCGTAGACTGAATACGAAGGTGGCCAAGATGGAAGCTGACACAGAAAAATGGAAGGGAGAAATTTCCAAACTTTCCCAGGAGTTGGAATTTATGAGAAAGACAAGAAGTGCTCAAGTTACATCAATAATGAAACCTTGCAGTGCACCAACTAGAACTTCAACTTTGGGAGTCAAAAGCTGTGGCAGAAATTTTAGCAATCTCATTGACAGGAAAGTATCGACACCTATACTGGCCACTGTTTCTTCAAAAGGTTCTGACAAGGTACTTAAGAATCAATAGTGCACATACAAAGTGAGAAAGGGTGTCATGTCGGGTTTTTTTTATCCAGTATAAGATGATGACTAATTCGGCTTATGCATCATTGGATATCTAGGGACTATATAATCTTTTCATTTATGAAAGAACAAAAATAGATAGCAGCTTTTAGAAAAACTATTATGTTGGAAGACCATTAAATGCATCATTAGAGATAAAAAAAAATTATATGATTATCACATCAATAGCAACTTAAAAAGTGTCTGGAGAAAACTTGCTTCTTTTTTGTTTGTTCATGTTATCTTGTAGTCATTTAGCACCATTAGAGCTAAAAAAAATTATATGATCACATCAATGGCAACTTAAAAAGTGTCTGGGCAAAACTTGCTTCTTTTTTGTTTGTTCATGTTATCTTGTAGTCATTTATAGAATGACAGTCAAAATCGAATGTTGAATCTGCAATCTGCATGATTCTTTGTGATTTGTTGCAAATACAGGACATTTTTTGTTTGTGATCTGTTAAAATGAACGTTAAACATGCACGTTATCACATCATATTGATCATGCAAAGCTTAATTGTGATTAACTCCTTTTTTGTTGTCAGGGTAGCAGAAGCTTGAAGAAAAAAAGGATTGACATTTTGGAAACTCCGAAACTGTTCTCTTCTACCTTCGAAGTTCCCAAAGTAAAGGTCCCATCTACTCCTGCCTCATGACCTTACCACACCATTCTTTAACCTCACAGCTTAACAAAGTAGCGCTTCTCTGTGAAGTTTCTTATTGAACTCTGATGTTTGGCTCTGTAAAATTTTCTTTCCATATTATTGTCGATCTGATGTAAGTTAAGTTGTGTCATATCTTGAGGAAAGCCATGCTTTCCCTCGATCTTATTGTCCAGTTTAAGTTAGCTGTAGTCCTGCTTAGTCTGTAGTGCTGACTTTGGTTAGAATTTGTAATGCCCCTGCATTGCAACAGATACTCTTGTGCCCTTCTTCTTCATCTTCTCGATAAAAGATGTTATAAAATACATGGATGATGCAAAGAGCTAGCCACTAAACGGGCCTCCATACAATTGGAGACCACATGGACTGAAAAGAAGACCTGTAATTTACCATAACAGCAAGCCCCACCACCAACATCACCAATCCCCAAGGCTCCAGGTTCTATCATCCAAGCCTTACGATGCTTGTGTTAGAAGCGTGAAGGTCTCAAACTTAGACACCAAGGAAGCTGCTTGCATGTCCATTGAATGGCCTTTTCGTTGTAATTTTTTCCCCGATATTTTCTTTCCTTGTAATCTTGCTTTACTTTTGTCATGTCAATTGAAAAAATAAAAAATTGAATTGAATTTCTATCTTTCCATATCCATAGTTTAAATATTCAAACAATATATAATAGAAATATTTAATTCCTAATTTCTATGTCGTTCCACTCTAATATCACTTCATAGAAATCCATAACATTATCATGCCAAACTCAGTGAGATTTTATAGTCACAATTTAAAAAGATTTCTAGATTTTAAGACTATTGATAATACATATTACTGTTATATTATATAATATATATAATATATATTATTAAATTACTTCTTTTTTAAAATATGTTGATTTTGCAAATAAATTAGTTGTAAATTTTGATTATGACCTTTTAATCAAAAGATTAATCTGTTCACCTTCTTAAAAAAATTAAATTTTGAAAAAAAAATCTAATTAGTTCATGCTGATGAAGAAATTTATTATTCAACAACTAATTTCAAAAATAAAAAATCCCAGTAAAATAATTCAAAAACCAATAAGGTAAATAAGATAAAAATTAGTCAAGTAAAAGTTAAAAATAGAAAAATAATAAATAAGGAATTGCAATTAAGAAAGAAAAAATCAAAAGATTTATTAACTATAATTAATTGTTGTGTGAGTCGTTAGTTTTACACGTGTAAGTGGATCTTTTTCGTTGCTTTATATATAATAGTGTAAACAAATAGTTAAATTAATTTTAAAATATTAAAAATAAATTAATAAAATGAAATGAAATATTATTATTCAATCGATAAATTAATTTTTTTATAGAGTAAAAAGAATTAAGGGTTATCAGTAAAATATTTTCCATGTAGAAATTTGAATATTTAAAGGAGCAAGGGAAACGGTGTCGTTGCGTCTAGATCGCTAGTGCTAATGATACTAGCTCCATACGACACCGCCTAGATATTACCCCTGAAACGGAGTGCTTTTTTGCCCACCAATCATCACAACTTCCATAGAGGCTCCGTCAATCGTTCTCTGGATTCTCTCTAAAAGATGCCTTCAGAGGATGCTAAACTCGTGAAGAAAGAAGAGGTAACAAAAAAAGCACCAGCAGGAGAAGAAGAAGATGAGAAAAAGAGCTTGAGTGCCATGCTCCAAGCCCGGAAAAAGAACCCAACAAATGCTGGTACTTTAACCACAAAATCTGGGTCCAAAGCTACCAAAGTCAAGAAAGAAGAGCCTCAAGATGGTGATTTTGATGAACCCATTAAAGGTAAGGGCAAGGGCTCTTCGGGTTCTAGCTCTAAACCAGTAGCTAAAGTCAAGAAAATAGAAGCTAATAGTGATGATGATGATGATAAACCCATCTTCAAAAAGATCTCTGCTTCCAAAACTGATAAGGTATTTTGGTTTTGGCCCCTTTTCTTTTATCAAGTGTGTTATTTTTCTAAAGGTTACAGTTTTGGTCTTGCACTTTATAAAGGTTTAGTTTTTATTAGTCCCTGTGGCTTGTTGACAGAGAGAGAGGGGGGGGGGGAGTGAGGGAGCGAATTTCTTAAATTTCTGGTTTGAAATAGTGGGATTATTTTTCTTTCCTGCTTTTAATTAGATTGGAGAATGGATTTTTTAATTGATGGGCGTGGTTTTGTTTTATTTTGCGGATTGGTTTGAGATAAAGGAGCTGAACAAGAAGAAAGTTAAAAAAGAGGAAGATAATAAGAAAACAAAGGGGTATGTGGCAGCTGTGGAGATTGTGAAGAAGAGGGAGAGAAAGGTTTATGATTTTCCTGGACAGAAGAGAGATCCTCCTGAGGAGGTAATGTAGTTTGTTTCATTTGCTTTAAGTTGTTTTCCTTTTATTTTCCTGATTTTTAAGGGGCTTGTTGGATTCTATGGTTGCAGAGAGACCCATTGAGGATATTTTATGAGACACTGTATGAGCAGATTCCCGAAAGTGAAATGGCACAATTCTGGTGAGTCGTTTTGTCTTTAGGGTTCAGTCTCTTTGTTATCATACTATTATCTTGGTAATTGGAAAAGAAGTTTGCTGATAGTTACTAAAGGACTTGCTTGATCTTCTTTGATGCGCTCCTTAACCATTCTTTTTACATTTAATAGGCACCATGATCTTGCAAACTCTTAATCTAGGATTATTTGAATGTATCATGCTGGCTTAACAAGCCATGGAATTGTTGAGCTTTGATAATATAGAGCTTGATAAAACCAGCACCAAAACCAAATTTAATCAGGAGTTTTAGAACATAAGGGGTAAGGATGGCCCTGGATAGATTATATTCTTGATCGTAAACATAAAGGCATGCCTCTTGGTGAGCAGTTACTGCAATGTTTGCAAATGTTGATGTTTTATGCAGGAATTAGAAAGTGCAAAGGCTGTCGATGAGAGTCTGCTAAAAAGGACTTGCCATGTTGTAGAAGTATGCAAAACATCGGTGCATAAAATCAGCTATTTAGATGCAAAATGGAAATCATAAATGTCCAGTTAGAAACATAAACATGCTTTGCAAGTGTGTACATGTGTAGTTACCTTATGTTTGGCCTATTTTTTCCCTCTTTCTAGTGTGGCCAACAAGGATTAGTGCATCTAATTCCCTATTCAGCCCTTGATTTGATGTTCAGTTCTTATGATGTGTAGGTCATATAAGAAATTGTGGACTTGTTACAGTGCCTTCAATGTAACCATAAGATGAATGGTTGTACACTAACACAATCAATTCTTTGATACTTGAGTTAAAATAACATCAGTGTTTATTTGCATAAACTCACTGGTAATTTCTAGGACATGGCATTTTTATGATCCATGTATATTTTATAAAGGTTATGCTGCAATTTTCATGATAGACATTTATGGTTGGATAGCCATTTTTTATTGAATTCCCTCAAATTTGACACGCAAAAAAATGACATTTGTCAATGAGCAATCACAATTCCTTTTTCCTAAAAAATAGTCATAGGTTCAGCAAGAGGAAACCCAGCTGTTCATGGTAATCTCATAATGGTCATGGGAGAAATGCATTTAACATGTATGGAATGTAGAACTGAAGAACTCAACATCAATATCAGTTTTCTGAAAAGAATTTGAATTTGCTCTTGGTTCACCAGGTTGTAGTCTGTCCACCTTGGTTTTATCTCTGCTTCATCTTTTGTCACACCGCTGAAAGTTTGGGTGTGATTGTTTGTGTAGTTTAGAGGATGACCAATTAAATTCTCTGGTTAATCATGACCCTTTTCCTTCTGTAATCTATTGCAGCAGTGACTCCATCTTGAAAACATGCATTAGTTTCGACTTTCAATCAAGTGGAAAGGGATAGTATTGGTTTTTGAGTGATCCTACTTGTCTGTGTGTCGTGCATATTGACTGACCCTTTTAGGATTTGAAAGTTGACTCTCTCTCCAAAGATTGCACTTCTTGTTTAGAATTTAGGCCAGACAAGAACAAGTATACATATCATGTCATATAGCATGACTTGATCTTTTTGAATCTAGTTAATTTCAGCAAACTAATCTGTGTGGCTATTGGGACTTTGGGAGTGCAATGATCATGTTCATTTCTTCGGAACTGTTGTCTGCTTTATGATAAATTGTTGAATTGTCAGCCTTGTGATCATGATTGTACTTATCTTTTTGAGTATCGTGATGCATTTTTTAAACAAAGCTGCATCTGAATGTATATGCAGGTTGATGGAATCTGGTTTGCTACCTGTGGAGATGGCCAAGAAAGTTCATGAGAAGAAACAGAAAAGGAACAAGTTCACTTCGCCAGTGAAAACTATTAGTGTCACAAAGAAGACTCAGTCTACAACTGTTACAAAAAAGACACCATCTTCTGCAGTATCTTCAACGAAAACAAAGACAACAGAATCCAAAGTCGTATCTTCAACAAAAACGAAGGCGACAGACTCCAAAGTTGCATCAAAACAGCCTAAGAAGCGCAAGGCTGGAGATGAAAGCTCCGAAGATGATTCTGATGAGGACTTCTTAATTACTAGGAAAAACGCAAAGAAACAGAAAACATCTTAGACTAACCAACATTTTCTCATTTTAACTCTCTCGGGGACCGTTTATTGTTTTGACTAGTTTGTGGTCGCCAATGCTGGATTTTCAGTGATTATTTATGTCCCCGTGATTTTATTAAACATTGGATAGCAATCAAGGATTTTAAGAGAAGGTACCGTGGGGTCATTTTCAGTTCAAGTTGAAGGATTTTTTCTTCCTTTCTTTCTATATGGGAATTTTGCATAGAGATCCGTGGCTTTAATAACACCAGTATTACATGTATTGTCGTTACTCACGGTAGTGATCACATATAGTAAACCTAGCATGGCGGGTTGACTTTGGATCCCCATGACCTTGGTAGTTGAAGGATATTTTTTTTCTTTCTTTCTTTCTTTCTATATGGGGATTTTGCATAGAGAAACGTGGCTTTGAATAACACCAGTATTACATATATTGTCGTTACTCACGGTCGTGATCACATATATTAAACCTAGCATGGCTGGCTGACTTTGGATCTCCATGACCTTGGTTCCGTGTTAAAAAATTTGACTGGTTGAATCCTTACCAAAATCGTTTTATTGACTTTTTTTATATATAAAATAATGTTTGGGTTTTTTAATAAAAAATAAAATATTGTTATTTTAACTTATCAGATCAATCTAAGTTAAGTTTCAAATCTATTTAACTCTTAACTCGATTTTAAACTTTAGTTTAGGTTTAGTTATTATGGGTCTGATTTAAAATCTTCAAGTTATAATGCAATGAATATCACAAATCCGATTTTTAAACGAATAGTTTGCTGAAATTAGACATCCAATCCGTTCCAGATTCATGCTGAAATTCTGATTATCTTGATAAAAAAACTACCATGTAATTTTAGTATTGTGGTCTGATTTGTATTGCTGGAATTAGAATTTGGAATGGACTGGAAGAGAAACACAGCCACCCAATCCATTCCAAATTCTAATTCCACTCATACAAATCAGACCATACCACTGATAACTTTCTAATGCGGGTATTAATTCGGCATCGATTGTTCATAAAAAGAAAAGAGAAGAAAACTGTGCCCAATCAGGCAATAAATTGTTTGAGCCCTGAAAACCAGTTGCTTCTAGTCACTTTGCTTATTTTCGCTGTGCCAAAATCATTCCGCAAAGGGTTGATTGGCAACAATGAAGCACAGCAACAATGTCATATGGCCTGGTTTATTCAACGATGACGAAAAAGAAGTTGCCAATACCTTACTGCAACTCCAAAAACTTATGCCCAATTTAGAGTTAAGTAGAAGTTGTAAACGTAGGAGAAGTTACAGGCATGCTCCTGTGCATAATACTGGTGAAAGGCCCATTAAAATAGAGATCGATGGACAAGAAAGTTCTAGCATGGTGGATGAAGTTCGTCTCCAAGAGCCACCTCCAAGTTTGGAGCAGAAAGATAGACCGGTGAAAATCGAAGCTGACCCTTCAAGTCCCGAGGCAGCAACTGTTTGTGTTGAAATTTAAGTTGTTAGTACGAAGATTGGAGATATGATTTGTATCTTACTCTGACACAAAGTTTTTTAAGCTAGGAGTTGTATTAATTCATGCTATTATTATTAATTATAATTAATTATTTGTATCCTATATTATTAATTATTTTTAACTATAAAAAAACAATATACAATTTAATTTTATAACTATTTGATAATTAAAATTGTTAAATAATTATCTTAATCTAGAATCTTCTAAGATATGCTTATAAATTGTGAGAGAGACTATCAGAAAGGTATAATTAATTTATTAATTGAGTTGTTTGGCCAACAAAACTTTGATTACATAGGAAAGTCATGCCAACACTTTTTAAAGTTTGTTTGTTTAGTATAATGGTTGAAATCGTATTTTGTCTTAATTATATTCTTGAAAGTATTTAGTTATATATATATATATATATATATATATATATATATCACAGTTTTACATAGATTGTATTGAAAAACTCTTTCTTAAAATTTTAGTTTTTAAAAAGTTAGTTTATTTTCAATTAATTTTTTTAATTTGTAACCACATAATTTATCACAACATCTTATTTAGCATTGTGATAATTTTTACTTTTTAAAATATTTTTTATTTTAAAATATATTAAAAAAAAATTATTTTTGATATCAATATATTAAAATAATATAAACATATAATTAATTTTAGATATTTTTTTCTAAAAAAACAATTTACAAATACATAAAAATACATGCAGCTATATTCTTACTACAAAGGATAACGCCTTATTTGGGAGGAGGGAACGTGGAGGAAAAGAAAGGGGCTGGAGAGAGAATGGAAAGAGTTCATTACCTTCCTTGGAAGCGCTATGGAAAACGGGGTCCCACAGAGTGGAGACAAAATCTCCCCAAATGGGCCCACCAAAACCATTCTCCTGAAAGCGGAGGAAAGGGGAGGGAATTTTACAAGGAAAAAGACATTATTATCCTTATTTTTTCAAAGCAATTAGAATGAGGCGTCTCTCTGGTTTCCACTTTCCAGAGGCAAGAATTCTTTTTAACCCTTTTAAGCAAATAAACATTATTTTCTCCGAATCTTCCCCATATTATCTCTCATCCAAACTAACCATAGTTGTCGAACCGGTTTAAGGTATTGCCCAGCTCTAGGTTAGGCGACTAGGCCTTAAAATAATATTATTTTAATATTTTTAAAACAAAACAACATAATTTTTTTATATAAAAATTATAAGAAAATCCCTTAAATTTGATTTGATAAAGTTTAGCGTGAATTTGAATGAGCCAATTGAATCTGCTCAGATTAACAACAAGCCAAGTTTGAAGAAGAACCGAGCTTAAATCAAGTTCTGAATTAAAGTGATTAATTGTATTAAAAAAAGAGAGAAAATCACAATTTTCACCTCAAACATCTTCTATCTTCACCATTTTTCTTCTCTCACATTCTATCCTCGCAAATACAGTGCGGTGGATAAATCCGAAAGTAATGATTGATGTATTTCCCGGTCCAGATTTCACTCAAATGGCCAGGAAAAAAAAACAAAAAACAAGGAGTAATCTTGGAAAAGGGATACGCTCCTCCAAAAAGCTGAAAGAAGTTTTGGAAGAAGATCGAGTGCTGTGATTCCAACGAGAAGGAAGCAGGAATTCAGGTAACTATAGATGGTTGGTGATACTATCTCACACCGAGCCCTCTTTTATGTTGTTTTTTTTTTAAAAAAAGATTACCATATTAATATTATTGAAAATTATATAAATATTAATTTATAAAATATTTTAAAAAATAAAAATTACCTTGTTATATTAATACTATTATTATCCTTTCATCTAATTTGATGTGAAAAGTGAAAACAAAAACCACCGAGTGTTTTCTATAATAAATTTATGCCGATCTTGCTTTAGTTTTGGACCTCCCTTCGCCTGAAAACGACCGTTCAAACTTTCTCAGATTGGATAGTTTCGTAGCAACTGGCAATCGAAAAGGCGACCAAGATTTTACGTGGGAATGGCGAGTCGAGGCACGTATCAGTGCATTTGCCTCTTGGTTTTTTGACAGAGGATTTTCTTTTTTTTAAAAAAAAAACTTTAAAGTAAAAAGTAATGCCCACGTCAGTCAATCACAGGATCTAAAAACTATTGCCATTGCTAAGCTGGAGCATAGCTTAGTGGTCGTTGAAAGGCTATCTCGAGTTCGAATCCCCTCAACCCACATCAAATTGTTCGAAACACAACCTATCCCCTGATTCTTAGCTGAATTCCTAGACAGAGATTAATTCTTGTCGATAGAGTTCCTCGGACGTTACTTAACTTCCCCTTCATTTAATACTTTTCTTTTTCCATTTTGTGCAATGTAATGTCGCTGCTTTAACGAGAATTTGGTGCTCTCCCTTTAAATATCATGAGTAAATTTGATTATTTTCAGTTGAAGTAAATCACTAGGTATTTTCTCATTTAAACAAGAACCATATAATTATTAAAGTAGTGTTTGATATTGTAATAGTAATTATTTTTTTAAATATATTAAATTTATATATTTTTATTTTTTAAAAAATATTTTTAACTTCAATATATTAAAACACATTAAAATGATCTAAAATTATAAAAAAATAATTAAAAACAAAAAAAATTTAAAAATATTTTTAAAACATAAAAATATATTTAAATTTTTTTATGACACTTTAAAAAAACAAGAAAAAAATAGTAATTTTTAAATTAGATTTGAAATTGTTATACTTGATGTAGTAAATTGATATGAAAAATATGTAATTCAAAATTTATTCTATATCAAATTTAGAATAAATTAAAAAATTATTATACTGGCTAAATTTTTAGTAATTTGATAAAAATGGTATTGAGATTTTTTTTAAAAAAATATATTTTAATAAATGACCAGCTGACTTGATAATTCAATAACCAAGATTTTCTAAATTAATCATTAAACAAGTCTCAATTATGCCTATAAGTTTTAAATAAAAAAGGACACGTGCATCGTTAGCGTAAGGAATGAATGTCAAATTCATGTTAAGCTCATGCTTTTAATGTACATGTCGAGGTGTACCAATCTTTGCACTTAGCTTTCACTACCCAGCCTAAAAATCCATATATATATATTGTCCACCTTAATTCTGTACTAGTAATCTCAATTTAATATTAAATTTATTAAAAATTATAATTTATTATAATTTATTTTTTTTATAAATTTATTCTAATCTTAAAATTAGATTTGCAGCTCCTGCTTATTAAATGGATTGACTAGGAGTTCTTTAAATTTTTTTATAATTAATTTTTTTGTATTTTATTTTTTAATATTAAATCAAATTTTATAATCTAATCATGTAAATGTTAACTAAAACCCACAATTGTCAATTAACTTACCGTATCATATCTGAATTATTTCATTTTGTTTGTAGTGTTGTTGTGAATGATAAGATTTTTTTTACTAATATAAACATTCAAATCTATCTTAATTAATTTTATAAATTTTAAAATTAATAATTATAAATTTTTAAAAATTAATTTAATATTTTTAAAAAATAAATTCACGGCCTGACGTGATGATATATCCAGGTACACTATTATGCACAAGTCAAACAGTCAAATGTCAAGTCGAAGTCCTCTTATTTTCGGAAGTACATGGGAAGAGTAATTGACTTGATCAAAGTTTTTTTTACCTTCCGAATTACTTGCTGAATTTTAACCCATGGAAGCTCACTGTAAGTGGCTCAGTGACAGCAACTAATCCTCAATTCTTACCGCCCCTCCCATCCACGATACAAGGAAGCTAGATGGTTTCCACTTTCTAGTCTTCTCCTTCTACAATGCTGTCCCGCTCATCTGTTAATAATAAATAGAAAAAAAATAAAAATCAATATTCTTCATCATCAAAACCCTAGAACAGAAATCCATGCTCCCTTGTCACGACACGTGGCACGTTGCCATCCTTTTTCCTGTTTCATAAACAAGCGAAACCATGTCCCCAAGAACACAATCTCTCTCTCCCCCCCCACCTCCCTCGTATCTTCTCCTCTTAAAAAAATCCAATGTTTCTTTCTTGATATCTCTCTCTCGGCGAAGAGAGAGGCCCCCATTATTTATTTTTTTGTGTATTGGAGAAAAAAGAAAATAAAAAGAGAGAGAAAGGGAGTTGAATTGATAGAAGGAAAGCAGAGAAACAATGGCATTCAAGCACGATTACTGTAGTCTTTACGAAGATTTCGGAGGTGATGAAATTGAGGTTGCTGAAATCTTGTTAGATTTCCCTCGTTTAATTGCTGTATCTAAGTATGGCTCTCTGCTTCCATTCTCATGGGGTGGTACAAGGAGGAGATCCGCGGAGGCCAATTTGGGTCCAAGATGCGCCGTTCACTCACCACCAACATCAGCGTCACCTTCCCAAACACCGATATTATCTGTTCCTGTGGGCCCTGCTACTCCTCCTCCTCCTCCTCCTCCTCCTCCTGCTGCTGCTGCTGCTGAACCAGAGGGACCCATCACCGTCAAAGCTGAACCGGCGACTAGCCCTGCAACACCGCTTTCTTTCTCTCCAAGTGAATCTGATGAGAGTCCTAAGCGCTTGAAGAGGAAAGTCTACACTAAAAAGGTATTGAAATTCTGCTTCTCTGATTGTCCTTTTCAATCCCTGTTTGGATATGATACGTGGCACTTTCTCGGTGAAATGTTTTTTTTTGGTTGATGGGTTCTGATTGCTGGGTTTTGATTGCTGGGTTTATCTGCAATTTTATCTCTTTAATGGGTTTTAGATTCCTTTTGTTCTTCAGATTTGACCATGTTTTCTCTTTTACCAAAATAAAGATTCTCTGTTTGCTGATTCTCTTTTATTTTCTTGAATATATGCAGAGAAGAGAGGATTTGCTGAAGATTACAAGCCAAATTATTGATAGCAATGAATTGTTAAGAGGGGTGAGTTTTCTTTATTTTCTTACTATTTCAAGATTCTGGGAACAAATATTGTCCTTTTCGTGGATTTTTGCCATACATGGCATGCTTGCTACGTTATCTTCTGTCTTTAATTATGTTTTTGCTGTTCCTTTCTTTAAGCAAGCAAAACTACAGATGGTGTGGGTACTAATATATCCTTCTTGATTCTGTGGAATTGTTTGAAACAGGAGATTCAAAAGGTGACTCGATATTATGAGCATTTGAAAGCTAGAAATTCTTTGTTGAAAGCGAGGAAACAAGAGGTAATCTATCTTTTCCCTCCTGATGAATCAATGCTCCTTTTTTGGTCTTTTTCATTGCTTTTATTTGACGCCGTTGGGTTTCTAAATCTTTTCTACTTTACTTATATTATTAACTTATGTTTTATGTTAAAAAAATTACAGCTAAACATGGGTGTTATTAAAAGAGAAGATCAGTTGAATCTTCCACGCATGAATTCAGTCCAATCAACTGTTAAATGTCCTCCTGTTGTTGATGATCAAAACCAGTTTCCTCGACCCATGCCTGGCATCAGAGTTCATCATCATCATCATCATCAGCAGCAGCAGCAGCAGCCGCCCTATATGGCGGATAGGAATGCCAACAATCAAGAAATGAGTTGTAATCATCCAAACCCGTATGGCCAAAGAGTGTCCTTGTTGCGATCTATCAGTGCCAGTGATGGCATGGGCCCCCGTGGCATCCCTGATCTCAATCTAACTGTTGGGGAGCCTGTTTGGATGGACTCTAAACAACTGTTTGTTAATGACAGGAGTGCAGCGGTTAAAAGGGCCATCGCTGCTCAAGCAAGACAAAGGAGGAGGCTCATTTGCAAGGACAAGAGCTTTAATTCCTCTAGTAAATCACGATTCTCATTTAGATGATCTTGGTTTCTTCCTTGATCTCATTTCCCCCTTTAATCCATTTAGTAATTAATACGAGATATGTTAGTGATTAGTGCGTTATCTAGCTGTAAATTAGAAAATCTCCCAAGGAGATGATTTTTCCCGAATTATTTGCTTAGGTTTATAAGAGTTGAGAGGCTCAAGGGTCCCCAGGCCCGCTCGTCTTTGCTCTCATTTATGGTCATATTGCTAATAGTAAGGTAGTTTTTATTTTTTTTATTTTTTAAGTATTGTTTTGTTTATTTAGTCTCTTTAATTGCTTATTATGATTTGGGTAAATTATAAAATGGTGTGATTTAATTTATTAATTTTAATTAGATGGCTGGGATTGACAAGTAACATGGATTCAAAATTACATGAAGAAAATAAGGATTGGAGGTAAAAATAAAAAATAAAAAAGAGTTCGGATAAGAAAAAACGGATATGTAATGTAATTTCAACACAAGTGAGTGAGCTATATTTGTAATTTTACAAATTTTATATAGGGAAAAGATTAAAATTATTATTTTTATATTTAGATAATGTAATAAATTTATTTGTCATTATAGATTTAATATATTTTTTTTGAGTTAAGAGTATAACGTTTTTTATTGTAATTTTTAATTTAAATAAAATAAAAATGACATTCTAAGATGATTATTATAAATTATAGTTTTGATTTTCTATGAAAAATAATTTTAATCATAGTGTTTTTTTTTTGTTGAAAAATTTGACTATATTTTCAACAAATAAAACATGTTTTTAATTTTTTTATTTAAAAAATAAAAATAGAATAGAATAATAGTCTTATATTAGTGAATCAAACAATCATATTACTTTGATTGAAATCTTGTTCATGATCCTCTGAGATAGGACACGAAATGTTTCAAAGTTTATAAAGAAAATAGACTAAAATACAACTATTGCAGGAATTGTTTTTTCTTATACCTATGCTTCTTGATTAATTACTATAGTAGCAGATCGGGCTGAATGCTATAGTTTAATCGGTGTTAACACAAAGACTTTGTTCTAAAATGTGAGATCTCATTAGAGAGATAATAATCTTCTATTGTGTAGATCCAATCTTGATCTTTCACAATATATTAAAATGGCCAAGAAGTCTCAATCAACTTAAGTTTTGCCACTGAAACTCTCAACCCTAGGGTTTTGTACAATGTTATTACATTTGATTTGATTTGGCAATTCAACTTGGTATTATTATATTTATTTTGAATTTAAAATTAAATTAAATAAAAATTTATCTAATTAAATCTAATTGATTAAATGGGCTAATTCATTTAATTGTTTTTTAAAACTATATTGTTTTAAGTTAAAAAATATTATTTTAAATTAGTTCATATTAATCTACTAAATCTTAGGTCAAATCATGAGTTAATCCAGATTGAATAAGTTTTATTTTAGCTCTTATAATTAGTCAGCAAAGCGAGCTACTCTTATATATCATTTTAAAATCTGATGGGTTAATTTAAAATTTGACTAATCTGATGGGTTAATTTAAAATTTGACTGATCTGAGACTGGAATCGAGCCGAGTTGAAAAAATATAAGAAGAAAAAACCCTGCGTAACCTGGTGGGTTGACCAGGTTATCCGGTCAAGATCATGTTGCAAATCCGTTGATTTTTATTTTTTATTAAAATAATATCATTTTAATTTTTATAAATAAATAAAATTTAATTTAGCCAATTCAATAACCGATTAAAACCTGAAATCCAGATATTGAACCGGCCAGGTCTGCAGTGAAGTCCGTCAAATAATACTCTACCCTCTCCTTATCCCTATCTGTGAAGAGATTTTATAGTTGTATTTGTGAATTTATTATTGCAAGTGGGATAAATTAAAGAGAAGAAATGATGAGGATTGTATTGGATTTTGGAAAGCACGCATATATTTTAACGAGTTTTTCTTTTTTAAGATTTAAGCATACTGATAAAATAATAAGATGTAAAAAATATTTTAAAAAATAATATAAATTAAAAGGCTGCATGTATATATATAATTAGAAAAATTTTAACAAAACAAATGTAACAATATTAAAAAAGTTACCGATAATAATTAGAGGGAATGGCTCGAGAAGCTTAAAGACAAGTGAGGTATGATATGTTTAGATAATTTATCTAGCCCAGTATGTTCATTAATTGTAATTTTTTTTTTTGTATCATTGAATTTGACCTGTCAAGGTTCAATATCATACTAGTAAACTTCAATGCTACTACATGACCGTTTTCTCCTCATCTTTTTTTTTTTTTTTTGGTTCTTTCCAAAGGTACATAATATCTGCATTGGTAGGATCACATCCATTCTCATATGCAATTAATTCACAACAAAATGAAGAATCCCCTGCCCCGAGCACCTGAGGAAATAATTCCTGAGCGCCGTTGAGAAGCATCAATAGAAAGAAATACAATACAATTGGGATCCCTCTGTGGAGAGGTGCCAACAAACATGAAATTTCTTATTCTAGTGCCCAATAGAAAAACCTAACGAAGATCACCTTGCGGAGCTGAGATTTTCAAAACAACAAAGAATATAGTGACAGCCAGCAAGGGCGGCAGTCTCGTCAAAACCCATTCCAGCGTTGAGGAAATAGCCACAATTCATATGCTTCTCAGTCATCATAGTTCTCCTCACCTTCCTCCTCGTATTCACCATCTTCCTCAACTGTTGCATCCTGGTACTGCTGGTACTCTGCCACTAGATCGTTCATGTTGCTCTCTGCTTCAGTGAACTCCATCTCATCCATACCTTCCCCGGTATACCAGTGCAAAAAGGCCTTGCGACGGAACATGGCTGTGAACTGCTCACTCACCCTCCTGAACATCTCCTGGATTGACGTGGAGTTCCCCACAAAAGTTGATGACATCTTCAGACCCTTTGGTGGAATATCACACACACTAGACTTCACATTGTTTGGAATCCACTCCACAAAATATGATGAATTTTTGTTCTGCACATTGATCATCTGTTCATCCACCTCTTTGGTGCTCATCTTGCCCCTGAACATGGCTGAAGCTGTCAAGTAGCGGCCATGGCGTGGGTCAGCAGCACACATCATGTTCTTGGAATCCCACATCTGCTGGGTCAGCTCTGGGACGGTGAGGGAGATATACCCCTGGGAACCACGAGATGTGAGAGGTGCAAACCCTACCATGAAGAAGTGAAGACGTGGAAATGGGATCAGGTTTACAGCTAGCTTGCGAAGGTCAGAGTTGAGCTGGCCCGGGAACCTCAGACAGCATGTTACACCACTCATAGTTTCAGAGATCAAATGGTTAAGGTCACCAACTGCAAAAATTGGGTAGAAAGAAGCTATGGTTTAGTATTCAATGAAATAGAACTGTAATCGATCTAACGATAGTTACTCCAAAGGACAATTAGTAACTCACAGCTTGGAGTGCTAAGCTTTAGAGTCCGGAAGCAGATGTCATAAAGTGCTTCATTGTCAAGAACCATGCATTCGTCAGCATTCTCTACCAACTGATGCACTGAGAGGGTGGCATTATATGGCTCCACAACTGTGTCTGAGACCTTTGGTGAAGGGAAAACAGAGAATGTAAGCATCATCCTGTCAGGATATTCCTCTCGGATCTTTGAAATCAGAAGTGTTCCCATGCCAGAACCTGTACCACCTCCAAGCGAGTGGCATACCTGAAAGCCTGGTCAAGAAAAATTGAGACAAATGAGTTCCATCTTCCAAAACAGAATAAACAAAAAAAATAAATAAATAGCCAGCTTTCACCAAAACCAAACTGTAAAATATCAGCTTTCTTGGGAAAGTCAGGTTGGAGGATGGATAATTATTTCTTCCTTAAATCCCTCGTGACAAAGAAGTTGTTGATGGATGCTAGCGCATCCCCAAACAACAGCAATTTCAAAACAGTCAAAATGCCAAGCAGTCATACACTCCCAGCAAAATCCTGAAGAGCATGAAGTTATGCAAGATCCAGACATGAACTCGTGCTAGAACCAAAGGTTAACTACGGCTTTATACAGATAGCCTCCACTGACCTGTCTCAAAGGTCTCGTGATTTCAAGTCATGATTTACTCGTTTGGCTAATCACCAAAAGCAATTTTACAAGTCCACCTTTTCGTCGTTCTAATGACAATCAGACATACATACATACATATATAGATAATTTAAATCAACATTTAACATCAAAGAAGACAAATGTGGCACTAATTGTCGTTGCCGCTGTTCAAAATTCCTTTTCCATGTGCAATTCAGATCCAGATCATAAACTACAGGCATGATTCCAGCCATTTTGACATGATTAACGGTGATCTTCATCATGAAACAGGGGGAAGGAAATTTAAATGAATGATTAGATTGTTTTCCTTTTTGTATCTTAAAGATCACTTACATGATTATTACTTTTTAGGGTGCGGTGCTCTGACTCCAAGATCTACTTTTTAGTGTCAGCATTATAAATGTAAAAAGACAAGTCGCTGCACTGTCCTGCTGGTCCATGATACCATAACAATCAGACACCATCGTATCTTTTTCTCCAATTACATAATAAAACAAGATTCATATCCTTCAGTATCCACACCAGACAAGAATGGGGCCTATTGATACAGCTCATCAGCCTTATCAACAACCCCTAATATAAAAACAACCAAAACAAAGCAATGATTAATATAAAAACAACCAAAACAAAGGAATAATTAATTAAGGACGGCAACAGCCCTAATGAGTAATGACCACCAGCATATAAAATAATAAAAAAATATATATATAGGTGAGAATGAGATAATCAACAATGAGAAAACTACAACACGAAATTGCAAATTGAGATAATTAAAAAAAAAAATTGTTCATGGTTTCTACAAATTGAAAGAAAAGAAAAAAACATTGCATTCCGATTTCAAGGCCGGATTACGAGATTCGCAAAGTGAAATTAATTAAATAATGAAAAATCTAAAATTAAAGTAATACTAAAACATCAATGCTGACAAAAATGGCTGGCAGAACCACAATAATTCAACAACTACAATAAATTAATAAATAAATAAATAAACCCTGTTGGAGATATTTCCTAATTCTGCCAGTGATAAAGCATATATAAAAAATGAATCTTAAATAAATCTTAAATAAAGTATAGAAGAATCCGGCATGTTAAAGACCACAAAATCATTCAAATAAATCTTCAAAAAATCAACGAAAAAAAAAACTAATAATCGATCGATCTGTTAATTACATTCAGAAAACTAATATAAAAAAATGAAGAAAGATTTCAAAAAAAAAAAAGTTGAAAAATACCTTGCAAGCAATCACAATTCTCGGCCTCTTTTCTAACAACATCAAGAACAGCATCAATCAACTCAGCTCCTTCAGTGTAATGACCTTTAGCCCAATTATTACCAGCACCAGACTGTCCATGCACAAAATTATCAGGCCTAAAGATATGTCCGTACGGTCCAGATCTAATACTCTCCATTGTACCCGGTTCGAGATCCATGAGGACCGCCCTCGGCACATATTTTCCACCGGAAGCCTCGTTGTAATATACATTAATTCTTTCCAGTTGAAGATCAGACGACGCGGCGTCGCCTGAGTACTTCCCGGTAGTATCAATTCCATGTTCGTCGCAAATAACTTCCCAGAATTTGGAACCGATTTGGTTTCCGCATTGGCCTCCTTGGATGTGAAGGATCTCTCTCATCTTGTTTCGTTAATTTGTACAGAGAAACGCGTGACGAAGGAGAGAGGGAGGAGTTATAATACATGGAGGGAGAGGGAGAGGGAGAGGCGGGGTTTAAAATGATACAAATAGGAGAGCGGGCAGGATATTTTGCAGGTGTTGTTCACGTGATGGAACAGAGGGACAGGCTTAACTAATTACTAACCACCTCTAGGGAGGGTGGGCACGTTAAGGTGGGGCCCCGTCACTTGTGCTGTTTGGGATTAGCGATCTAGGTTTTTTTGAAAAAAAAACTTACAAGCATGTCTGTTGTTTTTTAAGATTTCTTTTTTTGTGTAAAATATTTTACATGTAATGCTTTCTGGTAAAATGTGTTTTTAATATTTAATTTAAATAATATTTTTTTAAAATAGTGATAGTAATAGTTAAACTGTGAAAGTAATAAAAATAATGATAGTTGTTGCTAAAGTAAGAACTGGTTGAAATAATTAATTATAAATATATTAGTATTTGTGAAATATTTTATAAATTTAAAATACTTTCTCACAAATGAAATAAGTTTTGATGTTGATTTTTAGGTATTTTTAATTAATTAATTTTCATGTAAAATATTTTACAAGAAATAAACACCATTTTTTTATAATTTTTAAATTTAAATTAATAGTAATAAAGTACAAATAAACACACTTGCTAGTTGAGTTAAATGTTAGGAGTCATGTGATATCATTTTGAATTTTTCATATTTAAAAATCAAATTTAAAAATAAAAATACAACAATCATATTTAAAAATCAAATTTAAAAATAAAAATATAAGCGCATCTTTAAAAAAAAAAAAAACACACCAGCTAGTTTTCAAAACCAAATAAAATGGTTTTTAAACATTCAAAACCAAATAAAATGGTTTTTAAACATTATGATAATGCTGATAATGTTTTTTTATATATAATAATAAAAAAATTAAATCAAGTCAACAAACAAATTTTTTTTTTAATAAAAAAATTTGAATTGAAAACCTAATACCACAACAAACAATCCTTTGGTATATGTGTGATTCAATAATAAGTTAATAATAATTATGTAGTAGAGATGATAACTCAACTAAATTAATATTGATTGACTCGAAGGAATAAATGTTTGCTATTTTATCTAACAAGAAATAGATACGACATAAATATTATCAAAACCGATATAAAACTAAATCTAAATCCAACACGTACATATATACATACACACGTATATATACATACATGCATATATTATTTTATTTTATATCTTAGACAGGATCACTCCTATACTGTGTTGGGCCAAATTGTCATCCCCAAGTGGATGTGGATCTGGGTCCACATAGAAATACAAACAGGCAGAGCCTAACAATACAAGATTTAAATGGATCAGAGGAATGCAGCGCGTTCATCATTGTTTCCTCCAGCTGGGTTCTACGGGGCACCATGATTACTAAGGAAACCCCGACTCTCATTTTTTACCATGCATGGAAGCTTACAACATGTCGCCATTGAGATAATCAATGAAGTTATAAAGAGTGCTTGGTGATTTTATATCCAGATAATCAGACAACTTCTGAAGTTGTTGAAAACTTTAATGCAGACACCATGAATGTTAAAACTTCAATGGCCATCTCTACCATTTCAACAATCTGCGCTGAACTTTACAGCGCAAATCATGCGTGTTAAAACGAAAAGAGGATAGTACCAGTAGGCTTTTCAATGCTTTCACAATAAAATGGAAAGGTTACTTAACACCGAACTAATTACAACACGGGATGAGTGATGACCGTATTACTCCACCATGATTGAACATGGTACTAATTCATGACGCGATTTTAGACAACTTGAATGGTGTAGGCTGCTGTGCATCCAGGAAAGATAACAGGTTCTCAACACATTGCTCTAGTGTTGAAGGTGAGATTCGTTGCAGTGCCTTTTGAAATTTAGCGACTCATCCACCAAAAAGTCACTGGTAAAATTGGATCACATAAGCAAATAGCACACGAATGTGATTAGAAGGACGAGTTACTAACAAAAATAGGTAAGATTCAGAATTGAAAATAAATTGAACTCACGACATCCGGTCAGCCATTTGTGAGGTTTCCCACCTAGGACTCCATGGATACTCTGTAATGAGAGGCGACTTGACTGGCATGCCAAGGGAATTGAAATGCTATACACAAATATTATAAGCCAGTCAAGGAGAGTATTTGCATGCAAACCATTTGCTCAGTCAATGATAGGAAACAAGTGGTTCCATAAATTAAATGAGCTTCAATCATTACTGCAAGGTTTTATACCCAAATTGAGCAATTGATAATACAAGAGACCACATCAGCAGTCGACTTGATTCTGATGGAGAGCTTTCAAAAACAGCAAGCTTCTTATGCTTAATTTTAGTATAAAAACATCATACAATGGCACACAGAAAAGACATAAGATCCTTTGTGATGCAAATCAACCTGTATTGTTCAGGATGATAGGTCAATTCTAAATCTAGTCAAGAGCAAGGCCATGCTGCAAGTGCAAAATAGGAAATCAAGCATGTAATTGATGAAAGTATCTGGTGGGACCTGATCCTGCCTCCTCCCATGATGAGGATCAATACAAGTATCCTTGGTAAATGGCACATATAAAAGGAATTTGCACCAGATTCATGTCTTAATATCCTTCTAGCAATACTTGCATGCACAAAAGAGAATGACAATGACATTCACAGATGAATAAATCCATAAATTTTATACTGGAATAAAGAAATATGATCACCTGTGTACTTTGAAACATCAGAGAAGGCTGCTGTTTTGGAAAGTTGGTTGAAAGGAAAACATGCAACTGCAGTTTAGGAAACCAAGTTCATATAAACAGCCAAATTATGTTAAAACAGGCACGGAAAAAAATATTTCCGTGAAATAACTTTCTAAGCTTTTCCTATCAGCTACATCCCCAGTATACAACTGACTACCAAACTTGATCTCAGCCAAGGCTCCCATTTGTTTCATGTAAAATATGCTTCAGCAAAATATTTTCTCATTTTCCATGTTTGGCTCACATAGGAAAACATGGTCAAAGGAAAATATTTTACAGTCAAAGGAAAAGAAACTTAAAACAAGGAAAAAAAACTAAAGGTTCTTAAGAGAAGAAGATATTTTACAAGACTTCCTTTGTTGTTAAATCCTGGCCCCATCACTAATTAATTCTTATCTTTTCTTTCTCAACATTTATTTTTCAATACAAGCCAAACACCAAACAATTATTGTCAAGTAGTTTTCACAGCCAAACAATGAAAAGTAATGTGTGTTTTACGTGAAGTAAAATGAGGCTAATTTTAGCATATTTTATGAAAAATTAACTGTGCTGTGGCAAAAAGAAAACCTTCAAATACTTAGAGCTAACAATCTCCTTTGATATAGGCCTGAAAATATGATATAGTGAAGATCAGGGGTAAATACCTCCTGAAACAATTTAGGTTTGACGATCACTCTTTCCCGATGTTCATATATAATATGACAGAAACTTGCCCCACCCCTTTTAATATAATTTACAATTGGAGAAGATCTTACTATACCATGAATGTAAAGGGTCCAGAGCAGACAAGAAAAGAAGCCTTTCTGCAAAAAACCTGACAAGGAAAGCAATGGTTAACACCAGTCACTCTTGATGGATTAAAAAAATGTCTGTATACAAACAGCCTAGGATGCTTACTGGATCAGCTTCTAATGGCCTTCCAAGCAGTGGGGCTAATGCCTCGATAAACTGCCTTCTAACATCAATTAGAGTAACTGCCTCCAAGACCTACAAAATGGGAAAGAAAATATTTTATTAGCAAAAAAGGTAGGCAAGCAATATCTCAACTAAAAGGAATCACTGGATGGAAGAAATAAGCTGACCTGTCTCTGAAGGAGTTCTTCCAGGTGGGGAAGATATTCAGCCATGCACCTTTTCAGAAGAAAAGAACCGATAAAAACAAGTCATGCAAATCTTCATACAAAAAGCAACATGTACATATGCCAAAGACTTGAAGCAAAAATTATATGCATAGCTTACATTCCATCCAACCATGAAGGAAGTTTGACATCATCAACGGAAAACAGGGCTTTCAACTCAGGAGTGCACATTAATTTCAGACGAGGTGCTGAGGGAGAAGATGCATACTTTCTACCAATAGGATATATAACCTGCACCAATCAAGAAAAGACTCACAAAACTATTGCAGTTGTGACACAAAATAAAAAGGAAAGAGAGAGAGAGAGAGAATGGGACAGAAAGAAGGAAATACAAAGAATTCAAAGGAAACTTCAAATACAAGGATAGCAGAAGAAATATCCAACCTGTAAGTATATCTTTTGTGGATGTCTCCAGGGGCATGCAGGCACCATTTTATTTATATTCATGTTCATTAAAGGCACTGCGAACTTCACCTCTTCTGGCTACACTAAAAGTCAAAGGCATAGAAACCAGTGATGTAGTTAAATACCAACCTAAGCGATGGATATATTTGATCACTTCACAGAACCCAGTTAAAATAAATAAAAACGTTTTCATTTCAACAAATACCTTTTCAACACCGGAACTCATGTGCATTTCAATTCCCTGCAGCACGACTGGAGTTTCAGTGATATGCAGAAAACTAATCACCAATAGTACAAAGAAAAGAAGTGACAACAAAGTAACGATACGGTAATCTTTCTACACAAAACAAGTAACTACCAACGATGTCCTAGCCAAATGAGACATTAGCATTATACAAAAGATGCAAGTCAAGAAATTACCTCCCTAGACACCATAGTACTAATCTCAAACTTCAACCTATCATCATCAACTTCTCCCACTCGTTTCTCCTGGTAAGACCTATATTTATCCCTGGAAAACAGAATTCAAAATCCTATCACAAGTCACAACCAAGACTAAAAAAGTGTCAATACTACCCACTCCTAAAACATTCAGGTCCTCAACCTCAATTCAATTACGAGAGCTAACAGCCGTGTAGGATCTTTATTGTTCCAATCGGTCAGACTGTTCTTAACTAGCCTTGAATCCCCGTCCTCACCGCATAGGACATGAAAGGGATGGAAATCTTCATCCTCAGCACCAAATATAACATCCGGTGCAGCTAATGGAAATTCAGCATTGTATATAACATCCCCTGTAATAAATAAATAGAAATCAAAATTAACCCTAACCACAATAAATGAGTAAACACTTAATCAGTTGATAAAAGAAAACAAAAACAATGATACTAACATTTCATGTAGTCTAAACAGTAAGGAATGAGCAATGTGAATCGATCAAGATTTCCAGTGAAGTACCTGGTGCCTGACCGTGCCTGTTCAATCTGCAAAACAAACTAATTAAGCCAGCAACCCGAATTTGACAATCGCAAAATTGCAAATCGGATTAGCGTTTCGTATAATACTTAGGGTTAGGGATTTGCGAGGCAATTTTTACCTGGATCGTGTGAGGATAGTGATTGAGGAGATACTGAAGTTGGGCGGAGATGAAAGGAGGGAATCCATCATGTGACATGGTGGTTTTGGAGGCAATTTGTCGGGTGGTTGGTTTGAGAAAATTTGTTGCGTCGCCGTTTATTGGGGACGGTGCTCACTCGCTCCTCTATGCGGTGGTGAGCCTGCCTAGTGAATACGTACGTAGCTGCCCCACTGGCTTTCTAGACGTGGTGGAGTGTGACTCTTGTCCAAAGTTATTTTCCGTTTAGCTTCTATTTTTTTATGTTTTAAAAATTATATTTAATTTTTCTATTAATAATTTTGATATTCTATGTTAAAATTAAAAATATATATTTTAATATTTTTCGATTAAAAAATATGCACACCATACTACTAAACTAAAAATATCACTAATATAAATTTTATTATAGTGCAACCAAATAAAATTTAAATTCGAATATTGTATGATTTATCTTAAAACCTTAAGTATAGAGTGTGTGAATTAACTTAAATAAATTAAAATGATTTTATTTATATTTAAAAAAAATTAAAATAATATTATTTTGATTTTTAAAAATAATTTTGAATGGATAATGGTTGGCCATGTAATTGTTTCGTTTTAACTAGAATATTCTCATTTTATTTTATTAAAACTCAACTTTGGTAAGATTTTAAATATACCTAACATGATAGACGGGGTTTAATAACAACGTTGTTGACCTTTTGAGGTAACAAACGACATCGTCGAATAAAGCAAAGGTCATTAAAACCATTTTGTTCTCTTAGGAATAATTTTGTACTTGTTCTTTTTCTATTTTTCCTAACTTTCAAAAAACATTCGATCAATAAAAATTAGTCTACCTGTTGGAGATAAAAAAAAAAATCGAGAAAATTTACACGTCTTTTATAAACCATATACTTAATTAAAAAATTAATGACATTATTTTGAAAAAACATACATAAATAATAAACTTGTTTAAAAATATAATTGTGGTTATTTTTTAAATAATTTTTTGTATTAAAATACATGTTAATGATTTTTTATTTAAAAAAATTATTTTTAATATTATCATATTAAAATAATTTGAAAAAACTAAAAATATTTTAATTTTAAATAAATAAATAAATAAATTTTAATTTTTTAAAATACAAAAACAAATAAATAAAAAATGTATATGATTTTATCTTTGGGAATGTTGTTGTGCAAGCAAGCGTGTATGCCAATATAAGATTGAAAGTTTGTCATGCAAATATTATACTAAATAAATTCTAAATATATTATTATTTTCATATTCTACATAAAAAATTATAAATTTATTGTTTAAAAAATAATTGACAACGTGATTAGTCATAACTAAACTCATTTTATAGACAATTATAACCAAACTCGGTTTAGATTTGACATGTAAAAAAGTTAATTCATCAATGTATGTTTATTAAAAACATATATATCAAATTTAATAAATAAATAAAATTAAAAATTATCAAATTTTTAAAAAATTAATATCATGATTTCCAATAAAAATAATAACACTTAAAAGAAAATTGCCAGACTTAACAAATAAAAAAATTAAAGGAAAATATAATTAATTAAAATAAGACAAATAAAAAAATAACAAAGTGTTTGGTCATTTTACCTTTTTTTTTTAAAAAAAAGTTCATGAAAGTTTTTTCAGATAAAATAAAAATATTTTTTAGAATAATTTTTATGCTGAATATTTTTTTCTCTATTAATTTTTCTTAAGATTAGAAAATGGAGAAACTAATTTCATAAAAGGGTTTTCCTGGAGAAAACAGAAAAAAATTATTTTCAAGCACCCTTTAAAAAATATTTTCAATATAAAAACAAGTTAATAATAAATATTTTTTATTTAGAAATAAATAATTATATAAAAAGATTATATTAATGTTCAGCTGCATAACCCATGCACGGGGGTCTACAGCTGTTAGCACACAGCAGTGTACTGTTCATACGAGCGTCTGAGGGGATAGAACCTCGAAATGACAGAAATCAAAGAACAGGGACAGGATCGTCAAACACAAAGATAAAAACCCTAATAACAAAAGCTCCAGCTTCCTATAAATAAAGCGCAGCACCAGTTGTTTGGGTACGGTTCAGACGTGCCGTTGCGGTTTACAAAAGACTAGAGTTCTTCCCATCTCTCCAGTCACATCTTCATCCCTTTCTTCTCTTTACGCCTTTTGTTTTTATTTCAATTTCTTGTTTTGGCTGTGGAATCAGGTGATGAATTTGGATTACAAATTTCTCACGACGGTCGTCTGAGACACATCGTGTCAATTTTGATGTAAAGATCCAATGATTTCTGATGATTTCATCCTGCTCTTGTTCTTCTAAGCAACTATAAATTTTTTCTTACTTAGTTTTCTGTGATGGGGCGAGCATCGTGATGAAAAATTTGAATTTGTCCGATCAATTTCATGACAGGATTATTTACCTCCTACTCATACTGAATGCTCGCTCATCATTGATTTCTCTATAATTATTTTTTTTGTATTTTATGGGTTAATAATTCTTTTATCATCAAGCTTTTCAGCCGCTCCTTTTCTTCTTTTTTTTAAGAACGACCAAATTGGATTGGCACTATGAGGATTTAATGTGGTACTAGGTCGAAAGATCTATGAAATTTGTAACTCAAGTCCTTTTCATTCTGAGTGCGCAGTTCAATCTGTTTATGCATCTTGCTTATATACCCAGAAGGCCTCGAATTTGTTTTCAACGCAGATTGCCTCTTTTCTCTTCATATAACCTGGTTTTTGGGCATGTGTGGTTATTCAGAGAAGTTGGACGAAGCTTTTGCTTTAAGTAAATTGATAGGACAATGTGGAATGTGGCCAAGCTGCTGGGACTGCAATTTATGGATACCGGCCTGAATGAACATGAAATTTTTAGACCTAAATTAAAAGGTTTGAAAGTAAAATTATTCAAGATTTTGGTATGGATAGTACAAAACTCTAAATACTGATTCTATCAAGAAAGACGGAATCACGAACAAAAACAGATCTATGGATATCTGTTACCCTCCTCAGTGATGTCCTCCTTTCCAAATCGGTGAATAAGACTCTCAAGTCAATTGAAAACTTGGACAAATTTCATTGCTTTTGCTTCCTTCATCAGAAAAAGAAATCCCCAACATGAAATTCTTTCTTTGTTTTCCAAAATAGCAGAAATCCTCTAGTCCAATGACCAAGCCTGCAACCAGATACGAGAGAATGATAACGAGAACTATACCTCTGTCCATTTAAGTTGTTCAAACAATGATAACGAGTTGTCTAACCTGTATCTTGCCATCAGAAGTGCCAGCATAAAGCATTGCACCGTCCATATCTGATGTTAAGCATGTAATTCTGGCGTGCCACCCACTTCCTACTTTGATGGAAGCAACTCTTGTAACTCTTTCCTTTAACCAAACCTCAATGATCCCACTTTTCGTGGCTGTGAATATGAAGTCGCTGTTGACAGCAATTCGCTGAATGTCGAATCCAGTTGAGAAGGATCCTGTTACAGCTTTGCTCGAGTGAGAAAATACCTGCCATGCACGGAAATTTGTTCACTTGAAGAAATAATCTGTTCAAACATATTTCATGAACAATCTCAGATCAGTTGTTGCTTACTTTCCCTGCTGTTCCATCAACCGCTGAACCACCAGCAAGCAGTAGACCATCTTGAATTTGTAGGGAATAAATACTTTGTTTCCCCAGCAATTTTCTTGTTCCAGAGTAGAATGTGGTTGATGTGAATTTGATCAAATCCACCTCCTGGATACTGTAACCGGAGACGCCACAATATAATGTATCCCCTGTCATAGCAAGGCACTTCACCGTTTTGTTGAAGTTTATATGCTTTGGAACACCTGACCAGCTGTATACCTGTGAAAATACAATTTTTAGAAAAGCGGATTCTGTCAACCGCTAAAGACTGCACAGTTCGGTTTCAGTTGCTGAAACATGATGGGTATGCGTCACTTGCCTTGACTCCTGCTCCTTGAGAAACAAAGCATGCAACTTTACCATTAGCTGTCAACTCGTATACTGCCTCTTTCACATCATGAACTTGAATACAATGAATTTCTTCAGGTTTAATTGCCCAAACCTGCAAAAGAAAATGAGGGAAAATGACCGTTTCAAATGATTAAGTATACAATTTATCAGACAATGGATTATGCAGTCTGGTATTCCTTCTTTCGGTGGTTCATTGAAAAGGGTAGTATAAATATGAGTTCATTGCTACAACTACAACGCATGAGATAGCAACATATGTTCTTACAGGAGACGAAGTAATCTAAGATTCAAATAGCTAGAAAGCAGGGAAAAAACTGAAAGTACCCGAATGGTTTTGTCCAAGGAACCACTGTACAATTTGTCTCCTGAAGATGAAATATAGAGGCATGTGACAGCTTTTGCATGTTCACGAACTTCTTGAATCAGTCTTACAACACTCTTTCCAGCATCCCACACCTAAAAGCGAGTGTTGGTTAGTTATAACATCACGTATTCTTTAATACATATGCAACTGGTAATTGTATTAATGCACGGGGAAGAGGGTCAGGCAGATTGTACCTTGATGGTTCCGTCGGAATGGCTGCTAATAACACGACCTTTAAAATGAAGCAAAGACAGCACTTCACCATTGGCGCATGATTCTACCTCAACCACTTCGGTGCAGTTCCACAACTCTGTCTAAAATACAGATTAAAAAGCATAAATAAGCTCATTTTTTAATAGCTAACCTGAAGAAGCCAAGGACATAGTTTCCCAATCCCACTTACTGCATTGACAGATGTCAAATTCATTAAGGATTTCAGTACATCAGTGATCACTGGTGAACTTCTCTTTAGCTTTCTCAAGGTGCTGTAGATGCATTTAGCATACTTTCCGAGCTCTTCAAGTGCAGCTAAAAATCAGGAAAGTTTGAGTTCAGCAATTATTTGTGTATATTCAAAGCTTTGGTAAGAATTCTCACCTACACTAATCTTACCTGGGTCACTTACGAAGGTTCTTAATGCAAGGGTTGCCAAAATCTTCTCTTCCATGTTTCTAGTTGATTGGAGGACATTTATAAATTCATCAAGCAAGGATTTACGAGCCGCACTTTTTACACCAGTATCAGGAAGAACTGAAAGCATGTATATGAGCCATGTGGAGATGACAAGGCATGATTTTGCCGTCTCTAAGGAATTACTCTTGAAGCACTCCTCTAAAGCTTTAAAGATAGAGCCCTTTTCATGATTGCAAAGAACAAATGCCACTCTTTTCTCCCAAGAACTTACTGCTTTCTCTTCATCTTCCTGCACAAAAGCATCCAAGGCTCAGAATCATCACAGAATTTAATAGAACAGGGTTCCAAGTTCCATATTAAACTTAAGCAAAAACCGCAAACCATTGTTTCGGCTAAAAAATTTTCTGCTATATCATTTTCATTCTTCTTCAGCTTCTCTGCCTTCATCAAAGCATTGTAAGGTAGATCATATCCTGCAATCTTCAGCAACCAGGCTTCCATGTAAGTACCCCCAGATGAAGTCCGACGTGCAGAAATAGAAATTAAAGCATCCAGAGCCATCATCTGAGAATTAGAGAAGTCCTTTCTGTGCAGCGATTCAATTAAAGCCTCTACAGCTTCTTCCCTGTAAATGCTCATCTTTCGCGGCTCAGCCTGGAAATTCAACCCATAGAAACCATGGTTAGATATCCAAGTTTTCCTGTTAGAGTAAGTGAATGATGTCAGAGAATCAAACCAAACCAGGAGATCAAGCTGAAGAAGAAGAGTGGCAAGGGAAGGTTGCTGCCTCATAGGAGCCATTTGTAGATACACAAGAAAGGTGTGCATGGTACTAAATGCTCCTTCATCTTTAATTATCTGCAATATCTGATTACAGAATGTCCTCCTGAAACACCATGGAAAAGGCAGACCATTCAGTGTCGGTATTGGAGATGATGTTGAAAAAGCAGAAACAGGCAAATCTTTAGACATTTGTGTTTGATTTTTCTACTTTTTCAAGTTGTAGCATTACAGTAGCACATTTTTACCTTCAACCATCCAACTATTAGCTTCTGGAAGAAAATATAACATTCAAAGTATATTACAGAAGGGAATATTTGATGTGTACCTGTTTAACTGAACTAGCTCCGAGAGGAAGTCAATACATAAGCCTCTCACGCTATCATCCCCGGAGTGAAATAATTCGAGAACAGGAGATAGTTCGATTGTACTTGCTATCGAGTTCCGGGAACTCTTATCAGCACGCATGCAACAGAGAAGTATCGAAATAATTGACTTCCTTCCTTCCACTCTATCCAAACACTTGACTAGCGCTGGAATTCCATTTGCACAGATAACATCAAAAGCATTGACAGACTGGCTGTTTTCATCCCCACCCGTAAGCAAGTGTTCAAGCACTGCTATAGCAGCGTCCTTGGGCTCTATTGCAAATTGAAAATCATCTAAATCTTCAATTTTTCTCTGGATTGACTGGACAAGTGAGGGTATAAAGTTGTGAGCCGAAAGCTGAGCAAAAGCTGGCCTCAGCTGGTATATCAGAACAACAGCCTCAGCAAGCCCATTTTTGAACAAAGCAGCTAGGCAATCAAAATCAGAATCTACACTGGTTAGAATCTCTCCCACACTTTCATCTGAAAATGTTAACTCAGAGAGAACGTAAACTGAAGTTTTAAGAGCATCTCTGCTTACAGAAGCAGAGAGTATTTCTACAATCCCATTTACAATAGTTGGCTCGGATAAATATGAAAGAACTGCAGGATCACCCTTTGAGTCCTTCCACAATTTGGCTACTGCTGACACCGCTGCTTCACATTCTTCTAAGTTTTCTGAAGTACAGAGAGATGAAATATAAGGTTTTAACCCATTGATGATTGTTTCAATATTAGCTTGAGAAATTACACTGGTTGGTGATGTGGATACTTCTGCTCGGGCAAATCTTTTGCTCCTCTGATGCATGTGACTATCTGTACTGTTACGAATATGAGTATGACTGGGAGAATAAAATGTTCTGGATGCAGTAGACACCAACAAATTTTCTCTTAAGGAGGAGGGGCTGAATGAATTCCTTGGTGTTTCAGAGTACGAAAATTCCTGAGCAAGCTCTGGATGCTGCTCTTTCCAAGATGTTATGAGCCTCTTCAAAACATAATTTGTTTTGGGCAGTGAGTTTGCAGAGAGAGGTTGGCGAGTAATAGGGCATGTCGTGTTTCCTCTTTTCACCCATTCTTGAATTGCTTTTCTCTCATAAGTCTGGCCAGTTTCAAGGGTAACTGGATCATTAAAAAGTTGGCCTGTGATAGGGCAAACAAAATCTTTTGGTGGTCTTGAACGGGGAGTCAGCATCTCTGACGTAGGAAGTGAAATGTAGCTCTGGCTTCCTTCATCACTCTCAATAAGTGAACTGCATAATAATAAAAAAGATGTATATTTATCAACACTGAAAGGAAAAGAACAGCTTGAATACCGTAAAAGATAGCCCAAAGAAAAGAGAGAACTTTTTGGCTACCTATTCTCTAATATTTGGTTGTCGACATTGTCGTAACTCATCCTCCTTGTTCGGCTACGGTTCTTCCTGGCACTTCTCAGCAGACCCTAGATTGCAAAAATGCTATCAGTATAAATGAAACGTTCCAAGTTCGGATGGAATTGGCAAGAACTCATCAAAAAATCAAGGCAAAGACATACTATCACTTCACCATCTGAGTCTGGTGAGCTACTGCTGTAATCTTTTCTCAAGCGTGGAGAATAAGGTAACGAGGTAGCACTAACAGAATCCGTAGCACGGCATGACAGAAGCCGTAACAGTGTTGTAGGTTGTTTTTTAGACTGCACAACTGGATCAGGAGAACTAATCTTTGGCGAAGTTCTAGGGGAATTTATAGGAGAGGATATTTTGGGAGAATGCTTTTGGCTCTTTGCTTTAGCTAGCCTTTGGCTTAGTCCAATTTCCTTAATCTCAGTTGATTCTATGCTGCGAAGAGTTACTAACTTCTGATTTTTATCTTCAGAATCAATACAGGTATCACTTCGCTCACAATCAAAATCTTTTTCTCTGTCCTCGGGCATGGCCTCCTGACATAATAAACAAGAACACAACACAGAATCAACTATAGTTCATCACAATGTGACAATTGTAATATAGTTGTCGATCTTACTTGATGATCACATATAACAGACTCTTCCAAATTAGGTGACAGGTTTGAAATTATCCTCAATCTGATCACAACCACATCCATCATAACAATAACAAGTTAGAGCCTTGAAAAAAGAAAATGTTCAGCATGGATGTACAATAAAATAAGAACCAGAACATGCAAATGGCTGTATCCATACGTTCCTGACTGAATAGTACTTTTTCATTTTCGACGCTGGATGTAGACTAACCTGCTTTCTGCTCTCACACCACGTTTAGATCTAAGAACTGGAGAGAAACCAGCACTTTTAGGCAAGATGGGACCAAATTTCACATAATCAGGAATCGACCGGCTAACCTCATGCAGAGGAGTTACTGGTGGATCTGCTATCGGCAACATTGGAATCATCTTCTTGCTTGTCGTTGAGTCAGAATTCATGCAGTCCTTGTAGTATTTAGCAAAAAGCCGCGTATTTTCATCCAAGGATTCCCTGTAAAGCTCCTCCAGGTTTTGCAATTTTTCCACCTGATCTGGCCTCATTGAATATATCAAAGACTCATTGAAGAACTGATCCAAGTCAGCAGTAAATGACAAATCAAAAGAATCAGGAATTACTTCCACCATAAGTCTGTGTCTAGCTTCAGAATACCACCCAACAATTGAGCTCATCTGTGGAAGAAACAGGTCTTTCCAGAGTTCAGGGGCAAAATCAATTCTCGAGAAGAATGGATCAACAATAAACATCTCAAGAACATGAAGAACAGAATTCTCATCATTGTTACGCAATTTCCATAGGTATGAAAGGTAGAGGCGGGCCCAAGCAGAGAGGTAGAAATTTGGGACCCCAGCTGTTCTTTGGTCAGAGTTCAACAAGGCACAAACTTGCAGCATCTTCTCTGCATAATCTAATCGTGCCAGCTTAGTCTCCATATTGGAGGTGTCAATGGCTTCTTCAAGGGCTTCTATACCCCAATCCAAATTTGCTAATACTGCTTGATCGGAGTATCGAACTTCTGTATCTTTGCCACAGCTCCCATCTTCAGCTGCTAATCTCTCAGCACACTGTTCTTTGTGCTGGGTTCTTTGCTCTTTATTGATCAAACGATCTTGTGTGAAACTTCCCACAGTGATAATCAAGAACCTCGCAATATCCTTTTGTTCCATCGCAAACCTATAGCTTCCTTCCATTTCTGAGGAGAGAATCTCAGCTTACAGATTCGCAATCAACTGCAAGAGCAAACAATCGTCATCTTTCTCTAGCACGTTTCATCAGAAGTAAATCAAGGCAAAACTACCATGCTTTTCAAATTCATATCTTTTCAAATTTCCCTAGCTTTTAGCACTATAAATGTAGCAGCACTGCTTGGACTGGTTAAGGATTGATGCACCTTCAACCTGGAAACCTCCATCTATAATTCTATTGCATCATCAATTTAAAAGCAATTACCAAAACTTCATAGACAGTATTACACTATGAAAACAATAGTAACTCAAGACGTAAACACCCCGTCAAAAATTACAAGCAGCATTGGCACTGGCATTGACAAAGGATGGCAGTCTGTCAACACCAAGAACAAGACATTCATTTAAAGAAATAAATAAAGAGTGCGATCGTTCTAGAGAAAAGTTCTTACAGTAAGGTGCAAGGCAACTTCATAGGAATTCAGATTACTTCGTTAACATAGATTATCAAAAAGAAAAAAGGGATTATTGCGTCAAAACATGAAATTAACACAAAGAAGAGATGTGGCCCCTTACACTCTTGCTGGAGTTGCCGGCTTTGATAGTTGTTGTGTGCTGATCAAAGCAAAACGTGGACTATTCATTTTATATTTACTAATCACAGTTTATATCGTTATTATATATATTGCCTTCTTTGAGTAGATGACAAGAAGAAGAAACTTTGCCGTTTGGCTTAATCATTGGACATGTCTAATCATCTTTTTGGTGTTTGTTTAACATTACATCACTGTTATTTTAAAAAAAATGTATATTAAAATAATAATGTTTTTTATTTTTTAAAATATTAGGATATTAAAATAAAAAAATATTAAAAAAATAAAGCAAAAAAAATCAAAATATTTTAAAAACACGGACACCCAGCAAAGATAAACAGCTCTAAAACCACTCCCCATCTTCTGCTCATTATCGTTTAGCATGGTTTTTCAACTTTCTTTGGGCGGGAACCCAGTCCACATGAGCCGCTGGCCCATGGCCCAATCCTTAAATGGTTCAAAACTAATTTGTATAATTTATAGAAAAGGATGGCAATACATCGAATCCACTTTGTACCCTATATTGTGGTTGAGGAACTGGGCCGATGACGTAAGTTTTAGGTTGTGTTCAGTAATAATAAAAAAAAAAATATATGCTTTTTTTTTCTTCTCAGTTTTTCATTTTTTTATTTTTTAATAAAAAATCAACAAATTTTTTTATTTTCTGAAAAAAATTATTTATATATAGATTATAATTATTTTTCATAAGGTTCAAAATTATAATTCATAATTGCTATCTTAATATTTTGTATTCATGATAATATAATTTTATTTAAATTAAAATTTCTCATGAAACAATTACTTTATCAAAATATAAAAAAATAATAGTTCACGTGTCTGTATATAGAAAAAGTTTGTAACCAAAAAGCTGTAGATAGTTTTTAAAATGTGGTTTCAAAATCAATATAAATTTAAAAAATTGGAAATATTTCTTTTTTAAATATAAAAAATATTTTATTTAAAATTAAATTCTTAATTTTAATTCTTTTTAGCTTTAATTTCTCAAATATTATTTTGTTTTTTCATCCAAATAAAAAAATTAAGTCTCGTTTAGATGGGCTGAAACGGGTAAATCCATACTGGGTCAAATTGCTATCCAACGGATATTGTTAAACAAATAAAAACCAGGCCGCCTCTAAAAAAAAAAACAAATAGTAATTAAAATTTATAAACATCGCCACGTGGGACATAGAAACCTCGCTTGTCAGTTGTCCTCTGTCGCCACGTAGAGTATAAAGAAACTCGCGTCAACAATACGCAGTTTTAAAAGTCTCTTTCCGAACCCCACCAGATCCATCCACGTGTCCACTACCAACGGCCAAGATGAAACTTCAAAACAGAGTACATAAACACTACCTCCCTCCCTCTATAAAACCAAGCCGCGGTCCCTTCCATTGGCGCAGTCCACAAATTTTCAATGGCAAACCCTAAAGTCTACTTCGACATGACAATCGGCGGCGCCCCAGCCGGCCGGATCGTGATGGAGCTGTTCGCGGACACAACTCCACGAACCGCAGAGAACTTCAGGGCTCTTTGCACTGGAGAGAAAGGCAAAGGCCGAAGCGGCAAGCCTTTACACTACAAAGGCTCGACTTTTCATCGAGTGATCCCTGGATTCATGTGTCAAGGAGGGGATTTTACTGCGGGGAATGGAACCGGAGGAGAATCAATCTATGGAGCGAAATTCGCTGATGAGAATTTCATAAAGAAACATACTGGGCCTGGAATTCTGTCTATGGCTAATGCTGGGCCTGGCACTAATGGGTCTCAGTTTTTCATATGTACAGATAAGACTGAATGGCTTGATGGGAAACATGTGGTGTTCGGAAGAGTTGTGGAGGGTATGAATGTTGTCAAGGCTATAGAGAAGGTTGGATCTAGTAGTGGAAGGACTTCCAGGCCTGTTGTTGTTGCTGATTGTGGTCAGCTTTCTTGAGGGACAGGATTTGTGATATGCTGGTGTGTTTGTGTTTATGTATCTATCTACATAACGAGTCTTTAATTGGACTCTGATGGTGTTTCTTCAAGTGTTGCTGTCCTTTAATGATCCTAATGAGATTTTACAGATACAATAATTGAATGAATAATTTCACCTTATTGTTTGGCTTCGCTTTGTGTGATTATGGGCTGCTTGGATCTGATTCGAGCCTTGAGTCGGGTTGATTTTCGGTTCTTGTAACTATGCTTTTGCCCCTCTCTACTGGGGTGTTCATGATACCAGGTAAGCAAGCGGTTTGGTCATCGCTTTTAGAATTTGAGAGTTCTTGCACTCCATGGAGATCGGTAGAGACTTTGGTGAGAGACCAGAGGGCTTGAGTTTGTATCAAATAATTAAGGTCTTGAGGAGTTGTTGAATTTTAAAAATGTTTTTAAAAAGAATTGAAAATTTTTTATTTTTTTTATTTTAAGTTAATATTTTTTAAAATAATTTTAATATATTGATATTAAAAATAATCTTTTTTTTTAAAAAAAAAACATACTTCCAAAACAGACACTAAATTAGACAGTACTGTTAAGTGTGTATTTGAAATTCTATTAAGTTGAATTTGTTGGTGAGACAAAATACGCTCTGTGCCGTGACCTTCTATAGCGCCATTGTTTCATTCTATAGGGCAGTGAACTCGTCGCTGTCTTGGTTGTGCTGCTGATGAAACCCGACCGGCCTGCTGATTAAACCTCACCGGCCTGGCAGGTTGATTTGGAAGCTGTAGTGGTCTGGGTTTGTTAAAATCCTAGCTGTTGTAATGATTTGGCTAAACCCCATCAACTTGGAGGGTTAATTAGTGATAAGGAAAGACTTGGTATGTTTTTCTTTTTAATTTAAAATTTAAAATCTATTAATATATATTATTATTAAACTCGATGTTGAAATTGATCCGGTTAAAGAGCCAAGTTTCGAGTTCTATAGAGTAACTTGAATCAACTCGGGTTAATTCAAATTAACTTGAAAAAAATTAAAAAAAATTAAAATTACAATATTTTATATAAAAAAATAAAAAATTTATATAAATATAAACTATATATATTATAAATAATAAAGATTAAAAGAATATTTAAAAAATTATCTTATATTTAAAAGATATTAGATTAAGTTTTTAAGTTAAAGTATTTAAATTAAAAAAAAATATCTCATGTTAAAAAAATAAAAACAAAATTAGAAACATAGAGTATATATATTAATAGTTTTTAAATCTCACATTAAAAAAATATAATTTTTTTTTGTGAATATAGAATATATATATTAAAGGGTTTCAAATCTCACATAATTTTTATTTTTAAAACATAAAATATATATATTAATGGTTTTGAATATCACATTAAAAAGATATCGTTATCCTTTTAAGTTAAAGTATTTGAACTAAAAGCTATTTTATTCAACATTGAAAAAACAAAAAAAAAATCTTGGGAACATGGAGCATATTTACTAATAGGTTTTAAATTCTACATTTAAAAAAAAAAACATAGGGTCTCGTCCAGTCAAACCCAGTCGACCTAGGTGAAACAATTTTTATTTTTTTTGCAAACGTTAGATTTAAAACTCGTTAGTATATATAGTTTATATTTTCAAGAAAAAAATTATATATTTTCAAGGTGGGATAAAAAAACTTCTTAAATTTAAAAGGATAATATAGTATTATCTTAATATGGAATTTGAAACTCATTGGTGTATATACTTCATGTTCCAAAAAAAAAGTTATTTTTTTTCAACGTGGGTTTTAAAAACCATTAGTATATATAATCTATATTCACAAGAAAAAAATTATGTTTTTTCAATGTAGGATTTAAAATCTATTAGTATATATACTTTATTTTTCTAAGAAAAAAATTATGTTTTTCAATGTAGAATAAAAAAAAATTTTGATTTAAATACTTCAATTTAAAAACTTGACATAATATCTTTTCAACGTGGGATAAAAAACTTTTTAAAATATTCTTTTAAAATTTATTATTTATAATATGTATAATTTATATTTACATGGATTTTTTTAATTTTTTCATATATTAAACTTTAATTTTTTAAATTTTTTCAAGTTGATTTGAATTAACTTGAGTTAATTCATAAAACTTGGGATTCAACTCCTTGACTAGGTCAGCCTTCAAGTCAAGTTTAATAATTATAGCTACTGAAGACTCAGAATATAAGAGCACTCATTTCAAAGTGGGCTCGCTACTATTTAGATGCTCACAGCAAGCCATCACTAGCTTGCTATTTAGATTATTGGTGCAAAATTCTTTATTCTATCACTTATTATTATGGATGAGTTGTGAAATTTTTAATTTTTTAAATTTTGGTTTTCAGATTTTTTTTAATGATTTAATCTTGATTAAAAGACATTAATTTTGATTTTTTATAAAATTATGAGATTAAAAAAAGAAAAATTAAAATGAAAAAGATATCAAACATGATAGCGAGTTTTGCAAAAAAAAAAAATATTCTAGTTCTTGAACTTTAAAAGTCATGTAAATTATATAATTTTAGCACCTCAATATTTTTTTTAGTTCAATTTTTTTATAACTATTTTTTATTATTTTTTAGTCTCTAGTTTAGAGAGAAAAGAGAATTGTTGAATTCTGACAATACAGATAAAAAGTTTCATTTTAACCCATTAAATTTGACAATATTTATGTCAAATAATTTTATTTGACGATTAGAGTTCATATTGAGTGTTTTTTACCTTTAAAATTAATGAAAAAACATATATGCGCTCGGATTGATTTTTTATTTTGGGTTTAATTTGATTTTTTAGGTTTTTTGAGGTCATAGATAAGTTTACCACAATTTTTATGATGTTTTATAGATTTTTGGGTCAAAAGGGGTTGAAAAACATGTTTTTAGGTAAAAAAACTTAAGTCCTAATTTTTTTCAAGCATTGTGTTTGGAAAAATCAGACAATGAGTCTTTTTTTTTTCAAAATAGTTTGGGGAGGACAAACAAGAATTAAGGGTTCAGTCGCGCGGGGCATGATAAAATATCAATATGAAATTTTATTTTAATAAATAAATTTAGCAAACACAACCGCGTAAGTATCCTATTTTTTAAAATTAAATATCTTGATCTATATTTATTTCTTATTTTCAAATTTTATTTTTATATATCGTTAATAACTTTTTATTTATTTATTCACACATGTAGTTCTCAATTTATTTGATTACATGCATGTATAAATTCTTTTACTTTAACTTAAACTTTGTAAATTACATAAATACATTAAAAAAGTTGTATACCTAATTTTTTATATGACATAAAAAAACTGACTCCTAATAAAGGTATACAAGCTTTTTTATATGAAATAAAAAAATCTAACTTCTAGTAAAATACGAATCACATAACTAGTACTGCTCTATACAGTGACCTTCCATCGCTCCATTCTTACATGGCAAAGAACTTGTCACTGTCTTGGATGTGTTCTCAGAAGCTCAAAACAGGAGAGTACACATCTTGAGGTGGGTTTGCTATTGGGATGTTTACTAGCCATTAAACCTGCGCTTCTACGTGAATTATAATTTTTTTTCAAAAACATACCAGATATGCGGGTTACTTCAATGTATTTTTTCACATAAAAAATTCAAAATATAAATTGAAAAATCTATGCAATTAAGATTAGAATGTTCCATAATATAAAATGAAATAGAAACAAAACAACTAAAAAACCTTATATTAAAAAAAGACGTGCAAAAATTATAATCTAAATTATAAGACTAAGATATATTCACAAAAAAAAAACTTGAAGATGATCACAAAAGCAATATTGAAAAAAAAAACTAATGCAAAGCAGTAAGATTATACAAATTTGAATTCCTAATAAATTAAATGTCAAACTAGGAAAAAAATTAATTATACAGAATGATCAAAACAAATAAGAGTGAGAAAAATTTAATTGAATTCAAAAATAACTTTAATAAAAGAAAAAAATCATAAGAATAAGGGTTAAACTGAAAAAAATAAAACAAAAAAATTAATTGAATGATGAAATTGAAAAGAAAAAAATTTCAACAAAAGTGTCAATGATAAAATTAGAAATTTTAAGAAATAAGAACCAAAATGAAAAACAAAATATATGAGAAATTGCAATTGAAAGAGTAAATTAAAAAGAATAAAAAACTTATATAAATGAAAAAAAATAACAAATTAATAGAATAAGGGCTGAAATTGAAAAGTAAGAAATATATAGGATAATAATGTACATTACTTGTCAAGAAAGAGGAAAGAAAAAGAAAAAAAATTCAATGACTACCGACAACAACTCAATCATAGTAAGTTATCATGTGTCACTCCAAATAAAAGAGGACATTATGACACATTTACAGAGATGATGAAAGGCCAGTTAGGTCTGCCGGGTGACATCATATGCACCATCTAAACGGTTTGAATGCTACCTACGTACTGAAATGTACCCAACACACTCCATCAACTTTAAGCACTAAAAAAAAAAAATACTAAATTGCCTATATGACCTCGTTAATAACACAAATACCCATATGAAATTATAAAAATACTTATTATATTATTATATGTTAATCTTATATTCTATCTCTTTCAAGGTTAAAGATGAAATTACACTATACATTAAAACTTAAAAATCCTAAAACACTCTTATCTAGCAAAATATATTTTTTTTTACTCCAAAAACAAATACATATTTTTACTATTAAGAAACTTATGCAAAATTTAAAAAATTCTTGACCAATAGTTATAAATTTTGTTAATTTTAGGGAAAAAAAATATTTCAATCATGAAAAAAAAAATATCAGCATCCCACCCAAGACACTCCTTTTTTTTGGATTCTAGCCTAAGATATATTTTAACATGGATTGAGATATAATAAAAAACCCTATCATCTAGTGGTTTTTTTTTTTTTTGGATAGAAGGAGAGCATTCATGAGCTCACTTTCTAAGATGCTCCTCTGTATTTGGCTACATCCTGGACATAAGAACCATGTATACCAGAGCTGTATCCTTCTTGGTCATCTCAATGCTCCATTGCCCATACTGGATATGGGCCCGAACTCATGCATACCACACTAAACAATTGCATTACATAAACCGTACTCCTCCACACCAATAATAGCAGTACCAGCAGGTTTAGCTTTGATTTAATTAAAATAAGGATAAAAAAATTGAGGGTTTGTATGGTAACTGTTATAATTATAGTTTGAAAAAAAAAGTTTATAAAAAAGTATTTTTGGTTGAGGTTGATTTGATATTTATGTATATTTAGTTAAAATTGTTATTGAAACTGAGGTTGAACAAAAAGTAGTTTAATGTATTTGGTTAATAATGCTTTTAAAATCGAGGTTTTAAAATAATTTTAAAAAATATATATTAATATTGATGATTTTTAATTTAAATATTATAGATTTAACTATTGTTATTATATCATAAAATAAATAATACTTTATATAAAATATTTTCTACTGTTTCATTAAACTATTTATAATTTCATAACGTATGAAATATATCCAACAATGACTACAACTTCTTTGATTTCTTATGCTCGCGACAACATCAGGTAAAATATAATTATAAACAAAATTAAAATTACGATGAAATTCTGCAAATGCTACATTATTAAGTGATCTCTGTCTAATTTACATGATATCATTAAATAATGTTAAATACTAATTTTTTAAATAAAATATAATTAAAAAATAAAAAATAATTTTTATTTTTTATTCTATCAAATCAAACCTAGTTTAATACATATTAAACTTTAAATCCAATCCCGTCTAGTCAAAATTGATCCTACCAGAAAAATACACAGGGATTCCTTGTTTTTCTTTTCTTATGTTAAAATAATATGAGATTTATCAACAATAAATCTTATTTTTTTATCTATCAAATAATTTGAATTTATAATTTAATTAATTAAATTACAGCAGCATCCGCTTGAACAAACAGCCTTTTAAAAAGGACGTGGAGCAAAATTGGACCAAAACACTTCTCCTGCTGTGACGCATATTATTTTTTTAAAGTATTATTTATTTAAAAATAAACATATATTTTTAAAAGTCATGGCGCTTCCGAGCACGGAAGGAACTGGCCTCGAGCAGGCAGAGAGGACTTGGCCTCGAGCAGGCTTTCCCTGGTGGACATGGGTCGGTGACGTCAACCGACACTGGATATGGATCTTTTAAATGCCGTGTCAACCACAGTCAAAGAATCGCACGGCAAACCAAACCCTATTCTAATACCGTTTTAAAAAAAATCCGAGGCAAAATAATCCGTACTCAAAAAGAGATAATTTAATATCTAAAGATCTAGTGGCCACCTGTAAATTGCCCATATAGGAAGAAATATAATAGAGGTCGTGGTATCCTAGCCAGTGAAAAACATCCACGTTGTCGATCTTAGGTCCTCACGGCATCAGGTTTTTTGACGAAGTAGCCATGCATTTAATCTTCGAACAATAACTTCACGGACCGGCAACAAGGGACGGGCTCTGTCCCAGTACAGGAGAAGTGTCAGCTTGAAGTTAGAACTTGAGAGAACCCTCTCTCATTCCCCCTACCGTACGCCACTGATCTGAGATGTCTGTTCGGAATGGGTCAAATCATGTTTTTGTTGCCTTCATAGATCCATATTCATGGTCCCCTCCTTGTCTTTTTTAACTGCAGAATTCGTGAACGACACGTGCCTAGGAGCTGCCTGCAAGGCTTCACGCTTGGTGAGTGTCTAATACTGGTAAACTGGGTGATTTTTTGAAAACGTTTTTCAAGTATTTTATGGTCTAGATTCTTGAAAAGTAAGCTTCATATTTTTATCATGTTTTTGTTAGATTAAGTTAGTGTTTGTTTGTGTAATTATTTTTAAAAATATTTTTTGAGATATATATCAAAATAATTTATTTTTAATTTTTAATTTTTTTTAAATATTAATTCATTATAATAATTAAAAAAATTGAATTTCAAACCAGTATAAATCACACCTTCAATAATCGAATGGAAAAGGAATGTTTTTAGAATTATTTTTTAAAATTTGTTTGGGATTGTGGTTATAATTAATTTTTAAATATATTAATTTAAAATAAATAAAATATAAAAAAATTTATAATTTTTTTTAAAATATAAAAACGTACAGACATTTAGTTAAATTTAAAAAACTTTGGATCCATGATATTTATTGTTTCGTAGCAAAATTAACCCTTCATTATTTAATTCCATTATCAATTTAAGTTCGAATTAAAGCTCAGCAGTCAATTGTCAAACTTTTCAACTAATAAATGTTCATCACATGTCATTCTCGAGGTCATAATATTCTAATATATCACAAAATATTAAATTGAATTATATAAAAAGGTTAACTCTGTTCAAATTCAAAATATAAAAATTTCAATTTGTATTTAAAATTCCTGGTCAAGTATCTTCCAATCCATCACCGATTCTCATCTTTATCTCTTAGTAGTAGTTATCTTTCATGTAATTTGAATGATTGAAATTACGGTACCTTATTTGAATGATTGAAATTACGGTACCTTCTGTTTTTTTATATCTTTTAATTTTAAAAAATATTAAATTATTTTTTTAATAATTTTAATGTGTTGGTATAAACAATAATAAAATTTTAAAAAATTATTTTAATATATTTAAAAAAACCTTTTCTCTTAAAAAGACAACCCCACATTACAATAACAAAAATACACCACCAAAGCATTTGACTATTCAAGCTCTAAAAAAAAAACCAACACCCAAGAAATGTAGAATATTAATTAATATACATCAATTCAAGGCAGAATAGTAAACACAAGGTGCCATAATTGTGATTTATTTTAATCTTTCCAGCTCTGTGTCATGAAGCATGACAGTTGGGACAGAACAGTAAAAGGCCAGCCGGAGGGGAGGTGGGGTAGACCTTAGTGAGTCAGAACTCAGACAAGGTAGGCGGTCAGGGGACGACTCAGTTTCACCTATGTCCAAGTCTAACAACAAGAGAGTAGTCAACAATTTCTGTTTCTTTCCCTTCTTTCACCTTTTGGCATTTCTCCATTCAAAATTCCATTGCCCACGAGACTTCCGTTTTATTGCCAAAAGAAAGAAAGAAAAATATAATAAAAACAACGCGTTTGTTGCATTCATGAACCGAAATTAATCACAACCACCACCTTTAGATTGCGAGTACTTGCAATTAATCTTTTCTTCCGTGCTTGCTACTATACCTTCTCTGGCTTTGTCTTCACTTTTGAATTTTTTCTGGGTTCTTCTTGATTCTGAAGTGGGGTTTTTATCATTTACGGGATCATTTTGAATTCTTTGTTAGTGGTGTGATCTGGGAGAGAACTTGCAAGAAGGGAAAATGGGAGGGGTCTGTTCTGGCGGAGCGAAAAGGAAAAGTGTGAAAGTTGTGGGGGAGGAGAATAATAACAGTGGCATCATTACCTCAGGGAAGCTAAGGTCATTACAGAGCACAGGCAAGAAAAGAGAGAATTCTTATAGGAATAATAATGGGGATGATTTTGGCAGAACAACGCCACAGAGGAGTAATTCTGGTGAGTTTTTATCATCCTTTTCAAGGGAGCTCAAGCCATCAACGCCTGTTAGGACAGAGGCCGACAAGGTATGTTCTTTTTATGTTTTGTTTTCTTGATCATGTTTTTGCTTTGGATGCCCATTCTGTCAGTTTTGATGGTTTATTTTGTGCCTTTGGTTTTTGTAGATTAATCAAAAGAAGTCATTTTTAGGAAAAGCTGGGACGGTGGGACTAGAGAAAGCAGTAGAAGTTTTGGATACTCTAGGAAGTAGCATGTCAAATTTGAATCCCAAAGGGGGATTTGCCACTGGAATGGGTTCCAGAGGGAATAGAATATCAATATTGGCATTTGAAGTAGCTAATACAATAGCCAAAGGTGCAAACTTGTTTCATTCTCTTTCAGAGGAAAATGTCAAGTCCTTGAAAAAAGAGGTATTGCATTCAGAAGGAGTACACAAATTGGTTTCTACTGATATGGAAGAGTTGCTCATAATTGCTGCTGCTGATAAAAGGTTGTTGCTTGTTACAAATACTTTGCCTTGGTTTAATTCTAACATAGTTCATGTTCTGTCATCTTAGTATTGTTTAAAAAGAAAATAACTGGGTGCTTTTGTAGAGAGGAATTTGATGTTTTCTCGCGAGAAGTGATTCGGTTTGGAGATTTATGTAAAGATCCTCAATGGCACAATTTGGGTCGATATTTTTCAAAGTAAGGTGCATTTTTATTATGCATTATTTCCTGGTTATGTTCTTCTTGTTTTCTAACTATGCAATTATCTCTGTAATACATCAGGTTGGATTCAGAATATTCAATCGAGAGGCAGAATAGAACGGAGGCGGAAGTGACAATGCAAGAGCTGATTACTCTGGTGCAGAACACTTCTGTAAGTTTTTTATTTTCTTTTGCCGCATCAAGTAGATGCTTGCATGCTGCTCCTTGTTGATCAGATGCCTGTACGATGCCACGGTTGAAACTTGGTTTTCGTCTATAAACACTATTGTATTTTGCTTCCTTAATTAATTCCATCTAATTCTCAGAAAAAAGCATTGCTAATTTCCTTTTAATCACTCGTTTCAGTATGTTATGCTTGATCCAATGAACGTTGCAGCGTTGAATTTAGCTCATTTACTGTATCAAATTGTGATTCTGAGCAGTTTGCAGTTGTGTTTGGCATATGCATTATTTTTATTTTTATTTTTTTAAAGAATTATCACGATTCCCAGCAACCTTTTCAGCTTATTTTACTACAGTTGAAGAATGCTGGAGGTCTTCAAAAGCTTTAACTTGTGTTCCTGTGATCCTGCTTTACAAATATCTATTCTTGTGCAGGAACTATATCATGAGTTGAATGCTTTGGACAGATTTGAACAAGATTATCGGCAAAAGGTTGAAGAAGTGCAGTCCCTCAATCTCTCTGTAAAAGGTTGGCTTGGACGAGTCTTTTCTCTTCACTTGATTTTTTTTTTAATGTGGTAGACTGTATTTTATGACGATATTGAGATGCTTACATATTTGTGACTACTGACTAATAAGCAATAACTGAGGTTATCTATAGAATTCTTTTTTGTGAGTTATATCTGCCAAGATCAAGCATTGTTGCATGTACAATTTCTGCTGCCTTCTTGTTGCTGAGACTACAACATTTTCTACAGCTCTGATTTCAATGCTTTTTTAGCTTTAAGGATATGTCCTTCAAAGTGAATAACATACTTCTCTATAATGAATAACTATCAGTTCTCATTGATAGCTAACTACTTGTTTTTTCTCATTACATTTATAACTGGTTCTAGGTGTTGATATTTTCTTTTCTTCTCCAGTATCTGCTTGATACCCCGCAAGCAATGGTGAAGCAGATATTTTATTAATGGGCCATTTTCTTTGTAATTGTAGGAGAATGTCTCACAATTTTACATAGTGAGCTAAAACAACAAAGAAAGCTTGTAAGGAGCTTGAAAAAGAAATCTCTTTGGTCTAAAAATGTGGAGGAGGTACATGTCTATGAGCCACTAGTTACATCTGCTGAAAAGTTGCACCATAGTCTCTTCGAAGGATTTTCTATCAATTCCGAACTCTTTCATGCCTCATAATTGCTTAGTTTGGCTTAACTACCTCACTCAAGATGAATGCTTTGCAGCCTTGATTGATTCCAGTAGCGGTTTTATGTAATAGATGGCAGTTAATATATCAGATAACTTGTTATTTTATATGAATATTAGCTTACTCCATTAGAGTTGTTAACATGTTTTCACTTTTACTCTTCAGCCCACGAGAATATTAGTTTGTCTGTCTCAAGCAATAGAATGTCCTATAACTTTATTTGTGAACTGCAGATCATGGAGAAACTTGTTGATATCGTTACCTACTTACAACAAGCGATCCTGGAAGCTTTTGGAAATAATGGTATGACCGTTATGTCTAGCAATGAAACTCGAGGATGCAAATTTGCATGAATATAATAAATGGGTGCATTTACATTTCCATTCATTTATATCAGCAAGACACATTGATGAGTTCCTTTTGTTTTCCTAGATGTGAACCACCTTGTTTTTCATTTGTGTATAATATATGGTAGATAATTAGTGAAGGAACGGGTTTCATGTGGGGAGTCTATTTTCTAGAACTGCTCTCCTTGAAATGTGTGTATTTCTATTGTGTCTGAGAAATTATCTTTATTAGAAATGAAAGACCGTTTATAGTGCCTGGATAATAAAAGAGGTGAATGCCATGTCCGAAGATCCTGTCTCAGCTCTAGCTAGATCATTCCTCTATTTCTGAAGTACACAAACAGGCTAGTATATATATGAAAGGCTGGAATCAAGAGGATTTATGTAGGCAAACTGATGGACATACTGAATTTATGCTCAGCTGCATTGAATTGATCTGTCCATGTAAGTTCATTCTCGATAAATGTGTATGCACTTACATCCTTCTGGTTGGGTAAAACCATGATTAGCAGGCATGAGCTATCTTAAAAAGGACTATTAATTCCATGTATTAACAAGATTCTAATCTTAAGTGCAGCTTTAATTTATGAAGATTCAAGCATTTTAGTGAATTGTGCTTGGGAAAGAACATTATAATCCTGACTGCGGTGATTTGGTCAAGGCCGACATATAAGAAACATGCCAATATAGAGTCTGTTTTTGTTTATTTCCCTCTCCTTGCTATCTATGCACATCATAACAAGATTTAAGATTTAATTCTATGTTTCTGGCTTTGAAAGATGTGCTTCAAATATTAATCTGTAGGGATTGACAACTCATGGCAGGTGTTATATTGGTTGACAAGGAGCCTGGCAACAGTCGTCAAAGACTTGGCACATCTGGTCTTGCATTGCATTATGCTAACTTAATCAACCAGATTGATAATATTGTAAGTGAATCTCTTTCCTTCTTCACTAATCACATGGTTATTATAGGTCACTTAGTTTTCCTATATTGGGATGAATTAGACTGACCTATCACATGTTATTAGACTTCTCGACCTGCCTCCCTTCCTCCTAATACGAGGGACAGTTTATATCGAGGGATACCAAACAGTGTTAAGGCAGCTCTACGCTCACGGTTGCAGATGGTTGATGCCAAGGAAGAGGTATTTGTGCTCATTTTTGTGCTTCTCATTTTCTACTTTTTCTCCAAATGGAGATTGAGGATGGGTGTTTGTTCTTACTTTTTTGCTTATGCACCTACTCAATACATAATTGCTTTCCACTATGTTTCTCTACAGCTCACGATAGCTCTGGTGAAAGCTGAAATGGAAAAGACTCTCCATTGGCTTGCGCCTATTGCCACAAACACAACCAAGTAGGTTAAATGACAATCTAATTTGATATTTCCTCATGTTCCCTGCAAACATGTTTCAACAAGATGATGTTTTCATGTGGCAGTGGTTTTTACGCTTGACCTGTCTTTTTCTTTATCTTTTTTCTCCTTGAGAATTTTCTTTACTGTCTTTGCTATTACACTTACTTTGTTTATGTTTGAATTGGCAACAGAGCACACCAAGGCTTTGGATGGGTTGGAGAATGGGCAAACACTGGGTTAGTGAAGGCCTTTGTGCTGTCTTTGTGTTGTGACAAGTGTAATGCACTTTAGTAGCAGATGAGTGACGCCTTTTTTCTTTTTGACAGAAACGAATTTGGCAAGAATACAGCCGGAAATAGCAACCTGATCCGCCTCCAGACACTCCATCACGCAGATAAGCAGAAGACTGACCTATACATTCTTGAACTAGTGACATGGCTTCACCGGTTGATAAACTTAGTGAGACACAGAGATCTTGGTTTCAAATCCATGCATGTTAGATCTCCATCCCGTAAGGGACCGGTTTTTCACACCTTGACGCCACGACTTCAATTCCTGAACCACGGCGCTCAACTTTCTCAAGAAGATCGAGATTTGTTAGCCAATGTGTGTCAGAGGAGATCGGTACCAGGAAGAAGCAAAAGTCAGGAATTTCTTGGAGACAAGAAAAGAGGACAAGTCTGGACATTGAGCAGGAGCACTGGAAACTCACCAGTTGCTGCTAGACAAAAATTAGAGCATAAAAAAACTAATATTTTGAATGTCATGGATGGCCTAGATGACACAATATAAGACCATGCTTCATCGAATTACCTTGTAGGCATTTGACTTCCCTAGTTAGTTATGAACCTCATTTTTCATGTATAATCTTTTGATAAATTCCCATTCTATTGTATATACCCTTACATATTGTAATAATATATGTAATGATGGCATTGATATTATAGTCTACTTATCTCTCAGTTCCATTTCTGGAGGGTCTTAGAAGAGATGAGGGCCGATTCTTCTATAGCTAGCAACATCAGGCTTGGTATATAACTAGACGTCCCTACGCCGTGGGATCGGGTGGTTATTATTTATTTGCAAAAAATAATGTTAGAAAAAAAATTAAAATTTCTGTTTTTTTTTTTTATAAGAAGCAACCTCATAAAAAGTGTAAAGCCAAGCCAATAATAATAAAAATTAAAGTTAAATGATGATGAAATTAGAAATTAGAAATTAAAAAGGAAAATAAGTTTTAAAAAATAATATTAACTCAAATTAACGTTTTAAATTTATAACCCTAGTTATTAGATAAGAAACATTCTACTTAAAAAAATAATGAAACTCAATTTTTAACTAATTAAATATTAAATAATAAAATTAAAAAAAAACTACACAAAAGAATCCAAACAACAAATAATAATTAAAAATGAGGTTAATATTGAAATAAAAAAATTAGTGGACAACTATTTTTTTTATTAAAGGGTGAAATTAAACCAATTAAATATTGAAAGATGAAATTGAAAAAAAAAACTATACAAATAAGATCCAAAACAAAAATAAAAAATGAGGTTCAACATGGAAATAAAAAATAAATGAAAGAGAAAATATTTTTTAAATTGAATAATAAAATTTAAAAAATTAATTAAAGAAAATGGAGATAGAACTAAGTTAATTTTTCTTCTCACAAATGTTCCTTAAAAATTTATAATTTCAAGTTTTTTTACTAATTTTGAATATGTTTTGTAGCACTAATGCATGCATATATTTTATTTTTTAAAAACAAATTTCAAGTCATAATAAAAAAGAAATATTTTAGATGAAATTATTATCTCGTTTTTCCATCTACACTAGGTTTTAACTTTGTACTGGTGCAAATATTTTATTTTTTATTGATTTAATTATTAATTTTATTATTAAATAAGATTGAAGAAATGATTAATATATAATTTATAAGTCAAAATTTCATTATATTTCTATTTTAAAAAATATTATATTTTTATGACATTTTACTATGTTTTTAATTAGTGAAGAAATTATCATTATAAGTAGGTTAAAAAATTAAAATTCTTTCTAAATCAAAGCAAAAGCAATGATCTCTATTTATTGTTTATAACACTGCAGGTTTGATGATAATATATATATAAAAATAAAATATATTTTTTAATAATTTATTTTGTCTTGTTTCTTAACAATTAAATAAATACAAAACAATCACTTTATTTTATTTTATATATTATTGTAAATCAAAGTTTATAAATATATACATGTTAGACTAGTAGGAAAATACAATTAGTTTATTATCACAAAGACATGTTAAATAAAAAATATTTTTAAAAAATCCAGAATTTATATATGTCTAAAACTATAAGCATATAAAAGTATAATTAATGACAAACATGTTTTAAATACAAAAATAATTATAAAATACTAGCATGCATACTAAACATATATTTAAACTTATAATTGATATAAAATAAAGAATTCTAGTATATATATTAATAATAAAATTAACTATGTTTAAATTAAAACAAAAAAGACTTACTTATTGAAGCATCGTAAAATAATGAATATTTTCTTGTTATCGATGATGAATTATTTGCTCTTAAATCTTGATCGCTCATCATTTATATAACTAGAATATTTATAATATGTTTTTCAAAATTCTAACAACATCATCTTGATTTAAATATAATTCTAATTAAGGTATTTAAATCAAATATTATATTACTCAAATATATCTCAATAAAATAAATTTAAACTCTAGATTTAGAAAAAAAAATCAAATAATAAAAAGTTGAAGAAAAATAATAAAAATAAGATAAGATATAGAGTGTAAAGTGAAAAAAAATTCAAATTAGAAACTATTCATTCACCTCTTTTTTTATAATGAAATTTAAAAAATTGAAGAATTAATTTTTATCATTATTAACCTTTAACTAATTATTATAAATTAATAATTAAATTTAAAAAATAAAAAATTCTTTTAATAAAAAAACAAGATTTCTTTTAGATTAATTTTTTATTCACCTATAATTTATTTAATTAAAATAAATTTTTAACATTCATTATTAACAACATGTATTTTTATTTGCAGGTGCATGAACTTTACAACTCAACTTCATCAAGCTATAGAGAAAGGATCAATGAATCTTTCAAATTTTCCTCGATTTAAATTGTTTTTTTTTCCTTGGAAGAAGTCAATACATTTAACCTCGTTTTCAATTGTTGGTTTGCAAATTGCATAAAGAGGACCAAAAAAAATAATTGAAGTCCGTTCATGTGGCGGCCTAAAAGTCGGTTACTTGTAAAGAAGGGCGTCGACATGCGGTCATGCTGATCCTCCTCTTACATCACTGAGAAAGAAGAGGCCGCTTTTTTCTTAGGAGAAGACGACGAGCATTTTCTTGAAAAAACAGTGCGTGCATGTGGTCCGACGTGGTCTGATAGGAATGCCCCAAAATCAGGAAACTCATAAGCATTCACTGAGCAACTTATATATATATGGGTGTCATTCCATGATTAATGGCTTGCATATTGATTTGGTTACAATTAATCATTGTTCTTCCTGACGCAGTTGTCGCTGTCTTTTTTTCGCTTTTGGGTTACGATTAGCAGGGGACAAGAAGGCATAAGGGAGGGCCAAAAGGAGGCAAGAAGCGAAAGTTTGAGGAAAAAAGAGAAGAGGCGAGCAAAACTAAAAGAGGAAACTACTCTATCTCCCTGCAAACTGCTGCCAAGCAACATCGTCTAGATCTTAAAGTATAAGATCAAGCCGAAGTTGGTTTGCTGCACTTTGCTGGGAGATAGATTAGTTTCCTCTTTTAGTTTGGCAGCCTCTTCTCTTATTTCCTCAAACTTTCCTCTTACTTCCCTCTGTTCCTCTCTTATATATGCTCTTTTTTCCCTCGCTAATCTTCCCCATCATTTTGTTTTTAAGTTAATATAAGCCATTGAATATTGAAGAATTGCACTTGAATTGCATACCAGGCTCTTTCTTGAGTTGCTCCACCATGTTCCTTTCATCAGACAATTTATTAGAACTCTTAAAGGGCAAGGTTTATTTCCCCGCAGCCCTGTCATCTTAGTATTGAAGCTGAGTTCCATCCTTCATAGATCATCACTAGTTAATCAGGTATGCTATAAATACATCATCATCATCATCATCGTTATATTCTTTTATTTTTTGGTTAACAGGTAGGCTCCTGTACGTGTTCTTAATTTGCAAGGATTTTTATAAATATTTGCAACAAGCTTGCCCAATTGAAAGCATGCAAATATTTCTATGATTTGCTGCTCTGTATCAAAGGGGATATGTTTATATTAATGAAATTTTCTTCTTTGTGGTCAGGAACTCGGATATTCTTTGAAGTCAAAATACTCTAAGAACAGTAGGGGACTGTTTGTTGTTCTTGTGGGACAAACGGGAAAGATGCAAAGGACAATTTTTTTTTTCTGTGAAAACAATATTTCCTTTTTGTTTTTTTTTGTCGGTTTACCTCGCATGTGCAAGAAAAAAGAGAATTGATTCTGGCAAACAACACTGCAGCGGTGCAGTTCCTGTGAATTATTAGTTTTTTTTTTTCGCCCCCGAGCAAAAAAGGCAAACATGGTGTTTACGCTCTTGTATTGGTTGGTGATTGTGGACTAGCATGCTAGAGCTTCCAATTTGCTCTATGTAAACTGGAAAGTAAACAAGAGCCTACGTGTGCCCACCGAATCTGAGGAAGCCTGAGTTGTTATACTCGGCCTGTTCGGCGGCTGGTCTGGAAAATACAGGATTTAGAGCTGGTTTCGTTTAAATTCTTAATTAAGTCGAATAAAATATTAATTTGGTAAAACTCAATAAATGGTCTGATTGATTAAGTTAAAATCAGTAAAAATAGTCGACTTATCGGAGGGGATTTATTGAATTTGGGGTAGGGAATTATGCTTTCCATTTCAGCTCTGCAAGACAGAAAGACGAAAAAAAAGTAGTTGACGAAAATAGCCCAGACCAAGAAGCCCAGCCCGCAACACTCTCCATTAGCATTAGATCCCATTGACCCCACCCCAAATTTTCTAAAGACAAAGGACGTGTTTCTAAATCATTGTCTGAGCACACATGAAATGTATTTCAAGTATTAAATGATTAAAACTTAAAAAAAATATTGAAAAGTAATTATTAAAAAAAGATATTTAAAAATTAAGAGTTTATCTTGATAAAAAAAAAAACAAATAAAAAGGATTTCAGGTCATTTAGTCTTGTTTTTTCCAAGAGACTTGAAGCCATCAAGAAACATCCATTAGTGGGAACTACAGGGCTAAAGAGTCCTTTACATTTGATTTTTACGTCCCACATCGGCAATGTCTATAAGAAATTTCTCTGTGGTTTCATTTTTCAAAGGCTCAGTTTATAAAGAATTTGTTGAGTGTTTGGAATTGCTGTTTCATGACTCTTTTTTAATTACCAGCAGGATGTAAATGCTAATTAAATTACGAGGTTATCATCAGGTTTCTTAGTGTGGTGATATTGGAATATCTTTTTTTCAATGATTATTAATATCATGATAGCCAATTAGAAAATGACTCATAGTGGAAAATCTTTTGCAGGCTATTTTTTTAGGATAACACTTTTATTTTTTCTTTCTGTTAATACTATATATTTTTTTGTCAAAATTATCAGTTTTTTTATATTGAACATTTTTTAAATAGTTAACATGATAGTAATAACAATGATAATATCCTAAAAAATAAAAATAGCTTGAAAACATGATTTTTATCTTAAATAATCATTTAAATTATTAATTCTGATAATTTGATTATTTTTTTATAATTGAACTTTTATCTTCAACTGGCTAGACTTTTTCTTTAAGTTGAGTTTATTGAAGCATGTTCCCTGTGGTGAGTTTTTTTGACATTCAATAGATTTTATGGACTCTTTAAATTTATCAAAAACTATCAATTATCACTATATATATATATATATATATATATATATATATATATATATCAGTTAATTAAGGACATCCTCTTGAATTATATTTATAATAATTGTAAAGACTGATTCACTATAAGTTAGAATGAAAATGAAAAATTTAAACTGATGAAGTTTAAATATTAAAATCTCATATCACTAAATACTTATATAATTATTAATTTTAAAATCTTAATAGATTAGTCAAGATATAAATTAACTCAAACACCTGCTACTACCGAAGAAAAGAAATTAAAGTAATTAGTCGTCATGAACCGCTGGGCGAAATTTCTGTGCAAGCACCGTCTTGCTCAATTTCGATATTCAATATGATTTATATTACAGGACTCAAAATGAAACTAATTATAATTAACTTGCTTGTATAATCTCTCTCGCCAACTTTATCCTAACTCTTTCTTTTTATATATCTTTCCGTCCAAAAACTCCAAATATGTGACAAAAATCATAGAAATAATTTTAAAAAATAAACTCTACAATATTAGGTGGTATTAATCTATAGATTTTGAAGGATCAAAATGTGCTTCACCCTTGATTTTTACGTGCGAGATTGGCATATCTACAGTTCACTTGATTCCTGCAATTTCCTAGTGGTTTCTGAGTTTGAATATTTTGAATCAACAATATTGTCATTTTTTTTTATTTAATTTATATGGAGTGTTTGGGACAGCTTATGCGTACTATGATTAATCCTCACGGTCTATTAAATATTTTGTAAGTCTAGTAAGCAAGTAAGATATCGCGGGAATGACAAACATGTATAATAAAATTCTAATTTTTTTTTATTGGACAATAACTAGGGGAGAAGGTACGTAAAAAATGAACTCTACATTGGGTTGGTATTAATCAATAGCTCGTGGACTTTATTTTTTTCAATAAAAAAACCAAAAGTAACATGTTGCATTCTTTACCGGGTACACGTTAGGTTGGGGGGTTTTCTAGTTTTTTAGTTATTAATGTGACAATTTTATAAAATTAAAAAATAAAAATTGCACTCGGTTGCCGGGGAAAAAGCAATAAAATACCGTTGTCTAAATTCTACCCGCGTGGCTCCGTTGTCTGTCTCGGTTAGTTTGCGAGGAAATTCATCTTAGCCCTGGGACTGAGAGGAAATGATTATTAAAACCCTAACTCTTACTCTTTTCCTTCAACATATAGAAAAAAAAAAGAAGTAATTCAGCAACTGTGGTTGGTATTGCATCAAAGGGCTGGAGAGTAATGTCGAAGAACTTTCATGGAAAACACAACTGACAGCCTTTCTTTTAAAAAAACGCGGATGGGGCACCAATTTCCTTCCTATTAAAGGAACGACTATTATCCTAGTTTAACATGCAACGAGGAGGAGAATCTACTGCTTGTGCCATATTCATGGATGGGATCAGCGAGGGGCAAAAATCGCATAGAGAGACGTACAAAGGCAGGGAAGGGGACGAGAAAGATCGATATCGAATACCCTTCCTTTTCTCTTATGCATTTTTGTCCCTCGCCAGTCTCGCCCATATTGTTAATTTGCTCTGATCATAAGGCCATGGTGCAATTCACTGAAATGAGCTACGTTCTTGTTTTCTTTTTTAAAGATGTTTATAATTTGCTCCCTCTGATCAAAAAGGGGAGGGGTTCTTTGTTAGGTGGAAAGAAGACAGGAACATGCTGCTTGGTGTCAGTTATTGTGCGCTATTGATGGATGAGATCGGCGGGGGACAAAAATGGCATAAGAGAGGTACAGTGGGAGGCAGGAGAAAGATCACTATTATCTGCCACCCTTCTTTTTCTCTTATGCGTTTTTGTCTCTCGCCGGTCTCACCCGTGTTAATTTGCCCTGATAAGGCCATGTTATATATATATGATTCTTTGACCCAATTCACATGACAATCTTCTTCGCTAGATTGCATCGTCTTGTTGATGAGGTATGCGCTTGTCTTCTTTTTGAAAAATGTTTATAATTTGAACTCTATCAAACATGGCAGATATGCTTTGCTAGGAGGAAAAAACTTGCAGAAACAATATGGAAGGGGGTGTTTGTTCTGGTGCGGCAAGAAGGAAGCCTGTGCGATTGGAGAGGAAAAGGAAGTCCCGGGAAGATGATGTCGTTGCACAGCTTAGATGAGAAAGAAATTATTTTTAATGTTATTTAATTAGTTTTTATCTTATTAATTTCTTTTCTTTTTTCTTAGAACAGTATTTCTTACGAACTATCTTATTTATAAGAGTATAATAAAAGGGAGGGTTTTGGAGAAAACTTGCTGCAAAGGAAACAAATATAATCCTGTGTTTAACCTCCCTCTCTCTCCATCCTCAAATTATTTTTTATCTTTTTTTTCCTTCCAAAAACAACGTACAGATATACGACCAAGTTTTATATAAAAAGAAAAACAGAAAAGCGAGCTCTACATTAATTATTTCTTACCAGCAAGGTATTTTATTTTTGACTCGCAGACTCAATTTAGATTATTATTGAGCTGAAAAACCCATGCATCGATCATGCTGCAATACGAAAAATAAATAAATAAATTATATTTGCAGTAAAACATGAATGTATTTGTTGGAATAGGAATAAAAAAAAAGAAATCAACTTTATTTTTTTTAAAGTAATTAACAGTGTACATGTGGGCACACCAAAGTAAACAGAACAAAATAAAGCTGATATTGACATCTGTTATATAAAACAATAGCAGCTGGGTAGAACTGTTGGAAAATTATATGATCAAAATGTACTTTACCCTTGATTTTTACGTTGGAGATTTGCTTATCTACTGCTCACTTGATCCTTGTAGTTACATGCGCGGGTCAAGAGGATATGTAAAATGCAGCACGAGAGCCACATCGCCATGACCACCGTTAAAACCCATCGAAAACCGTCACTGTAAGAGGAGCAGATGGAAGGAAAGAAAAGGACGGGAAATAAGCACCGCCACGACAGCTGCGGTTGCCCACATCAAATCAGTAACGCCATGGTGGGTTTATGTGGGATTTGTGGATTCGAAGGAACCTAGAAAGGGAAAAAGAAATTGTGTAGGGTTTGTTTCTTATTTAGAAAGTACAGGATTTTTTCAACTTCATAGATTTGGAGACAGATTGCTTTTATCTAACCACTGCAATATATCAACTTGTTCGGAAATTAAGCTCTGAATATTATGGAAGAAACCCCGTCCTTAACTTTTATTTATTTATTTCTCAATATCAATTTTCCTTGCCGTAAATAAACTAGTTTTAGTTTTTTCTTATTATTTTTCCAAGACATTAATTAATTTTGATTTTACAAATTTCGTGTTTCATGGCCGATTATAAGATTGACAAAATGATATATTTTTTTATTAAAAAATAATCTAAAACAATTAAGTTAGGATTTTAAAAAACTAAGAGTTTATCTTAATTTGATAATAAATAAATAAATTAAAAGGATTTGAGGTGATTTAGTCTTCTCTTTTTCAAGAGACTTGAAGCCGTCAACGTACGCTCCACAGATGATGAAAACATAAATACCGTTGAAATTATACTTCTATAGAATTAGTAGTTTCTAGGAACCTTCAGCTCCTCTTACAAGGGATTTTACTTCAACCAACTACCTATTAGTTTTTATGCTTCCATCGAACACGGCACCGGAAGAGCATCAATATCAATCTATAGTTTTGTAAATTCGAAGTAAAATTGCTAAATAAAGATATTAATAAAATCACTCATTTCTGTACCATATTTTTCTCTCATCTTAATTTTACATCCAAAACTTCAAAATGACTTCAACGGGACTTAGAAGCACTTAATAATATCTCAAAGAAATTCATAAGAGCTCAGGGGAAATTAGAAAATAAGCTTTCCGTTCACTATATATTGTTACTAATTAATAGCAAGATATGCAAATTAATTAGGTGAAATGAACAATTAAAGTTGATATTGAGAGTTTTTAAACAATAAGATATCTCCGTTAACACTTGTGCCAGGTTGCAAGTCAGACAAAAAAAATTAAACACAACAAAAATGAATATTTTTTTAGTATAGAGAAGAATTTTTTCGTGCCATATTGGCGATGTCCCCTTGACTTTTAATTCCAGTAATTTCCTTCACTTTTATTTGTAAAATGTAACAAGGAAGGGGAAAAGGAAAGAGTGGTTGAGTGAGAGGACTTGCTGGCGGGGACTTTTTAAAAAAAAATTAAAAGGTATTTTGAAAAAATGTAATTTTTTTTTTTATTTCAGTTTTTTTTTTCAAGTTGAGTTTATTGGAATATACTGCAGAGTTTTTAAGTATTTAATAAATTCTGTAAATTTAAATTTATCAAATTTAAGTTTATTGGAACATACTGAGTGAGAGGACGGTGCTGGCTTTCCCTTTCGAATTTGAGTCTGGGTTTTTGCTGTGTGTGTGGCTTGCATTGTCTTGATTTTTCCCTTGTTTTTCCGGGTTTTTCTTCCGTGTTTTTGCTTGTGTTCTCTTTTTTTTTCTCCCTTCTTTCTCTGTTTTTTCTTTTGATTTCTTTTCGCTCTGTTTTCGTCTCTGTTTTCTGGCCGCCTGTGTTCTTTTTCCTTCTATAATTTATTGGGCTCCCCTCCCTGCCCCCAAAACCAGTCCTTCCTTTGCAGGACTGTTATTCCCTCCACGAACTGGATCGTGGACAGAAACATGGTCATAGTTGTTAGGATTTGCAGTCGATTTTCCAGCTCCCCTGTTGAAGCGGGATGAAGAAAACAAACGCAGCTGTTCCACCCGGCCATGGTGCCGTTTGAGCAGAAATAGACATTTTCATTTTGTCCACTGATCTTATGAATTCTAACAATTGGATCCCTAAGTAATTATTTTGTTTTTTAATTTTGCCACTGGATTAATTTCCACTAAATCCCTAAATTATAACACTGTTTACAAAACAATCTTTAATTTCTGGATTGTTCAATCTGGTCCTTGAATTATAATTTTTTAAATAAATCCCTGATTTTTTTAATTAATTAAATCAAATTTTAATTAAATCAAAAACATATTAATTCTTCAATTAAACCCCTAATTTTATTAATTAAACTAATCCAAAATTTAATTAAATTTTCAAGCTTATTAACTCTTCAATTATTGACTAATTGACTCTCAAATTTAATATTTTCATCCTCAAACTTCAAATTTTGTGTTGTCTCAATCCCATTCTCAAATATAATTTTATCCATTCATTTTTAATAATTAATTTAAAAATTAGGTTACGATAAATATCATAGAAATAATTTTAAAAAATGAACCCTACATTAGGTGGTATTAATCAATAGCATTTCGACTTTATTTTTCTCAATAAATAAACAAAAACTAAAATGTTGCATTCTTTACCAGGTACACGTTAGGTTGGGGGGTTTCCTAGTTTTTTAGTTTTTAATGTGACAATTTTATAAAATTAAAAAATAAAAATTGCACTCGGTTGCCCGGGAAAAAGCAATAAAATACCGTTGTCTAAATTCTACCCGCGTGGCTCCGTTGTCTGTCTCGGTTAGTTTGCGAGGAAATTCATCTTAGCCCTGCGACTGGGAGGAAATGATTATTAAAATCCGAATTCGTACTCTTTTCCTTCAACGTATAGAAAAAAAAATGAAAAGAAGTAATTCAGCAACTGTGGTTGGTATTGCATCAAAGGGATGGAGAGTCATGTCGAAGAACTTTCATGGAAAACACCACTGACGGCCTTTTTTCTCAAAAAACGCGGATGGGGCTCATGTTGAATCTACGAGGATCTTCCTGTGGGCCACCGAATTCCTTCTATTAAAGGAACGTCTCCTTCTAGTTCGACATGCAACGAGGAGGAGGATCTACTGCTGGTGTGCAAGCTCCTTGGTCTCAGTGCTTGTGCCCTATTCATGGATGGGATCAGCGAGGGGCAAAAATCGCATAAGAGAGCTGTACAAGGGCATGGAAGGGGAAGAGAAAGATCGATATCTAGTACCCTTCGTTTTCACTTATGCATTTTTGTCCCTCGCGAGTCACACCCATGCTGTTAATTTGCTCTGATAAGGCCATGGTGCATTTCACTGAAATGAGCTATGTTCTTGTTTTCTTTTTTAAAGATGTTATGATTTGCTCCTTCTCATCTCAAAAGGGGGAGGGGTTCTTTGTTAGGTGGAAAGAAGACAAGAACATGCTGTTTGGTGTCAGTTATTGTGCGCTATTGATGGATGGGATCGGCGGGGGACAAAAATGGCATAAGAGGGGTACAGAGGGAGGCAGGAGAAAGACCACTATTATCTGCCACCCTTCTTTTTCTCTTATGCGTTTTTGTCTCTCGCCGGCCTCACCCGTGTTAATTTGCCCTGATAAGGCCATGGTATGCATATATGATTCTTTGACCCAATTCACATCACAATCTTCCGCTCTAGACTGCATCGTCTTGTTCATGAGGTATGTTCTTTTCTTCTTTTTGAAAGATGTTTATGATTTGATCTCTATCAAACAGGGCAGATATGCTTTGCTAGGGGGATAAAACTTGCAGAAACAATATGGAAGGGGGTGTTTGTTCTGGCGGGACAAGAAGGAAGCCTGTGGGACTGGAGATGAACAGTAAGTCCAGGGAAGATGAGGTCGTTGCACAAATTAGACGAGATAGAAGCAATTAGTTTTATTTCTTTTCTTTTTTTCTTATACCAGTATTTCTTACGAACTATGTTATTTATACGAGTATAATAAAAGGAAGAGTTTTGGAGAAACCTTGCTGCAAAGGTTTAATTCTTTTCCTCATCATTTTCTCACCCATTTATCATTATATCTTGAGGCTGCAGCCACTTTTTAGTCGCTGTTTGAACCAAAGTTTTGCACGGAATATCTACATGTATACATGTGATAGCATTTTATGAGCCAATAAAACGGTGCAAGCCTCAAATAGACTCAAAAGGGGGTTTGATCGCACTAAATAGCATAATGATAGTCGTGTTCCCGGTTCTACTTTTTTTATAGAAAATAGACCTGCAACGAAAACATGCGTGAGTTAATAAAATAAGGAAAAGTTGAAGCAGCTTAAAAGAGAGGAAAAATTGTATATATGGCAGTGAAGTAAAAATCGTGTAAAATATTTAGTGTTTTATATCTATATATACACCGCAATAACCTATGCAGGACTGGAAATGTTTTCTTACCAAAGCATATATATAATTATGGTAATACTTGCACGGTTTCCAAATGTTCCATGACAATATTCTTCTTTGAAGAAAAAACCTCAACAACAATATTCCTATGTTTTTTGATTTGTTCCAAAGCTGCTAAAAGGAAACCAATATAATCCTATGCTTAATCTCCCTCTCTTTCAATCTTCACATTATTTTTTATCTTTCTTTTCCTTCCAAAAACTACAGATACACGAAAAAAAACAAGGTATTTTATTTTTGATTCGCAGGCTCAATTTACATATATTATTGAGCTGAAAAATCCATCTATCATGCTGCAATACGAAAAACAAATAAATAAATTATATTTGCAGTAAAACATGAGGGTATTTGTTTGAATAAAAAAAACTTAATTTTTTTTAAAGTAATTAATAGTGTACATGTGGGCACACCAAAGTAAACAGAACAAAATAAAGCTGATATTGACATCTGTTATATAAAACAATAGCAGCTGGGTAGAACTGTTGGAAAATTATTGGATCAAAATGTACTTTACCCTTGATTTTTACGTTGGAGATTTGCTTATCTACTGCTCACTTGATCCTTGTAGTTACATGCGCGGGTCAAGAGGATATGTAAAATGCAGCACGAGAGCCACATCGCCATGACCACCGTTAAAACCCATCGAAAACCGTCACTGTAAGAGGAGCAGATGGAAGGAAAGAAAAGGACGGGAAATAAGCACCGCCCCGACAGCTGCGGTTGCCCACATCAAATCAGTAACGCCATGGTGGGTTTATGTGGGATTTGTGGATTCGAAGGAACCTAGAGAGGGAAAAAGAAATGTGTAGGGTTTGTTTCTTATTTAGAAAGTACAAGATTTTTTAAACTTCATAGATTTGGAGACAGATTGCTTTTATGTAACCCCTGCAATATATCAACTTGTTCCAACACAAGATTGCTTGCAACTTGTTCGGAAAATTAAGCTCTGAATATTATGGAAGAAACCCCGTCCTTAACTTTTTATTTATTTATTTATTTCTCAATATCAATTTTCCTTACCGTAAATAAAGTAGTTTTAGTTTTTTCTTATTATTTTTCAAAGACATTAATTAATTTTGATTTACAAATTAATTTCGTGTTTCATGGCCGATTATAAGATTGACAAAATGATATATTTTTTATTAAAAAAATAATGTAAAAGAATTAAGTTAAGATTTTAAAAAACTAAGAGTTTATCTTAATTTGATAATAAATAAATAAATTAAAAGGATTTAAGGTGATTTAGTCTTCTCTTTTTCAATAGACTTGAAGCCGTCAACGTACGCTCCAAAGGTGATGAAAACATAAATACCGTTGAAATTATACTTGTATAGAATTAGTGGTTTCTAGGAACCTTCAGCTCCTCTTACAAGGGATTTTACTTCAACCAACTACCTATTAGTTTTTATGCTTCCAACGAACGCGGCACCGGAAGAGCATCAATACCAGTCTAGAGTTTTGTAAATTCGAAGTAAAATAGCTAAATTAATTAGGTGAAATGAACAATTAAAGTTGATATTGAGATTTTTTAAACAATAAGATATCTCCATTATAATTGTCGAAAACAAATTGATAATTGTCGAAGTCCAAATTGTTTTTTTTTTTTTTTTGAGTAGTAGTGTACATTCTTGTGCCAGGTTGCAAGCCAGACAAAAAAATTAAACAAAATTAAATGAAAAAAAAAAAGAATATTCTTTTAGTATAGAGAAGAATTTTTTCTAATCTTGTTTTAGATTGAAGAAATATTGCCAGGTGTTATGTATTTTTTGGTTAGAACTATTATAAAAATATGTGTGTGTGTGTGTATAATTTTAGGCTTCTTTATTGTTTTATGTGATACATCAAAAATAAAAAGCATATGTATAAAATTATTATATTAATATATTTTTAAAAATTACAAGTTACACAATTCACACTTAATCTTTCTCTCTCCAACTTCATCCAGACTCTTCTTTTTGTTTAATCTTTCCCTACAAGAACTCCAACTACGTGACAAAAAAATTCATAGACTTAATTAGGAAAAGTTTAGAAAATTATATAATTCACGCGTAGCTTCCAGTGTCTGCTCGGTTAATTTGAGAGGAAATTCCTAATAGCCGTAGGAGGAAACTAATGTTTTTTCATTCTTTTATTTTCGATTTTATTAAAATCATCTTTAATATCCTAATTCTTACTCTTTCCTTCAACGTATAGGAAAAAAAAAAGAAGAAGAAGAAGAAGAAGAAAGTAACTCCATTTCCGTGTTTGGTATTGCATCAATGGGGTGGAGAGCAATATCGAAGAACTTTCATGGCAAGCACACTGCCGGCCTTTTTCTAAAAGAACGTGGATGGGGCACCAATGTCCTTCCTATTAAAGGAAGGTCTAGTGTGTGTGTGTGTATGATTCTTGGACCCAATTCACATGACAATCTTCTTCTTTTTGAAAGATGTTTATGATTTGATCTCTATCAAACTGGGCAGATATGCTTTGCTAGGAGGAAAAAACTTGCAGAAACAATATGGAAGGGGGTGTTTGTTCTGGTGGGGGAAGAAGGAGGCCTGTGGGATTGGAGAGGAAAAGGAAGTCCCAGGAAGATGAGGACGTCGTTGCACAGCTTAGACGAGAAAGAAAATATTTTTTAATGTTATTTAATTAGTTTTTTTCTTATTAATTTCTATTCTTTTTTCTTAGACCAGTATTTCTTACGATATATCTTATTTATACAAGTATAAAAAAGGCAGAAACCTTGTTGCAAAGGTTTAGTTCTTTTCCTCATCATTTTCTCACCCATTTATCATTATTGAGGCAGCAGCAACTTTTTAGTCGCTGTTTGAACCAACTTTTTGCACGGAATATCTACATGTATGGCAGTGATAAAGTAAAAATCGTGTTTTATATCTATATATACACCGCGTTAACCATTGCAGGGCTGGAAATGTTTGCAAAAATATTTTAACATGATTTTTTAAAGTAATTAGTAGTGTACATATGCGCGCACCAAAGTAAACTGAACAAAATAAAGCTGATACTGATATTTGTTTTTTAAAACAATAGCGGCTGGGTAGAGCTGTTGAAGAATTATAGGATCAAAATGTACTTTACCCTTGGTTTTTACGTTGGAGATTGCGTATCTACATGTTGACTTGATCCTAGTAGTTCCTTATAGTGGTCAACGTACGCTCCACAGGTGATGAAAACATGAATACTGTCGAAATTATACTTTTATAGAATTAGTTTTTGCTAGGAACCTTCAGCTGCCTCTTACAAGGGATTTCAAGTGATTTTACTTCAACCAACTACCGGTTAGTTTTTATGCTTCCAACAAACACGGCACCGGAAGAGCATCAATATCAGTACATTCGAAGTAAAATAGCTAAATAAGGATATTAATAAAATCACTCATTTCTTTATTTTACTGTATTTTTACTAATTAATAGCACGATATGCAAATTAATCAGGTGAAATGAACAATTAAAGTTGATATTGATATTTTTTTTTAAACAATAACATCTCCATTATACTTTTGGAGAACTATAGGACCAAATTGTGTTTTTGGTTCGAGTAGTTTATACTCTTGTGCTAAGTTGCAAGGTAGATAAAAAAAAATAAACGAAATTAAACGTAACAAAAATGAATATTTTTCTAGTATAGAGAAGATTTTTTTCTTGCCACATTGGCGATGTCTCCTTGACTTTTAATTCCAGTAATTTCCCTGTGGTTTCATTTTTTAAAAATGTAACAAGGAAGGGAAAAGGAAAGAGTGATTGAGTGAGCAGCGGACTTGCTGGGGGTGGACTTTATATTTCTTTTCTTTTATTTTCTGTTTTACCGTAATTATCTGGTCATTTTTATTTTGGAATTCTGTTGAATTTTCTCTTTTCCGTTTCATTAATTTGGTGATATCTGAAAATAACTTAATTTCAACAAGCTTTTTTCTGTTGTGAATTTCATTATCTATTTTTATTTAATCTACAAATCGTGTAAGAAAGTTTGAGATTTATTACACCTGTAAATCATTGTAAGAGCACACGTGAAATGTATTTCAAGCATCAAATGATTTTATGTGCAGTTAAAAGTTAAAAAAAAAAATACTTTGGGTTGATTCACTATAAAAAAAAATACATTATCATCCTCTTGAATTATATTTATAATAATTTTAAAGACAGATTCACTATAAGATTTAATAAAAATGAAGAAATTAAAGTAATTAGTCGCTTATAGCGTGGTTAGTTTACTTTGGGTTGATGGCAATTTAATTATCGTCGAGGCTTGGGTATGATGGTGACAAAAATACTTTATTAATGGTGGGTTCCCGCGCCGGCTAGGTGAAATTTCTGTGCAAGCACCGTCTTGCTCAATTTCGATTTTCACGAGTCGCGAAATATTATGCTTTATATTACACTACTAAAAAAAAACTAATTATTTTTAAAATAATTCAATTAATAAAAATAAATAAAAATATAAATAAAAAATAATTTATAATTTATTTACTCTAAAACATATTTTAACCTAAATACTAAGAAATTATATATAAATTAAACTAAAAATATTATTCTATTCTTAATAATATATATATATATATATATATTTCTTAATAATTATAACTAGCTTGCTTATATATCTCTCTCCAACTTTATCCTAACTCTTTCTTTTTATATTTCTTTCCCTCCAAAAACTCCAAATATGTGACAAAAATCATAGAAATAATTTTAAAAAATTAACTCTACATTAGGTGGTATTACTCAATAGCATGTGGACTTTATTTTTTTCAATAAAAAAACCAAAACTAACATGTTGCATTGTTTACCGGGTACACGTTAGGTTGGGGGGTTTTCTAGTTTTTTAGTTATTAAGGTGACAATTTTATAAAATTAAAAAATAAAAATTGCACTCGGTTGCCGGGGAAATAGCAATAAAATACCATTGTCTAAATTCTACCCGCGTGGCTCCCGTGTCTGTCTCCGTCAGTTCGCGAGGAAATTCATCTTAGCCCTGCGACTGGGAGGAAATGATTATTAAAAACCTAATTCTTACTCTTTTCTTTCAACGTATGGAAAAAACAAAAAAAAGAAGTAATTCAGCAACTGTGGTTGGTATTGCATCAAAGGGCTGGAGAGCAATGTCGAAGAACTTTCATGGAAAACACAACTGACGGCCTTTTTTCTAAAAAAACGCGGATGGGGCTCATGTTGAATCTACGAGGATCTTCCTGTGGGCCACCGAATTCCTTCTATTAAAGGAACGTCTCCTTCTAGTTCGACATGCAACGAGGAGGAGGATCTACTGCTGGTGTGCAAGCTCCTTGGTCTCAGTGCTTGTGCCCTATTCATGGATGGGATCAGCGAGGGGCAAAAATCGCATAAGAGACATGAGTACAAGGGCATGAAAGGGGAAGAGAAAGATCGATATCTAATACCTTTGTTTTTCTCTTATGCATTTTTGTCCCTCGCGAGTCACGCCCATATTGTTAATTTGCTCTGATAAGACCATGGTGCAATTCAGTACTGAAATAAGGTATGTTCTTGTTTTCTTTTTTAAAGATGTTTATAATTTGCTCCCTCTCAAAAAGGGGAGGGGTTCTTTGTTATGTGGAAAGAATTTGCAAAAACAACAAGGAAGGGGCAAGAAGGGAGCGTCCGATTGAATATTGGACAAGCATCGCCTACGTTTGGTATTGGATATTATGTTAACTTGTGTTTTTTACTTCGATCATGGATAAAAAGATATTTGTTTAACTAAATAATTCTTGTATTTTATGTTTTAAATATGAATTAAAATATTAAAATTTTCAGTCAAGATGATATATATTTTTTATTTTGCATAAAAAATTTATTTTATATCAATTTTAACCAAATATGTATTTTTTAAATCTATTATTTTTTAAAGTATGACTAAAAATATATTTTTTAAACCGGCAACAATTAAGAGAATTTTTTTTTAATATTACTTGATTTGTTTTTGTTTTTTAAGACCAATATATAAGTTATGATAAACCTTGATGCAAAGGCTTATATAATTAAAATGGGTTGTTACGTAGTCTTTTCATTCGTCAACATATCCTCACTAATTATTGTTTCCCCATCATTTTCTCACCCATCATTATTGAGGCCATATCAACTTTTTAATCTGTTTCTAAACTGAATTTTGAAGGAAATATTTATCAGTATATAATAACATTTCATATATAAATATTGTTATGGTCCAAAACCTTTCTATGCGTGTAGGAAAAAACTTTTATTGGGAATATATCGAATTTAAAATCAGTGTGTGTTTTCGTTACCAATTCTACTTTTTAATATAAAAAATCGGCCTAAAAATAGGTGTGAATTAGGGCAGATGTATTTGTTATTAAGAGAAGAAAAAATGAAGCAGCTTGAGAGGAGGATGACAGGTTGTATGGCAATAAAGTAAGATTCGAGTAAAATCTTTCGTGTTTTATATATATATATATTGCTTTTCAGTTTTCGTCTTCCAAAAGAAGCATATATGATAACATATTATGCTTAATAATTCAAAATAAACCAATCCTATGTTAATTTTTTGATTTGTTCCAAAGCTGCTAATATATTAGCTTAATCTCCCTCTAATATATTAGCTTAATCTCCCTCCCTCTCGCGCTCTCTCTCTCTGACTACATCTTATTTTTATCTCTCCTTCCCATCCTAAAACTACAAACATGAGACCATTTTTATAGAAAAAGTCTAGAAATTGTAAGCTCTGCATTATTTACTTATAAAGAATTTTAGTTTTGATTCGCATACTCAACTTAAATATATAATTGAGTTGAAAAACTATCTATCATGTGGCAACACAAATAATAAATGAATTATATTTATATTAAAACTTGAATGATGTATAGTGTACGCGGGGGCACATCAAAGTAAACTAAGTAAACACATTAAAGCTGATGTTGATAATTTTTTTCTTCAATAATTGCAACTGCGGTAGAACAGTTGGAGACTTATAGGATCAAAATGTGCTTCACCCTTGATTTTCACGTGCGAGAATGGCTGATCTACAGTTTACTTGATTCCTGCAATTTCCTAGTGGTTTCTGAGTTTGCAGATTTTGAATCAACGACATTGCCATTTCTTTTCAAGTTTGGTTTGTTGGAAAATAACTAGGGGAGAAGAGTAAGTAAGGAAAGTTTTATTTTACTGGACCTATACAATACTTGAATATACACACACACTATTACAAGATAATTCAATAAACTTAAAAAATAAACACATCTTAATTTAATATTTACATGATCCTACAAAATACCTAGAAGAACTAAAACCTACTTTTGACTTTAAAATTAATTTCAACATGGTTTGAGAGAAAATTATTGGGAGAGCAGATTCGGTATATCATAAATTATATTATACCTAAAAAATTTTCTGGTAATTTTTTTAATGCATAAATAGTAATTAGTTATATTATACCCTTCTAATTACTCTTTTGAGAGAGAAAATACCTAATTTTCGCTTTACACCACAACATTTTCCTACAAGTTTTGCGTGAAGTGGTGGGAATAGACGTGATTACGATGCAATTTCCAGGAAACCGTGCTCGAGGCCTGAGGAAACGCTGCCCTAACCGAAACTCCTCTGCTGTAATTTCTCTTATAAAATACAGCATTATACTCAAGTTTAACATATGCGAAGAGGAACGTGAATTCCATGGATTGAAGGAAGAAAGAGTCAGGTACATATTACTTAAGCTTCATTGCATGATTAATGGGTTATAGACAGGTTTTTTGTATTGCAATTCGTTGTTCCCTGTGAATTCTGATGTAGTTTATTTTACGTTCTTTATTTGAGATTACAGACATCTGATTTCGGAATTATCGTTGCAAACAGAGAGGAAGAACAGTCGTCTATGAATAATGGATGGGTGAGATTAGCAGGGACAAAAATCCATAGTAGAGGATAAAGAGAAGGCAAGAGAAGATTTTGGAGAGATGGGAAAGGCACTGAGAAAAACTAAGAGAGGAAGCTGTGGTAATTACCTTCTCTCTAACTAGCCTTGAACCATTGCCCTGATGGACTGCGTGTTAAACACAAACCAACAAGTTACAAGGAAGACCGAACCACCAAGGAAACTGGCTTGATCTCCTAGCAAAGTCCTGCCAGCCAACCAACATCTACATGGTTTGGAACATGACATCAAGCCAAAGTTGGCTTGCAGCTCTCTGCTAGGAGATTAGATTAGTTGAAACCACTTTTAGTTTGCTGGTTCTTTATCTTATTCCTTCAAAATCTTCTATTACTTCCTACTGTCCCTCTTCTATGCGTTTTTGTCCCTTGCAAATCCCATCATGTCATCTGAGATCTAGAAATGCATGGTTTTACAGGGAACGCAAGAATTTGTTGAAAGGAATGGTTATGATTTCACCTTGGTTTCCTTTTTCTGTAATCAGGTATTATCTTGTTATCGGAGAAGATCAGGTACGGTAAAGATCACAGTGTCATCTCGGTTTCCTTTCCCTGCATCAAACAGGGGAGGAATTTTATCATTTAAGGGAATTTTGTATAATTCCTTTCATTTTCTTGTTGAGTTTTGTTATAATGCTTACAATTTTCATTTCCTTTTTTGATTTTTTTCCGTAGGCGTGTGAGCTGGGATATTTCTCAGAGTTTTCAGAACCGAGTCTAACATAAGCATTTCCTAGAAAGCCAGGATGGCTCCGTGTCTAAGAGGGAAGAAGGAGGAATAATCATTTATGGGATGTAAATTTCGGACTGCATTCTTTGAACGCAAAAGGAATTTGCAAAAAGCTAGGGCATGAAGAAATGAAACAAAATATTAGCCGCCGCAGAGGCACCTTTCGTGGAAACTACAAGCGGCTTCTCATCCTATCATGTGCTGCTTCTTTTCCTTCTCTTTTCTTAATTTGAAAAGACTTCCACTTTTAAAAGTTTCACTTGTTTGTAAACATTGTAACGGTTATTTTTTTATTTTAAATTATTTTTTATTTAGAAATATATAAAATTAATATAACAATTCAAAAAAAAATATATTTATAAAATATTATTTCAAACCCAATTTCAAACAGCACCTTAACTAGTAAATCCAATAGAAACCAAGTGATCTGTCACAAATCGAACTTTATACTGCTTGTAATCTAAGTTACATGGGATCATTCTCCAAAAAGAAAAAAGAAAAATAGAATTTATTGTTTTGATCTTTTTGTTGACAGGAACTAGGAAGCATGTTGTTGTCACTCCCCTTCAGTATTCTGGGCCATTAATTGCTTCATAATTGTGCACCAGTCAAGTTTGGTATTTGAGTTCAAGGATCTGAAACTCGGCCACAGTTCAGCTAGCCCGGCCCAGTGAGCCGGACCTCGAATAGTATACGCCCAGGGAAGGAAGAAAAGCAAAAACTTTAGTCCAGAACCGGAGCGGTGCAACGTAATCTCGAGAAAAACATCGACTTTTTCATATCTTTCAAGCTTTGTTTATTTTAGATCTAACAATGTAACCCTGCCTGACACAACATAAAGCTTTATCCCAACTTATATCAAAAAAATTCCGAGGCTAAATTTTTTAATGTATTGAAGATTTTGGGGGATGCCTTCAGTTAGGGATCAGATATGTGAAGATGGGAGTGCCCGGTTGTCGTAACCAGGGAGTGAGCTGGACACCCTTCTCGCATGTTTATATGCGAGCTCTGACCACTCATCATATCCCGTTAAACCCTGAAGGATCATAATTAGTATTGGGTTGTTTTCTCTATTTTATAGCAAGGTCTGAGACCCTCCCTTTCTATCTTCTCGATGTGGGATAATAAAGGCCCACTCGCAGATCTGGATGGTGATTGAGTCAATACCCTTTCGGCCTTGCTGGGTTTTCAATTATAGCAAATGACATGTCTTTCACATCACCGGTTGAGCACAAGTTTTTGATGTATTTAAATTATGCTTATTAAGAGGTAGAGATGGTGGGGCAGCAAGTCATTTTTTTTATTGGAATTATTTATATCTAAAATTGGTGTTTATTGTCTTCAAAGATTAAAACATTTACCTCAGTTTCAAATTCCATTTTTTTAATATATGTCTATATACGTGTTTGCTATCTACAAAAAATAAATATCCAAGCTTGGTTGAACACACCTATTTAACAATAGGTTAAAGAGGAAAAAAAACAAAAATTCAGAACAATATTAATTAAGCTAAAGAGTCTCTGTAAATCAATACTTTTAGGATCATGAAAATTAATTCATATATTATTTAAATTTTAAAATAATGAAAATATTTTTTAATCAAGGCTATTAATTTATCATAACTATAATCTAGGTACGAGTCTTTTTTCTCTGTCGATTCGTGGACATGAGAGCAACTCCAATGGAGAAGGTAAATGGATAGCCAAAAATAAAAAATTAATATTTTAGATTTTCTTTGTTTGTTATGCACACTCCAAAGGAGAAGCCAAACAAAATGCTAAAATGTCTTTTCTCTTTCACAAATGCTATTTCTACATATCTCTTTAAAGAGCCAAAACCAACAAAGTGGGACCACTTAAAAAATAAACCAATTAAATATAGACATGTGAAAAAAAATAACATTAAACATATTAAGAAATAATAAAATACTTGTTTTTTTTATTTTAATATAAATGGCTCTTTAAATGGTTTTTTTTCATTGGAATAGATATGGTAAAATAAGCTATATTTATACTATTCATAATGCTATTTTATCAATTTAGCTTTTCAAAATAGCATTTTGGATTGGAGATGCTCTGATAGTGATTAAATCGATATCAGAGATAGCTTAGTAACTAGATTGTTATGGATGAATTGATGGTGTTTTCCTGGGCTTCAAAACTGTAAATGGGCCTTTTCCACCATGTCCTCTCTCGGGCAATACGTGGACAAAATAGAGATTACCTTGCGTCTGCTCATCCTGATCAGAAAGTTGGATCCAATGTAGAGTCCTGCCTGGGCTAGCCAGTTTCCTATTTATCTAGTGGGCTCTTTACTCAGGTCCTAGTCTCTTAGCTAAAAAAATAAGTTGGATTGAAAATTAAAAAAAAAAAGAGGTGATGTTCAATTCTTTTAACTGTTCAAAATCTAAATTCTAAACTTATATGAAACCCTATTTTTTAAATTATTTCATTATAGAATCAAGTTTGTTTTTTATTATATATATCTAAGTCAGGATATATTGCATAGATCAAATTAAAAATGTATAGTTTTGTGTATTAAATTAATTCAAAATTTACATGGATTAATATTATTTTTAGAATATTTATAAGTATGGTCATAATTGTTTTTAAAAATATTTTTTATTTATAGATATATTAAAATAATATTTTTTTTATTTAAAAAAAATTATTTTTAACATCAACATATCAAATTAAATTAAAATTTTTTAAAAAATATTAATATAAAACAAATAAAAAAATTAATTTTTAAAAAAATATTTTTAAAATATAAAAACACATTTACACGCCATCATCTCTAGTATATTCTAGACTATAAATCAATAAGATAAATTTTCTAAGCCGTGCGGTGCGGGTATGCCTGCAATTTCAGCATAAAGTTGCTGCTGCCATCAATGAATTTGCTAAGAAAAGTAAAGCGGACATTTATGGCCGACCTATCTTCATGTTATCTTTTATCGCGGTGGTCCACCGTCCGTTGCCCGAGAGCCAGGCACGCGTCCATGCTCTGCAGAGCAACGGACACCCCCTCTGTGACATTCTCACCATGTGATATGAGCACGTGACATTTCAAGACCTGGGGCACTCGATACCCTTATAAGATTAAAAAAAAAAAAATACGGGGTTTTTTTTATTCTTATCCAAAACAAGTTCTAGAATCAATGAGTCATCAAACCGTCGTATCCTATGGCAATGCTCGGAACTGTAGGCCAACCAAGTCCAACGTCATCAATTTCTTTTTCTTTCTATTTTGTTTTTTGTAAAAAAACGAAATCACATAATATTTTTTTGAGTTACGGTTTTCAATTTGATTACAAATTATATGATCGGTTATTGGTTGTTGTTTTTTCAGGACCAAGCAAAATGGCGGATCCCACGCTAGAATTCGGAACTGTTTGTTTGCGTGGTGTTTTTTATGTTTTTTTATTTCTTTTTATTATTTTGATATTATAAATAATTTCTTAAAAATTATATTTTTTTAGATACAAAGTAATTTTTATAACAATTATAAACACAACCTCGACGTGCTTTCGACACGAACACAACCTATCAAGCGACGGTTACATTTTCTACCTGGTTTCTTTATCCATGCTTAATCCTGACTGGTCGACAACCACGTGGTTGAAAAGATTAACCTTCCAAGTGGGAGTCTTGGAATTCAGGGGATTTTTAAAAAAATTAGTATAGTAATTTAAATTTTTTAATAAAATAATATTATTTATTTTTTTAATAAAATAGTGTATTTTTTTTTACCTTCTTGTGCTTTAAAAACGCAATATATACTTAAATTTCTCCGTTTCCGATCACGATTAAATAAATATTATACTTGAGAAGCGTGATAATTTAATATGAATTGGTCAACCGCGATTAAAAAATATTACACCTTAGAAGCGCGATAATTTAATATGAATTAGTAAATAAACTTGCCTCTGAAGACTGCTTCTCAGCATCCCCAGCCTTGGAACCATAAACAGTAGCTTGGGTGGTCTCCAGATTATCTGCATTTGTTTCTTCTTTATCAGTTGTTTCCAGTACCTCCTTAGATAGAAGGGGCGCATGTCGTAGAAACAAATGGTATCCTGGCAGGGTTTCCTGCTTCTGCATCCTGATTCAAGTTTTAGTATGTATATTTATTATGTTTACACAGTATTTTATTTATTTATTAGATTTGTAAAATATTTAATGAATTTAAAAATTAATTATGATAAGTATAAATTGACTTGACATCTCAAGTTATCAATAAAAAAATAAAATAAAAAATACATGACGCGTTGAGAACCGTGATATTAATTGATTGTCGTGGTTCATTACATGTGTTTTTAAACTATAATATTATTTTCAGAATAGCGACTTTTAAAATTATGTTTATTCACTATTTTTATATGTTAATTGTAAAATTTATCCGAATACATCTAAGAGATTGCAGCCTCATTCAAGCTGGCAAATGCATTGCATTAGACGCATCACTAGTTACAGGGACGCCACTGGCTGAGCCGTATTTTTACTGTTGATAGCTTGATGTTATTATGATTGTGGTTATTTTTTAATATATTAAAATTTATTTTTTAATATATTAAAATTTATTTTTTTATTTTTAAAATTTATTTTTAATAATGATTTCAAAAAATTCTAAAAAAAATATTAAAATATTTTCAAATATAAAAATAAAACTACTGTCTACTAGGCCCACATGCCTTCTATCTTATCGAGATGCAGGTGTCTATAAGGTTTTTTTTTTTTTTTTTTATTGTCTACTAGTAAAAATCTAAGTTAACCATTTAGATGGTGGTCAAGTGGTAAAGATTTGAGATTAAGGAGTTTGCTCCCTCTGTGATCTCAGATTCGAATCCTTGGTTACTCATATTGATGGCAACTGAAGACTTACATGGTTATTAACTTCAGTATCCGTAAAATTAATCGTGATACATACAAGTTAGCCCGAACACCTACATTAATCTAAACAAAATCCAAAACAAAATCCAAGTTTTGCTGGCTTCCAAATCTTTTGACTTTTTTAACGGGAAAAGGTAATGACAGTGACGTTGTTGCAAGGCATATCCAGAAGTATTATATAGTTCACCTACGACTTTATTCTGGCATCACGCGTATTGATTTACATTGTATGTTAATAAAAGTTTTACAATGTATAATAATCCCTCTAGCCTCTCCAGTCAACCCTTCCTGAGTAAATAATCCAAACCAAATGGATTGTAGCATTTCACTAGGCGGGCTTGCAATTTTTTTATAGTAAGAAAAAATTAAAATAATGCAGATATTTTTCAAAAAAAATCTAAGATCCTAGTTGTTCTAACGAGGTGAGCAAACTTGATTAATTTAATAATATTATTATAAAATAAGATATTAGTAACAAAGAAAAAAAACGACAATTTAATGAAAAAAATAAATGTTTTTTAATATTATAAAAATATATTTGTATAGTATTCATAGAAAGTTTCAATGATATTATTTATATATTGTTCATAAACATCCAAGCTCCAACTTTTTTAATCAAAAAGATAAATTTTTAAGATATGTTTATGCTTTCAAAGAAGCAAAGAAATGTGATAACCATGTTAAATCTTGATTAATTTAATAATATAATAAATACATAAGACAAAGCAAAAAAAAACTAAAAAACAATGTGGAACCATAAATTTGAGAAAAAAATGTGATAAAAAAATCCAATTCTTGTTAACTTTTCAAATTATATGAATAAAATAACATGAAATAAATACTTTACAATGTTGTAAATATTAAAAATATTGTAAAAAATATTTCTTTTTAAAAATCCATCTATATAAATTGTTAAAAAAACACTCAAATATAAATTATATTAACTTTTAAAAAAATCAAACACACACATAGCCATAAAAAATCAATCACAATCTAAAAAAATACTAAATAAACAAGAACAATCCAATCATATAAAAAAATATATAAAATAAATTATTAATTAAAATATTTAATTTTTTTTTAAAAAAAAATTTACACTTATTGCTGATCCTTGTAGCAAGGTCCATGAAAAATATGACCCTTGCATAGATTTTTTATTTTTTAAAAATTTAATAAGATGGATGAAACTATTTAAAAAAGATATATGTTATTTGTATTAGCAAACAGACTATATCTGCTAAGCTTTAAATTTGGCAATTGATATAGGAGGAAAATCATGATTTTGTTTTCATTAAAAAAAATTTATTTTTAACTTATTTTTTATGAAACAAAACCTAAAAAATACCATATGAATTTTGTTAAACTAACACGTGGTCTCTAGAATCACCAAAAAAAAAAAGGTTTGAACCCGAAACCAATATAAAATTCAAAAATCTTTTCTAGTTTTATATATGTTTTTAAGGTGTTTTTAAATTAAAAAAAATTCTAATTGCAACTTCTCTAATTATATAAAATTATTTGATATAAAAATCAACTGTTTTAGAATTAAAATTATTAGTAACAATAACTTTTTTTTTATATTAGAATTTAATAAATCTTTTTTTATAATTAAAAAATAAAAATTCTAAAATTTATATTAACTGTTAATTTAATATTTCATAAATTAAGAAACAAAAATGAACTTTTATAGCGACCTTAAGACATAAGGTGTTTAGTTCATCTTTTAAAATATTTTACATATTTTTTTTATTTTAATATTTTTTTTAATTTAATTTTTATCACTTAAAAAATATATAATTAAAGGATAATTTTAACTAAAAAATCTAAATCAATAAAATGAAAATTTAAGGAATATATTGAGAATTAAAAAAATAAAATTGTGAGAGAGTAAATAGTAAAAAAGAAGAAGTTAATCTCTTTTGATACACTGTATAATAATTGATTTCTCGTCGTATGATATGACAGTGTTCTGTCTGTATAATTTCTCTCGGGCACAGTGGTTGCATGAGCACGTACGTACCCGTGACATTTATTAATGTATACAATAGCGGTCCTGTTAACTCGCTGCAATGTTGTCGTCGCTGGGTCAGCTAGACAAGTTCCCAGAGCCACGAGCTAGATGGTTTAATTCAAGTACAAGCATCGTATAACAATTTACACAAGTCAGATTTTTTAAAGAACAGCAAATCTAAAATTTTTATCTGTTATTCATTTAATTCCTTATTTGTTAAAAAAACTATTACAATTTTTTGTTATAGAAAAAACTACAAAATCCTGATATTAAAAATAAATAAATAAATATTCTCCTATAACAATACATAAAAAAAATTATACAATAATATTAATTATTTGACTGAGTATCCAACAACGGCTAAATGATTTTTTATATAATGTAAACATTTCTATAAATATCCAGAATATTTATAAGGTATTTATCACATGTTTATGTAAAATATATTAAAATTTAAATATTTTTTAAGATATTTATTTTGAATTTTTTTATATAAATATATATCTTTAAAAACAAATAAAAAGATAAGAACTAATCTCTTTAGACAACATCATTTTAATATAACACTTAAATAAGGTTTGAAGAACAATTTAAGCCTGGATGATATTTATTCTCTTTATCACCTCTACAAATAATATATGAATTCATCACCTCTACAAATAATATATGAATTCAACTCTGCAGGAGATTGTGATTCACCAGTGAAAAAAGACTTGTTTATTTTTTTTTATTAAAATTCAAGTTTTATTATATATATTTGTCATTTTTATAATTTCTTATATATTTATCAGGTTACAAGATATTTGGTGAATCCAAATATTAATTGTGATACGTATAAACTAACTCAAATACTTTAAGTTATCAAAAAAAATATACAAATACAAATTCAAGTTTTAAAATATTTTTTTCTTATCAATTCATAAAAAACACTAGATATGCTTTCCAGCCTTGTCAATAAATAAAAAACTAAAATAATATAATAATTCAAAATAAAAAAATAAAAACAACAATAAAAAAATTCTAAATGCTTAAATTAAACTTGTCTTGATTTACTAACACAGCAACTTTATTTAATAACCCAGTAACAGATCCAAAAGCTAACAATGCCGAAGCAAAGCTTAAATTTATGCCCAGCTCTTTATAACTTTCAAGAATCCTGGTCACAATATCAAACTGCTAATTACCAGTAAAGTCTGTAGACTCTGAACACGTTCAGACAAGGTATCCTTTACTTGACGCCAAAGTTATTTGCCAGTATTTTTTTTGCCATGCCTTTCGAACCGTTTCCCAAGCAAGATCAAAACATTAAAGTAAATAAAATGATCTGATCAAAACCAAGCGAACTATATCTTATGAAACATGCTTATGTGAGCAAATTCAACCTTTAAATATCTCGACGAGCCAGGAACACCTTGAAGGCTGCAAGAGCTGCTATAAGCAGCGTATTCAATGAAAGGAACAACACTTTCTTGGGGGGTTGAATCTTGAATTAATTAACATTTACAGGAAGATTATAATTTGAAACCCCAACAAGGTGGAGCCAATTATTCTCCATCCTTGTATTTTGACAGAGATTATAACTTAGTCCTTCATGTTTTGAAAGTCTGCAATTTAGCTCCTCAACTTTTCTTGACCATTGTTTTGTTAAAAAGTCTTTTGATTTGTCCTTAAACCTCAAATCTATCACTTGATGATTAGAAAAACCCACTACAGCTACAGAAAAGTCAATTAACTTCACAGCTACCAACAAAAATCAAAGCTTGTGGTTATTTTTTAAAAAATATTTTTAAATTTTTTTATTATTAAAAAAATTAGTTAATAGAAAGTATTTTTTAATAAAAAAATTTGATTTAGTTTTTATAAAATTGTTTTTCCAAAAAATTTGGATAAAAAATAATTTCTACAAGTTATAAAAAATTTAAAAATATCATATTATTTACTGATTATATTAAATTTGATCCTCAAACTTTTTATTATTATATATATTTTATTTTGAATATTTATTTTTTAATTTTATCTTTTAAAATTTAATTTTTATATTAATTTTGGTTTTTATTTTTATAATTATTATTTGATTTTTTCCTTATATTTTTTAATTGAAATTTTTAATCTATCAAATCTGATCCTCATTATGTTTATTATTACTTATTTTATTTGAAATAATTTATAAAATATTAATTATTATTATTTTATTATTTTATTATTTTTAATTTTTTAATTTTGATCTATATTATTTATTTTATTAGAGATAATTTATGAAAATATTTTTTTTAATTTTATTTTCATCTAATCTTTTAATTTATAAGATTTGTTTTTTATTATTTTAATAAACTTGAAAAAAATAAAATATTATTAAATTATTTTTCAGCTTATTTTTCATGACATAATTAAATACTAAAAAATATTTTAAACTTATTTTTTATTATATTATGAAATATTAAAAAATAATTTTTTTTTAATTTTTTTTTTTAAAAATTTATTTCCCAACAAGGAAATAGGATAAATTATAACTGAGTTCAAAACAGGGATTTTGAAAAATTTACACCACAAATTTTGAAAGAGGAGAGGTTTCTAGAGGCAGGTTCACAGGCTTCCGACAGATGCGACAGATACCGTGGACTGCAAATGTACAGTGTCAGCTCTGGCCAGCCTGTAGAGTACGAGATTCTCCTATACGTCGACGGTTTTCTGAGTCAGCATGTGAATGATCCAAAAATATCCAAATGGATAAGCCCGTAAATCGTTAACCAACCAAACTAACCATGGTTAACCAACCCCTGACCTATCTATAAATCAGGAAGTCACCCATTCCTCGAACTTTCAGCTCCCGTCAACCACGCACAATTAGGCATAGTAAAAACAGTTTGCTCTACAACCATGGCCACCACATCTTCTCTTGCATCCCTTAGCTCCTCCACGTACCCCTTCACTGGCTCAAAAACCTCCACTAATCAGCCTCATACGTCACCATCTCGTGTGAGCTTCCGCCCTTTTCGAGTACGCGCCGCCTGCGCTTCCACTGCCGAGAGACCCACATCATGCACTGCGACACCAACATCAGCATCGTCTCTCTACGAAGTTCTTGGGATTCAAATGGGTGCTACGTGTACAGAGATCAAGACTGCTTATCGAAGACTAGCAAGAGTTTTGCATCCTGATGTTGCAGCTAACGGTCAAAGGGAAGACACCGCTTATGAGTTCATAAGAGTCCATGAAGCTTACGAAACTCTGTCCGATCCTGAAAAACGGGCTGATTATGATCGCTCCCTTTACAGACGAGGAAGGCAAATGAGCTCTCCGTTTGTAATGTCCGCTGCTACTGCAACAACCATGGCAACAGGCTATGCAGCTGCTGGATTTTCTGGCTATACAAGGCGGAGATGGGAAACTGATCAGTGCTGGTAAATGCGAAAAGAGGCCGTAAAATTATAGATCATGATCGATTTTAGCCCTTTAGATTGCTAGATGAAATAGTAAGATACAGTATTGATCCCCAATTCCTCACATTTTGGGGATTGTTTCCTGTTGTAAATAGTCAAGATTGGACCTCAATCTCTTGTATCATTGTCCCAAGGCGGCATTTTTTCAGCCTGGAATTATTGATTCTCACTTATGCTAATGCTATGATTTTGACATGGATGTGTTGGAACAGTACTAATTGAAGGCCTCTGTTTTCGTCATCATAATACTTGTACTGGAATATATTTCAAGGAGTTAGAATTTTATTCGTGAAGTATGCTTCATTTACAAATGGAAACGGAATGAAACCTGGATTCTATTTTTATTGACAATTTAGTTTTATCCATGTTGGTTTGAGAAGCATCTGGAGTGATTGATACAACTGAAACAGAGTTTCAGTTTCAAACTCATGTACCGATGGAGTGTCTCATGTGCTGTGAGCCATATGGATGAATTTTGCTCAATGATTGGAAGAGAGCTGTAGAAATTCTGAAACTTCTTGGAGTTCAGAAACAATTGGCTTCAATTTTCAAAATGTATGAACAGGATATATCCTCCATGTCTTGTAAAGTGGACACTCTCCGATCTCTAAAAAAATTATTGGGAAGTTTGGATAGAAAAAGAGAGTTGGGTAGGAAAAGTGGGTGGAAAATCAAATTTAGCACAGTATACAACAGGTAGTAAGAAAAATAAATTTAAAAAATTAAATAGTTCATTTGTGACAAGTAGCCTAAATTTTAAGAGAATTAATCTCAAAGAGATGTTAATTGAGGAGCTAAAAAAGCTCACTATTTTTTGTTTGTTAATACTTAGAGTTCACTATATAAATATTAAAAAATATTTTATTTTTTTAAGTAAAATTAAATATTAACATATTCACGTTATGTTTATAAAAATAAAAGTTGTTAGTTTTATTTTTTTAAGTAAAATTGAACATTCACTATGTTTATAAAAATAAAAATTGTTTAATATCAGAGAAAAAATTAATTTTAATATTTTAATTTAAAACAAAAATAATATTTTTTCAATATAAATTAAATTTTTTAAAAATAATATTTTAAACTTTATTATTTACAATAATTACAATTATAGTTATATAATGTTAAGTTCAACAAGCATAACAGATTCTTAGATTATGTTTAAAATTATAATATCAGTTGTTCAAAGTATTTTATATTTAAAAATATATTAAAATAATATATTTTATATTTTTTTAAAATATTTTAAACATCATTATATCAAAATAATTTAAAATAAAAAATATATATTTTAAAAAAATACTTTTAAAACAAAAAAAAAGAACATATTACCTTCATCTAATGCCATTTAAGCCGGCAAATGCTCTGTGCTTTTCAGATCGCCACATGCACACCATATAAGTACATGGATCCTTCTAGCCGATTTCTTATTCTTGGTTTTCTTCTTCTTTTTAGCATGCTTGAGGGAAGGCAAAATAGTGATGGGACACTGTTGCTCTTCCTCTCAGCATTTCTTATCTGGGGATATTGCCACCCTTCTACCGGACCATCACATCTTTCTTCTTATCCACTTTCAAGAACCCGCAAATCACAGCCATCGAATTTCTTTTTCTTGATTAAATCCAGGCTCCTGGATCAAGTGACATTTTGCTATGTCAGAAATCAAAATACTTTTCAGAGTTTTGAATCTTACAAAAATTACTTTTTAAAAATATATATTAGTTTTAATTTAACATCAACACGTCAAAATTATTAAAAAAATATTAAAAAATAAAAAAAAAATAATGTTTTTTCAAACCAGATATATTTTTAAAATACATTCAAATACTGTTTCAACACACAAACAAATAATCTATTCATTCATCCACGAGTCAACTTCACAGTTTTATTTGGATGATCCTATCATATAGCGTTGGAATAGTTGATACTCGAATCATGTTTTACTGGAAGCTTTCTTCAATGGGACGATTTAATTCAGGAATTTGTCGTTTGCTAGTTCTTACTATTAAATGAGATTTGTTTCGGCATAAAAAGTTTCTAATAGCAGTGATTTTAACAAATCCTTGCTCGGTCCTATGCGAGGCTCGACTTTTAAAAACCCATGAGATCCAAGTGCTAAGGAAGAGCCTAAACCAAGTCTTAACAAGTTAGAGAGGGAATCCTCGGCTTGAGGCTCGAGACATCAAATTATTTGGCCTTGTTCTTAATTTAATTGAGATCCATTTCGCTGGACTGGAATAGCAGATGATATAACAATTTAATCTAAGTGATTGTATTTTATTAATGGAAATTTTTTTATGGTAATCACTTATGTGAACCACCTCGTGAATTTAAAAATTTAAAAATTGTAGCCTATTACAAATTCTAAAAAATAATATTAATTTAAAGTTTTTTTTTCAAAAAAACTCGAAAACTTATAAAAACATGGTTAGAACTTGATGCTAAACGGCGCGTTAAACCAAACAACACATAAAGACAAGAAAAACCAGTGCCTGCGTATTTTCAACCATGCCCTCCAAATCTTCTCTTGCATCTTTAAGCTACCCCTCTTTTATTGGCTCTAAAATTTCATCACAACGTCCAGATTATGACCGTTCGCTTTTTTGACCTGGAAGGCAAATGAGCTCTCCTTTTGTAACGTCTGCAACGACAATGGCAACAAATTCTGTAGCAGCTGGATTTCCTGCCTCCACCAGGGGAAGATGGGAAGCTAATGATGCTGGGTAGCTGCTAAATTATTTAGTAGTTTGGCTGTATTTCGCCTTGAATTATTGATATCAGAATCATTTTTAGCTTTTTTTGAAATGCGTAAAATAAAATCAAATCCTAGATGACAAAAATCAAACCATAAAATTTGTGTCCATCCCTCGACGGTATTACACGGGTAAGCTAACATCAGCTTACAAATTCTGTTCAAAACATGATGTGTAGAAGTTTAGATACTTTCTTGGAGTTGCTAATGAGGTTTTTTATCAAATAGAATCATATGTCCTCGAAGCCGTCATGTATTTTCTATTGAACTGTAAATGGTAAGAACAGCTCAAGGTACATCGAAAGCAAGGCAGCAAATATAGGCAAAGATATATACGTCAACCATCGAGTATTTATTTGAAATTTATCTCGGTAAGACTTGACGGCAAACTGTATAGTAAGCATGACAAAGCATTCAATCTAACACAATTCTGTAAAATTTATTGCTCAAATCAGCAGTCTAAATAGCGACCGACTAACCGCACTGATCCCGCACACATGAATTCTTACTCGAAAGAAGACGAGAATACAAACCTATATGAATGCCAAGCTTCCTCCGTGAAAAAAAAAAAAAAAAACCAAGTGGTGTAATGGGACAGAAGCTTGATTCCTTGACACAGGCCTTTTCGAGGCCTGTGTAGAAAGTCTAGAGGGCTATCAAAATGATCCTCAAGATCATCTTGGAAAAATGGGCCAATCCAATGGATGTCCTCTCTACCCACCCGAAAAACTCAATTTTTACTTGGGGCGCTAGAGGACGAGCCAGGGTCGGGTTTTTACGGCCACGACCACTACCCATTTACGCATCCTCAATTGACTCGTTAAGGAACACTGTTTATATATATATATATATATATATATATATATATATATATATATATATATATATATATATATATCTGTGTGTGTGTTGCTATTTTTTTTTATGAATCGTGTATTATTATTTTAAAATATTTATTAATATATATTAAAGAATTATTTTAACTATTTATTTTTTTAATTAATTTAAAACTTGTACAATTTAACATCATTTTATAATATTATTTGATTTAATTTTTTTTTAAATAAAAATGATAAAATTTAAATTTATAATCACTTGATTACGTAGATTTTTATATTGTGTCAAAAAACTAATTTGACTCGATACTTAAATTTTTAAATGAAATTTTAATATATAATTTATATAATTTTTTAATAATATATAATAATTTTTTTAATAAACAAGAATATACAATTATATGCTTTATTAAGTTAACCTAGTTTAATTGTTTTTTTTAAATAATATTATTTTAATTTTTTAATATAAATAATTAATTTAATTTACTTATAAAACTTGATTATCAACTAGATTGGTATTTTTTTAATTTAATTTAAAATTTAACATGAATCCTTTGAGTATTTGAGTTTTATAAATTAAATTAATGGTTAGGTCAAATTAACGTGTTTGGAAGTGTATTTACAACTGTTTTATAAAATAGTATTATTTATTTTTAATATTAATATATCAAAATAATCTAAAATCATTAAAATAATATTAATTTAAAATAAAAAATATTTTTAAAATATAAAAACAAACCGGACACTAAATAAATCATCTTGAAACACATCTTTGGGAATATAGCAGGGGCCCTTTTCTCTTCATGGATCCATTTCCAATGGGCTAGAGCTACAGGCCGAAATGGAATGAGCTTTTGAAATTACCGAACCAGGCTCGATCTCTTCTTGCAAAAAATGACCTGCCGTTGCAGCGCATCCAAGCAGTAGTAGCAATGGCTCGTCTGATACGGCAGTGGCCGCTGTTGCATCACCATTGCTTCTCTTATGCTGCACTCAATTACCTCCTCTCTGAGTCCTTAACTTTGTCTACCAAAGCTACCTCACATCGTGTTTCTTTCACTAAAGTTGCAGCTGCTAATCGTAGCGTACCTTTTCGTCCACGCGGTCCCAAGTTACCCAATTCTCCAACACCGTATGATCTCGAACAAGGAGGAAATGTGAGCGATTCGGATTCAGAAGCAAACAAAAGCCGCAACCAGAAAAAACGCGAGGCTCGACGCGCTGTTCGATGGGGCATGGAGTTGGCCTCCTTTTCTCCGCCTCAAATCAACCGCATTATCAAGTGATGAAATCAAACTACCTTTCTTATTTTTCTCAAACCAACAATGTTAAAGCTTTTATTTGTAGGTGTCTCATGTTTTGCTTGCGATTTTTTAGAGTGGCTTCGCTTGAGAAAGACGTATTCGATGCGTTAATGCTAGTTAAGGTACCTCTGTTGTAATATAACGTCTCATCCGGAGTGCGATGATTTTTCATTTCTTTCGTGTTTCAGAACGAGAGAAAAAATATGTAGCTAAGGTGTTTGTGTTTTGGTCGCAGAGACTAGGACCGGATGTTCGAGAAGGAAAGCGGAGGCAATATAATTATATTGGTATTGGTCGGACTCTGTATCTTTTAAACATTAGTTTTTAGTAACTTGTCTCTTAAACATTATGGTTTACTAGCTACGTTGTTTGATCTCCTCCCTGAGAAACATTGACATCATGCGTGCAAGCACTCTTAGTTTTCGACTTGTGGTCCATGCTAATACATTTGATGTTACTTAGCGTGGAGCAAGGCTCGTTGCTTATTTTAATGAGAAAGATTTTATTTCTCTTAATAACCCAGTAAACTGTGCGCCATGCTAGGTGTATATTTTGTCATGCAGAGAATCTTTGAGATCAATGTTTCAGGCATTATAAATGTGTTCTTGAGTCTTCATTTTTATGTGAAATGTACTGGTAGGGAAATTGTTGCGGGAGGTAGAACCTGAATTGATGGATGCTTTGATTCACTGTACAAAAGATGGTGATTGGAGTAGGCTGCAGGGTTTTTCTGGTTTGGAAGAAAAGATTGCCGGGGAGGAAAATGAAGAATGTCAAGAAAGGGAATACGAATCGGAAGAGGAGGTATATTGAATAATTATTTCCTTTAATTATAATTGTGTGAATTTTGAGTGGTTATACGGCTGTGCCAAATTCTTCAATCTTCTTCCAGTCTTACTCCTTTTATAAATTCTGTTAAATGGAGACACTGACCTTATTTAAGGTTTCTGCGTTACCATTTTGGTTTTGAATGCAAATCTATTGCTACAGTTCTTTTTTGGGTCTCCCTTAGTCTTGATATGTCGTAAGGCATTTTGCTGCGATAACCAGAAGCTTGCAGACGTGTGGTAAGTGGAATATACTATATTTGACCTTTATGATAATTACGCTTACGGAAAATGGAGAAGGTTAAATCTATCTAGAAATAAAAAAAAAATCCTCTCTACTTACTAAAGTGCAAGCTTAATTAGAATACAATGTCCATGTTGACATACTACATTTTTGTTATTTGTACAATTTTCAGGGTTCGCGCGAGTACATTGATGTAGCAACCAGATGGTTTGATGGCCTGATTAACAGGGACATAAAAGTTACCAACGAGGTTTATTCACTTCGCAACGTCGATTTTGACCGTCAGGTTAGTGAAATGTCACCTCAAGTGTAAGAATCATTGCATTTCTGATTTGTTCATGAGACCCCTCAAGCTAATTATAGGCTAATGATTTCTACTACAAGTTAGATGATGAAAACATATTGCTTGAAAGAAAAAAAAAATGAGGGGGCAAGTATTCTTATGAAGTCACCAGATGAACAGGAACCTGTCATTTATTTGCAGCCAAAGAAACAAAAAGAACCAATAGGCCGAGACTTATTGCTTCCAGACGATTACTTAGCTCTTGTGAATCCAGCATATTTAACCCATACTATGCACTTTTAGGTAGTCCAAGCAGCAGAAACCATGGTTGGCTTGAATAATTAGTTGCGTGAATGCCTTCATCGGTAAAGTTTAATTGCTTGTCATCTATTGTGTATATTGATGGCATGGCATCTATTGAACAGGAACTACGTAAACTTGTGCGGAGAGTGCATGCCGTTCAAGAACGCAAGGGTGTTACGGAAGAAAATGAGCAAGAAGTGGACGCTGCAATCACAGTTGCCAAAAAGTCCCTCACTCGTTTCCTCCATGATCTTGCTAAGCAGATGCCAAGGGAACATAATCGTATTTATTTGTAAGATAAATATCTTGTCATTGCATTTTCCTTCACAAAACGTCTGATATGTATAACATTCATCTCGGTAACAAGCAGGGCAATTGATGTCCTGGGCTTAGGCTTATGGATGTAACCATGGCTAGCAGCCTAGAACATTCTTTGCTTGTCTAGGCCAGGCCCATTACAGAATATCATTCCCACATTTTTTCTCTCTCTCCATCCCCTCCCTTTTGTTCTCCTTCGTTTTTCACTTTAGATGGTAAGGACCATCGGGGCTGGTTCGATTGGTCATGTGTTAGTTTATGCTTTTCAAAAAGCTTTATGCATTGGTTTTCACTTGAAAAGTATTAAATTGATTTTTTTAGAAGATTTTGTATGGTTTGATATATTAATGTTAAAAATTCAAAAAAATATATGAAAAAAATATTATTGTAATATATTTTAAATTCAAAAATATTTTTAAAAATATTCTTCATAACATCATAAACACACACTTAGCTGATTTAGGCCTAAGAAAAAGATCCCTAGGTGGTTCATTTTGCATTTTCTAGATAAGGTTCTGTCTTTGCTAAGAGCTATACCACCACTCAATAATGGAACTAGACATAGCAGGATAGTTATTTCAAGATCTGAATCATCTTAAAAAGCTTGCTATTATTGTCCCGTATATGGCCGTCCAGCACCATCGCTATTTTTTCAGAAAGGCAGATAGCAATAATAATCACTCGCGTTTACTCTGCACTGATCTGTAGGTGGGTGGGCTCATACTTATCCCCACAGGACAGGCTCTTCAATAACCATCGCCTAGAAGCTAACTTGACATGCACCTTAATTTATTTATCTTTAATTTTCCTTTCTTTTCCAACTTGGGACACAAGTAGGGATATTGGGGGTCATAGTCTTGTAGGACATGAAGCAATACATAGTTTACGATTTAACGTGTATGACATGATAGATGGCTATAAAATAAGTTAAATTAAGAAGAATGGTTTGTTTTTGTATTTTAAAAGTATTTATTTAAATGATTTTTATATTATTTTTATTTTTATTTAAAATTTTTATATTTTAAAATTATTTTGAAATATTAATATTAAAAATAATTTTTTAAATTTAAAACATTATTTTAATATATTTTTAAACAGAAAAACAAACAACTATTACTTAAACACCCATGAAGCTATCCTGTATCTTAATAATGATGCCCAAGCTGTCTAATTTTACTTGTCTTTTGATCAGCTTATGCTATGTTATCTACATTGCCCACATTGCTTAAACATTGTTATCCCTTCTGTCCATAGAAAGGTACAAATAGCAAGATGCCTATATCTTTCGAGTGCATTTAGTCAGCTAGTGATAATGCCATATTTTGTTTTCGAAACTGATATGCAGTTTTCAAATGGTGTGAATCAGATCTTTATAGTGGCAGGTTATATTTGTTTTGACAACAAGATTGGACGGCACCCATTCTTTGTTTCTATACGCACGCATCATCTCCATACATATTAGCCCAAGCCTGTAGCTGTCTTTTTTCAGAAGTTATATATGTCACAACGATGCTGTTACTTATACCTTTAAATTTGTTTCCCCGGGTTTTTTTAGTGTTTAAATTTCAACATTTTCGGCAATCAAGAGGTTCCCAAGATTCCCAGAGAATGTCACTGTCTCTCGAGTGAAAAGAACTTCTCGAGCGCCTAAATTTCAGTGTTGCGAGCTCTAATCCTTCAGCTGGAAAAGATACCAATACAAATTATATTTGGCCATGGTACGATCACATCCTTGTAGTACTTTCACTTAGGATATCTAATCGTTAAAAAACAAGAGGCTGCTGCTCTTCGATCGCTTTCGCTTCATATAAAGAGATTCTCGTATAACTTAATGGGGGGTGTGACGGCCCTTGACTTCAACTCCAGCCAATGCTTCCCTTGATGGGTTGCCCCTTCAATTCATTTGATTTTCGAAGATGGACTAACGAATACCAAATGAGAGACAACTTTTTAATAAAAAAAATTAGCGACAAGAAATAAAAAAGGACACTGCTGAAGATTAGGGTGCCAGCTGTTGAAAAACTTGTTTTTGATTATCATAAAAGCTCAAGTGCTTTATGACGAAGTTGTATGGTCCCAAAACTTATGTCGATATCATTCACTATATATTAACCCAGTCATAATATTAAATGAGAAAAAGATGCTTAATTTTCCGTCGGCAGAATGCAGAGAGCAACTCTGTTGACAGTGAAAATAATTGCACTTCACTTTGATATCGACATAAGTTTTATTGCAACAACCATTCTGATTTTGTACCAACAAGCAGAGAATAGCATGCAGTCTTATTGCATAGCCTAACTCTAAAACAATTATTAATTAATATAAATATATAGTTCAATTTAATTATTTTTATAAATTTTAAAATTAAAAATTATATAAATATTTAATAAAAAATTCAAATTCATTACTATTGCTCTAAACAACTTGATCCTACAAGAGATGGAGCTTCTCTTGTGGGGGGCGAAAAAATGATAAGGTGTGTAATTGAGATGAATTGGGTGTAGAAGCTGTGCTGCCGACTGTACTTGTTGAGTTAACAAGGATGAATGAAAGAGAATCTGGAAATCCAAATGAACTAGACTGGGAATAGGTTGCTCCTTGGGATGCCCTTTACGGTGACACTTTCACGAAGAAAAACGTGCACCTTGGTTTTTCGATTTAAAGTTTGTGTTTGGTAATATATATTTTAATAAAAGTGTTTTTTTTTCAATTAATAGAAGATGTGTTAAAATAATATATATATTACATTTAAAATTATAAAAAAATATTTAAAACATCAATTTAACATTTTTTTATTTACAAAATAGTTTAATTAACGCTTTATGTATATCGTTAAGGGATCATTTCAATCTAATAACTTAAGTTATTAAATAAAATTTTAATATATAATTTATATTATTTTTTAATATATTTTTTCAAGTAAAAATTCTCTGAATTTTAAATTTACTCAAATTCAGATTATCTTATATTTAATTTTTATTAAATAAATAATAATAATAAGATTCGAATTCAAGACTACTTGATGATCAAAGCTTTGATACCATATTAAAAAATTATTTCAACCTAATAACTTAAATTAACATATATTTAGTATTTTAATAACTTTTACTTTTTATTTTTTTTAAAAAACTTGCATGAAAAATATCAAATTAATTTTTTATATGTTCTTCTTTTGATTTTAATGTTTTAATATATATATATATATATATATATATATAATATTATTTTGATATATTTTTTATTGATATTTTAAAAAAATAATAATTAAAAAGCAAGTTGAAGAACGATACAAATCAAAGCAGGAAATTCAGGCCGGCGGTGGTCAAATGGCAAAGGGAAAAGAAATAAACAGCTAAAGAAATTTATATGCTTTTTATTAAGAAAAAACCAGTGACAGTCAAAGAAGGGAATTATTTCCATGAGTTTGGTTTTTTGTGTGTCCGATGCCGAATCAATTTGGAGTTTGTGTCAGCAGGCCGCCATAGAATGTGAATTCTGGTCACGGAAAGTTGCAGCAACAGTGCGACTATGATGTATTGGCACCAGAAGTGCTATTTCTGAAGAGATTTTTTCAAGAATGAGTTTTAACAATCCTTGCCGTTGGATTCGATATTGAAATCATGGCCCAAAGCTTCCCAATCTTCTCAAAACTTATTCTTTAGTCAAAACTTTGTTCTCATTAATTCGGTGTTCGTCCATCTTCAAATATCAGAAGAATTGAAGGCAACCATCAAGGGAGGCGATGGCCTAGAGTTGAAGTCAAAAGTGTGTGTCACAACCTCCACTAGGTTATTTCAGATTTTTCAATATACGAAGCGAAAGCGATCGAAGAGCAGCCTCTTGTTTTGTTTTTTAAACGGTTAAATATCTCTGGCCTTTGTTTAGATATCTGTAATACTCAGAGACTCACGTGTGCTTCCCTACGTTGCTATGAGAAAACATTACTGGAAGAATATATATATTTCTCGGCTATGTCGAGTAGTTAAACCGCTATCCCTTTGCAACCCTTCAAGAAACAGAAGGAGGGCGTCGAAGACACTGTTCTAGTTCACTATATCTAAGGTTGTCCCATTTAAGAAAAAAATGTTTCGAGAGGCCAGGGGACTGTCTCTCTGTCCTTCCAAAACAAGGTTAAAATTTTGACAGCACATATGAACTAATCAAGTGAACTTTATAAGAAAGAACCTTCATAGCCCTCTTATATATTATTTTAATTAATTTGACCGCATGCTTGCACTATAGGGTTTGAAGGGTCTTAGGGCCGCCATATAGATTTACTCCAGGTGAAGGTGACCCCATGGCCAATAAGAAACAATCAATTACTCAGCCCAGCTTGGCTATAACCAGGCTGACCATCATTATATGTGTGGATGGAGTTAGCGTGCCAAGCTATCTTACTTTCAAGGATGAACACAACCTGCAGTCCAGTCCAAGGTGGTGGCTTCTATGTGAAAATTCTTAAGACTACTGCTATATTTTTCTCATGTTTAAAAGAAAGTACTATGAATTATGTTTGACATATTTCCGGTATTGGATGGCCCTTGATTAGATATTTTAAAATTAAGGGACGTTGGTATTTCTTGACGCCAAAGATCATGCCTGAGTAGTTGCTTTCTGGTGAGACTAATTTCTGGTACTCGCCACCTAATTCCTTGAAAAACTGTGATTGATGAAGGGCCTAAAAGCATTGAATTGAAGACATGTGATTTCGGATTTTAATTAATACAGTCAGAGGTCGAACCCGACTTTAACCGTCTTTCGTGAAATTCAGACAGATTTGTAGCGTTGTCTGGCAAATCGATAATCTTAGGATGCTCAGAAAGCAACATGAAATTTATCGGTTCCGTTTAGTGAGCAGTACTGGTCATCAGAGCTAGTACTCATCAGAGCTGAAAAAATTGGATTAATACAGGGTTTGACCTCGTGGCATTAAGAACAAAAACGTCTCTTTATAGAAAAGCTAACCAAAGATGACTCCCATTATCCATAATTAATACTAGGAGATTATAAAACTCCCAGAAAGGCTGCAAGCCGCTTTTGACTGGCTTCATTCCCATTTACCATTATCTGAAGGTCCAAAATTCTACATGTTTCAAGCGTTCAGTTTTAAAATTATTTCTTTTAGTTAATCTTGGTGGAGAATCGGTATGACTTTATAGGACAATCTGGGATAGAAAAATATACTTTGTTCTTGAAATTATCTGGCGATTAGTATATATATTCAGAAACCATTTGAACATTTGAAACAATCAAAACTTTCTCGCACCATTTACCGTCTGAAAACTCATTCTGGTCAATTAGAAAGTGATTTCTTGATTTTTTTCCTTTTCTCTTACTAAACTCTATTTCAATTGAAGATTACATAAATGCAAGATCTTGACCGTTCCAATGCATATATAGTCAGTTGGACCAAGTCTAAAACATTTGAATTGTACATGAACCAGAAAAAAAAAATATAATTATAAATCCTAACTCTATAGTTCAATTCTCAAATCGCGGGTTCAATAGTTATTTGGCTGGTTAACTAAAATTATATATATATATATATACACACACACACACATATGTTTTAAAAAATAATATCATTTTACTATAAAAATTATTCAAAGTAAAACCTGAACCAATTAACAAATCGCTGAATTGTCGACCTAAATTGGGTTTCATAGCTATGCAAAGAAACACTGCTAGAACTAATAACCATATCCAGAGCTTGGTAACTAGTTGAGAGATGAAGAACGTTTCCTTAGTTACTTGACACGAATCCACTGTTCCAGTTATTGTTAATGGGATACCATAAATAGCTTTATTATCTTTAGTTCCTCCGTTCTATTTGTGATGAATCAAAGTTACAAAACTGTTCGAATCCAATGTTTTTGCTTAATTTATATTTCGTGTCTCCCACGTACTTATACTGCCAGCGATCGATGCTATCACAGGCAAGAAGCTTTCTTATTAGAACAGCAAAGAAACGGTCGATCAACTGTTCTACCATCTTCTCCTAATTATGACTTCCTTGGAGGAAAAGAAAAAAACTATAACGAAAGAAACTCGATCCAATTACGAGGGCGGTGCTAACGGGAAGTATAATGATTATAGTTCAAAAAAATTTGATGGGGTTTGGTAGGACAACTTTCATTCATGCTAGGCAGAGATTTCCCAAATGAGTACTATCGTACTACATTTCTTATAGCTAGAAGAAGTACAAGTGTTGATAGTTCTTGTTTTCCGAAATAATTTTTAAATTATTTTCAATGAAAGCAGATGTTTTTAATAATTTTATATAAAAAATTTAAAAACTTTATTTAAATACATTTTTAATTAAAATATATTTTATACCACAGTACCAAAGACAAATAAAGAGTGGCATGTAAAAAAGAAAGAGAAAGGATAGCATGCAATTTCCTCTTTGTATAATCATTAAAATGTAGTAATTTCAAAATTCCCATGATATAATAATAATAATAATAATAATAATAATAATAATAATTTCACAATTCCACATCCTAATCAAGATGCTTTGAGTTCTGCTCAACAACTTCTTGCCAAGGACGTGGGTTTGGTAAAAAAAAATGACTATGTAATAGAATTACAGACAAAAATGCTTTATTTATGTAATTTTAAATAAAATGATACCCAGATCATCTCCTGCTACCATATGAATATACAGCAAGGAAATTGTCTTTTTTGTTTTTAAGAAAATGGAAACTGTCAGTGTTGCTAGTAGTGAATTAAGTCTTAATTTAATCACAACCTAAATGATCTAATAATGGTTAGAGGGTAATTAAATTGACCGGTTAAAGATGTCTTTAGTGAAAACATTAACTGCTTGTTCAAATTAATATCTGTTGGTTTTTGGTTAATATCTTGATATAAAAAAAAAATTAGTAAAAGAAAACATAGCAATAAATAAAATAATTTTAGAACGAATTTTTATCATTTCAAAAAATATATATATAAAAAGTATTATATTTTTTTTTATTGTCTTTATTTTCCCTGTTTGGAAAAAATTATCTTTATTATTTTTTTCTAGAGAAAATAATCACTGGTTAAGGTACTTGTACCAAAAGTTACTTCAGTATCCATACCCAACCAAACAGGGTGCTGGGTGTTCGCCAGCAGATCAAGGTTCATCTAGCTTAATATCTAATTTATCTATTACTATTACCAAAATAATAATAATAATTATTACAGGGTCGAATATCTTCACAATTTTCACTCCCCTAATTGGTTGGTCAAACCATGAAAAGAGGCCTAATATAACTTAAGAAAATGATTGCTTGCTTCCCATTATTCCACTACTTAAATAAATTTTAATTATTTATTCAGAAGAATTTTAACTTCTAAAATAAAAGCAGAACCAAAAGTCTAATCTTTTTCCTTTTTAATCACCACATCTATAAAATAAACAAAGGCCATTTAATAAATTCTTAATTAATTAACGAAACAATGCAAAGCACTGATTTAAAATTGGTGTGGCTCCTCCTCAGCTTAATTTGGCAGGCTTATCTTCCCACGGGCCCTCAGGACCCATCAAATACCAAAAGAAAAAAAAATAAAAAATAAAGCGAGCAAAAGGGTTCTAAAATCGAAAAGAACACAATGTCATGGTTTCTCGCTATAAATACCCCACCTGTTATCACAATTTGGAATCTCACGTTAGCTCTTTTCAGGACACATCAACAAGAAGAAGAGAAGTGGTTCGGAATCTAACTAAGACACCAAACTCTTCTTCTTGTTCTCCCTCAACAACATTTCTCTTTATAATTCTTCTTCTTCTTCAATGTCTCAGCTAACATTACTTATCCCTCTATCATCCTTCTTAATTTCCCATTTCTTCATTCAAGGTAACTGAGTATTTTCAAGAAATCCAATATTGACACAATTGGTTCTTTTTTTTATATATAATTTTTGAAATTAATATTTTTTTTTTATGTTTTTGCAGCTGTTGTTTCAACAACGTTTACATTAACTAACAAATGTGACTACACAGTATGGCCGGGAATTCTTTCCAACGCAGACGCCCCAGCTCTCTCCACAACCGGCTTTTCCCTTCAAAATGGTGAGTCAAAAACCATCACAGCACCAGCTTCATGGGGTGGACGTTTCTGGGGCAGAACATATTGCTCTCAAGACTCCACAGGAAAATTCTCTTGCGTTACAGGTGATTGTGGCTCAGGAAAGCTAGAATGTTCAGGCACTGGTGCAGTTCCTCCAGCTACTTTAGCAGAGTTCAAGCTTGACGGCTATGGAGGGATGGATTATTTTGATGTGAGTCTTGTTGATGGGTACAACTTGCCAATGCTTGTTGTCCCTCAAGGAGGTTCTGGTCAGAATTGTACAAGCACAGGATGCGTTGTGGATTTGAACGACTCGTGCCCTTCAGAGCTTAAGGTTACTAGTACGGAAGGGGAAAGCGTGGCCTGTAAAAGCGCTTGTGAAGCTTTTGGGTCTCCACAGTATTGTTGCCATGGAGCATATAGTACACCTGATACCTGCAGACCTTCCACGTATTCTGAGATTTTTAAGAACGCTTGTCCACGCGCTTACAGCTATGCTTACGATGATAAGACCAGTACCTTCACTTGTGCCTCCGCTGATTACCAAATTACCTTCTGCCCCTCCCCTAACACCAGGTAAAATTATTTTTCACTGCTGTCAATTCTCACAACGTTTGGAAGTAGTTTTGTCAATAGAGACGTTAAAAAAAGCCTGTCAACATGACCGTTTTGTCCTCCTTTACTTCCTGATATTACTTACTACCACATAAAGAAATGTTTGAGAAACGTTGTCAGTTTTTGTCACTTCGGCTCGACGTTGCCCCAAGATAGGCCAGTATCAGGACATGTCACATGTCACATGTGACCTAGAGTTAGTGCCCCCCCTGCTTGGGAATTCTACCCATGTGAAATGATGGTGTCGCACATCTTGCCCACGTTTGCTGCAAAATGGTTTGGTCAATCATAAAAATTCATAGACAATCTTATAATTTACAGATAGGAATCTTAGTTATATTATGCAATCAATCCTTGAAAATTAGGTGGTATCTCATTATTGTATGATGGTACGTTGCCTAAATCAATGCACGTCTTTTGCAGTAGGTGGGTTTGTGTCTATTTATCTACATATAAAAAATATAAAACAACCCCTAAAAATCAATTCGATATCTTTTTTAACAAAAAATAATTTGAAAAATGCATTAAGTAAGCTTCATTGTACACTTATTAGCTTATCCAAAGCATAGCCACGTAAAACACTAATACATCTTTCCAAATCCCCACAGCGAAGTCAGTTTTTTTACTAAGATTTTGGTAAATATTGCATCAATGACGAGGGCACTAACGGTTATGTATTTGGTAAACTGTGCAGCCAAAAAGCATCACAAGGGCAGAACACTGAGAATACAAGCACAAATAGCAACACACCACTCGTCAACAGTACAATGGTGTATGAAGGTGCGTTGACCCAGAATGGAGCATCCCCATCTATGAACAGAAAAGTGTTAGGAGCACATGTCATTGCGGGAATTGTCAGCTTAACGGTAGCCATTTGGCAGTTGGGATAGCTCTTCTAACTCTTCTTCGCGTTGTAGG